>JAUJPP010000003.1:33146283-34430607 GCA_030562195.1 Nipponacmea schrenckii | reverse complement strand
AGATACAGCATTCTGGTTTACTGTGCCGTGTAGATCCATTATTCAGCTAACCACCCTGCAAAGCACAACTCTCTGACACCTTTGGTTTGTCCACAGTGACGGTTTTCGCAAAGGCCTGAAAAAGCCAAAAACACTCAAAAAACGGCCATTTTTTCATCGATTTGATAAGGTTTTTTTTCGGATTTTGGACCAAAAATTATTTTTGTCTTTTTGGACTCAAATCGATTTGGGGGGACCGAGGGATGCCAGAAATTCGATTGAAACTTGTTTCCTGCAATTTGGTGAAAAACTAGAGGCCAAAAACTGAGTCTAAAAAGGCGAAAATTTACCAAACTTTGGGGGGCTGCCCCTCTGGAACCAATACAGATACAGCATTCTGGTTTACTGTGCCGTGTAGATCCATTATTCAGCTAACCACCCTGCAAAGCACAACTCTCTGACACCTTTGGTTTGTCCACAGTGACGGTTTTCGCAAAGGCCTGAAAAAGCCAAAAACACTCAAAAAACGGCCATTTTTTCATCGATTTGATAAGGTTTTTTTTCGGATTTTGGACCAAAAATTATTTTTGTCTTTTTGGAATAAATGACAATAAAAATCAACACCATTAACTCTAACTCTACATTACTAAGGTGCCATTTGTTCCACCCTAGGCCTGTACACCTGGGAGATTCAATCACTCCCTTCCCCGAAATCAAATAGACTTGCATCTTGGTACATTCTCATGTAAAGTTATCTCACGACCTATTTAATACCTTGTGTATCAATGGCCAAAATCCATCTGCCAAGCCAATGATAATACGAGCGACCAAATTGCATATTTCACATGTCTGCGGTGCCAGTTGGGTACAGGACAAAACATTTTTATTTTTCAAAAATTTCTAAATAGAGAACCATCGAAGATATCCATTTTGTGTCTACGGCTATTCCGTACATCTGCCACCGTTTTTCACACGCTTATAATGTACAGACACAATTTATACTAACCTCAACTGGGATGATATCCCAACCACAGTGTAATAACTCAATAGTAAAAACCACTATTGGGCACCCAGTCCTGAAACGAAAAGTCAATATCAAAATTAATAAGGTTACCAATGTGTTCATTTGACAGAAAGTGACTAAGATCTATAACTTAATGTTATATTTAATAGTTATCGTTTTGTGAAAATACTCCTTATTCTACGCAAGGTCATAAATATTAACTTAAAACTTACACAGCATGAACAACATATTAAGGGAAATGAGTTTAACGTCCTACTATTTTGCACATCTTCTGAAGACTGCATGGTCATCAAACACATAGAAATAAGTATTTAATATGCTTAAATAATTTTAGGCAATTATTATGACGAAAACGGAGATATAGTGGTTTATTATCAAATTATATTATTGAAGGTGATTTTAAAATACTATACAAAATTATGCTGCGGTGATATTGTAATCAACAATCGATCGATTGTAAGGAACAGTATTTTCAATAGGTGCCCAGATCGCTTAACTCTCTCATCAAAAGGAGGAAATGTACTCAATAAAGCTAATAGTAGCGTTACCATGATTCATTTATTATTATGTCATTGAGAGGGTATGTGTGTGTGTGTGTGAGGGGGGGGGGGTGTTAGAAATGTCAAAGATAGTACGCCGAGTGTATCCCATTCCGCCCTTTTCACAGATGCCACACAACTACCTTTTTAATTTATATTCCTTGTTTTGAATATTTTGCTTCATACCGAAAAAGTTATCCCTAATTTTTTGTAAAAACGAAAATAAAAAAAAGTCGACTTACCGGTTGCTATAAACGAAGCAAACTGACTCTCAGCGGTGAGTACGTACACCGAGTGAGTACATTTCATTAGCTAGGGTCACATTCAATTTGTTTGTCATGTGATTTCTATTCAGTATAATCGACATAGTAGGAACATATTGTTTCAAATACACTAAAAGACTGGTAACGACGCATATTTAGACAAAACTAAATAACTTTGACAAAATTTATAACGAGTAAGGAAAATTAAAAAGGCTGAAATCCAAATAAATCTTCAATTTCAAACTATGGTAGATAATTGCAAAATTTTCACGTCCAAATAAATTAAGTATCAAAGACACATATATGAAATAGGTCTTCAAATCCCAATAAATCTTCATTTTGCAAAATGATAAAGCTATAAGGTTGCAATTTGCAGCAAAATCCCACAAGGGCTATATGAAATACATTTGAAAATAGAGTTTATCTTTGCTTGCATATTGTCCATAGGAAGCAAATATGACGAATACCTAATTTTGAAAAATAAACAGATTTAGCCAAAGTAATGCTTATATTCTGGTTATGTTTTCATTCTGTATAGTGTTGCACAAGAAATGCTCAAACACAAATAATTAACAAGATGTCAAAAAATTCAAATACCTTCCAGAGTTTTCGAAATACATCTGAAAATATACAGCCAAATATGACAAATTACTAACTTAAATAAAGCTAGGAAATTAAGGATCTGCTGATTTCCATCTCCTGAGAGCTCAATGACTTCAAAAAAGTCTAAAACCAAATGAAAATCCTTAACTTTTCTCACTATAAATTGTTTTATTTTGCACAACTTTCACAAAAGGTGCTTAAAGACATATCATTTTTTTGCTTGCAAATTTACAAAGCTGCAAAGATGAAATTTGCAGACAATATCAAAATGGTCTTTCTGGACATGTTGCAAAACAGAACTAAAGGGAGTTTGATTTGCATCTTGGCCAGAAGAGCCAAGTATGACAAATTGCTAACTTTTCCATATCAACCGATTTCCTGATTGCTCTGGGACTTAAAACCAAAAAAACCAATTAAACTTTTCAATTTACACAACTTTTCACAAAAAAGTGCACAGAGACAAATTTGATGGTTATCTCATTGTTTAAGTTTTATTATCTATACCATGTAACAAAGCAATAACTTGTTAAATTTTTGGGGTAATTTTGATTTTTAATACTTCCTTAAGTGGCATTTAGTAGTTGGAGAATATATATCAGGACACAATTGTATGGATAACAACTACTTTATTAAATAATTTGCGACGTTTCAACGAGGATGCTCTTGTCTTTATCAAGCAATGATACTTGATAAAGACGGGGACATCCTCGTTGAAACGTCGCAAGTTATTTAATAAAGTAGTTGTTATCCATATAATTGTGTCCTGATATATGATCTTTCTAGGGTTCACATACAAAAAGTGTTTATTTACGAGTCTACAGACTGATTGTGTTGTTTAGTTATAACAATAGGTCCGCTGATGAAAATGATGAATTATGCTCTAATTGGCGATTATTTTATAAACCCCATGTTGAAAATTTAAATTTGATATATTTGCTAGGAGGTTTATTATTCCTTTAAACTTGAATAGATGGCACTTTCTGTTTTACAAACACTAGAATTATCTCTCCTGCATACATTTACACTGGAACAAATAATACATCGGTGCTAACCAAACTTTGGCCATATCAAGGTTCATTGAGACTCAAAGCAAAAGCAACTGTCGGTACTATTCTTGCAGGTCATATTTCCTTATAACTAATGTCATCAGACCACTCATTTTATCACCGTAAAAATATTTTATAAGCTGCATGTGCTTTCTCGTTGGTTGGGATAAAAAAAACAAACACTACATGACATTGTATTTGGTTGAGAAAACAACGAAAAGTGTTATTTACAATAAAATAAACAATACATAAAATATAAAGAAGATAAAATTCAGTAGAAAAATACAAATGTGGAAAAATAGAACATGCACAACAAATAAAGGGAAAAATGGATTATATTGTACATCATATAAAGAGAAAATGGTATAACTTTGAATTAATGGTTAAATTAGAGAAATGGTATAACTTTGAGTTAATCGTTAAATAAAAGAAAATGGTATAATTCTGAATTAATGGTTTAATTATTTAAATTAGAGAAAATGGTATAACTTTGAATTAATGGTTAAATTAGAGAAAATGGTATAACTTTGAATTAATGGTTAAATAAGAGCAAATGGTATTACTTGGAATTAATGGTTAAATCAGAGAAAATGGTATAACTTGGAGTTAACGGTTAAGTTTATGATTTTCAGTTTTTGATATTATACAATATAATATATTCCAAATTGATCTAAATACCAAAAAAATGTAACACAAATTGCAAAATCTTTTATGTTGGTTCTTACATGGTAATAACACACACATAATGCACAGTCATTTTGAATCTCTACCTCGAATTTTTAAAATAGCTATAATATTTCAACAATGGTTCCAAGGTTGAAGCACTCTTATCAACTTTGGGTCAAAAAACTAACAAACATTTACGAAGGATGAGACTGGAGTACCAGGAAGAGTTCCTTAGACCAGATTTTGATGTCACCATCAGGCATAGTACCTCAGATATTGACATCTTTATTTAATGAAAATAGAAAGAATCGGTGTCCCAGGTACACCTATAAAATTCGTATTCATATCTTCCTCGAGTGGCATTTTGTAATTGCAGCAGAATATATATCAGGACACAATTATATGGACAACAATTACTTTATTAAATAACTTGCGACGTTTCAACGAGGGTACTCCCGTCTTGATAAAGTCTCGATATGTATTCATATCTTTTAAAGTATCAAATTCTTGAAAAAATACATACAAATAAAATTTTAAATATAATTTAGTTTGAAGCAATCAATGCAATACAAGTTGTAGAAAAGAGAATAGCACACTCATCAATGAAAAGGGGGTAAGAGGCTAGTGAGCCATAAACAATCATAAAAAAACGAAAAATTTAAACAATTTTTTAACATTTACAATAATTTTCAAGCTTCAACTCAGGAGTTTTAACATTATAATTATTGTCAAGTTTTTACATTGTAGTTATTGTCAAGTTTTAACATTGTAACTGTGTTATTACAACTCACGAGTTTTAACTTAATTATTGTCAAGTTTTAACATTGTAACTGTGTTATTACAACTCACGAGTTTTAACTTAATTATTGTCAAGTTTTAATATTGTAACTATGTTATTAAAACTCACGAGTTTTAACATTATAATTATTGTCAAGTTTTAACATTGGAACTGTGTTATTACAACTCACGAGTTTTAACATTATAATTATTGTCAAGTTTTAACATTGGAACTGTGTTATTACAACTCACGAGTTTTAACATTATAATTATTGTCAAGTTTTAACTTTGTAATTTTCATATTTGAGCTCGCAAATTGTATCAATGTAATTGCCATGTTAGTTTGAAGCAATCAATGTAATACAAGTTGTAGAAAAGAGAATAGCACACTCATCAATGAAAAGGGGGTAAGAGGCTAGTGAGCCATAAACAATCATAAAAAACAAATTTAAACAATTTTCTAACATTTACAATAATTTTCAAGCTTCAACTCAGGAGTTTTAACATTATAATTATTGTCAAGTTTTTACATTGTAATTATTGTCAAGTTTTAACATTGTAACTGTGTTATTACAACTCACGAGTTTTAACTTAATTATTGTCAAGTTTTAATATTGTAACTATGTTATTACAACTCACGAGTTTTAACATTATAATTATTGTCAAGTTTTAATATTGTAACTATGTTATTAAAACTCACGAGTTTTAACATTATAATTATTGTCAAGTTTTAACATTGGAACTGTGTTATTACAACTCACGAGTTTTAACATTATAATTATTGTCAAGTTTTAACATTGGAACTGTGTTATTACAACTCACGAGTTTTAACATTATAATTATTGTCAAGTTTTAACTTTGTAATTTTCATATTTGAGCTCGCAAATTGTATCAATGTAATTGCCATGTTAGTTTGAAGCAATCAATGTAATACAAGTTGTAGAAAAGAGAATAGCACACTCATCAATGAAAAGGGGGTAAGAGGCTAGTGAGCCATAAACAATCATAAAAAAACAAATTTAAACAATTTTCTAACATTTACAATAATTTTCAAGCTTCAACTCAGGAGTTTTAACATTATAATTATTGTCAAGTTTTTACATTGTAATTATTGTCAAGTTTTAACATTGTAACTGTGTTATTACAACTCACGAGTTTTAACTTAATTATTGTCAAGTTTTAATATTGTAACTATGTTATTACAACTCACGAGTTTTAACATTATAATTATTGTCAAGTTTTAATATTGTAACTATGTTATTAAAACTCACGAGTTTTAACATTATAATTATTGTCAAGTTTTAACATTGGAACTGTGTTATTACAACTCACGAGTTTTAACATTATAATTATTGTCAAGTTTTAACTTTGTAATTTTCATATTTGAGCTTGCAAATTTTATCAATGTAATTGCCATGTTTGAACTCACGAGTTTTAACCTTATAATTATCATGTGTGAACTCACGAGTTTTATCATTGTTATCGTCATGTTTGAACTCACGAGTTTTAACATTGTAATTGTCATGTTGAAACTCACGAGCTTTAACATTGTAATTGTCATCTTTGAGTTTGATCTCACGAGTTTTAACTTTGTAATTGACTTGTTTGAACTCACGATTTTTAACATTGAAATTGTCATGTTTGCACTCACGAGTTTTAACATTGAAATTATCATGTTTGCACTCACGAGTTTTAACATTGTAATTGTCATGTTTGAACTCACAAGTTTTAATTTTGTAATTGACTTGTTTGAACTCTCGATTTTTAACATTGAAATTGTCATGTTTGCACTCAAGAGTTTTAACATTGTAATTGTCATGTTTGAACTCAAGAGTATTAAAATTGCATTTTTAAGATAAAATAAGATAAAGATTTCTTGAGTGTTAAAAGTTGAAAACGTTGACATATGTTGAAAATTTTGACAATTAAATAGGCACTTTAAAATTTGTACAAATACAAGAATATAATATAATCTAACAATATAATCGTGTTATTTGTACAATTAAAACAGTCACAGGCAAAAAACATCAACAATAGAATTTTAAAATTTAAAAAATAAGTAACTCTGATATTTACACGTTTCTTTGAAAAAAACAACAACAAATAATCAGAATCTAGGTTAAAAGACAATGTATTTCAAATTATCTGAATATTTGTTAAAATCAGTTATTTTAACTTTTTCATATTCAAGATTGGTGCACTTTTAACAGATGCAACCTGTTGGTGTAAAGCTTACTTTTTCACAATCAACGTCTAAAGAAATCTAGGAATTTGGGATCCTCGTCTAATCTAGAACCATCCGATTAGTCTGAAAGGGATCCTGGTCTAACCTAGAGTCTGAAAGATGTTATGATATGATTTAATACTCAGAGCTTGGACCATTGTTTGCGTGGAAGCATCAAAAAACGGTATGTGTGAGATCAAGGGCTAGATATATATGATGGTTGACGATTTGTCCACTTGTCATTCACGGTTACTAACGGTTACAAGTTATTCTAATCACGAACATGTATTTTCTGTTTGAACAAGAGCAAATTATTTATATTTAGATGTATATTTAGACTGGTGGCGTCGATCAGCCATCCCAATTCCAGACAGACATTCCTGCCATTCCACTAAAACGAGGGATCCTACGATAAAGCATTTTTGTGATTAGTGACGTCATCAATCAATTGAAAACTGGAATGGTACAAATTGATACTATTGGTTTTCCCGATACACATACAATTTTTGTTTATAATCCCTTTCATTATTTGAACTCGCGCTGCCAGACACGTGACATTATAAATCATTACTGGCACAGAATATAAATTGTATAAATAATAACTGAAACTAATAAATAAGACCTTTTCGGAATTATATACATCGTATAATAATATGTATCGAAAAATTGAGATCACACTCAAATCAATAATTAGCATGAGAGATTGGTCTTACAAGCTGGAAAATCTCATCTACACTGTATGTATTTTTGCTTACGAACAATTTTATGTTCATTTTGAATGTTGCATGGTGAGGTTCTTTTTTGTTCTGAATTTAAGTCTAATGAGAGATTTGCTTAATGTAAGCTGTTAACATCACTATTGGAATCCTCAGTTGACTGATGACGTAAGCAGCATTTACCATTGATCGTCATTGGCATGGGAAAAGGTGAAGATTCTTGTAATGGATACCATTGTGCAACTGGTTTTCTTGGACTCTCTAGCATCTCGTACCAATGATCTCGACCTATACCGTTGTATCTTGGTCCAATTGTCACACTGCCCATAAATTCGTCACTTCCTATCCTGAAATTAAAAAAAATATATATGAATTACGTTCCAAAGACGAAGATAATCTGTGATAAATGTCAACGCCAAACTGAAATATTACCAACTCCTAATACCTTGTTATTGTGATGATGAATTAACTATTGGAACCAAATATTAACTGCTATAGTGCATTTAAGTTAAAGAACTCAGAGAAGGTGAAGGATCCATAAATGAAGCCATTTAAAATCAAGGATTTTTAAATGAATTATCGCAGAAATACAGAAAAATAACAGACATCAGAGTAGTCCGAAACATCAAATTCTTGGCTCATATTATAAAATGTTCACTTGCTGAAGTCAGTGAAAATTAGCTAAGTTGCGAGAACATCACAAAAGGTTTTTTTTAAGGAATCGGTTAATATTCAGATCTAAAATGTTTGCACCTGCAATGGTTATAGAGTCATAGTACCACGACATACAATTTAATTGGAATACGGAACAATGCTCTTGCTATTTTTGTGAATGCGAACACGTAAATCTTACCTATCATAGTCCACAACTTTTATTTTAAGGTACACATCCTCTGCATTCTCATGTGGGACGTCAAAGACCAGAGCTTCATTAAATATTGGTTGTAGAGTATTTTTCTGAACTGATGTTTTCTTTTTCTTGATTCGTTTTCCTTGGCACATCAACGATACTTTAACATAAGGATCTGGAAAAATATTAGAAAAAGTACATGTTTAATTCTATTTGATATAATATGAGAAATTCCCTATCATTTTAACTTTTCTTTCCATACAAGAAAATCAGATGATGTGCTTTATTAGGCATCTTATGGAACGGTAGCATTGTTTAATGACGGAAATATCGACAGTTTTAAAACTTAGCAAGAATAAAAAAACTTAATCAGAATCTATAATCTATAATCAATTACACAAGTTCTTGTGTTTAACATTTTGCACTTGCATTGTTATAATATAATTTATGCTATAGCAATATGCATTGTATTTTACATTTATATGTTGATTGCAATAAACCAAATCAATCCAATCAATCAATAAGAAATAATATGTTAAAATAAGTCATTTTAAATAACATTAAGAAGCGTTTTTTCAATTATTACTTAAATTAATGAAAATATCCTCTAACAGAGTGACTATAGTAGAACCTGCATTCAAAGACCGCTCAAGGGAATATTCAAAAACGGTCTCTTAATGGAGGTGGTCTCTCATGAGAGGGTGAACTGCACGATCATGTTGCCTAAAGAATCTTGGCTTGTTCAAATGATTTATTACATAGTAAAAGTATATATACATAACAGTTAACAGAATAATAACAATTAAAAAATAAACACAACAGGTACACATTTAATTTTTTTTCACAAAGAAATCCTTTATACATGTTTGGTGGTTACTTTTTATAATTTTCTTATATACAGTCACTTCCTTTAGATTCATAATGGCCTGTAACATATCTAAGTCTGAATTATTTTCGGCATTCACTCTGACTTTATCACAGAAGACATCTATTTCATTAAGGGTAATGGTAGTTGTTGGCATTGCAGTTTTATTGTTAAAATTTTCCGGCTCACTATCACTTTCACACTCTTCAGCTAATAACTCTCTAGCACTCTTGGACCAATCATTCTGTGATTGGTCACACGTAACATAATTGTCCAGTTCAGGCAACTTTTTAAAGGATACATTAAATAATTCTTTAGATTGCCTAATTACGGATAACGGCACATTGTCATCATCATCATCACTCTCTATGTTATCAAGGTTGTCACTAAATCCACATCGTTTAAAACACTTTGTAATACAAGGTGGTTCAACATCACGCCAGGCACTTATAATCCAGTAAATAGCTGTCAAAATGTCAATCCTTTTCAAAACATCGGTATTAATCACAGATTTGTCGTTCTCCATTTCATTGATCACATGCATTATCTTAAAGTTTATTGAAATGTCTTTTAAAGTTCTCGATAATCCCCTGATCCATAGGTTGGGACTTTGATGCTGTGTTGGCTGGTAAAAATTGAATTTTAATATTACTGTAATCAAGTTTTGAATGCGAAGGTGCATTGTCCATAAACAATAAAATCTTTCTTTTAGCACTTTTCATTTCTTTGTTTAAATTAGTTAACCATTCTTCAAAGAGATAGGAAGTCATCCAAGCCTATGTATATTATTTAGTCATGGCACCTGGTAAGTGCACCAGTTGAGTTGTTATTGATCAAGTTTGAGACTTGTCATTATATGTCTAGTCTAATATATAAGGGGTAGCATTACTTTAAGGGGATTGTAAAATGGTGTTCTAAACCCCTAATGAATCCATTTGTACCATTCCGATATACATCAATCGTGGGTCTTACAATTCAAACCAAACCATGCCAATAACCAATAATTAGTGTGCTGTAAATAAGTCTCAGTCAGGCGATTCCATCATAATAAAGACTAGACCGGTCATTATTTTCACCTATATAACAGTGACCAGTCAGGAAATAGACTGATATGATTCAGACTTACGAGACTTACAATAATATATATGATTATAAGTGACGACATTCGTTGTCTTATGGGAGATCCGAGGGCTTTATCGAGACAATGATTTACAAATAGTGACCCCTGAGACTCATTTACCTAATAGACACTCGCTTCTCAGACAATGCCTGACCAATTTTTTTTAACACAAATACACAAATTTCCTGAAAACTTTCATATAACTTATTTGATTCGTCGTATGCAGTAATTTTATAAGAAAATGCCGAAAAATGTGTGATCATAAGTTGTAAAAGATTCAAAAACCTCAATAGATCCACTGCCATATAATGAGACATTGACCATCTTCGTGCTATACCTTGACAGAAATAGCAACTATATATATATATATATATAACGGATTGCAGCGTTTTAATTCTTTGATACGCCAGAGAATACAATCATTAATAGCCTTGGAGACTGTAAACATTATGGCGAATTGTTTACAGACCGTCTACCGAAACTCTATAGTTGACTGTATCCCTACCATCCAATAACTATACAATCTACCGTGATACAAGAAAAGTGACAATTGCAGTCAAGGTACAAGACGAAGTTCTCAAAAGCTATAATGTGAAAGGGAAGATTTGTCGATATAAGCGCTTCCCTCATAAGTGCATAGAAATTGGGCAGAGGGATTAACTATTACATTATATTGCTCCAAGAAACTGACAGTCACAAGGTCGACATAAGATCTCCTGAAACTTTTAGTATAAAACCCCAACAATTATGAGCAGCTTTTCTTTAGGTGAAAGTATTGCAAGCACAAGACAATATTTCTTTAACAAACTTTTCCATAATATTGACATGTGTTTGTGATTTGTACCCCTAACTTCTAAGTGTGGTTCAAGTATTGTAAAAATGATTGACCTACCAGCTTGGCCTGTAATGTCCATAGCTTTCAGATTTCTGGCTTTGACAATAGTTAATGTAAGTCTGCCGGCTGTCGGTAAGTAACATAATGATATCATTAATTCACCAATGTCAGCTTTCTCCTGAAAATATTATTCAACGATTATTGTGGTGGAAATAAAGGGGTTCACAGCATGTTTATGGGATATCATATCGAATCACTTCACATCATTCGTTATAGACCCATTGTTCTCTAAAAAACCTCAAATAGGGGTTAACTGGGAAAGGTTAAGACAAAACGGCAATGGAAAGTGGCGAGATGGGAAAGGTGCGAAATAGAGAAGGGGCGAGGTGTTGTGATACCGAATGATAAGCATTCCTGACTAACCCCTAGACAGTCAACCCGACTTCACAATTTAGTGATGTAAATATTATAGTAAATAGATTTACTATACGTCAATTAGTACTAGACTTGTGGACAACACTTGAGTGGCTTTCGATATTTTACTCCATTGTTTTAAGACCCACTTCCCTCATGAATTTTCAGTACATGTATATCGAGGGAGTTTGTCCAAGATATTTTACCATTTTAATTTAAGAGTATCATTTAAATCAGAAGAAAACTGTAGTGTTTTTCTTCCATAGTCACGAACAATAACTCATAAACTCTAATTAAAATATTGTCAAATTTCAAATTGACAAAGATTTTCAAGATGAATATCTTGGACAAAAACAGTAGTCTCTTCAACCTTCACAAACAAATTTTGAAACTTTAAAACAATAACTCAGGAACAATTCATCAAAACATCGTCAAATTTGAAAGATACAAAATTCCATTTAAGCGTCCATGCGGACATATAAGACATTAAAAGAAATGTACTGATAAATCTTTGTATCAGTAAAGTTATTTTCTTGTTTTTTGTCCTGCAGCATGAAATGGGGCAATAAATAAAATCTTTCTCAAAATATCTTTGTTAATATATGCACATCTTTAATCATTATTGTTATGTCCATTCATGGCACCCATTGATTTACCTATATATTATCATGTTTAGTTGTTTGTTGTCATGTCATTTTACTTGATACTGTTAATTGTATCAAGGTTTGAAATATAGTATGCAATAAATCTAGACGTAGTATATCTGTATATCTTGTGTTTATAAAGTTTATAATATATGTTTTACGGTAAGTGAACCTAAACACTTTTTACAAGCTACACATTGGTAAGGTTTATCTCTAGTATGTGTTCTCATGTGAACATTACATTGACTGGAAGTAAAAAAAAAAACTTTTTACAAACATCACATTGGTAAGGTTTCTCTCCAGTATGTGTTCTTATGTGCACCTTCAGACTGCTTGCTTCAAAAAAACGCTTTTCACAAACTTCACATTGGTAAGGTTTCTCTCCAGTATGTGTTCTTGTGTGCAAATACACTGGGTTTACTGCAGAGTTGTTGATTTAGCCCTATATGACATGACCGACAGAAATGCCAAAATAACCGTTTGCAAATAGGCTCCACCTTTATTGAAATGATTCGGTTTTAAATACAAATTTCTTAAATCATGAAAAATTTAATAATGTTTAATTCTTTCGATCGGTGTTTTGCAAGCTAGTTAAGCTTTACAGAATTTAATGTGTATAATCCTACACAGTTTACATATATGGGTGATTTAAATTCTATTTGGTATTAAAGTTCATTTTATCAATATTTTTTCTGCCCTTCCGAATATATCACTTTTTCTAGTTAAAGATGAATATCTTGGTCAAAAACAGTAAAAACAAATCTTGACACTTTTTTAATAAGTCAAAACAATAACTCGGGAACAATTCATCAACACATTGTCAAATTTGAACTTAAAAATGGTTTCCCTTTTTTTTATATATAACAGAATTGGACCGGTAATACTTTTATCAATAGAAGTAACGGTGTTCTAATGACTGGGAAAAATACCAGATGGTCCCACAAGTCCTTAATTAACTCGTAATTAGTCTAATTATGACAAGATTTCCCTCTTTTGGGTACTACCATAGGTATGTACGTCAAGTCTCAAATGTTCAAATGAATTTGATCTTTTTTTTTTTGATCATCCAGTCTGTTAATTAGGTACATAACCGGACGCTGTGGTTGTTATGTATGCACGTATGCATAACAACAATGGCATTTTGGTATTCCATTTATTATCTTTAGCAAAAGGCAATAAAACGTTTAAATATCACTTTGTAAAACATTATGAATTAATTTAAATAAGTTTTAACTCACTAATAATAAAATACAAAATCAATTCTTATACGCCTTCATTCATATGACGTTATTTGGTCACGTGAATGAACATGGAGTCCAAATTTAGCGTTTCAAAGCAGATCAGAGTCAAATGGATTCCATAAGCATTTCTATGTCCACATTGGTCTTTCGCAATTGAGAATACATGGATTTATCATTAGAAACCCCAATTAATCAATTAGTAAGCTTAATTTGGCTCTAATTAATGAGGGATACCAACTTTAACTGAGATCTTATTAGTCTAAATGATCAAACTCCATCATTTAATTTAAATCATATGAAAACTGTTTGTGTTAAGAAGCAAATTTTGATCCACATCAACTCAAAAATATTCAACGAAATATAAAAAAAAAATTTAACCAGGATTTCATAAACACAAATGATCACAACAAATTCCATTCAAATCAGATGAAAATCGTAGTCTCTATGGCGTTCACAAGCTAATTTTGATATGTTTTGCTTAAATCAAGGCCAAAAATCGTCAATATAGAACTTGTTCAATATCTCATTAATATATATAATCTAACCAAATTTCAGATCTATCGTGTTCACAAGTCAACTGTGGTCAGACAGACAAAGGGGCAGGGGTGGCGACAATATACAACCACATTATAATGTAGGTGAAAAAAAGGCAAATTCTGAAACTTTTCAATCTTTAATTTTTTCTTTAAGTTTTTAGTATCACATACAACACCAAGCCTGATTTCATTATAAAGTGTTTCCTAACTTTGTCTATTTAAAGGAATAATAAGTCTTAGAATGACCATATAATTTTAAAATTTCAAACTTGGTAAGAGGTCTATTTATCAGAAAATATACCTACTACCATAAATAACATAAAAAATAAATAAATATCCAAAAAAATAATTAATTATCCATTAAGATGAATTTATTATTGAAAAACGCTTAATAAATTAATTTAAAAAATTAAAAAAATGACTAAGCTTTTTTAGTTTTCCAGAGTTTTGTTACTTTATGACACCAGGTAAGTTCACTGATGAATATATTCTCATATTGACCATTCTTGAGAACTTAAAGTTTATGTTCATGCTAAGACATAGTATCCCCTTTAAGTTGTCCACATTAAACTTTCCCAGTTATAAATTATTGAAAATTAGTGATTTTAGATATTGATGCAAAAATTCAAACAGTATAACAAAGAGTAGAAGTATATATTAAAAATTACAATGTGTAAATTCACATCTTTAAATTAATATATAAAATAATATGCATAAACAAGATTAGTGAAAAAGTAGAATGAAAAATACTGTTAAATTAGACTAAGAATTTTATTGAGTCTATAAGAAAATCTCCTATGGTTCTAATTAAAACCAGTGAAGTCCCTATTTCAAAATGTTTATAAATAATGGCAAAATACATCACAAATTCAGCATTATTAACAAAATTCTATTGAAGTGTCCATTTGGACATATATAAAGAAATGTACTGCTAAATCTGTGATATCAGTAAAGTTATTTTCTTGGTTTTTGTCCTGCAGCATGAAATGGAACAATAAAAAAAATCTTTCTCAAAATTCATGGCACCCATTGATTTGCCTATATATATCATGTTTAGTTGTTTGTTGTCATGTCATTTTACTTGATACTGTTACCTGTATCAAGGTTTAAAATATAGTATGTAGTAAATCTAGACATAGCATATCTGTATATCTTGTGTTTTTAAAGTTTATATATGTCTTACAATGATAAAATTTAGTTTTTACATCCAGATCTGCCTTTCTTATGATGGATTAGTGAAGCTCTATAAATAAAACACTTTTTACAAACATCACATTGGTAAGGTTTCTCTCCAGTATGTATCCTTGTGTGAATTTTCAGACTGCTTGCCTGAGTATAACGCTTTCCACAATCTTCACACTGGTAAGGTTTCTCTCCAGTATGTATTCTCATATGTACGGTAAGTGAACCTATATGCTTAAAACACTTTTTACAAGCATTACATTGGTGAGGTTTCTCCTCAGAATGTGTTCTCATGTGAACAGTACGATATCTAGAACTAGTAAAACACTTTTTACAAACATCACATTGGAAAGGTTTCTCTCCAGTATGTGTTCTCATGTGAACAGTACAAACTGTGGAAGTAGTAAAATACTTTTTACAAACTTCACATTGATAAGGTTTCTTTTCAGTATGTGTTCTAATGTGTACATTAAATGAACTTGAAGTACAAAAGCTCTTTTTACAAACTTCACATTGGTAAGGTTTCTCTCCAGTATGAGTTCTCATGTGAACAGTACGATCTTGCGAAGTAGAAAAACACTTTTTACAAGCTTCACATTGGTAAGGTTTCTCTCCAGTATGTGTTCTCATGTGTACATTAAATGAACTTGAAGTAGAAAAACACTTTTGACAAACTTCGCATTTGTAAGGTTCCTCTCCAGTATGTGTTCTCATGTGAACAGTACAACTATTTGAACTAGGAAAACACATTTCACAAACTTCACATTTGTAAGGTTTCTCTCCAGTATGTGTTCTCATATGAACGGTACGTTCACTAGAACTAGAAAAACACTTTTTACAACTACCACATTTGTAAGGTTTCTCACCAGTATGTATTCTCATGTGAATAGTGCGTTCGCTAGAAATAGAAAAACCTTTTTCACAAACCACACATAGGTAAGGTTTCTCTCCAGTATGTGTTCTCATGTGAACTTTACGTTCACTGGAACTAGAAAAACATTTTTTACAAATTTCACATTGGTAAGGTTTTATTCCAGTATGTGATCTCATATGGACATTAAATGAACTTGAAGTAGAAAAACCCTTTTTACAAACTTCACATTTGTAAGGTTTCTCTCCAGTATGTTTTCTCATATGGACTCCCAGTGCATTTATTGTAATGAAACATTTTGCACAAATATCACATATGTGTGATGGTTTATCCATGACAAGATATAATGGTTTCTTTATAACCACAAAGTAAACAGGAAGTGTGATATTATAAGGATTGATGCTTGGCATGCCATATAATACTGACAGAATTTTATTTACAAAGGAACAAATTTTTTTGACAAAATTTAAAGGAGGGTTTTGAGCGTTTTAATGTCTAGCGGTGGACACTTTCACTCCTGTTTTGGACATGTCAATATTTCAACCACATTCCAATTGACGCTCCAGAAGTTGTCTAGTCAAACTGTTGACACACCAACCCATCAATAGTTAACCTGTCTACACACTTGACCAAACGAAGACGACCCGTGGACACATAATATTTGAAATAAGATGTTATATTATATGTTTTGGTTGTTATTTCCTATGGCTGTAGTCAATAATGGTATATCAATTCAATACAGTGAGTGGTCATTCAATTGATGAAGAGAAGGAAGTCCTTCCTCGTCAAGAGGCATTATCTTGTGATATTTGTAGCGGGTGGCGGCATTGAACATGGGTATAAACTTAACCAGGGCAGAATATCCGCAACTTATTAAATATGTTAAGGATTTTCCTTGGCGAGGTTCTCCATTTATCCACATAGCGACCAAGACAGAATTAACATGATTGTTTTTCTATCATCCCAAAAGATATTTCACATTTCATTTTGACTAATGCATTGGTAATGTTTATCTGCAGTAGGCTATGTCTTAACATGTAAACAGTATGTTCACTGGAAGTAGAAAAACACTTTTTACGAATGTCACATTAAGGTTTATCTTCAGCCAGTATTCTCATGAATAGTTGGCTAGGCTACATTCAATGGAAGTAGAAAAACACTTTTTACCAACGTCATAAATATATGTTTTCCCTCCAGTATGTTTTATCATATGGACACTCAGCATTCACTGTAACGAAACATTTTGCACGAATATCACATTTGCTTTTTTAGAAAATTTTCTCCATGATAATTGAGTTTGATAACATTTACAATACTAAACAGGAAGTGCGATGTTTTACGGATTAAAACTTAAAACATGGCGTGTCATATAAATACGGATTGAAAGGTATTTACAGAGTAGCTGATTTATTTTAAAGTGATTATAAAGAGAATATAAGCCCACATGAAATCTTGGGCTTATATTGCCTTCACCCATGTCCATAATTGCTTGTAAATACTATAATTATTATTATTATTCTTGACGAATTTTGACATAACTTTGAGTGCTTTTAATCACCCAAGGATAGAAAATTGAAAACTGAAAATCAGCAAAATCGAAATATATTTTGTAAGATATTGCCCTTGTTTTTGAAATGCTCGTACACAATCTACACTGTGTGATTCTTGGCAGATTAATATCTGGTGCGAGAGTGTGTATTAATCCACGAGAAACCCTATGGAATATCAGTTAAATCGAAAAATATTTCGTATGAGTTATTGCTCTTAAATTGTTCTTGAAAAATAATTCAATTGGAATGGGAATAATCAAGAGACGAATTGGGAAGACCCATTTTTCCCTGAAAGGAATATGTACTTTACATTATAAAATCAACAACCGATATAGATTGTACAAAGACAATTTTAGATCAAATGAGATGCTATTGAATATTCGTGAAATGGCAGAAAAATTTCACTCCTGAGTTCACTGTGACAATCGAGTAAAACATGTACATTCGATTTAAGGGGATAACCTTAAAGGAAGCACTTGGTGGGCAAATAGCTACCACAAGTAATATAACTGTACGAAATTAACATAATCACTTACACCTGAAACTATAAATTTCTTTTTTTTTCACTGGTTTCTCCACTGCCCAAATATACTGTGACGTGCATGTTTTACCGGAAATGTTCGATGTGATTGGATTTCCACTGTGTATTTTCGTTCACAATATAACAACTTCTGTCTGAGAGTCTGGCAGTATTGAACCTATTTTAAGTCAACGAATTTAGAACCTTGTTGAGACAAGAATTTAGTACAGAATAAGAACCCAGTTTTGTACACAGAATACGACAGAATTTTATGCAAGTTATCATAAGTGCCCCATGCGATATCATACAGACATGCTTCAATTACAAACTTCCTTTCAGTGTTATATATAATAATACATGAATTATTTATAAGTAGTTTTAACTGATTTGATAACTGTAGTTTTATTGAATATATAGGAACCCTAGTACACGGGTATAATAATATATTGCACACATCTGCATATAATATTCCCTATAGGATATTAACGCATATGAACGCTTCATTTGGCATTAAAAACGACCATTCAATTCTTTCATACAGGTTAATCACGTGTATGTTTACTTACACCCTATCATGGAATTTTTAAACTATCCCATGCATGGTTTAACATATAATTGTACGATAATAATAGCGTGTTTCTTAATAAGGATAAATCATGTATTATAAATTATGCATCGTCGTAATACATGATGTATTTTTGGTTAAACTTTATCAACAAGACTTAGTTCACTTCCATTTCGATTCATTAAAGCTAGACAAAGTCCGCAAATCATATTTTCATCCATTTCTAAAAATAAAAATGTGTTATGATGAGTTACTTCTGCCGTTGACGTAGAGATTCAAAATAGTTTTGAACTACTTTTGTGCGTGTTATTTATTTGTAATTTCGTTCTATACAATGCAACGGTCCGCGTTCACCAAACTTTGTATTAATTCATATCTTTTGATTTGTTGAAAACACGTTTATGATGATGATGTAAATCTAGTGGGTGTTAACCTCTACTCTGGTTCTATTGAACAGAATGCACTGGCACAGGGTTGAAGAATTGTTCAAATATATTGGTAAGAGGCTAAGTTGGAAGGGGCAATATGGGCAAGGGGCAACACCATTGAGTGAGGAATGTGGTAAATATTGCCAGGAAAGCGGATTTAGCTAACTCTTTTTGTCGACACATAAAAGGACCTTAAGTTGATTTTGTTCGGTTTGTGTAACCATCTGATAAATCAACTAAAGAATAAAACAACATATAGTAAAGTTTAATACACAATATATAGTTCCCAAAGAAAATATGTTTTCACAATGATTTAGGCTAAATCAACCGCTAAATCAACATAATCTTCAGTTGTTATTCACTAGTATATCACCTGCACTCAGTACACTAAAACATTTTATGCCAATTATTGGAACTTAGTCCTACTATTTTTAGAAATCCTTTCTCCCTCCCTAAAGCGGTTTTTGCATGCTTAACAGATCATTTTTGAAAATAGTCGTTTTGTGTGCAGTGACGGCCAAGCGGATGTTTACTTTCATTGCGACAAGTTCAACATTTTCAATTTTTGTAAAGAACTAAGTATTGACCAAGCTTTCATGTGACATTTTGGAAAGTTTTTCATGAGATTTCTGCAAAAAGTCACTTCTTAGAGAAGGTTGGATCTCGTGATTTAACATGGAAACAGATAGCAAATGAGTTAGCGGTCACAGATAATATTGAGCTATCTCCCCTGAATCAATATTACTAATCGAGTTATTCCCCTTAGATTATGCAAAAGTCGTGATTGTGTTTCAAAATACATCACAAATACAGCATTAGGATTTTAAAAAAATTTTCCATTTGGAGTCCAAATTTTTGATATAAATAAGAAATTTTTAGAAAAAAAAACGGATACATCTGTCATATCATTAAAGTTTATTTCCTGAATATTGGCCTGCAGCATGAAATAGAACAAAAAAAAAAAAACCTTAAAGATCCATCTTTCGTATGACAAACTAGTGAAGATTTACACGTAAACACTTTTTACAAACATCACATTTATAAGGTTTCTCTCCAGTATGTATTTTCATGTGAACATTGAGATGGTTTGCTGTAGTAAAACCATTTTTTTCACATTAGTGTGTTTTCTCCCCAGTATGCATTCTGAAGTGAACATTAAGTGAATTTGCTTTTATAAAACTCTCTTTACATACATCGCATTTGTAAGATTTCTCTCAAATATGTGTTCTCATGTGAACGGTACATCCACCTGAACTTGAAAAACACTTTTTACAAACTTCACATTGGTAAGGTTTCTCTCCAGTGTGTTTCCTAATATGTACATTAAGTGAACTTGAGGTAGTAAAACACTTTTTACAAACATCACATTGGTTAGGTTTCTCTCCGGTATGTTTTCTCCTGTGAACTTTCAGATTGCTTGCTGTAGTAAAAGACATTTCACAAAATTTACATTGGTATGGTTTCTTTCCAGTGTGCATTCTCATATGAACTTTAAGTGAATTTGCTTTTGTGAAACAAGTTTTACAAATATCGCATTGGTAAGGCTTTTCTCCAGTATGAATTCTCATGTGATGACTTGATTTTGTAAAGAATTTGTCACAGACAGTACAAGGGTACGGCCTGTCTCCAGTATGTAGTCTCATATGATCATGAAGTGAGTTTGCCATTGTAAAACAATTTTTACAAATATCACATTTGTAAGGTTTCTTCCCGGTATGCATTCCCAAATGTACATTAAGTGAACTTGAAGTAGTAAAACACGTTTGACAAACATTGCATTGGTAAGGTTTTTCTCCAGTATGTGTTCTCATGTGAACGTTCCGATTGCTCGCTTTAGTAAACGACTTTTCACAAACTTCACATTGGTAAGGTTTGTCTCCAGTATGCATTCTCATGTGAACATTAAGTGAATTTGCTTTTGTAAAGCACTTTTTACAAACATCGCATTGGTATATAGGATTCTCTCCGGTATGAACTTTGACATGAACCTCAAGACTACTTCCACTAATAAAATACTTTTTACAAACATCACATTTGTGTGAATTTGCTTTTTTAGATTTATCCATGACAATTTATAATAGTAGCCGGATTTTGAATTGACGAATTAAACAGGAAGTGCAATTTCTTTACGGATTGACTATTGGCATGTCAGATAACTTCACAGATGATGTCGGATTGGATATTGTTTACAGAGTAGCTCAGTTCAGTTAAATTCGACCAAATTTCTAAGGGATCGTCAATTTATAGGCCTTCTCTAGCCTTTTAATGTGTATTGGGGCCACCTTTAACTTTTATTTGGGACATTCCGACATGGATCAGATTTTATAACTTTGGGAAGAATGATTATTGGTAATCATATAGGTATTCTTTTCGCAACTAATGACTTATCCATCTTTGCTACTGTATACTTTCTTGTTGTTTATGTTCATTTCCTTAAATTTGGACCAACAATTGTGTTTCTCTATGATTGGATTTTTCAATTTAATCAATCAATCATTTAATATTAATTTTATTTGCCCTTTCCCACAGGTATATCACATATTGTTTCACCAACGATTCTATTTTGGCCTGGACTTGAATCAATTAGAAAATCTAAATCATTACTTTTGGGGATAAATAAACATCTCTACAGCTGGTCTTGAGCATGGATAAATCCTACCCTCCCTCATAGAAAAATAAGAACACAAAATGGAGTAGGGTTGGGAAGTCCACTCGCATCACTTTCACTGACTTTTTGGCATTTTTTTTCTTTTATTTGTATCTTAATGCACTTGTCCTTTTGTGGTAATGTATTAAATGAACATAGATCTGTCCATCTAATACACATGTACTAGTGAAATTCAAATTGTAATATTATATTATATTATATCATAAATTATTGTATATTTCTATTGCGGCTATGTACTTGCTGTATACTATGTACACCTGAACATAGATCTGTCCATTTAGTACTTGTGTATATGTTTAAACAAATTGTATATTGCAATATTGTGTATATTCTTTTTCTTACAAGACGTAGTTTAAATCTCCACGTCAACTTAATAAGGCAAATGATAAAAAAAACTCTTACATTTCAACAAATTCACAAATCACATTTAAATCAATTTCTGTACTTTAAATGAGGTATGAATGTCTCAGTCGAAACATTATAGCCGTTTTCAAACTTCTGTGTATTAAGTCGAAGAAGAGATTCATAATAGTTTTGAACTACGTTTGTGTGTGTTATTTATTTAGTAGTTTCGTATGAGTTATAATAGTGATATTAAAAATTGAAATTTTCTATAGATTAGAACCGTCGCGTGATTGGGTGTGCTCTATAAAATTTGTATTAGTTCATCTCTTTTGATGTGTTGAAAACACAATGATGATGATATTGTAAATCTAATGGTTGTTAAGCTCTGCTAAACAGAGTCAAAATCGGTATACGTTTCTGATGGCATTTATTTCTTAATTCCTATCAACACTATCTCTACTTTCAGATTAATCGTAAATCAATATACATGTACATGTACTCGTGGTAGTATCGTAAACTTACCAATAAGTTAGCCTCTAAATAACCGTTATAATCCCAATAATGTGAACCGATTTTTTAGTTTGGAAACGTTTATGTTGTTTGTTTCAGATTCTTAGTTCTTAGTTGATTTCTTCTGCTTGTTGAAATTATCTGACAACTAATGCCGATGTCCTGATTAAATTTTCTTCACTGCACAGTTATTTATTAGCCTGATCAAATGCAGAAATGGAGAATGCAAAACTTCATTTCCATTTCCTTTCAATGTCTTTATGACATAGGAAGGATATTGCTTTAAACAATTTAGTGACAAAACACTAGTTGACAATATACGAGTTCCCACTGGAATAAAACAACAAACAGTTAACGTTATTTCTATTGTTGTTCCATCTGATTTAACAAAGTTATTTCTCGATTTGCCATTCCCTACGTTATCAATTCGTTATTTCATCGTTCAATTAGTGAGAATGCTTCCTATGTATATCATGGTTTTCTTTCAGATTACGAGGCAGACTTGACTAACATTATGCCATTCGGCTATAAGGTTCGACCAGTATGTTCGTTAGATCTCTGAATTGCACACATTAGCGTATTTTCTTACAAACAACTACTTTTATTAAACACGAACCGTAACTATCTAGTTCGACACGTATCGGTAATGGTTGGTTGGTAGATGGCATGTTAGTGGATGTTATCGCAAACTATCACAACTGTAAATGTTTAGATTAAAAAATGCTTAAACACTTGCTGTCATTGATTCGCATAATTTCACAGTACAGTTGCAAGTGAACAGTGACACTAAAAAGACCAAGTAATGATCGTACGAATAATCAAGATAAATTGCATTACTACAAGTTGGTTGGTGCTTCTCAGTCAACTTGAACTGACAGTTAAACATCGATTAAAGCTTCGCCAGATAACGTCAATGTCTTGAAACGTGCCTTTACTCCCTGCTTCGTCTTCAATAGTTGAAAGAGAACTGTCTATTATTATAAGCCCAATTTATTTCTTTTGTCAAATACGCTGACTAAACATAATATTATGTTTATCAAATGGAATAATAAACAGAGCCTGAATAATGTGGTTACTCAGACTTACACGCTGTGCGGTCTTCAGACAACTGAAGTACTTATGTCTGTCGTTCGAGACAAGTTGAGACGCGTGATTTGAGTTAAGGATTACGTGGTTAGGGTTTAATTGTGTTGGCTATTGCTCTGCTATCAACTGGGCGAATATTTTGTGATTATCACTTTTCATAAGTGTTTTGTAATAAAGCTGAACAGTCAGTCAGAATACATATTTCAACTACAAACGTTGAGCAAACAAAATCATATGAAACAGTGAATGTTTTGATGGGGTGTTTTTAAATTATTTCGCAAATTTGTAATATGTCAATCGTTATCTACTATTTGTACTATTGCTTTATTAATATTTTTTCGTAATGTATTTCTAAATGTAATTGTATGTTGCGTAATAATATATGATTCCAATTACTACCAATTCAGATAGTTTTTCCCCCATGTTTCCTGGTAGTGCGTGTGAGAGTATGAGAAACGATCAAACAAAATTGCTATCATTGTGAAGGTGTTTTTTATAGTCATTATGTTCAATTCATTGATTTCCGATCATTTTTTCCAAAGTGCGTTTCTTGTTAGGTATTGTACCGATTCAGCTCTGATTAGAGACTATGCTATGTTATAAGAGGGACATATGGAAGAAAAAGTCACCCATTCTTACAATAATGAGCAGAAACAGATGTGGGTTTGTTCTAGTGTAGTATTACCGAAGTTGATTTGTCATAATTTACATATCCCAGTGACAATATCTCCTACACTCTTGTTAAAATACCGCAAGTAAACAGGCCAACTGAAGAATCCTTCAAGTATACCGAAAAAGATTCAGCTTTAAAAAAAAAACAGCCAAGGATAATCGAATGAATACATTCAAACATAATCGTCTGGTATGCTACGTTACGGAAGTTGGTGTCGAAAACAACACCTCTATATTAAGTCAATGGAGTCACAGAAAATCAGGGTTTTTCATACTGTTAGTTGTTCTGTCCGCCTTCTACAAACAATGTCATAAGATTTTTTGTTCACAGACAGCAATTTAAGAAACATTACCATTATTATTGTGGAACTGTGGTTCTTTATAATATATCAGAAACCATATATCATAAAATTTAGCTTTTGTTTTCGTACTGATTGTATAAAAGTAGATTAAAACGCAATTCACTTATTCTTCAAAGTAATAACAGTCATAAAGTATACTTAAACTCGATTCGAAAATAGTTATTACGTCTTTGATTGACATACCTTCTTATTTCTTATATTAATTTCTTTATCTTTCATTATCTTTCAATGTGAATTCCGTTTTATAAGCAGGATTGGGTTTTAGCTTCATACAAATCAGACTTATGACAAATTCATGTCTCTCTCTGTGTTATAAATTTTCTTTTTTAAGATTATTATTTGATTTTATATTGTCAACAAAGAATTTTTGTTTCATTGCCTTCACGTGGTAATAAGTTTGAAAAAAAATGTCCAATATTAAAATGTTTTCTGTATAACATTCGCAGTTGACCGTTTTTAAGTGGAAGTGTGTAAACTACCACTTTGAATAAAAGTTGTATATTTACCTGATTTGTAACGTAGATATCTCGAATAAAATACGTTTCTTTGATTAAACTTCCTTCACTTAAAATGTCTTGTAAAACTACTGCACCAATAATATCATGCCTTGAAAACCGGTCAAAATCATAGACATTAAACTGTAAAATCCTTTGTGGTAGATTTTCATAAGGAACATTGAACACGAAAGTTTCTTCAAACTCTGGGTTCAGAGTTTTTCTATGAACTTTGGTTTGGAATTTGGTTTTTCTGTCCGGTAATAGATACACCTTTACATAAGGATCCGAAGTCCCAGAGAAATCTTTGGCTGGTAAATTTTCCGCACGATGAATGTCCACATATAAATTGGTCTCATCTTGAACGTAAGTCAAACTAAAGAACAGCTTCCCGCAAGCTGTATGTTCAGATCGGAGACTATCTACTGACGCTTGTTTATACAGTTCCGGTTTTATGGATCCTATATCCGGTTGTTCTTTGTGCTTAAAACTCTGGACAGTAAATTCAATGTTTGACAGGTCCAGTTTGTGAGAGAGCATGCGCTGGAAGGGCATGTGACGTGGAGAAACTGTCGGCAAAGTCCATTGCCGTGCGCTTACTGAAAAAGTTCCGCGCTTAGCGGTTGCAGTTTTATCGTTTGGACATGCGTCTAATGCTAAATCCGGTGTACTTTGACTGATCCGCACATTTGGACTTAGTCCAACGTCCATGTAATCTCCCACTTTGTTTGTTGCATTATTCCTTCGAATTTTCCGTGTGCAGACATACCACGCTGCAGAGAGTAAAATACCTAAAACTAATATACTGCATCCGATAACCGATCCCAACACAGCCGGGTCCAACCCATCTGAAATAAACAAAACAATAATTGTTAACAAGATCACAAAATAAATAAATATATAAATGGTGTTTACGTTCTACTCTTCTGCACCTTCTGGCCCAATGAAGACGGGCAACGCCATGCAGTGTGCAAAGAAGGAACTTTTGCTAGGAATGCGGCATTCGCATACACCTATTTTGATTTCCATCTGTCGACAGCCTGCAGCAAATTTGGGCGGGACACATTGACCAATTCAAAGGACTAGATTTGAAACACAGTTGAAGATCTGAAGATAAATTTTGTATCTCTGTATTTGCCGAGATTATACCCTGAACCTTTAGTGAGCAAGCATATATCTTACTAAGCCACTGCAGCAGTGAATATCTATTCGTCCAGTTTGATGTGCTTCTTAAAGAGTTGGATGTATTTTTTTACAATTTTCTTCTCTACGTTAGGAAATTCCTATATTGCAAAAGACAACAAAAAAGAGATTTTTGAAAATCATTTCATGTACGTGATTATAAACTTTTCAGAGTGAGTAATCACGATTCGTAGTTTTACATAAAATTCGATAGTAATTACATTACATGAACTTTAATCCAATATGAGATTAAGAAAAAAAATCCGTTGCAAGTTAAACTGACATTTGTTAGAAATCTTTTATTACTCTGATTACAGAATACATTTTTAACGAGAGAACATCTCCATTGTAGACATGGTAATTTTCTTTTAAGACAATGAACATGATACTAGAATGACAATCAGTTTATATTTCTTCCGGAAATGTCTGCAACATCCATCAAATTGAATGAAGTTTATGAATAGAAGCTCAGTGCGAAATTATGTAGACAATTACTCAGTTCTAAGATGTGTTCTTTTTATTTGGGAATCCATAGACTTTTAATAGTTCACAGCCAAGTATATTTAAATAAATGTCACTTTCCTACATATAACAGTAAACTCATCGTCTAAATACCCAGTTTCCAACGACATTAGCGAACGGCTTTTCGCATTCTCAACGATGGTGGATTTGGAACTTGCTTGAAACATTCTTTCTCATGACATCGAATAGTGATTAAGAAGGGTTGTTTTAAAAAGCAATCGATCGCCTTAGTTTTGTACCTATGACCTATGAGGAAGCAGGGCTATATATTGTTATAGAATGCCTGCAAATTAGTTCAACTGTAATTAAGAACTAAAATCTGTATCTACTTAACCTTTAGTGCTAAATACTGCCTACTAGTATTTCTGATCAATAGCACACAATACATATGCGTTCGTGGTCATATTTTGACAAGAAAAATATAGCTTGTAAGCGATCACGACGAAACTTTGTTTTCATAAACAATAATTACTGTCCAAATTTGAAAGGTTCTATTCCACAGCGGATGAGAGTGGTGATATTTCAAGTGAGTGATTCAATAGCTGAGCCATATTATGTTTTTAACTGGCACAATTCATGCCTTATATTATTGTATTTACTGATACAATTCACATCTTCTAGTGTTGTATTAATTGATACAATTCATGGAATATGTTGGTGTACTTCCTTTTATGATTTCTGGCTCATATTGCTGTAAATACTGATACAATCAATGGCTTATATTTTTGTATTTACTGATATAATTTATGGCTTAATATTGCTGTATTTACTGATACAATCAAATGACGGGCTTATATTTTTGTATTTACTGATATGATTTATGGATTAATATTGCTGTATTTACTGATACAATCCATGGCTTATATTTTGTATTTCCTTATATGATTCATGGCTAACACTATAATAGTTCTTGATACAATTAATGAATTAAATTGTTGTATTTAATTTACACTTAATGGCTATTATGTTTGTGTTTACTGATACAAATTATAGTTTATATTCTTGTATTTACAGATACAATTCATGGCTTATATTGCTATACTATTTGAAAGGTGAATTCAATTTTATTCATCGCAGTGGATATGGACCGACCCACCTGTAGCAACATCAATCAATTGCATTGGCACAGATTGTGAAAAGGCGACCAGATACATTTTTTTTCGCTGCGATATTTCTGTCGTCCACGCAGTTGAGTGAGTCCAGCAGATTCTTGCGTATGCCACTGGTTGCTATCAGTCGTTGAAAATGTAGCTTTCAGATCCGTCATTACCAAAGTTTACCAAAGCCATCTTCATTAGATGTTGCAATATTCAGTTAATACACAATATTATACACAGTAATGCTCATTAAGTCGTTTCTATACGTTGATTGAATTGACCAATTTGTTGCCGTGGAGATAAATGACTTATCACATTACTTCTCCTTTTCAGTAGGCAATAAGCAATATGATAAATGACGTACTAAATATTAATAGTTATCTTACATTACAAAGTCGTTATCAATGATCAATTGCCGATTGCGTTCGAATTTCTGTAATTTAAGTAATGAAGCACGTGAACATCATATAACACAGTGGTTTTTAATCCTTTTTTATATAATATTGTATAGTATATTACCCCTCTAGAATCTATGATCCATTGTATTACTCCTTACCCCTACAAAACCTTACTATAACCCTCTTCACCCTATATGCATTGTATACAATCTTTTTCATGTCTCTGTAGCCTAAATTCAACGATTTTGATTCAAATTTCAAAATACTTCAAAGAATTCTCTCAAAAATGGTCTTCGATAGTCCCTGATGGGATTAACACATCTTCGCATATTTGCTCAGAAAAACTATATTTGAAACATTCAGAACATTGCATACAATAATCTGATTAACGGCAACGCCCGATAGTTAACATGTATGTAACGATGGGAACTATTTTTGAGATTGCCAGGTAGCAAACGAAACTTGTATGAAACTATTATAGGTAGGTAAAATACATGAAACTCCTGGAACTATTTCTGAAATTGTCAGTGGAGACAATATTGTTATATAACCAGTGTTCGCTAGTTAAATGCAACATCAAGGAAGAGATGGTAAATATATTTCATGAAACTACTGGAACTATTTCTGAAATTGTCAGTGGACATAATATTGCACTGGTGCTACAACTCGCGCTTTTGCAAAAAAAAGAGACGAAAAGAATTCATAGTCAATTCGCCGGAGACGCCATTAGTGAGAAGAACCGCCTTGAGGACAATGATATTTTCTAGCTTAAACTTCCTCTTCGTTTAGTGAGATTGATATTGATATCACGAACCTCGTGTCCCTGGGGATCATAGGAAAATAATTCAGTGGGTCATCTCCAATGAAACGGTATTTAATATATTTTGACTTATTTATAATCAAAATCTTCTATTAGCGCAATTTGTTGTTTTTTATTCATTGGAGGAAAACAGTGGTTTATATACATAACCATTGAACAAGATTTTGTGAAAAAGAAGTTTCGTTGACGAATACGATCAATAAAAACAATATGTTTTTGATAAGTGAGCATATCTACCTAATACTTATAGGCACAGCCGCCGAATTTTTAATAGTAGTGGATCTCAAATTCAATCAAATCTAGAATTAAGACTCAAGAAATAATAATATCAAGACAATTGATTAGAAACATCAGACGGCTGAATTGGACATCAACATAATTTCCAGGACGAGTCTTCCGTTATAAAACCACAAAGTATATGAAATCGAATATGGCATGTCTGTCAATTGTGAAATTTAAAAGTAATCTGACCCAACCACGAGTATAAAGTAGGATTCACAACTGCATTTTATTTTATATAAATTGCCATTACTGATGGTTCAAATTACTGAATACTGTCAATGTTATTGCTATTTGCTTTTAGAAAGGGTTTATAACATAATATAATACCATGAAACCATGTGATGACAATAATGCAGGCTGGTATATGAAAGTAATGGAGTGAATTAAGCTTTTAGTTGATTTCATTGGACAGCAAACCATTGCTGTATTTTGTGCTACAGATCTTGCAAAAATAGTATTGACGCGAATCAGAACCACAAGCCTACAGCCTACAGGGTCCTATAGTGTCTTGTTGAGCATTACCAAAACTTTGAACCGGTGCCACTCGAAAACTACTGGAGATGTAAAGTTTGAAATTGAGAATGCAGGTTGCCAACTATCTGTGGGGTTCGGAGAGGAGCGGATGAGGGTTGTCGAAGGGGACTGGTCATACTGTGCGAATTGATAAGAAATTTGAACTTGGAGCTTGGGCCAAAGCTGCACAACCCTTTTGATTGCCACTGAAGAGTACTAAAAGACCTTTACTAACTCGGTCATTCTGTTACAGTCTGTGTCTGTCTCTAATGTAAGGAATATATAGATTAAATCTTAAAATTCCATTACTATACATTTCATTTAACAAACTGTCTAGGTCTGTTGTTGATTGTGAAAACTTTATTCACAACTCAGTTGACAAATAGATTATAGATTCTGTCATAAAATGACGTGTTCGACACAATTCATTGGGATAAAACTCTGATTTAATTACACGCGTTAAGAATTCATAGGGCGTTAATAACGATAAAGTGAATCATGCGAATAACTGACAAAAAGCATTTGACTATATTTTAGGTGTTATACAACCAGTGTTTGCTGGTTATATGAGTTTATATCAACAAAATAAGAGATATTAAGTATACTTCAATAATGATAGAAAAGATTAAAGGAAATATGGTTATATTAGTGGTATAAGATAATGTCCATTTGAAAGGAAACTGCTACCTGTTGCAATTAGTTTTATTTAAAAGCAAGATTAAAGAATATACTATTCTTGTAGCATTAGATATTGTCCAGAAAGATTGAAGGATATTATTCTTCTGTTGGTATAAATCATTTACTACATTTACTGTATTAGAAAATTACAGTATATTACAAGAATACAATCTTTTTCATGTCTCTATAGCCTAAATTCAACGACTTTAATTCAGTGGTATTAGATAATATTATCCAAAAAGATTTAAGTATTTTACTATCCAAGTGGTATTAGACAATAACAGTATATTACATTCCTAGTGGTATTAGACAATGACCAGAAAGATTTGAGTATATTACTATCCTAGTGGTATTAGACAATATTGTCCAAAGAGATTACAGTTTATTATCATCCTGGTGGTATAAGACAATATTGTCCAGAAATATTAAAACATAAATGTACTATCCTAGTGGTATTAGACACTATTGACTAGAACAATTTCAGTATATTACATTCCTAGTTGTATTAGACAATGACCAGAAAGATTTGAGTTTTTTTACTTTCCTAGTGGATTTAAACAATATTGTCAAGAAAGATTCAAGTATTTTAACATTCTAGTGGTACAGTAGAACCTGCATTATAAGACCTCTCGAGGGAATAGTCAAAAAACGGTGTCTTAATGAAAGTGGTCTCTTATGAGAGGGTCAACTGCACGACCATCTTGGTTAAAGAAGCTTATCTAGTTCAAGTGATTTATTACATAATATATATACATAACATTTAACAGTAACATAACAATTGAAATAAACACAACAGGTACACATTTAATTAAAAAAAATTTTAAAAAGAAATCCTTGATGCATGTTAGGTGGTTACTTCTTATAATTTTCTTATATACAGTCACTTCCTTTAGATTCATTATAGCCTGTAACATATCTAAGTCTGAATTATTTTCGGCATAGACTCTAACTTAATGGCATAAGTCATTTATTTCACTAAGGGTAATGGTTGATGTTGGCATGGCAGTTTCATTATTTAAATATTCCGATTCGCTATCTCTTTTACAATCTTCAGCTTTTCACTCTTTAGCACTCTTGGACCAACTTTTCAAATGAGACATAAAAGATTTCCTAAAACGGATAACGGCACATAGTCATCGACATCATCATTCTTAATGTTCTCAAGATGCCACTAAATCCGCATCGTTTAGATATTGTCCAGTAAGATTACAGTATATTACTATTCTAGTGGTATTAGATATTGTTCAGAAAAGATTACAGTATATTACTATCCTAGTAGTATTAGATATTGTTCAGAAAGATTTCAGTATATTACTAGCCTAGTGGTATTAGATATTGACTAGAAATATTAAAATAAAAATATTACTATCCTAGTGGTAATAGATGTTGTCCAGAAAGATTTCAGTATATTACTATCCTAGTGGTATTAGATATTGTCCAAAAATTTTAAAATAAAAATATTACTATCCTAGTGGTAATAGATGTTGTCCAGAAAGATTTCAGTATATTACTATCCTAGCGGTATTAGATATTGTTCAGAAAGATTACAGTATATACCTATCCTAGTGGTAATAGATGTTGTCCAGAAAGATTTCAGTATATTACTATCCAAGTGAATTAGATATTGACTAGAAAGATTTCAGTATATTACTATCCTAGTGGTGTTAGATATTGACCAGGGAGATTACAGTATATTACTATCCTAGTGGTATTAAATATTGACCAGAAAGATTACAGTATATTACTATCCTACTGGTATTAGATTTTAACCTCAAAGATTTCAGTATATTACTATCCTAGTGGTATTAGATATTGTTCAGAAAAGATTACAGTATATTACTATCCTTGTGGTATTAGATATTGTTCAGAAAAGATTACAGTATATTACTATCCTACTGGTATTAGATTTTAACCTCAAAGATTTCAGTATATTACTATCCTAGTGGTATTAGATATTGTTCAGAAAAGATTACAGTATATTACTATCCTTGTGGTATTAGATATTGACTAGAAAGATTACAGTAGATTACTATCCTAGCGGTATTAGATATTGTTCAGAAAGATTACATTATATTACTATCCTAATTGTATTAGACATTGATCTGAAAGATTTCATTATATTACTATCCTAGTGGTATTAGATATTGACCAGAAAGATTACAGTATATAACTATCCTAGTGGTATTAGATATTGACTAGAAAGATTTCAGTATATTACTATCCAAGTGGTATTAGATATTGATCAGAAAGATTTCAGTATATTACTATCCTAGTGGTATTAGATATTGACCAGAAATATTACAGTATATTACTATCCTAGTGGTATTAGATTTGACCAAAGATTTCAGTATATTACTATCCTAGTGGTATTAGATATTGTCAGAAAGATTTACAATATATTACTATCCAAGTGGTATTAGATATTGACCAGAAAGATTTCAGTATATTACTATCCTATTGGTATTAGATATTGATCAGAAAGATTTCAGTATATTACTATCCTAGTGGTATTAGATATTGACTAGAAAGATTTCAGTATATTACTATCCTAGTGGTATTAGATATTGACCAGAAAGATTACAGTATATACTATCCTAGTGGTATTAGATATTGACTAGAAAGATTTCAGTATATTACTATCCTAGTGGTATTAGATATTGACTAGAAAGATTTCAGTATATTACTATCCTAGTGGTATTAGATATTGACTAGAAAGATTTCAGTATATTACTATCCTAGTGGTATTAGATATTGACTAGAAAGATTTCAGTATATTACTATCCAGTGGTATTAGATATTGACAGAAAGATTACAGTATATTACTATCCTAGTGGTATTAGATATTGACTAGAAAGATTACAGTAGATTACTATCCTAGTGGTATTAGATATTGTTCAGAAAGATTACAGTATATTACTATCCTAGTGGTATTAGATATTGACTAGAAAGATTACAGTAGATTACTATCCTAGTGGTATTAGATATTGACCAGAAAGATTCAGTATATACTATCCAGTGGTATTAGATATTGACTAGAAAGATTCAGTATATTACTATCCTAGTGGTATTAGATATTGACAGAAAGATTCAGTAATTACTATCCTAGTGGTATTAGATATTGACTAGAAAGATTTCATTATATTACTATCCTAGTGGTATTAGATATTGACCAGAAAGATTTCAGTATATTACTATCCTAGTGGTATTAGATATTGACCAGAAAGATTTCAGTATATTACTATCCTAGTGGTATTAGATATTGACTAGAAAGATTTCAGTATATTACTATCCAAGTGGTATTAGATATTGACCAGAAAGATTTCAGTATATTACTATCCTAGTGGTATTAGATATTGACAGAAAGATTTCAGTATATTACTATCCTAGTGGTATTAGATATTGACCAGAAAGATTTCAGTATATTACTATCCTAGTGGTATTAGATATTGACAGAAAGATTTCAGTATATTACTATCCTAGTGGTATTAGATATTGACCAGAAAGATTACAGTATATTACTATCCTAGTGGTATTAGATATTGACCAGAAAGATTTCAGTATATTACTATCCTAGTGGTATTAGATATTGACCAGAAAGATTTCAGTATATTGCTATCCTAGTGGTATTAGATATTGACCAGAAAGATTACAGTATATAACTATCCAAGTGGTATTAGATATTGACTAGAAAGATTTCAGTATATTACTATCCTAGTGGTATTAGATATTGACCAGAAAGATTTCAGTATATTACTATCCTAGTGGTATTAGATATTGATCAGAAAGATTTCAGTATATAAACTATCCTAGTGGTATTAGATATTGTTAGAAAGATTTCAGTATATTACTATCCTAGTGGTATTAGATATTGACCAGAAAGATTACAGTATATTACTATCCTAGTGGTATTAGATATTGACCAGAAAGATTTCAGTATATTACTATCCTAGTGGTATTAGATATTGATCAGAAAGATTTCAGTATATTACTGTCCTAGTGGTATTAGATATTGACTAGAAAGATTTCAGTATATTACTATCCTAGTGGTATTAGATATTGACCATAAAGATTTCAGTATATTACTATCCTAGTGGTATTAGATATTGACAGAAAGATTTCAGTATATTACTATCCTAGTGGTATTAGATATTGACTAGAAAGATTTCAGTATATTATCATCCTAGTTGTATTAGATATTGACTAGAAAGATTTCAGTATATTACTGGTATTAGATATTGTTCAGAAAGATTAAACAAATACTTATTAATGATGTAAAACCAGAAACATCAATGAGAATTTTTTATCAAGAAAGATCAAAGAAATGGTTACGTAAGCATCACGAATGAAATTACTAACCTATGGTTTAAAGGAATTACAAGTTAAGGTCAATATAAATGCACGACACGTCTTTACGTAATCTAATAACATCTAAGTATGCATGGCGAGAATTCGCTTTGTTTTATTATAAGTTAATTACGTGATATGAATGAATATTTCACTCACTTTAATAACAAATTTCGAATTACGTCATGTTTCAGATAAACTTTAAAACCAGAACAGGCTAAATCAAATATCACCGCTTTTACATGTAAGTTAAGATGTTGTATTTTGGATTTTCATCCAAATCTAGTGCGTAAACACAACACAGAGGTGCCATTTGGAAAACAGAATATATTTTGTGAACCTAAGTTGTTATCCTTGCAAAATATAGATGTTACTTTCTTTTTATACACTTTTTTTCCTTGTAACATGAGGGAAAATAAGTATTACAGTGATGGACTAGTTGAACACATGATACGTGAATTAACTTAATAATGGACTGTCTTGTGTCCTGTTGATCTATTAGGATGTATAAACTACCTGCTAGGATGACCAAGAAAATGGCATTTTTAAACTTGACCAACATGAGTCTTTGTTCATCAATAGGTTCGTCTGGAATCTAAACTATAAGACAAATAATGCCCATATTATCAAATAATTACTAGGTAATAATACACACGTTTGGACGTGTTTTTCAATAATTACTTAGATTAATGGATATATCATATTATATAAAGGTTCTATTCTGTAGTCATGGCACCTGGTAAGTCCAACTGATGGATATGTACTCTTGTTGACCACGTTTGATCTTACGTCCATTCCGTATGTAGTATTCATTTAAAATTTGGATCACTTAACGCAATGTGCGTCTACTGAAAGGCATAAAACACTGCGTATTGGAGGATATTGGTGTTATTAAAGACATCCGAATGTTCTTAACAAAAAATTTTAAAAATCTGTAATGGGATATAAATGGCCATATAGAGAAGGGCGTAATAAACCCTAATATTATTACAAAATCTGGCATTGATAGAAGCCGTTAAATCTGTTTCTCCATTATTTTTCATCCATTCTATGTCCAGCGGTATTCCTCTGGGATAGACTATTGATGATACATTCTTATTTTTAATTGACCTAAATCTCTTAAATCTGTTAACTGAACCAAAAACCTACTGATATATTGTCCATTAGTCTGTTATAAGTGTTGTCCTGAAACCGATAATGTGACAATAGCGGAATTGATGTTGTTTTTATGGGACATCTGTAACGGAAAAAAGTGCGATAGGATGCTGATCCGGATTGTGTTTCTTCTTTTAATCACTTGACACCAATTAAAAATGCTCTCAAGAAGGCTAACATAACAAACATGTTTTCAAAAGGTAAACATTCTCAAAACACAAAATAACATTATCAATTATTTACAGAGATTGTTTTGGATATTGCCTTCAAAGAACAGACAGGCGCTGTTTTTGTCTCCCTAATTGAAAAACCCTACCGTTTACTTGACGCGGGGGTTCTAATTGAATTTCACTTTTATCTCCGGGAGTTTTGAACATGTTTTTTAAACTTAATGTAACTGTGGTTCGTGCAATTCTACTAACAAGTTTTTATGACGTTACTAAGTTTCTTAGATAGGAGTTATTGCGGCGTTGGGATAGTTAAAAAAAAACAGGTTTTTTTGCAATTTCAAGATCCAAAGATGTCTGACTGGAAACCAGAATGGTGCCACTAGTGGTCATAGTTCATATTAACACAATACACGATAAGACAACTTTACAATCCCGTTATAGTACAGTAAGCATTAATTGATCTATACATTCAACCCAGTTTCTTATTGAGTAACCCATATGGTTATTTAGGTTGACCTGTTTCAAACAAGGACTTAGTCTCGTGTGAAAATAAGATAATACAAAAAATACCAGCAATAATTGAATTATTGATCTTCTTTTCTAGAATGTTTTTAATCTCAATGTTTTATTTCCCTACCGGTCTGCACCATGTCATATTCAGTTATCGTTAGTCATTAATAACGTTATTGTTCTTCAGATATTTCTGAATAGAGTGTCATTTTGTAATAAAGAGTTTTATAATAATACTAATAATAACGAAGACAGACTCTGTTACATGTAATGTCGTTTTGTTATATAGAGTATTTATAATGAAGACTCTGTTAAATATTGTTTTTTATATAAGTATTTATAATGAAGACTGTGTTAAATATTGTTGTTTTTTATATATATATATAAGTATTTATAATGAAGACTCTGTTAAATATTGTTTTTTTATATAAGTATTTATAATGAAGACTCTGTTAAATATTTTTTTTTATATAAGTATTTATAATGAAGACTCTGTTAAATATTTTTTTTTATATAAGTATTTATAATGAAGACTCTGTTAAATATTATTCTTTTATATAAGTATTTATAATGAAGACTCTGTTCAATATTGTTTTTATATAAGTATTTGAAACGAAGGCTGTTTCTGTAATAGAATGTTGTATTGTTATTTGGGAGTACTTAGAACGAAGACGGTTTTGTAAATATATTGCTGTTTGGTACATAGAATATTAATAATGAACACTGACTCTGTTAATACAACGTTGTTGGGTTATATAGAATATATATAATGAAGACTGACTCTCTTTATATTGTTGTTTTGTTATATAGAGTATTTATAATGAAGTCTGACTGTTAACATAATGCTGTTTTGTTACATAGTATTTTTATAATGAAAGTTATTCAGTAATGTATTTTTGCGTTGTTTTAGAGACTATAATCAAAAGTCTTTGATATTAAAACGTTTATGACAAAGATTTCCCAAGATAAATATTTCATTATGAGCTTAGTTAAAAAAGCTTTCGTAATATGGTGTGAGCAATGTTTTGTTTTAGACTTTGATGTATGGAGACGGTTATTAATCCGTAGAATTTTTTTTCATTTAGAGTATTGTATTGTGTTGTAATATATACGGACATTTGTTTCCGATGATATCGAGCTATGTTGCTAATTTACATGATCTTAAAATTAAGCAAAGACACACAACTTGATAGACACAAGTGTAATGAAATCCGAGATGAAAAACAGATCTTAGAAAACGACGGATATAGCCCATGTATAAGTACATATATAGCGGAAAGACGATTGGATGTGTAAGTACATTATATGGCTTGAAGACACAGTATTTAGAGGACAAGGAAGTTCTGTTCGCTTCGAATAGAGTTTTACAAATTAATAGAAATTACTCTCCCGAGAGATATGGCTTAAGCTTTATATTTGTTTGCTGTTCATGATTTTATTAAATTCTTGTTTTTTAGTTAATTCCCGTCGTGTCGCCAAGAAAAGTGAAGATTGCGTTATTCTGTGACGAGATGAATGCTATCTTGACGCGACTAGCAAATTGCCAATGATTTGAACTTTCAACGTTAAATCTCTTTCGCACCGAAAAAAAAACCCCTTATCTTGGTGAAACGTTAAATACAAAACTTAAGGTTAAAAGAAAGTTCGAGTAGGCGAAATTCTCTACCATCCAGTTTTGTTGCAAGCAGAGGGTCAATCACTACGATTGCGACCGCGATTGGATCTAAATTAAAGAGAATCCCACCAAGTAATACAGTACATGTATAATATTTATCACCACGCTCCAATTATTCTTTTTAACAGACATTAATAATATAGCGTTCAATCGGAATTGTTTTCCTGATCAGCACCTTTGGGAAATATTAACATTCAAACGCTGTTCGTTATGAAGCTAGTTTAAAAAAGAGTCTTGAAATCATTACATGACTATGCCAGACAAGTTATTGCTTCACTCATTGATTTCATTGAGTAATCATATATTATTTAATTGACAAGACATTTTTGGAACTCATACGTGACAGTTTTTATTAAATTTACCGAAACACTCAGACAAATTCAGAATTTCTAACTCCCTTAATAACACACACTCCGTCAGTACACAAAAGTTATAGTTTTCGAATACCGATATTCCATTTTGTTGCAAATTTGACCGAGAATACAACAAAAAAAAAAACAACCCCGCAATATTAGCCAATTGAAAAGCGAAAGGATGTCGAAATGAAGAACTTAATGGCAGAGTAGTAGATGACGTGCTGATTGCCCCTTACACCAATGATTATCATTTGAGCTCAACTCGTAAACGTCGTGAAACGATTTTTTAAATAAGACTCGAAATGAAATGAAATGCATGGAGTTTTACCGATTTACGTCTTAAATGATACTCGAACAATCACATACAGTATCGCTTTGAAAGACCAGCATAGTTCTACTTTGCAAATATGGACTATACCCAAAACAACAATATTAGCCATTTGAACTCAAGGACAGGACTGACAAGATGACAGGCTCAGTCGGTTTCATAAGAATCAACATGTCCTTTTAGCTCTCAAAATCCATGATTATTATTTGAACTCTACTCGATAAAGCCTTTCGAACATAATGAAATAGTTCTGTACACAGATAACATTTGACCTGAATTACTGATGTTTGATTCATCCATAACCACCACCTCAACCCAATCATAATATAGTCAAATCAATATACAAATGCCAATTAAATACTTATAAATACTGAATCGAGTCAAACGAATCTCATTCCGCTATTAAGACTTCTAAACCCATACGTCTCAAGAATTTGTTAATTTAATGGAGGAAACATAGAAATTTTGATGACACAAATTAAAAATAAAAACAGGTTTTAATTTAGCAGATAAAGTCGATGTCTTTCATTAAAATTTGCCCTATTATGAGAAATTCTGGAAGTTGGAAGAATTTGTGTCTTAATTAAGTTAAGCTATATAATGTTTCGTCAAAGATTCAAGGAGAGGTGTTAATGAACTACCCAGTTCGGTTGATTTGCCTTTTCCAAAGCACTGACTGCTTTTTTCAGATCCTTTGATGTTCATCAAAGCACAGATATGCTAGTTAAATAAGTTAAGCTGTAGTATGCATCGCAAAAGATTCAAGGAGTAGGTTAATTACTACCAGATCGGTTGATTTGTCTTGTCCAAAGCACTGACTGCTTTTTTTCAGATCCTTTGATGTTCATCACAGGACAGACTGATATGCTAGTTAAATAAGTTAAGCTGAATTATTCATCGCAAAAGATTCAAGGAGTAGTGTTAATTACTACCCAGTTCGGTTGATTTGTCTTGTCCAAAGCACTAACTGCTTTTTTTTCAGGTCCTTTGATGTTCATAATAGGACAGATATGCTAGAGAAACTGACAATGACACATCAAAGGGTTGACACAAAGACACAAAAACGTTTATGAAATTACTAATTTGCTCAAGATCTACACAATTTTAAAAAATTATTCAAAATTTGAGCCATGGAAATCAAGATATTCTAGTCAAATTATACACTCAACACATGAAAAGAGAAATAGACATAAATCAAAAAGATGATTAAAAACCAGGGTGATCAAATGCTTAAGGTTAACCAGAAATTTGTTATTAACATCAGTAACAGCACAAACAAATCAAAGCTATTGAAATCAATAGTGATAAGGGTACAATTTTGCAAAAGATGATTTAAGAGAAAATCACTGAGACAGTTGTCACCAAAAGCCACAATCAATCATAATTGAAAAACATGAAATGAACATCATAACGACACAAACAAGCTTATTCCATTAATACAAAAAACATGACAAACATGTATATTAAATTTTTTTTGACTTACCTGCTAAATGAGATGTGACCATTTTTCAGTCGAATCACAAATCCAATTTCAGAAGATACATGGAGATTAGTTTAAAGAATTAAGCACTGTAATAGAGTGAATTAACTTCAGCACGAATCGATAAACACAGGACTTCCACTATATTGTTCTAATGTCACTAGTATATGTTTACCAAGTTAAACTCGACTGTCAAGTGAAACCTTATGGATCGATATTTTTTAGATTATCTTTGAAACAAGTCACTTTGCGATTAAGTGTTCTTTATGAGTGTTATGGCTAACTAATTGTTATCAGACTGGCACTGTTCCATTTTCAGGCCATTATCGACTTTCAAAACAAACAATTTATTGAATACAATGTAATCTCTTCGAAAATGATGGTCTCTGCACATCGCTTAGACACTGCATTGAGCAAATGTTTTTTGCTTCTCAATTTTAATTCCGTGAACTGTATTCCAATGTCATGAAAGCACCAGCAGTAGGCATATCATTCTGTAGATATCCATCGCGTTGTGCTTCGAAAGTTATGTATACGATAACACATGTGAGCCCTTTTTTGAAGAATAAAGATTACGTGTATTTCGGACAAACTTCGTCCTTTGTAACAAACGTTACATAACCATGCCTGCCTTTGAATAAAGGCTATGTTCCATGTTGCTAATAATATCTGTTTGGTTGTGTTAGTGCTTCAGTATCTATGTTAACATCCCTTTGGCAAACGTATACCGCGTAGCATCTAAGCTTCTCTTGAAGTATCAAGAATTAAATTGACTTAACCATAAAGACAGTTTTGTGAAAATGACAGAATAATGATCACAACAATGTACAGTGTATAAGTAAGTACAGTCACATGCAGACCCCTAGCTATATGCAAGTTTGACAATACATACCAAAGTGTCATATCGATGGTGCATAATCAATATATATTCATAGACATATATTTGCCACTACTGTAATGCTTCATGCATCAACATAAGTTCCATGGCAATCTGTAATAATACAAATTGTCTTTTAATACCAGTGAAGCTTTAATAGTATTAATAATTCATAATATTGATAAAGGTACTAGTGTTACATTCCGTGAGCATTAAAATTACCTGAGCTTCATATCCCTTGACTATTTCATAGGACGTGATATTTCTTTTATCAAAATAATTTGAATTTAGGATTTACTGGAGGTCTATAGTTTATTTGAAATAGTTAATAGGAATTGTTAGGAATATTTTGATTTATTGAAATAGTCCAAATATCTTTATTTATTGAAATAATCCAAATATTTTTATTTATTGAAATAATCAAAATATTTTGATTTATTGAAATAATCCAAATATTTTTATTTATTGAAATAGTCAAAATATTTTGATTTATTGAAATAATCCAAACATTATGATTTATTGAAATAGTCCAAACATTTTTATTTATTGAAATAGTCCAAATATTATGATTGATTGAAATAATACTCTATATTGTGACTTAAATTAATCTAAATTGACCCAACGACATCCAGTTAGTTTTACTGAAATGACCCAAAACATAGTTTCATAAAATTGCAGGGTATATACAAAGATTTATCGAAATAATTGCAAAGGTAAAGACTTTTTAGAATACTAGTAGTCGAATGTGAAAATTCCTGTAAAAAATCAACCATTTCTGAACCAAATCAGGGACATGATTCTGCAAACCAAAAAAGTTTTCTCTCTTAAAATTTCTAAATTATCATGAATATAATCATCGTGATAAGACTTCTGCTGACCATGTCAGCAGTCTAGAGATCTAAGAATATAGTGTCAAACTTGCCAAAGAGATATATACATTCATAAAAGTAGTATATAGATAAGTGTTTATCGACTGCCAGAGTCAGTAGTAATATCGCTTGTAACTATAGCAACATCACAAGTCCCCATGTTCCAATACGATCTCATTATCTATGTCTCTATGTCGTGGTGTTAATATTTCCAGAATTCTAAATTAACTCCAATAATTCTATTCTATCTCAGAATTCAATTACTTGTCCATTCGTGGCTAGGGTCGCACGTTCCAAAGACAAAATCATCACACAACACGTTAATCTTTTGGCAGACCTTGATCTCACAATAATAGCACCTTTCAAATATTTTTACTGGAACTATTACCGTAATAGAATCAACAGAACTAGATTTTGAACCTTTACATTACATTACCGCCCTCTACAGCTCTCCAGTCCATGTACATTACTGAAAAAGCCTTTACATAATATTATTATGTTGCCTGCCTTTATGACCAAATGTACATAGGGCATCTTATATATTATTTATATAAAAATATTAAAACAGAACCTACGAAATCATGATGTTACTCAAAGCTATGCGATCTCCAGACAACTGACCTATTTCAACCTGCATTCCGTCTCAAGTAAGATAAGTACAACTTATACTATGTCTATATATGTTGTTTAGTGGTGTGTTCTTAGGGACATTAATGATTTTAAGCTTCCATATCGCTCTTGATGTAGAGAGCACTATGATATTCAAAATATAGACGATGTTCCTTCTGCTTTAACTGGCATACATGGATCATTTGATAAATTGGCGGTCAGAATAGTCAAATCCCTAGCTGTGACCATTGTGTTCTTTCGTGACATCGAACCAGAGAACTATCTGGACGATATCAGAGAATAAGGTACATGTACATCCAAAGTCATTGCATAAGTGTTACTTCTAATGTTGATTCAATGGTATATGAAGTCCTTAAAGAGATACTCCGCGAAATTATTCGATATGTACAGAATATATTACAAGAACTAGAAAATATGAATCAAATTAGGTTATGAATCGTTAACCTTTCGACCAATTATGTGCTATAATGAGATATTCTGAAGCATTAATCGACACGTGCGAGAGAAAAGACGTCACACAGGACTCGAAGTACATTTGAGAAATAAATAGATTAAGTATATAATGAATTATGTGGTCTTCAGAGATCCTTAATTGATGACATATCTGGTAGGGGAAGGTCCTCGGGTTGATTAACCGCCTTCCTCGACTTAAAATAGTCATCTGATGTAACTATTATGCATTATTATTGTTTATATTATTACGTGAAGAAGGAATAGTTGCCATGTTTTTCATTTTCCTGGAAGGAATCGCTTATATTATGTACAAAGATACTGGTTGGTAGATGACAAGACTAGGTCTACCTCCATTACAACTGATAACTACTGTGACAGTTGTCGACTGTTGAAGAGTCGGAATATGTAGGATGAATAAAAGTGGGTTTTGTTTTACTTTTGATTTAAACATATTATACTATTTAAACTTAACGGTGACTATAAATTGGTCTTGGGCATCACAAATATTTGACCCTGTGACCCTTGAAACTTTTAGTCTTACATGGCCTTAAGTAAGTTGTATGATCTGAATCAATTAGATGGCTTGGTACCTTTGGCTTGGTAGTCGAGAGCTTTCTGTCTTTTATAAGACTGATAAAATATTCTGTACGATAAGACGTTTTTGGTTTGTACACGTAGCCTAATCGAGTATGGCAATCTTATTATCATCTTTATAACTTCAAGTTTCTAATAAATGCCGTCTTTTCAGTGAGTCAAAATAGCATCATTGACGAGTCTCCTTCCAAGCATTTTTTTCTTTTCATTATCTGATGAGGAAAATTAGAGAAAATTCTTTTAAATTAGGCCATTTTAGTTCATTTCATTATGCATGTTCTTTATAAAGGGATACTGCATGAATGGTCAATTTATCATAATCATCAGTGAACTTACCTGGTGTCATCAAGTAACAGAATCCCTTTAAATCTGCAAACTCACAAAGGATAGTCATTTTTCCTTGTTAGTCAATTTAATAAGCGTTTATCAATAGTCAAATGCATATTTATGGATAATTGCTTTTTAGTTAGTTTTTTACTTTTAATTAGTTTTTGGGATATTTTTTTTTTATGTTATTTATGGCAGCAGGTATATTTATTAATGAATAGCGCTCTTACTGGCCAATTTTAAATTTTATGTTCATTCTGAGACCTATTCTTCCTGTAAAAGACATCACTGCTGTGGACAAGATTAAGCACACAAGGTCGGTTTGGTCGTTAAACATTTGGTATAAAGTTACGAAACCTTTTATGATTTTGTTTAGTGTACAAGCCAATATGTTCAAACTTTCATTCTCCACATTTCCTGAAAACCGTTAAAAAAAGGCAAAAAAAAGCAAACAACTGAATTATAAATTCATTAATTGTAAACGGATATTTCTTGTTCAATGGTCGACGCCGATAACATATATGATTGTCTATTGACTATTATTTCTGTTGGTGATTATATAACATCAATAGAATACTGGTATTATGTTTCTTACTACATTACTGCTGTAGAATACGACAATGCATAATTTATAATGGCTGACACGATATACACAATGTAATTATACAAGGGGGGATTACCCGAGCCTCATCGATCATATATATGGGCTATATATTGTTTTTAAAGATACTAATCGTTCTAAAGTACGATAACAGAAACTTGAGCAATCTATTATGATTTTGAGAATTTTTTGTAATAACCCGTAGATAAACTATACTTGTATTATGTTCATATCTTCTACCCTAAAGGATAATAGTCAGGTCCTATTTACACTTTGCATAGATATATTTTCTCTGCTATGGATAAAAATGCACGAAAAAGGAATCTTGTCTAATATAGCTTGGCATATTGAAGAAGAAGTCTGCTTTCCTTTGACCTAATTATTTGTTGTCAAATGAGCGGATCAAGCTTTTACCAATAAGTTCACTATATCAGAGAATATAGGCCTACTAGAAAAAAATCTTATATTCTTTCGAAGGTTTGCTTATTTAGCAATTTGTCTATTCAATTGGCCCAGTTTTAGGAACATTTACGAATGCAATTTGTACATAGACCAGGATTTTCCAATTAGTTCGTCGTGTGGGCCAGAAAAGAAGATGTTATTTTGGTTGAGGGCCACTGAGTACTGACTTGACGTTTCCTTGATTCAGATACGCTTACCAAATAAATCTTGTTCATCTCTCAAAGAATTTTGGGCTTCAAAGTTGTTCGTAGGCTGCATGGAATATTCCCTTTGAACCCCTACCATCCAGCTCTATACCAAATATCCTATAAAACTAATTTCAATGCATAGGGACGTGAAATCGTCTTACTGAAGTAGACTCAAATTAATATTCCGATAATGTGACGATGGATATTAAATAATCATGCAAATAACTCAATATCCGTCTCAGTGGATGTACATGCACGTGGAGGGAAATATCAGTAACATTACAAGCAAACAAGCGTTAAATCTGTATTGCGTAAACGATACTATCCTACTTCATAATCCGACACAACATTTCCCCGAAGCAATCGGAAATGTTTAAAAGAAAGTTTAGGAAAATGTGTTACTCGTGAATAACACAATAATTTCACTGCAGTTTGTTAATGACGCAAGTCAGCCACAAGGCATTGTATTCATGAAGGTTAATTATACCTTAAGATGTTATTTGTTTCTTTCTGTCTAACAAAAGCAAAATAATTGGTATGTCGGTATCATCAGTTATATTTTAAATATTCTTAAAATGTGTTTTATATCAATAAATGCTCGCTTCACTTTTCTTTGCCAACATCGCATAATGTCTAGAAATATATTTGACTCCGCAATAACTATACTTTTGAATAGAAAATTACGTTTTGCAATAATGATATTTATTAACATGTCTACTACCACTGCCTTCAATTAACCATTTACGCAAACTAGCGTTTATTTTTCGATAATCTATAGTTTGTCACGTGACACTACGACAAAGGCAATCCACAACAATGACGCAGTGGGAAATTCATATAACCATTCATATAAAACAGTTAATTTTTATCAAAAATATAACTATTAAACGTTGGTCCCTTAGCATTATTGGTGTGCAAACGCAATAGATCACGTTGCAAACTGAATAAATGACGAAGTAATTTATGATGTACAGTAGAACCGGTATTTAGAGACCACTCAATATGATATTCAAAAACGGTCGCTAAATGAAGGTGGTCTCTTATGAGAGGAATTACAAGACCATATTTGGACATTTAAGAAATTAATGATAGGATCTTAATTTACTCATTCATGTGTAGTCAGGTTTTTATCGCTTTTGCATCCTGTCTCCGACCTACCGAACCGACGGGATACCCAATTCTGTCATATTTTTTACCTTTTCAATACATAAGTTTTCATGGGAACTATCATTTTCAATGTCAAAATTCTTTACCCTAAATCAATACAATATCATTCATTACTTTAATTGCCGGTAACACGCGTTAATCCATTTCCACCCAATAACGTATGTTTGTGGCGTGACGTTTGATTCTTAAGAAGGCTACTCTTAATGTGTACTTTGAGACTTCGAATTATACATCCTTTCTAAGTAGTAGTATTCCTATAAGCTCTGGTGACATTCTAAGCTCCTCAAAATTATTTTTTAGTTTTAACAATGTCTCATTGGCGGTTTTATGTTTCAAGTTTTCAAATCCTTATTTCAAACGACACGTCAATTTATGACCAATATTTTCATGATGAAATTTATAACCGTTTCCAAATATTATTCAGTTGCGTAACACTTATTCGAATATTTTATGCATTACAAGTACTACAATTTATTTTTGTTTTTTGTATGGGACATAAAATATTGTACTCAATTGCTCTTTATCGTAACATTTACTTATTTGATACAAAGATCTGTTAAGAAGTTTCAGATATGCACATGAATTTGATTACTCAGTCTTTTGGACTAATATACTCATCTTATTCTGGAAAGTATATGCAATCTTTATTGGGACAGCTAACTACTTTATGATTAGTATCTTCCTAAAGCAAAGTAATTGTATAGAGCCTACAGACCAAATTATAGAGTTGAGAAATAACCGAGTTATTCCCCTTTAACCGTGAACTTGGTTCAAACGTGTCCAAAATCCACATTGACAACTAATATCAATTTGCAGTTGTCTCCCTTCTACCAGTGTCATTAGAACAGAAAGCTCATCAATACGTCGTTCATATAATTTCTACCAGTGTAAGGTACTAATAAAAACCAAAAAGCAGATATCTTTTGCATCTCGTCTTCTTGTCATAGCAAGACTACAAACTATGATATGAACAACAACCGTTTCCATACACTAATTTCGTTAGTGGTATACATGTATGTAGATCTGTAACTACAATACAAACACTGAAGTTGTTAAGAACAGGCGGTTGTGTTTTCAAAGTATAAAAAAATACATACCGATTCTTTACAACAGTTGTTTTATCTAATTTTTGAAACATACGCAAATTTAGTCGCATCGATGAGTTTAATGGTCCACGCAAAACTAGACAATAAAGACAAAATGGTGAAATCGCAAGTCTGTGTTTTGTTTGACGTGATGACGTATAATTAGAATATTACAATAAATCAATTGAATTAAAAACCTTTTTTTTTTATTAAAACACGTTCAAATAAATTGTTGCTGGGTCACGAAATATCATGAAAGTATGAAATATGTGGCGACATAACAGTACATAGAAAGTTGACCTCGACTTACCCCGTATTTATTTATGTTAACTACATTTTATACCATTTCCTTTGCACAGATGCTTTTTCTAATGGCCTTTTACGAAACTTAATATTAAAGTTGCAACTTTTAAAGTTCAGAGAGGAAAACTTCGAATCGAAAATAATCGCCAGGACCATTTAATACAGCTTTAAATGTTATTTATACGTTTAAACTTTAAGAAAGTTAAAAGTGTGTTACGCCTAGAGGTCCAATGTCTGACCAGTTTTTCATTAAAATACATGGCAATCCGGTATAGAATCACCAGATTGGTTTCACTGTCTACTGACGATGTCGCCCTTTTCTATTTAAATATTGTATTCAAGCTTTACCACATGTCCAATTTCCATTTTCAATTTAAATCCCCTGTTTTTAATACCACGAATTAAATGTAAATTCTTGGACACAGACAAAAGAGAAAATGAAAGTCGCTTGTTATTTTCTCTGAGTGAAACCAGTCAATTCTACACAGCGAATCTCCAATGTATCCACTAAATTACCTATCAAAATCATGTGGCAAAAGGCAGAGTATTGGCATAATTTCCCTCAATGTACACTGATTGGCATTGGAATACTTCATTAGCCTAATCAGGAGCCTGTTTCACGAAAACTTAACTTAGGATGATTATATTGTGTTACAGTTTTCAAATTGGTCAATCACTTAAATTGAGTTTTTATTAACAATTCAGGTTACTGTATTTCTTAAAATCTCGATTGTATCTTTGTTAAAATTTAGTGCAACAGGTCCAAGATACAGAAAAGACATACAAATCTATTTATTTCATTTATTTAGATTTGTTAAAGAGTTTCTGGTTCAAAAACTGTAGATAAATCCTACCAAATAATCACACGTATATAGGGTAATTGTTTTTGGATCTTGTATTCAACAAGTTTTGCTTTTGAATTTTATATACATGTTCCAATGTTAATGTTCAAGACCTAAATGTTTGGGACCTTCTATAATGGATAAGTATATACTCAAATATAAAAGAATACATTCTCATTCAGAAGATATGACTTGACAAACTTCTTTATATTTGGATAAAGTTGTTAGTATCACTTTAAGCTATAAATGCTTTGATCTGTAAAGACAAACTACGTTGAAGATAATGAGCAATAGGTATCCATTGGTATCCATGAACACACTATTTTGATACTCTTCGTAGTTACGGAAAAATTTACAATTGGTTTCTAAATGAATTTCCGAATATATGCCCGAATATGTGCAATAGCGATCAGTTTTGTATTAAACAATGTTAGACTATTATGTTTGACTTTAACTACCTATCTACATACGACACTTCATAAGACAATCAAGCCAAAATAATCTATCTCTGGAACGGCCATAAGAACCTTCTGTATTCTTAAATTCCAGGAAGTCTTGAACCAAATCACTTATTTAATGAATGTGAAAAGTTAGTTTCACTTGCGAATAAGCATTTCATATTTTGAATTGTGGGCTACTGTTTTCATGTTACATGGAAATATGGAAAGTATTCACATTTCAGTTGCTGGCTTAATTACTGCCATACTGGTCTGAAGTCAGATTTATTTTTGAAGCAGTTTGGGTTTTTCCCTAAATATGCAAATTAGGGGATTTCCACATAACATTGAATTCGACACACCCCAACAAGCTTGAACATGTTTTACTTAACAGACGATAACACACCATAATTCGTCTGTTGACCTACATCAGCCTCGTGAGTTCAGTTTCTATTCAAGTTGATGCGTAGGTAGACCAAATATCTATTTTCAAAACTTATGAAATATTTGCATTACACCGAAATTTCTTTAAAATGGGGAATTTAATGAATTTTCCATGAAATTGCTGGATTTATGAATAAATGTCGTCAAACGTTTAAGAAAGTATTAATTTCTCTGTCCTGTCAACTTCTCCTCATATTTCCTACCATGGCATTATCAGTTTTCAGTATAGCCAAACAGAAAAAAACAAAAAATAAAAAATTATTTCAGTATATTTTTGTTATAACATGGAAAGTGATATTTTATTCTTTCTTTAACGCATAAGTGCACTTATCATTACCAACAGTCAAGACACAGACATACAGCCTAATAACGTTTATTTCAGTTTCAAACAACTTTGATATCTGAAAATATACTATTGAAATCATATTCTCATTATAAAAATGTACTTCCTCTTCCTAAGATAAAAAACCGAATAAAAACGACACAATGCTTGTGTTAGGACGAGTCTCAATGAAAGCACTGGCCTTGGTCACATAGATAAGCTAATTGATTGTGTGAGAATTGATTATTAGTATGATTTTAGTTAGAAAGACCGACACAAGCACGCACACACATACACCCTAACAGATACTCCGATATAAAGTTTTTAGTATGAATGCCACCAGTCCTGAAATTAGAATTTCCTGAAATCTAACTTAGAAATTGATTGATATATTGATATCACCAATCAAAAAGTTTCAACGATTAGGATATATGAGCATTGTTAAATGGTTCAAGTCTACCGTGAACGAAAATATTGCTAAGATTTTGATTTCTTTTGTAAGCTACAACTAGAGGAAATTTGTCTTGGAGTTCAGAGTAATGGCGTTTGACTATTATGGAGGATTTGGTAGCTGTGGAATTAAATGTAGTTACAAAAGGAATTATTTGGTTGTCGTGCTGAATATTAAGTTCATTTGGTGTCACAGTCTGTAGTTGGTCGATCCAGTAACTTTCGCGCTGTAGCTTGTGAATTAGTAGATCTTACCCTCTTTAAAATCTCATTTCTTGTGACCATAATGAACTCTTGTCTATGGGTCTATTGAAAAAATCAAAATGTTTCTATCTTATTGTGTCTCTTTATAACCGCGAAATCAACAAACATTGAAAACTATTCATCTGCAAAAATAGAAGAGCGAATAACAATAGGTGAATACCTCGGACCAAGACTCTTCACCTTAGAGCCATCCTCAGGTGCAGTTTAATTAAGAAACCTGAAGGAGTTTTTCGTGCTTTATGGAGTGGATAAGGTGAAAAGATTTTTGGACTCTCACAAGATTGAAGATTTTGAGGTTTACAAGGTCAAAATGAGACAAATTAGGAGTATTTACCGTCGGTCTTGACTTAGGTTTCCTCAGGTCAACTATGTCGACGCTTTGAACAATGGAAATGTTTAGAATAGAATTTAATTTTCATCACAATGTTAGTTTAGTCAATACCACGGTATTTACCCACTATTTTAACAAGACAGATATGAGGGTATGATAATCACTTGTTCAAACTTATCATTTCATTTATTATGCTGGTCTCAAAACCTTTCTGTTTTCTTTTCCCATTCTTCACTTATATTTCAAGCAATTTATAAAATGTCAAAGCTATTATAATAGAAATGGTTGGAGTGAAGTGGAGGCTTTGTGATTTATATACACACAATTTTAATAATCTCAGTCTGAAATTATTTCTTTAATTATTTTGCTTGACCAATCCTCCCAGAACACCAAGAAATTGATCAATGCTTCCAGATCACCATGACACCCACCAGTGCTTCCAGAGCACAATGATATCCACAGGTGCTTCCAGAAATGAAAATGAAATGAATGGAGTTTTACGTCCTACTCTTCTGCACCTTATGGGCTAATGAAGACGGGCAACGCCATGCAGTGTGCAATGAGGGAAATTTTGCCAGGACAGCGGCATTAGCCTACTCTTTTTGCGATTTCCAACTGTCGAGGGATCATTAACGTGCACAGCCTGTAGCACACGGGGCCTCGGTTTATTGTCCCATCCGAACGACTAGACGCTTTTTCCATGTCAGTCCCTCCGAAATGCATCACTGACAAGGGGAAACCGGGCTGAAAAATCCGAAAGTCCATCTCGACCTTTGCCGGGATTGAACCCTAGACCTTCAGGTTAGCGAGCAAGCGTCTAACCCACTGAGCCACCGCGGCTCCCACAGGTGCTTCCAGAGCACCATTATATCCACTAGTGCTTCCAGAGCGCCATGACACACACCGATGCTACTTGAGCACTTTGACACCCACCAGTGCTTCCAGAGCACTATGACACCCACCAGTGCTACCAGTGCACTATGACACCCACCAGTGCTACCAGAGCACTATGATACCCACCAGTGCTCCCAGTGCACTATGACACCCACCAGTGCCACCAGAGCACTATGATACCCACCAGTGATTCCAGAGAACTATGACACCCACCGGTTTTACCAGAGCACTATGACACCCATCAGTGCTTCCAGAGCACCATGACACCCACCAGTGCTACCATAGCACTATGACACCCACCAGTGCTTCCAGAGCACTATGATACCCACCAGTGCTTCCAGAGAACTATGACACCCACCCGTGCTACCATAGCACTATGACAACCACAAGTGCTACCAGAGCACTATGACATCCACCGGTGCTACCAGAGCACTATGACACCCATCAGTGCTACCAGAGCACTATGACATTCACCAGTGCTTCCAGAGCACTATGACAACCACCAGTGCTCCAAGAGCACTATGACAACCACCGGTGCTTTCAGAGCACTATGGCACCCACCAGTGTTACCAGAGCACTATGACACCCACCAGTGCTTCCAGAGCACTATGACATCAACCAATACTTTCAGAGAATTTGAATTATGAAAATCACCTATTCACTACTTCTGATATTACGTGGTGTATAGATGCATTTGTTCGAAAATTTCAGATATTACAATATTTTTTAATAAAAAAATATAAAAAGACCTTAGAAAAGCAACTTATATAAGATGTATTTATGTTCAGTAATAACAATTAGTTATACACCTTATGCCACCTTTCATTACGAAATATTTCCTCATTTATGATGGATATACTTCCTTATATGAATAGTAAACTATACAAAATGTTTGCTTTTTTCAATGAATTGACCAAGATATTTTATAATTTCAAGATTGCAGTCCTTTAAACTAGAAACTCTAAAGCTGTTAATATTATGATGTCATTACGCACTTATGGCGTTGTCCATTCTCTTGATCAAAAAAGGAAACGCATTTTGGTTTATGGAAATATTCTGTGTATTACTCTCGTCACATTCCAACAGTTCGAATAGGTGAAATATTTTTATCTTGAGTAATATCATTGTATTATTGTTTCTATAGTAACATTTATTTTAGGAAATACTATGGTACAATTTAACTTGCATGTCATCATTGGCTAAAATATGCTGTCTGATATAATGGAAGTCGAGGTGTCTCTGACGCGTACTTGATAACTTCCAATCCAGTGTTGATTTTTTACTTTCGGACTATTTAACCAGGTTCCCACCTGACAGTGATAAAGGTTGTTTGGACTAACACAGCTAACAATCGACAATTCATTCGGGTACAATACACCGAGGAACCAAAGATCGCTCGATAATTGGAACTAGAAATAGAGAGAGAGAGTAGGCTAATGCAGCTACTCTGGCACAATATTTACCCCACTGCACACTGTATTTATTGGTCCAATTTAGGGAAAGAAATGTTCGATATGAAACTCCATATCATTTCACGAAAAGGGAATAGGAAACACGTATCCGTAATAAAACCAACAACGGAAACGCATCCAAATTGGTAAGTTTGCATAATATAAGAGGTTATATCTGTTAAAAGAATAAACCAAGTGTTAAAGGATAAGCATGGTTCAAGCATATTGCGCGATTAGCGACGTCATTGAACTTTTAAGTTTATTGGAAATGTAAAATTGAACCTCTCAGATGTCTGAACGAAACTTATGGTGGTGCACATTGATTTTATCAATGTCCCCAATACACATAAATAGTTTAGAAAACCTCCTTACAATCCCTTCAATATAAATTGGAATTGGGTGCATTTTTTTCTATGATATTCCCATAAGTTAATCTGAACTGCCGTCGGTGTCTTTAAAAATATACAAAAGAGGCTTTAAATGTCGGTTACGCTTAAAATGCCAAACTAGAATAGGCCTAAAAGTATTAAAGACTTAAAGCTAAATCACATTTCTTTATATTCATTTCACACGATACGGAAGAAGTAAGACTTATAAAAAGGTGAACAGATTAGCGTTTGTAGTGACACGCAGCGTACATTCATTTTGACGACTTGCTTATTGTTATATTCACCCCCATACAAATATTCGAAAAAAACTATTGTCAATAGATATTGCGCGCCAAAATTTTGTTGACAGGTGGCGAATTGTATTATTGTTCAAGAGGAAAAAATAACTGAACATTCCCATACATCGAACCCAACGCTAAACGTCTTAGAAGGCAGTACTCGTTTTAACACTTCTCTAAAATTGATGACTAGACAAAACAATACCATGTAATGCTATACCGGAGTTGACATATATTATTTAAACTTTAATATATTACTAGACAGAATTAAATCGTTTTATGAATGAATAGCGACGCCATCGTGTCATAATTTAAACAGTATTCGTTTTGCATCAATGAATTTGATTTCCCATCAAGTGTGGAGATAACATTATTTTTTTTTGAATTATGAAAATCACCTGTCCACTACTACTGATATCACGTGGTCTATAATTGCATTAGTTCGAAAATTTCAGATTTGACAATATTTTTTTAATAATTGATAAAATAATAAAATAAAAAAAAATAGAAAAAAAGGATCTTATATAAGATTATAAATTCAAATTTTCATCGAAATTATTATCTGTTCAAATTCCCGTAGTTATACACCTAATAACACTTTTCATTATGTAATACTTCCTCATTAATGATTGATATACTTATAGCTGCCTCCATTTTTTTAAATTGTCATCAATATAAATTCAAATTTTCATCGACTTCAGTCAAATTTTCATTATTATCTGTTCAAATTCCCTTCGTTATCAATAAATGACAATTAGCTATACACCTGATACCACTTTTCATTATGAAATACTGCCTCATTTATGATTGATATACTTATAGCTGCCTCTAATGCTTTTTGGAGTATTTGGTAGGAATAAGTTCCTATGAAATTTTTGTAATTGTCATCATTATAAATAAATTCAAATTTTCATTCACACCAGTCAAATTTTCGTTGTTATCTATTAAACTTCTCGTCGTTATCAATTTAATTTCTCATCGTTATCAATTCAAATTCTCATAGATATAAATTTAAAATATATTTACAAATCAATATTCTATTGAAACGCTTTGGTAAAAATATTCAGGTGATTTTGCCATCTGGCAAACCAGTAAATGCAGGGCCGATTGTTTCGGACTAAGCGTACAGGTGTATCAATTCAACATCACTTAAATTGATATCACATTGTAACGAAGTTTTTAAAATATTTCAAGTGCTGACACATTATATAGTATATTGTTTATTTATAAGTGACCACAGAGTGACATGTCGCGTTTTTTCCAACCGTGGCCATGACACTTTGACCGGCAGATGTTACGTTACACTTCATGACGTACTTAAAGTTTGCATTGGTCATTCAATAATTTATAAGGCTTTATTGAAAGGGTCACGAGATCGGGTATATAATGTGTATGAAAATAAGGGTCAGCTTGTTTTCGGGGTCAATAACTATGAAATAATTGTCCAACTCCCATTGTGAACCTTTTTTATTTCCACATGTCCATATTAAATAAGCGGGCATTAAATGTCGAGGTCTCTGGCCAAATGACATGACAGTGGCGGAGCTTGTTTGAAGAGTGACGATAGGTAGAGAACCATTAAGACTGTATATCATTATATCGGTATCAATAAAGACTGGTGCCATTAAATACCCCCCCCCCCCAAAAAAAACAAAAATTCATATTTACTTCAACAATGAAACATCAATGCCACCTCCTTGTCAGGGATGAAGGTCAGAAGGATGGGGTGAGGGTCTATCTGGGATGACACGGGAAAACGTATAGTCGTTTTTATGGGGCAATAAACCTGAGCCCGGTTTGCCATGTACGTTAAAGATCATTCGACAAATGTTAATCTAAAAACAAAAGGCTTATGTCGCTTTCACTACAAATTTCCTTAATTGCACACTGTATGGCATTGTTGATCATTCTACATTCTGAAAATTTAGTACGTAAAACCCCTTTCAATCAATTCAAGTTTCTCGGATCTGAGTTTGTCGCCTCGCTTCGTTTGGCGCGTTATTGTAAATTTTCGATCAAGAACCTCTACAATAAGGTCCGCCACTATGTGACGCGTTTTATGAGTTGGTGACATATTGGATTTGTTTAGACCTCATGCTTTTCATTGCTCATTAAAATTTCTAACTAATGGACGATTACTATTATTTGAATATTTTATACTTATTTCTGTTGACATTTATAATTGGTGTCACTTGGCATTTTAAATAAATAAAAATATGATCTGTTTTTCTGATAAAAACTATGTTCCCCTCTTGAAAGGTGATCTATATACGGGTAGAGTTTGTGGGCTTTTAACCTTTTTATGGGAAAATCTGAGAACATTTTGTAAGAGTATCACTTGCACCAATGGCTATAATGTTTTCTGTTTAAATTAAGTGTTGTTGGTACTGGTAATTTATTGTTTGTATCGTGTAATTTGTATTTACTGGTTATTTCTGGCTTTGAATCAACCAAGTAAAATAATATACACATGCATGTAATGTGTTTTTAAACCAATAATGATAAGCATTCTGTTCAGGCACATATGAAATCAGATTCTGTTAAAAAATATAAAATCGGTGTTAAACGAAACGCGAACATCGACTACAAATTGTGTTACAGGATTTTTTTTTACATTCCGATTTCCTATCTGAACCTAACTCACCATTGCAAATAATCTCTAAAGTTTTCCATATATAACCGAAACCACACACGTCCGATGGTGCAAATACAAGCTATAAGTCTCATACAAGGAAACGGTTTGACTGTCACTTTAAAATCACATTTTTTTATATAGCCTAATGCAAACTGAATGTATAATTCATTTGCCTAAAGTCCTTTTTCCATTTTCATTCCACAGACAGCAAAATCTTAATAGCCAAATCAGTTGAACAAATGTAAATATGAAATACAGCCGAAATAAAATCTAAGTGAACTGGTTGGTACATAGATGACACGTAACTAGATAAGATAAATTAGTGTCAAACTGGGGTCTCTATCTCACCAACAATGTCAAACCTGACAGACACAACTGACTAGGTAGTTATTGTGATAAGGGAAGACCAGTTTGAGCTATTCAAATTAAAAGGTGATATTTTGGCTGAAGCCTTCGAGTCAATTATGTTCAGTTGTCCAAAATACTTAAAATAACCTCCATATATCGCGTTTTCCTTGTACTTATCCATCTTTGCACACACTTAGTATCTGTTTGCGTTTATCTGAAACGCAAAGCAGGGTTAAGATAACAGATTATTTATTTGTTATATGCTCAATGCGTAATGAGTACCCTAATACCAAAAGTGTATATCATTGCATACTGCAAGGCGTTACGCATCTAATCCCCCAGAATGATAAGTTAAATCATTGTATGAAAAGAAAGGATGTAAAAACTGAGTAAGACACAGGGCTTCATACGACTGGCATAATGATATTTGGTAAAGAAAATACTCTGTTCACTAAGTAAGGGTAAGTCATAGAAACTTGGTAGGACATTATCGGACATTATCTTCCCCTTTTCTTAGGACTGACATAGTGAAAATCTCAGCACAACGGCAGAAAGATAGCAGTTAGTGTATTATCTCATGTGGAGTGATCGACGGGTGGACGTGGATAAGATTTCTTAATAGTGGCAGCATCTGACATGCAACGGTATGGTGCTGAGGAATGTCAGCTATTTAATTTAAATTGAACAACAGCAGTCAGGAATTTAATCATTGGAATTTCTTATCGATTATTTACAGAGACAGGTGTAAACTACTAGTATCGTAATCTGAATAGTCGTCACTGCGATGAATTTAAATTTTAATCATTATATCAATCATTGATAACACAAGATATATGGATGTACTACTTCTAATGTTATTACATACTACATTTTGAATCACATATAGGTAACGTTAACATTTTTAATTAAACGTAGTATCTGGAAGTAGTAATCCATATATCTTGTCTAAATGTTTACCAACCTGCTTCTATTTCAGTTTTCTTGAAAAATGATTTATTTCAGAGACTTTTCTATCTTTGATGATGAAGAATTTTGCTCTATTCTTGAGTATGAAAAAAAAACAACCAAATCATTGCAAGGTATAAGAGAATATGGGCGAGTTGGCTTTCTGCATGCTTGGTGCACTCCTCAAAACCAACAACCTACTTTATTGAATTTCAAATTAAGTTACCTTGGTCTTTGTTCAGCTTATTTATACATATAAAACGAAAAACTTGTAATTGGAAGTCCAAAATGCTCCACAGTGTTTTTCGTACTGATTGAAATCGGGTTAAACCAGTCTAAGTTTGTCAAAATACTGCAAAATCATCTGGTCTCGTGTTCTCAATGCATATGTGTTGCAATTGCGGAAAATAACGGCACATGGCCGTTGGGTACATACTTTTGCAATTACAAAACTGCTACTCATTGCCTGACGGATAGGAAATGTTTGATACATTTTGATGTATTAAAGAGTGTATATTTCAACATCAGATATAAACAAAGTCTTGGCCAGATGCTGTACTGTATGGTAAATAAAGAAGTCTGGTAAATGTTCAAACTGATTTTCATAATAATAGTAGACAGTCAAAATCTGGAGTATCTGTTTCAAATATCTGTGTTAATTACATTGCAATGTTAGGGTTGAAGACAAGGAGACTTTTATATTCAATGAATACATAACAATTTTTAAACTCAGTTTAAAAACAACTCTTCCAGTGTTTGAATAAGCTGATAATGGGATTTTCAACTCTTCATACAGAGACCCAAGTGGAATAACGTGGATTACAGAGAAAAGGGGCTGAGCTGAATAGTCTTAAATGCACAGCCATTAGTAGGAACCGATTCAAAGAAATTTGAAAACTCTACAATGCCTAATGGGTGGAATCTTGTTAGTAGCGTACAGTATAACCTCCAATGTCCAAACCCCAAAACATTTTCTACTCTAAAACTACCTTCAACAAAAAGAATGTAAAATGGACAAGGGCTTAAAAAGAAAGAAGTACACATAGGCCTAGTATACTGGAAACCAAACTGTAATTGAATTGTGCTATAAACACAGCTGATATGGTAGATATTAAAATACAATAATGTAAATTACAGACACTCGCAGTCTAGATGTGGTTTATTTATTCAACTAATATACATAGACAAATAACACAAAGTGTTGAAAGACATCGGACTTAAGTTTGGCATTCATTATAATCAGTTAGAATTTCTGTTTATGAGATAAAATTTAATTACAAATTCGTCTGTGTGCCAAAGGTTCAAATTGCACTTACATGACTGACTAGAAAAGGGTGCGGGGTGCAATCTTACTGAATTACAATTTTAATTGAATTATCAGTATAATTATATCTTGTAACGAGACACACCAGATCCCTGACAGCTATCATTGTTACTACACGAGGCGTGTTTTTTTTTAACTTTCGTTAGACTTTGAATCAAATTCTGTTTCACTACGCGTACAACCCTTTTATAAGCCAATATAGACATGTGGACATATATTTCCGTCCGCCCGGTGTTCATAATTCTTTCAAACATGATAGACACTGCAGTTGTCATCTGATCTTAATAAAGTATGATCAGTTAACTATTAATTTGGTAATAATAAGAAGAACGGTTTCAGAGTTATTGCCCTTGAATTGTTAAAACAACCAAATTTGGCTTGTATTGACGACAAAGACAGTTCTTGCCTTATCTTGATAAAACTTAGTATGACTTTATCATATTGATCTCAGATGACGAGGTGTTTCGTAAACATAATAATGGACTTCATCCAGCATTAAGTAGTTTTGCGTAAAAGTTTGTGTCTTTTAATATTATAGCCGATTTCTGGAAATCTGTCTCTACATAGCTGTGAAATCTCAAATGTGATGAACGTAAATTCTTCTGAAATACATATAAATTACAGTCCTCGCCCCTCTTTCTCTTTGATTGTCTTTCAATAGCGGAAACATTCACGACATAAACGATCGAACACTTGACCAACTACTACCTCATAGTTGTCTGTAAGCGGTGTAAATTACAGTCAATTTACACAATATTTCTATTGAAGGTTGAATGAAGGCGAGACTAATATTATTGTTTACAAAAAAAAAAGAGAAACAAGCCTAGGGCTGGTAAATACCCCGTAATTTGATTTCATATTAATAGATTTTAACTGGTCATTAGGGCAATATGACAATTCATCATTTTAATGATATCCATTCATATTCAAATATGATATAGTCATAATTTAAATATTTCATACCAATTATAACACCATTTCCCACGCTATACTATTAATCCGAAAATTAAAGGGGCGCGGCCCTATAATCATAAAAGGGTTAATTTGATCACGAAATTTATCGCCTGATTTGCATACGATCAAAACGTTTTGACAGTTAATAATCCTATGTGATTGTACCTAATCACATCAAAGGTGCATGCCCAATAATAAATGTGAAAATTTACTTGATCTTTTTCCTGGGCAATGGTAAAACTAGACTCTATTTGCGGTTTACATCATTATATTCAATTTCTCGTTATTCCTGATAATAAAATATGATGGAATGGCAGAGGGAGCTAATGCTGCGGAGGTTTTAATTTCCATTTTCTTCATTGAACTATATGTTGCGTTATCCTTGCCAATTCTGGGGAAGAAGAATGGGATGTGAAAGCAGATTTTCAAACACAAATGACGTCGGGTAAACATTCAAACGCTTTGGACTGTATCAACCCGTCTTCTAAATTGCGGAAAGGCCTTGCTCCTTTAAATTGACCATGATTTGTGGTGACAAAGATAATCGTGGTAACAATACAGTGTAAACCTTATGTTGGCAGTGTTAAATTGTTGGTTAATGACACATTAATCCCTGGTAAACCAATGTAACACCTTCTATCAAATACCTTCAAATTTAGTACTTATATATCGAGTTGTGTTAGTATGAGAGGGTCAATGCCAATCTGCATGTAAGGTGAAAACGGAAGGGAATATGGCGGTGCATATCATTATTATATTACAAGTAATGGGGTATTATGTTGAATAACACAAGGCAGGTACAGAATTACAGTTATAATTGGTATGTGATATGAAGGTTTCACGCGAGTGTCTATCAGTATGGTTTTTATGATCGATAGGAAAAAAAGACCGATGTCGATATCTTATATGCCTGTAAGGTGTGTCGAATTCTAGAATGATCTGATGGTACACCAATGTGGTGTCCTCAAATTCTTATTAGGAGAAGAAAAATAGAACGCATAATTCCATTTCATTTCCGTTTTTTTTCAGCAAATCTGTTAGAACATAATACCACTCTCATAACATCGCGGTTTAAGAATATCGAATTTGTTTTGCCCCTATAAATCCGTTGCCCATTGCGTTTTTCCAACATTTACCTAACAATATTGACATAGGTCATTTCAGTCGTAACAGTTCGGTTCACAACGTACACTATTTCTCTAGTTAAACTATCAATCTATTTATATATAACACAATATTGAAAAATTGACTTGACTTTCCACTAAATAACCCCGTGGTATACCTCGAGGACACTTCTGACGCCGAACACAATTTGTGTTGTATGACTAAGGCAATTAAAATTCTAAAACAAATCCAGTGAGTGAAAAGGCACATGCTAGTAAATATATTTTAAAGGGATTGCATAGAGGTTATATAAATTTGCTATGACGTATCGAAGATACAACTAGCATCAACATGTACCATTCGAACTTTATATCACGAAAGAAAAAAAAACAGAACAAAGTAAATTCATGAAATACGTACACTGTATGAACCAGTGGCACCTTTAGAATAGATATTTCCTCATCTGTAGCAACAATTTTCCTTGCTTTCTGCAGATATGTGAAACAAAAACTAGGTTTTTATACATCATTGTATGAAATTGGATATTTAGGTAGACAACATCCAAAAATATTATTTAAAAAGAAAAACAGAGACCGATGTTCCTTCCACATTCATTAGAGAGTTCTTTTGAGCTTTCTTCCAACAATTCCCCCGTATTTCATACTACACTCTCCATCGTACTCTTTACTTTTTATTTAATACCCCTGTAATCCCCGGTCTATCATACTATTTTCATTCTCCCATATCTCTGCATTTCCCTTTCTAGCATACTCCACCCTATCTCTTTACATTCCTCTTATACCTCATCTGTAATCCCCATCTATGATACTATTTTCATTCCCCCTTTTCTGTATTCCCCTTTCTACCAAACTTCACCATACCTCTTTGGATTCCTCTTATACCTTCTCTGTAATCCCCCGACCATCGTACAATTTTCATTCCCCCATTTCTCTGCATTCCCCTTTCTACCACACTTCACTTTACCTCTTTACATTCCTTTTATACATTCTCTGTAATCCCCCAATTATCGCACTATTGCCATTCCACCATATCTCTGTATTACCCTTTTTACCATACTCCACTCTATCTCTTTACATTCCTCTTATACCTCTTCTGTTATCCCCCAACTATCGTACTATTTTCATTCCCCATATCTCTGCATTTCCCTTTCTACCATACTCCACTCTATCCCTTTACATTCCTCTTATACCTCCTCTGTAATCCCCATCTATCATACTATTTTTATTCCCCCACTCTTCTGTATTCCCCTTTCTACCAATCTCCACTCTATCTTTTTACATTCCTCTTATACCTCCTCTACCTCCTCTGTAATCCACCAACTATCTTACTATTTTCATTCCCCAATATCTCTTTATTCCCCTTTCTACCAATCACCACTCTATCTTTTTACATTCCTCTTATACCTCCTCTACCTCCTCTGTAATCCACCAACTATCGTACTATTTTAATTTCCCCATATCTCTGTATTCCCCTTTCTACCAATCTCCACTCTATCTTTTTACATTACTCTTATACCTCCTCTGTAATCCCCCAACTATCGTACTATTTTCATTCCCCCATATCTCTGTATTTCCCTTTCTACCACAATCCACATGTGTCTGCTTCCCCTTCCTTCCCACCACCCTTCACTTGTTCTTACGTCGTCCTATCCACTACATTCCTCTTAATCTATCTCCTCATGTTTTTCCTTTCCTGCAAACCTTCTGGTTTTCCCTTATTTTATCTACTCATTCGCGTTCTCTACTTCCCTTCACTCCATTAAGGTGCAGGATCTGAGTTATGCTGCACCTTACTCCATTAAGGTGCAGGATCTGAGTTATGCTGCACCTTACTCCATTAAGGTGCAGGATCTGAGTTTTGAGCTTTTTTAAAAAAAACTCAGATGCTGCACCTTACTCTAATCAGATTGCTCAATCCAAATTGAAGTCATATTTGAAAGACGAAATATTTCGGACCAAATCCCGTTTGCTAGAAAAATTTAGAAAGAGAAGGTCAGTTATACTGTACTGATACAATTTTAAACCGAAAAATAAGAACATTAGAACTTCTGCAATGTTTAAAACTTGAAAATGTTTAATAACCTTGAATTTTTACAACATAAACACCAATATCTCGCATCTTTTCCGCTGCTGATATAAGATCTATATATAACCATGGAAAATCGGGTCACTTTTTATACACATATTCTATATTAGTCGTGTTTATTTTGGTAAATTCGGTGAATGATGTCATAGCGTGAAACAAGTTTAAACATGTTGTCTTGCTATTCATCGCCCATTATTGCAGCTGGGCTTTAAAAATTGAACTGTCTGCATTTGTAAAAAATGTTGTTGAAATATAATCAGAGCATTAAATTGACGCCTATTGAATTAAATTAAGAGAGCGTTGTTGAAGCAATAGGCTTTGAAAACTGCACAGTGTACCCTACTACTTGTACTATACGTATACAGATTTGACTGCACTTTAAAACTGCTTCATTTATTCTGTTATTCATACAGTTAATTCTCAAGCATAAACAAAACCATCAGTTTCTTGTGAGCCTTTGCTGAATCCGATTTAGAGCTGAATTCTCTTGTTAAGATTTGACGTTTCCGGTGTTTTGGGTTTAGAATGATAAAAATTCTACGAGAATAAGAAGAGTTTGACAGTGCAGCAATGTAAAAATTCATTTTGGTGCAAACACCAGAAATTAATACTTTCATGGTGGTATCTGTGAGCAAAAATGTCACAAAATCTTATGCAGAATCTGGTGACTGGCTTTCGATGTGGCTTGAAGTTGTGCACCCTTCTCTGTATCTGATTAGATTAATCAAACTGTCAAACAATGAAGGAAATTTTGCCTTTGTTGTGACTATCCCCAAGCAGGAGCTCGACCCCACCTTGTTTCGATATAATTTGTTAAATTTTCGTTCTCGTAGAGAAATGCATAGGTTGACAAAAAATGCTTAAATTTGGGGTTGCATCATTAATATCTAACCCTTTAAATCTTTATCAGTGAAATGAAATATTTAATCTATTGCATACGCGACACCGTGCTAATGTTACTTCGTAGATATTGGTGGACCGTCATTATTGTTTGATATCATTTAACGATAAAATATTAGAAGTATTTTTTTTTAAAAAATGACATTAACGAAGCATATTGTTTATTATTGTTTTTAGACTCGTAATGGATTTTAGATTTGTAATTGTTTTGAGTCTTGTAAAGGATTTTAGATTTGTAATTGTTTTGAGACTTGTAAAGGATTTTAGATTTGTAATTGTTTTGAGACTTGTAAAGGATTTTAGATTTGTAATTGTTTTGAGACTTGTAAAGGATTTTAGACATTGTTTTAAGACTTGTAAAGGATTTTAGATTTGTAATTGTTTTGAGACTTGTAAAGGATTTTAGATTTGTAGTTGTATTTGAGTTTTAAAGATTTTAGTATCTTGAATTGTTTTAGACTTGTAGGATTTTAAATTGTAATTGTTTTAGACTTGTAATGGATTTTAGATTAGTAATTGAATTTTAACCGTAATGTTTTTGAGATTTGTAAGTTGTATTTGAATCTTTCAAAGGATTAGTATTTGTAATTTTCTTAACTTTACAAGGTATATAATTAATTCTTATTGTTCTTGAACTTCAATAGTATCTTTATACATCAATTAAACTTGATTTTCAACTTGTAAACTGGATTCAATTAGAATTCATTTTCAAGTACTTGATTCCAATTGTATCTAATTCAATTCACTTGAATTTACCTCCTATCATACCATACCCACCATTCCAACTGGCCTATCATACAATCTAACAATTCCACTAATACCTCCCATCATACCATCCCAATCAACTTGCCTATCATACATACAAATTCCACTAAGCATACCTCCCATCACATCATACCCATTCCAACGGGCATATCATACAATCTACCAATTCCACTAAGCATACCACCCATCATACCATACCCACCCATTCCAACTGGCCTATCATACAATCTACCAATTCCACTAAGTAACCTCCCATCATACCATGCCCACCCATTCCAACTGGCCTATCATACAATCTACCAATTCCACTAAGCAAAATACCTCCCATCACTACATACCCACCATTCCACAACGGGCATATCATACAATCTACCCATTCCACTAAGCATACCACCCATCATACCATACCCACCCATTCCAACTGGCCTATCATACAATCTACCAATTCCACTAAGCATACCTCCCACATCATACCCACCCATTCCAATGCATACCTCCCATCATACCATACCCACCCATTCCAATTGTGTATCCTATCATACCATACCCACCCATTCCAATTGCATACCTCCTATCATACCATACCCACCCATTGCACAAATTCAAGTATACTAACCTTCAACAATTACCAATTCCACTAACCATATCTCCCATCATACTATACCCATAATGGGTATAGTATGATGGGAGATATGCTAGTTGGAATGGGTGGGTATGGTAGATATGCATGCTTAGTGGAATTGGTATGGTTTAGAGGTAAACCATTGAATTGGTATTGTTAATGAGTATGCATTGGTATGGGTGGGTATAGTATGATGGGAGGTATGCTAGTTGGAATGGGTGGGTATGGTATGATGGGATGCATGCTTGTGGAAATGGGTGGGTATGGTATGATGGGATGTATGCTTAGTGGAATTGGCAGATTGTATGATAGGCCAGTTGGAATGGGTGGGCATGGTATGATGGGAGGTTACTTAGTGGAATTGGTAGATTGTATGATAGGGCCCGTTGGAATGGGTGGGTATGGTATGATGGGTGGGATGCTTAGTGGAATTGGAGATTGTATGATAGCCGTTGGAATGGGTATGGTTGATGGAGGTTCTTAGTGGAATTGTAGATTGTATGATAGGCAAGTTGGAATGGGTGGGTATGGTATGATGGGAGGTATTAGTGGAATTGGTAGATTGTATGATAGGCCAGTTGTAATGGGTGGGTATGGTATGATAGGAGGTATGCTAGTTGGAATGGTATGATGGGAGGTATTAGTGGAATTGGTAGATTGTATGATTGGCCAGTTGTAATGGATGGGTATGGTATGATGGAGGTATGCTGGTTATGGTGGTATTATATGGGAGATTAGTGAATTGGTAGATATGCCCAGTTGGAATGGGTCTATGGTTGATGGGAGGTATGCTAGTTGGAATTGGTAGCATGGTATGATAGGCCATTAGTGAATTGGTAATGGTATGATAGGAATCTAGTTGAATTGGTGGTATAGTATGATAGCTATGCACTTGGAATGGTATAGATACTAACTTGAAAATTCAAGATACTAACTTGAAAATTCAAGATACTAACTTGAAAATTCAAGTTACTAACTTGAAAATTCAAGATACTAACTTGAAAATTCAAGATACTAACTTGAAAATTCAAGATACCTATCATACATTGAAAATTCAAGATACTAACTTGAAAATTCAAGTTACTAACTTGAAAATTCAAGTTACTAACTTGAAAATTAAAAAAAAACAAAAAAATTGAATGGCCCTAATACGCTTCCGTAGCATACTGATTATTATGGCCATTGATATAAAAAAAAATATACAGTCATTTTGTATAATTTTCGCGGCCTTTTTTTTTTGATTATTGACTTAAGAATGTGTCATCGAAATGAAAAAAGCAGGTAAAGATTGTATTACACCGGAAAATCAACGTGTGGATAGATGATGAGTCATTGTAATTTCTAATATTTATTTCCTAAAGTAATCGACTACGAATTTCTTTTTTAGTTTCATTTCTCTTTGGCGCTTTTTTTAAACGTGTTCTTTTTAGAAACGCGGGACTGAAATAAGTCTAGTCCTAAGAGTAGGATAATAAATCGAGGCTCCGTTTCTACTTGTTGTGCACGCTAAAGTTTGAATTTAAGTTTGTAAATATATAAATTTCAGTCCCCTGTTCAATCAACGTGATAATTTTTTCAAATCATTTCAATAATGTCCAAGGTTTTAATTATGATACTGATATCGGTCAGTGCTAATTATATATGTACTCTTAATCTGTCCTTGATAGCCGAGAAGATTACATCATTTTGAAGATTTTACTGATAATTCTGGTGTGTAGGCCTACATTAGGTTCACGTATCTGAAGTTTTAGACTGCACAATGAAAATGCACCTTTCATTGACATTGATTTCAAGTTTGAAATTTTCTTAAAGGGGTGTATAGTATGAATTTGAATCATTCCAATATTTAACCAGGCGTCTGTTGTTCACATAAACTCAGACTTTGATGACTGTAACTAATCGTAAGATATACTTGCATCACATCACTTATAAAGCCATTCGCGATGATGTCATCAAACACTTAATTTTAGAGGAATTGCAGAAACCACAGACGTCTGATGCTGCAAATTGATACTATCAGTGTCCCCAATACACATATTTTAAAAAAAAGAAAAACTTCTTTACAGCCTCTTCAAGTTACAATTGCACTCATGTACTTGACAACGTCTTAAAAAGAAAATGACAGATCGCAACCATACATCATCGCATCCTTCATCGACCATTATGACAAAATGACAATAGTAAATGGGACAATTAATGTTTTTAAGAAAGACAAATCTCTCATTATCGACTCATTAAGGGATGATCGTAGCTAATGATTACTCTTTGTTAAACATTTACTGACACTTGAAATTTATTTATTGATCCTTGAGCTAAGTTGATTAGACAAATTCAACGTTTGAGACGATAGGTGTTATATTCTTAGGAACTGATAGAAAATGTCGTCCGTGTGGAGCATTACATTTGAATAATTTCTGAAACTACTTCCAATAAAGTAACAATGAACTACTAGTAACGATCTAGCTAATCGTTAAACGAAATCCATATAGCAGTTTGGCATTACAATCATAATTGTATATCATTGATTATACTTTTTTTCATGTATTGCCTTTGTCCAAATTAAATGTATGGAGTTTTACGTCCTACAAAAAGTTGTATCTAGAGGATACAAGATTTAGTTTCCAATGTAACTATAGTGCTAGCCTTCTCCCTCTAAATTAGTGCAGTCAAAATTTGACATTGTCCATTATCGTTTGCGGTCTAATATATTTAGGTCCCCTGTTTTATTGATGGGCGTTGAGTGTCTAAAGTTGAACCCACATTACTTTTTATACGCAGGTTTGAATGCACTTACGCACCTTCTACTGCGTAGTGCAATAACCAACCTGGAAGGGACTTGGATTGTCTTGTCTGCTTGATGATAAGGTGTGTGGGTTAAGGTACTTCCGTATTTAATTATTTTCGAGAGTGGTATTGTATCCTCTAAATACAAAATAGAAAGAAATAGAAGGAAGGTATTTGGAATACCCGATACAAAAAATTGACGAAAAATATCAACCCACACAAAAATAATTATGAAGGTTTTTAAGAAGCACTTCAAAATCGTAATCTTTTCGTCTCATTAACCCTTTGTTTATTATTCTACTACCGTACAATGTTATGTTTAAAAAGGCGATAAAATGTACAGAGTTAAATTTATATCAACAATATGTGACGAGATGACCGATACATCAGTACAACTGGCATGGCGTTATTTACATTTAGTAACCAGCATATGCACTCCACGCGTGTCAAAATATTTGGGTGCTAAAAGTAAATTTGAAGATAAATACGATAGGACGCAAATTGAAACTTCGAAGGATAGTTGATGTAAAGGAATATTTACGATATTGCACTAAACAGACTCGTAGTTTGAAGTTGAAATTGATATATATGAAAGCTTGCTGTACATGAAACACGTTCTAAGTACTCTTGATATGATTTATATATTTGAAAGAGAACTGTGATAATACACAATTCTGGGTACTAAGTAATATATTTAAATGGTCCGTTTGGGCGAAATTTTGAGAAGCCATCACGTTGTAAAATGTACATGTATTATGAAATGTATTCTTTCTATACATGAAATTACTATGTAGATTTCGAATAACTATTCCTTCATGATGGTTCTCTTCTTACTTAAGGGTTATATCCGTATATACCTAATGACACTGAGAGAAATTATGAACTACATGAAGCTTCATGACGCATTAATATTATGTTAACATCGCAAACTTAATATTAACTTAAGCAAGATATGTGCTTCATAGAACATTCCTTGAATTACATTATTTCAAATTTCATAGGCTTTTGACGTCTTGAGAATGCAAATTAATAGGTCTACTTACAATTTGCAAAATATCTGTAAGCTTAGCAAACAAAAAACTTTAATATATTCACGAAATGCCTAAAAAATATATTATTAAATTAAGTTTCCACGGCTGAGCATTTGGTAGATGTGGTCAGAGAAAGAAACGCTTCCAGTAATAAAACACCATTGATGAGACAGTTGGAAATTTAAATCGTCTGGCCCCTCTCAATTAATATTGCCGAGAATATTATACAGTTTTTGTCAACATAGAAATAGAACATTGAGTAATAGATTTATTTCAAACAAGTTATACATGTACCTATATCATATTACACATTATCACAATTGCTCTCATAAATTAGGGACGTTTTCACCAGTTACGTCCTCACTAACATACTTTATTTTGATATAACTAACTATTATTTTGATATCAAAGATAAAACTTAATACTTCAATCATTTATGTATGGATTAAAACAAAATAATTGTACTGAAATAAGCTTAAATGTGTTTGGTATAAATGTGCCCTATGGTTCGAAAGGGTTAAAGCCAATACCATGATTGACGTAAATCATGAAAATTCAAGTTCACAAACACAGTTTTTTTTCTTATGATACTAAATACTTATTCAGGTAGTTAATAAATATTTTCTTCTTTTCAACAGAATAAATCACCTTTTCTTTATATTTTCTTTGCATTCATTGAGTTAAATTTGTTAAACAGGATACATATTTTGTATAGAAATCTAGCTATTGTATTTTAATCAATGTAATCTTTGTTGCAAAACGATTAATGTACAAGATCATCATGTACACACCTCATGACCTTGAAAATGATATGAAATGAAGGAGGTGTGTCATTCTCCCCAATGTACAGGACTAAACGGAGAAAAAAAATACTTAATTAAAAAATGAAATAGGCTATCTGGAACTGTTTAGTAGTCTATTCTGTTCTGATCTAAAATTAGATAAAATAATCAAGGTAATTGTTGAAGATTTTTTTTGATTATGTGAAAAACATCTATTGCTTGTAGACTTGTTCTTGTACACCTGCTAAATATAAATAACACCAACTGATGTTTTTGTCGGGGAGGGGGGGGGGTATTTTCATGACAGCTACATTAACTTTTTTATCGATTTCCTACTACCGATAGGCTTGCTGCTTTTCTACAATCGTGCGCAGACTCCAGGAAAATATAACTATCTTTACTTTGTTCTTACAAAAGGAAATGTAGAGAACTATAAAGTAACAGATTCATTCTAATTGTCGCGAAGGCAAACATTTAAAAGGAATTCAATTGAATTGAGCTTTCTTTTGATTTTATAAACGTTTCAAATCTAAGAGGTTATGTTTTGAGTACTCATAAGTACCCACGAATTACTCCAAAAAAAGAAAAGATGAATATAATTAAAACGTAAAGGTTTGGTGAACTCGATCTTTATCACAATGTCAATAAATTCGGGTCATCTGAGTTCTCTCATTTACTTAGTTTCAATGTTTCATATCACGTAATATAATTACAGGGCATCAAGTAAACATCTATATTATTTTCAGTACATGTCAATTTTCCAAATTTTAAAGTGGTTTGCTCAGCATGCCAGTTAGAGAAGATTTTCTACTTCAATTGCTATATCCTCCTAGCACAATTCAAAATGATGATTGAGTTTGTTTTAAAATATAAAGTTTTGTGACAGGGTGTCTTTTTCTAGACACCTGATATAGATTTTATTATGGCGTACTTAATCATAATTGATATATTTCCTCATGAGAAATTCCATTGTTGCTGCCAATCTTTTGGATTTCAGGTTTTGTTTTGATGTTCTGATTGCAAGTGGTGTAATTATTATTTATTAAATTAATGCAATTAAATGGTCTCTCTTGATGGGATACGAGTCGACAAAAGGATATGCAGTGTTTCAGAAAAGTTAGTAGCCTATCAAGACGGAATCAAATCGACAACAATAACAAACATTGGTACCAAAGAAAACATTGTTATCAAATTAATAGATATTTAAGGTTTTATTCAACAACTCTTTAGATAACACTCTATTTGAAGTACTTATGAATTTTAGATTTTTTAAAATTCAAGCCGCAACTCAGACAGATGTTACACCCAGCAGTCTTATCTACAGTCAATAAAAAAACCTTACCCGATAATTTCGACAGGGAAATCAAAACCAAAAGTTAGTCATATCACTATCAAGGAAATTGTAAATGAAACAGTCACACCTAATTTGTAATGGGAATATCCAAAATTCAAATTTATAAAAAGTGCAACTAGATTACTTCTTGTTTCATTTCGATACACAAACTAGTTCGTCACCAAGACATCTTAATGCTTATCCGAGTCTGGTAACTAACTCATTTTCATCTGCTTTATGTTTTTGCCAATGCAACACCATGACCCGAAATAAAATCCGATCTGAAAACTTTTCAGAGCTTGTAGATAATAATGATGGCTCAATATAAAAATTTCCTTGGAAGTTTTCTCTAGGCAGAACGATGGTTCGTCACCAAAAGACGTTTATGCTGATCCAGTTTAGTAACTTGCCAATACTGCCTGGACGTTTGATTTTATACACGACGCGTCAGAAACAATAAACGTCAGAAACCCAAACCCTATCTGCCAATATTCAATACAGACTATCGGTAAATATTAATCTAAAAGTGAATATTTGGTGTAAAATGTTGACTCTCAATGTTATTTACTTCACACATCGTTAAAACATTGGTTCATTGAAATATGTAACAAATTCTTCCTTTAAATTTATTTAATAAATTTGACCCGACGCCAGTTTCATTTTCTTTTTACCAGCTTTTTACCATTGGCTTAAATTTTTCAGCTATGTTGACTTCGTCTACTAATACACTTTCCAGCCCAAGTCTCTTCTTAGACAAAGAATAGGCAATATGATAAGTTTGACAAAAGTTCAATCACAATAATCAGTAAAATGTTTCTGGTTGAGACGTGGGCATGAGAAAGGAAATTAACATTGTATCTAACGCTAACCGCCACTTGATTCTGCCACATGATTCAGAAAATTTTAATGAAAAAAATTTTGACTTGGAAAATGGTTTTAAGTAACATGTACACAATTCTCCTTTTTAGAAAATTGTGAATTTGATTTGTCCTTGATAAGAACATCCATCCCGACTTCGGGTAAACGCTCAACCATTCAAAAATGTACATTTAATACGTGATCCGAATGACGTATAATCATGATGTTTTATAAAACATTTTTCCTGCAAATTTAGTCTCATATTTCGTATATATGGAGATATCTTTTGTGAAATCTTAGAAAAAATGAATGTGACAAGTTTAGCAAAGAGAAAAATTTCGTGACATTTGACAAATTGTTTTTTTTTTTTACAAAGAAATGGATCCTTGTTGTTATGCAGTTACTAATCAGAATGAATTCACTAAAAGTTATATCCTGGTATTCACCGGGGTTTGAAAAGAGGGGGGGGGGGCGCTTGTGTTTGCAAGTACACGGCCATGTTCCTTCAAATCTGATCAGGAAGTATCGACGGAATGTCACTCCTTTGTCCGTAAAACACAAAATAAAACTGTGCGTCGAAGGAAATTAATCATAAAATCATGTTCCATTTTGAAAGAAGTTTGTATTAAGCATACTTCTCGCTATTAAACATAAAATTCTGTAAAACATGGCAAATAAGGAAGCAGCTATGTTTCATCTCGTAAATCAAAACTGTAGAATAGAACAGGCAAAAGTCCTGTCTTCTACATTATTGGAAAAAAAGATACGGATTTAGAACATCCGTTAGCCATCCTCAATCCCAATTCGGTATCTTAATGTCAAATCAGGACATGAGATATTTGAAGCGAGTCGAAACATATTGACAACATCTTGATCAAATTGATACAGTGGGGTCGGTTGACCCATGACCTTACCAAAATAACAATACTCATTAGTTCTGTGGTATTTGCGGAAGCAGATATTTAGCCCAAATGTTAAGGTCGCTATTTTGTGTTAATTTAAAAGAGATTTACGGTTTTGTATTTGTTGATGTACGCTTGGGTCATCGTTTGAACTTTAAGGTTTTGTGATAACCCCGACATTAATACAATGTATTCCGACTCCTTGACGTTCAAGTTTGGAAAAAATTGTAACATTTCGTTGTTATGAATTAGACCTTCACCCGACCTGTGTAATCCTGAAGACTGCAGTTTCAGTTTCATTGGCAAATCATCTATTGCAAAATACCAAAGTACATGAATATTGCCTGCATTGAAACCTTACCCATACATGCACAAATAGATAACATACGAAATAATAGTTAAATTGAATACATGGTTATTCTTCGACGAGTTAATTCTTTGTTTTCAAGCCAAAATCCAAAAAGTAATCTTCACTGTTGTTATCGCTAAAATACTAATTTTTTTAAATTAATGCGATATGACTTTATCTCAAACAACCCCTTCAATATATGTAATGCTGTCAAGTAGCTACTGTCCATTAGTGGTCACAACTCACAGCTGTACGTTGTAAATTATTCATCGTAGACTTATTGCTACTTGCTTGGCATTTACAATTCGTGTCCCCTTTTGTTTGTGGGGTAACAGGTACATACTATCACGTAATTTTATAAGAGCGTAACCAGGTGTCCCAGGTGCGTGCCTGTCTTACATTAGATGTCTGAAAGCACAGTGAATATGAATTGTATCAATAACCACGTGTTCTAACGGAAGGAAATTTAACACATCAAATTATTAATGACTCGGCATAAATTTTAAACGTTCTAATTTATGTTACCAATTTGAAACGGCGTTTAGCGTATTTAGGTATACTACAACGAAACTAGACCCGAGTGTTCATGATACTTCCCAGCCCGTATTCATACTTCAAAGTTGAAACTTTCAGTTTAGTCCATGGACACATTCCTCTTAATTTTGGTATATAGTTTCCCCACATTCGACCCACTTATATAAAAAATATGCCTTTACGCTGTTTGAACCAGCTACCTTTAATTCTTTGGGCATTTCAAGAAACATTAGCTTCTATTAAATCTAGTATTCTTATAATATAAGGTATTAAATCTTTCATTCAGTGAGTTACTATGGTTCGATAGTGACATGGGTCTAGATTCACGTTTTGCAGTTCTGAGGAGGTTTGAACAAGCTTCTTGTCGTATTAAATAACCTTCAACAGCGACTCCTTGTGATACAGGATGTTATATCTCGATAATAGAAGGTATTACAAACTCTTTTGGTCAGTTGGTTTTCAGGGTTCGATATTGAGAAAGACCGAGATTACACCTTAGAATATTCAAGTAATTTAGATCTGAGGAGCTTTGAGTAATGCATCTAGTTGTATAACAACACCCACACCAAGACCCTTGTAATACAAAGGTATTACAAACTCTTTCATTCAGTTCACAGGTTTCGATATAGCTCGAGATAACACCTTCTGATGTTCAAGTAATGTAAATCTGAGGAGGTTTGAACATCCTGGAGTATTAGTATTAAATAACCTTCAATAGCGAATCCTTGTGATACAGACGCTTTCATTCAGTTTCCGGGTTTCGACACCTTCGAATATTAAACTCATGTATGTTTAAGGAGTCGTATAAAGGATCTAAGACTCTATTTAATTTCCTTTAGGCAGGATATACATGTTAAGTATAAGAATATTTCTATTAATTGGTCACTGAATTTAGTTTAGGGCCCTTTAAATGAGTGAATAAAAAGTATAAACTACCACGCTTCAACATAGTCATCATGTGAATCCAATTTGGTCATATACTGTGAAAAGCGTAGATTAAAGTTCCCACACATCGACTGAGAAAATTCCGAAACACTAATATTATTAAATTGTTAACAAAAATATAACAACATAACGCAATTTTCGTAGCTAATTTACTCCTTTTCTATACTTTATTTATACGTCAAGCGGCTTTATAAATGTTGTCCATTTACCGCCACTTAAATCTCGACAATACACCTATTTGATTTAGTGTTATCTTTCAAATCATCAGGTTGATGTGAGGATAAACACTTCTTAAGGCAATAGACAAGATGAATGAAAGGTGTAGACATATCTAATTTGTGGTTAAGACTGTCAACTTAGAAATAGAAATTTTGATAAATATTTTATCAAGCCTTATAATAAACTGTTCATTATCTAAAATGCAATTGAAATATTTCCTTGTTGAATGTAAAATTTGATTGAAATTTGGACAATGTTTTCATACGCAGACTGAAGTTCAAAGCCCAAATGGAAATGAAATGAAATTATTTGAGTTTTACGTCTTACTCTTCTGCACCTTATGGGCTAATGAAGACGGGCAACGTCATGTGGTGTGCAATGAGGGAAATTGTGCCAGGACAGTGGCATTAACCTACTCTTTTTTCAGGTTTCAAATTATCGAGGGATCTTTTACGCAGCCTGTAGCAAACGGGGTCATCGGAACTACTAGACGCTTTTTCCACGTCAGTCCCTCCGACCTGCATCACTGACAGGGGAAAATCGGGCTGAAAAATCCGAAAGTTCATCTCGACCTTTGCCGGGATTGAACCCTGGACTTTCAGGTTGGCGAGCAAGCTTCTAACTTGCTGAGCCACCGCGGCTCCCAAGACCAAATTTGGACGATTGCTTTACCCTGACTAACAGAATTAGATCAAAATGTTCAATATGATGCTTCTAAGATTTTCGAAGTTTATTAATGTTTGACTTGTACTGTTAGCCATTTAAAACCGTTTTAGCATTGTTACATACATAAGAAACCAGAGATTTAACTGGTGTTGAATAGTGATTTCCTCAGATCATATGACAAAATAGTAACCGCTTACCACAGATAGAACACAATCTATATCTAAATTGCCTATACACATTTTATTGTCCATCTAACTTTAAGCTGTACAGATTAAGACTGACTGCCAATATGAATTCAAGAAAGGTGAGAATAACAAAATGTGTCTATTGATATGTTCCGTGCATCAAAATACTATATGCTCATAAGGTTTCAGTTGTGCCTAAATTGACACTATACTCCGTTAAAAATGTTGACTATTCAAATTTATTTTTCTGTTCAGATTTCGTACACCTGAGCAGCAATATGCTTTCGTATTCGCGTTTGATTTTTAATATATTATTCTAGAATGATTTTGAGTGATCATGTTTTAGTTTGACCCAGACAATTGAAATACAACACATTATATTGGAGATGTGAAGCACGGTTTAAGTCTCCAATTCAATTCAATAACCACAACCGGATAAGTTTAACATAGGTTTCAAATAAAGACCACAAAACAAAGTGTTCGTGATGAAACAATGAGAAAAGTAAGATTTTTTAATTGAAATCTACACTGACTTTAGACACCGGGTCTGTTTTTTGTCGAACGTATTACCATGTACAAAGCAAAGAACAAATAGTACTTTTTTTTCCTATACAAGTTGGACTCCAAACGGTATGGTTTTCGCCCTATCTTTAAATACTTCAACATTGTACAGTTTAAATGTCAGTTTTATCTATTTGAATGAAACACGTGTATTTAGGATCTTGTGTAGATCCTCGCCAAAGGAAATTTAAAGGGCTTTGATGTTTTAGCGTGTAAAAAAACTGATGTTGAAAACGTGCGTTATAAAGGGATCACGACATAACGTCATGTTATTTTAATTAAAAAAATATAACAGCTAACAAAAAAGTGAACAATTTTTTTTTATGATACACTTTAAGACTTGTTTTGCTTTTGATTCAAAGGAAGGACATGGTCACTATGGAGTATTTTCCTTTGGAGTTGTAGTTGCCTTTGAAACAAAATCGGCCAATAAAAAAAAATGATTGTAGTCGCCTTTTCATTGATGTGATATTTTTCACAAGCTTTTAATACTAGCTTTGAGGCTGTGAAATACGATGTTCTCCTCTTTAATGTGTGTACGGATTTCTCTTATTTCACTTGGCTTATCAGTCTCACATGGATCAATTTGGTAACCATCATTAAGTCATCTTTTTTATCATAATATTTGTATGATGCTGTAAGTATATCAGGATAATGCACTCAAGGTCCTTGCTAAGAGCTGTGTCCTAAGACCATCTGAACGTGACAGGAAACCTTAGTTGTTATCGCCTTACATTATATTGGTTCTCCTTTCACCCTTTTTCAACTTTTTTATATATGTAAGATTAGTACATTGGCGACATAGTCAAAAAATATGATCTTAACTTTCATTTATATGCTGACGATACTCAATTATATATTTCTTTCTGTCCTAATCACCCCACTTCACATCAACTGAGTAAATCACAACTAGAAAGTTGTATTACTGAAATCAGATTATGGATGTCAAAAAATTTTCTAAAATTAAACGATGATAAAACTGAATATATGATTTTAGGCTCAAAACATCAACTTAATAAACATGCACAATATATAAATATTCCACTTGTAATTGGTGATTGTAGTATAGACTCTTCTCTCTCAGCTCGTAATATTGGTGTGATTATGGATAGTGCTATGAGTATGGAAGCTCAGATTAATAATATATGTAAATTATGCTTTTTAAATATCAGAAATATTGGTAAAATTCGCAAATTTTTAACTGTAGATGCCACAAAATCACTTGTTAATTCTTTCATGACTTCCAGATTAGATAATTTTAATTCTTTATTAGTTGGTTTACCATCAAAACTTGTAGATAAATTACAGAGGGTTCAAAACACTGCCGCACGATTGGTGACTCGTTCTAAGAAAACAGATCATATTACACCTATTTTATTGGATTTACATTGGTTACCTGTTAAATATCGAATAGATTTTAAAATTTTACTTCTTACTTTTAAATGCTTGCACAATTTAGCTCCTGGATACCTCTGTGATTTATTAGAAATGTATTCACCTGGTCGCACACTACGCTCAGGTGATAAATTACTTTTAAAGCCAGTTAGTTATTTTAGTTTTCAAGCCCCATATTTATGGAATAAATTACCTTTTAATGTAAGATCTTGAACTTCACTATTTTCTTTTAAGAAACAAATAAAAACATATCTTTTTAAACTTGCATTCGATACTTAGTACTTTTAATATGGCTTCAATTATGTCTCAGTGTGTATTAAATTGTAGTTATTTTTATCATTTTTTCATTTTTTATCATTTTTTCAATGTTTTATATCAACATTTATTATTCATAATCTTTTAACATTATATTGTTTTCTTGTAAAGTGCCTCTGAACAAATTTGTGAAAGAGCGCACTATAAATATTTTGTAATAATAATAATAAATAATAATAAAATTAGTATCTATCAGTTTTGCCTATGAATGTTTTGTCATTCATCCATTCCGCTAGCTAGTCACATTCACAACCATGCTTTGCTGGATATTTTCACTTTCGACTAGTGCAATGCATGTTGAGTTCAAGGTAGAACATAGCAAAAGTTATGTCACAATGATAGGGATCTATGATAATATGCCATATTTCTGGTTAATAGAAATTCATTAATAGGTTTCAAGACAAGAAAACAATGAGTAATAAAAATGGTCTCATTAGATCTCATTGTGAGTATATGGTCGTTACTTACATGTTGGCTCGTTTTAAACGGTGTCATTTAACATTGTTACAAATATCATTTACTCGACAACTCTTTTAAAACCAACGTCATTACTCTCTGTTGTCAGTCATTTTATTGTGTTGACGTAATCACTTTTGTTCATTTACGTCATCACTTCATGTGTTCTTTGCCCACCGTCAATAGATTAAAGTGATACTATTAAGAGAGGCATTGTGTGTCTCAATATGTTACCAAGAACATGATAATTTACACAATGGTATTAGATGAGACACTACGAGATGAAAGGATTTATATTATAACGCCCCATTCCTTTATGTGTTCATTTTCAATGGCGCTACTTATACAGAAGTTGCTATGAAGTTTTATTACATAAATCACGAAAAAAAAACAATACGCTGTTAATGCAACAATCTTCAAATAAATGCCATTGACTTCACAGGCCGTGAACAGCATGTTACGCATTATTAATCCATAGTATATTTGTAAGATTTCCAAAAGCGGCAAGAAAGGTAGAAAGAAACAACGATTTGTGCAAGGATAACAACTGGTCCATTATCCATCCTCAGATCATTCGTATGTTGTGTCTAGTTAAATCTTGAAAACGAATTTGGACCGACGCCTTTTATGGCGATTAGGAACTTTCATTGCCTGGAAAGGAACATGTTGATGTTGAAGTTATGTAGATTATGATCGTTATTTCAATGCATATTTCATGGCGTTACCCGTACTCATCATCAAAAAGAGCAAAATAAGATGACTAAGAGCAATTTCGTGTCTTTTTGTCTCCCAAATATAAATGAATTACAAGCTATAGCTGGCTAAAATGTTTCCAGACTACGCAATTGTCTTGTTTCATTGTAGTTTTGCAGACATTGCAATATAATTTAAGATAAGATATTTTTGTAGTACGGTAACAATCTTTATCAAAATTGCTTCGAAGGAAAAATAAAAAATACAGCCAAACATTTGTGATATGTCTACTGGACTGTTGAAATATAGGATTTATCCAGATTACCACATTCTGCAGCTGAGCAACACGAACTGAAAATCTCCCACGGTTAACCACGGGACAGGATTAATCAAACACTCATATTACGTCACTTCCTAGTCTATAATTAGGCCCACGTGCTGGTATAATTGGATTCCTATTCACACATGATGGTTATAATTTTGTTAGTTTTGATACGAATGGTAAATTTTCACCTTTTCATATTTGAATTGTTAATTTTCGTGTTCGTGGGAGGTCATTAATTATTCAATATGGCTGATGAAATAATGACGTAATAAAGCCCTATGTGGTACTATTATATCAGTAGGTATTGAATAAATAGATAGTCATTAATATAACATTTGTAATTATCTAGCATTAACACGTGTTAGTATTCAACCTCTTATTTAATCATCAAATTACATCAAAGAATGCTTAATCCCATTGCTATATCAGTTCATTAGAAGATTTCAGAGCTAACGATTCCTTAGTTTAAACAATATTTATTTCAGTAGAGTTATGCTACATTTAGCCAATCCAGAAACAAGCGGGGCTTATATTAACCCGTCTGGGCTGTATTTTATATACAAACATTAAGCAAATTTACATGAAATAATAGATTAAAATATGAATCATATAATATAACGTCCTCCCATCGACTGACCTGACATTGCCCCCATCCCCCTTTCAAATTCCTTATTCTTGAGATCTTATATTCCTGATGTAGTCCATGCCTACGGATTTTGTTTACCCAGTTACCTCCTTCAATTAGTACTCTAATCGTCCGGATGGTGTTCATGTCATAGAAAATGTTACTCATTGCATACTGCTAGGCTTGTTGCCTGGTCTTATAAGGACATGGAACTAAATTATCTTAAGGCATTAAATTGCTGATAGTAAGCAAAATACATAACCATCGTGCAGGAGCTTCCGAATTAATGACTGAATATTCCAGAACCAGAATAGCAGCATCTATCTATCATTGGTTAGAATTTCTAACCATCCAATAATCTATCCACATTTTCTACTGAGTAAAAAATCAACCTGAGTGACACTGATTGGTAATAATTGGTCCAATCAGTCGGCACAATCTGTACCTTAGAGTTACGGTTTGTTCGGAATTACTCGTATCTAGCATGACGAAAATCAAGAATTTTTTTCACAAAATTCGAGATATGGATATCGAGATTTTAATAGAATATTTGAAATAGAATCGTTTGTTAGCTACCGAAAATCTGAAAGTCTTGCGCCTTTGGTTAGCAATTGGTGAGCGAAGACATCAAATTAGACCCTCCAGCTTTGTGAAAGTCAACATTATGTACCGCTGTTCATAAAAAGTCATGATTGTCTCGATCAACAAAGGTTGGGTTTTAAATACTTGTAGTCTAAATCATCCAGACGTTTCGGTCCATTTTATTGGATTTTCAATTCTTGGTTGATACAAGCGAAGAATTGAGGGTAATTCACTTAATCATTCTGAATTCCCTGAATACCCGAATCACCAAATTGACTATTCTCCAAGATCTATTCTTCCTGTTACCCGCTTGTTCCTCCATTTCCCCTTGGGCTGTTCACTAATACCCCCTGGGTGTACCTCGGTAACAGATCTGTTGCCGAATTGTCTGGAAACGCTTGTCCAGTACTCGCGACAGTGTCTACTGCTACCCCGCGAAAATTCCTTGGTGACCCATAAAGCTGAGGTGTAAACTATACCCTAGGTTTGGAATAAGAGTGAAGATCTGGCATGCCTCTGATATTAAGAAACCCGTAGAACTCTTTTCTATTCTGCGGGTTTGACTTTTAACTGAGTTTGTCAAAAGCTCAGAAAACCCAGTTCCATTCATCTTCCTACGACGGCTAACGTGCAACAGGGCCTTTAAGATTGGTTCTGTGACGTTTGATTAAAATGATATGTATTATTTATATTATAGATAATTAAAGTCCTCTATAAATAAATATCTCAACAGACTAATATTAATCAATATCAACCTCCCACAGTGTTTTATGTCGACAAAACTACTAAATAATGACTTTCTACTAGATATATACAATCATTATTAGACCCTGGGAGGTAATGCACCGTCACGCAATTTCATGCTCTTTCCATATTTTTCCTTTAATGAGTTATCTTTGATCATGGTGCAGTGTTAATGTTTTTAAATGTCAAAGTACTATGTTGTACAGTTTATTATTGTGTCATATAATAGACTTAACTTTTTTTTAAAAGACAAAATTTGGCCTTATTGCACAAGCATTAACGAGGAATGATGGCTACGAAACGATCTAAGCTCTGGAACATTCTAGAAACAGTGTTAAATGATAAGATCCCAGAACGTTCTAATGCTAAGAACGTTTCGAGAATACTGGGGACAATCAGTGTCTTAAAGCCCCGAAAGACGAAGTAAAGTGTCCGAACCGTCATTGTAAAACAAGTAGAGTCGAGCCTTTGTATTCGCTACGTTTAGTTTCTATTATATCGATTCCACACAGCACATCATATATATTCAGCTTAATGCATCAAAATCCATGTTCTTTAAGAGGATCATTGATCATAGTGTTAAGATATTGTTTGCTGGATTTTATCATAAACACCACGTCTAGCATGCGTATTAATCATAGAACCTTGAAGAATAGCATACTGTATACAACAGGATGCGCCTTCACATAACCAAATTGTAGCCTACTGGACAATTCCAATACAATGGTCAATGCGAATACACAGGCAAACATATACTTTACGAGTTGTTGCCTGTAGAACAAAGTCACATGCAACTTGATCTAGTATATTCATTTTTTTTCAGTTTTTAATATTTGGTTCTACAATCTATTCGACAGAAATGGAATAAGAATTACATTAATAGGAGACCCGTGCCAGTTGGAAGCTATTTATGCCTCTTATCGTCTAAAATACATTTTCATTCTATAATATATACGTGGATATTGAAGATAAGTCCAATAGATCATTTTAATAGTTTGGAAGAGTGCCATTATTCAAAGCTTATCTTTATTTGTCTATCTCTTTCCAGACACGAAGTCGTAGAGATATAGATACTATTTCATTCACATTTCACTTAATGGGAAATATGAGTTAATGTTTTAAAGAAGGAAAGGATTTTAAGTAGACAATGGCGCTATAGTATTGCACAGCATGATCCACACTGAATCAATCACGATTTCATTTTTTATAAATTTCCTTGGTGATGTTTTTTCACAGTTGGGTACCCAGCGACCTATTTCAATGAAACTAATAGATAGGATGAAATATAAGAAATCCAACACAGTTTGTAGTTTAAGGTGAAATGTTCAGAAAAAAGATTAAGTGTCTTAAACTTGAAGGGTCGAAAGTCATTTGATATGTATGGAGAAAAAAACTATATGTGGCTAGATGACAGCCGAATGAATGGACAAAATTAATTCTATGTAAGTCGACTATATGGGTACATTTGGGCCTAAAGTAGGGTTACTGAGCAAACCAACATTTAAAAAATTTCTTCTATATTTTTAAAGAGATTTAGTACAGCAGTGTTAAAAAGTACTTTTTGTCGTTGAATATATTTTCGATGACAAAAATATAATCGTTTTTTATTTTCACATTAACAAGACCGCATTTCTCTCCTAGAAAATTCAACCAAACAATTTGACTTAAAATTGCCTTTTACATTCTGCATGTTATTGGTCTAAAATGACTTCTCTTTCCAATTGTCGATGGACCCATCTTTACCCTGTACGCCTCAGTTAATCGGTCCCTACTGAACAAACATTGTTTTCATGTTATTTCCTCATGCATTTGACAAGTCTTCCAGAAGGGGTACGTGGACAGAAGCACCAACACCCGACCAGACTCCTAACTTGAGATTTTCTGTTGCAGTACTCAAAGTTGAACGGTGATTTTTCATTCTGATGATTAAGGAGTAGCATGCAAATTGTAATGATTATATCTATATATTTACATGATCAAACTGAATTTATTATCAAAATGCGTAGGCTACTAATTCTTAATTAATCAGTTTTTGTGTTTAGCTTAATACTGGCTCAATATTATGGTTGAAACCTACAGAAAACGTATAGTGGACAATATATTTATAATTTAAAAGGCGTTTATTTGCTTTAAATCCGTACACTAGTTTTCTTACATGTCACTAAAACAATAACGAACTTTTAATGTTTATGTAAACTTTCCATATAGTTTTTTGGTTTGAAAATTAGGGTTGAATATTTTAAGTTGAAACTTTCAAATAGGTTCACTGTTCAGGGTCACATCTCGGTAATTTTGGTGCAAAGTTTGAAAAATAAAAACAGAATGGCCCTTTAATAAGTTCTTTAGTATAGATTCAGTATATTCATTGTACAATGTAATAAAGGATTACCTCGTTTGTTTTATAATTGATTGATTTAAATAATATTGCTTTTCATAGCTTCTATTGATCACAGTTCGTTGATTTCAATCAGAGACTGGCTCTTATTCTTTAGAAATGAGTAATGCACTCGCCTGGGCTGAATTATTAATCGCAACTTTATAGCATTATAAAAACAAACTTCACTATAAAATGTAAAATAATAAAACATAAAAAAGAGGAATAATATATCATTTTAGCCTGTCATTTTCATTCATAATATTTAGAAATGTAAAACAATAAAAGCATACACAATAGATAATTTATTATTTTACATTTCAGAAAATCGGCGCCATTTTACTCAAAGTACTTCAGTTATTGAAGTGAAACGCAAAGTAAATTGCCACGGGGTCAAAGTGCACACGCGATTTTGACATTTACTGTAATGAATTTAATTTTTTACAATTATTCATAAATAAAAGGACAAATAAATTGTACTTGATGTTAAAAAAATCGCATTAATAGAATAATATATCAATTTAATTTTGATGACTAAGACAATTTTTAAAGACGTGATGAATTGAAATGAACTTTCATACGCCTTTTTGTTCCAGGTGATTGGGATATGAAGACAAACATCATTATGTGTTGTGATAATGGGTCAAATTTGTCGTGACAGTGGCTAAAGCATCATCTAACATAATCAACTGCTTTAGTAGCATACCAAAGACCTCGGTTTATTGTCAGACAGAACATCACGATTGTCAAGTGATGCTACTTCCTTAAATGGTACGGATACCATCTAAATTCTGCCTTTCTTTGCTTCTTTTCAGATCAGCTAGTTATCCAACAATCAACCCAAAGAATGATGAAAACCTAGTAACTTACGCTTCCCCCTCCATGTCATTCGAACCCAACAGATCTCACAAGTTATGAACTACAAAACCAACAAGACAGAACCACCCAAATTTAACCAATCTAACCACCAACTGCTATCTGGCCCGTAGAAGACTTGATTATGCTGAGGGCCAAGTAATATATGCAAAGAGTCAATGGGATTTGGTCTTAAATGTCGGTTGGTTTTTCCAAAGGGGGGGGGGGGAATCTAGCTTGTCGGGAGGGGGGTGGGTGGGTTTTAGCTAAGGGCCTAACTTCTATAAATACTTTGCCATATCAGCATGCGCGGAAAGCGGATGTTAACATGTCATCTACCATTCATAAATCATAATAAATGGATATATCATTCACATTTCGACCGAGTGATTGTGGCTTTTCACTTTGGCGACGGCAATTAAATCCATGACTATCTGACACATCCTTTGCTCCTAATTCTACGCTGTTGTATATACTGTATCAAGTGTGTTGCATAACCGCACATTTTTTGTCCTCTTCTTTTAAAAATTTATTCTTGTATTAATGCTTTATATGGAGACGGATTAACATAAGCCTTGTCCTTTATCCAAATCCAATTAATATGTAATCATTAAATTTTTATTCAATAAATATTGTTTTAATCGTCTACCAATCAAGCAGGTACATTGTTATTTTGTTTGTTGATACAGATGATGAGCATAAAATGAAAGAATCGCGACTTGTGGTCTGCACTCTTAATAGGATGTCTTGTTAATGTCAGATCAGTTTGCTTCCATGCGTTGTTTAGTAATATTAGCCCGAAAAGACAAAGTAAGGAAGGTTGAAAATTCCCATTTCATTCGTCAAATGTTTTTTTTTAACTTGGCTACCCTCATAATCAGTTAGCATTGTTTAAAAAAATATTATTAGAAAGTGGATTTTTTTGCCCAGTGGCGTTTAATATAGCATAAAGGGACGCGAGGTCATTTCCCTTATCTAACACTGTTGTGCACTCAGACATTGTAAGCCCTCGAGTGTCAACCCTTTTAGTTGCCGATTACATTGGAAAATATTATGAAAGGGGGGAAGTTATGATTGTTTCTCCTTATGATTATCTCATCTTTAAGTAGTTTAAGGCTATTTAAGCTGTAGATAATTGTTCTCAATTGCTCCATTATGATCTTTATATTGTATAATGTTACATATCTAATTGGGTCAGCGTAGTAAGTAGTAAATATGACTATTATGTCATACATGATATACATCAAAATTATATGTCAATTGCAGGCTATATATCACCCTTAAATGTCATATTTTGATAATAATCTAGCCTTCAGGGTGTCAAAAGATTGAGTTAGTCACTGAGCTTTTTAAAAAATGAACTTTAAAGTAGGTCATTGCATAATGGTCACAGAATTTGAAATTGAAGTTTGAGAACTTGCATTATTATATTAATATATTATTTTCAAGGGCCCCAATTCTTTCCCTATAACATGACTTTTGAAATAGGGTAGAATTGAGGAAAGCTTCGCCCATTCCTGATCCTGGGTGTCACCCCATCCCAGTACAAACGTCATTATCGCGAGGGGGTACGAGGTCACTTTAAATGAACGCCTGATGTAATTCTACACTTGGATTCGTAATCTCCATAACCCTTTCGCAGGGTACATTCGGTATTTTTTTGTGAACGATTAAATCCAAGATACTGATGTATTGTTTCTGGTTTGTTTATATGTTACATTTTCATCTAAATGTATTTTTAGTTATTGGCGCAGAGAAAAATGACTACAAGTAATTCAAATCAAGTTGTACTACGTTGTAAATGATGACTTACTGTCCATCGTATTCGTCGAATGAAATATAAAGAGAAATTCGCCTAATTTTAGCATGACGCGATTTACTGAATAATAGTCGACGTCAAGATTATTTTTTTTGCCAGAAAAAAAGCCAGTCGACTAAACCAGATATTGACAAGATGTCAACGGTTGTCATATTTACGTTTATTGGAAATTCAGATATCTCAAAATCTGCCAGTCAGATATCCGTCCTGAGTATAGATGTAGAAACGCTTCTAAGAAAGCCAATACGAATCTGTTATTCAGGTTTTCCCCAATTTCTTAGCATGATTCAAATTAATGCATTAAATTGTGTTCATCTAAGATGTTTTAAAACTTTATAGAGAGGAATTATACAATATGATACCAGATTTAGACATCACGCCACATATTTTTTGTTGTTGATATATTCAAAGGATCACATATTTGCATTCAAACTGATATTTTTGGGCATGAGTCACACGATTTTACTGCGTGCTTTGTATTGTAATAATTCTTCCGGTAGTGTTTTCAGCTCACCAAATGGAATGCATCAAATTGATCACAACATCATATATTCCAAAAATTAAATGGAGTTTTACACTCTTCTATATACATGTAATATTAAAGGCTAACAGGATATTATAAGAAATTATTCAGAGATTCTTAGTATTTGCATTAAAATGGATATGCTTGCGCATTTGTCAAACTTTATTATCAAATTTCTGTCCTTTGTATTGTAAATTATTTGGTGGAGTTTTTGCTCATAAAATAACATTTAATTGACTTGTATTCATTTGTGATTTTATCAAAAGATTGTCTCCGGTACATGTATTACACAATTTTGATCTATTTTGGTGTTAGTCATGTGTCTTCTATCAGTTGTTTTTGAGAAAAAATTATTGAGGTTTATTTTTTTTTAAAGTTGGTGCAAACATATCACTTCAAACTTTAATAACCTAATAAAATATATTTGATTGCTTTTTTGTGAACTTTTATCGCTTTAACCTGCTTAAGTGGAATTTTGAAACAAAAATCAAAAATAAGTCTCTCGAATATGCTGAAGATTCTCTTTTTGACACTTGTGAGTTTTTTTTTATGGTGTACGCTGCGTAATTTCGCAATTCTTTGACCTTTCTAAAACCGAAAAAATTATAATCTTTAGCAATATCCCGCTTGTCTTGCGGTACATACGTCATTATGCAAATCAATTGTTGTTAGACAACATACACTAATGTGGGTTCACTAAAAGGGATATTTGGAGTTGAGGTACGCTTTTCTGCCAACACCCGAATAATAATACTTCATATAGCAGCTAATAATTGTCACCGGAACAATCACGTCCATCAGCGATTCTCGTCCTACTGTTCGCTCTTATGCATTCTCCAAGACTGATACCTTATAGATGAACCTAATCGTTGAGTGAGTGTGCAGTAACGGATCAAACCATGCCTCGCGAGTGAAACTTGATGCGTATGTGTGTGCGTCAACCTTAGCCTACACATAGATAATTATCGTGAAAAAATAGATCACGTTTATTTGAAGGTTGATTTCTGACAAGCGTGTTATTATAATGAGTGTTCGATAACATCGTTTTCAGTGATTCAAATTTCTTGATTGATCAAAGCTTGCACAGTTTCTGTTCCTTATAAAACTATATACCCAGAGGGCTTTCAATAGATCAAAATCGCTGATTATATAGATAGTACTAAAAATTGGTATAATATACTTTTTTTTTACAGTTTTCTTTGCATATTGCAAATCAATTAAACGAATTTCCCGCTTTTTAGCAACCTGTACAATGTATTTTACTGTTACACGAGAATTTAAAAGGTAAACTAACAATTGGTATTCAAAAGGAAGTTCGCATGTCGTGTGATGGCGCGGAACAATGTTTCATACACGAGGACCACTAGGTAACTCACTTGCCTAAACACCACTGTAACCTCAAAAAGTGGCCAAATGCTTCCATAGGCTGCTCGTTTTTACTAGGGACCGTTATTTCATCAAATCTTTTGCAAAATATAACATCTTCTGAATGCTAACATTATCGCATGGAAGACGAGAATTGCGGTATAGTAAAACTTCATTCCAGAGTTTAAGGTTTTAGGTGCATTGGTCTTCACATTCGTCACAAGGTGTTCAATTGGTCTCTTATGAACCAATATACGCATTAAAACCAAGGACAATTCAATCAAAGCGATAACTACGAACTGAATGACCACTCGTAACTTAATGAAAAGATTAAATTGAAGAACACTGTGACCAAGTATGTTACCTATTAATTTAAATAGAAAAAATACTGTTTTTACTATAGAAAAGTTTATATATAAATACATACAGGTGTGAATGGAGTGTCAACCTAACATACTTTCCATTACAATGAATGACCGAGCTAGGATAACTTATAGCCGATAGTTCAACCAAGGTCTTATATTAAACTACAATTATAAACGAATTGATCCTGTAGATGTGATTCTTAATCAGTGCATATCTACTGTACTATCCATATTGTCATGCAAAACGCTGTGCATCTTATGATAAATTGAACACCGTTGAATATGATGATATAAACTTTGACATTGTTCGTGCTCTCAGGAAGAAATGTTGACCTTACATTGTTCCAGTGTCCAGGCACCCGCCTGTTAAGGGGCGAAATTATAGATAAAACTGTTGAAAGCGATATACAATGTAAACGTTTAAGAAAATCACGGTATACTTGATGTGTAAGGCATGAAATATAAACGCCCAGTCGCTCGAGTGCTAGGTGATTTTCTCAACCTAAACCTCGACAGAAATAAAGCTGTAGAAGATGTTGTGCTGGCAAAACTTCCTCCATCACAAACTGCATGGCGTTGACTATTTACTTGAGCCCTTTCAAGAGGAGAAAAGTAGGACGGAAAACTCAATTTTTAATTATTTTGAACATTATAAGCATTCGCAATTGAACTAAAATTTCATAAAAGTATGTTTGCTTTGCTATCACAATAATTTCAAGAAGGATTTTAATTTCAGCTATTGGCACTACGAATTATACAGTTCCTCATACATTTATCACTATAGGAGAAAAAAATCTGGTTGAAACATGCGAATATTTCAATTTCCATATAGAAGCGCTTAAAACATACGTGTCTCCGAATATTACCAGCCATCATACTACATGAATGTCGATTATCAAGATAACTTTCCAGCAACGTAATATACACCCGCTTCTTTGATTTTATTTGAATATTTTGGAGGTACAGTAATAATCACCAGTATCAGATGTTCAATCTCTAGTCTTATACCTTAGTTTTTTGGGTGATATTTATCCCGAGCTTTTTAGAATGCCTGTGTACAAGCCTTCACTTGAAGATTTTAAGAACAAGGATATCACTCGAATTTTATTTTGTAATTTTTGGGTTCATCAGTGGTTGTTAATAAATTGAGCCTTCTAGATTGTTTACGGGCAATTGCTTTTGTGGCCTTATCGTCTCTGCATCAGATTTCACGGACAACGCCATAGCATAATTAAAGCATGGATCATGGAGCATAGAGAACAACCCAACTGAGCAGCAACGTCTTACAATTAACAAATTAATTTTTTGGTTACACTGAATATGCATGACTTAGCTCTTCTTGAATTTAACATAATAAATTACACTTATATCCACTTGTGACTTGAGGAAAGTGTCATTTGGTGCACTTATATTTTTAATTTTGTCTTCTTCTGCAGGGTAAACCTTTTTATTGCCTGCACAATTCACAATGAAAGTCAATAAAGCAAATGTCCTTACGTATCTAAGTAAATGTCATCTTGGAGGAAAAAATTGACCTCGAAATATTGAGGTCGCCATGACACAATGTCAACTGTATTTTAAAAACGAGGTTGTGGGTTTTCTTGCCAATATGATAGTAATTTGTACTATACAAAATATTGTCGTTTTGAATCGTACCACGTGTATCAAAATAGGTGGTCTAAGTCAGAATATCTTTATTATTCGTCATGGCAAACGCTTGTTTCTTTTCAAACAGACTTCGCCGTCCCTTGCTTGGGAATCTTTGACCACCGACGACGATCCTTGCTCGCCGCTGAGTAGTGTGTATTATCACTTCAGTGTATAATTAAGTGTCATGGGCATAATTTTGCATATCGGTTTTAGAAGAAAAGGGGAGTGATGATCAGGACGATCCTGGATTGAGTGGACATTGGCGGACGGGCAACTACAAAAGCACAGTTTTGCACAACTACAATAGCACAATTTGCTTCATATGCTTTTGTCGGACAAAGATTGGATTCGTTCGAATCTACGACAATTTAGTTAACCAAAGTTACATGTGGTCGGTCGATTTTGTTTTATGTCCTTTGCTACGGACAATAAGGGTTTCTTACAACCTCCAGGTTCAAGTTCAGCTATAGATAATCTTCAAATCAGTGAAACGGTATGGATGAACTTCGATAATATATTACTCTTGAGCTCCACCTGCATCTTCCTTCTGCTCTATTCAATAATAATAATAATAATAATAAACTCCTTATTTTACATGGGTGAGAATTAGGCCCAATACACAAGGACATGGTCCTGTCTAACATTCAGCCCATTCGGGTACAATATATCACATAACTTATCTGTAGGTAGCTCGATGGGTCATAACGGCTCCTGCGTAGTAAATGTGGCGCTTTTATGTTATCTTTCGCTATTATTTTTTAGAGACAGTCCATTCAGTAGTTTTTAAAATTGTTTAAAAAGGTCAATGTCTACAATATGTATTTCGGTATTATATGACGTAAAATACTAGTAAATGACTTTCAACATCAACGCTTGAGTCGTTTTTCCATATTACTTTAAAATTATGTCCTATCATGAAGAAATATTGTAAAGTTCTACATGTAAATCCAAAACTTTGAATAATTACTCCAGGGAATTTTTGTCCACTTACATGATAATTTTGAAAAGTACTTAAAAGATGGGTCTTTTTCCATATCAACCTGTTGATTCGTTTTTAATTTTAACAATCACGAAGATCTCAGCTTGATTCCTGTCGGTGGCCTTCGTAATAATATACTATCTCTGACTTTGTATAAGGTTGGACTATGCTAACTAGTTAATAAAAATGACCTCAATTTAGATCCGATTTCACCAATATGGACATTTGAATTAAATGAATGAAGCTTATGTCCAACTCTTCTGCACCTAATGAAGATAAACAGTACAATGTAGTGTAATGAGGGACCTGGTACCAGTAAGTCAGCCTACTCTTTTTGTGTCTGTCGAGGGATCTTGAATGTGTACAGCATGTAGCACATGGGGGCTCGGTTTACTGTCTCCATCTGAATTAGCAAGGATAGTTTGTTCATAAAATCTTGTGCATTTCACACCCTCATTAAGCAACTTGTGAAAGGATTGAAATAAGACATTTCTCTTTAAGTACATGTTTCCGAAGCAATGGTATCTAATGCGAACCATTTTGTTTATGCCCCACTTTCAATCCGTCTCAATTTTCTCCTCCAAGCTCAAGGTTACAATATATTTTAAGTTGTAAATGTCACGTTTTACGCTAGCTCTGTATATTACGTAGTAAAATTGTTGCATGTTAAACTAGGTCAGTTAAATACTATACAGCGAACAATATCAGCTTGTCATACGATTATTTTTGGCGGGAATAATGTGCGTCTCTTTTTTTAGGTTACTTTTTCCTCATGAACCTTTTGCACTGTCTTAACTTACTCAATAGATTTTGGCCTGTTATTAGTAAAAATGAAGAATTTTGAGGTATGGAAGATCCTGTTTCATAAAAACGATTACTATTCAAGCGTCACTGTCCCTGATGTGCTCAAAATAACAAAGTTTTTCTGATGTGTGAACATTTACACCTTAAAGCTATCGCCGAGGTAAAGGGGACACACACTCTCATGTTCACCGAATTTCTAAGCTTGACTTTTTACGTAGTCTTTTACTTATTTGAAGTATTGAAGCAACCTTCCAAGACCCCCGAAGATCATAATATTACAATTTGACTGAAGCAAAGAGGTAAATATGTATGTGATGGTTCCAATAGTCATCATAAATCATATAAGATGACAAAGTCAGTTGTATACCAAATACATGTATCATAAACCGGATTGGGAAATTCCAAATCTGAATTGTAATGAATGGTCCTTTTTAACTTCATGTCCTTAATTGCAAGCGCATTTTACGTATGCATTCGCCCAATGGAATATTTAAAATACATGTACACGTTTACAATGAAATTTCAACTTTCTTAGACAATGCTTCACCAGTTCTGAACATCGCATGAAATGTGGCCTATTTACTATGATTGACGACTAGACCGAAACGGAATAAATAATAAATGACAATACAATTCAGTGCTAATAGCCTACATTCGATTAAACTTTGCAAAGCATGTATAATAAGAAAAGTGCTGAAAGAGGATTGTTGTCTATGTTGAGTGAACGCTGTAGTAGAGTATTTTAAAACAATTGACATCCAAATAGGACATTTAATACCATTCTGCACTATACAATATAAACCAGTCTAAATGCCCCTTGGCAGGATATAATAAAACATCGACAATTACTTAGTGTGAACTATATTTTTTGATAAATTGAGGTACAATTTCGAACATAATTTGGCGTATTTGTCAAATATATTTAAAAACCGCACAAATATGATTGATGTATAGACATGGTAATAGCTAGGGTCAAGTTTAATAGCTACCCATGTCAAATAGCCTATTATATCTCATTTTTCAAGCAAATAACTAGCGGATGAACAACTTTGATCTTATCGTCCACCTTATAATGACCATTACTTATAGCCTCGGGGACAGGTAGATATATTATGATATTTATGACAGTTTGACCAATACTGCAAGTGGTCATTTAATGGTCATTTTCTAGGGTCAGTATCACCTCAACTTTAATCATTTCTCACGCTTATAAGAATATAGAATTGTTTACAATATCATAAATTTCAGATTTGGAGAATCTTTAGTAAATACATTTGAAGGAGGCTGTATTATTAATTCACTTCAAATCTTGTTGGTAATTGAGATTCATAGAATTTGATTGAGTATTTCGCGACTATTTTATGTAGTGAACGAGACCTTGTATGTCATTAAGTGAACGCATATCTTGATCTTTGAATACAATAAACTGCAGAGCTTCGTATGTTATGATCTACTATTGAGGACAGCGGGAACGAGAGGAAAAAATAAATTGATGAACATTGATTAAATACAGTGTAATAACATATCTTGCTTCTGCCCTTCTTTGCAATTTCCATATATTTTCCAAATTTGCATAATCCATTTTTATCTCAATAAAGTTTATGCATCTTTAATGAACCAATGCAACCTCTATGCATTGTGTATCTTTAAATATATACTTATGTAAAAGGTGCAGACAATTTAGATCCCAATTTCTATTTATTCCCAAACTTGTTGTACAAGCTTGTAGTATAATAAGGTGCAGACACTTTAGACAGAAGGTCATATAAGTTTATTATTTTAACACACATCGCAAAAGTCGAAATTTCAAACTACATTACATAATGGTACCCAGTTCAACACCATATTGTATATAAACAGTTTTACTTTCAAGATATTTGAAACTGATAAAACCAGGTGTGCTTCCTGTTTACAGCTTTACACCTGGCCTTCCTGATATAATACAGAAACTTATATAAACAACGCTCTAATTTTATCGCATTTCAATCATAATAGAGATATTTCTCTAAGCGTAGTCTTAATTAATTGTGTTATTTTTCAATTTGTTTTGTTATGATATTAATGTATATGATATTACACAACTTATGCATGACTTAGTCATTATAACAGACAATGCTGAATGTTCGAAACAATGTGATGTATTGTCTACAGCTGAAACATATAATATGAAGAAGATACCAAGCATTTTAAAGCTACGATTTTGCCATGACCAAATTTTAACCTTTTGCACACTGATCAAAACATTAAAATTTAACTGAAGTAATATCCTCAAACCACCACCAATAATAATACTGGAATGTACCTCATGATCCCCTCCCCTGGGAAAATGCTCTCCACTAAGTTAATTAAATGCCTGTTACTGTTACTTAAATGATTTTCATTTTTAGTTTAAATTTTATAGACCATATTGGGGTGGGGAGGGGGGAGGGGGTTGGTGTCCGGCGTTGGTGGACCTACTGTTCAACAATAGCTCTAGTTCATCAATCTAAGTAAGAACATTCAACCTTAACAAGCATGCAAAGACAGACAGAGCAGTGTGATATTCAACGTGGGAATTAAAGTCAGGAAAGCGAGGCTACTAATTCGCTAACGTTTGATTTCCAGTTCCAAAAGATGAAACCGTCATTTTGGTTACAATATGGCTAGGTCGTATTATGTTGAGATCTCTTGTGACGTTTAAATAGAAATTTTCTGAGAGGAATCGAAGGGTGCAGACTGGTTCTGATTCATTTTTTTTAGAATTTGTGACTAGAGATCTAAGATAAATGAGACACGTTTTGAAATAGAAAGTGACCTCAACACTCGTCTGGTCAAACTAGTCTAAGTGTTTAGGTTAGAAAACAACCCAGTGACCACCAATTAACAAGATTCCGCGAATTGTAAAAGTATGACGTTTGTCTGTCCACCAGACGGTAGCTTGGTTTATTTTTCAAACAAAACAAACAGAGGGCTGCACTGAAGGCTGAATTTGTTTGGTAAAGAGGTGGACAAACAAATGTTTACTAATAATATTCATGACCTTACCCTCGTCCCAGTCATAGTTTTTGTAATGTAATCTTATTTAGATTTCGTGTTCGAAACCTATATAAGGTTAAACTAGACGTTATTTCCATACTTGTTATAGAAAGACTTTGGTGTTTTGTATACAGATAGTTGTTCAGATAAGTTCAGAAATCCGTTTCTAAAAAAATGCGATTAATTTTTGCTGTTAAATATTTCTGAAGTTATACCACTTAATGTATTTCAATGGTATCCTTAGTCTTTCTAATGGGACAATAAAATGAAAAGAAAAAAAAAGAAACCTCTATATTTTTTTAACAAGGATGACAATTTAGGTTTAGAAGTCTGCCGTGACAGAGATCATTTCTACGAACTAGTCCTCGTTCAAACCTCTTGCCATCGATCTTTACCGGGTATCCGTACTCATTTACAACTAGGTGGACTGGAAATATGAGTGAAATGACCTATTCAAGGTTATCAGACTTTTAAACTCCGGTAGAAATGAGTACTCGCGTCCGACACTTTGTCCGTATCCAGGCAAATAACGTCCTGAGGTCCCTTGTGCTACACCGTGGCTTCATGTGTACGTTAATGGTACTGCTGACATCTTATATCCATGTGCAGCGCGTATATGATTTTGATAAATGGTTCGGGTCAAACCAGAAAGCCAAGGATCTCATTCAATCGCCAAAGTAGTTCATAAATGTCTCTCAAGGGGAAAGTCGGTATATATCTTCCTATGTTTCGTTTTGAATTATTGAGTAAGTCTGTACGAATCGGCAGTCAGTCATTTGAATCAGAAAAATCATGTACGGGAAATATCGAATTCGATTGGCAAAAGGCTGACGTGTTGGTTTGCCTTTTCTATTGTTCCGAATTAAGAAATAAACAGAAATGTTCTCACGAGACGCAACACTGGTTAACTTTTTAATCTCTTGTTCTCATCAGAATTTCAGTTTAATCAACAAACGGCTCGTGATATTTGTCTACAATAATTTACTGGTGGACGTTTTTTCTCCCAAAATTCCTCGAGAGTTTCAGATCCTTTGCCAATAAAAACATTTAGAGTCGGTAAATAATAATATTGAAGTATCCGATATGACAGCGAAACATTTGCTACCTGTCAAATAGGTATGTTTCATTGAGAAACAAAAGAGCTCTTCATTGTATCATAGTTGCTTGTAGAAGAACTTGACGTCATTGTGTGTCATTTGTAAAGAAAATTTCCGAATGACTTTAACTGCTTTAGATTTCATTTTAATTTCAACCATGAGATTTTAGCTTCAACAGTGTTTCTCTAGACACCGTTATTTATAGAAAATTGCGCTTTGACAATATCTATCATCTGGATGTGGTTTTTGATTTGTTGTTGTGAGGTTCTAGTAGTCGGTTAAGGCTTGAGTTCTTTACATTACGTCATTTGCTGTGTTTTTTTTTTATCTCGATCGGCCCGATGAATAAGCCATAACTCAAGTTGATCCAGCTGTAAATGGGTACGGATAACCCGGGAAAGATTTAGAGTTCTGGCCAATGACCAACTGGTGAACCTCAGTTGTTATCCTTGTAAGATTTGGTTGTTTGCTTTTTTTTTCTTTTTCTTTTTTTTGTCTTTTATCTAAGCAAGCATTACCTACTGACTTAGTAACCTCGTGCAAGATCGAACTTGAGCAATATCGATTGGGTTAGATGTAATCGTCCAATACTGATATAAAATTCAGTTTTATGAATTTCATTTATATGATTATTGGAGTTTGTCTGAGAGAATAATAAGAAATATTATTCTTATTTGATCCAGCTATGCTTAACTTTGAATTTCAAGAAACCACGAAAGTTGGCCGAGTAATGTTGATTATATTGAAGTATACAGGTGTAAGACGATGATATTGCCAGAAAAGGTGAATTATGTAGATGTTATCACGACCTTCTGTTGACATGTCTGTGGTGACTCACCAAGCTGACACAACACCGTGTTTCTAAATATATTCCTCAGATTGTTGGTCTCTTGTCAGAAATGTGGTATTATTTGGTCTTCATAAAACAATTCGTATATATTATGTAATACAATTAAGAAAGGGAAATAGTTTTATGCTTTAGATTGTTGAGTCTTTCATCAATATTTGCTCTTAACATAACCCTTGATCTGTGATACAATTGAGATTTTCAATGGGTGTTAAGTGGGCTTTTTTTTTACAAAAACACAAAGAAATATTTTTTTATCTAATTGGTTAAACTGTCCTCCCATTACACCATATTAACTTCCATTAAATCTACGATGAAACCCTTTCCTCCTCAATGTTGCATTTAAAACCATGTTCTGGACTTCAAACAAATTAACTCCCTCCGGTATATTTACGAAATGGGAACGAAAGAAAGCGCCCCCAGTGACTAGCAAACGTCTGTTTACTAGCGTCATATCAGAAACGATATCATGTATAATGGTAATATGGTAACCAGCATATGTACTTTAAACCAGAATTAAAATGAATTGAAGGTGACTTTGATAATGAAACAGGGGATGTTACGGTGACAAAACCCAGAAAAACTTTACCCAAACAAACCTTAAAATGCGACCTTTCTTAAAATTGAAAATTCGGTGCAGTCAGAGTCTGACTATCGTTTCATACACTTTAAACTTTGTGACCAGAAATGATTTATCACGAAACGTTTATTTTGGCAGCCAACGTGTCTTTCCAGACTTAAATATGGGCATTTGTCCAGATTTACAATCTTGAAATTATGAAGACTTTGAAGTAGTCTTGTAGTTTATGTGCGGAGGTGTTCATCTTGTGTAAGGAAAAAATTACAGGTTATAGGTCCTGTGATGTTTCATGTTGATAAAAACATCAAAGGAAAGGTCAGGTGGAAGCCAACTTTTAAATTGAAGTATAGTTGATAGACTTAAAAAGGGAAAATGTTATATACGTACACTAAGACAAAATAGTTCCATTCTCATCACGAGAAATCTTTGTTATTGTTTTGGCAGAATCTTGTGCTGAAGATGAGTCACTACTGCAAAGCTTTAAATATGAGTAAGTCATTAAAGGGCGTTCTAACTTTATGGATAATGACCTTCGAGTCCCCTTGTGAATACATAATGTGTATTCTTTTGCACTTTTGCGGTCAAACAACAAAACAAATGGTTAATTAAAATTTTGTGTATTTTGCCCATCATCATCTATTGTGTTCCCCCCATAGGCTGAATATTAGGTACGACCATATCCTTGTGTATTGAAACTAATTCTGACCCATGTATAAAAAGTTTTATAGTGTACAATGCAGGTGACAAAATTGAAGGTTCCTCGTTATCATTCTATAAACGTAATGTGTTAATAAAACGTAGTTTATGGCAGCGTAATTGTGAAAACGTTGATGAGAATATTGTGTAACGTGTCAATAGATGGAATGCTATATGGTGTGAGAAAGGTATTTAATGTAAATTGTTCAAATGCTTTCAAACCTTTTGTATTGACATTATTAGTCATAATAATTGAAATAGCATACTACTGTACAGTCAAATGAAAATATCATTTCAGTTAAACGTACATGGCATATTCTGTGATAAATTTATCAGAAGGAAAAATTCACAATTTTGTTTAGTAATTTGTAATCAGGAAGTAATTAAAACATTAATTTGCTTTAAAAATGTATATCAAATACAAATTTCCTCATTTCTACAAACGGGTATAATCACTTAAAAATTATACAAGTCCACTTAAACTTTAGTCCCAGTTTCACCAATTAATATCATAAGTAAACGTTTGGTCTCGAGTATTTTTTCAGATCAAAAAGGTGCTGATTTTGATTTCAACAACGTCTAGCTGCCAACATTACATTTACTTATAGCCACATGAAGATTATGCATTAAGGGAAACATAACTTTGTGATTCGATAGAAGTTTTTAATAACTTTCCAAACTCTCCAGTCTTTACTTTGTAGACGCCCTTTTATAGTTTAGTGCAGAATGTACAGTTTAATACTAATCACTTCTTAGATAATGTATTTAGTTTATGATAAATTTGCTCTTTAATCAGTACACGATGCATTCTCAGAACATAATATGTATGTTTAATTTATGCCGTCTTTACACGGTATAGATAATGTTTTGAACTTTTGCTCAGTAGATAGCATACACTGTACTTGCTTGGTAGATAACATACAGGATTCTTGCTGAGTAGGTTACATACTTGGTACTTGCTCAGTAGATAACATACATGTACATGTATATGATATTCGCTCAGTAAATAACAAACATTTGGTCAGTACATAACATATGTGGTACTTGCTCAGTAGATAACACACGTGTACTTGCTCAGTCGATAACATACATAGTTCTTGTTTAGTAGATTTATATAGACTAGTTTTTCAGTAGATACCATAAATGGTACTTGCTCAGTCGATAGCATACATATTACTTGTTTAGTAGATTTAAACAGACTACTTTTTCAATAGATAGCATACATGGTACTTGCTCAGTAGATACCATAAATGGTACTTGCTCAGTAGATAAAATACGTGATTCCACATACATGCATAGTAATTGCTCAGTAGATACCGTGCATGGTACTTGCTCAGTAGATAACATACATATTACTTGCTTAGTAGATTTATACAGACTACTTTTCAATAGATAGCATACATGGTACATGCTCAGTTGATACCACAAATGATTCTTGCTCAGTAGATAACATAAGTGATACTTTCTCAGTAGATAACATACATCGTAAGTGTTCGGTACATAAATACAGGCTACTTGTTCAGTAGACAAGATACATACTACTTGTATTTTCCTAGCAGATATTTTAATCGGTGGATAATGTACAATATCTTTACTGTGTAGATAATGTATAACAGTTTTACCTTGTAGATATGACTTCCTTTGTAATCTGGAGCTAGAGTTTAGTGTACATTGCATTTCAACCCATATCGATTATTTGATATATATCATTAAAACAACTTTTTTTGTAATTAAATCATGAATTTATTACTTCATTTTTATATTTCGATTATGCCAAAATGACATTATATTTATAATAACATATGTAAGCAGTTCCTTTATCAAGGCAATCATTATTTGTAATTTTTGAATCAATTTGAAATAAATTTTATTTAACAATATTTGAAAATTGTGAGATATAAAACTAATTCTGTAATTCTTAAAAGAGATCATTTTAAACCCCGTTTAATCCATTATACACAGGGAAATACACGGCAGATCTCCAAAAAATACTCGACATAATACTACTTATTTTATCATATTATTCCAAACATTGGTAAAGGCAATAAGCGTTTTTCGTTTACCAAAGTAAATGTCAGCTATTTTTTCGAGAAGTGCCGCTATAAAATTCCCTTTGTATGTCAACATTTTGTAATACCATAACATACAAGGTTCGTCATTGCACATAACCCAAAACAAATTTAAACAAAATTAAAAGAAATACACCAAAAGGAAAATCAAGACAATTAAGAATTAACAGAAAAATTCGAAACTGATTCAAAAGTTAAAACATACAATGAAATGAAATTAAAAAAAAAATGAGAAAAAAAGGCAGAAATACAGAACAAAAGATAGAACAAGAGTGCTGTTAATAGAAAAAAAATGGTGCACCATAAAGGCCATAAATTAATGTTATATTTTTTCTCCGTATATTATTAGGTATACATGATAATAAATTAGTTATATATACAGTTTGACAGGAGACTATGATACAATTTGGGTTTGAAAAGGGAGAAAGGGAATTACATACATATACTTCGCAACACATGGTGGACCAGAAAACATGATTTTGTGATGGGGATGATTTAATATTGCAAGTAAATGATTGCACAGAATATAGTTACAGATGAATTTGGAAGACTGCAAACAATCCAAGCAATTTCACGATATACTTTTTGTAAATTAATAATTTTCCTTTGGATATCTTGCAGTTTTCACAAATCCATCTTTACTATATTAATTAAATGCAAAATAATGAAAATGCAGTTGTCAATGCCTTAAGAAAACTTGATGCTATGCCATGCAAAATCCTGGAAGATCGTTTACTTGACCTCAATGTGGTCTTTTGGAAATTCATTGGTTAGTATGGAAGGCAAACGTTTTAACCCTGACATAGCATCAAGAAATAAAAATCTACTGGCGATAATGTATCATGATATAATCCACCAAATTGCTTCTTAATTTTAACCCTTGTTCCGTTGTCATTAGAAATTTCATAAGTTCTCTCAGAAGCAAAATAGTAAAACCAAAATGGCTTATCAAAACAACAGTCATTTCCGGAATGAAAAATAACAACAATTATAAACCATATTCACACAGTGGAACACACAAAGAGATCAACAATGTTCTTCAATACCTGGCCAGTATCGGCCAGCGTCGAAAATTTTCACAAACAAAAAGTTTTACAAAGTCAAAAGTCGTAGTTTTTGTTTTCGACTTCAAATATCACATTTAGATCATGGAAGTTGGATAGTGCACACTCTTACATGAGAGCTGGTTTAATGTCTATTTAGTAAACCATGTTTGACCAACATACTTATATTTGATATTAGACTAGTTTATCTGTTGGTTATTGCACGAGCTTGAAACAGTGTTGTCTGCAACATTTTTATAATTTCTGCTGCACTGTTATTTAGTATTTCTTCTTCGTCGCCAATCTTTCTACCCCAACTTCCATTTGATAGCACTGATTTCTAAAAGAGACAAAAGGAATATATTTAACTATATGGTTCATTGTATCTTTTGAATTGAAAGATAGAAATAATAACTTAATAGCCAGCTATTTAGTAAACGTATCGTATACAAAATCAAAATACACAAGACAAGCGTCTTTCTGACTCACAACAATAGGCTGACCCTAAACATTAACTATGACCTTTGAACTCGTGAGATTCTGAGAGACCCAGCCAATCGAAACCAGTGTAGTGAAACCACGCCAAGATGAAGGCTATTTTTAGCATACTGCACGTGACAACGTGGTAAAGCAGCCAAATTGAGGCAGTGAAGGTTGGCTACGTGATACGGCTCCAGGCTATCTACCCATATCATTTAGGTCGAGCTTTATGCAAATGAGCTGCAATCCCGGCACTCACCTAATTTTCACTACGCACAAAATACTATCAAAATACTCTGTTAACCCCTTTAAATTTCTAGTTCAATTTCCATAGTAAACAACTTATTTACGTTCACCCATGAATATGTTATTCAAGAGAACAACGCCCAATTATATTCCAAGGCCATTCTTGGCCAATTTCATTCTATGTTGACCAAATTCGCTATAAGAGATTTAAACCACGTATGGCATTTCTCCTCTTTAACCGATATATCTACAATTTTCGGACGTGGTCCACGCCTATGAAATTCGGTCTTCTTTATTTACAAGGATGAGATTTTCATAGAAAAGGCAGATTATTGTCTGCAATGATTTTATGAACTATCTACACAGAATCTTTCACTGCTTTGTAAATTTAATGATGTTTTGAAACCTAGCAACGACCGAGTAATTAAAGTGTAATTAATAACGCATCGTCTCCCGAACACATGTACCCTTGGCATCAGCCAAAACAAAGAAGATGAGAAACGTTCGGGCCATGACCAGATGTTGGCATAAAAATACCCTAGATAGTTTGCAGTTGGGATTTGTGGTTAAAGAAAGAAGTTCTTTGTACTCGGTTGGAAGAAATCCTTAGTCAAATCTTGGCATGAGAAATTATTTGAAATTGATTTCCGATCATGTTCAAGAATCTGCTTTTGTGAGTTTAGTAATAAAATAGAAATAGGCAGACCAGTCATTTCTACGTTTATTTTATCTCTAAGCGACGTAAACAAAGAGACTTGTAGCAATTTGTGGTTTGTTGGAAGTGATGATATGAGCGGAATGAGTAACTCTATTTTTATTATTACCTAGAAACCAACGAAACATTGAAGTCGATCAAACGCATTTATCGTGTCAAGTTTCACTGTTAAATCACAATACATGTATATGAAAATAAATGGAAAATTTCAAAAAAATTGTGTGAAACTTAAGACTAGTATTATAAACTTAAGGCAGTATAATATAAAGAATAATTTTCTCGACTACAAAAGCCAAATTTTTCTAGAAATAATTTATTAAATATTAAAAGATTCTGCATTAGGCCTATTTATATTCTAAACCTTTTAAACTAATTAGCTTTTCAAACGCAAAGCATTTTTTCTTTTCATAAAACATCATAATTTTTCTTTAGAGAGGCAAAATCAAAATTTTGTATTAAAAATATTAAAGGATTAAATGCAACGCAAATAAAAATGCAGATACAGCAATTTTGTGTCTACAGCTATCTATTGTCGGGTCGATGTTAGTGGACATGGCCTACTGGTCATAGCGTCGGTTGAAGAGGAAAAGACATACAATACGTGGCTGTAGCGTGGACTGACCGATCAAGTTTTAAGAGGTAACGCTATGGTGTTCCAATTAGGTTATATTCTATAGATGCTATATGATATAGACTCGTATACTCTATTTGAAATAGAAAATAATTCTCACCTTTATAAATAATATAAAATAAATAACGGGATAATAATTTATAATCTGGGTAATTTTCTTTGGCTTGAAGAATCACAATCATTACGCCTCTTTTTGACGTTCATGAAATCTGAAAAAACAGAAAAATGAAATATTAAATATGATGACGATATTTAATGTTGTATTATTTACCTATGATTTAATTTTCTATCAAACATAAATTGTTTGTCAAAACATTTTCAAACATATGCCGACATTTATCAAGGAAATCTATAATATTCAAGTAATTTTAAGGTACGTCAAATAGGAAATTAAGCAGAAGCTGATCCTAAGAATGGGCAATCGTAAAGTTATGAATAGAATATTGCCTATGATAATAACAGGATAAGTATAAGATAGGTTTATGGTTTATCCTGAATGAGATAACATACTTTTGGCAAACGATCAATTCAATAATAGTCTACTGATTGAACATGTTAGAACACGTTGGTCGTCTGCAATGAATGGCGGGGTTTCTAAACATATTTTAAATCTATTCAAGTTCAATCTCGTACGTATTGAACACGTTGTTTTCGAAACCATTCGCAGGACAATTGGGTGTTTTGGGTGGACACTCAGTTGAATATATGCCAAAAATACGAGGATTTACGATGAGAACCTTGTGACGCCCATTAAAACCACAAGATCTACATCACTTGTGCTCTATAACCTGTAAAGACTTGAACAAATATAGATCATGTCATGCACTACTTACCAGATATTCTTGATTGCGACGATGGTGTTCCAATCTCATTTCTACTACGTTTACTACGAGATGGCGTACGGGTTGGGGTACTGGGTGGATTAGAAGTCGAGAACGTAAAAGATGGAGCTGTAGACGGTAATATGGAAGTACTGGAATTGTCTGAGGTTTCTGGCACGTTAGAAGAATTCTTAAATGAAATGTCTAATTGTCTCACAACTGTCGATTTTTTCACAATAGGATTTATCGGTCTAGGGATGTTCACTTTACGGGGTGTTGGTGGTTTTCGACTCGTATATCCTTTACGATAAAATTCTGGAACGTACTCTTTATCAGTATCTACTTCACTCCACACAAACCTTCCACCTTCCTTAGGTGTATCCGTAGACGTGTCGAAGCCCCAGTCTTCGTTATCCGCAGACGTATCCTTTAACATAGAATCCAAATCATTCTGAACCACATCGTGATCCACAGCACCAAACAAACAACGACGAGCTTTCATGCTTATTCCTGATGAGGCAACTATTCTGGTACTCATATCCGAATTTAATGAATTTGCGACACACAACTACTCTCACCAGTACACACGCTTGTTATGACCTTTAAATTATCGATTCAAGCTTTATCAAGACTTAACGATATCACGTGGCTAAATAAAGACTGTTGATTAGTTGAGAAATCTCCCGCCCGGACTACGTCAAGATTACTGGGCGTTAGTAAATATTAGTTCTGTCTTCTGATTGGCTGCTGAAAATGTCAGTTCTAGTCCGGCGCACGCTACAGCTTGTTCAAGGGAGCGGGTAAAATTTCAGTCGAAACTGATAGTTCCTGTATTAACATGAATGATTTTTCCACCAAAACTTGTTAGGGAAATGAAATTACGAGATGAGGCTTGAATAGTCACCTCTTACATAAAATATTCCCGCCCTGTGACTTAGAGTTTTGTGCGCTTGGTAGAGCACCATACTTAATATATTGACAAAAAACATCCGACCATGTGGTGATATAATATACTACGCACCAATCTTAAAAGGGTCTTGTGGCATTATTTCATACCAAGTGGTTATCATCTATCCGTAAAAGATATATAATATACATTTAAAATTTAAATTAATATTAATAGAATGAATAGAATAGTTTTGATGCATAAACAAAGAATATAGTCAAAAATCAATACAAGTAATATAGGTCAACAAATCTCAAAACGAACGACTTCCGTAAACAATGAGTCAAGGGAGCTAACCATCCTTTTCGATGTAACCAGAATCCTTGAAGATTTTCAATAATGTAGTGATGTCGTCTGTGTTCATGCAGATACTGTAGTGGGTGCTGACTATAAATTAAAAATTGGGACAGCAGGCTTGTTTCTACATATATCGCTGCTAATATATGGGATTTATTGTGCATACTTTTAGGCATCATAACACCTAAAAGCGATGTTTGTTTCATTCTAATAGTAAATGGTGACTAGTCAATCAGCAGTTTTTGATGCTGTAACACAGCATCATATAACCAATGCAGTAATGGAATAACCTCTCTTTATTGAGATAAGGACCTGAATAGCCATATTCATGCGACACATCGTGTGTAGTCGTTGCCAATCAATATTTCCATTATGATTCTACATAACCGATAATGAACATGTTAAGTCACTTGTGCCAATGGCGGGTTTTCTTTTAATGACATGTTCTAACTAGCTTTATTTTCGTACCATGATTCTCAAAGAAGTACAGCAAGGCCGTGTGTGTCATAGAAAATTCCAAATGAAGATTTCTCTATAGTTGAATGTCGAGAGAGAATCGGATATTGCAAGTTTCCTGACAAAATGTATTTGCATGGTGTTACTCAAAGACGTACAAGAGGGTGAAGATTTCTCGACATTTGAAAATCAGATGGCAAATGGGTTCATAATATTTCGTTAGCTAACGAGGTATGGCAAGGCGCAGCGTGTCTCAAACAACGGCATATTAGGAAATCGTTTATAATAGAATGCGAGTCGACTAATTGCCCTGGAAAAATGTACTCGAATTGTGTAAAACGTATCTATTCCACTAAAACTGCATTTCATTTCACAGAGTCTGTTAAACACGTAAACGACTATAACGACGTCACAGTACGAATATCAGTAGTCAAAAACAATTATAACAGACTACAATAATAATTCCCGTAAATAGCAAATTTTCCGTAACATGAAACTGAATCAATGTTTAATGTAGATGTAATTGAAATTGCTAAGTCTATCGATTTAGAACATGGTTTGTTAACAGATATATGTAACACAGTAGGGAATATAATTAAGGTATCTTAATACATAGATAGACAGTCCCCAGACGAGGGCAAATTACCCAATATTACAGACCAGGGGACGAGTGTTGAAGTGGTTAATCGTGGGGGGTAAATCTCAAATGTAGTCATGACCGAAACTTAAGAGCTATTTCTTCACTCTTACTTATATTGTTTGGTGGTTTTGCAGCGTCGTGTTAGTTCTATGGCCGTCAACTTAAGGCTAACTAGCTATTCAATGATTTATTTGACATATCTTTGGGAAGTGCAATTACTCTTGAATAGACACTAATTCTTATTATACAGCCTATTTCACTTGATAGACAAATTGATTTAAATTATTTGAGACATTATTCGTTTGATTTCAAGAAGTTTCGTTGCGTCTTTTTTTCGTATCTAGTGGAGCTTTTTTAATCGCATAATGTCTCTTTATCATCCAAAGCTCTTTTGTTCGTTAGACCTTTTGACTGCTTACTTGAAAAAAGGACTGACTAGTATTCTAGTTCTAGTATTTAACTATTTATTTAAAAACCAGAACAGATTGAAATTGATCCAGATGCCTATATAAGTGTTCGGTATTTGAATGAGCCAAAACTAAAGTTTGATGTTCTATATTTTAAATACATGTATATTTAAATTCAAACTTGATGAGTACATTACCTCACTAACATGTTGACATATTCACTGTATATGGTATAGAAGAAAGCCATTTTATAAAATATGCAAGTGAAAGAAAGTGGTCAAGTGGGTTACATTGTACATGTATATATCAGCTGTTAGTTGCGATCAATCATTCAGGAATGCAAACTGTAGTATATTTTTCACAGAGATTCTTTTATCGTTTGTTAAATACAGCAAAACTGTTTTCTCGAAACAGTAGATTTCACCTTTGAAGTTTGAAGCTTAACCGAACAGTTAGATTAAATCAACACTTCATTTTGATTTAAGTTGTAAATGATTTGGTGTTACAGGTGAACTTTAGATGTTACGGTCAATCGTTTGCAGTGAGGTCATTTTGACAAGAAAGAAACATCTTGACTACTGCATTTTGAAATAACGGTGCATAGCTTGTTATTCCAATACAACTTGTAGATTATTCCAAAACAGTTTCGATCAAGAAAACTTAATTGAAAAATAAAGAAACCAAAACAAAATAGAACTCTCAAGTTTGTCCAGCAAGCTCCAAACTCATCGAGGCTTGTGAGCTGTCGCAATGTAAATGTACTTGATTGTTGAACCTAACTGTGCTATAAGGCAATGCTGTTCGTTTATTTTCTTTATCTGTATAAAAATCTTCAATAAAATCAGTTTTGTTTTCTTGTGTAACCATAGCTAATATCAAACAATGTGCATATGCTATTATGTGTAGAGTGCAAGTTATAATAAAACGCATAAAGCATTCATGTGAATAGCGTTGTATTGAAAATTTGTTTTGCGACAAAGCCACACACGCGTCCGGCTTCATAAACTTGAAAAATCATCGCAAGTCAAAAATGTGACACCATAGAAATAATTGTTGGAAAAACACTAAACAAGGCATAAAATTATTAATAATCTAGTATTTTATTTCATCTAAATTAATTCTATTAAGCTTTTACAACCAGGTGTCCGCGTTACACCTGAAATCTGGCTTGTCTTTGTCTTAATCATTTCATTAAATATATATCCTAAAGGGCGTCGATCGATATGCACGAATTCGCTCTGATGTTTGATTTCAAATCACAACTTTTTAAAGGTGACAATAGAAGTCTTTGCTGTTGTATGGCAGTGTTCAGACTTTATTTTAAGAACAATAAGCCAGTATCGTGAAATAATATAACACGGAAATAAATGATATGACTAATTCTTACTATGAATCAGGTTTTGAAATTTTTTACTTTTAAACGTTTCCTCCTCATTCATTTATAAAGAGAAAAAAAGAGAAACTTCTAACAATGGCAAAAAGTAAATGTTCAAAGATGGTACTTTCTTGAACATCACAAACAGATAAGGTACAATTAAGGGACCTCATTCTTATCTTTTTTTAAAGATAAAAAATTAAATGAAATAGAGTTTTACATCACACTTTTTTTGCCACTGTGGTATAATAACCATACTTTTTTTTTTTTATAAATGACGTATAATGTTACCAAAAAAAAATCATCTCCACATTACTGATTTCGTAAATTTCTTTGTTTTATGACAAATTTTGTCCACACGACTCGAATTCAATAGGGGAATTAAATGGGAATAGTTCACATTTTCCAGACTGAAAATTTCTGATGTTGATATTTAATTTGTGTAGACTAATACAGTTTGTAGGTTTGTGCTGTGTAAACAGGCAATACCACGCCACTTGAAATGTGGGTTTCTTTGTTTTAACCTGACACAGCCATTAATTTATACCTTCCAGTCAAATACTTAACTTAACGCACGTGCTTGTAATGGTTGTATGCACGCGTTATATACTCCAGATGTTCATTTTTACCAAGTCCGTTATAAATCGATTTTTACTGTCTTTCGTTTTATTTCTTTCTTTCATGTCAAATTCTAGTCTACAAAAAAAATAACATCAATTTTCGTTCCTATTCATCTCATCTTCAATACAAACTCGTTTAATTCGAGAAAAAATGTTGATACTTTTTTCTAAGAGAATCCTATAAATTTCTATAGTATTAAAGAATTAATAGACGCTTTGACATATCAGGCATTTTTTACTATCATCAAAAGAGAATAAAAACTAAGCTTATTAATATTTTGCGTTCTTTGAAGTTCATTTTTTCAATATAATCTTCCATTTTCAAACAAGATTCGGGTTAATTTGCTTAAGTGCATAATTTAATTACAGAGCAGGAATAGAATTAAACATAAATATTTGATTAGTAAAACCGATAAGTTAAATCGGATTAAATTTTAATCCAGTTTGAATTTAACCTGATTGGTTAACAATGCACCGTATGATATTTTTGCAAGTGTTTGTAATAGTAAACGAATTTAAGTTTAAATATTTAATCTGATTCGTATTTAAATCGGCTTTATATCGGAGCGACCCTTTCTTAATGACATTAACTTCATTACTATCACCTCAATATTTGTAATAAATGATAAATGAGTGGATTAAATTATTTAATATGAGATTAACGTCACTGTTCCTAATGTACAGATATTGCAACTACTGGTTGCCATGTACAGTTCTATTAAATAAACTTAGTCTATCAAATAGTCTATCAAATAAACTTAATAAATTTCATTCTAAATTGATAGTGTAACGGTAGACCACGAATAAATTATCAGCCTATAATTTTCTCGGAATTAAATCCAATTGTTTAGCTTAATAGTATTTTGAAATGTAATTTGTTTTTTGTAATTACGTTGGTTCAGCCATTATATGTGCTTGATTGTTTGATCACGATGTGTTTTCAGTACCTGTCAAAGTCAAGTGGATCATCACTGCATTAAAGTTTGGCTTTAAAAATTAGTTTCATTTGCAAGATCTGACGATTGAACTATTCCTGTGTTATCCGAGCTTGATTGTTAAAACTTGGTGTGTTTTAATACCTGTCAAAGTCAATTGAATCCTTAATGGATTACTGTTTTTGTTTAAACATACATTTGGTTTTTAATTCTTATGTAAATCCTATGTAGAACATATTGCTGAACATGCTATCGTTACTTGATAGCCTGATACGATGTGGTACATTCATTCGATGGCCATCGCCGTTCAATTGTTATCTGTCAGATTAACAAATGTCCGTAAGTGCGTATTCAAATAATAAAGTATGATTTGTTACTTAAATTTAGGTTATCCATTATACATATTCGCTTAATTTACAAAATAAAAATTACGTTCCCTCTAATAATTTTGCAGATTTTAGGGTTTCCGGATTATCTGCAAATAGGTAAAGTAGCTCGACTAATGAAGACTGCTTTGGAATTGGACGCTGGTTGCACGCCTGCTAGAACGTGGTCGTGGCTTCCATATTGGAATATAGTAATGGTACGTATAATATTATTTCAGTACCAATTTTTCTCAAAAAACCATTGGTCTCAATGTTGAAGGGACAGACAAAAAATTTCTCGTGGTTTGGAATCGTTGATTGTAAGATTGTGGTTAAGTGATGTTACGAAAGCACAGGCACAGGCATATTGAACGATTCTATAGTCGTTTGGATGGGACAATAAACCATGGACTCTTGTGCTATAGGTAAAAATACCTCGACAGTTGGGGATCGCAAAAAGAGTACTTCAATGCCGCTGTGCTGGAAAACTTTCCATTATTGAACTTTCTATGGCTTTGCCCATTAGCCCATAAGGTGCAGAAGAATCGGATGTAAAACTCCATTGATTTTTCTTTGCTTGTTGAAAGAAGGAATATGTTTTTTCTCAAGCTCTTTAAAAAAGTATGGGATGTCACCCTTCAATATTTAATCTCGATTATTAGTTGGATTAAAAGAGACTTATCTTGTCAGATATAATCGGTTATCTTTCATAGTTTTATTATATATTGTGATAAATAATATAGTGAAATAAAAAATAGGTGGTATTAACATGATATTATATCACAATCAAGTTATTGATCACGGTGATTATTATGATTATCACCACTTTTGTGAAAAATAAGCATAACTGATAAATATGTCATAGGTATATCATTAAAACAATGGTATATCATTAGGAATATTAACCGTTTTTAATAATACATCATTAACAGGCTGAATACGTCATCAACGCTTCAGGTGTTGTTAATGAAATGAAATGTAATCGAGTTTTAAGTCTTGCCTTTCTGAACCTGATTTGACTCTTTAAGATGCCTAATGTCATGCAATGTGCAATGGAAGAATTTTTTCAATGCAGTGCTTTCAGCCTGCTCATTTCAATAGATATTAGATGTTCAATCTGCACAACCTTACAGCGCATCTGATCTAGAATTATCTTTTTTCTTACCAAACGTTTTCGTGTCAATGAATTTCGTCACTAAGGTAGGAGCTGGGAATCTTACCTTGGTCCTCCAGGGTTAAAATGAGAAAACATGTTACTCATATCTTCGCCAAAGACCATACATGAAGATATTTGAATTTTATAGAAAATAATCATGCCTTATCTACAAATGGATAATGCAATATGTTTTCACCATAATCTTGTTTAGATTAGATTTTCTTTTTTAAAAAATTATTTTAATTCTACCAAACATGCCATACATAAATACTTTATACCAAATTGCTTTATAAAATAAATATCTGAAGACGAAATCATGCCCGTATTCAACTCTTATTTTTCGAAAAATAAAATGTTGAGAAGACGGTTTAACTAATATCGGACAAAGCAAGACAGGACAATGGAAATTACCATTTTAATTTATTCCACTCTCCATTAATCATAATGATGGCCTTTGTTTAACTAACAGTAATGCCTGTATACAGGTATCCATACGGACCGTAAACCTATCTGGCCAACACAATCTGTCCACATTAAAAAAGGGTTTTTGAAATCGTTACATTATGTAGTTATGTCCATTATATTTGACAAGTAAAAGAATAAATAATAACAGATTGTCTATTTAAAGATTAAATTATAACAGAGGATTATGTTATTATCATTCGACTAACATGTTTTGCTATCAGCTTAATGTCCAAATCCTTTATGTCAATCAAAGCACACATAGTACACAGAACAACATGCCAAAGGCGTAAAAACCATTTTCCCCTCAATTTTAATCTTTTCACTTTCTGGCTAATTTTCGTCGTTAGCAGATGGTACAAATTTTGCCGCGCTTTTTTCTTGGTCTCACGAGAGTTTCACCTTTGTTGCGTCATTTGTATCGTCTGGTCATTTCTCTCTGACTTACTGTCATTACGTCAAATATTACACCACACGACAAAGGAAGGAAAACTGTGACCATTTTCAACGTCTATTTACACTTTTTAAAGGACGTCCGATTAACAAATGTTACTTTTTAAAGTCGGTCCTTTTTGTGTGATATTAAAAGTGTTAATACGTAACCTTAAGAAGACAGACCATATGCTGTCACCTTGTATCATAACTTTAATTAAAGAAAAGAAGTTTGTCAGCAAAAACATTCCATAAATTATCATCATCGAAACAAGAGATGAAAAGATTATCAAAATAATTTACAACTTTACGAGTTTAGTGAAGATATACGAAACAAACACTAACAACGGATGAAACATTTTTGTGAATGAGTAAAAAGCTCAATGGTTAAATGAAAGGACTGTTAACTATTTGTTGTTGAATTATGACGTAAGATGAAAGCTAACAGCCCAGAGACACAAGATGGTTAATACTTTGATCTGTTTGAAGCATGGGGTAATCTCTGTCTTCTAAATCTGGACTGGTTTCAAGAAACTTATAAGATCAAGAGCCAGTTCAGGATTTACCAGAGACATAAGAAGAATGTCAAAGAGAAATGCGAAAAACAGATCAATGGGGAACGTACAGCCTCCATCTTCATTCAGATGGTAAATGTCTTACAAATCGAGTCGAAGATGATACTCCCTAAATAGATACTGTCTAACGCAGCGGATTTTCAATCTTTGCATACCAACTGGCCTTGACATGATGGATATTCTATTGGACGAATGCTGAATATTAAAGTATCAATAGCAGAATCATAGTTTCTCTCAAATTAACAAAAACAAATTTTAAACAATTTATAAAAGCACATAAACAGTAAAGAAAATGTTATTAGTATATTAAAGTTCCATAAAATTATTTGACCAGTCCTGTTAGTGGCGCTCTCTGACCTAAATTACCTATATATATTTTTCGTATTATTATTTATTACTTATCTGGATAGTGTAATTTTTTTATCTTTACATGTAGTTAAAGCATCTGTTTTATATGTCTATATTATAGGCCTACTTTTTCATGTTAAATTCAATGTCTTACAAACGTATCCTTTATGCAGACAACTTGTACATTTTTGAGATATTTTACTGTGATATTTCATTGTAATAGTTTTGTGACACTTAGCAATAAAATAAATTATTATTATTATTATTTTATCAAATTCCTTTACGGTACCTGTCTAGTACAAGTAGTATTCTAAATCTTAAAGTTCTTTGTATATAAATCGCTATAGGAACGGAACGCTACATAGTCTGGTGCTATGAATACCGATAAAGCCTTAAATAAACACAAAAGACGAGAGAAATGCCAGATTTCTTGTTAAAAGTGAAATATTAGTACATAGATTTGATACGTCTTAGATAAAGGTCACGTGCTAAAGTTTAAAGATGGTCGACATTATCTGTTTGAATCAATATTGATATAGTATAAAATATTACAACATATGTTTCATTTTACAAGGTAATAGGGCAGCTTTAACCTCTCCACACACAAATTAATGTCCGACACAATATGGTTCAGTATTGATTCAGTGGTGCTCAATCAATCAATTTAAAAACATCAGCTGGTAAATTGGCCGTAGACGATCTGTTGAAATTCTCACACAAAGAGAAAGGCACAAGGAACCGCTAGCTTTCGTTTCGATTTAATTCCAGATGCGGTTTTGATATGTTATAAAATTTTGCTTTTTTTCAAGAATGCGACCAGTTGATTGAAATTGCTTTTCATCTATATAGGGCCCATTGGAAATTAATGTAGTGAATGAAATGATACATTTCATAATATGGATATTATGCCAGAGTGCATCTACACAGCAGAATATTTTCTTATATTAGCGAACTAGGCATAAAGGTTTAGAAATTTCACGAATAAAATAATATTTTTTTTAGAATTCATCGAAATTGAGTTTTTATGCCATTTATTTTTATTTCTGATAGTAAGGAGGACAACACAATGCATTTCGCAATGAGGAATACAGTGGCGTTTGTTTATCAATTTTTAATCCGATTGACGTACACAACCTGTTGAACATGGGTTTGGGGGGTTTATTGTCCCGACGACTATAACACTTCAATGTCAGCTTTTCTGATTTAAATTACTTACGGGAGAAATCCCGGTTGAAAAATCAGCAATGTGTTGTGATTGAACCGTGGTTTGGTAATAAGCATCGACCTCACCGAGACACCCTATGTTATATTATATAGTACTTTCCCGACCTTTCCATGTAGTTCTCAGAATCGTGTTGTTGAAGTGTGAACTATTAAAAGATTTTTATTTAAAGAACTTAAACCTTTAACATATTGTGAAGTAGGTCCATTAAAGTAAGTAAAATAAATAAAAGAGATAAGTAAATATAAATAAAAGATAGACAATTTAAGTGTTGACAGGCCGTCTGTTCAGTTGTATATGAGCAGTTATTTAGAACTTAAAGGATCTGTTACCACTTTTTGATTGTGCACAGTAAAGTTTGATATGCCACGTAAAAGGCATTGATAATGCTTGTAGTTCTACCTACAGGAGACGAGTGTGCCAAACCGTATGTGCTTGTTCTATCCACTACTGCAAAGGTAATGCTGTAACAGACGGATATAGAGATATCATATAGATTGTCTCAGATGAAACCATGGGTTGAGAACACACAGCCTTCATTCCTATGACCAGCACTTAGAAAAGTTTTATTTGAAAACTGGATGATAGTTACTTAACTTTTCCGTTTAAGCGTAGTTCAATAGGCAATATCCCAAACCTTATTTTGGAAATATGTATTAGGATCTAGCATGTTTGATTTGACCTAACGTCTTATTTACGGCGTTTAAATACAAATTTTGGTTTGCAAGGAAAAGGCGTTTAATCATTGTGATAAGGTTCCTTTAACTGGAAGGGTGCAGTAAATAAAAATTTATTAATACCTATTACAACGGCACGCGACTAAATCGCACATGGTTTCAATCACACGAGAAAGTTGGCGCCCTCGAACAAATGCAAGATAAAAGAAAAGAGGTAAAGCTTTATCATAATCCCAAATAAATCTATTAATTTACTGCACATTGGTAATTTTATACCGGAAGTGACGTGAAATGGTAAAGGATGAAGGGTATAAAGAATCAAAATAAATATAGTTTTTTCTTGTCATCCTATCTGATGTGTGAAGTGTGGTGCTAATTAATGATAAAAAGATGTGAAAAAAACTTCTTAAGAATTTTTCTCGTAAACCTTAAGAGTTTAACCCTAACGACTTAACATTTTCAAACAGAAGTCCGAGCTTGTTTTTGGTGGATAGCTTATCGTCTGTAAATAAATGATAAATCGTTTGAGATAACTTTCCTTTGGGTAAGATCATTGGTATAATAAAATGTGGCATTCATTGGTCAAAACAAAAATTCCAATCTGTCGACCACAGAAGCGGGCTTTATCTGATTTAAAACAATCGAGAAAAGTCACGGTCTTTTACTGATATGGAGGCCTATAAGAAAATTTTTGTATATTACAGAAATCTTTATCAATCACAGTCCATCACGGGAGACCAAGACAAATGTTGTCACTTGGTTCTCAATGTTACACAACTCCGAATAAAAAGAGGAGTTACCACTCTATTGTTTACATACAAAAGGTACTAGATCTGGCACCATGTGGCTAATTTACAATGCGTTAAACTTAATTAACAAAACCCACACCTCCCGCAGATTACTTTTTATGACCACAAAATAAGTACAACTCTTTTATTTACACAATTATAGACAAGACGACAACAGAAAACGATAGTAGGTGATAATTCTTTCTTTATTTCAATCTAAATATTTATATAATCTTGTGAACTCTACAAAGGTACCGGCTTGTCTATTAAAGTTTATTATCAGTTCATTAAGTCAAGTAGTCATTAGAAAAGAATGGGTAATACACTGCTTTGTAAATAGCGTGAAACGACATGACCATTTTTTTTCTTGTGCACTTTCAAGTCTTTTTCATTTTAATTTGCCTCCGATATAAATTTCGAAAAAAATGCTTAGGCCTATATTATGACGTCAACTTGTTGAACAATATTTACATGACGCTTAAATCCAGTAGGGCTCCAATTCATCTACTAGAAATAATTAGCGTTTGGCGGAATCTGTCAATCCTAGATGAAGTCGACCTTTTTTCCAGCAAGTTTAATCTTGTAAAATATTGTCTATCTATTTGATGGTTATGCTATGAACCTGGTATTAGTGATCTCGACTATAACCACCCTAAAAGATGTTATAAATGGCCAGTCCATTTGAAAGAATTGTCTGACCTGTATCGAGTATTACTATTAATCTGCGATTCCAAAAACATAAATATTTTATCAGAAAGTAAATTATAATTCATTATTTAGAGCGTTCATCTTGCTTTTATTGCAGTTTTTCTAGGAAATTTGTCAAAATCTGTTTCGCAAATTTGCATTTCCTTTCATCTCTAAAGAGCTTTGTGATCTTCACTTCCTATGGGAATTTAGATTCTCAAATTAGAACTGGTTTGTGTTGTTTCATTTTGGTAAGAGGTTAATCCACTAACCAATCAGAGATCGTTAAAATATTTTGAATTTTCTGTTGGTCACATGTGGCGAGAACAGCTGTTTCCGTGTCGACGGAAATAGCCGTCCAGTTTTCACCACTGAAGATCAAAGATGAGCCGCTACAAACAACAGATATTAGTGAATGTGGTTCGCTGGTTTAAACTGTAGTTGGTCCGTCTAATTTTGGCTCTTATTAATCCTGTTAATTCATTGTTTGTAACAAGTCCTGGTTGCAGTAGGGTTATTAGGTAATACTGTCGTCTATGATTATATATTTATAGAATTAAAAGATCAGGGCGGGTTGGGACATCAAAGTCATGCTGATTAACACCAAATTTAGCAATAAACTGAGATGTGCTGATCAAATTATATTGTTTAAAATGACCTGGAATTAGCACATATTGATGTGAAGAGAGCACCGTACCTAATTTGACTCCTTGTCGGTGACTTTGTTGTTACAAATATAGATCAAATTTCAAAATTTAAACAAGAAAGTGTGATGAAAACTACGATATTAAGGATCATTATTCTTAGTGAATGAAACTGACTTTTATTACTGTTACTTTCCCATGCACTGTTGTATAATAACTTGGTACCTCTCAATTACAGTAGCCATAAAATGGGTCGAAGTAAATGTAATGCAATTTCGCAATGTAATAAATAAATAAAATTTTTAGACAAATTACAAGTTTACATTAAATCCGAACCTTATCTTAATGAAGATTGTGCTTCATCAGAAGCGTACTCTGGGCATGCCGACAAAACTTGCCAGAGGAATAGTGGGTCTACCAACTTGGCGTATCCTCATAACTGGTTTCAAATGCCAATCCATTTCTGATCCATTTTTTAAGTACTGCGATGCAGCTTATTCAAAATTGCTTAGCTCCCAGTATACATGTAGTAGCAATAAATTGGGATATAAATACAGCCTCTCCATAGGAACCAACACAATTTCACCTAATGGACTAACTGATGGTATAAAACTAATGACATATCACTTTATAATGAGATGTTGTACACAGTTGTCCTGTAAGAAAATTCTCATGAACAAAGTCTCATATTCACACTTCAATGAATGAATTCTCTGCTTTCCATCAACGATTTGATAAGATTTGCTTTGATGATGTGTAATTGAGCCTTAAAGATCCTCTTATCGTCTATCATTAATTAGAGATTCGGGGACAGTCTAATGTGTTAGTCTATATTATATCTATCATTTACAAGGTACTGAGGTCTTTTGATGTGACTTAAATAGATCAGTATCTCTCATTAAAGTCTCATCATAAGTAATTGATGACATATTGGATTCTGTTCGCTGAAGATTGTTGCTCTCTGCAAACTGCTCAACGTACGACAAGGTTTATTTTGGGGATTATTGATATGTTTAAGTTTCTGACTCATGGTAAAAGCATACGAAACTACGTATGGTTTTTACCAGTCATTTCCTTGTAATAGCTATACGAAGTTTCGGTGCGAAAAGTAGGACGTAAAACTCCATTCATTTCATTTCATTTATACGTAGTTTCGTATTAAGGTAACAGTTGTTGCTTGATTTTCAGTCCATTTCTGGCTAGTGAAGACTGCTGGATATGTAAACATTTGTAACTGCACAAAACAGTGGGCCATACACAGCGTTCGTCGAATTATGTTGTTCTTTCTGTTCGAGGAGTCCTTGTCTTAGTATTTGTTGCAAACACATCGTGATACCATATTTGGTAAATATATTTCAAATACAACCCACACTCTCTGTGTAATATTTCCATTTGAGTCATTTGTAGCACGCGGAAGTGTAAGAAATGGCCCATAACAGGCCTATTAAATGGTCATTACTCGGTAGATTAGCGTTCAGACTATTTGAAGTTGATGTATAGGACAATTAGGAGGTACATTAAAACTTACTTCACGACATTTTTTGTGTATATCTCTTTAGCGAAATTGAGTTTAAAATATTTCCATTTGAATCCTCCTTTATCTTAACCATTCTTTGATACGGTAAACAACAAAGACGATCCTTTTACCCATGAGAGCTTATAGCCTTTTAGTCTTAATAATGTGCATTTTATATTCTTTAACGGATTTCATGGACAGTTTCCTTTGTATAATGTACTAGAAGTGCAAATCTATTTTTACTTTGACTGCTTGCAGGTCAACGGCAATAGGACTCAAGGCGACCTTGCGAGTGACAAAATCTGCGAGCAGCCAGTTCTTCAAACTATCAAGGTGGGCTTATGTCGGCTTGCGACGCTCCTCGATTGTCGGCAACTGGCAGATCGGTAGACTGACAGTTCCTGCCGACCTGAGATGGCTTAAGGCCAAATTCCACATGGGCCATTAAAGTACTTACGACCACAAAAAATTAATCGTATGGTTTTATCGCCAGAAAACTGAAATCGCAGGTAGTCGCATACTTTCCTACAAGAATTAATCGCATGTGGCTTCAGTGTCCACTTGTGCGACTAAATAAAGAATCGCAATGGTTGGGACAACACGTGATACAAATATTTACAATGAAAAAGAAAAATGCGACAAGAAAATAAGCGATTAATATGGTTATCGCAGGGTGTTTGCGATTAAATATCAAACACGTTGGTCTCATGGTCTCACCAAAAAATGTACACTTGTCGCATGCTTTTTTCCTATTAATCGCATGTGATCGCACAGAAAGTTTAACTATTTAGTTTCCATTTTAGCGATTATTTTTAATCGCATACTTTACACCATGCGACAAGCGACTTGCGATTAATTTTCACTTTAATCGCACAAGTGGAATTTGGCCTTTACGACTGTCGGCAACTGAGATTCAGCCAGATGCAGTGAGTCGCGCATGTTCTACTCTGGCCTACGAGTTCCAGGTAGTTCGTAGCGATCGTAGCGACCTGAGTCAAACCTACTCCGCGACGCAACTGAGTTGTAGATATTAGCAAATCAACGCGCGCTTATTTTAGTCCCTGCTTGGTGGCGTTAGTATCTCAAGTCAAGCAGAAGTCAAGATGGCTGATGAATGGTCTGATCAAAATTAAATTAATTTTAAATTAATCTTTCATAATTACATGTGTAGTATTCCATGAAGTTGTTGTTCTTAATTTGTACGCGATTTTCATGAGAATTGAGTGAAATAATTATATCAACACTGAAATATGAGGTTAAAATATGACTACAGGTAGTCGAGGTACCAAGGAAGCGTTGCAAAACTTCAAAAAAAGTTAAAAATGAACACACAAAACTTACAACGTGAAGTTTCATGGGCGCCGCCACGTTGAAATGTATCACATGGCCGTCGAAAACTGAATGAGTCGTAGACAGTCGCAGCCGATATGAGCGCTCTTACGATTAGCGAAAACCAGTTGCCGCTGTATCCGTCCAGATCCGTCGAGGAGCGTCGCAGCCGACTTGAGCGCTCCGATTTTATCAGTTCCAGCTAGATGCCGACAATCGAGGAGCGTCGCAAGCCGACATAAGCCCACAGGTTAGTAACTGATTTGGTGATTCTGTTCAATGACTGAATTTACCTAAGCATACTGACGACTGCAATATCACAGTTGTCATTTGCTCATATAATTTACTAATATGTACGATGTGCTTCTTCAATGATACATTCATCATCAATATATAAAACTATTTTAAAATAAGATAAGCATCAAAAATAACATTGTAACATTGCTGTATTGAATATTATGTATTTTTTAGCTAGAGGTTGACGACATCTATAGAATAAAGGGAGATTTAGGGTACATCTTGCCTTCTAGTGTAGACCTAGTAATTGAATGTGAATAAAGTGTTTGTATATATTCGATTCTGAATTTGGAAATATCACGATAGAAGAGAGCACCCATCAACAACATGGTTTCAGTTATAAGACAGTAATCGTGTCTGCAGTAAGCTTTTCTACAGTGCTTGTAAGCTATTTGTAATTTCTTGTTTGTAAAGCCGTGGGTTTCGGTTCCGGAACCAAAACGATTTCTATTGTATCCTAGTTTTGTTAAATCAGCAACATGCAAATCTAGGACCATTCCTGGCGAGTTGAAAAGGATTCATGTTTACTTTTGCACTGTGTTCCTAAAATAAGTTCCTCTTACCAATTTTCTATGTGAAGATTATGGAAGTAATTTGTAGAGCTCCTATTAGGTTATCTTAATATGATAATTTATAATATATTAAATTTACTTTTGTAATTTTGGTTTTAATTTGACATGTTTCATTTCAATACGACAATCATTGACAGATTCCTTAATTTGGTCAAAAAAGAAGCATAATTCCATCATAATTAACTACATAAATGAATGTCCAGTCACGTCCAGTAGCCAATAAGCCATGCCAGCCTTAATAGTACACTACTGACAACAGTGAAGGTCAAGATCACCCCCTAGTTTACGATTTTAAGGTCACTTTGGCTAGTTTTTGGCCAATAAAACAACCTTGTTACAGACATGAAATGTGGATATGATGCTTTTGTATTGACCAGTGGTCACTGAATGGTCAAATTATTTCAAGACCTCTGCATTGTGGCCCGTGCAATGATGAGAAAACGTAAACAGTAAATTTAATAAAAATGTTATTAATAGGACAGGCGCTCAGTGGGGGTTTAGTTCTAATGACGACTCCGACTGACTTGGGGATAAAGTTATGTACACTTGACAGCCATTTGTCAAGAATTGTTGCCAAGTCTTTAGTGTCATTGTTAAGTCCCCACAAATTAAATTGTCTCGTGGTTAATCTCTTAATGTTAATTTAATGTCTCAACCAAGAAATTCATCACAGCCCACCCTAGCTAGTCTATAGTATATTGTATCAGTATTCAAAAAAATACAAACCGACGTTTAGAGGTTGATTTCTAACCACAAACGATGCAACACATTTCCGAGTGTATTTGTCTGAATTACCCCTTTTAAACATCCACATCGTGGTTTAAAAACAAAGTTAAAGCTGTATGTTATGGTATAAATTTAAAATCTGGACATATCTGTGCAAACAAATAAAGCTTATAAAAAAAAACGATTTTAACCAGTAATTATATATCGGAAGAAGAACACTTACAAATAAAATGTAAGAAAGAGAAAGAGAATAATCCACTAAAAACCCTGAACGACGTACTCATACATCATTTTCATATATAAGCAGAAGAAATAAATACATCTCAACTAATCCTTATGTCGTTTCTTGACCAACTAAAACGTATTTCAGGGTGGTGCAGGTCGAGAATAAATAGATATTTCCTCTAAAACTAAGACTTCGGCTTATTCTGATCGTTTCATAGATTCCTTCAACCACCATTGGCGCCATTCGTAGAACTGAAGCAGGTTGTTTACCAAGCTTATGACACCAATATCAAATATCATACAAACAAGCTTACAAGTGGAGACGGGAGGGTGGAATGGATAAATCAATTTGTGGATGACCACTGAGTAATTGACCAGTGTCCAGTAGAGATAAGATGTTCTCCTACTGAGTGGTCAACATAATATTAGTGTCATTTCATTTAATGACACTTAAAGTAGTTACCGCTAATCAAGTTATTTGTCCAAAGCTAAAATCTAGAAAATTTGAAACTTTTGTCTGAATGCATGGATGATGCTGCTTATCTACCGTACTCCAGTTGTCAGTAGTTGCCAGATTTGATTGAATTACGATAACATTGAGTCATTTCATCTAATCGACAAGGTACGTCTGAATTTTCCAAGAAAGGAAAATGTCTTTGCGCATAAAACCTTGGCTTATAGACCTTATAATAGTCAGGTAATCAGCTAATGCTCCATTGAGGCTAAATTTTGTTGGGTAGCTTTAAGCATTTTTCAGTGTTTAGTTAGATGGTTTTTTTTACTTTTATATTCAACTAAGTATGGGTTACAAAATTGGCATCACGAAAGTACTTAATCTACGAAGGCAAAAAGGTATTCGGCCGAGAGTTTTCTGCACACTTTAAGTCGAAGGTAGCTAACAGATACAATAAAGTGCAAAATGTTGGTGACAATACGTAATACTTCTTCTTCTTCTTGGTAGGTATGCTGTCTGCTTCGGTAACCAAACCATATCACAGACGTTGAGTAAGGAGCGACCTGCTCCTATGGCTTCTTCTGTACATGTATCTTGATTCTTCGTTCTTCTTCTGTATCTTGGTTCTTCGTTCTTCTTCTGTAACTGTCTTCTTTCTTCTTGTAAAGAGCGATGTTTTTTTATGACTTCATCTGTCCTTCTGTAAAAAGTAATGTTTTCTTATGACTTCATCTGTCCTTCTTCTGTGATTACGTAATACTAAGCCGTGCTTCTTTATAAGGGGGGAATCGTTTGCTGCCTTTTGCAGGTGGAGTGCTGGGTCAGCTCGGTTGAAGATGTACTCATGAAGAAACATGATAAGTTTAAGATAACTGATCTCTTATTGAAATTGTTGTCATTCAATTGGGATGTACAGAAAATTATGACATTACAATATGTGGAGAATAATTTGATATCAATTCATGGATTAACGTTCGTGTGTAATACTTGTCAAAATGACTTATTAATTTTGGGGAGGAAATGAAACGGAAGAACTCTTCCGATGAAGAATTATCTCACAAAGGTTGAGAAGCACTGCTTTAAGTGACATAAACTTTGAAAATATCCATATTTTCATTGTTGGCTTAATATTTAAGAGCAGCCTAACGTAATACCTCATTCTATTTCATATAGTATCCATATCAGCTATTCTGATAAGTGTAATAATTGTTTGATGTATTAATGTCGGTTTTAAGTGAAATTAAGCGATTCAGAAGGATGGATATAATACTCGACACTGACATAAACAAATGAATTGCTTGTCAGGACAGTTTGTTACATGACTACTGTGACAAATGTCAAATGACACAATTGTCACTACTATTACGTCCTGTCACCAATCTGGTTTACGAATCCACCTACTACCTACTACACAGGAAGGGAAACATAATATATTCGCATGTAAACTTTTAGCTTGGGGACATTTTGGGACAATGTGTGCTAATACATCTTTTAAAATACGAAAGTTTACCTTTTGACAGATGTTTGATAAGAACGGCGTTATCTTTAAATAGGTCAAGATAGCACCAAACAAAATTTCCATCAAGATTAAATGTTTTTTTGAACGGGCAACCGATTCCAGAACTACTACAGGCTGTGCACGTTAAAGATTCTGTAAACCAAATATGTACTAAAGGATCTTTAGGTGAAAGATTACAAGACAAGGTGTACCGGTACACGTTAAAGATCTCCACATACATGAAGTTGGAAATCAATCAATAAAAAAAGACTACTAACTCTACTCTGGTAAATGTTTGATGTTCCAAAATGACGGATGGTAATCAATAGCCCGAAATCACACGTTTGGGCTTCTTTAAATGCATTTTTTTTTCGTTTTAATATCTGATATATTTCATATAATATGCTTATTTAGATAGCATAAAAGAAATTATATAGGGCTAAACGTTTTGAAGGACGCAAAATAGATTGAAATATACGGTACGTTACATTAAACGAAAGGTAAATATAATTGGTCGGGGATCTGGGTACACCACAGACGGTAACCAACTATTCTGTAGACATAAAATAAATATACTATTTATTTTTTGTCGTCAAATTTGCTATAAAGAAGTTTGCCTGTAATACTTTGTAGTTACGGACTTGATTTGATCATTGACAGAACAGTAGTGTAATTGGAACACCAATTCCATTTACTTAAAGGAATTATTTATTGGTCTTAATCTATTTCGTCAAGGAGTGTTTACTCCAAGAAAATGTATACCGTCTATTTGTTTACAATATCAGTATATCTTTCAACGAATGTTCTCATTAATAAACATTTAAAAAAGCTCATTAATATTTTTTTCAGATATAAGAAAAAAAATGAATAAAATATTAAGACTATCAATCATGACCATCTTCATCTTAATACATAGGTGAGACAAGTAACATGATGTCAGACGGCTGGCACGAGACAACTTGATTGACATCTACTGATTACATTTAATGTCCTACCAGATAAAAACTAGTTTCTAATTAAAATTAAGACATATTTTGGCATGCCAATAACAAACTTGTGACAACTCTATACCTATATATTTATGGTATGTGAACTTGAATGTGTAGATAATGGATTTAATCATTGATACAGCCGTGGGGTTTAGATCGATTAAGACTGTCGTTTATTTGTGCTAGCTATACTTTACCTGTCCATGTCAACCTCCTTTCGTCTTTCACGGTCTTCTTCGAATGTTTTCGTATAAATTGAGCAAAAGTAATTCACAAAACGAATAAATTTTCTAGTAACTGAGGTCAGGTTAACAGACTCAGTTAAAGCGATAGAAAATTAATTTTGTGGTTTCGTTCAACTTGTCAGACTCATAAGAAGTACCAAAGGTGGTTGAAGATTTTAATCTCTTTTGGGATGTGAAAATCATGCGACTTGTAATAAGTAATGTCCTCCTTATTCCAGTCGACCCAAGTATAACATGGATACGAAGAACACAGATTTGAGCCTACGTTATTAGCCTTGTATAACTGTTTTTTTGTTTGTTTTTTTTTGCTTTTCTTTCCACCTTGAACCCATCCCAATATTTTCTGTTATAAAAAAAAACGCCATATCGTGATCGAATAATGCAGTGCAATACATTTTGGTGCGTCACAGTTACGGGGATAAACACAGCTTAATATGATGCCATAACTAAGAGACCAAGAACATCTCAAATGGGTGCCAATTTTCAATTCAGCATATTAAAGGAGCCCATCGTACTTATGTTCGATTGAGATTTTATTTCATTGTTACCATGCTGGTAAAAGATATTCCAGTCGGAGGAGAATTTGAAACTTTGTGTATCTAGTATACCAATGTAATATGGCAGTACTATAAGATCCACAACTTTAACTTCAGACTCTCTAAAAGGGATGTCAAATTGGTATACTCAATCTAAATGGTAGTAGGTGTTGCGGAAGAGTGCGCAAATCATTCTATACTGCCCTTAATCAATTGAGTTTTCGGTTATTCGAAGTAATACATTGAATTAAAGAATAAATTTGTAATGGAGCTGTAGAAGTCACACGACAAGACTTCGCCAACAACAGAACAGCGGACAATGTATGTTGAACAGTGCATAAGAGCAATATAAATAGCAAATGTTTGATGAGCTTCGAAAAGTCATAGTCAACGTATCTTAAGAAGCTCTGAAATAGCTCCGATACCTCAATGTGTGCCTTATGGCATAAACCTTCAAACTACATGCTTGAGAGGCGAAATGTATCATGTCTGTCGCTAGTTCTTTCCAAACCTAAAGCAATAAATATGGATAAGGATAATCCCCTTGAACGTCAATACCCTCTAGTTTTTGTGGGAATGTGTACGAGTGACATCAAGGGATAATCCCCGCTGTCCACTTAACCACTAGTTCACATACTTAATGATTATTTTATGAGCAACTTTCACCTTGTGGTAACAAGTTGAGTTGGAGACTGTCCTTTCTTTATGGTGAAAACCTGAAATAATTTGTTAGTTTATTGGAGTTGTTTATTGTTGATGTCAAAACAAGTCCAAGATCAAATAAACAACATTGTAACCCCGACTTCCCTTCTTACAACATTCCAGGTAATACTATTACTTTCGCCTTTTAAACATTGTATAACGAAGAAAAGGGGGATGAGAACTCGAGTAGAACGAAAGTGTCGAATATTTTGTTTCTCATCTTAATCAACCGACTCTACTTATTTTGGTTTTAAGAGGACATTAGGGAGTATTGTAAAAATGATAGCTTTAGCTTTAGCTCAGAATATCTAGTAAGTTTATAAAGAAATTTGTCGATGTATTACTTTACCAGTATAAGTCAACGGCCACGCTTACTAACGTAATACTTTGAATGAATAATAGGCCTAAATATTTTTATATGTCAGAATAAAGCTTTTATTCGCTTACTGTAACGTACAGATCGAGGAGTTCCTTCTAAGTGTCTTCCAAGTGTCTAAGATGCCGATAAGATCGACTGACAAAGAAGTTGCAATTAAGGAAACCTCCTAAAACTCTACCCCCTGTAAACCAATCTTTTAAACCGACATACTTAAAGTGTCCCGGCCGAAGCAGTATACAATAATAAGTGGAAACTTCAGTACTCTACCATTTTTTGTCCTAAAGATGATCATATTAGAAAGTCACCTCTCCCTCCCAAAGCAAAATTTTGATTTCAGGGCCAGTGCTTCCGATCTTAGGCTCGGTGTTGACTTTCACCCCCCTATAAATAATGTGCTGATTAACACAACACTATGAGTGTAGGGTACATGTTTTTTTTATTCTTGGTTATAAATGTTACAACAATCTTAAATTTCGGTTTTCATTTCTTCGGCATCTGCATAATTAGAACTTCATAAGGTAAAGAATATACCATATCTTGTAATCTAGACAGTAAAGTAGCAGCGACTTTCACCACTTCAAACTTAAAATTACCATTTAAAACCCGTTATCTACAACTTTATATTGTTACCGTCTAGGCATATCCAGTATCACACAGGGATTAAATGTCCGAATACCTTCAGTCTAGTGGACACAGAACTGGTCAATAGGTCACCAGATGCAAATTAGAGAGATCATTTTCATTTAAAACAGAAAATAAAAAGACATTAATGCTGAATTGTAGTGGATGTCAGTGAAATTAAAATTAGATGATAAAAAGTTAATTCTATTGAATTCCATTTTTTAAAGTTGGGGTGTTAATTTTTTTTTAATGTTTTTAAATCACGATTTAACGTGAAAATTTCCCCACGGACTACCCACAAGACATTAATTAACCATATAGTACAAATCATATGTTACTTAACTCGAATTTTATATCCAAAATATTCATCTTTCCGAAAGATTGAACCTGATATTCTTTTACATCTTGTTAACTGTTACCTATGACTTTTTATGACTTTACATTCCGGGTAACCTTGAGAGAAATGATTTTCTACCGCACAAGCAACAATTCTATGTTTTGTGTAGAGCACACTTTAATGAAAACCTGGGACCTGCGCTGAACCTAATTCTAAATAAATATAAAATGAAGTTCGAATTGTGGAAACCCGTGAAAATAGGGTATCCCATCTTTAAGAAGAAAATTATTAGCTTTTGATTGTCTAAACTAACAAAATTCTTACAATTCAAACTTGAAAAGCTTTGACACCGTGAAAATATTATATTTCACCTGAGTGTATGATAATAAGATTACACTGGCCTTTGATGTCTAATACTATTGTCGGCAGTCCGTATTGAAATATTGTTAACTGTCCTAAATATAACACCCTCTTCGTTATTTCCATATCAAATATTCATTAAAATTTTAGCGGAATTCTTTTATCTTTATTCAAATGTTTGCCCAGAGATGTAGAAAATCAAAATGATGAAGCTATTTTCTATTTAATTATCATCCCGTGGGCGACACCCCTCGTTTTATATGGGTTTTGGGGACATTGTCGAGAGAGAGGGAAGATGTACACGATCAGAGAAAGGTGGTATTAAAAGGGTTTATAGGCGGTATAAGCTTTACTCTTTAATTTGTTAACAGGACAGAAATATGAACGTATGAACAAATTCGTTACTAGGCTAATATATCGACATGCCTATGGGGACGAGTTAAGCCCCTTTTACGACCAATGACAAATTCGTTACTAGCCTATAACAAGAGTGTCTGTACATAGCACAACTTAAAATTCTTTATATACATTATTTGATTTGTAAATGTATGATTATTTACGAAGGAAGTATACAGATACAAAATTCTAAATTGCATATGAAATTCTTAGAATCTTCAAGTCAGGATACTTTATACCTTAATTTTGTATATTTTTAAAGCCAATGAATATGATACACACAACAAGCATACATCGCCCGATTAAGTTTTTTTTTCAAAACTGTCATATTTGTGGTAAATTAAATTCCAAATCAAGACCAAGAATTAGTCAAAAAATGGGCTAGCAAAACACTATAAGGGAGGAGAAGGAGGATTTCTAAACATAGTACAAACTAAATGCGTAGCAATCAAAAGCATAAAACGTTTTGTTGGACTGAGTCCTTTACAGATAAATTGTTAAAGAATACGCTGTAACAAATCGACAGCTAAAGGGAGAAAACTCTCTTCAAGCTATCGTTACCGAAATCAGTCTTAACAACTTCTTCAATGTTGTTCAACCACAAACGGTATGTCATATACTTATCTGGTCCAAATATAAGATAATAAATCTGTTAATTAAAGGGATCTTGTCTAATCTTGTTTTTCTGTCACCAACTAGGTAAGATGATTTATAAAATGTGGTTCAATAATTTCACATGATCGACGATGGTAGACTAAAATGTTTGTTTACGACAAGAAAACATTTAATATTCATTCAATCACACCATGGCTAGATTTAGTGGTGTTATTCATGAACGTCATGGGAAATCAAAGCTAGGAAAAGATACCCAGCTAAGTTTATATTTGTAGATTGTAAAGCTGTATACGAGATGTATTATTAATCATTTTCTTGATCCAGCTCTCTCACGGTTTACCTGGTGATATTATTATACTTCAAAAAGATGTCCGCATCACATTTGCTGAGATAATTCGCCATGCTTGAATGCACGAATCATTGGAGACATTTCTCTCATCGTTAAACGTCACACTCAACACTTACTATAGCCACTCCTCTCCTCATTTCATTTCTTTGGAAATTAATCAAATATAATATATATATAAAAGTGTTATAACTTAGTAATACATGTATTATGTAATGGAAAATTACGTTTTCTACATACACCCCTCCACACCTCCCAACATAATACATCAACATCAATTTAAATTTTACACCCCTCCACACCTACCAACATAATACATCAACATCAATTTAAATTTTACACCCCTCCACACCTACCAACATAATACATCAATTTAAATTGTAAGTTGATAAAAAACAGCGCGTATCATCTTTTACCTTCAAGAGGTTCATTTGAAAATACAGCGTCGGTGGAACTACAATATATTTCTACCAATATACAACACACCGACCACTATCGAGCATTGAACATGTTCAATAACAATCGAAAAGACCCCAATTCATCGTGTGAATAGATCTTGGCGGGTACAGACAATAATCTCATCTCATCTGAACGTCATCGAACCATGAAATATAGATGTAGAAAATCCAATACGATTATCATTGAATAAAGAAAGTACTATAGAAATTATACTAATTCAAAATCTATCAAATAATATTTTGTTCAACAGGTCCTTCTTTGTGTGAGTTTTTTTTATGGGCACCCTTTTTTTCACTTTTTATATCCCACAGATGCATTTAATTTTCATTAATACTTTGCTTCAATCAAATTATGATTTATTTGCCTTTGATTACCCCGAATTTCTATGGAGGTTAAATTAGGTTGAATGGTATAGACCACCAAATGGCCTGTTTGTTCCATTCTGGCTCTACATCTTGAACAAAGGATGGACGAGATTCATTTCATTAATTTTCGCAACAAGTTCTGTGTTACAAATAAAATGATAGTTCGCTTGAAACTAAAGACATATCTTTAGGGAACTAGTAGAGAAAATCTGAGCGATTCCGCTTCCACAAAAAGGCAGTGTTTTATACTACGGAGGGAGATGGAAATATTTTGATTATTACTATAATAATATTTGTTTACCGTTAAGGGATGATAGTCATCGCAAAGAAATCACTTAGAAAACTTTAATAGGGCCTACAGTATATCCTGCTCACACAACCACCTTTATTAAGAGACCTCCTTTAATAAGCGACCACAATCAAGCCCCATAATATTAGTTACTAGTATACAATTAACTATAATTGTTACTTAGTTAAAAAATGCGCATTTTGGAAACCTTATAGTGGGCATATATAACATATTAAATGTACTAGCTTTAGGGCTCTCCCATGAAGTTCGTATGTTCATACAGTCGTCAAAATGTTCTCTAACTTAAATTTCGTGGCTTCTGTTCTCTTCACGAAAAGAGTATAGGATTCGAACTGCCGTTTCAATCTCATACTAGATGTCGACTGTCATCTCAAGACACTTATCTGATCCGTTGCAATCAATATGAGTGAAACTCTCAGACCAAGAATTAACAATTTATATACGAGCAGTAGGACCACTCAGATAGACGATCTGAACAACATTTATTGGAAAATTCAAATGGTGCAAACAAAAATATAACAATTGATTCTCCCAGATACGCCAATTGTTAGCCGCCATTGAAAATTCGAGTTTAGCCCGGATTGTGAAGGCTAGTAAAATGAGCTACTTATGAAGCAAAATTCTTAACATACTTCACTCATGCAAATGACAGTCAATTAATTGTTATAATTAGGCCTATATGTTATTGTTTACCAACATAAGATTACTAGAATAAAGCACGATTACAAATTTTTTGCAATCGCTAGTTTGACAGGAAAAATTGATTGGACAAAACATCGAATTTTATACAGTTCGGCATTATCATGTCTTGGGAGTGTATTTACACATTAAATAGTCAAATTCAATCAGGAACAATCACTAACACATTAAGAACAGAATTATATCAAAAATCAAAGCTAAAACTTTTTGTTATCATCTTGGAGTTACCTCCCTTTACCCACAATCTTATATATTCATTAATACAGACACAACGATAGGAAAATCCCCACAAATATGCTACATTTTCCTAACGATAAACAAATAAGCCTCGTATTCAATTTCTGTAGTTTTGATTAATATTTAGTCTTTTTTAAAGGTAATTGACGAAAGTTTTAGATACCTAAGCTAAGCTTCTCAAAATGTTGCAACGGACTCTCCTCTGACCAATGAATCTCTATAACTCTGTGCATTTTTTGTGTTTTTGTAGAAACAAAGATAAAAGCAATAGCTACAGGTGTATGTACGTCACCTGGACGTTTTTTATTTTGATTTTTTACATAAATATACTATTATAAATTCAATAAGTTAATTCTGTGAGTTATTATGACTGAATGGTATTAATTTATTTTCCTTTCAGCTCGTGAAATAGTCGTGAAAACAATAAAATATATCCTATAATGTTGTTTCTTACTTCATGACCTAGGCCAGTGTTTTATTGAAACATACTATTCTCATCTCACCCTAACACTGCCCTTCAATACGAACTACATTTTATTATCTGATTTTAATTAAGTTTGATGTAATCATTTATATTGATAAGATCTTTGTCCAGTTGGAATTTGGCGATTTTTCGATAAACTGTTTTGGGTTATTGGGGGGGGGGGACTATCTTAGATGAAATGCTACAGTTTTAACTGATATTCAAATTTCATATTCTTACCTTGCAAACTCTGCCAGTTACAGCAATTTTGGTGTCAGACCAAATCACAATATCAGCTCTTTTCAACTTGAAAATTCGGATAAAACTTGAAAGTCGATTTTCTCTTGAAAAGAAAATAAAAACGAAAATAGGTTTCTGCTTGAAAAAAAAAGACACAGGGATGTTTATCTTCCGTTTTCAACAAAAATTCGACCAAAATTGGTCGAGTTATGACCATTTCAGTTTGAGTTTAGGTTAGCTACAAAAACCGACTTATGCGGCGTAACATTATTGCAGTATAAGTGGCGAATCAATTCCTACTGATAAGATAATTATTAGGCCTCCGAAATAAAAAAAAAAACAAAAACAAAAATCTAATAGGCATTGAGCCCAAATTACAGCATTATTATGAATATATATGTCTTACTAGGCAAATAAAAATGGCCGACTTACTGATTTCTGTAGAATTTGATTTATTTTTAGTTATGTAAGGTTGAGGTTCATCATTAAAACAATACAGAACTAAAAGAGGCTTTTTTGCTTTATTTGAGTTAGTAAAAATCTCATATTTGGACATATAATTGCTAAATTTAATTTACTGAATTTTTTTTATAATTTTAATTATAATTTTCAGTGATTATTGGACTAGTAGCACGTATTGATAACGGTCAAACCCCTGTTCACATAAATAGGGAACCTTTGAGAAAGTTTTCATGGTTTTGCTTGCACGGTTTACCTTGATAATATTTTTACTATAAAAACAAAAACATAGAATAAAATATTCCATGTGAGATTTACATCATTAAAAAGATGCATGATAATAGAGAGTACTTACTATTTTTATTGGTTTCGTTTAATGATGTTTTAACACTAGCAAAATAGTTTCACTGTTCAATTAATTCTCAGTATATCAGTTGATAATGTAGAAATATCATATTATGATGTGTACACCAACCAAGTGTGGCACGTGCGTTGGTGTATTGTTCGCACATATAGCCCGTGTTACATAGTAATATCAACACCAATAACTTCAATAATTTCAATAAACGTTTTTGTGGGACTTCCTTTCGCAAAGTCCCAGTTTGTTTTTGGTTTGTCAATTCTTTTTTTTTCAGATTTTTACACGCCTCACTGTGCTTAGACTACATTAATTGCAGCAACCATTCAACTTTTCTAGACCTTCTGTAGTGGGCAACGTTTCTAAGGAAAATAAATTGGAACATTTTTTTCACCCCTACACGTTTCAAAATACCAAGTTTAAATTTCATTTACTTACAGAATTTACGACAATCTACATGTTAGTTACACTGATATTTGGTTGTCAGCGATATCGGCCCGGGATATGAAGTCACTCTAGACACTACGTTGTATTTCATTTCCGACGAACTGGATTTATTCTCAGGTCTGAAGTCACCATGTGGTTAGGATTCTGCCAATTCCACCAAAAATTATGCCCCACCACCATCACCGTGGACTGTTAAAAAATAGGCCATTTTTCAAAAATTGGCCATGACGAGTCCTCATCTCTAACTGACCAGTAACTAAGCTTGGCATGAAAATACTATTATATTGGAATTTTCGATATATTCACAGGTCTGAAGAAACCATGTAGTTGGGATATAGCCAATTCCATCAAAATATCTGTCCCACCACCATCACTGTGGACTGTACAAAAATTGGCCATTTTTCAAAACATTTCCTGGTATAGGCACCATATTTATCTCAAAATCTCACATTCCAATGAATAAAGAGTTTGATTAAAAACTTTTTATCATAAAATTGGAATTAATAATAAGATTCGTTACGTTATACACAGCCAACATTTGTTCGGTAAACTTCATTCGGCGTTATGAAGTGGGCATCATTAGTTCGGCTTGATCGTTAATTTGTTCAGTAATTTTCTTTATTCGAATGATAAATTTTTAACAACAAATTTACGAATTTAGCGAACAAATGTCAAATGAAGCGTACAAATGTTGATTTTACTGTACTAATGTTTGACACCGAATTAAGCATTAAGAATGATTAATTTTGGCAGGTATTGTCTTCCATAGTTCGGATGAGACAATAAACCGAGGCCCCGTGTACTAAAGGCTGTACACGTTAAGATCCCACGACAGTTTGAATTTGCAAAAATAACAGGCTAATTCCGCTGTCCTGGCAAATTTTTTCTCATAGCACACTTCATGGCATTGCCCGTCTTCATTAGCCCACAAGGTGCAACAAGTAGGACGTAAAACTTATTTCATTTAGTTTGGTTAAGGAGGCCATGCGCGTTGCATCCATACTATTAGGGGTCAGGGGGTTTGGGTACAATTCGAAAGAGTATTCTTTCAAAATTATTTATTTTATACAATGAAATGCCACTTTGAATCTTTATTAGCAAAAATTGATTCAACTTGGTATACAGACAGTGAAATAAAAATAAGAAAAAAAACTTTTCGTACAATAGTTTGAAATGAATGAATACGAACGATGGCTTGGTGTTTGTATCAATATTTATTTTATTAAGTCCATCAAGGGAACAATTTTTTTTTTAGAACTGCCTATTCAAATGACTGTAATATTATTTTGTACAATTGTATATAAAAAAATAATAAATGGTTACAAAAATTGTCTTTTTGAGTGATCCTATCCGTCTACAACATCCATATAGCAGTACATGTCATAACATTGGCTAGTTTATTGTCTTATCAAAATGAGAGAGTTTGTCAAAATTACAAAATCAATTATTTTTTCAGACTAACCTTTCCCATTATTTCGTACATTAGTATTCCAACAAACGACCAAAAAAGAGCCTAATGACTCGACGAAAACAGTAAAAAGTTTTGATAAATGGACATTATTAGTAACAAATTTCAGATCAGATAAAGGGCATATTTTCTAGTTTTTTTTTTATTATTTGGAGACCGTAAACTCACCTAAAAAAATAAGATTGGAACTATATTACTCAATAATGCTCTGTGAATTAGTTATTTCCACTTTGACCATAACAAGACCTTGATCATCCGCAAAACGCAATCTAAAGTCCAACCAACTCATTATTTTTGAGAAAACATGTGTAGTTGTAAAACCTTGAACAGCAACATTTATTGTTTTGGAAAGTTTTGAATCGCTTGCATGCAATACGGATAGCGATATAAAACCATTGGGTGAATCAAGAAATCGATCATTGCCATTCAGAAATAATTTAATAGTTATGTATTCGTCTCCCAATCCCTTGGGTCCATGTTTGATCTGTTTGATTTCTTTCATCACCTTTATACAGCAATCAATCTCTGTACTATTCTCCACTGCGTCAAAAGTCTCCGTTACAAAATTTTCTCCCAGAATGATCGGAATCTTAAATGCCCTGGACCGATTCATACTTAGCTTTCCATGTGATTGGTGCTCTGGTGTGAAACAAAGCTTTTGATTCGAATACATGGAAAATTCTTTATAAACTTCATCTTTTTCAAGGAAACTTCGAATATGTGATGTGTTGATCAAGGCACCCGTCTTCAAAGCGTTTGAAATCAACGTAGAATAAGCATCTAACTCGGTTATTTTACTTCCAGTGTTTTGGATTGTGTCGTAATACTTGTCATTCTCGAGAAAAACGATTCTATCAATTTCATCTTTCATTTCTTGGGACTTCTCTACAACTTCTTTGACAGACTTGTCGATTTCTAGCTTGGCCTTCTTAGATGAATGTATCAAAGTGTGCATAAGACGTTTTCTGTTTTCATCGCTAGGTTTGAAGTATTCTTGTACATCTTTTTGTAACTTTAACAATGTTGTTTTATATCCTTTACGATATTCAGTTATAAGTTGCGTCGCGTGAGAAGGCCAACACTCACACTTCCAACAACCAAACTGATCGCAATCAGAACAAAACAAGCTGATTTCTAAAGCAGAATGCTTAGGACAGTATTCTTTTTCTCTTTTAATGTCATTTTCCGAAATATAGAAATTCACAGAAAAGCCCTTGGCACCATTTGCAGGAACTGTTATAGCCGTCCGGCAAATCGGACATGAAATGGAATTATTCAATATTTTCTGTTGGATGTAATTTTCAAGACAGATTTCACAAAAGGTATGAAAACACGGCAGGATTCTTGGAGTTTTGTAATTGTCTAGACATATGACACACGTGAATCTTTGTGCTTCGTCCATTCTTGGTTGCTTAGAACTAGTAGGTAACTGAAATATAGAGGAATTTACCGATATGATTTCCTTACGCTTCAAAGATCGAAATAGTAGGTGTATGTTGAATCGGCTTGAAAGAGCAGTGAATACATATCAACAAGGGGGTACGAATGCAGCATGTAAGGGAGAGAACTGACAGATAAGCACATTGAACAGAACACAATAATGTCATCTATCGTTTGTCTTTGGTTTGTATGTTTAACTTTGCTGATTTAATATTCAACTTCTTTCTCGGTTAAAATTTTTGTCGACTTTTCCATAATGAATTCGAAAAGAAATATTTTACACCTTGTTCATAATTGAAGATTATGTTAAATCCATTCAATTCAGAGTTACCTAACCTAAATGTCTAGTTTCGGTTTCCCTATTAATCATTGATTGTTAGTCTCAATAAAGTGATAATATTTATATATTATGATAACCTTATTGATATTCATGTCCATGTTATATGGACATTCGGACCATTCCAACATGAGCCTAATAACCTAAACATTAGTTACCTTTATGCCTATATAAGTGCCTTCTGTGGAATAGTGTCTCGATCTGTACCTACCTCCTGGCCCTGGCCAGTGCGCTACATCTTCAGCATTTAAACTAGTGGCACCTTCAAAAGACAACTCCGAATACACACATTTATACAAAATGCCGATCAAGTCGACTGGTATTCCAGTTATTACTTAATAAAACAAGTTGACCTAACGTATACACACTATACTTTAGAGTTTTATATATGACATAGCTATAAGTTATAAGCTATATAACTCTGTGTGGGTGTAGGCCTATACTTTACGGCAAGAGATATTTACCACTAGTGGCAAATAGCAAAATGCCGTCCAAATGGCTATATGCCACTCGTGGTATAAAATAAAATGACATAAAACGATTATATTTAAATTCAAAATTTTTCCGACATGTAATTTGATGATAATTACCATATAAATATTCCAGTAATTGATAGTTAAAATCAAATGTTAATAAACTATAAAATGAAAGTAGGATTTCGAAGGTCAGGGTCAGTTTAGACCTCAAGGACGCAATGTGATGTTTATATATCATAATTATCGAATTGACCGGGCCTTATGAAATTTAGCATGCCATAATAATTTTGTGTCTGAATTAAATAACTCTACTGCGCCCGTTAAGAGGCCCTGTGAATGAACATCACCAAATAGTGTTGCTAGATCCGACTAAAAAGAGGCAAACAAGTGCAAACAATATACTAGAATGCAAATCTTTAACGATTAACGAAAGCGGTTTAGGCTATAACTTCCAACAAAACTTCAATGCTCGAAATTTATAAGAATGGTACGGGGAAGAGAATCTTGCGGACAGGCAATTTACGTAAGATTAACATCTGAAAGACTGGAAATTACTAAGTTTTTTCATATAAAGAGGTGTGAAAAGAGTAACGAACCTGTCACGAGGATGTAAAACCGTCATTGTATTTAAGAGATTCCACACACATGGACCCGCGCATCCCAAACAAATCGCACAACGAAACTCCGTACATCTTCCATAGCCATGCACCCGAACGCCAGAAAAGTGTTAAATGATCCTAAGGAGAAATGAACTATTTGTGTGTAAAATAATTTTTTGTTTGTGCATTATTTATGTTTCTTGAAATATCGTATTTGACCAGGAAAATAAGCAACAACACATCTTTCAACATTTGGCTAATATAGAGTACAATTAGCATTCATTTGATTAATATATCAGAAGCCTATATAGGCCTACAATACAAAAGAACAGCTCACCAAATTGTTTAAACTGTATTTTTTCTTGTGTAATATTTCCTTGTGAGGATGCGTAGTTTCGTATAGTATTTTTAATTACTACAATGGTAGCTACAAATAGATTCCCTGTTCTCTGACTGGCTATAATAAATCGTGACTTAATTTTCATATAAAAACTACTATCCAAATGATTAGTACAAACAATAACAAGAAAATATGAAAACGTGGGAACGAGGGATATAAAAGTAACGGGACAAATTTTTTTTAGATTTATTCTTTCAAATTACATGCGTGCGTTAACATTTTATTGTTATTTTGGTTAGGTCCGAGAATTAACGACACCACAATTAAATTTTTATTTATTGAAGGGACATAACTCTAAATTCAAAATGTCTGCGCCCAGTAGAAAGTTTCCGAAAATTTACAAAAACTTGTATAATTCACATGTCAATTATAATCGTAGGTTCTTTCAGCAAGGAAATGTGAAATGTTCGGAAAAGCCTAGAAAGGTAATCGAAGAAACGCCGAGTTTTTCCATTTATTGCCAGATTACGTTTGTAGTTTCAAGGTTGTGATTCCAATTGGGGGTCTGTAATCTGCTTTCCAACCATTGAACGTCGTAAAATAAATTAATGTTTAAACTAAGAAATCGTCTTACTACAACTACATGCAGAACGTAAATTGAATTTGTGATCGTCAATAATAAGGCTACTTAGGCTCCTCTCTGTCGACAATAAGCTCCAGGACATAATCTTTGTTTTCGGGTTTTTTTTTTTATTTCACCCATTCACATTTGCCATACCGCCATCGGTACGACCTAATTTATCTTTTATGCCCTATGCAAATTACATTTAATTTCAAGTCTCTTCTTCAGTTCCATAGAAATGAGATTTCAAATTTAAATTGAACACACTTTCACCTTTATATGTTAGTTTGCAGCATGCCCAAGGAGGGTTTTCTCTGGAATTCAACCTACAGGAATCCCTCATATTGGAAATTATGTTGGTGCCATCAACAACTGGTTACAGTTACAAAAGAAATATGACAGTGTGATATTGAGTGTTGTTGACTTACATTCTATCACTCTTCCTCAAAATCCAGATACACTAAGGTAATAAAAATGTCACAATTGAACTCCTAGCTGTTCTTTCATTTCTAAGCTAAAGTGATTTTAAAAAGATTTTCTCCACTTTGTATGTGTTATGAGAGCACTAAAAGCATCAATTTGAGCCATTCCCATTTTCAATCAGACGTCTGTGGCTCCTGCAATTTTCTATATCTAAGTGTTTGATCACTAATTGCATAGTTTGCGATAAATGACTTCAAACACATAATTAAAACAATTAAGGAAACTCTTTTAATGATGTTTATTCTGAAAAAGAATTTTTCATTTTATTTTCAAATTAAATTGATTTCAGGGAGAATATCTATGATATGACAGCATGCTTAATAGCTTGTGGTATAGACACTGATAAATGTATCTTATTTCAACAGTCAACAGTAAGTACCGGTATCTGATATACAGCTCCTTATTTTAACTATTTTACCTTGGATTAAGCTATGTGACACATACTAGTACTATGTATCTGCTAGGATTGTGACTAGAAACAATGGCAGATTCTCACTGATGAAGGGGCAGACAAAATAACACAGACACTGTGTGTTACAGGAGGCTTATTATGCTGTGTGTTAAAATGTCCCTCATGCCCTGATGCCCATCTTCAACATAAATAAAATGGAATGTTTAACACCTTGGTTTTTCCATTTGTCACCGATCTTTGGTACACTTATTGTGTGGGTTATTGGTAAAAAAAAAAAAATTCATATAAGATAATGATGATTTAAAATGATATTGTTTCAGGTACCACAACATACCCAGTTAGCATGGATATTAGGTTGTATTTGTACCTTACCTAGATTAGAACATCTAGCACAATGGAAAGTAGGTACCCCACATTAAGTACTTCAGTTGCCAAGATCTCAGTGTAATTGACTTACATTGCAAGCTTAAAACCAATCTTCAGCTGGTTTTGAAATGACTTTTTAGGTCTCACTCACAGGTGCAAGCTTACACTCTAGTAGTTAGGTTTCACTTAATGTGTTTGATCCCAAGTAAAAATCTAAATATAAATAGGTATTTTCTAACAGGGTTATTATGATTTGAGAATTATGTCAAGTTACTTTCTTTCTAAATTAATTTTCTGTAGTTTCAGAAAAAAATGATCAGATTATGACCTCTCCAAGTTACCTATTTTTAATAGAATTTAATTTATCTCTTTATAGGAAAAATCTGAGAAAAATAAAGATGTTGGTACAGGTTTGCTAACCTATCCTATATTACAATCAGCTGATATATTGCTGTATAAGTAAGTATATTTGATATACATGCAGGGGCTACAGACATAAAATGGTTCAAAACTTCAATGATTTTCTTAAATCACAAAGTAAAACTGCATAAAGTCTCTAAGATTTTTCCTTCAGTTTGTTATTTGGTTTGAGTGCAGATCTACATGTTTTACTAGTGTTTCTCTCTGGTTTAAGATTACTTAACTGGCCAGCTATGATCTGACAAAAATTTACATTTAAGTCATCAGAACATTCAGCCAATTAAAAGCTCTGTTCAAATAACAATGGGGGATTTGCTGTTGCTAATTACAAACTTTAGTGTTGAAACGAATATTTGACACTCTCAAGTTTTTTCTAACTTCACTTGAATATAATTATAATTTAACAAAATTTTAAGCACATCATTGAATGCTGTTAAGTGAAATTATCTGTTACAGGGAAAACAAAGACAAGTTCTTTCTTCTAAATAGTTTTGTTTTAATCTTTTTATGAAGGGAGGTAAATCTTACATGACCATGACCAGGAAAATAAAATGGATTTTTACATATACATGTACTACTATTTCTATTGCTTATACTACTATTTAGGAATATTGAAGTTAATCATCTGAAGCTAAAAAAAAATCATTTTCATGCTTAAGTTTTCGAATTATTTTAGAGCAACTGATGTTCCTGTTGGAAAAGATCAGACGCAGCACATAGAACTAGCTAGAGATTTAGCCAAATCTTTTAATACTAAATTTGGAGTTTTTTTCCCAAAGCCTCAAGCACTGTTGGGTAAGTACAGCTTTAGCTCTTACTTTGGCATCATTTACATAGTATGTTTTCATTAAAAATATTCCACAATTGAAATGCAGGCTAAATGACCTCAGAAAATTTAATGTTTGCATTTTTTTAAAAAATAATACAATTATTATTGATGTATACTTCTAGAATATTTATAATTTTCAACGTTTGACTCTGGTTCTTACACAATCATCAGGATATTCTGTCATTATATTCCTGATGATTGTGTGAGAACCAGATTGAAATGTTGAAATAATAAATATCCTAGAAGTATCCATCCATAATAATTGTTTTTATTTATCTATTGTGCTTCTAATATGGCATTGAAGGATCAGTTTTTAAATATTCATCACCCAGAAAGTGTACATGGGACAATGAACTCACTGCACCATTAACTTGAAGTTATTATTGAAAATATCTGAATTAGAAATTATGTACTCTATTTTTATCATATTTGTTCTTATGTAAAACAATTACTTTATTTCACTGATTGAAGACATAAAATTATTAAATGAAATAAAACCTAATTCAATATTTGCCCCAGGCATATACGCCCTATAGCCTTTTGTCAAACTTATTGTCATGGGTTTGTACAGCACCTTTGTTTGAGTAACTCTTTCATTTCGAAAAGTATTTAAAATTAATATTGATAATATGTAAATGATAATTATTTATTTTCAAATCATGAATTTCCCATCAAATTTATCAAAATGTAGACAAGTACTACCCAAAATAATCAATCAAAATAGCCAATCTCACGGTAATATAATGACCAATCAATCAAAATAGCCAATCTCACGGAACTATAATGACCAAATTAATCAGGTGAAGATTTGATTGATGTATTATGGATTTGCCTGATATAGAAATCAAACGTTAAAGGAGACATACTTCTCTACAATTAGGCATTCATTTTCCTGCTTAAATCTGCACTGAATTCTGACACTACTCAAAAGTGATACACGTCTATTTGTATATGACATTGCTGGGCTCAGTAATTATTTTATCTGTTTGTGGCATTGCTAAGCTCAGTAATCAATCTATCTGTATTTGGAATTGCTAGGCTCAGTTATCAACCTACCCTTATATGACTCGTCTAAGCTTAGTAATCAATCTATCTGTATTTAATATTGCTAGGCTCAATAATTAATCTATCTGTATATAATATTGCTAGGCTCAGTAACAAATCTATCGGCTCAATAAGCAGTCTGCCTTTATATGACATTGCTAGGCTCAGTAATCAATCTATCTGTATATAATATTGCTAGACTCAGTAACAAATCTATCGGCTCAATAAGCCGTCTGCCTTTATATGTCATTGCTAGGCTCAGTAATCTATCTATCTGTATATAATATTGCTAGGCTCAGTAATCAATCTATCTGTATATAACATTGCTAAGCTCAGTAATCAATCTATCTGTATTTGGAATTGCTAGGCTCAGTTATCAACCTACCCTTTTATGACTCGTCTAGGCTTAGTAATCTATCTATCTGTATATAATATTGCTAGGCTCAGTAATCAATCTATCTGTATATAATATTGCTAGGCTCAGTAACAAATCTATCGGCTCAATAAGCAGTCTGCCTTTATATGACATTGCTAGGCTCAGTAATCAATCTATCTGTATATAATATTGCTAGACTCAGTAACAAATCTATCGGCTCAATAAGCCGTCTGCCTTTATATGTCATTGCTAGGCTCAGTAATCTATCTATCTGTATATAATATTGCTAGGCTCAGTAACAAATCTATCGGTTCAATAAGCCGTCTGCCTTTATATGACATTGCTAGGCTCAGTAATCAATCTATCGACTCAAAAAGCAGTCTGCCTTTATATGACATTGCTAGGCTCAGTAATCAATCTATCTGTATATCATAATATTGCTAGGCTCAGTAATCAATCTATCGGATCAATAAGCCGTATGACTTTATATGACATTGCTGGGCTCAGTTATCAGTCTGTCTCTATATTACCAATATCAGTAAAAGTCTGTCTGTAGAGGGCATTACCAGAATTAGTTATGTTTATAAGCCTAAAGGGTGTCAGTCATGTCTGTAAACCTATAGAGCCCATAGGGTATTACCAAAATCAGTAAAAATCTGTCTGTATAGGGCATTTGAGTACTCAGCTATCAGCATGTCTGTCTGGGGAACCGCCAGACTATAGTGAATCTGTATAAGGCACTGCCAAGTTTGGTTACGCTTCTGTCTGAAGAGTTTTATTTGTTGATTCGTAACCTGATGATGTCATCCAAGGAGTCTGGTTATTTTATCCATTTAACCTGGTGATATAACCTGGTCGAAATTCCCACTTTGCTTTTCTCCATTTATTTAATAATATGTTTAATAAGATGTTTCTGATAATCTGATATTTATTCTTGTATATTTTAGGTCCCCTACCAAAAATTAAAAGTTTAAGAAATCCCGAAAAAAAAATGAGCAAATCAGAAATTAATCTGATGGGACGTATTGACCTAACAGATGAGCCTGACCAGATTAGAGAAAAAATAAAAAAGGCAGTGACTGATTGCACATCAGAAATAACATTCGATCCTGAAAACAGACCTGGAGTGGCAAATCTGATTGAAATACACGAGGCTTTGACTGGGGATTTTGCTGAAGGCATTTGTGAAACGGCCATGTTGGAATGTATGGACACCCATAAATACAAACTAAACCTAGCAGAAATTGTAATAGAGAAATTGAAGCCAATTCGCGAAGAATTTTTCCGTTTACAGAAAGACAGACATCATCTGAACAGTATTCTTGAAAAAGGACGATTAAGTGCTAGTGAAATTGCAGAAGTGACTTACAAGGAAGTGACAAAACTTGTTGGGATTAGTTGATAAAGGTGATAAATAAAAGTTTTTGTATCATATTGACTATTTCATTCCTTTGATTTCTTTTGCCAAACCTTCCCCTCTTTTTCTAGAAATGAATATCATATACAATACTGTGTATTAAGCGTTGTAACAGTACAGTTTTAAGTCATGGAAATGGTGAGTAAGATGTGTTTTAAAACTCAACAGACGCGATCACCATTCTATAATCTGCGTTTATTAGTAATTATGTATTTGAGTTTCAGAGAGATTCCTTGATTCTCCATGACACCATTGTTTGGTGGTTGATTAAATAAAGTTTTATTTAGTTAGAGAATACACATAATCTTTATCTATTTTCTGCTCTCGGATTTTAGAATACAAAGTGTGGCTGAGATCTGTGGAACAATTGGCACCATTGAAACAATACCATTGGAGAGAACAGAATCCATATAGTTGGATATGTTGGCCAGTTATTGGGTTAACTTAGAGTCTTAGACAAACCTTCGACAAAATTTTGATAGTCACTTAGGGAAACATCGCATATTTTATAATTTTGATACTACCCTTGAACTGATTGTGTTTTTTATTTTCAGAAAAGAACCCACTTTTATTTAATTCTCTTTATTTATAACAAATTATAAATATATAGTACAAATTTCGAAACACCGGCTTCTTAGCACCCACTTTCTTATGCCAATTTGTCTAATCTAGGAACACCGCATATTAGATATATATGGGAATTAAGTGTATCATATTTATGAAACACTGTTTTTATTCTATGCGAAGTGAGGCTTGGTAGGTGTGGCTTTTAATGCATGGTAACAGCACAGTTTCTTCTCAGATAAGTTAAGTATTGCCGCATCAAAAGACGTAATCAGTCAATAATCGGTGACTTGAACAACTCAATGCCATGTATACATTGTTAAGATCTCTTAAACCAAAATATAATATTTGAGGCGCCGATCTGTATATGAATTGAGCTCCTTGCGGAACACGATGTATCTACAAAGTTGCGAAGAAAGTAGATTACAACGGAAATTTGGTGGTACACAAAAATAGCACTAATACCAAAAAGGACGTATGTTGAATTTCGTAAAATTCACCCGCTTTAATTCCAATCGATTTAAACAAAATACTATACACGAGCTATGTTCACCGCCTGAGTGTTCTTCATTATTTTTATCAACTCGTCTAAAGTTTGAACTTCTTCCGTTATCACCTTGTTATTTCCAGCTTGTAAAATAGGTATGGCGTCAATTACAGCCATTTCATTACCTTCAGGACTAAAATTACCAATATACTGAAACTTTAAAGACATAAAACACTTTTAAGATAATAAAAATATTCCATATATCTCTACCAAGGACTCAGCAATTAAATAGGTTTCCATCATAGCTATCACTCGTGATCATGGAGTCCATCCTAGATATTACAAGAGAATATGAGTCCATTCTAGCTACAACGAGTGACCATTAGTCCATTCTAGCTATCATGAGTGAACTGGAGTCGACGTAGTTATCACAAGTGAATTGTAAGTCCATCCTAGCTATCACAACTGAACTGGGAGTCCATCCTAGCTACCACAAGTAAAAAGGGGTTATCTTATCTATCTTAAATCAATTGAAGTCCCTCCCGGCTATCACAGCTGAACTGTAGTTCATCTTCGCTATCACGTTTGAATTTGAGTCCACTCTTGCCACCCCATTGTAGTATGGGATTGTACATGATTATCAATTTGTTTAGGCTAGCAATGTCAAATCATTTCATTTCCAAACGTATGTGGTCATAAGAAATTCCTGGGCTTAGTTAATTTATGCAAGATCCACTGACAAACTAAAACTTTCCAAACTTAGCCAAACTTACCTCAAATGGTAAACTCCCTGCAATTTTGTGACCTTTAAATCGGATCTGACCTTCTGCACGTCGTTCTAACATTTCCAAAGTACTGTTGAGTGTTTGGCTTAAATATTCTGTCTTATCCATACCTGAATAATAAGTATAGATTAGATTATTATTGCTATGTTCGTACAAAAAGGATTAAAGAAAAATCGCAGTAGATGGTTTTGTTCGTAACTAAGCCGATAAAGCTCAATTTTATGCACCACTAATATAACAATCCAGCGATGAAAGCAGCCTTATTTGAATATATTTATCCCCAGTATACGGATAACCCGGAAGAACCATGCCAAGAGGTTTGGCCAAAGACCTGCTGGTAGAAAGGATCCCTACCACGGCGGACTTGTAAACCTAAGTTGTTATCCTTGTAAAATATAGTTGATTCTTTTAATACGCCCACATTATAATGTGGTTGTATATTGTCATCACCCCTGTCCGTCCGTCCGTCCGTCCACAATTTCTTGTGAACACGATGGAGACTACAGTTTTTGTCAGATTTGAATGAAACTTGCTGTGATCAATTACATTGATGAGATCTCGGAGAAGATCGAATATGGCGATTTTTCGATGAACGGTTTTTGAGTTATTGCACTTGACTTAGTCAAAACTGGCTTGTGAACGCGATAGAGACCACGGTTTTTATCGGATTTGAATGAAACTTGATGTGATCATTGATATTAATGAGATCTCGGACAAGATTGAAATTGGCGATTTTTCGATGAACAGGTTTTGAGTAATTGCACTTGACTTTGTCAAAACACTGCGAAATTGGCTTGTGATTGTAATAGACGATACAGTTTTCATCTGATTTGATGTGATCATTTTTATTGGTGAGATCTTGAACAAGTTCAATATTTACTATTTTTCGATGAACTATATTTGAGTTATTGCCCTTGATTTAATCTAAACTCATGAAAATTAGTTAGTTAATACAAGAGACTAGGTTTCATCTGATTTGAATGAAATTTGGTGTGAACATTTATATTGATGAGAACTTGGATTTGACCTAAATAATGTTAGAGTTTCTGCCTGTGTTAAAACAGAAAATATATTTTAAAGTGGGCGTATCTTGCTAGGCAACCGCTTATTCTTTTTTCATGTTTAGAAATCTATTGATTTTGAAAAATTCACAAACCCAATTTGGGCAACCCTTTAATTGTAAAATGAAGGTGAATTCGTACGATTACACAACTATCGAATTAACATATATTCTCAATCGTGTTCACAAATGCGAATTATTTACGAAACATCCAAACGAACATGACGGACAATATGCAAATACATTATGCGTGGATGTATTACATAAATATTAAGTAAGATTTAAATATTACAATCCTTATAAATAACACCTAGCTCATAAAACTGATAAATGTTGTCATAATTTTTTTTTTTTTTTTTTTTTTTTAAGGTAAAAAATAGTCAAGATTTTACAAAGCAAGAGTTGTGCTCGCGCTGAAATTTGATGATGCACGCCATTTAACATAATATAAGACTTTTTGTTTTCAAGTTTTCAAACATGTAATGAAGCATCAAAGTACATAATATTATTTATCATTATGTAAAACTTCCCAAGCATTTCCATTTCTAATTCGTCGTTTTGTATAAGGTAATTCCTCATCAAAGGAAATACACAGTTTTAGGATTTATAAAACCAACATTAACTTAGAAATTAGTTGAGACAGAATAACATTTTACTTGGTATATTTAATATAGCTATATAATAGTCTAAAAACATTGGTTTACCTGAACACATTTTTATTGAAAGGAAAGTCTTAACTTCCAACCTCGCTACGCCCAAAATAAAATGTATTAAACTGAAACTCTTTTATGATCCTGGACACTTTTGTACTTGGGGTTATAAAACTGTCACCATCGCGAAAAAAAGGCGTTACAGGGGGGGAAAAAAAAAAAAACAATTGGGCCTTTATGTACCCTTTTTTTTTGATAAAAAAAGAAAAAATATTTTGCTCCGGGCCATCTGTTTTTCTAAAAATAGATTAAATTTTAGAGTGTATTTTTTATTTGCGATTTTTTTGTTTCTTGATCATTATTTTAGCACAGAAATGATTGTCCGGGCCACCCTGTTTGTTTCAATAATAATTGATAAACGTAATCTTTGTTTTTTTTTTTATGAACAAACGCTTTACCAATAGACTTTCAATTTAAAAATAATAGTTAAACTTTAACCCGAAGTCTAAAAATTTTTTTTTAACTAAAAACGCTTTCTGGACTTCAAATTGAAGAAATAAATTTGGGCAGTTTAGTTTCGTTTAGCTGAAACATTACCATTTCTCATAATAACGTAATTGGTCTAAAAGATAGTTAAATCCATCTGTTAATGGGTGGTATATCAACACGATTCTCGACCATGGCATCACAAGTCGTACTACGTACATCGAAAAGGATCTCAACAAATGCATATTTATCAAGGATATTTTGTTCACCTGACCGAGTTGGTTTATTAGCCAATCTACGATATCCTTGTAAACGCCATTATAGAAGGTAACATTTTTAACCTTTTATAAAGGTGACATGATTAAAAGAAGAATCTCTTTATAATAGGATTTTCCCATTAAATTAGGTAAGCATGTTAAAAATTTACTTAGTTTAATGATATGGTAGTACTCATTTTAATATAGGAACACAACCATAAAGCTATCGCATCAATAATTGGTATCTAGTTGTATTTGTAGAATCTGGAAGTAGTTGCATGACTACTCATTTATTTATAATTTAGTTCCAAGAGTATCCTTTAAAGGCACTTACCTTTTCCATCAAAAGTCATACGACACAGATACAAGTTTTTGGTGCTAAGTTGGGGTACTGGTGCTCTGGTGGAGCGCAGGAGATTTGACAGAGGCATAAATCTTGTTGCCGCTGACTCTACGAATGCCTCCAGAGAATACAACAACTTGGTTTCAACCTTGGTCCCCAATCTTTCCAAGGATCTGGAAACTCGTTCTATTGATGAAGCAATATCTTGAGAACCCTTCTTACCCTTCACGACTAGAATAACGAAAATTATTGTTAAACCTTATGCAATCTTAGTTCCACTTTTCGTCATTTTGTCAATACAAAACATGCAAAATGAAAGACCTAATGCGCTTTAGAAAGGTTATAGTGAGAAAATGTGCAGTTGTCAAAATCTAAAACCCAAAGAAAATATAAAAAATAAAAAATACGAAACAGTTCAAATCCGGGTTACACTGTGTAACATTTGTTATATTGATTTGATGCAAAATCTTGAAAATTTAAATGATTTTATCATGATTTCTATGCGAAAAATTGTTCACTGAAGATAAGGCGCTTAAGTTTTAGCAAACACGACCTGTTCCTTTTAACGGTGATTTTGGACAGCATATTATTGTGCTCATTCCATCACTGATTTTGTAAACTCTATCTTTAATTAAGGTTTTGATGCAATGGGATAATTTCGTGATTTCAATAATAAGGTACTTACTAAATATAACACAAGGTCTGCCAACAATCTGAAATGTAAATAGATGAAATACAGACGATCTCTACAGCAAATGATCCGAAAATTAACTGATAAGACTTTTTGCAAACCTTCTTCCGTTAATAGCTAAAACCACTAACAGTTCCAAAACAGATGCAAGTTTTTTTGTGTTCCTGACAACCGTATGATTACTGAACAGAACTTAACAAAACAAAAAAAAAATGATTTACTTTCTTACCTTATATGCATTTTCTGCGACTAAATCATTAATGGACATGCTGCGGAATATAGTAAATATAGATTGTAGAGTTTCCACAGTGTGGTCCGCAGCTGAAGATGGTCTGTCCATAACGATCTCTATCATATAATATTTGGTGTCATATTCAGGATGGTTGAGTTCTGTTGGTGATGTCGTGAATCGCGTGGGTTTGGGATTACTTAACGGAAAGGATGACAGTCCGGGGTTTTGATTTCTTTGTCCATTGATTTGTTGTTGTCTCGGTCTTAAATCTTGGAACTGCTGATTTTCCAGAGGCCGTCCACCATTGTTTCGTCTATTAATAGGGCGTGGGTTCTGTGGAACTGTTTGATATTGTACATTTTGTCTCGTTTGCTGATTTCCCGAATTGATATTCGACGGAGAAGAATTGGTCCTAAATCTTTGAGCCATCCGATTTCTGCTAGAAAATAGTCTGGTTACTTGATCCGCTCCTTGGTTATGCTCTAATTGTAAAGTCACAGGTCTTTCGATAAAATATCGCCGTGGAGCCTTTGGTCCTGTTTCATGGTTTGTGGTTATTTGTGCATCTGGCGAACCTTGAGTGTCTAATGGGTGAACAATTCCTGATCCCGCTGGTGCTGACTGCTCCATTGGAAAGGACATGGGCTCAATAAGAGGTTTATTTTCATTTCGTGTTGCGGCATAACTGGGTCCCGTACTAGGATCTGTCGGAGGATTTACTTGTTGTGAATATGGCACGAAACACAATAGAAGAGCACAGATTATGTTGATGCACATTTTAAGTTGTAATTTGATTCGGCGCTTTTGAAGAATTCACAAAATTTGAGTGGGTCAAAATGTAAATTTCACTTGTATATTGATCCTGGATATTAAAAAAGAAAGGCTTAAACTAATTAAAATCCAACTCCTACCAATTGTTTGATTGTCCAAAGATCTCCAAGATGAATACACCACAGTATTGGTTCCCACGACCTTTCTTCGACTGTCTTGTTTCAAGGCTATGAAGGCTAATGTCACCAGGCCTTATTATATGGGTCGACTCTTGTGTGGTTGGTATGTATACACAAAGACGTTTTTATGTATTTTTTCTTGTTCAGATAATTGATGTTATATTCTAAGTGAAAGCCATCGCGGGTATTCGTGACATTTATTTCGACAATTATGATAGAAGAGTGATTGATCAAAACGTTGAATATTTCTTTGAGAAAAAAAATATCCATATCGCTCAAAAACTAAATTGGTCTTTTCTTTCACGGTTTAGACGTCCCCGCTCTTAAACAAAGCTATCTTGTCTAGAATGTATACGAAGTCTGTTCTGCGATTTTCTTAACATTACTAATAGGAACTCCGCGATAATTATATCTTCATTGCTTCATAAATCGATTGTTGACAAAACAATAGTGTTACACATTCGCCCAGTTTGATCAAAATGGTATTAATATTTATTTTAATAATACACCGTTAATTTGCTTAGAGGCTAAGGCCATCAAATCTTATGGAAGCTGCGATGAACCACTTAGTGCTCATACTGAACTTTCGGATTTATATAAATTAACATAATGTTTCATTTTACAATCTAGACGACGTGTCGTATTTTGTTATTGTAGTGTGTTATACATTATATTCCCATGTTTTTGTCATATGTCGTTCAAATTTTATATTGGATTTATGACCATGTATTATTTCTTGTAAGCTTCGAGATCACTGTTCATTACAATGGCTTTGTTTGCACTTGGCGCAATTATTTTTTTCATCAAAACTCTTCTAGAGGTTATATTCCATAAAGGAATTCACAATAAGTGTAAAAAGAATTGGTCTTTCACACTCTTCGTCCACTCTAATTACATTGAATTATGTAGAATGTACATGAAAACTGGTCATTTTTGTCATATTCAAGGTTACAGAAAACAGGAAGGTCTTTCCGGTGACAAAAAAAAGAGGATAAAATAGAAACTGCATTGATCAATAATTATTCATGTTGCTGTTAGACAGGATACAAAGTTTTTTCTAAAAATTTTGACATTGAAATCAGGATTTAAATCCTTTAAATGTCAATTCACAAATAAATGTGATAGAAGGTACAAATTTTATCGTTTTTTAGTCGGTGTTAAAACGGGTATGTGAACGGTGCTGTCAGTGTTTCTTAAGTAAAATGTAGTTCAAAGAATTTTGATAACAGTTTTTAAATGCAACAAATACTGTCCACGTCTAACACGACATTTTTGATTGGTGATATAAATATATTAACCAATTTCTAAGTTATATTTCAGAAAATTCTAATTTCAGGACTGGTGCCATTCATACTAAAAACTTAATATCGGAGAATCTGTTTATGTTTAAGGGTGTGCGTGCTTATTTGTGTCTTTTTAACCAAAATCATACTAATAATTAATTCTCGCTCAATTAATAAGCTTATCTATTGTTCTGTGACCTAGGCCAGTGATTTCATTGAGACTGGTCCCAATACACCTTAACACGACACTACAATTTGCAAGGTTTGTTGGTAATCGCACAGTTGCATAATTATAGTTTTCTCAAATATGACTTTACAATATCTCAGACAATTCTGCTGAACCCTGGGAGATTGTCGAGACACTTGAACCGCTATGTCCTTTCTGTTTAATAAAGGGCATATTCCCATGCACGAACGAAAATACAGGGTCGAGATCACAATTGCAAGACCAGTAAAACTTACGGTCAACAATTCCTGATGATGATAAACAAAAGATCACCAAGATTCTCAATTATTTTGTTCATTGATAACTATCAGTCATATGGGGATGTTTGAGTTGAAGTCAAAGCAAGAACCTTCGGATAACAACCGATTGTAGTTTACAGGTTTAAATGTAAGTGTAATGAATGTTGAAACAGGTCACTTGCAACACTAACACAGGAGATCATTGAGGAAGCTCTGTAAACATGTCTTAAACGAACCCTATGTGTCTTTAAACTTGCGTCATTCGGTAAACATCTCAATTACAATCCATTCATAAAAACAGTCTTTGATCAAGCGGTGATCACTTTAATGACGTGAAACGTGGGTTATTTTTATTCATTCATTTTGTTTGTAAACAAAAGTGCACCTACTTCTACAACAAAATATGGTTGTATTTCCCTGTTTTCCGCCAAACAATCGACTACCTCTGATGCATCTATTAAGGAACTAATATCAATATGGTGCCTTAGGCTAGGATATGTCCGATGTCACTGTCTTACTCTTAAGTACTTAATCTTTCATTACTTGTCACGGTAAACGTTTTAAGTGAAACTCGGTGGCCTTGAATAATATCGTGGTCATGTTGGTTCAAGAAAATTAAACCCTTAGTCGGAAACGATATGTACGAATTCATTTTTTAAAACGTATTTTGTATAATAGCCGAGGGCGAATCGGGTGTGCAGCTCTGGTACGTATGTCTAATGCTCAAATGATAAAACAATGACATTTTGACCAAAATTATCGTTTGAAAATTATATGAGCAAGCTAACAGCAAGACATTATTATGCTCAACGGAAAAGGGGTCTGACAAAAATTTATTTTCATAATGATATATTAATATAAGTCGATTGAGGTCGATAAATATGTTGATTGTTCCGTTATCTATTGGCTATTTATCCACTCAGTATACTCAGAAACCCTGGTAAATACACTAGGAAATGTTGTTCTACATGGGCTTACTATCCAGGAATAGATACCAGCCAACTTACCATCACATACCATAGGTCCACCTGTATCACCCTACAATGATAAAATGACATGAAATAGTTTTAATTAGCAACGGGGCTAATGCAGACGGTACAATGATACGAAACGAAATCGCGAGGGGGAATATCACAGGTAACCTAATTCATTTATATTCACCCGTTCGGCATTGGCTTTTTTTCTTATTAAATTTTCAGCTTAATGGCTAAGAATTTCAAAATCAAGTGATGTCTTGACTGCTGGCTAGCGTAAGATTCATAGTAAGGTAGATCTTATCAAGTAACAGCTTGGTTTTAAAGTGATATAATGTAGTTATCGATGGTATCAGCTATTTTTATGCTATTTATGGAAGCAGGTATATTTACTGATGAATAGAGCTCTAATTGGCCAAGTTTAAAAATATTGAAAGTGTTAAATCCCTGCTTCTGTATATTAAGGGACTATTGACTATTGTAACTCAGAAAGAGACCGTATGGTAGGGATTGTTATTTGTTTTAGGGCCACATTTTTCGAGGTGTTTGTGAATAGTTTACAAAAATTTTAGACGAAAAATTATTGTCGAATTTCTTTCAATTCTACTTACATTACAAGCCGATTTGTCATCTTCCATACTACAGATATGACCACTGCCTATTTCGGCTCCCTGGATATCAGTAAAGAAATTAGCACACTGTGTATTGTCTATTTGAGTCATCTGGACTCTTTGCAGTACATCTGGTAGACTGGAGTCGGTACCTGTGGGCGAAAAGAAAAATCATTTTACTTGAGTCATTAACTTCCAAAGACCTTCAAGGGTCATCTGTTAGTTTTGCGGTAATGAGGCGATTTTTAATCTAGAAAAAGACAATTTTTAACAATTATAATTGAGAAAAAGAGAGCATGCCGAAATAGTAAAGATTATAGTACGGAACAATAGAAAGAAAACAATGGAGAACAATGGAATCAATGGGTAAAAGGTGTCAGGCTAATGAGCTCTTAGACGGTTATCAGCTGCCATACCTTCCATAAAACTATGGTACCATGAGATGATAGGATTGCATGCGACATCATATACCAACAATCTACCCATTCATACTTAACAGTACAGATGGATACTTTTGAATTTCGATCACACCACAACATCTCATTATCATCCATATCATTTATGTTATATTTCCATCAAAAAATTGATCAGATTGAGCCAATAGGTTAATTCATCTCGGAAGCAGAAAGGTATTGACGTCAAGTAATCCTATTTCTGTTGGTTCAATTATTGTAAGGAAGTGAATACTTACCCACAAGTTTACCCCAACCACTAATTTCGCAACTTAAACCAGTAAAGTCGGAATTCAGTGCGGCTAATTGTATAGGACTAACTTGAGGATGGCTTAAATCAACATCTCCGCTCAACTCCAATACTGCTACATCATTAGCAAAGCCATCTAGATTGGTATTACCGTTATATGATGGATGCTGAAAATAATTAACAATTCTTAACTATTCGGTGAAGGGTGCCAAAATGTGTCCAAACCACACCTTTATTCGTCACATCTCCCCCAGGCCGTGGTAATAAAAATGAGAGAAAGTACGTATTCAAAGCTAAATATTGTCCAAACAAAATTGGCACTCAGATCCTTCCAGGAAATCTCAGTCTATCGAATCACTCGACTACAAATTGTGACGACAAATAGAATAACATCGGCGACGAATGGTCCTCAACTATGAGCGGTACTGGATGGAATATGCCACGTATTGTCTTCCAAACTGGTAAAATGATCTTACCACATGTATATGAGTGATATTGAAATACTGCTCTGTTCCATCATCATGTAGACGTTGATGTTGTCCTAAAACTACTTGATACTCAGACGGGCTGTTAAAACAAAATAGACAAATTGTATTACATTACCATAGGCTTGAGTTGGTATATGAATACATGCACGTACCGTGGGAAGCAAGAAAACATTTACACGCCCATCGAAATTTGAGCCATCAAATTCATGGTGTCAAGAATTATCCAGGTTTGAAATTTTAATTTTAAACTCGCTATTTTGCTTTTAATTTGGCCATATATAGAAAGGACATATAGTAAAAAGGAAAATTTAAATTTTGACATGTTCGTGCAGTTCTAGTATTGTTCATATTATATTAAATACCCAAGTCAGCCATCTAAAATGGCAAACCATAACCTTCAACACGCATGCTTCTATACAGAAGACGATGTCAATAGATTTATGATTAGGCCTATACCTTCTTCCATAGACACATTGAGCAGCAGTCACAATTCTGTTGACCTTGAAGAGTGTACCACCACAGATATGTGCTAAAGTCCCCGTTGCAGATGAGCGAAACTCTATTGAAGCCTGCCATGGATACTGTCCTTTATAAGCATCCGTGCCGCCCACTATCCTTTCAGAAGAGGAACAAACTACAGTACCTGGGAAGAAAACATAGCACAATAGACATAATTTGAACAGCTCAACTAATACATATTATGTAGAAGCTGGTTGACTTTAAAGGTACAGGTTCATCATTTTAAGGAGTTGACCATAACTATGAATTTTTCTATCGTATCGTTTCTTTTTGACGCGAGTTTATTTAATTGGTTGGTTAATCAGGTGGCGAACTTGTCCTTAAACAACGATAGGTATTGATTTCAGGTTAGTTTCCAGCCATTTGATGACCCAGCAGATTTTGCTTATTGAACTTCTTGACTATGATTTCTTTTTATCAGTTATGGTGAACTTTATCAATACACGAGTGCTGACCAGGTTGGAATTAGATTCTAGATACCAGATTCTAGAAGTCATTGTATATTTGTAAAGGATTATGACTCAATAGAAATAAGTTGGATTACTACTAATTATTAAGATTACATGTTCTTCCACAAAATAGAATCCTATATAATGTTAATTTGTATCGTTTTCCATCATATTACATGTATGAAGTATGCTTACCAATAATGGTCAATACGAGTCCAAACGATTTCATTTTTTTTTATCTACAGAGGTGTGGAATGCGTGGGACTAAACGATTTGTTTATCATTTTAAAGTTGGTCTCCTAGATTTCTGATAATTTCGGATTTTTGTAGGTGATAGACACTCCTTAAAGGGAATGGAGGCGCGATCAATATGACAACAGCAATTGTAGCCTAATTATCATGAATTTACCCAGTGTTGAACAATTTATATATTTTGTAAAAACTGTGACATCAGTTTTAGTAATTTAGCATATTTGTACGTCAATAGACAATCCGCGTATGCACTGTAATTTGTGAGCAATTCGCTTTGCACTTTTTCTTTATGAGAACGTGAAAAATAATCGAGAGGGGTACACTTCGTTTGAATTTCATAGAACCTTTCCTTTAAATATGATTATATTGGACAATACTTTATAACAATGGTGATTTATTGCCTGTTATCCACGTCTTTGTCGACTTTAATGTCTTTTAAGGTCTAAAGATGGTTAAGCGTTGATTATATTATCATAAATTTTATGTGTCGTTACGCTTTTGACCCACTTGGCGTAAACTTGAACAGCTTATCATAGGCTAATAGATACCGTGGTTAGAGATGGGCTGAATCGGTAAAAAAATAAACAATAACCATTCAGAAAGATTGCATCATGCTGAATTTAAAATTTTACATCAGCCTTCATTGGGAAAAATGGGATTTAAGACAGTTTTTAAGGGGTGGGTTTTTCATAGTATTTAACAATAAATTAGCATAACTCAAAAAAATTCCCGGGAAAATGAAGCAAGGGGTAAAACTGTTTGTCACAACTCGGGAAAAAATTTTAACCCTTTCAAATATATGTGTGTCCAAACTATTGTTAATTTTAAATGTTTAAAAATTTTTTTGATTCTGGAAATAATAAAAAATTCATAGAAAAAAAGTAAATTTTTTGATTGAGGTAAATTTTTTTTAACAAATTTTATCGAAAATTTTGAAAACTCTATTGAACCCAAGAATTTTAAATAAAAACCAAAACCCGAAAAATGGGGAATTAAAATTACCCTTCAATCTCAAACCAATTTTTATCAAACCAAAAGGGGGTTTTGGCCAAAGCTAAAATTTTGAAGATTTACTAAAAACGTGAACACCCGAAACCCTCCAACGTTTATCTCCATTTAAAATTATTTTTTGCATCAACAATTAGGGTTTTGCTGTTAAATAAAACAAAGTAATCAAAAATTCATCAAAAAATTTTTTAAATTTTAACGAAAATTTAAGCCTTCAAATATATGTATGTCCAGAACTATTGTGTTTAAAATGTTAAAATGAAGATTCTGTGATAGAAAATGCGCATAGAATTAGAAAGTAAGTGTTTTAGTTTGAGGTATTTTTTAAACAAATTGTGCGATTTCTGAAGACAATTGACCAAGACTCAAATAAACCACCGAAAACGGTGAATAATTACCCTTTATCTCTACTCTATGCATAAATCAAGACGGTGTATTGATACAAGACGATGTGGCCAGGCTATCTTGTGTGATAAACGCAGAACCGGACCATACCCCCTCCAGCTACACTTAAAGTTTGCTGATGGTGATTTGCATAAGCACATATCTTTGCGCCTACAATCGACGGGTAGTGCTATTATAACTAAAACATGTAATGGCAAAGAATTCATCATTTTTTAGAATTTTAGACACAACCAACGTTTGGATAAACTGGGGATATTAAGTTGATTATGTTGAAAAATTAAAAAAACTTATATTTTGAACCAATTTATATTTCTAATCTTTAACTTAGTTCAAGAAAGGATCAATGAATGATCTGAAGCTTGAAACTCGTCCATAAACACTGGGATAGGAGGTCAGGCAGCTTCCAACCACCCATGATGTAATACCAGCTAGTTTACCGTTACAGTACATTGGTCCACCACTGTCACCCTGTAATCAGAATACATTAAGTTCGTTCATTGTTGCAGTTGAAATGTGAATGCTAAAACGTCGAGTAGCAAATCACGTTTAAGATGAAAAACGGGTGTAGTTTCTTCCCCTGTTTTTGTTCTTTTCAAGTCGAGAAACACTAATGAGTTAAAAATATGGTCATTTCAAAGTTTGGAAGAAAATATTTTGTATCGGGAACAAGTCTCAGTGATAGTACTGTTAGGTCGACTCCCATGAAGATTGGAATGAACCGTAATAGAACATTGTAATAGAACTATCATAATAATTTACTTACGTTGCAAGCAGATTTTCCAGATGATTGGACGCAGATATGTGTACTCAAAATAGCAGCATTACCAACATTAGCCATAGCGGATGCACATTGTGAGTTTGAGATTTGAGTCATTTGGACTTTCTGTAAAGTGTTAGCCAAGCTACCACCACCTAAAAGAAATATACTTGAAGGTGAAGTAACAGTAGAAATTGATTGATTCTAATTTGAATTCAAGGTTTTGTTCAAGTTGGATTTAAATCTTCAGCTGTGAAAAGCCTAATCGATCTTGCCTGTCATGTGTGTTGAACAAGTATAAATAGTCAAGCACGGCTTACCGACAAGACGTCCCCATCCACTGATGGTACAGGTTTGACCAGTGAAATCATCATTAGTTTCAGCTAAGGAAATTGTTGAAATGTAGTTGCTTCCAGTATTGGCATCAGCAGAAAGTTCCAACATAGCCATATCATTGGGGAAACCAGCGCCATTTGGATTGTATCCTGGGTGCTAATGTTGAAGTAAAAACAAATTTAACAAATTTAACATATTGATAAAAAAAAACCTTTGCTATTTTGGGAATTGTCGATCACCCATCACTGTTCTGCCAAATTGGTCATTAACGGTATAGACTAATATTTATTTATGATTTGAATATGAATTTCTATGATAAATCAAATGTAAATTCAAATTAAAATGAAAGTAGACAGATAAGATATTTATATTTATACAGCCTCTTGTGTATAAAGCATTGATAAATCATTGTCACATTTCGCCTTTCTGTAATTTGAGAAATTGTGAATGAACTCAAGGACCATCTTTTCTGGTGCACACAAAGCTGATCCACTTTCCTATTCCACGAATACTTTCATTAAGACGTACTTGTATTATATCTCATACGTATTAGCTTGTTAGCTTATGAAAAACTTAGTCTTAGACTTAGTTTGATCTGACCGAAACTCTGAATATATAAGTAAAAGTATATACATGTATTTATATGGCGGTATGTAAGCCACATCTGAACTTACGATAGTGATTCTACTGACGTCCAAGTATTGTTCTGCTGAGTCAGCATTGTTTCTTCGGTGACGTCCTAAAACAATTCGGTAATATGAAGCACTGAAATGAAATTATTACGTATAGTATATGAAAATATATTAATTCTGGTATTGTATGAAGACGTAAAGTCGTAAAAGAGTTGATTTTCGTAATTAAACAACAATTGTTGATTTGCCGTTAGATTAATAAAACTGCTTGATGGCTGAACACTTCCTTCTCATTCAAAAATATTATAAAATAACATGGTATTAGGGGGTGTTCAATTCATTAAAACGAATAGTCGGCTTTATTCCCAGATGGCTATAGTAGTTATGACGAGTTCATATATGCAATTGGATCGTATATGTTAAATATACAAGAATACAATTACATGTATGATTAACAGGATACTTACCACTGCAAATATGTGCTTTTGGTGATTTTGTTAGGAGTAGGATCATCCTAATCAAAAGCCCATTCTGTTCTTTATGAAGCCAATTTGAGATTCAATGAAATATACTTTTACATATGAACGTTTTGCGCTAACAATATTCGGTTAAACAATATGTCTATGTTCAGCCCATAAATCGATCTGCTAATTGCGACATATATTCATTAACATCCTTACACTGACAAAACATCATACCCACCTTTGTCCTACACAATGTGCAGCAGTAAGAACAAATCGTCGACCAACAAGAACACCACCACAAATATGGCTATTGGATGACTTCACAAGTAAGCCTGCTTGTGATGGAAACTCTCCATAATAAGCGTCATCACCATTGACGATTCTCTCAAGAGGGCTGCTGGCAGCAAGGCCTGTAAAGGAAGATCAACGTCAGAAATGAGGTAGGCCTATTGCTAAGAATATGGATCATCTGAATCACCCATCCGCATATATAAGTAAGCAAATTTAAATTTTTTGATCAGTTTTGATATCAATATGCACTTATTATAACCGCAAACGCTACTTACCAATACAAACGAACAGCAAAATCATCATCATGGTTGGTAGAATACACTTGGAACTGTGAATATCTAACAGTGTTGTAAGTTAGCTTTATATACAAAACACATCGCAAGCCATATGCCGAGATCCATCCTTATGCGTGATAAGTATCCTTCCAAGTAGATACAAAATTATCTTTCGATAATAAATTTGTCAGAGCGTGTTGAATAATTGAAACCCTCTTCATACCAATATGGTATATTCCCAGTTAAATAAATATCCTTTTTCTTCCATACAATTATCAAAACTATCACTGATAAGGGAAAACAGGGTTGAATAATCCAAAGGGACTAACCTGTCCCATAAAAGATTGGAAACGTTACTTAAAGGTCAGTGAGCAAGCGTCTAAATATAATGGGCCAGGTTGGCTGATATAGCAGGACCACTCTTTGGGCAACTGGTGCTTAAAACAAATCAGATAGATTATGCATAAAGTTTTCGCCTAAATTTGAATTCCTTTCGTAATGTACATGACGGTCCTCACCAAACCACCTGTTCTTATGAATCACAAATATATATGCCACCATAAGGGTTAGATGGCAAAAATTTCAATGACGTTTGGAATGGGCGACCTATAAATATTTTCGGATATATAAAATAGTAATTAAGAGCCTAGGAGGGCCGAATTATAATTATTTTCAGATATCTAAAATAGAAATTCAGAGCTCAAGATAGACGACCTATAATTATTTTCGGATATCTAAAATAGTAATTTAGAGTTCAAGGTAGACGACCTACAATAATTTTCAGATATCTAAAATAGTAATTCAAGCTTAGAATGGCCGACCTATAATCATTTTCAGATATCTCAAATAGTAATTCAGAGTTCAAGTTCGACATATAATCATTCTCGGATATCTAAGCTAGTAATTCAGAACTCAAGACAGACGACCTAAAATCATTTGCAGATATCTTAAATAGTAAGATGGGCGACCTATAATGATTTTCAGATATCTACAATAGTAATTCAGAACTCAGGATAAACGACTTATAATCATTTTCAGATATCTAAAATAATTATTATGGTCACTGGCGGTGCCATCCTCCCAAGACTGGCAGACTGATTTAATTAAAAAATAACTGTCGAGGTTGAGATTCAAAAATCGGCAACTCAGAGGAAGGGCCCTCACAGGCGATGCCACTGATTTCAATTAAAGTCATACCTGCACGGAGTTTCTTTCTTAGACATCTTGGCTTGATTTTCAGATATTTCTCCAATTAAATATTTTTGTAACAAGGGACATAATCTATTTTATCCTGGTTGATATAAACAGACCCCCCCCCCCCTTCTTTAACAGGCTGTACAGTAAGTACCTAAGTAAGATTTCTAAAAAGGTTTTAATAAATAGTAATATTATAATCTTTAAATGACATTAAGAAGTTGATAGAACATTAGATAAATAAGACCACTATTATGGATACATATATATATGTATATTGAATTGAAACGTTGCTAAAAATTAGAGAGAAAAGGTATACATAATATATCCATAATAGTGGTCTTATTTATCTTATATTATTGATAGAAATAACAATATTAAATATCGGAATTTAACAGTCGGTAATCTTGCCAGTGCCAGGATATATGGCTGTCTCCCCGAGCGGGTGTAAGAGAACATTCATTTGAATCGTGTAGACGACAGTACTGCTCGTTAAAACTGAGTTCTGAAACCACTTTTTTAGAGTGGTGAATGGCTCAGTGGTTAGCGAGTTGGACTGTCGTCTGAGGCGACTAGGTGCAGTGAGTTCGAATCCCGATCGGTGCGAGGAAATAAAAATTAAGTCTGATTCCTAGGCCCGTGCTTTCCCGGAACTATGAGATATTAGTCCCCCCCCCCACCTTATACCAATAAATAATGCGTACAATATAGTCTAGCAGACCACGAGGAATAGTAACTTTTGAACTAAAACCGTACAAAAAATTTCCCAGAAGTAAATGGTTGTACAAGTTGGTGTTTTCAGCCTGTGTCAAGGCCATTTGTCGAAAATTTTCCAATTGATGACTGACTTAAATAGGAAACTATGAAAATAAGAAGATGCATTTTATTGAGGTAAAATACCAGTAAAATACCATTTGTCGACGGTGTGTTATAAATTCAATAATTTACATACAAAAGTTTTCATTGCTCATAACACAATAATACAATAGCTTTTATTAGCACAGTTCAAATGGCCAATCTTCGAAATTTGTTATAGAGCGGAATACTAGTATCCTGATGGTCTGGTAATGAAGCCGTTTCTGTATTGTTGTCCTCTTCTTCACTTGAACACGATTTCCTATCCTCCTTATCCCCAAACCGAAACGATTCGGATCGTTTGAATATAATAGGTTTTGAACATTTGTATGTAGTGTATAAATCGTTGAAAATCTCTATCACACGATCGATCATTTCAGAAGTCGACACCTCGTAAAATGCCAAACAACCTATTTCACATGCTCTACGAATGCCTTCCTCGTATGAAACGATTCGGTCTAAATGTCGGTCGATTTGATTGCCTACTAATATAACCGGAGTGGTCATTTTGATTGTCGTTTTTGATAATGGATCACTGATCATTCGGAGCGGTCTCCGCTTTTTACAAAACGAGTTAATAAGGAATCTTAATCGAGTACATTCATTGAAACTACATCGATCAGTAACTGAGTACACTAGTAAAAATGCATCCGCCCATCGAATATTTTCCTCTAGTTTGTTGTTTTCATTCTGAAATGTAAAATTATAAACAATAGTAATGGGACGAATTCGCCATTCATTTGACCAATCCTACCTTAGTCTCAGAAACCAGAAATATTAAGCTAAACTAATCAGTAATAGTGAACATAGTTCACAGTATAAATTTGAGCCTCCAAATCTGTGTGGCTAGAATTTAAAATGACGACTCGTCTTTTCTTGAATCTTGAAACTCTCAATATACCTGAACAGCAGTGTCCATAATCTCAAAATCAACAGTGCTTCCATTCACCGTCTTCGTGCATGAATACACCTTTTCTGAAAGAAAAATACGTCATACTTTATAAAAATTATTTCGTCTAAAAGTAGCCAGCCTGCATACCTGGGGTGGGGGGGGATCCCTAGCAAACACCTCAAACCCTTTTGACTACAGGCCTGGACATAATTAATCAACATTGAACATTACAAAGACAGTTTTGTGTTGTACAGAAACTAAGCTGTATGGGACTGTTACCTTGAAGCAGTTTTGAATCAGATCATCATTTTTGGAAATAATTATGCTATGTAAGACAATTTTAGTAAGTGATCTGTGCATTCTTAATTTTTTTAAAGTTAATATACCTACTGGGTTTTTTTTTTTTTAATCTCGACAAAGTTCAAATCCATAATTTGACTAATTTGACTTCATGAAATAAAAAAGTAATACATCCTTTCTTTCTGCACTTTTTGGGATTTATAGGGACAGGTAATGCCAAGCAGTTTGCATAAAGAAATATTTTGCCAGGACAGAAGCATTGACTTCTCTTTTAACCCATTAACAATCGTGCAAAGAATGGCTTCACCTACCTAAATCTGGATCATATTCTCCTATATATCGTCTGGTTATAAAACGAACTGTCAATGCTGATTTTCCTACTCCATTTTCGCCCAATACGGCTACTCTAAAACATTTCTTTTTCGGACGAAGCGAGATCATTTTCAATATACTGTTAGCGGATGATGTGGACATGGTTAAATTCTATTCCATTGTGGTCTATGGTGATTCCCTATTACTGCAAGAGTTGTTCCCCTTTATTAAGCGTATGTGTGAAATGAGAAAAACTGCTAAGCGACAAAACTATGATATTATGTTCATTGTTACTTTAATCTATCTATCTACGGAACTGATGTCCTACCACGAGTTTGTTTTTAACTGAAGTTAATCAAGCACAAATTCACACTTCAGAACTTCAGATATCGCAACACTAAATAAGTCATACCCTAAATACCCAACTCTTAGCTCTCGTGAGGGTAATCCATGGAGCTGCGTTTTCCTTAGTAACGTACTGTCATAACGATCAGTTTTGATTGCGATAATCCTCATGCGTGATTAAACTGAGAGAGCGTTATCAACAGACGCTACAATATTCATTGAAAATGAGATTATCAAGATTACCGCTAAACGAAATTCGTTGTTCATGGTTTATACCTCGTCGTTTTTTGTGACACAAATAGTTTTAAAAATGCATTCTCCCATTAATTAACAAGCTTACCCACTTGCCCACATTCCTTAATATTATCCACCACAACAATGGTATTTTGATATTCCATATATTATCTCTATCATTTGGTCACGCAAACAAACATGGAGTCTAAATTTAGCGTCTCAAAGCAGATCAGAGTCAATGGATTCCACAAGCATTTCTACGTCCACATAGGTCTTTTGAACTTGAGAATACATGGATTATTCATTAGAAACCCCAATTAATCAATTAGTTAGCTTACTTTGGCTCTAAGTAATGAAGGAACCCATCTTTAAGTCTTGGGTCAAAATGGTTCAGTCATAGCAAAAACCAACATGCCAACTTAGATATTTCTAACAACTGCCGCCATCTGGAACTTTTGACAAAAACAAAGAGGTAAAATTCAACTTGATTTTCAATGAACCTTGCAATTCGACCAGAAATATCTCAGTGGATGTACATATATAGGTGATCCGTCATCTGACTTAAGCATTATATTAGGTAAATTATAAAACGAATGATAATTTAAGTATAGTATATGGGCATATAGTGAACTATCACCATCACCATCAGTTAATCTATCGAAATCATACGAGAAATGATTAACATTATTATTTTGATGAAATCTTTCATCGTACAAAGAATGTGGTACGCCATATTCTTGACAGTCATACAACAGCAGAAAATCGCGCGTTGTTGGATCATCAAGAAAGTTCGCAAAATCTGGTCTTTGTCTCAATTCTCTTCGTTCATTCTGAGTGGGGCTCAAATTATTACAGAAGGTATTAAAAATGTCAATACCATGCTTGTCCTCTGCTTCAAAGTTCAAAATGTTGATAATTTCTGAATATGGTGCACCGCTGAAATACATAATTTCTCGCAATTTCATTCTCTCCTCCAATGGAAATTTATTCGAGTTAAATTGCCCATTTGCACATAAGACAGATGATTGCAACTTTTGTAAACGAATATTACGCCCAATAAGAAACTTGATAAAAAGCACGATTTGTCCAATTTCACACGATTCTGAGAAAGTTAGCGTATTTTGAATAATTGTATCCCCATTATACTGTGGCAAATTTAAAGCACTATCTCCTATACAGTCATAAAGTAATTTAAAACAACCCAAATCTATATAATCCGAAAAGTCGAAATATTGTATTGCAGAACGTCCTTTACTGTCTAATAGCATCGGATTGGCATTTGCCTTCAGAAGTTCCCCTACTAGATATTTGTCGTTTGACATAACAGCCATCATTAAAGCTGTTTTTCCGCTTTTATCTTGAATATTAACGTCAATGCCCTCTGTTAGCAAAGTTTTGACACACATTATAAAATTAAAATAATATCCCTCATCACACAATTGTGTAACTTGCTTCTCGCCTGTCATCGTACCAAGTTTCTTTACTATCACAGCATATCCAAAAATGCACAAATGTAAAGCTGTGTGACCTCTTTTGTTTTGTTGATTTCGATCATGGTTGCTTGATTTTACTATGTAATTTATAAATGTGCCATTGTGTAAGAATGACGCTATCATAAGCGGTGTGTTTTGATCGGTATTTGTACCAAACGGATCTATATGGTAGAAGAACAAGCCTGACCAATCACTTTTGTAAAGGTCTTGATACTTAGCAAGCAGATGGAAAATATTTTCCCCATGGATTGTTCCTGTCAAATCAAAACCCCCATGCTCAATAATCTGCAAAACCGATTGTTCTTCATCATTTTCTAAAGAATTCTGTACTGATTCTAATATCTTGTTCCCGTTGTCAATTGGAAAATCGGTTTCACTTCCATCCATCTTGTAAGAATTGCTTACTGTTCTCATCCAAGATATTTATATTGAACAAACCCATTATTACACTTTTACTTTCGGTTTCAATGGTGAACAGTAGGCCTGCAACTAAAATTGAAAAGTGATAAAAAAATATTTCAAGTTTTCATGATAGTTCAAACTTTTTAGACATGCCTTGGCAGCATTTCATAATCAATAACTGAAAATCATTTCATCCATCTTCAATAATTGCATTACCGTTTGTCAATAGCTTAATGGGTATATTAGTGATAATGTGTAATGTTATTTAAGAAATGAAGAGGAAGAGAATTGACGCCTATTGTGCTATTTGTTCCATCCACCCCGACTTGATGTTGTTTTTATGACAGCTCTTCCAATATAATAAGTTGTTACCTTTATGTAACATAGAGTAAAGCTGCGAATAATTGCATCGAAAAATGAAAAATATATGCTAAAGCGAGATTATATCTTTGACCCAGATACGTATTATAATGAGAAATTTCAACCATGAACCACCGCTTACCTTAATAATCCCTTGACTTTCTGACATATCGGTTCCTTTTCTACTGGTTTAACACATAACTCCGGAAGATCGAATTTGAGTGTCCTCGAATAAATTGTTAACATAATATTCTGTATCGTTCAAAGCCGAATGAATTATTTCCGTATCGAATAGATCTGGGTCAAACGGGGTTGTCTATTTGCCATGCGTGGTAAATCAAAGCAAGGCAAGGGCGCTTTAGGCATCATTGTAAGTACGTTTTTATATACCAAATGTTTTAAAACAGGTTTTTATTGCGATGGTTCGAAGCTAGTATGTCGCTGTTATAAATGTCCACATGGTATACAAATTTAATATAGATTTTGTTTGTGATTCGCTTGGTTTTCAGCAAAAAAGCAAGGCATGAAATTATCTATCTTGTTTTTGTTACTTTTATCAAGAACCAAAACCTCATTTTAATAGAAATGATTCTAAAAGTCCTATGAAAAGGGTTCATAATTTCATATTTTAATCACAAAGTACTCTTTATCAGTTCTGACAGCTACCTCCCTTCCCCGAAACCCAACCTTTGAAATCCTTTTGTATTTGATTAATATGCATTTTGAGACATGATTTTTTAAATTTTTGCGTGGTTTCTTCTATATGTCTTCGTGCTTTATTCAAACATACCCTTTTTGTGTAATTTATTTTTTTTTACCCATATGAAGGGCATTTGGCTATTTGCCACGCGTGGTAAATATCTCTTGCCAAATCAAAGTTGGCCAAGTTTAGCGTAACTATAATATTTTCCATTGAGTAATATGCATACATATTGATTTTCTAGTGTCGTAAAGTATTACATCATTTCCATTTCCTTGAAGACCCCCGTTTGTAATTTGTAATTATTTGATTCGAAAAAAGAAGAAAAGAAATCCCATCCTCACATAGTTGAATAATATCGTTTGTTTTTTTTTTAAAGAAACAAGAGGTCGTGATCGGACTTCGCCCTCATTTTTTTAATATAACCGATATTTGAGTGCAATAAGGTATACACTGTTTAGATCGTTCGTGAATAATTTTAAACAAGCGGGATCACAACTAAAGATTTGTGACACAAGACTGCACCTGAACGGGCGAAACATCGTGTAACAGTTTTTGGGTGTAGGACCAAATAGGTTTAACCATAAGAACACGAAACTACAGTTCTAAAACTAAAAAAAAACTAGTGAATTTTGGGGAGGGACAATTTGCCCAAAGCTTAACCCAGGGACTGTGAAAGCTTTTATTTTGAAATGGAAATTAGGCCCTCTTAACCCTCAAACGTTTTTGGCTTTCTCAATAAATTGCGTTGACTGACCAAAGGCCTCAAAGGACTTCCAACATTATTTTTGAATATGTAACTGCATGGGAAAATCAATCCTCAAATAACTTTTTTTAAGTGACTTTATTCTTAGGATATTGTTGGTGATTAGAACTGTTGTATATGATTTAATCATTTTAAATATGTGACAATAGGTCAAGCAGATGGTAATCTTTTAAAACAATCAGGTTAAGGGGGTGATGGTTCGTTTTTAAAGTAATCCTATTAATCTATAATCTTCTCTACCAGACATCAGATTTAAAGGTCGGAAAGTTCAAACAAGTTCAGCTACCCACAATTTATATGTTATTATAATCTTCAGAGATGTATTAATATGGTACGTCAACATTTCATTATTGACAGAAATAGCGCCAAAATTGGGCTGTACCACAGAAAATAAAAAGGAATGGGTTCAGCCACTCAAAATCGATTTTGATGATAATCTTCAGTAATTAATTGGATTATTCACAGTAGTTGGGCTAAAAGTAGCGGATTAAAGGGATTTTGTTCAGCCAACAAAAATCGAATTTTTATAATAATTTTCAAAGATATGTTAATATTACAATTTTGGCATAAATCGCGCCAAATTTGGTCGTCCGACTACTCAAATATTGGCAAAGTGTCATTAAAGAAGTTGGTTCAGCCCAACAGGATCCGCTTATTCTCATCAGTGTCTGTTGGTTATAGTATGTTAACGAACAGGTTATCAATAGTTTTACTTGGATGAATATATTTTTCCCATTGCGTATACCGAATTTACACCTGTACGTGACAGTATCAAACCGAATCGCCAATGTTTACAATTTACATCACGTGATGATTTAGGACAGACGACAAAACTTGGTGGGTCATTCAAATATAATCTCGGTTATCAAGACAGTGTATATAGTCTACACTTCAATGAACACTGCTCAATGGCTAAGTCTCAATAACCGAGTCCGGTGAGTTGTAGATGAATCAACTTGTCTCTTTCAATATTGGACGTGAAAAAAAGAAATAATTTCACACAACTGTTTACTCGCGTGTTGAGGATATAGGAGGTAGATAGAACTGACTGTGCTATTTTCATATTATTGCCTTGCTCAGGGAGGTTTTGACCAATGAAGGAGACAATGACCAGTCTCAGACTGGCGATTTTGGGTGATGAGAAAGTCGGCAAATCAGGTACACATTTTCCTTTTCTGTTTTCAATTTGTGATTGTTCTATAGTTTAGTAATAGTGGCATACCTTGCATCTGGATGTATATCAACTCCACTCGACTAAAATACCCCACGTAGTAGACACACTTGTAGCCAACACCAGCTCGTCGAACCGTTCCAGGCAGTGATCTGCTAATCTGCATTGGAATAGTTAAAATCCTGAAAGGGTTGTAAAGAGCTATGTGTATCGGGAATATTGATAATACTGTGGTGCTTGCAATTCCACTAAAACTAAACGTCATTTATCGCGATGGGCCTTATGCAATTCTAGCTATTTTATGAAACGAAAATTATTATAAAAACCTCTTTACCATCTTTTTAATATCGGAAATACGTCGAAGCCTATAACTCCCATGTTCTAAGAATAGATGTTATGCCTTAATTTACTTCTGTTCAAACCTGATCCTGCTCATTTCTTCAAAATCTGTTTCCTTTAAAACTAAGTATTTGACCGAAATTCCCGACTGTGATAACACGTCCTCGTAACCACCGAGGCATCGTTTTCTTAAGACCTACCAAATCCAAAGCAATGAAATTTGGAAGTAAATACATGAGATATTGTATTATACCCAGTTTTTATACGCCCACATGAAAATGTGGACGTATATTGCCATCACCCCTGTCCGTCCGTTGGTCCGTCCGTCGGTCCGTACGTCCGTCCGTCAACGATTACTTGTGTACGCGATACAAGCCAGAGTTTTTATCCGATTTGAATGAAACTTGGTATGTGCATTTATCTTGTTAATATCTCGGACAAGTTCGAAAATGGCACGATTCCAGATGTCGGTTTATGAGTTATTGCACTTGATTAAATGAAACTTGGTATTTGTATTCATCTTGATAATATCTCGGACAAGTTCGAAAATGGCACGATTCCAGATGTCAGTTTATGAGTTATGGCCCTTGATTAGATGGAAAAACGTTAAAATTTACTAGTGTACGCAATAGAAGCTGTGGTTTTCATCCGATTTGAATGAAACTTGGTACGTGTATTCATCTTGATAATATCTCGGACAAGTTCGAAAATGGCACGATTCCAGATGTCGGTTTATGAGTTATGGCCCTTGATTAAATGAAAATACGTTAAAATTTACATGTGTACGCAATAGAAGCTGTAGTTTTCATACGATTTGAATGAAACTTGGTATGTGTATTCATCTTGGTAATATCTCGGACAAGTTCGAAAATGGCACGATTCCAGATGTCGGTTTATGAGTAATGGCCCTTGATTTAATGAAAAAACATTAATGTACACAATAGAAGCTATAGTTTGCATCCGATTTTAATGAAACTTGGAATGTGTATTTATCTTGATAATATCTCAGACAAGTTCGAAAATGGCACGATTCCAGATGTCGGTTTATGAGTTATGGCCCTTGATTAAATGAAAAAAACGTTAAAATGTACTTGTGTATGCAATAGAAGCTATAGTTTTCATCCGATATGAATGAAACTTGGTATGTGTATTCATCTTGATAATATCTCGCCAGATGTCTGTTTATGAGTTATTGCCCTTGATTAAATGAGAAAATGTTAAAATTTACTTTTGTACGCAATAGAAGCTGTAGTTTTTATCCGATTTGAATGAAACTTGGTATAACTATTGTATATTCATCTTTATAACATCTCGGACAAGTTAAAAAATGGTGCGATTCCAGATGTCGGTTTATGAGTTATTGCCCTTGATTAAATGAAAAAACATTGAATATTCTGTTTGCTGAAGTGGGCGTATGTTACCTTGCCTGGCAAGCTATCTTTTAATGAAGAAATCAATGTCACATTCACAGAACCATATTATCATTCTCAGTGGATATTTAAAATAGCATACTGAATGAATCGAAACATAGATTATTCATCTTCACGTAGTGTCATTGAACTGACATGTTGGTGAGATCGAGAGCATCCTAACATTCCATAAGCAATAAAATATAATCTATTTCGATAAAGTTTAAGTTTGGGTTGAACTTTTGTCAGACATGTACGGTAGCTCACACACGACATATTATATTGTTTCATTTTGAATTAAAAACTTCAATTTTCACTAAGGTGAAAATAACATCTATATTTTACAATGATAACAACTTAGGTTCACAAGTCCGCCGTGACAGGGATCCATTCTATCAGCTAACACTTCGCTTGAAAAATAGGTTTCATCCATGTTTTTGGGTTATTTCAAACTACACTGTATAGGAATTATCACCTTTTCACGTAAGTTTTTAATTCAAAATTGAAGTTTGCATTTCATGATTCAAAGTGAATTACGTCGTATGTGAGCCACTGATTACAGGCTTACCTTGAAATAAATTTTTAGTTTTTTCTATTGTCTTACTTTTTTTCACTTCGGTCGTTGACACTAGGTGATTTCTTTTTGTTGTATCTCATAAATTGAACGAAACTTCTTCTTTTCGACAGGCTGCTTCAGATGTCCAACATATGATAGCTTTAATAAAGGAATACTACGTCTTAGAATGGACATAACAATTTTAATTATCAAACTTTGTTAACAATAATTTATTCATCTTTTGGTCTTATCAGGTGCCATGACCAAAGAGTCTATATAACACGATATATACATTAAACTAAGACATTAATGAAAAATGCTTGTAAGTCTGTTGTATAGGTTCGGCACCAGGCAAGTTTTATGCTTTTTATTTACTAGAAGGAAGGTATAAATTAAGATTTAAAATTTTTGCGTCGTCTTAAGAGGCCTTATACCTTTAAAATGAACAATAAAGTTCGCTAGCCATTAGAAATATTATATTGATAAATATCAAAGACTTTCAATATTTCACAATATCAAAAAGACATTGAAATAAAAAATTTTGAGGTTAACTGAGCCATATATACAACTAAACATTTCAAAAATTGAAATCCCTCATCTCCTCCTCAGACCTGCATCACTGATATAGAGAAACCTGGTTGAAAAGCAACAAATAATATCTTAACCTGTGTTGTCCTGTCTAAGTTGATGACAAACTTTGCTTTGTATTTTTTCTTCTAATATTCTTATCTACATAATCATATTTTGAACTTTTTGTTTTTCAGCTGTAACAGTTCGTTTTTTAACAAAACGTTTTATTGGCGAGTATAATTCAAATCGAGGTAAGTAGTTCTCCAACCAAATATTTTTCCTTTTTTAACTTTTTGTTAATGTTCATAATCTTGAAAATACTTTCAAAATATTCTTCCGTTTTCTTTGTTCTTCTCATTTTCTTATTCTTTGTTTTAAAACCAAGTTGTTACGACTGCGTTTGTAATAAAGTAAACATATTTTGTCTTAGAACAAATACAAGTTTGACATTATTGTGCAATTCTTAAGACACATAGGCCTACCTGTATTGTGTATGCTACGTTTCTTTCTTCCACTTCAGTCAGTTAACATTTCAATTTAAAATATTTTTGATAAATTGTATAAATTGAATTTCATATTCTGTGAGTTCTTTGCTCTTTTACTTTTACAACCATGTTGAAATTGTTTTTGCAATGAGTAGGTTCTTTGTAATAAGTATGGGCGCAGATCCATCAGATCCATGTATAAAGTTTGTAGGGAACAGCCATTAAGGAAGCAATTTGTCTGCCCATGGGGACCTTCGGTCGAGTTGCTCTTAAAGAATTATATCCAGAAGGAAACTGGGTTTCGATGACTACCGTATCATTTTTCATTGTTGCTCCTGTCCCGTTTATATATACGTCTTAGCAAAAAGTCATGCATTTTGATAATAATATTAGCCACAAAAAATGGTGGGGACCAACAGTAGTGTCTTCAACGAGATCTGCTCTAATAGTCATCTGCTTTCCCAATTACATGTAGAAATGTTCAATTCAAGTACTTTATTCTTACATTTACACTTGGTAAGAAGTAATTCAACTTATTCAAAACTTGAGTAAATTAAACTACAGGTCCCAAATTGGTTAAACCAGAATTTGATCAAATCTGATTTAGTATTATTAACGGTTGGGAAATCAATAAGAGTGACCTAGACAAGTTGACCTCAGATGACTTGATGAATGAAAATCCTGACCCCAAATTTCATTGTTTACAAAATCTCTTTGTCGTGTATATGTGCACATATTCATATTTGATATAGTTATTGTGGGATTATCGTTGCGGAAACAAACTCGTTTGAGACAGTACAATACATTAAACGAATTAGAAATAAAACTTGTTCGTGGTATAGCTAACGTTTGCTATATTTTTTAAGTATTGCAATAGATGACAATGTACTCAATTTTTACTTTTGCACATTAAAGAGTCTACAATATACAATTTTCCGCTCCACCTCTGCCCAACATCGGACTCAGAATTCAGAATAAATTCGATGATTAAGTTATATGAAATATAAAAAAGGAATGAAATTAGTTAAGCACCGTCAGTTATAAAACAATATACTGCTTTACTGAATTAGTTTGCTGAAACGAATATCTCAGTTAAAACAGTTCTACGTCTAAAATTTTGAACAGATAAAACTTTACAAATGGGAAGTTCATCCCAAACACAGTTATTTGTTTACATCGTATACCTCTAATGAAGCTTTCTCATTGCCCCTTTTCCAGATCTCTTATACCGATCCAGTATAAAACATGATGACAGTCAAACAGATCTCGAGTTGTTGGATTCTTGCTCCAAAAAGGTATTTCATTTGTGGATTTTAACGACAATTGTGGTTATTTACAATGCCATAGAATCACATTGATTGAATAAGTCGGTTTTTAAAGACAGTGGAACTCCCATGTGAAAATTGATAAAGATTGAGGTGAAAACTGGACTCTTGTTGACCTTCAGATAGGACAAACTGAACTGTTTGGAAATTTAACAAAGTATGCTTTTGCGCTCTGTTCGCTTCTCCTTATTTTAATTAAATAAGTTAATCTAGTGCATTCTCCTTTATTCCAGGATGCCAAAAGTAGCATATCAGACACACCAGGGTGGGCAGACGGCTATATCATCATTTACAGCATCTGTGATAAAACGTCGTTCCATGCAGCTAGAATACTTCTGGATACATTGAACAAATCGAGAGCATCATTGTTTACTCCCATTCTTCTACTTGGTAACATGGTTGACCTGGAACATCGTAGGACCGTCGGTGTAGAGGACGGACATAAGCTTGCACTAGAAAATGGATGTTTGTACTACGAAGTATCCGCAGCTGACAGTTACATCAGTATCGCCATTGCCTTCAAAGCTTTAATTCGAGAAGCTAAAGCCATGCAAAATCAAAGACCTTCAATCAACAAACGCAGGAGGAATTCCTTGGTCAGTATGTCTAAAAGACTTGGCGCAATGTTCAGCAAGAATAAGGATTCACCAGAATCGGAGAGACGCCGTAGTTCAACATCGTGTGAAATTCAAGTTATCGAGCAAAGACAACTGTGAACGTTCTTTGCTTTGTGATTATTAAAATCAATATTTTGTGAACATTGGTTGTGTGTTAAATATTATTCATGTATATACCACTGATTCTTGATTCAGTAAGATTATTTTGTGTACACCGCAAGCAGATTTGTTCTTCGATCATTCAATTTTATATAGATACTTTTAAGGCGGTTATGAAGGTTGCCCTGGCTATGGCCTGCTTGTCACTTTTTAAAAGAGACTAGGAGTCAATTACCAATTGTAGGAGCCAATGAATCACTGGAGACCAAATTATTGACCACAAAGTGTTTGATTTGCTTTGCGGAAGTTTGTTCATTGAAGATCTCATTATTTACTTTGTACAGCTTATGAAGTGCTACCTGTAGAAATATGGTTTTTGTAATTTTTTTCGTTTGCATTCCATGTTTTATATTAAATTTATTTATTTATAAAGATAATTTACCGAAACTTTGTATTTGTTAAACACAACCTCACAAAAAGACTATAGCTACACTAAATAAGAGCCCAAATGGGGTTGAGGGCTGCTCTGTATTCAACGTTGTTACTGATGGAGTTAGTGACTAAAACGGAAAGGATCAAGTATTTCGATGGTACTGAGAAAATGTTAAAAATCTAATTAATTAATAATAATAAGGCCTAATGGTTCGCCATTTTCAAGTAATGATTTAGATCTTGAATGTCATATGAAATTGAAAAATTTCCTTAACAATACTAGAAATTCTGGAAAACTGAATAGTTCGTTTAAAAATTTCACTTTCTATTTCTATATATAACTGCCTTTTCTATGAATGAACCAAGCAGTAACGATCGTAACCGAAAAAAAACCCTGAAATCCCCAAAACATTTGATGAAGCATTGGAAGCAGCTAATGAACTTTCACATGAGGAATTATCGATCTTAAAGTTACGTGAGAAGGTATTTCATAATGAAAAGTGTTATCAGGTGTTTAGAAGAACAAGTATAGCGTCATAGCTGCTCAACATTCATAACATGCACCAACTGAAGAAATATCGACTAAGGCCCTATATGTAAATTATGCAGTATATTTTATTTCAAATTTCCATGGTTCATGGGACGTAACTGATGAAAATACATTTGTCCGCCAATTCATTTGCGATGTTAAATCACGAAATTCAAACTTCTATAACTTTTTCCAGAAATCTGGTTGAAAACTTTCCAATATCTCACATGATAGCCTGGCCAATACTTGGTATCAGCACAAAAATTCAATATAGCATGACCGTTAAAATTTTGAACCAGTTAAAATGAAAGAAAACCAGTACATTTTATCAGCATCGCACGAAATAATCTTCCGCCAATTAAATTTCTCATTATTTCTCAGAAATTCTGAAAAAAATTCAATTGCAGACATCAAATTTCAAATCAAGACCAAAAATTTTGTCATAAATGGGCATGCAAAAATCTTCAAAGGAAGGGGAAATAGAGGATTTCTAATAATAGAACGGACTAAAATACAATCATTAGCATAAAATGTTTTACTGGACTGAGTCCTATATCTTCAAATTAAAGGACTGAGTCCAGTAAAACATGTTATGCTGATGATTGTATTGGTCCGTGCTATTTTTAGAAATCCTCTTTTCCCCCACCCCCTTTTGGAATTTTTGCATACCCATTTTGACTAATTTTAAGTCTAGATTTGGAATGTCTGAAATTGCATTTTCTTTCACATATTTTGAGATAGTGATAAATTCTTTTGGCGGAAGGTTATTTATAAAAAAGTGGTTTTGTCCGTCAGTAACAGTTAAGCGGATGTGAATAAAAAGTAGTGGTTTACTTTTATTTTGACTAGTTAAAATTTTCATGGTTATTATATGTTGAATTCGTGTAAAGAAACTTTCATGTGACATTAGCAAGTTTTCTACGATATTTATGTAAAAAGTTATAGAAGGTTGAATTCGTGATTTAACATGAAAAGAGATGGCAAATAAGTTACTATACTGAGACCTGTAAAGGAAGTAAACTATACATATCACAAAGCCTCAAGTAATGACGAATTTCCTTCAAAGCATCGCATTCCATTACCATAAGGTCTCAAAATGTCAAGAATGCTACTTACTCTTTCTTTTGGCAACTGACTTCTTACACTTCTTACAAGATCTTACACTCACATGAGTTCGATATTCTTGTTTTTTTTTTATTCCATTTTGTGAAAACAATTTTTTTTTCTATTTGTAGAACGTGAAATTTGTGTACCACTTTGACAAATTTGAGGATCACCAACACCTGTTCAGTTTTTCAATATTCAGGTCATAGGATTAGGATAGTGTTTATGTGAGAAATTATCGTCTTGTTGTGATCAACTTTTTAAAAATGTCTTCTAAATGATTGTTATCCGTTGATAAATAATACATTTTAACGTAAGACTTGTATGTTTCATATTTTCTTGTCGCTATGTTTGAATTTCCTGTTGGGGTATATTATATTCACCATTAGCAGTCTGAAATGACGACTGTGATTTGGACTGGGCTGTTACTGGCCTTGCTCCTTGACAATATGGTTAATATCTATCATCAACAGTTTAATAACGCATAGCATTATCTCCATGAGACTGCAAATTTATGGACTATATTATATAAAATAACTCATTTATGAACTATATTATATATATGTATATAAAAATAATCGCCATTAGATAGATTCAGCTTTTAAGGAAACTGGCGAGGATTTCCAAATATGAAGAGTCTGCTATCGAAACACAAAACACAACAGTAATTATTATATCATAGGTTTATTTCACATCGATACATGGTTACAATAATACAATATTATGTATTTACATAACTACAATAAAATACAACTATACAGGTTCAGATGTTATAAGAAAATTCAATTTAATCAAAATAGGTTTCACACAAAAATAATACAATTTACATCAGATTAAAAAATTACAATTATTACAGTAATAATGTTAGAGAAAGAAAGAAAAATTCAGTGGTATGCATTGTGAACACGTATTACACCAATCTCTCATACATCGTTCACTCTTGATTGTTACATCATAATTATATGGCCTTCATATTTCCATACAAAGAATTTGTAATGTTAGTATACATACATGCAAACTCATACCACAACACACTTTGCACAAGACAAAATACTCTGTAGATTGTAAATTCTATACAATAACACATAGTGCAATCAGTACACATCATACAATTGTGATAACACATAATACAAATCACATGAATCTCGCACATGTTCAGTTTCAGATAAGACATGCAAATACAATAAAGCGAACAAATCTAGAAACGACACATTGTGAAAAACAGATATATTTAGATAGCGCAGCCACATAAACAATGCACATAAATCATCTACAAAATTCAAAATTATACACAAACTATTCAACTAAAAACATAACAGATAATTATAGCTACAATCCCATTCACACAAAGTACACGTCGAACATATTATCAGAAACATTAACAGTTAACTGTGCACATACATTAAGTTATGCGTAACCAATGCTACAAATTACACACAGGCACATTCGCAAAACTCACCCTTATACACATTCGAAAAAGAGCAGTCAAATACAGTATTAATTATCCATTCATACATTCATGCATACACAACTTATACAATTAAAATGCCCATGTTAAAAGATCATATTTTCTCTCTTTCACTTCGACATCCATAAATACATGTAGTTTAATTATTTGAATATCATATTCAAGTAATTCCCTCGTTTTCGGTGTCCTTCTAATCAATATTATGAGATTCTTTTTTAGCTTTCGATTATTTCATGTCCCTGATTAGAATATTATTCCTTTTTTTATAGTTAAAATACAACCCGTGTTTAATATTTTGACAGCTTGAGATTACTGACAATAGGAAGCAATAGCAAGACGAGGAAAGCAATATAACCGAATACCTACAATGACAACACATTCTCTCTGATACAATAGTGCTGAATACATCAATTGTATAGAAATTTAGAATTATTAAAATAGAACTTAAAAAACGGCGCAGACAGAAAGTAGGTTTGTTTGACTACAGATAGCGTTCTTGAGAAACAGCCGGTCTTTAGGTTCTGTTTTAGTAATTCTAACCAAATACCAATGTAAGGAGCAAGATAAAGCTCCAATGAAGATAAAGAAAGCTCTTATTGAGTATAAAAAGGAAAAGAAATGACTATCACCAAGAACCACGGAAAGCAACTAACATTGTCGATCGATTTTTGCCAGCTCAAAATGCGAAAAAGAGACGCCAACTTTAGATAACCCATGCTCGAACAAATATTCTATAATTGTAATAAACCAAATTTATAATAGAGTCAATGACCGCAAAAAAACTAAGCCGTAACCCTCTTGCTATTATTTTCCCCCAAATCTCCAAGTAAGCGAAGCACAGCAAATATACAAAGATTTAATTGTGCTATGAATTGAAGAACTATGAAAAATACAATGTTAGTTGTGCACATGCGATAAAGAAATACGAAATTAAGTTTTAGCTGTACACATGCGATATAGAAACATGAAATTAAGTTTTAGCTGTACACATGCGATATTAAAACATGAAAGAGTTTTAGCTGTACACATGCGATATTAAAACATGAAAGAGTTTTAGCTGTACACATGCGACATAGACACAAGAAAAAGTTTCTGCTATATATATGTGATATAGAAATACGAAATAAAGTTTTAGCTGTACACATGCGACATAGAAACATGAAAGAGTTTTAGATGTACACATTCGATATTGAAACATGAGAGAGTTTTAGATGTACACATGCGATATTGAAACATGAAAGAGTTTTAGCTGTACACAGGCGATATTAAAACATGAAAGAGTTTTAGCTGTATATACGGGATTGAGAAAATGTGAAATGGAGTTTTAGCTGTACACATGCAATATAAAAACATAAAAGAGTTGAAGCTGTATAAATGCGAAATAGAAACAAACAAGAGTTTTAGCGGTACACATGAGAATAAAATCTTGGAAGAGTTTTAGCTGTAAATAATGCGAAGTAGAAACATGAAATAAAGTTTTTGCTGTACACATGCGATATAGACACACAGAAGAGTTTTAGCGGTACACATGCGATATAAAATCATGAAAGAGTTTTAGTTGTACATATGCGAAATAGAAACATGAAATAGAGTTTTTGCTGTACACATGCGATAAAGAAACACAGAAGAGTTTTAGCGGTACACATGCGATATAAAATCATGAAAGAGTTTAGCTGTACATATGCGATATAGAGACATTACATAGAGTTTTAGCTGTACACATGCGATATAGACACAAGAAAAAAGTTTAAGCTCTACATATGCGATAAAGAAACACGAATACAATGTTAGTTGTTAATATGCGATATAGAAACATGAAATTTTAGCTGTAGATTATATGCGATATAGAAACATGAAATTTTAGCAGTACATGCAATTATAGAAACATGAAATAGGGTTTTAGCTATGTTTTTATATGTGATATAGAAGCATGATATGTGACATAGAAACATGAATACAGTGCTAGCTGGGCACATGCGAAATAGAAACCTGAAATATAGTTTTAGCTGCACATATGCATCAAGTTACATGAAATAGATTTTTAGCTCTGTTTCATATGTGATATAGAAGCATGATTACAGTGCTAGTTGTGCACATGCGATATAAAAACATGAAATAGACTTTGGGCTGTGTATTTTATGTGATGTAGATAATAAAAAATAGTTTTAGTTATACACATGCGATATAGAAACATGAAATAAAGTTTTACTTGTACACATGCTATATAGAAACTTGAAATAAAATTTTAGTTGTACACATGCGATATAGAAACTTAAAATAAAGTTTGAGTTGTACACATGTGATATAGTAACTTGAAATAAGTCTTATTTGTGCACATACGATACATAAATTTAAAATAAACTTTGAGTCGTACACATGCTGTAGAGGAACTTAAGATAAAGTTTTTGTTGTACACATGCGATTTAGAAACTGAAAATAAATAAAGGTTTTTGTTGTACACATGCGATATAGAAACTTGAAATAATTTTTTTGTTGTAAACATGCGATATAGAAACAAGAAATAAGGTTTTAGTTGTATATATAGAAACTTAAAAAAATGTCTTACTTATACACATGCGATACAGACACTTGAAATAAAGTTTTAAGTTGTACACATGCGATATAGAAACAAGAAATAAAGTTTTGGTTGTACATATAGAAATTTGAAATAAAGTTTGCTTGTACTCATGTGAATTAGACACGAAAGAAAGTGTAATTTGCGCTAATACGATATAGAAACATGATATAATATTTCATGTGAAGAAACGTGAAATAAACATGTTCTCATGTAGCGAGATCTGTTAGTAAACCCCATCGATATACACAAATCCTGCTTGTAAGCACAATAACCCGCTAGGATATAGGCGAATAACATAAATGCAACATAAATGAGAAAACGACACCGATATGCAAGCAAGATTATCCCGGGTTTAACCAGCCACCGTTGAGAGCTTAAAGGAATATAACTATACAAATACTCATAACACCGAACATTAAAGATGACAAACAAGCAAAAGTTGACAGTCAAAAATGCACCAGTAAAATTAAAAGACTAAGAAAACCACAAAAGTCAGTAAATACATGCCTAGATAATGACTGTTTTAACATTAACTACCCTATAGATACTAACAGAGCAACACATCCGATCAAAAAGTTTTTTAAATACTCAGCCGCTTATATTTAAAAAAAAACATCCGCCCAAAAAAAAACCAATGCATTATTAGCCCAACTTCGACAAGCAAACAAACCACCAGAAACCATCGGAAAGTTGGTACCCATGCGCAAACAGACAACATGGCTCTTTGAACACTACTCGGACATAAAGCGAATTACTATCATCGAACATTAAGTCTCTAGATATCATTAAAGAGCCTACATTTCTGCATCCGATAAGACTAGTGAAAATGGAGAAGATTTTGTGAGAACTTTGTCATCAGACAAGAGATCGTTAACATACACAGTCACCAGGATACGTCTTTACATGATATTTATGAATGTAATAATATGCTATTATCAAACTTATTATTGTCAGTAATATAATATTAAAGGCACAGCAATATTTTACAAATTTCAATGTATACCTCAATCATAGTGAAAAATAGTGATCACTACATTTTATACAATCCAAATTTCTTTAAACATCGTGACAAAACTCAAAACCGTACAGAAATCTTCATGTATATATGTTTATACGAGAACAGTTTGAAGATCTTAGTTTTTAGCCATCGGTTCATATTGTCAAAAAAAGCATGAAAAAGCCCACATTCTCTTGCAGAATGAAAATAGCCGCACCCTCCAAAACCTTACACAACCTATGAAGCCACATTCATGCAAAATCATTCAATATTGATTACGGGGCAGTATTCTCAAGAAATATTTCAAAATGCAAATAACATAAAATACATCGACACATAAATAATAAATAGGGAACAATAAAACGAAACAACTACAGATACTTCAAATAACATACAATACATGGATACAGAGATAGAAACACAAACACACACACACACACACAAAAAACACAATGAAAAACAGATGATTTCTCAAGACAAACTTCATACAACATTGATACACAGAAAAAAACATACAAAACACACAAAACATAAACAGAAAAAACATACAAAACACAAAAACATACAAAACACAAAAAAAATACACAGAAAAGACATACAAAACAAAAAAACATACACGGAAAAAACATATAAAACACAATGATACACAGAAAAATCACAGAAAATACGTAACACATTGACAGAAAGACAAAAGTCAAACACACAAAAAACGCATTGACCGTCAGACACAAAGGAACCACAATTCAAACAAACAAAGTTACAGTATTGAACACATTCTCAACTTAATGACGCTAACAGACAAACATACACAAAATTAACAATTTAAAAAAATCGTTGAGACTTATATTCAACATACAGAGAATACAAATAGAGGAGAAACATAAGACAAAGTCAAAAAAGATACATTTTCTATGCACCATACAGATTGTCACAAAATTGACCTAACAATGTGTATATTTATATAAAGCGCTAGCATGTGCTCATAGCGCTTGCCTAGCATACAAAGCACACTGACATACTGATAAAAAAGGATAAAATCAAGTATTATAGGTTTCGATGTAATTTTGAATTTCTCGAGACAATCAAATTTGAAAATAAAAGCCCATTTTTATAGAGTGAACCGTTTTATAATGAGTATATCCTATTTTGACTATAATTCAACAGGAAATACAAAAATATTTTTTTAACATATATAATATGATGTATAAGCTGTCAAAATGACACATCATTACGACATCCGGAGTACCCACCTCTAACAAGTGATTACTATTAAAGCAAACTGCACTTCTAGCAGGAAGATGAGCAATTTCTCAGGAATTTCAGTACATTTCGTTTTGTTCTTAAGACTACATATATTCAAGACTTAAATAATGATCATGACGTTTCTGTAACGTTTCCTTTTAGCCGTTTTTTTTTATTTAAGATGTATATCATCACCTATTAATTTGATCCATTTTAATACTAATAATGACACTCTTTAATTAAGGGATGATTAAGAGTCAAATAGCTTTGCAATCTCTTCTTCAATTATTTATTAAAATATTACGTAATTGGAACTTCCCTATTGCTTAAACAAATACAGCCTTTATGGTCCTATTTCTCTCGCATTATTATTCTCTACAACATCAATATTTTATCATATTCTCTCACATCAACATTTTCTCTTATTTCTCTCCCATCAATATTATCTATAAAATTATTTTCTCTTATCCCTCTAACATTTGAAACTACTACATCAACATTTTCTCACATTAATATTTTCTCTCATTTCTAACATCAATATTTTCTCCAATTCTCTCACATCATAGTCTCTCTCACTTCTCGCACATCAAAACCTTCTCCAACATTTCTCTTATATCTCTCACATCAACATTTTCTCTTATTTACGATTAATCTAATCACATGACCACAGAAGATATTTCAAATATTAACATTCAAAATTGTTCACACTTTCTCTCACATCCAAACACATTCTCAATTTTCTAACATTAATAATTTCTCAAACAACATCAAACTCTTTCTCCAACTTTTCTCACATAAACAATTTCTCTAACAATAACACAAATTACTTAATACAACACTTTCTCCCATTTGTCTCACAATAACATTTTACACGTTCACTCAAATTAATAATTTCTAACAATTTCTACATGAAAAATTTTCACAAATCTCAAAGTTTGACAATTTCTTACTCTCATCTTAACAAATTATCACTTATCACTTAAAAATATATGAACGCAACCGAAATCTATGGGATTTACACTGCCTTATTGACATGGACTCATATTGCGCATTTTGTGCACAGAGCATAATTATATATTGATGAGCGTTCAAATCACAGTCGAAGCAAACCCACTACACACCAAAATCTAAGCAATTAAAACAAGCAAAGAGAAGACTTCTCTAATGATTCTTCTTCAGCTGCCAAATATCAAAGATATTGATAAAAGTTTAAAGGTCACACAACGAAAAGTACGATTTTCTTCCATCTTCTTCCTTTCTTGAATATCTCACAAACTGAAATATAAAAACCTTTCTTTGAGTTCGTACTTATTCACAGAAGGAAATCCTTTCTCTGGTCAACTAAATTTAATCTTGAAGTTTACTTACCTATACTAGAAATTTGAAAACACTATTTCATTAGTGAAATGATAATAGCTTATTTGATTTAAATAAAATCTCTTTAGTAACAAATTCATTTTTATTCGCTTTTTTTTTTTAAATAGAAACAAATAATGAGTTTTAAAAGAACTGATACCAGTTGATTATTTTATTAGTTCAAAGGCAGTCGTTGCTTCGTTTCACCATCAGTCAAGCCACTTCTAATGTAATTTACATAAAAAGCAGACTATAACATGGTAAACATGCAATTATTTTAAAATGCTCTCTAAAGACCTTCCATCCAAGAAGCATTATTATGCACACTTTACTTAACTTTTCATTAACCATAATCTTGCATTGACTTAAATTTCCGCTAATCACATAATTCAAAGTTTTTGTTTTATTATGAAAATGCAACCAAAAAATAAAATATTAATATTTCAACAATGATGATGATGTAATTGTTTTATATCTATTATGATGAGGTAATAATTATTTTGTTTTATTCATGATGATAATGTAACTGTCTTTTTTATTCGTAAGGATAATGTAAATGTTTTTTATCCGTTATGATAATTATGATAATGTAACAGTTATTTCTATCAATGATGTTTTTTTCTATTCGTGAAGATAATTTAACTCTTTTGTTTTTATTCGCAAGGATAATATAACCGTTGTTTTTTTATTTGTGATGGTAATTTGACTGTATTTTTTTTTATTCGTGATGACAATGGTGCGACCTTTTGCTTTCGTTAATGTAGACTGCTTTAATGTTACGCTATTCTTGGTAGATATGTAAATTTTTTTATGTTGTTCCTTTGTGCAGGTGTCAATGAAAGTCATCGAAGTGGAGTCTTTTCCATTTCTGAACAGATATTATGTCTTGTGAACACTTCTTGAACATATCCATGTACCTTGTGAATATCGGACACTTTTTTAATTTTTGTTAAAGAACTTACCTGTAAATAAATTAAAATAATCAATAAGGTAATAAGGTGGAATAACATGCACCTTCCTTAGCAGATTTTGCTTGCTTAAATTATTTATACTTTCATTGGAATTACTTACTGTACGGGATTTCCTCCATTAGAACCAAACTTATTTATTACTTACTTGATTTGACATCTTATTTAAATCCCGACTGATACTTTAAACATACCGTACTTTGCCATCGTGTATATCAATTGAAGAATACTAGAACTGTAAATATACTGTACATTAACATCTTTCTTGTCCTTTCTCGTAAAATACGGATATTGTAAACATACCTTATATAAACAGCTATCTTGTTCTTTCTCGTAAAATACGGATATTGTAAACATACCTTACTTAAACATCTATCTTTCATGTATTAGAATACTGGTACTGCAAACGTACTTAAATTAACATCTTGTTTCAATATCTAGTAGAATACTGGTATTGTCAGCATACCTTAATCAAACATCTTATAGAATACTAGTACTAGTATTATAAACATACGTTACTTGAACATCTGGTTTAGATCAAGTAGAATACTGGTATTGTAAACATACCTTACTTGAACATCTAGTTTAGATCTAGTAGAATACTGGTATTGTCAACATACCTTACTTGAACATCTGGTTTAGATCAAGTAGAATACTGGTAATATAAACATACCTTACTTGAACATCTGGTTTAGAACTAGTAGAATAATGATATTGTAAACAAACCTTACTTGAACATTTAGTTTAGATCTAGTAGAATACTGGTATTGTAAACATACCTTACTTGAACATCTGGTTTAGAACTAGTAGAATACTGGTATTGTAAACAAACCTTACTTGAACATCTAGTTTAGATCTAGTAGAATACTGGTATTGTAAACATACCTTACTTGAACATCTAGTTTAGATCTAGTAGAATACGGGTAATATAAACATACCTTACTTGAACATCTAGTTTATATCAAGTAGAATACTGGTTATATAAACATACCTTACTTTAACATCTAGTTTATATCTAATAGAATACTGGTATTGTAAACATACCTTACTTTAACATCTAGTTTATATCAAGTAGAATACATGTATTGTAAACATACCTTACTTGAACATTTAGTTTATATCTAGTAGAATACTGATATTGTAAACATACCTTACTTTAACATCTAGTTTATATGTAGAATTTGGGTATTGTAAACATACCTTACTTGAACATCTAGTTTATATCTAGTAGAATACTGATATTGTAAACAAAACTTACTTTAACATCTAGTTTATATGTAGAATTTGGGTATTGTAAACATACCTTACTTCAACATCTATTTTATATCTAGAATTATGGTATTGTAAACATACCTTACTTGAACATCTAGTAGAATACTGGTAATATAAACATACCTTACTTGAACATCTAGTTTATATCAAGTAGAATACTGGTAATATAAACATACCTTACTTTAAAATCTAGTTTATATCAAGTAGAATACTGGTAATATAAACATACCTTACTTGAACATCTAGTTTATATCAAGTAGAATACTGGTAATTTAAACATACCTTACTTTAGTATATAGTTTATATCTAGTAGAATACTAGTATTATAAACGTACTTACTTTAGTATATAGTTTATATCTAGTAGAATACTGGTATTATAAACATACTTACTTTAACATCTTGTTTATATCTAGTAGAATACTGGTAATATAAACATACTTACTTTAACATCTTGTTTATATCTAGTAGAATACTTGTATTATAAACATACCTTAGTTTAACATCTAGTTTATATCTAGTAGAATACTGGTATTGTAAACATATCTTACTTGAACATAAAACATGCCTTACTTTGACAACTTGTACAATACTGGTAATATAAACATACCTAACTTTAATATCTTGTAAAATACTGGTAATATAAGTATACTCTACTTTAACATCTTGTAGAATACTGGTTACATAAGTATACTTTACTTTAACATCTTGTAGAATACTGGTAATATAAGTATACTTTACTTTACCATCTTGTAGAATATTGGTTATATAGCTTTATTTACCATCTTGTGGATATTAGTAGATTATTGGTAACTTAAACATTCCTTACTTTAACATCTTGTAGAATTCTGGTTATCTAAACATACCTTACTTTAACATTTTGTAGAATACTGGTTATCTAAAGATACCTTCCTTTAACATCTTGTAGAATACTGTTTATATAAGTATACTTTACTTTACCATCTTGTAGAATACTGGTTATATAAGTATACTTTACATTAACACCTTGTAGAATACTGGTTATATAACTTTACTTTACCATCTAGAGGAAAATTAGTAGATTATTGGTAACTTAATCATACCTTACTTTAACATCTAGCTTATAACTTGTAGATTTCAGGTAATATAAACATAACTTATTTAACTGATGTATATTTAGTAGAATACTAATAGTGTTAATATTGGTAATATAAACATACCTTATTTGAACATCTAGTTTATATCTAGTAGAATAATGGTAATATAAACATACCTTATTTGAACATCTAGTTTATATCAAGTAGAATACTGGTAATATAAACATACCTTACTTTAGTATATAGTTTATATCTAGAAGAATACTGATAGTGTTAACATACCTTACTTTAAGATTTAGTTTATATCTAGTAGAATTCTGGTAATGTAAACATACCTTACTTTAACATCTTGTAGAATACTGGTGATGTAAACAAGCCTAATTTTAACATCTTGTAAAATACTGGTAATGTAATCATACTTACAACTTACATTTGGTAGATTTTATATAGTAGAAAACTAGTATTGTAAACATACCTTACATCTAATGTCTATCTTGTAGAATATTTGTAAGATAAACATACCTTACTTTAACATCTTTTAGAATACTAGTAATATTAACATACCGTATTTTAACATACATCTAGTATTTACGAAGTAGAATAGTGGTAATGTAAACATACCTTTTGTTAACATCCACTTAGGATAATACTAGTATTGTACACCTACCTAACTTTAACATCAAGTATAAATTTACTAGATAACCGGTCTTATAAACATATCTTTCTTTTACATTTAGTTATTTCTAGTAGAAAACTGGTATCGAAAACATTCCTTATTTTAACATCTTCGTTATGTCTATTAGAATATCGATAATGTACACATAACTAAGTTTAATATCTAGTATAATAAATAATAATGTATGTAAACATACCTGACTTTTTGATCTTGTGTATATTTGGTACAATACTGGTAACTGGGACTAATTAAAGACTAGTAATATAAACATACCTTACTTCAACAACGATTTTTGCAAGTTACACGTGTCGTCACCAGATAGCATGATGAAAGAAGACTAGTAATGTAAAATCTAGTTTTTTATATCTAGTAAAATAATGGTATTATAAACATACCTTACTTTAACATCTAGTTTATATCTAGTAGAATACTGGTAATGTAAACATACCTTACTTTAACATCTAGTTTATATCAAATATAATACTGGTAATGTAAACATACTTTACTTTAACATCTAGTTTATATCTAATAGAATACTGGTAATAGAAACATGCCTTACTTAACATCTTGTCTATATCTAGTAGAATACTTATATAATAAACATACTTCCTTAAGCATCTAGTAGATACTCGTAATATAAACATACCTTACTATAGCATCTAGTTTATATCTAGTAGAATACTGGTAATGTAAACATAACTTACTTGAGCATCTAGTTTAGATCTATTAGAATACTGTAAATACCAACATACTAACGTAAGCATTTAGTTTATATCTAACAGATTACTAGTATTATAAACATACCTTACTTTAACATCTAGTTTATGTCTAGTAGAATACTGGTTATATAAACATACCTTACTTTATTATGTAGTTTATATCTAGTAGAATACTAGTATTATAAACATACCTTACTTTAGTATATAGTTTATATCTAGTAGAATACTGGCAATATAAACATACTTAGTATAACATCTAGTTTATATCTAGTAGAATACTGGTAATATAAACATACCTTACTTTAACATCTAGTTTATATCTAATAGAAAACTGGTAACATAAACATACCTTTCTTAAACATCTAGTTTAGATCTATTAGAATACTCGTAATAGAAACATACTTACGTAAGCATTTAGTTTATATCTTACAGATTGCTAGTATTATAAACATACCTTACTATAACATCTAGTTTATATCTAGTAGAATACTGGCAATATAAACATACCTTACTTTAACATCTAGTTTATATCTAGTAGAATACTGGCAATATAAACATACCTTACTTTAACATCTAGTTTATATCTAGTAGAACACCGGTATTGTAAACCTACCTTACTTTAACATTTAGTTTATATCTAACAGAATACTAGTATTATAAACATAACTTACTTGAACATCTAGTTTATGTCTAGTAAATTACTGGTAATATAAACATACTTACGTAAGCATATCTAAGACATTACTAGCATCATAAACATACCTAACTTTAACATCTAGTTTATATCTAGTAGATTACTGGTGATATAAACATACCTTAATCTAACATCTACTTTATATCAAGTAGAATATTGTTATTGTAAACATACTTACGTAAGCATTCAGTTAATACCTAAGAGATTACTAGTATTATAAATGTACCTTACTATAATATCTAGTTTATATCTAGTAGAATACTGGTAATATAAACATACCTTACTTTAGTATATAGTTTATATCTAGTAGAATACTAGTATTATAAACATACTTACTTTAACATCTTGTTTATATCGAGTAGAATACTTGTAATATAAACATACCTTACTTTAACATCTGGTTTAGAACTAGTAGAATACTGGTATTATTAACAATGTAATGTTAACAATACCTTATTTATATCTAGTAGAATACATGTTATGTATGTGTAAACATACATAACTTTACAATCTCATGTATTTTACTTATTTGTAAACATACCTAACTTTAACATCGAGTAGAATACTGATCAAATATACGTACCTTTCTTTAACATTTAATATTTAACTAGTTTAATAATTGTTATGTAATTGTAAACATACTAACTAATCTAGTTTATTACTTATAGATTACTAGTGTTATAAACATACCTTACATTAACATTTAGCTTATAACTAGTAGAATAATGGGGTTGTAATCTTACTTACTGATAATGTGAAAATGTCTTACTCCAAGGTCTGGTTTATATCTTGTAGAATGCTGGTGCTTTAAACATGCCTCATTTCAACCTACTGTTATAAACAAAACTTACTTTTACATCTTGTAAATGCTGGTATTGTAAACAAACCTTAATTAATTAGATTACTTGTTATGTAAAAATACCTTACTGTAACCAACATCCAGTTAAGTACTACTTAAGTACTGGAAATATGAACATACATTACTTAAACATCTAACCACTGACTTTAAAAGACTTGTAATATAAACATGCCTTATTTTAACTTTTAGTACTTCATCTAGTAAAATACTGGTATTGTATAGATATTTACTTTAAATTATAATTAATGTCTAGCGAAAGACTTCTATAAACATGCCTACCTTTACTTTTTATTAAGAAGAATCCTGGTATTGTAAACATACCTTGCTTAAACATCTTGCAGAATACTTGTTATATAAACATACCTTTCTTCTAGATTTATTTCATATCTAGTAAAATGCTGGTTAGATAAAGTATACTATACTTATTTTAAATTCTAATTAATGCCTAGCGAAAGTCTTATATAAACTGCCTTACTTTACTTTATATATCTTATATACTAGAATTGACTAATAATAATGGTAAACATGCAATTTTTTAAAATGTATTTCATATTAAACAAAATATTGGAAATGTAAACAAACCTTCGTTTATATCGATAGAATAAAAATACTTTTCATTAAATTTTTGTTTATATCTAGCAAAATACTAATATTGCAAACATAACTTAACATCTAGTTTTTATTTAGTACAATATTGGTATTATGAATGTAACGTTAATATTTACTAGAATATTATTACTAGTTATTTTAACACACCTTACTTTAACATCTAGTTTATATCAAGTAGAATACTGGTAATATAAACATACCTTACTTTAACATCTAGTTTATATCTAAGTAGAATACTGGTAATATAAACATACCTTACTTTAACATATAGTTTATATCTAGTAGAATAATAGTATTATAAACATACTTACTTTAACATCTTGTTTATATCGAGTAGAATACTTGTAATATAAACATACCTTACTTTAACATCTAGTTTATATCTAGTAGAATACTGGTAATATAAACATACCTTACTTTAGTATATAGTTTATATCTAGTAGAATACTGGTAATATAAACATACTTACTTTAACATCTAGTTTATATCAAGTAGAATACTGGTAATATAAACATACCTTACTTTAGTATATAGTTTATATCTAGTAAAACATTAGTATTATAAACATACTACTTTTACATCTTGTTTATATCTAATAGAATACTGGTAATGTAAACATACCTTACTTTAACTTCTAGTTTATATCTAGTAGAATACTGGAAATATAAACATACCTTACTTTAACATCTAATTTATATCTTATAGAATACTGGTAATGTAAAGATACATTACTTTTAACATCTATTGGAATACTGGTATTGTTAACATGCTTACTTTAGCATATAGTTTATATCTAGTAGAATACTGGTATTGTAAACATACCTTACTTTAGCATCTAGTTTATATCTAGTAGAATAATGATAACATAAACATACCTTACTTTAACATCTAGTTTATATCTAGTAGAATAATGGTAATATAAACATACCTTATTTGAACATCTAGTTTATATCTAGTAGAATAATGGTAATATAAACATACCTTATTTGAACATCTAGTTTATATCAAGTAGAATACTGGTAATATAAACATACGTTACTTTAGTATATAGTTTATATCTAATAGAATACTGGTAATATTAACATACCTTACTTTAGTATATAGTTTATATTTAGTAGAATACTGATAATATAAACATACCTTACTTTAGTATATAGTTTATATCAAGTTGAATACTAGTATTATAAACATACTTACTTAACATCTAGTTTATATCTATTAACATACTTGTAAAGTAAACGTACCTTAACTTAATTTCTAGATAATATCTTGTAAAATTTAAACATATCGTACCATATGCAATACTCTTTTATATGTAGTATTACACTGGTATATCTTACTGTAACAGTTCATATCTAGTATAATATCAACATTGTAAACATAACTTTCTTTAAGATTTAGTTTACTAGAATGCTGTAAATATAAACATACGCCACTCTTATATCTAGTCTATAGCTTTATAATTGTATTCAAAACTTACTTAATTTAACATTTACCTCATAACTAGTAGAATATTGGTAATATAAACATACCTTACTTTAACATCTAGTTTATATCTAATAGAATACTGGTAATAAAAACATACCTTACTTAACATCTAGTTTATATCTAGTAGAATACTGGTAATATAAACATACCTTACTTTAACATCTAATTTATATCTAGTAGAATACTGGTATTATAAACATACCTTACTTTAACTTCTAGTTTATATCTAATAGAATACTGGTAATATAAACATACCTTACTTTAACATCTAGTTTATATCTAATAGAATACTGGTAATAAAAACATACCTTACTTTAACATCTAATTTATATCTAGTAGAATACTGGTATTATAAACATACCTTACTTTAACTTATAGTTTATATCTTATAGAATACTGGTAATATAAACATACCTTACTTTAACATCTAGTTTATATCTAATAGAATACTGGTAATAAAAACATACCTTATTTAACATCTAGTTTATATCTAGTAGAATACTGGTAATATAAACATACCTTACTTTAACATCTAGTTTATATCTAATAGAATACTGGTAATAAAAACATACCTTACTTTAACATCTAGTTGATATCTCGTAGAATACTGGTGATATAAACATACCTTACTTTAACTTCTAGTTTATATCTTATAGAATACTGGTAATAGAAACATACCTTACTTTAACATTTAGTTTATATCTAGTAGAATACTGGTTATTTAAACATAACTTACTTTAACATCTAGTTTATGTCTAGTATAAAACTGCTAATATTAACATACCTTACTATAACATCTAGTTTATATACAGAAGAGTAATGATATTGTAATTATAATTGCTTTAATGCCTAGTTTATATCTTATAGAATACTAGTATTGTGCACAGACCTTACAATTAATGATATCTATTAGAATAGTAGAACTGTAAACATACCTTACTTTAACATCTTTTATATATACTGTAATGTCTACTTTATATCTTGTATAGATATTTATTTTTAATCTAGAATCATGACGTATATAATGTAAGCATGGTTAGCATCTAGTAGTTTACCGATAAATTAATTATCTAGTTTATATTTAGAAGACATACCTTACTTTAAGATCTAGTTTATTTCTTAAATGAAATACTAAAGTGTAAAAATACTTTACCGAGGCATCCAGCTGATTTTTAAGATAATAACGTAAATAATACTTATCTGATTTTAACTTTAACATCTAGTTTATTGCTTGTATAGTATATTATTAATATAAATATTCATTACTTTACCATTTAGTTGATATCTAGAGAATAACGGGAATTTCAACTTACCTTACTTAATATCAATTAATATTTTGTAGAAAGCTGGTAATGTAAAAATATCTTATTTAAACATCTAGTATAGTATATCTAATAGAATACTGGTAATGTAAACATACCTTACTTTAACATCTAGTTTATATTTAGTAGAATACTGGTAATGTAAACAAACCTTACTTTTAACATCTAGTTAATATCTTATAGAATACTGGTAATATAAACATACCTTACCTTAACATCTAGTATATATCTAATAGAGTACTGGTAATATAAACATACCTTACTTTAGTATATAGTTTATATCTAGTAGAATACTGGTAATATAAACATACCTTACTATAACATCTAGTTTATATCTTATAGAATACTGGTAATATAAACATACCTTACTTTAACATCTAGTTTATATCTTATAGAATACTGGTAATATAAACATACCTTACTTTAACATCTAGTTTATATCTTTAGAATACTGGTTATAATAATTATACCTTACTTTCACATGTAGTTTATATCTTTAGAATACTAGTTATAAACATACCTTACTATAACATCTAGTTTATATCTTTAGAATACTGGTTATGTAAACATACCTTACTTTAACATCTAATTTATATCTAGTAGAATACTGGTAATATAAACATAACTTACTTAAACATCTAGTTTATATCTAATAGAATACTGATAATACAAATATACCTTACTTTAACATCTAGTTTATATCTAATAGAATAATGGTAATGTAAAGATACATAACTTTTAACATCTATTAGAATACTGGTATTGTAAACATGCCTTACTTTAGCATATAGTTTATTTCTAGTAGAATACTGGTAATATAAACATACCTTACCTTAGCATCTAGTTTATATCTAGTAGAATATTGGTAATATAAACATACCTTATTTGAACATCTAGTTTATATCTAGTAGAATAATGGTAATATAAACATACCTTATTTGAACATCTAGTTTATATCAAGTAGAATACTGGTAATATAAACATACCTTACTTTAGTATATAGTTTATATCTAGAAGAATACTGGGTATAATAATTATACCTTACTTTAACATCTAGTTTATATCTAAAAGAATACTGGTAATGTAAACATACCTTACTTTAACATCTAGTTTATATCTAATAGAATACTGGTTATGTAAACATTCCTTACTTTAACATCTAGTTTATATCTAATAGAATACTGGTAATGTAAACATACCTTACTTTAAGGTATACATACATAAATTATAGTAATTCGAACATAACTTCATTTCTAGTAAAAAGATATTAATTTTGACATGACTCCACATCTAGAAAATACATTTTTCCAGTAAATAAATATTAATTTGGATATACTTTTATTTCTAGTAAATTCTAATAGTAAGTTAGACATACATTCACTTCTAGTAAATAGTAAGCAATAACTCATATTTTTTCTTCTAGTAAGCAATTTAGTTATTTTTTTATTTTGTATTAAATAGATAGAAATTTAGACATATCTTCTAGTAATTTTGACATACCTTCACTTCTGTTAAATTGTTCGTAATTTAGACGTACCTTCACTTACAGTAAGTAATACATTAATTTGTAGTGAAGAGTGAAGAGATAATAAACAACACATACCTTCACTTCTAGTAAAAAAGATAGTAAATTGGACAAACCTTTACTTCTAGTAAATAGATAGTAATTTATATATTCCTTCAATTCTAGTAAATATATAGTAATTTAGACATGCATCAACTTCTGGTAAATATATAGTAATTTAGCATACCTTTACTTCTACTTAATTGATAATAGTATAGAATTACCTTCACTTCTAGTAAATATAAAGAAAATTAAGACATACCGTCATTTTAGTAAATAGATTGTAATTTACAGTAATTTGATTTAATTCTAATAAAAATAAAATTATTTAGACAAACCTTTCTTTCTAGTAAAATATATATTAATTTTGACATACTTTCACTTCTAGTAAATAGATGCTCATTGAGACATACCACCACTTCTAGTAAATAGATAATAATATGAGCATACCTTTCACTTCTAGTTAATAAATAGTATACCTTCACATTTCTAGTAAATAGGTTGTAGTGTATACATACCTTCACTTCTAGTAAATAGATATTAGTTTAGATATGCCTTCACTTCTAGTAAATAGAGAATAATTTAGACACACCTTCACCATTAACAAAATAAATAGCAATTCAGTTTAACCTTCATTTCTAGTAAATGGATAGCAGTTTGTTTTTTAGACATACCTTCACTTCTAGTAAATACTAATAGGTAATAATTTTGACACTTTCACCCTAAAGAAATATATAGCAATGCAGTCATAACATAATTTCTAGTAAATAAATACTTATTTGGACATACCTTCACTTCTAGTTAATAGATAGTAATCAAGACATGCCTTCACTTCTAAGAAATATATAGCAATTCAGTCATATCCTAATTTCTAGTAAATAAATACTTACAGAAAATACATTTACTCAATCAAGTAATGAGCTATCAATTGAGGCATACCTTATACTAAACATATATATCTTCGCGTATGTTGGATATATAGTACCGGGTAATTTAGACATACCTTTCATTCTAGTAAATATATAATTTAAACATACCTTCACTTCTAATATATAGTTAGTAATTTAGACGTACCTTCACTTTTATTAAAAAGATAGTAATTTAGGCATACCTGCATTCTGGTAAATAGATAGTCATTTAGACATACCTTCACTTCTAGTTAATAGATAGTAATGAAGACATACCTTCACTTCTAAGAAATATATAGCAATTCAGTCATATCATAATTTCTAGTAAATAAATACTTATTTTGACATACCTCCACTTCTGTTAAACATGTACGAATTATTTAAAAATAACTTACTTACATAAAATACATTTACTGAATCAAGTAATGAGATATCAATTGAGACATACCTTATACTAAACATATATGTCTTCGCGTATGTTGGATATATAGTACCGGGTAATTTAGACATACCTTTCATTCTAGTAAATATATAATTTAGACATACCTTCACTTCTAATATATAGTTAGTAATTTAGACGTACCTTCACTTTTATTAAAAAGATAGTAATTTAGGCATACCTGCATTCTGGTAAATAGATAGTCATTTAGATATACCTTCACTGCTAGTAATAAGTACGTAAGATGTAGAAGACTTACATAAACTTATAATAAATGCATAATAATTTAGACATACCTTCACTTCTAATATATAGTTAGTAATTTAGACGTACCTTCACTTTTATTAAATAGATCGTAATTTAGACATACCTTAATTCTGGTAAATACATAGTCATTTACATACCTTCACTTCTAGTAAAAAGTACGTAAGATTTAGAAGACTTACATAAACTTGTAATAAATGCATAGTAATTTAGACAGACCTTTCTTTGAAGCAAAAAGATAATAATTTGGACATACCTCGACTTCTAATAAACATGTACTAATTATTTAAAAATAACTTACTTACAGAAATTATATTTACTCAATCAAGTAATGAGATATCAATTGAGACATACCTTATACTAAACATATATGTCTTCGCGTATGTTGAATATATAGTACCGGGTAATTTAGACATACCTTTCATTCTAGTAAATATATAATTTAGACATACCTTCACTTAAAATATATAGTTAGTAATTTAGACGTACCTTCGCTTTTATTAAAAAGATAGTAATTTAGGCATACCCGCATTCTGGTAAATAGATAGTCATTTAGACATACCTTCACTGCTAGTAATAAATACGTAAGATGTAGAAGACTTACATTTATAAATACATAGTAATTTAGACATACTTCTACTCAATAGATAGTAATTTAAAGTGATTAAGATATACCTTTACTTTATCTTTTAGAAGATAGTTATTAACAATTACATTCACTTCTAATAAATACATAGTAATTTAGACATACCTTCACTTCTACTCAAAAGATGGAAATCTAGACATACCTTCATTTCTGGTAAATATAGTAGTTTAGAAATACCTTCACTTCTAGTTAATTTATAGTAATTAAGACACACCTTCAGTTCGAAGAAATATATAGCATTTAGACATACCTTCTTGTAAACAGATAATAATTTGGACATAACTTCAAATCTGATAAACATGAACTAATTCAAAAATACCTTACTTGCAAATACATCCTTTTAGTAAATCAAGTACATAAAGTGTAATTTAGATATATCTTCACTTCCAGTATTATGTATTAATTTAAACATACCTTTAATGTTCTAAGAAAAGGATAATAATTTAGACATAAATTTACTTTCGTTTATGTAGAAAATAAAAGTCACATACCTTACAGTAAAGTTTGATACCGAAATTAAAGTTATTCTGATACTGAAATACACGTTATATTCACATATCTTAACGTAGAGTTTGATACTGAAATAAAAGTTATATTCACATACCTTAAAGTAGAGCTTGACGCTGCTTTTAATGCTATATTCACATACCTTATTGTAAAGTTTGATACTGAAATAAAAGTTATTCTGATACTCAAATGATGTTATATTCACATACCTTAAAGTAGAGTTTGAATCAGAAATAAAAGTCCTATTCAAATACCTTACACTAGAGTTTAATACTGAAATAAAAGTTATTCTGATGCTGAAATGATGTTATATTCACATACCTTAAAGTAGAGTTTGAATCTGAAATAAAAGTTCTATTCACATACCTTACAGTAGAATTTGATACTGAAACAAAAATTATTCTGATACTGAAATAAAAGTGTTTTTTTTTTCACATACCTTAGGGTAGAAAGTTATGTTCACATGATTAATTAAAGTTAAATTCACATTCTTGTCATCGATACTTACCCGTGAAGCCTTGACTAATACACTTTATGATACGAAAATTGCGAACCATGGACTTTGGGTAGAATATCTAAAGCATACCCACCAGTTACGATAAATAGTTTATACATAACTCAGGTAAGGTAAATGTTTGATACTTTCCTTCAGTAGTAAAATAGTTGATACATAACCTTTAGTTAAGTATTAAAGTTGATACATACCTTTAGTTAAGTATTATAGTTGATACATACCTTTAGTTAAGTATAATAGTTGATACATACCTTTAGTTAAGTATAATAGTTGATACATAACTTTACTTAAGTGAAATAGTTGATACATACTTCAGTTAAGTAAAATAGTTAATACATACCTTTAGTTAAGTGAGATAGTTGATACATACTTCAGTTAAGTAAAATAGTCGATACATACCTTCAGTTGATTTGAATGCTTGATACATTCATTCACTAGTATAGTAGTGGAACATACCTTCAGTTGAAGTAAAATAGTTTACAAATACTTAAATTAAGTAAAACAATTGACTTTCACTAGTATAATAGATGATACATAGCTTTAGTTAAGTAAAACAGTTGACACATACCTTTAGTTGAAGTAAAAAGTCTATAGATATATTCAGTTAAAAATACATACCTTTAGTAAGGTATAATAGTTGATACATATCTTCAGTAATATACCAGTTGATACATAGCTTTAAATATGTAAAATGTTGATATATCAATTGAAGTAAATGGTTAATAACTATCATCGGTTAAGAGAAAAAGTTGATACATAATTTCAGTAGTAATATGTTGATACATATCTCCACGAGAAAATAATTGATACATACCTTCATTAAAGGAAAATAGTTGACACATACCTTCAGTTAAGGAAAATAGTTGATACATACCTTCAGTTAAGTAAAATATCTAACACATATCTTCACTAGTATAATAGTTGATACATACCTTCAGTTAAGGAAAATAGTTGATACATACCTTCAGTTAAGTAAAATAGCTAACGCATATCTTCACTAGTATAATAGTTGATACATACCTTCAGTTAAGTAAAATAGCTAACACATATCTTCACTAGTATAATAGTTGATACATACCTTCAGTTAAGGAAAATTATTGATACATACCTTCAGTTAAGTAAAATAGTTGATACATGCCTTCAGTTAAGGAAAATAGTTGATACATGCCTTCAGTCAAGTAAAATAGCTAATGCATATCTTCACTAGTATAATAGTTGAAACATACCTTCAGTTAAGTAAAATATCTAACACATATCTTCACTAGTATAATAGTTGATACATACCTTCTAAGTCAATAAGTAAATTATAATAGTTGATACATACCTTCAGTTAAGTAAAAACGCTAACACATATCTTCACTAGTATAATAGTTGATACATACCTTCACTTAAGTAAAATAGCTAACGCATATCTTCACTAGTATAATAGTTGATACATACCTTCAGTTAAGTAAAATAGCTAACGCATATCTTCACTAGTATAAAAGTTGATACATAACTTCAGTTAAGTAACATAGCTAACGCATAACTTCACTAGTATAATAATTGATACATACCTTCAGTTAAGTAAAATAACTTACACATATCTTCACTAGTATAATAGTTGATACATACCTTCAGTTAAGTAAAATAGCTAACACATATCTTCACTAGTATAATAGTTGATACATACCTTCAGTTAAGTAAAATAGCTAACGCATATCTTCACTAGTATAATAGTTGATACATACCTTCAGTTAAGTAAAATAGCTAACACATATCTTCACTAGTATAATAGTTGATACATACCTTCAGTTAAGTAAAATAGCTAACGCATATCTTCACTATTATAATAGTTGATACATACCTTCAGTTAAGTAAAATAGCTAACACATATCTTCACTAGTATAATAGTTGATACATACCTTCACTTAAGTAAAATAGCTAACGCATATCTTCACTAATATAATAGTTGATACATACCTTCAGTTAAGTAAAATAGCTAACGCATATCTTCACTAGTATAAAAGTTGATACATAACTTCAGTTAAGTAAAATAGCTAACGCATATCTTCACTAGTATAATAGTTGATACATACCTTCAGTTAAGTAAAATAGCTAACACATATCTTTACTAGTATAATAGTTGATACATAACTTCAGTTAAGGAAAAAAGTTGAAACATACCTTCAGTTAAGTAAAATAGCTAACACATATCTTCACTAGTATAATAGTTGATACATACCTTCAGTAAAGTAAAATACTTGACACATATCTTCACTAGTTTAATAGTTGATACATACCTTCAGTTAAGTTTCAACAAAAAAGCTAACGCATATCTTCACTAGTATAATAGTTGATACATCCTTCAGTAAGTAAAATAGCTAACGCATATCTTCACTAGTATAATAGTTGAAACATACCTTCAGTTAAGTAAAATATCTAACACATATCTTCACTAGTATAATAGTTGATACATACCTTCAGTTAAGCAAAATAGCTAACGCATATCTTCACTAGTATAATAGTTGATACATACATTCAGTTAAGGAAAATAGTTGATACATACCTTCAGTTAAGGAAAATAGTTGATACATACCTTCAGTAAAGTAAAATCTAAGGATACACTAGTATAATAGTTGATACATACCTTCAGTTAAGGAAAATAGTTGATACATACCTTCAGTTAAGTAAAATAGTTGATACATACCTTCAGTAAAGTAAAATAGGTAACCTTCAGTAAATTAACAATTGTTGATATATACCTTCAGTTAAGGAAAATAGTTGATACATACCTTCAGTTAAGTAAAATAGCTAACGCATATCTTCACTAGTATAATAGTTGATACATACCTTCAGTTAAGTAAAATAGTTGATACATACCTTCAGTAAAGTAAAATAGAGGATACATACCTTCAGTAAATTAAAATTGTTGATACATACCTTCAGTTAAGGAAAATAGTTGATACATACCTTCAGTTAAGTAAAATAGCTAACGCATATCTTCACTAGTATAATAGTTGATACATACCTTCAGTTAAGTAAAATAGTTGACAGATATCTTCACTACTGTAATAGTTGATACATACCTTCATTTAAGTAAAATAGTTGACAGATATCTTCACTACTGTAATAGTTGATACATACCTTTAGTTAAGTAAAATAGTTAACACATATCTTCACTAGTGTAATAGTTGATACATATCTTCAGTTAAGAAAATAGTTGATATATACCTTCAGTTAAGTAAAATAGTTGATACTTACCTTCATTTATGTAAAATAGTTGACACATATCTTCAGTTGAAATAAATAGTTGATACATACCTTCAGATAAGTGAAGTAATTGACTTTCATAAGTATAATAGTTGATACACACCTTTAGTTGAATGAATAGTTGATGCATACCTTCAATTAGGTAAAATAGTTAATACTTTCCTTTAGTTTAGGAAAGAAGTTATGAGATAAAGTAAATAGTTGACGAATATCACGAGTTAAGTAAAGTAGTTGATATTTTTCTAGTTGAAGTAAATAAATTCAGTAAAGTATAAAAGTCGATACATACCTTCAGTTCATTGAAATAGTTTATATATACCTGTAGTAGTATTATAGTTGATACATACCTTTAGTAATAAGTAAAAAGTTAATATATACCTTCAGTTCAGTAAAATAGTTGATACATACCTTCAGTTAAGAAAATTGTTGATACATACCTTCAGTTAAGAAAATTGTTGATATATACCTTCAGTTCAGTAAAATAGTTGATACATACCTTCAGTTAAGAAAATTGTTGATACATACCTTCAGTTAAGAAAATTGTTGATACATACCTTCAGTTCAGTGAAATAGTTTTATTATGTACCTGTAGTAGTATTATAGTTGATACATACCTTTAGTAATAAGAAAAACGTTAATATATACCTTCAGTTCAGTAAAATAGTTGATACATACCTTCAGTTAAGAAAATTGTTGATACATACCTTCAGTTAAGTAAAATTGTTGATACATACCTTCAGTTAAGTAAAATAGTTGATACATACATATTCAGATCAATAGGCTAATAAATTATTTAATTTACGTCAAATAGTGAAATGAAATTAAACACATACCTTCACTGTGAATAAGAATAAGGAAATTAATATATTATAAAAAAAAAAAGTAATTATAACACATACCTTCATTGTGAATAATGATATGAAAATTAAAATATTTACAATAAATAAATTTAACACATACCTTCACTGTGAAAAATGACATGGATTTTGGTATAATGAAATGAATGTAATTTAAAACATACCTTCACTGTGTATAATAATTGGAAATTTGAGATAATGAAAATAAATTAAACACATACCTTCATTGTGAATATTGATATGAAAATTAAGTTATTATAATAAAATTAATTAAACCCAAACCTTCACTGTGAATATTGATAAGAAAATTAAGTTATTATAAATAATAATAATTTAAACACATATCTTAATAATTGTGAATAAGGATAAGTTATAATAAAATAAATGCAACTATACCTTCATTGTGAATATGAATTTTAGAGTAATGAAATAAATTTAATTTAAACCTTCACTGTGTATAATAATTGAATTTCGAGTAAATGGAAGTAATTTAAACACATACCTTAATTGTGAATAAGGATAAGTTATAATAAAATAAATGTAACTATACCTTTATTTTGAATATGACATACCTTCATTGTGAATATTGATAAGAAAATTAAGTTATAATAATGAAATAAATTAAAACAAACCTTCACTGTGAATATTGATAAGAAAATTAAGTTATAATAATAAAATAGATTAAACACATACCTTCATTGTGAATACTGATAAGAAAATTAAGTTATTATAATAAAATAGATTAAACACAAACCTTCACTGTGAATATTGATATGAAAATTAAATTATTATAATAAAATAGATTAAACACAAACCTTCACTGTGAATATTGATATGAAAATTAAGTTATTATAATAAAATAGATTAAACACAAACCTTCACTGTGAATATTAATATGAAAATTATTATTATGATTAAATGAATTGAACACATACCTTCATTGTGAATAATGATTAGAAAATTAAGTTATAATTATGAAAATAAATTCAACTCATTCCTTCTCTGTGAATTATGATATGAAAAATAAGTTGGTGTATTAAAATATAATTAACACTTTCCTTCATTTTGAATATTAATTTTGAGTAATGAAATAAATTTTTTTTGTTACATACCTTCACTATGTATAATAATATGAATTTTGAGGTGATAGATATAAATTTAATACATACCTTGTGAATATCAATATGAACAATAAATTGTTTTTAACGCATTCTTTCGATCTGAATATTCATTAGAAAATATAAGAAATTCAATACCTTTAAAATTTAGTAAATTTGAGACTTGCCTTCAATATATACCAAATATTTTCGACATAAGTTCAATTTGACACTTACCTTCTCACAACAATATGAAAACATAAGAATTTAATTGTTTGGAAATAAGGTCAATTTGACACTTACCTTCTCACAACAATATGAAAATATAAGAATTTAATAGATTCCAAATAAGGTCAATTTGACACTCACCTTCTCCTTACAAAATGAAAATATAAAAATTTAATAGTTTCGAAAAGAAGTAAATTTGAAACTTACCTTCGATATATTATAACTCATAAAAAATATCAAATATTTTCGAAATAAGGTCCTTTTGACTCTTACCTTAACATAACCTTTGATATAATACAACATAATCATAAAAAATATACGAAACAAATAAAGTTTATTTGAAATTTCTAACTTACCTTCAATATTAAGTATAATCAATTTGATACTTACCTTCAATCAATTTGATACTTACCTTCAATCAATTTGATACTTTCCTTCAATCAATTTGATACTTTCCTTCAATCAATTTGATACTTTCCTTCAATCAATTTGATACTTACCTTCAATCAATTTGATACTTTCCTTCAATCAATTTGATACTTACCTTAAGTCTGAAGAATTAGGGAAAGTTATACAGGAATATGAACCTTCATATTATATTCGAGATATTTATTTGGAGTTAATATGGTAATAATGTTGTTTGTTTTTATACATGTATGTAGTTTCCTCTATAATCAGTTATAATATGTATATTTTTAAGTAATTTGTAATTGTGTATTATAATTTAGTTGAAGCTAATGTAGTGATTTGTTCTGGTTGATCGCACCGATTTGACATGAGGCAGTAGGCCGGAATTTCAGTTTAGACAAACAAGAAATCTCAGATATAAAATCAATGGAAGAACGTGTTCATTGGATTTATTTAATCGTCAAAGATGAGTGAGTCTTTTTTTCAAATCGCGTTAAAGTAAATGGCGAGACTGTTGATTAAACACAGTCTCATTTGAACGTACCGATCAAATGTTAAAGAATTCCAATGTTCTGAATGTTCAATATTATGAGGTGGTTCAAGTCATTTCGCAGAATATGTCTTTTTTTAGATTAGTCATTGTTATGGTTTTAATTAATTACTATATATTTTACTGAGTATTACGAAGAATTATATTCATGATCCCGTTATAATGATAGCTTTTATAAATTTGAGACATATTTTTTTCCATTCGCGTCCATTAACTTATCTATTTCTTGACCTATATTCATGGAATAATTTTGGGATTGGCATTAAGATTTTCGCCGCTTATTTAACATATCAACCCCACAACACAACAGTTATGAAAACATAACTCACCTTTGTGATTGTTTTGAAACAGGTGATAAAAACAAAATAGAGGAAAATAAAATCCTAATTTCTACAAAAAAAATATATGCATACTTCTTGTTGGTCTTGAGTGGCTTTGGCTTTAGTGTTTGCATATTTCATTTGATGTTATTCATTTTTATGAACCACAAGCCTCATCACGTCGTTATCAGTATTAATGTTGCTCACTCAATATTCAAAAAAATAAGCCAAGCTCAAACAGATGGTCCAAGTCCCATAACGAAAAGAGTGGAATAAGAAAAAAAACTTCATATACCTACCTCTTTGAGGGACGAAACACGTGCATTAAATTCTACGAAACAGCTACTTCTACTTAAAAATGGCGATTCCAATCTGCTGGTCAGTGCAATAGGCCAGCCATAGTGTATACATAAAACTAAATCATGCAATAAGGTTTACATTTAGTGATAAACAGGACAACCAAATTACCGTTTTTAATCAAACACCAAAAAAACACCAAGGATTGGACTACTAACCATTATACGTTAAGCATTAGCTGATACGAAAAAAGTACAGGCATAACATTTCAAAATAACCATAATAAATTATGCGGCTTTACAGGAATCATTTCCATGGTACCATCAGTCACAACCCGAAACCAATCGAACAAACATCGTCTAGCTGTTAAATGTACACACGAACACAGGAATGAGTTATAAAGGAAGTAACATGATATATACACATCTACATAATATCACATTTATTCACATCATGCGCAGGCACAAATTTCATTTCCGTTTCCAAAATTAAAGAATACTTCAAGTCAAATTTCCACACATCACATTATCGTGCAAACATCAGAAAAATGGAACCTGATATAGTCATGTCATATTTTTGGATTGTATTTCTCGAATGACACGTGCTTAGCTAGATCGATCTTCTAGTACATGTATGCACAGGAATGCCAGAACTGCCAGAACGTTTTCTGAAAATCAGATCTTCCAAACTCTTTCGTTTGAATACAGAACTCAGTCGTTTTGAAACGTTACCAAGTATGCTACGTCGGCGTTTTACAGGTTTGGCATACTGATTATCAATTACTATTGCATGAGCAATCAGTTCTCGGAAGGCCACATGTATTGCCTGAAAGTCTTCTGCAGCAGAGACCTCATATAATTTACAGTTGTAGCAAAGTGCTGTCTGGCGTACTTCACTCACGCTAACATCACGGAGATGCTCAAGATCTGTTTTGTTTCCAAGAAGCAATATTGGAAGATGTGATGTGTTAGGATTTCTCCGAAGTCTCTCCACTTCACTCTTGGCATGATAAAATGTTGCACCATCAGCCACATCATAGATGATGACGAAGGCATTACCATCTTCTCTTGATACATTCAGTTGATTGTCGCTCAAACTTTCCTATAACAAAACATTTCTATGTTAATCCTAAATCCTAAATCCCAAAACATGAAATCATAAATCTTTATTTACCAGTTTTCGTAACTAAGATGTAAAACTCCATTTAATTTTATTTCAGTTAAATCCTATAAATAATTTTCTTCACATCTAGTGTTCGAAATAGTCCTGAGTCAAAATCCCTATGACAATGTTGTCTTTAGTCAGGAGCTAAACTATTCTTTTTTTAAAGACTTTTAAAATTGATTAATAACAGAAAGATCTCTAGAGAAAATTCGATCAAATTGGACAAACAAGTCAAACTCATTCTATTGTGTGAAATATTTCTTTTATAAAGTTTAGTTTTATTTTAGATTTAGATGGTATAAACAATGCAAACTATAGTTTTCCAAAACTATCAAAGTATTTTCTTTAACCTGATATATTCTGCCAATAAAACCAGTTCTTTAGGTCTTATTCACTGATGGGTGGATTAATTGACTGTTTTCTTAGACCGAGTTTCAAATTGAATAAAGAAATTCAAAATTTGAATTGCATACTTGCTTCAAAGAAAAGACTGAATAACCTCAAAGTAAACGTAAATGTTTTATTGGAAAATTGACGACAATCCAAAATCACTTTCCTTTTTCAATTGTTGCACCGGTTATATCAAAAATTTAAATAGGAAACAATTCAATATGTCGATTTAAACCGCGTTCAAGTCGAAGTTTTTGTGGTTGCACAAACAGTGTTTGTGAGATATTTTTGTTTAAAGTATACAAGCCTATCAAGACTAGTCGCCGTATATTGGTATAAGGATTGGGTAAAATACATAAAATAAAAAGTTTCTTTGAAGAATAGCAAATTGAACAACTATACCGATTTTTGAAGCTGACATCTCTCAATGTTATTCAATACTTAAATTTTAGAAATAGGGAAAAGACGAAATTGTCTCAAAATAAAATGACTTAAATTTTCAAATCTTTAAAAAAAACAACCTACATCTAATAATGTTTCTTTTCAAAAATTTGAAACTAGAAATGTTTTGGTTCGTTTGATAACCACAAATATGAACTAAAACGAACTGGAACTCTATTGACGTAAGAGACGTTACGAAATTCGAAAATTTCGAACAGGCGACATTTGTCCCATTATCAAATGTCTATATCCATGCTCGACTGCAGACAGTTTTTGAAAATCAAACTCGTTCAAGAAAAGAAAACTTTGACGTATTTTGGCTAAGCCAAGGGCAATAACTCAAATTCCCTTCATCAAAAATTTATTCAATTTTCTAAAAGTAAAAGGAAGCATCTCTGATAACATCGAAGTTTTGAATTATTAAAAAAATACAATCATATTATATGAAAAAAATATATAAGTTTTTCATCACCAACCTTTCCAATATCCTTTCAGCGATTGATCACTCATCCAAATTTTCTAACATATAGTAGCAACATCACGAGGAATTATGACGCATTGAAAGATTGACAAATATAAATATCATATACGTTAATCCATTCTAGATTTTATCGATTTGTTTTGCCTGCTATCAAGAAATCATACATCGATAGAGTGCTTACAAATAAATCATTGGGTACTAATGAAATATCGGAATGTGATCATTGAACACCTTAGTTTATCGACAAACAACAAATTGTTTACAAAGGCATCAGTGGGAATATTTTATACGAACTAACAATACAAAAGATATTTACCCAATGCGGTGATGTATCTGTAATTTCTATATTGAATGTCTCGTCTCTTGCATTCCATACTGTATGGTAGGTGTGATCTACAAAAGATAGAACATAATCCCATTGTTTGCAAGTATATGATTATTGGGCCAAGCAATATTTGAGTTATGATGGGATTTGAAGGTTAGTGACGTCAGTTCTCACCTTGAGGGACATTGTACCCAAGAGATGTCGGACAAATTTGACCATGAGTGGTCATCGCAAATAATAATATTTACCTGTTTGGACTCTAAAGCGGAATCGTCTCCAAATGACGTCATATCGAAGTCCGTGATTTACTCAACCCTATTTGCTCCTTCGTATGGTGGACAATACTTTGATGACGTTTTCCACCCATTTGATCTTCTGAGATTTAAGTTCAATCAAACAATCGAGACCCCTCCCTCTTCTATCGATCTCTTTTTAGGTACGAGTAAATGTAACATGGTGGGCTTAGGTAGATTAGATGTTCAAAGCATTTTTATAGCAGTTATAATCGATATTTTCCTCCGTTGCTAGTTACCAATTGCCAAAGGTCGTTGAAAATCCACTTGCTCTCAAATTCTGCCAGTCACATGTCGACATCGCCCCCACCCCCTTCACCTAGCAACCCACACCCCGGTTACCAGAAACCCACGTTGTTTGTTGTATAGATTTTGGACACTCAACTTTAACAAAAGCGTTACTTTCAAGGATTTTCACGATGCCAAACTTTAGAATCGATAGATTTTCATCTTGGAATCTAATCCTTTGTCGCAGTGTAAGGACAACAGCCTATAAAATTTCAATATAAAAGGTATATTATGATATACTGATATACTGAATAAATAAACATTTTAAAGCCTTGTTTCCAGATTGCTGGAGTATGAATGAACAAATCTGAATTTGTCATCATTTTTTTTTTTGGCCAAATAGGTATGGCGTTGCGTTAAAGTCTTAGCATGAACATAAAATTTTAGTTCTCAAGAATGGTCAAAATGAGTAAATAATCAGTGAAAATACCTGGTGTAATTAAGTAACGAATCCCTTAAAATCTGGAAAACTTACAAAATTATGCTTTTTTGAAAAAAACTTTATCAATTTGTTAAGCGTCAAATGCATCTTTATGAATAATTATTTAGTTTTTTGGATATTTATTTTTTTATGTTTTTTATGGCAGCAGGTATATTTACTAATGAAAAGAGCTCTTATTGGCCAAGTTAAAAAAATTCAAATTTTATGTTCATTTTAAGACCTATTATCTCACTTTATAATTCTTATTTTCTCTGAGCTTTTAGATTTTATCAGATAGTTCAATATGATTCCTGCTTTTGTCAATGTTCATAAGACATAGCTACTAGAAGAGATGAAAATTAAGACCAAACTACATGTATTGATCATGGATTTGGCTAACTAATCGGGCGACTAAATAACTACTTACTTAAGCTAATCTACTTAAAAAAAAACATCTTGATGCAATCTAGCTAACCTATTGGTATACTAAATAATCGAGCCATATTAAACAAGGAAAGAGATCAAAATTTTAACCCAAATTCAAGTCCCTATTTAAATGAACCATTCTCGGTACTATTCTAGAAGTAGAACGCACTAAATAAAATTTACCTCGACAAATATAATTACCAACAAAGGTATTTACGATCGGTGAAGAGAATCTTTCAATGACGTCAGTCCTTACTTCCAATAATGACCCGCACTCAAGGCATATTGATCAAATAACAACAAGTGTCTCTGGCCAGACCTAGTACGTACAATCAAACACAGATTAATCCAAATAAATACAAACATCAGTACACACTACTGGCCAGGTCGAAGGTGCTGGTAGGTCAATTAATCTGAACACTGACCAGTACCCAGATCGATATTAGGCTACTTTACTGAAACTAGAAGCTGGTCTTTGTTTCTACTATTTCTTACATAATAATTATTATGCGTAAAAAAGGGGAACTGACTGGAATGATACGATTCCTAATTTGTTCGTCAATCAATTAACCCGTTATCAACGGGTCCAAACAATCAAAATAAATTTGACACCATTTTATCTCATCGCACGATTTGGAAACGTTAATCGATATTGTTCATAATTATGGTAATTAATGAGCTAGTTTTGCTCTTATTTGCATCTGCTTTAGTTATTAAGCTCTCAGGACTAGAGTTTCAGATAAGATTTTTTTCAATGCTTCGACTTATCATGAAAACTCAACAATAAAGATTTGATAAAACTTAATAAGATAAAATTTAGATTTTAAAAAAATACAGTTATCTGATTAGATATTGAATCTTAATTTAAAATCGATTTTACTGTTTAATCAATCAAATGACTAAAGCATTAGAAGAACAGTTTTGGAGAATAAGTCCCCTGTTCAATTAAAACAACCAATTTCGCTGCTATCTATTAAAATTTTAAACAAAAAACAATATATCGTTCTTACCTGTAATTGAACTGTATTCTCCAATGAATCTCTTCGTTAAGAATCTCACCGTGATGGCTGAAATACAAAATTAATCTCTCAGTCGTAGGCGAATATTGGTGTCGGGAAATATCACATTGGAACTTAACAACTGAATTTTAATTGCAAGTCCTTGTACTGAAGAAAGTTTCTTAGTGTTACTTCTTGTTCTTGGTCACTGGGAAGACCGGATTTATCCATACGCATTGAGTCCTAACATAAGATTATTAACCCCCCATTCTTGTCCAGTCCTCAACATATGGGACAACATGACACTCGTCAATAACTAAATTAAATCCTAAGTAGTTTTATTAGAATGCTTAAAGAAGCTCCAACACATTGACTGTCATAACATCCTTGTGAGTAAATTCCCTGATACATTGAGCTACTGGATTTTAAATTTAAATAGAATATTATCCATATCATTGTCAACAGAGATCATGCTATCACTGTAATCTGTAAAATCACTTATCCATTCCATCCATAGAGTTAAACCAAATGGATACAGTCCAATTCCATCACCCTCAAAATTACATGCACTTCATTTAAAAACCATCGAGTTCGGAACTCACTGGGCACACTCGTTGCTTGATAGTTTTGATACCAGTTAGACGAATATAGGCGAACATCAAAAACCATCAAAAAAAGAATAAATTCCCAACTGATCAGATTTCAGTTGATTGGCAAGTCACTGAGTATAAGCTGATACACTTGTGTTGACTTTATATCTAGGTATTGGCAAGTGAAGAAACCCAGTTCGATTGTAAACATTCGTTGAAGTATCCGTTATATCCCAAAGGCACAAGCAATGTTCAGAATTGGCTACCAAAACCGAAATGGGTTTATATCGGAGACTTAAATATAGTCCATGTTTTAAAGCTGTGGAGAATTCCTGGAGTGAAGGCAAGCAGTTCACAATCTAAATCCATACATACACTTAGAAATAGCAGCTTTACAAATCCTCTACTCCTGATGAGGTCCTTTACCAATAAATAATCTAAAGCACTACTAAATACCAAAACATTCACCATTAAATTATTGCAATATAAGATAGATGTAATCCATGGGAATCATTTTCATCAACATTAATAATAGTGCTCATGCTACGAGGCAAACAGAAAAATTGGAAAAGATTCTTTTGATTGTCAAGAATGAAATAAGCCTCAACCATAAGACATATACCTGAGTCTGCACACTTTGCAATACCCCACAGTAACAGGTACTCGGCACCCATTTTACAAGATCTGTTATCCGACATAAGTTCTTCAAAAGCACCACTGTTTGCAAAAGTCTGTACATTTAACAATTACAAATTCTGACTACTTTGGCAAGGATCATAGATGACCTAGGTGAACTGAGATTAAACACCTTGGTTTATCATCTCTTGATCCCAACGGAAACAATGATTTACTCTTTGGATTAAACTGGATACATTGAACGAACTGAAGGGTCAATGAGAACTTCACAGATGAAGATCAAAGACAGTACAAGCAAAAGGTATCCAGACTTGCTGAGGACAATCTGAACATCACTATCACCAAAGGTTATAGAAAGTTATGATCATAATGCTTTACCAGTTGTTGTAAGTAACTGAAAGCATCCATGACTCTTTCCACTAAATTGGTCAAATTGATTGGATTCCAATGCAAGATATATGGAATAATCAATTTTGATTTAGAATTAATTAATATCCAATAAATATTGCATGCACTTACCAGATTTGCCTACGTTTTCAGCCCCAAGCACGACAATACGTAATGTCGACACTTTAGCCTTCATAGTTCCTAACACATCCAAAACATTTGATTGAATGGTGAGCTAGTGAAATTTCAACTGTTAAAGCTGAACGCAAAGCCCTTTGTTTATTTTTCTGGTGAGTAACATCGCCTCTTGTTTGAGGTTGACACCATTTCTCGAAACGGGGGGTTTAGACAGGGCAATACACGTAAACAAAACAGTCAACAGACGACAACCTGTAACGATTTGTTGTTATACACCTGTATTGTCTCGTATGGATCAGTCCATTCCTCGTTTAACCCTAATTTAAATATTGCACCAAATTGTATTTTTAGTATTTCTTTAATTCCAATGGATCGAAAGTTGTGTGAGTCTGTGTTCAAAAATAAATCTGCACCTTGTTTCTCGATATTGATTGCCAACTTAATTTTTTGCTAAAGTTTGTTTAAGACATTACAAAAGGAAATATTCTTCGTGTAACCATATATGCTTTCCCATGTGGGTTGCCAAACATTTTTTCATGCAGTTGGCAGCATCGAAATTAAACTACCAGAATGCATGTTTAAGGAAACTTTTGTTTACTTAACGATCGGCATCTCGGTGCGAGTTGACAAAATGCGAGTGTGAAAAACAAAAATGGTGTATTAATGTTTCCTTTTTCGGAACAGGTCAGATAAAGACCAACAACAATTGTGTTCTTATAAAAAAAGCATTTGATGATTTTTTGTCGTTTAATCTGACACTTTCTTCACCAAGCAAGTTCTGTGTATTTACATTCAAATTGTGGGATTAAAATATCCATATTTGGCTCTATAGAATTTCCGTTGCTTCCTAAAATAGCAACGATCAACATTTCACAAATTAATCTTTTTGTTCTTAGTTAAATACTAACAAATAATGTAATGTTTAATTATGAATTGTCATGAAAGCAGCAGTATTTTGAGACGCGGATAATTGCTACGTTTGATCACAAATTGGTTTTGGATGAACATGAATCGGTATGCGACTAAAAATAAATTATTGCAATGCATTAAGAACAACAAATACAAATTTTATTTTTCTTTACGTGTTAATTCAATGATTATTATAATGAATGAATATGATTATAAATAAACATACTGACAAATAAACAGCGTATCCCGAATACGGACTGATTGATTGGACATTATTTAGCTTTGAATTCGCAATTTCCTTTACTTGTATTACTACTGCCTTTAGGAAGTATCATGAAATATGGCATGGTTTGGACACGATAACAAATGAAAATGGCAATTCACAGATCAGTGGCGCATTACAATAGTCTTTGGCATTTATAAAAATGATTGATACTGTTATTTATATGTTTGTCTGCGTCCCAAAACATATGCATATGATACCCCATCCAAGTATCCTAATGTCTCTTCTGTTAGTCGATGTTTTGTTCTCGTCACTCTTTAAGATTTCCTAAAGATTTAATTGAATTAACCGTGTTTCTTCGCTGACACTGTGCTATAGTTACGATTCCTACATCCATATGCTGTGAATTTGGTAAAGTACAAATACTGGATTCCATAGTAGTTATATATCTATGTCTAATCTAATCTGATACAAAATACACTTCTTAAAGGAATACTACTCCTAAGAATAAAATATAAAATAAAATTTTAAAATCTCGACCCTGGTCAATAATTAAACAATAGAATCTCTATATAAGACAATTTATCCATTTAACTTAGTAATTACTGAAAAACGCTGCTTAACCATTTATTATTTAGTTTTATGGGTTTATTTTATAATTTATATTTATTTCGGTTACTGTTGCAACTAGGTAATTGTATTGAGGATCACAAACTCATTTTGTCCAAGTATAAATTTTCAATGTTTTGGTCATCCTAAGAGGCAGTATACTTTAAAAATATTCAAGTATCGAAGCTGTAATTCTTATAAAGGCACTTTACGAGAATAACGGTTAAAAATTTGTGATATTGGATATTTTAAGCTGAAATTAACATTACAGTGCATCTTGTCAGAAGAAAAAAGTCAAGAGCTAAAAATGAATTGTACAAGAAGGTATATTGTTACAAAGGTAGATTTTTTTTTTGTTTTTTTTTTCGTAGTGAGACTGACCAGAATGGGTTCTTGATTTAAAATATAGCCGTGTATGATGTAAAGAAATTTATTCCGTTTATTTCTGAAAGCGACAATAATGACATAATGATAAAAATAGGTGTCGATCAAATAAATGTTTTTTTGCAGCATACATCGTCCATATTTGTGTATACTTGAAGCAACATGATGATAGTAAATATGTTCTGGATAAATTCTATGTTAGCTTACCCTGGTTCAACCTATTCCAAACGTCTAACTTAAAAACCAGACTCATAAGGAAACATAACTAGTGAAACGGGTAAACTATTACGACAAAAGACAAATTGTTTGCTGATCAATAGTGAGTGAAAAATATTCAAAGAAACAGTTGTAAAAAAATATACGTTTTATCGCGGGCCAAATGAGTGCGTTATGTTTTATGTTTGTGTAGTTTGTCAATAAAAGACACCTAGTATCTACATACACTTTTAGACAATTTGTTAACTTTGTTTTATGACATGCCAAAAATTTTAAGTGCAGAGAAGTTGAAATGGTTATTGTATCCTGATTTGTCTTATAACATTCTATTTTGATTCATGCAATACCGGTTTGGATTTAGTTATTGTTGGATGATACGAATTCTGTCAAGACGCCAGAAATATTTAGTTGCACAAATATCTATTATGTTTACATATACCCTACTTTAACGAACATAGCTAGAATTAAGAATTCCTTAAAAAAAAATTAAAACGATGGCAATAAAGAATTGGGCGTATATTATTATATCGGATTACAGATCAGGAAAGAAGCAGAATACCCGACAGTTCAAATATTCAAATTTCTAAAGAAGTATCCGTTCCGTTCACGGTGTGTAGGAAGGAGAGGAGGTGATATAATAAATATAATAAACTCTTTATTTTACATGGGTCAGAATTAGGTCCAATACACTAGGACATGGTCTTGTCTAACATTCAGCCCATGGGGCAATACAATGGATAAAAAAAAGGAAAGTACACAAAACTTGAATATACTATTCGTCTAAAATTACACAAGTACATGTGCATTAAATGGACAGATCTATGTTCCGGGGATCAAGTACATGACCACATGGTACCTCGCGCTGGTAAATGAGTACCAGGCAAGTGTTGTGATCATTTCTCAAAGCAAAACCTCTTCTGCTTTATCTGTAATGCAAGTCGGAGAGAATGACGTGAAAAGGTGTTCGTCAAAGACAATATTTCCGCATGTGCTACACACTTTAAACGTTAGGATTTGAAAGAGAGCAGGAAAGTAACACCGGTATCCTGAAATTTGCCTTATTGTGTAACGAATGACTTTGCCCCTCGACATTGGATCGAGAGGTTTATCTGTACTTATTTATACCAATGACATCCGTATAATTAATGTTGACAGTTGAAACCTAGTGTTTTAGCTATTTCATTCATATTTTCTAAGTAAACGTACTTAATATGACGATATCATTTTGACGAGAGGACGAACTTGATGACAAGTGACATTGGAGTAGGTTATGTTTGTTTATAAATATATAATGTCAGGTTATTTATAATTGTGTTACTAGGTTTATATTGCGCTTATGTCTTGTCTTAAATATCTGTACGAAAACATAAACTGAAAAATTGCACTGAAAATATATTAAGATTTAATGAAATTTATAATCGTAATTATTATAGACCGCGTCACACTGGTGCAAAATTCACACGACGAAGGAAATGAATAGCGAGCCATTCGTAAGGACATCCTAAACCATAGCATGACTCCGAGGGTTTCTTTCAGTCTGCAGCTACTTATGCAGTGATCCAACAAAATTCGAAGGAAGGTGCGAATATTCATTTTGAATTTATTCCATTTGTCATGTAACCCTGGCCTTACACTTACTGCTGTCATAGTGCATTGATTACCAAAGCCCAAGACTTTTCCACATGCATATGGTTATCTGGTATCAATATTGGAACAAAGTGAACTACTAGTCCTTACTGGGACATTAAGACAAACTACACCTTTTCATACTCAATCAGAACATTATAAAACCTTTGAATCAATTCAAAAGGAAATAGATGATCTCCATATACCAAAATGCCAACCAATCAATCAATTCTTCAGTGAAAGAATGGAAGAACTGACCCATTTTTTCTGCTTTTGTACCCTACATCCGCTGTGTAGGTTGTAGACAAACTATTTCACACCTTCACTTATTTCTCAATTTCCTTTGACGTTACCATCATTATCGTAACGTGTTATAATATAATCTGTATAGCGTGGTGATGATGACGTCCATGTCCTACTTCCTTCTATAATTAATAATAATTATTGTTAACTCGATTTGCTACACCTTTATCGTTTTGGCAATTACATTCTGTGGGGTCACTAGAAATTTGCTAAAGTAGCCAATTTTGATATATTTCTTTCATATGTGGAAGAAAAAAACGTAAATTTTGTGACACAATAGCCACCCAGTTCAAGTTTTATCCTTTACTATCATAAGACAAATATTCTCCTAGATCAACTTTCATGTCTGGTACAAAAATCATTTAGTTAACTGAATACATATTTCTACACCTTTGTCTATATTTCATAAGAAGGTTTGTGCTTCTTCAACTGTATTCCGTCAAAAAAGAAATGATTATATAAAACACTTAGTTTTGGTGAAATTGCAGGCATAAAAGGCGTAGGACTGAAAACTAGAATGGAGCAAAATCGATATTATACATAAATGATTTTATAAAAAATTTTAACAATCCATTTAATCAAAAGATACTTTGATATAAGGAGGCCGGCGCCAACATTGCAACAATGTGCTGTGTGCAACCCGTTAAGATAAATGCCTATATTATAATATTCGTAAGTTGATATATATTTCCGTCGACTGCGGTTTCAATTACAAGGAAACTTAAGGTGACACTTTGAATTTATGAGAGAGGAGTAAGAATGTAGATATAAAATAAAAAGTATGTCTATCCTTATTGGTTATTCACGCTTGATTGAATACATTTTAGTTTTAAAGAGTTCCGTACAAATCTGTTACAAATTATAAACGTAAAAGGATATTGCTACAGGATAGATATTATGAAATGTATATAAACGTGAATAGATGGACAAATTTGAATGACAATTGTTTCCAAAACAATTTCCGTTTTTCTAGAACACTTTTTTCTAAGCCCCGTGAATTTAATAATACTTAAATACATACCGAATTATGAAAACGGTTTGAAACAGAATCTGATACTTTAGAGTAAAAAAAGAAATCAGTGTGAAGTTATCGATGGAATTTTCTGTAGTGTATTATATGTGCTTTATTTATTTTTTAATAATTTATTTGACAAATATGTGCTGTGTTGCCAATCCAATTCGTCATAAACATGGGCATCGCCATCGTTATCACAATCGACACCAACTGGGAGATCATAATCACCATCAGCATCACCAAGAACACCGTCCAGCAACCTCTGAAGGTACTTCACTTTTTCTTACATTTATTTAATGTCAAACGTAAGTAGGACAAATTGGTACTGGGTATAGTTGATAGCTACAGAAACATTCACCGTAATCTGTGAGCTTTTTGTAAACTTAAATTTTTTGTCTTTTCTGGTATATTTTTATTATTTTTTTTTATTTTATCAATAATAGGTTATATTGATAATTGTTTTCCATTGAGTAAAAAAAAAAATATTATGATGCATAGGCCACTGAATGCTTGTAAGGCGAATTCTTTTCCTCTTTTGACTGTTCAAATTACAGGAATGGCAAAAATATTATAAAAATTTCAAATTTAATAAACACGTCTATAATAAAGAAATTTAATCACTGAAATGGAATAACCAATGAAAAGTTGAAAGAGGGATTTGTGCTGACTGTCAAATTTGTTATTAAAGGGATTGTATAGTGGGTTTTTATTTTCTGTATGTGTATCCAGGACACTAATCGCAAAATAATATGTTTTATCAGGCAAGGTCTTAGCGATAAGTGACGTCGTATAACACGTAGTTTAAGTGGAATTGCAGGAACCACGGACGTCTACTTGAAAATTGGAATGGTGCAAGCAGTGGAGGCTATCAGTGTCCCCGACACCCATATACTATTTAGAAAACCTCTTTACAGTTCCTTTAATGTTTTTAATGTCAAGGAAGTTCGTATATTGTACTTAATGGCACTTAATTCAAGATGGATTTTACTGTCTTATGTCATGTACTCTCTGAATCGTTCAGACTGGAGAATATTAAGATATAACAATTGCCCAGGGCATGTAACAATGTCATTATGTCAGGGGGAAGACGTAATGAACCTGTAACAGTCCGAAATATAGTTTTGTACTTCCTAAATATGCAGTACACTGTTAAAGCTAAATACTCTGTGGGCGGATTGTCTATATCTAACCTATTATTTTGGGTATATTTGTCCCACTTTGGATATATTTATTGTTAGAGGTTAGATTAAGGTGAGTGTGGTGTGCTCATATTTAAATAATTGAGTGTGTTTCTATTTTTTTTTTAAACTACACTTATTCGGTTATTTAAAATAAATCAATAGAATACAGTTATAACTGCAGTTCTTATTTTGTCTGAAACAGAACATCTTGAATTTAAGAAATTTTTAAGTAAAAAACAGATTTGTAAATGATTTTCAAGTGTCGACATCATCATGTGAAATAGCTATTGACGCATTGGTAACGTCGATAATGAGGAATCGGATTTAAGTGGATTTTTAAAAGAAGAAACTTCTATTTCTTAATTTCGTCTGTATGGGCTCAAAACCATTAACTCGTTATCATTAGCATCAACTAAGATGAAATTTTTGTATTGTTGTCTTATTAGTGTTGGTTTTATGTTTAGACATGTCTCGATTAAATGAAATTATAAGACAGAGATTAGATACTGAAGAATTGAGAAGACTGGAAAGAAGAGTCAATAATACAATAGATGATATATATTCAGAATTCGGTACGTTGTTCTTCCATGCAATAATTATGAGGTTCTATAGCTCAGTCGCTTAGATCGTAGGTTCTTTACCTCGTGGTACTAATCAAAAATAAATTGTGGATGGGGGTTCTTATGTAGATTGGTGTGTCTCAAAGGCCGATGACCTTGAAAAAGTCATCTTCACTCATCTTCGACACAGTTGTAAAATGAGTAAGGATTATCTGTGAAATATGAATGCCAAGAGATTTGTCAAGGACTAACTGGTAGAAAGGATTCTAAACTGTGAACCTAAACTGTCAAATAGCCTATAGTTGTTCTTTGTTTTGCAATCTGTTTCTTTCTAATTGGTTGAGAGTGTAGAATTGTGCGCACAAAACTGGAAAATATCATAATAGAGGGAAGCAAATATAGCACATGAGAAGCACAAGTTATAGATATAATACGACATATACAACGTCCTCGTCATATCCCGGATGAGAACTGCATCGAAAAATAAATGATTTGGCACTATCTACCCATGCTAATAAAATGGTATGCCTCCCTCTGAAAAAGTTCACTTTGGGCTATGTGTTACAACGCAATTTGTATTTTGCATTACCTCAAATATTTTAATTGGTGTCCCGACTGGAAGTAAAAGCATGTGGAAAATTGCTGTGTACTACTATCACGAACCATAAATATTTTTATTAAGAACTGGACAATTGGATTTGAAGAAAATTGGTGACATCAAAGCATTCTAAAATAACAAAAAAATTGAAATTGTTACAACACAAATGAATGATCTTTAGCTCATTATTGACCAAGACTCGAAATTCTGCCCTCGTAAGATTTCAGTTTTATCGGATGGGTTACTCGTTTGAATTCCGATTTAATTGTATTTATAAAAAATAAAAACAGATAATCTTACAATGAAAATTACGTTGTGTGTTTTTTTTTCAGTCAGTCGGTGTAGACATCTGTCAATAATTCCATACCTAGATTGTTTAGTACAAGCAAAGGAGAGGTCCGTACGACAAACTAGAGGTAAAGAAAAATTTGATTAATCTATTTAATATCGATTGATGGAACGCGATGACGAAGTTTTCGTACAGCGTTTAGCTCATAAAGAAAAGGTCAAATCAGTAAAAACAAGCAAACAAGGTCGTTCAATCTGACCATACACTCTCATGTGAGCTCATATCATCCAAAAATGAAATGGAGTTTTACGTCCTACTTGCACATCATCGAAACCGTCGCTTCTGTCATGAAAAACTGCGTAAGGTTCTTATTTCTACGTAGTTTCGTATTGGTATTATATGTATCGAAAAATGTAAATAATTATGCCTACTATTACATTACCATCAGAATTCGATTGTTCGGTTTCAGAACCATCCACCTCAGTTGGATATCCGTTAGACAATTAAAACCCTGAGAAAGTAATGCCAACTGGTCATATGTCAAATGCAATTTTTCAGTCCTTTTCATTAGCCCATGAGGTGCAGTAAAAGTTCATTTTATTAATTTTTTTTTAATATTCTGATTCCGTTGGTTATTAGTTCGAGCACTTTTTTAGAATTAAGAAAGATACAATGAACATATTTGATTTCCATAAGCGGTAAGCTGTGATTGAGTAACATCGCACTACGACAGAATCGTTCATTACTAAACTATGGCTTTTAGCAACAAATATTAAGTGATAACTGATATCTAATTTCACTTTCCTATTTTTTTTTATAGTTAGGTTATGTTCAGAAACAATGGAAACGTACATATCATGTGTTTTAGACAGACTCTCATTACATCGAGAGTTAAGAGGTAAGATATAAATTTGGCATTAATTAATACAGTACCTTACAGTGCTTGGTAAGAGGTTTTTGCCTTTCGACGTCCACGGTTTGTTATGCAACTTTAAAAATGGTAAAGTAAATTTATGTCCGTTAACACCAAATATCTTTGAGTTATAAGTAAATATCCAAATTAAAATGTTTGTTTAACTAGAAGTGATCTATTACATAGTGTGCAAGAAAATGCAAACTTAACGTCAAATGGTCGTTTGGTTTTATGTTGAGCATTTTCACCAATACTTTGTTCTGCTTAATTTGTAACATAATTAACACCTTTGATCTTGCGTAAATCATATTGCTTTTTTATTTATCGGGCGATTTCTATAAAACTTTATCTGTTTTCATTCATGTTTATGTGACAATTTATGATAGCTTTTAAAAAAATGGACGTCCTTACACCTAACTATTTTTTTTTAAATTCTTGTTTCAAAACCACACGCCAAAGTGGACTTATGTGGACTTTGTCCTACATCTTTTAATTTTCAACTCACAATTCTTTTATTTTCAGAACGAAGTTAACAGAACAGACTTAGTTGTATCATAGTCTGTGCATAACAATTACGGGTTTCTTATAAATTATTAGTCTGCATATTGGGTCCCAAGCGCAAACCAACTGTATCTTGTACGATTAGACAACAAGCGGCTCTGTTTGTTTATTTGTCTCATTTCGATATAGAATGCTAAAGAGATCGAAGTTACTGTTTTCAGTTTCAATATGAAATGTTCTATAAGCAATTTATGTCTTCGATGTAAATCTGTTTTTGTGAATAAAGTTGTATAATATTTTTGATAAATACATGTAGTTGATTTCAATACTGCTAATATATAGCTCATGAATATCTTAACTCATACGAAGAAGACGCTAATGTCATTCCGGGTAAACTTTGGTTTACTAGCGAACACCGAAGAAGCACTATGGACCATCTACAAGGAATAACGTTGTTTCATATGTCCAGAGGACGACTGTTTGATTATATGGTACAAGCAGACGCATACGACAACTCTTATTCATAATTTATTTGGTCGAAGTATTGCTACCGGTTGTAACTATGTTAAGATGACACAGAAGAGGATTACAAAGAATGAAATAACCAGGGGATTATGCGATAGAGTTAATACCTTTCTAAGAACGTCTCTTTGATCATTCGTTCAACTATGATATTATGCTGGTTTAACGAGCTTATATCAATTTCAGTCGACCACATAACCTTTTAAAACCGGTACACCACAATAAATAAAATGTGAGAAGAAACCATTGAAATATCAACATAATTGTAATGTATTCAAGGGAAGTAACAGGGTCGTATATTTGTTACCATGATAACCTATATCTAAACCTAACATACGAACTCCGAAATCCTCTTTCTTCCTTCCTATCGGGGTGTCTGCATGTCTATTTTTGACTACTCTTTGGTATAGATGCGTTATCTGAAATTACAAACTCCTTTCGATTTTGAGAGATGTACATGACATGAGATGCAGTGACAGTAATAGAGTATATAGATATCCGGCATCCCTCCACTTCGCCTAACTACCGGATATCAATATACCCTACAGACATTTTTTGGTGATTTATTTTATTTAATTCAAATAGTAGTAATAGAGTACTGTAAGGCTATAAATTAATGCGTCAACAAATTAATGCGACATGGGGTTTAGAGACTAAAATGCGAGTACAAATTAATGCGATCCGCGATAGGTGTCGCATTTTTAATATCATAAAAAAGAAAAGGGCTACCCGGAATTCTACAAGTGTTTAATGAATGAAGACATGAACAAAGATTTTATCTTTTAATAGTCAAGTGTGAAAATCTTTTGTTTCTTTGATTGTCATTTGATTACTAATCAGTTTCTAATTTAGAGATAATTACCTAATTACTTAATCCCGCCCGGTCTCAATTTAAATACTTAACTCCATATAATTCACTTGAAAATATGTATTTAAAAATGCGGATACAAATTAATGCGATCACGGATAGGTCGCATTTAAAGCATTAATTTCTATCTCGCAATAATTTGTAGCCTTACAGTATATAGATATCCGTTAGCTCGGGGCGGAGAGAACCGATATCTATATACTATATTACTACTAGTGACAGTCAAGCGGATATGTCACCTTTTGAAATAAAATCCTAAAATTGGTGGTGAACCGGTATACACCAAAAAAAAGGATGTCAGATGAAATCATTGAAACAATTTCAACATGTAATCTATTCAAGGGAAGTAACTGAAACTATTTTCTCCACAGAAACCTAACTAACTCTAGCATACGGACTCAGTCCGCCAATTCATTTGCCATCTGTTTCAATGTTAAATCACGAAATTCAACCTTCCATAACTTTTTCCAGAAATCTCGTTGAAAGCTTTCCTGTATGTCACATGAAAGCCTGGCCAATACTTGGTTTCTGTACAAAATTTCAATATAGCATGACCATGAAAATTTTGAACTAAACAAAATGAAAGTAAACCACTACATTTTATCAACATCCGCTTGACTGTCACTGCACACAAAACCAGTATTTTTAGAAATAACCTTCCGCCAATTAAATTTCTCATTATCTCAGAAATTCTGAAAGAAAATGCAATTTCAGACATCAAATTTCAAATCTAGACCAAAAATTAGTCAAAAATGGGCATGCAAAAACCCCCAAAGGAAGGGAGAAATAGGATTTCTAAAGATAGAACGAACTAAAATCGTATACAATCATTAGCATAAAATGTTTTACTTGTCTGAGTCCTATATTAAGTTTCATAAGAAAGTATATATTATCAATATCGAGGAAGGCGAAAATGGGTAATTGAAATAAGCCACCACATTTTCAGAACATAAATTTTTAGACCAAATTAAATTTGAATAGGCTGCACTCTAAATATTTCGATCGAATTCTTTGTTTGTTCAATCAACTTATTACAAAGTTTTCACATTGGTTCTTTTTACTGCTTTTTAATTACTTTCTTGTGACACATTCGAAATGCATGTACAAATTTACTTTAACAGTTTATTTCAATAAAGTAGACTGGAGAGGTGTTACGAAGACTCGTATTTAATTTTGTCCCTTATAAAGAATTCATAAATCTAAGGCTGTTTTCGATGACGGTACATTTTTAAATTGATTTTCAATGGATAAATATAGCTACAATGTTAAAATAGACCTCAGTATAAAGTTGTGGGGAGATATAGAAATATATACAGAAAACCTGAAACATGTTGTTACGCCATACGATCTTCAGACAACATTTAGTGTTTAGTTGTATTATTTGTACATCTCTTTTCATAATATTGTCTGAATGAAACCGGGATTGCAATCAAACGACTCTCGCTTGTCGACCGATCAGCTGTAGTGCACACCTTGCTTTGATCATCTGTAATGTGCAGTTCGTCTTGCTCAGCGAGAGTATGCATTACGCCTTTATAAGCGACTGTGTGCACTACGCCCTGATCAGCGGCAGTATGCATTACACCTTGATCAGCGAAAGTGTGCACTACGCCTTGATCAGCGGCAGTGTGCACCAAGTTTTGATCCGCGGGAGTATTACGCGATGATCAGCGCTAGCGGCAGTGTGCACTTCGCCTTGTAATTGAAAAAGAACAAAGAATGTGATTATCGTCTATGAATATCTATCAATTTTTGTCGTTTTCGGGCCTCGCCCTATTTATATTGTAGACATAATATTGAATAATTTGATTAATTATGAGTCTTAACGCGATTATGATAATAAAGCAACCGTTTATTAGTCACTAACTCAAACGATCCCAAGCTCTAATTAGATTTAGGAACCCGCTGTTTGATTTATAGGCTGACAAATTAGACTATGAATGCTCTTTGCTTCACTAAGTTACATAAGGTTTATTAAAATATTTCAATAGCCATAAAAAAGGAAGATCATTATGCGATGCACTTAAAGAGGGTCGAGTTTCACCACCATTTCATTCGATCCGATCAGATCCTATGAATTATCAATTACCAAACAAACAACCATGCCAACAACAAACAGATATATTATGATTTACAACTGTCAACTGTCTCATAAATACTCGGTATGCAGTACAAGACTTTAATAGAAACAACAAAAAGCAAAGTTTACAGGCCTTTTAATGATTTATTTCGATGCAAGAAAGGCAAGCCTCTAATAACCAAACCCCTCACTACCACCAACCCATCATAGCTGTCTATAATCAAATAAATGGGCTGCGGATTTTGAAAAACAAGATTTTATTTTTCAAAAAAAAAAAAAAAATCACAATTTTCAAGACATATATTTTCTGCACAGATGTCCTGATGTTCGTTTGACTGAATTCTGAAACATCAAATTCCATAAAAAAAAGGTCAATAGCTTCATAGGGGTGAAGTACTTCAAAAAGATGTGTTTTTTGTATCAAAGCTCATTCAGGACATTAAAGTCGTGTGGTACTGGAAATTTAAGCCGATGTCAAATCGTGTTAATCCCTCATATTAATCATAACTAAAACGGTTCAGTAGTTGAATTTACTGTCTGACTGAATATAAATAAAAACATTCATTAAAATTAATTTAATAAAACCTGTACGTAAAGCTACATGTCGACTGACTAATAATATTATTATGAAGTGTGAAGTTTGTAGATCGGGGCTGGTTTGGTTGATACTGTCTTACTGTTTCGGTGTTTACGGTAGGTATTCTTTGGTTTTTCATTTTGGTCATTTGGGAAGGGGGGTATGGTTTGGTCGACCTTAAAATAAATTCTCTCAATTTTGTTCTATAGATTTGATTCAATATGAATGAATAAAATGCGCAATGGCGTTTCTATGAGGAAGAAAAGGACCTTAGACCAATAGAATTAAAATGTAAAACAAATTATCTGGGACAGCTTCTATCCCCGTAGAAACGCCATCGAGAAAAGAGAGATTCATCTTTTCCAAATAATGTATCCAAAAAAGCCCCTTACGTATGATGAGTACCTAATGAGTCCGTTGGAGGTAGGGGCTCACCTGGTATAAATTTAACATATGTTTTTCTAATGAGTTGAAATTCATTAAGGGAATTCAAAAGGATATTGTGTCTTAGCATGAACATAAACTTTTAGTTCTCAAGAAAGTTCAATATGAGTCTATATATTCATACATATATATACTTACCTGGTGTTACAGAATCCCTTAAAATCTGGAAACCTCGCAAACCTATGTAATTTTTGAAAAACGAAATTTTTAAAGCGTTTTTGAAAAATCAAATGAATCTTTATGAATAATTACTTAGTTTTCGGATATATATTTATTTTTTGTGTTATGTATGGCAGTAGGTATAGGCCCTATTTACTGATGAATGAGCTCTTATCGTCAAAGTTTAAAATTTTCAAATTTTATGTCTAAAACCTAAGAAAAAAAACGACTTATTCTTAATATTGAAAGTTTGATATTAATCTGACTGCAATTTGGGGCCATTAAGTCATTTACAGCTTGCCTCCCTATACTGATTTTTAAAGCAAATTAAAAGAGATTACATATGTTTTACATTTTTTCATCCACCCTTTGGGATCTAACGTCGATGTAATATTTTTCAAAGGGAGTCCCAGTTTATCCGATGTTAACATAGATATTATGTCGGTCTGTTGTAAGGGTGATGTCAGTTGAGTCCTCCCAACAAACTGACTGAATGGAAAATATATGAAAAATTGGTTTAAAAATTGTTTAATGAAAGGAGACAAGCGTGAACCATAAACTCCAACTACATCAATACAATTTTGAATAAAGATTGGGCTTGGTTATGAAGATATTATGACTGTTTATGAATATGCGGTTGAATTTGTTCGCCTAGTCTGATTAATTATCTAGTCAAATGTCAATATCTACTGGTTTTGGGTAGAGAGCGGTAACCCAAGAGTGGATAAACTATTGGGACACTTTACTTTTTTTCTAATGTATCGATGCCACCATACATCTAGACCTAGTCCATACATTCAACTAGTGTCAGATAATTCAAACGATTCTTCAAACAAACTTATAATATAGATGAGATTTTGAACATCCAACAAAACACCAAACATTAGTCTAGAAAAGTGAATGACTTTTGCGTTAAAGTACCCTGCTGAAATGATTGGAAAATGGGAAATTATTCGCGTCTGGGTGATAAAGATTATAACCATTAGATCCCAAGCTGTTTCCTAGTTAATCGAGACAATCATAACTCTTCGCCAACAATGGTACAAACATCGACTTTCACGAAGCTGTGACGTCTTGTACAACATTTAAGCTTATAAATGCGGAACGAAAGATCTTTGACATTCAGATTATCGTCACAAAGCAATCAATCCTCATGGAAAACAGACTCTAAAATCTTGATTTCTAAACCTAGAATTTTTCTCAAAAAATTACTGATTTTTCTTGAGTTAGATACGAGTAATTCCGAACAAACCGTGACTCTAAGGTACAGATTGTGCCGACTGATTAGACTAATTATCACCAATCAGTGTCACTCAAGTTGATTTTTAACTCAGTAGAAAAATTTTGATAGTCTATTAGCTACTGAAATTTTAAACCAATCGTATTTCAGTGTGAATATTCAGGATATGAGAACCAAACATAGAAGAATATACATATATAAGCGGGGGTCTGTGTAAAAAAAACGGTCTGTTCACAAACTGAGCATACATGACATTTCTATATTGGTTGTTCAATGGAAAAGTAAATGATTAGGCAAAGTACGACTATATCGAACAATGTTTGAAAAACTTAGCTTCGTTAAATTGTTTTTTACTTTTTATGGTTACCTCCCTTGCAGTACAATCTTAATGCATTTGCCATAAACACCAAACAAACATAACATCGAAAGAATTTGGTATAATATCCTTGATGTTTAGAAATGACTGTAAAGACTTTGTTGAAATTAAAGCTATTTTGAAAATTCGAGGTAGAGATTCGAAATGGCTAGCTGTGGATTATGTTCGTGTTTATTACCATGTAAGAACCATACGTAGTTTCGTGTTGTGTTTATACGTTCCCCTACCAAATAATATTTTTTTTTTGTAGGTAGTGGGACAAAATTACCTTATAACGTAAAGATCGCGAATGACTGTCTTGGAGTTTCTTCCACACCAAATGAATTTCATTTAACATTAAACTGTAGTTTGAATGAGCAAATTGCTATAGACTACATCAAGTATGGTTTTAAGCATAATGCATCAACTCAGTGTTACGAGGATTTCGAATCTGAGGGGTAGGTGGTTACTAATAAATTTGAATTGTCTGCAATCTCAGGGTTTTCGTAGAGTGCTCTTCTAATATTGCATGATAATAAGTTAGACTTCAGAAAGGAAGCAGGCTGAAATAAGTCAATGGTCCGAAGATCTCATAGCGATTAACAATGTGTTTAAGATTCTGTTTTGATATTGCCATTTCTAACTTTACTATATAATGTAAACCTGAAATGTTACGAAATACGTCTAAAAATATGTAACTTTATAAAAATTTCTGTGATGAAATGATGAAAATGAAATTTTCGGATGACGATACAAATGATTCGATGGAATGATCATATACAATTATTCACTTGCTCTACAACTATGTCTTTGAAAGTTGCATAACAATTCGAACTAGTTGTTGAACGATTTTAATTTCAGTTTTGGTGAATGTTGTTCAACAAATAGCACCGATTGTTCTGTATATAAGAATGATGTTGTTAATAATTGCATAGGACAAGATAACTGTATTCTTAATACAAATCAATTGGAGTCAACAAGCTATTCTCATTGTAACAGTCATCTTAATCTTTCCTCATCCATTGAAATATCCTATTATTGCGTTTCTGCTGGTAAGTTACATTTTGATATACTATTACAAACCAATACTAAACAACATTAAGTGCTTACATGTAAATATCACGCACGACAGTAATAAACACTCATTCTGAATTACCACCTCAGCTTATCACTTTGGGTTAAAATAGTTTCGAATCTAATTTAAAAGCTGTGTTGAAATATTTTAGCTACATTAAAATTTAGTAATTTGATATAGTGATTCAAAATAGTTGTAAATTACGTCCATGCGTGTTATTTCTTTGTAAGAACCAATAGTATGATCTTAAACCTTTGAATTAATCCCTAACATCCAGCAATTAAGAAACATCACCGTTGAATAGAGATAACCATTACCCGTTGACTCGAGAAGCTGAACGTTTTTCGCCAAAAAACTGTAGTGTACATCTCGTTTCAACAAGTAGCCAACCTGCAGATCAAATTGTAAGTTTCATTTTTTTTCTTTTTCTGTTTCCAGATGTCGATATAATAAATCTTGCTGATTCTGCAGATGAAAAAACGTCAACAAATGTTCATTTACAGAGTTTCATGTTCCCTGAACCAAATATTAACATATCTACTTCTTGTAGCGTCCAGACTGAATGTGGTGTGTCCATAACTTCTACACTCATAGATTCAAAGATCAAGTGTCAAAATGGTGGTGCAAGGTTGAATCAACATGATGCTGCTTTCCTGTGCAATAGCACGACGGATCAATCGCTAATACGGGTTCTGCAGTATACTGACCAACACTTTTTATACTTAACCTTGCAGGAAGTTGGTCGACTATGGGTAATGTTTTCTGGTAAGAATCGCATAGATAAAAAAATTATGTCATAGATATTTTTCAACTGAATGAAACTTAGTCACCATGGTTCATGTCAAGACATTCATTTTCAAGCTTACGGTCGACTGAGATACCTACTACAAGGGTAATTACCAAATCGACTCAAAGCCTCACCAGGAACTAATTGAAAAATATGAAATATCTGTTTCTAATATCATCGCAGATGGTTTTTTTTTTTTTTGTAAAACTATCATGAACTTGTCTTTAAACTTGCCATTTTCACAATAATATTCCCAGTTGTCAACATATAATTCTTAAATTTTACAGTAGGTTTTGCTTTGCATCCCCATTTATTTCTATAATTTAGCAGCAATGAATTTTAGTTCCAGGCAGAGAATGTTTATTCTACTGATTACTAGATGCCATTTTCATCATCAAATGCTCATACATGGACATGAGCGTTGCAGCATTTTTCATAATCATTGTGATCAATTTAGTTTGGAGAAATATATTTCATCAGTTACGTCCCTTGAACTATGGGAATTGGAAATAAATATAATTTCGTTTTCGTTGTGCGGTGCGGATCGTTAGTATTTGGTTAATATATTCTACCAGATGTTTTAGGATTATGTTTTTATTTCAGCGTCCGATTCGGTATCTACAGTTACAGTTACATGTGGATCTGATGCTCAGTACAACGACACATCTATTTGTCCCAACATCACATCAACAGGATCTTCATCATCATCTACTGAAACATTCCAATCCACTATTGAATCATCTCCACCATCAACTGGATCATCATCATCACTCACAATTGAATCATCATCACCATCAACTGGATCCTCCCAGTCCACAACTGAATCATCACCGACATCAACTGGATTATCACCATCAACTGGATCCTCTCAATCCGCAACTGAATCATCACCAGCAATAAGTGGATCATCATCACTCACAAATGAATCATCATCACCATCAACCTCTCAATCCACAACATATTACACACAGGAAATAATATGTGATGATAGAATTGAATCAAACTGTTCAACCATGATCTCAACAAATTCTACACAGAACAAAATTGCATCCTCAAACTCCGTAGGTAAATAGGATACACATCTTCTAGACAGGGCTATTACTAAAGTCTAACTTTCTAAGACATTAGTTTGCAACCCCATTTTGACTTTTCTACTGCACAGAGCAATTTATTTCGATTTATGTGGTTTTATTACAGCTAGAGAACTTAATATACTTCAAGTTAGTGTACCCGAGGACTAAATAAACACCTATGACTTAAGTTAAACTTTAAAGCAAGAATTACGTCGCTGTTACCTATGATGGTTTTCTCGAAAGCTCTTTTTTTGTGGAAAGTTGTTCCCGGTTTCTTTGTCAATAATTCTGACTATAGAACTAGTTTATCTAAAAACAACCAGATATTACAGAATCTTTATAAGATTTTGTTGGTTTAATTTAAGATACAAGTATGGTTATTGGTGTCGTTTGCGGCGCATTAGTATTGTTTATTGCTGTCTTAGTTTGTGGTGCCGTGGTCATAAAAAAGAAGGAGAAACAGAAGGTAGGTAAAGGTCTTTAAAGGGATAATAGGCGTTAGAACGAACATAAAATTTTAAGTTAAATTTGGACAATAACAGTATATATCCATCAGTGGACTTACCTATACATCAAAATCCCTCTAAAATCCGATAAATCCCCAAAATAAAGTAGTTAATCATAAAACGCTTGAGCCATCCATCAAGCGATTTTCAAATCGTGTAAATATAAAGGGAAGTAACTCTAACATGTGGGTTTTCACGCGTCCTTGACCCCTACTGTTGAATTCCACAATGATGTTTTAGCGTTGATTTACCAGACGCTTTTATTCTCAAACTGAATGGAATCGTCGCTGGCTCACTTTTTTTTAAAAATTCCGAATATATTTTTATTGTGGCTTTTTAAAATGTGGTAAAGTGTGGGATGCATACTTATTTAACTAATAGTCAATATGAAACACAAATATAAGCCGTAGGACGAGTGTATTCTAACGCCTATTATCCCTTTAAGTAAATTCCCAAGTAATACATTAGTACTGTTAATAGGGAATTCGCAAAGATCGTGTTAAAGCTACACTACAAACTTAGCCAAAATGAGCTCATCAGTCGGCTTACCTTGTGCCAAAATTAAACAAATTTCCTATAAAATTCAAAAAATCAACAAAACTTTTAAATAATAATCCGTTAACTTAAGTTAATTTGAAACACGCATTGCTGCGTTTCTCAATAAGTCATATGTAAATTCTACGTTCATTTTAAGAGGAAAATATTCCTTTAAAGGGGCCCAAGCTTGATTTGTTTGGGACAATCATCCGACAGCCTCAAACACATGAAATCTTTTGCTTAGCTAATCAGAAATAGTCTACAGAGCTTACTTTTGAAATTTGAGCCTTCAAATCCATGTGTATCCATAATTATCCGTGTTTGAAAATCCATAATGCCTTAAGATATTACAAACCCCCATATTGGAAAACTTTTAAATCAAAATTACGTTAATTAAGAAATATTTGAAAAAACGGTATTGCTGCGTTTTCAATAAGCTTAGTAAATTCTAACGTTAAATGTAAAAAAAAAGGAAAATATTCCCTTTAAAGTAACTTTCAACAATGTCTCAACCTTTTCTAAGAATAGAAGATTTGCATGCAATGAAAAACATGCTATAACACAAAATTGTGACGGTGAATTTGAAAGAAAGATATTTAAGGTGGTTTACCTTGTCTCGTTTTTAATTCGTTAATTATATGTTATCGTGTTTTGGGAGATTGAAAAGCGAAATAAAATAAAAATTATGTCGAGCTTGTCATACTTGTTAACCGATATTGCTTTTAACACATATCGCCTAAATGATTATGTTTTTAGGTTTCAGAAAAACAGATTCAAGACAACAACAAAAATCAAGCCTGGGTTTGACGAAGAAAAATAAAAATATATAGTGCTGAAGCCAACGATATTTATAACAATTTCGCCATCCGTTTGATCAATAGTGCCTTAGTACCTGAAACGGATTTTATTTAGCTAAATTATTCAGTAACAGTTCACTGTTGAGTCTAATTGTCTTAGAATTATCGACGATTCAAAGTTAAAATGGGGATTCGGCTTCTCTTGAGACTTTGCGATAGAAGACTTATAAAAATTTAATGTGAAATGCCTCGTTTAATGTATTTTTTACGGAAACTTATTAATTAACTCCAATTAACCCCCAGTGGTGATTCTGTAATTTTAAACATCCCAGTAGCAAACTCCTTGGTCTTGTTGGTCTGACACATTACTTAAATACACACAGTAGGGCCTACTTATTATACTAAAGGAAAACAAGACGAACTTTTGAAATAGTTTGGCGTTCATGAATTAACAGTTAGACTTCTTAAGTTACGATTTCAGATAGATTTGTTAGAACAAAAACATATTTCGACCTACAGCAAAAACAGAATGTCAGCTTCGTTATATTTGTATTCATTATATTATGTAAACTCTATATCGATGCCATATATTATTTATAATAAGTCATGCTTATTTCAAAACTTTAATAAATGTAAAAAATGACGCAGTTGAACTATCCATAGACTTTTTTCTCTCAACTTCTGTAAAAATATGAAAAACAGACTAGAACTCATAATTTAAGGCGCAGAAGAGTAGGACGTAAAACTTCATTCATTTCAATTCACCAAAGTTTGGTAAATCATGTTAGTCCAGGTTTTTCATCCCAGATTCCATGCGGCCTCTTAGTTTTTTAGTTGTTGTATACATGGTAAAGCCTATCCATTGTTCGGATATACAAGCTTTGATGAAATTGTGTTCAACCCTTTTTGTCATATAACAAAGTCTTCCCTGACTGTTGAAGACCATTGACGTGCATTGTAAGTAATATGCGAGCATTGCTTTATTATTTGAACCACCAGACGGTTTTGCAGTAATATCTATCAAAGCTCTATCATATTTTTCCAGAAAAAGGGATGCATCATTCAAAAACTCAAAATCTACAAGCAAAACACAGATCACTTACTGGATATGCTATACAACTAAATATTTGATAACATTAGTTACCAACAACATCAAAGGTCAGTTGTAAAGCTGGGTTATCAGTTTAATTGTTTATGAAGATAACAAATTACGCCCACCACGAGTGTAATCATGAATTGTTAAAAGCTGGAACTCCAACTTAAAATTGGCCACTAAGTAGGGCACGTAAATGTCAAAGATAAAACGCATATATAAGAATATATTATGTATCGGAGGGATTGTTTCTCCCAGATGAACAGGTCTAGGGTGGAACAAATACTTTATTGAGGAATTATGCGACTTTCATTTTCTGTTTATAGACATGGGGCAATTTCTCTTGTAGATTCTTATTATGGCCATAAAAATCAATTTTGCTTGCTTTATTACTAGTACTATTGAACAAAGGGTGATATTATGTCTGCATTATACAGAGCAAATTAAAAAATATATTTTACTCGGTTTCTGATACCTTCTCAGTACTTTAATGTTTTGTCGAAATAACCATGTCTAACAATTGGCTAATGAGACGTCTAACTAGTACGATATATAACAATTATCACAAGATAATTTCGTTAGAAAAATAATGGTTACCATTCATTACCTTGATAAGTTGCAAAGCGTGAGAGAACTGTCACGGAATATTGTGCGTTATTGCTTTTAACAGCCAAACAGCATCAACAGTTTATATCCACATTGCTGCGTCTTAGCATAAACATAAAATTTAAGTTCACAAGAAGGATCAATATGAGTCTATATTCATCTGTAAACTTACCTGGTGTCATAAAGTAACAGAATCCATTAAAAAAGGAAAACTCAACACCAAATGCATCTTTGTGGATAATTACTGAGCTTTTATGTTCATTTCAAGTCGCAGTATCCCTTACATATAACAACTTTTTAAAAAACGAGATGAACAAAGCTGCCAATCATTTACAATTTTAACTTAATGTCTTTTGGGAAAGTTTCCTAATAACGTAACCTCTTTGCGTCGCTCACAGACACTATTTTGGTTATATTTCATACAATTTTAGTGTCTGTAAAACAAAACGTGTTTTGGGGGGGGGGGGGGAGTACTGAATATTTTATTCATAGGGCCATTATGAAACTTGTCCGTTTCAGCATGGAAAATATTATATTTACACTTTTCCCTGGTGTTAACTGATTATCCAGCGATATTTATTTTCATGGGTACGTACTAAGTGAATAAATAAACATTTATTCTCTAAATAACCAAATCATATCAACAAAGATTTCATCATCGTCCTTGAATTGTATTGCAACTTAAAACAAGTGTCCTGTATTTCGGATGGGCAACCAAGGCTATTTTCTATAAAGGATTTAATTTTTAAACGATTCCAAGAATGTTTGAAAATTGAAACCTTGCAAATGACATCTTCACCCCCTTAAACTCTCTTCTTCCCAATACACACACAAACACACACAAAGACAGATTTGTCCGAATTTATCGCCAACTACTTGGCCTTGGTTTAAGCGATGAATTGTTATTCTAGATCTTTCCAAAAGAACTATAGAGTTATTAAAGATTTGTATTATTTTTTTTTCTGAAACGAATATTTTCAAGGATTATCTAAAATTAATCTCGTGCACAATGAATGGAGATAACGTGTGGGACGGTGGGGCTCACTTGCGAACATACCTTAAGAATATTATTGTACTCTTAAAAGGGCAATGAACTCTCCTAATCCAAACCACAAACCTATTATAATGCTGATTCGCTGTTCTTTAGAAACTGTCTTAATGAAAAGAATGAACAGATGAATAGAGTTTTGTAGTGAATGAATGAAAGACTAAACATACTTAACATAGTGTGGAAAGAGACCATGAGTGAAGCAGCTGAGGGACCTAATCTAGTAAACTAACAAATGGTACACACTCGGTTCACTTGTGACTTTTCATCTATATATTGAGAGATAGTGAACAAGATGTCTGTTATTCACCATACCTGTCCTGTGGTCTACATCAACCAAGTTCATCATCTTAAGCTCCTACCAGTTTACCAAATTGACCAGAGATCACCAGAGTCACAGAGTTACCAGGCAGTCTTATACGAGGCTGCTCTTCTGATAATACTGTTGGTTTCTTCCATCAAGTTTGTTGTAGAAACCCCGTACTTGCTATGCGAGCTGGTTGGATTCAAGGGAGAGGTTTGAAAGCGTTAGTGCTTCTACTATTGGTCTTTTACGGTGAGTATTCTATTACCTTTTCCTTTATTTGTGAAATTGGTAATAGTTGTTGTTTTTGCTTTTGATCAGGTTTGAATTATCTTCAGTGAATTGAATCAGATGGTATCACATCGTCTTTGTAACTCTAATGCTGTTGCGATTTGTTGCAGATATAAAAAATAACCATCAATCCAGACAGTTACGTGTAGTTATGAAATGACTTTCAATATTTGGACTGAACCCATGAGCAAAGTACGCGAACATGATATTGAGGATTCTTGCTGAGACAGCAATATATAACACGTAGTTGTCATCCTAAATAATACCTTTCACCTGAATATCGTTTTAGTGATAATGATAATTTTCTCACAATATCCACAGAAGATCAAAATTAATTTTTTTACGATAAATTTAAATGGAAATCGTTCAAATCCTTCAATTATCCTTTTGTAGATTTGTATTGTACCACAATTGTGGTTTCTACTTTTCCGTTAGGGCGTCGTAGTACTTGGCATTAGAAGCAAGGTGTTCATATTGTGGTTTCACTGAATATTCAGCGTACCGACGAGTAGACCACGCCATTGTTTTTCTATAAGCGATCACAAAATAAGTCAACTTATGCAGAACCCTTTGTTTTATTTGGCTTGTCATTCAAATTTAACTACCCTGTGATGTTGGATTTTTTTTTTTTTCCATACATATAATAATAATATTTGAGTGATATATTAACATCAATATACCCATTGTACTCTACATTGTATTCACGCATGAAGTATTTTTTATCAAATTGTTGAAATTTATAATATTATTACTGCATATTAAGTAAGGGCACTTGCTATATCACTAATGTTGAAAACACATATACCCAAGTGGTTCACTATTTGCAGCACGTCGTACTATCACTGTCACTGTACAAAAAAATTAGAATATAGCTTTCGACCAATCTACTTATAAAAGAAGAGGTTCATTATTATATTAAGTGTAGAGGTTATCTAATTTTTTTTTATTACCCTTTCAGAATCCTTCTTCGATTAAGATTAAAGATTTACAAGGGGAAGGGGTTATGGAAAATCTTAAATATTAACCACCTTTCCATTATCAATATTTACTATTTCGTGATATTCTCTTTATATTTTCGCTAGAATTCCTTGTGGAGGAATACAGCCGTACTGAATAGAAGGACTAAAATTATGAAAACAATAATTTCAAACTTATCTCCCAGTTGATTTTCATTAATATTTGATTATGTTGGCATTTACAGAAGGCCACGCCAAGGAGACATGCAGGACTGGAGTAAAAACTGACAAGAATCTTAGAGGAGTCAATTTGGATAAGACGTCAGGTCTACCGTTTTACTGGTTTGATTTACATCGAGCTAGCGACGGGTACCTTCCAGAACACACCTATACATGTGAGTTTTGAAATCTTCATTTTGACATGAAATAATTTCCCGACATTCTGGCATTCGTCCCATCTCTATGCCTGATCGATGAGCAAAACGGGTTCAGCTTGTCAGAGTTGCCCACCCAGAATTTCAGGTTCCACCCTTTACCTAATCCTTCTATTTTTCTTCGAAACAAATTTTACCAAATTCTTGCAAACGTCTCTGATCTGATGCTCAACGTTAAGCAATACATAACATGACCAACTCGGCTGCTTTCGGTTGTTTACATGGGGACCAAGCTAATAATTGTTGAGATAAAGTCGTGGCGTTGATGTTAAAATGATAACAATATTATCAACCTTAATATGGATACATGTTTACTGAACTATTTAATATCTCATCCAGTGTACATATCTTTATCTTATTTGGTATTATTATCTAAAGAAAGAAGATAACATAAAAACACTTTTCTAATATGTTAAATAAGAATTTAAAAATCTATATCAATTTTCCATCAAAACAAGAGCATTTTTATAGGTTGAAGGTAAAGAGGTTGTGTAAATTGTTTTGTGTATTTGTACCATTACATATAATCTGTGGTTTTACTAAAACTGAGTGTTTGATGACTACTTATCGCAATGGCTTTATGTGATACAGGCAAATTTTTGCTCTTAGTGACGTCATCAATTTGCTATTATTAGAAGGGAACCACCGACGTCTGAAAGTATTTCAGTATTATTTTTTATATTCAAATCTCACGACGACTTGAATCCAGACCACATGATTCATTTTTCAGTCCGGCTGCATAGTTCATCTGAAGCCAGTACCTTCAGCGACGCCGTGTTGCAGGTAGAGACGACGAGTAACTGTGGTACCGGTGACCTGATAGTCAACACCACCTATTTATACCAGCCCAGATACTGTCCAAATATGATTATGACTGAATATAAGAAGCCCATGACTAATGTCCCCTTCAAATGGAGAGCTCCACAATGTGGATGCATCAAATTCAGAGCAACGGTCATTCGAAATGGTGCAACTTATTTTTACGATGACGAAAAGATCAGTGATGGCAACCTTGTCAAAACAGTTTGTCCACATGGTGAGTTGAATTATGTACCTATAATCGTATTTTGTCGTAATATCATCAATACCGGCACAGTTGTTGAACAATCCAAAGGTTTTTTGATAAATAACACCCTGGAAAGTAAGGACGAATTCAATAATCTTACGAGATTGCCCTCTTCAAACATTAACAAAATTAAAACAAAATCATCGCAGGAGATCATTGACAAATGTTAATCTGTTATTATAGGTGTGAGAGTGGCTGAACAACTCTTGGTCGAGGATGAAACAACAACTGATTCTTCTACTAAAACTACTTCTCCTATAACCACCAAGGTATCTTAACCTTTGTTTCACTCTGAAGTTCATGTTAAAATGAAACAGAGCTTTTAAACTTGCGTTATCTAGAGAGGCAGAGTATACTTATACCTCCCTTCGATTGGATCTGTCAACTGTTTTGTAATGTTTATTTGGCTACTCTTTCAGGCCCCTATTTTAAGAAAATTCCCACTTTGGCCTACTTGTTTATAATTAAGTGCGTCTTCTTGTATAGATTCGAAAGTTGAACAATACAATACATTGATTTCAGATGGACCGGGCGGCACGGTTAGATCTCCTTTGCAAAATAACTAGTACATTGAATAATGTGGAGCTCTTGAAACGACCGGAATTCATTGAAAGGCGAAAACTCCAGAATTCATCCCTAGTTCAACTGTTGAACATTGAACTAGCCTTGGAACAAAGACGAGCCGATGTTTCATCTTGCTGTCATAAGGTAAGAACAAATGATAAAGTGATAAATATGAAACGGTCGATCTTTACTAGTAAACGCTTTATAGAATGCCTATAAACCACATGTGCATACTAAACTATAAAATTGGAAAAGACCGTTAACAGTCCTATGTAATGTGTTAACGCATTAGACTATGCAAAAAACAAGGCAGCCATTTTGGAAGCCATCTTGCAACAAATAAAGTATGAAGATCATTGTATGAATATATTCCAGAAAGGTGAAGATAAGACAAAATGTTTTGATAATATAAGAAGATATCGTATTGATCAACTTTGTGGTGATGGACAGCCCAGAATACCATTTGTTGAACAGAAAAACAATTACATGAGAAAAAGGGAATCAGAATGTTGTTGGCAAATAGGTATTAAAACTATCTTATCTTTCTTTATAAGACATATAGAAGCAGGAGCATAAGCATTAAAATACACATGATACATGGATATACTACTTCTAGGTATATTACATACTATGTTACATGTATGTGTTTTGAAAATTAGTATGTAATAAACCTAGAAATAGTATATCCATATATCTTGTGTATTTTAATATCTTATCATTATTATTTAATTATTGTTGTTAAGCTTTTTCAATTTGGATCCTTTGGCACATTCACCAATTCTGAGCCGAAAGATGTAAAGACACACTAAATGATTCTAGATGAAATTATTTCTGTTCATCTACATACTAGTACATGGACTCATTTCTCTCCCAATCTTTCTTTAGGGGAACCTAGATATAATTGCTTCAACAAATCTAACGAAGGGATTTCACCGTACTCAATCGATTATTCCCTTGATGATTCCGACCCAGTCAATGATATTGCTGATTATCCCAAAGAAGTAGAACGTTTTGAAAAGGTAAGTTATTCATGCTTGGCTTGAAAATTGGTATTACGTCTAACGTTTAACATTGCATGAATGACATACATAGCAAAACCTTTAAGGCTTGATTTTCTCAAAAGCTTTGAAACCAAACATAATCTGAATAGGCAAACTTTAATTGACATGACATGAAACATCATAGCTCATTCTTTACTGGAATCGGCCATAGTTTTGGTCCTTTTCTTAGGCAACCAAACTTACAGAAGTTATCATTAATAGGAATAATGCACTCTAATACTTACCAAGACTAAGATAATTCAGATAATTGAAGAACGCTCATTACTATATATAAGGTACATGTAATGAAACTTGTATATCTCACATAGATTTTTATTATTTTCTAGGCTTCCAATGCCAAATTCTTTGGCTCTCCACCATTAGAAAAACCGCAGCACAATGGAGGTATACCTAATATAGAAACATTAACCAAGCTGGTAGAGACCACAACCCAAACTCCAGAAGGGAAATCTGAGAGGTTATCGCTAATAAGAGAATCTTTTCCAAGACCACCCAGACAACCTTCATCTATACCACACGTGCAACCAACATCTAGATCGCACAGACAGCCTTCATCAATACCATACAGAGAAACTACACCTTCTCTTGTCCCGACTCGCCGTCGTCAACGACCTACACCAGCTGCAGAAATCAAACTGCAACAAGGCAGAACTCACGGACAAGGTGATATGGGGTATAATCTAAGGAAGCAGGCCAAATCCACAAGGAAAAACCCAAGTCAAGGACATTCAGCTTCATCTGTTGAAATTACTGTCAACGGTAAGTACATATTGCTTATATTTTCTACACACATTAATGAGGTTAAACATGAATTGGCATATGCAAATTCTGATACCTAATTTGGGTCCGTTCTTGAAGAGCGTTGAAATTTTTATATTAATATTTCGTTTCAGCATTAAAACAGAGGTTATGGAAATCTAGTCTCAAATTGGAATGTTGCCAAGAAGGTCAAATATTTGCTTCCAAATCTGGTCATACAGACGTTTGGGACCGTTGTCGTTCAGCAGCTAAAGATTACAGAAGCACTGTAGTTCGAGGAAAGAAGATATGCAGTAATACCTTCCAGAAATGCTGCGTTGAACAGTTTCTAACGTAAGTTTATCTGATTAGATTATAGAATATCCCAAGGTGAATACGGAAAGTGTCATTCGAAAGTGATTACTTATAATGTCTGAATAGACAAGGAACTGTGCAGGATTGTGGATACAGTAGAAAATAGTACCAGCGAATATAACTAGGATTCACACCTCGTGTGTTCACATAGTTTCAACTGTATATCCCTCACCGTACATCGCACTGCACACCGAATCTTGAATTCAGAAATTTTTTGAAACCGATTCATTCAGAATCAACCATCAATTGTACTCTTCAAAGTGACAGCAGTGGTGCATTATCAGTTACCCTTTTTTAAAGAAAACTTCTTCGTAATAAGTGTGAAAATTGACAAATGCGAAATAATATTAAACCTTGTTCTTGCGTCAACCATACATAATATTTTTCTTCTGCTTTCAGCAAGGAAATGAAACAACAAAAATACATTATAAAGCTTTTACATAGGCTTGACATACCACAGACTTTTCTAAGTCGGTCCCTTAGACCACATTTTGTCAGATCTATTAAGAAAAATATCAACTGGACAAAGAAACTTCTTAATACTCTTGAGTTCTCAGCTGGCAAAAGTCAATTAGAAATAGACAACGTAATTCAACCGTTTCAATTGAAAAGAAACGGGTCAAAATTATTGAAAATGAAACTTTTAAAACCACAAAAATATAAGAATAAGTTATCAACCGGATTGTGGGATAATGAAAATAGAAGCAAAAATGAAATTGAAAATTCATGAATTTCTTACAACTGCCTTTAAATATAAATAAATAAATAAAAAATAATAAATAAAAAACTTTTTCCATTGACGGTTTATTGAATAAATTAGTATTTTAGCATAAATTTGACATGAATAATCGTTTGAAATTTTGTGAGAAGCGGAATGATATTGATAAATCTGATTAGAACAAAAAGAATTGGTGCACAAATAATAATTTTAAAATTGAGTAAAAATGTAAATGAATGAAATACTTTGCATTGATTTTGACTGGAAATTAATCATAGGACTGTAAGAATATCTGGATAAGAACGTGCCCATTATGGAAAACATACCAAAGACCATATTCATAATGTCAAGCTCTGAAAAAGTGCGTCTTATAGTTGTCTATCATTGCATCTACTTCCGTGACACAAGACATGATCTAAATGATGACAAAACATTAGACACAGTTCGGAAAACCTTTGACGTTGTGAAGTTAACCAAAGACCGACCAACATTATCATATAGAGAAAGAAAAAACCCCGTATGGATATTCTTTAAGGTATCTTATATCGTAACATCTAAACTTTGTATCGGCAAGGGCATATATTGTAATGTTTTCTCGGGTGATGGCTTGCTTTAAATTGTTAATGTGTTTTACTAACAAAACATCACAAAACTTATATATAAAGGGGAGTAACTCAGTATGTTCGGTTTCCTTGCTTACTACTAATAATATATATATAATATTACTCTTAAAAAGGCTTACTAAATATGAAAATCGATCATGTCATAAAAATGCGCCTACTCGAAATCCAGAATGCTTCATGTCAGAAATTGTCATAATTTCATAATCTATATCTTAATATTAATTCAACTCAGAATAACTCACTAATTTTTTTTAAATTAGTTGCCTCAGAGATCTTATTCTGCTTAAGCTTACTCAATGGTGACTGTGGTTTTTAAATGTATTTTTATTTGTGTAATGTTCCAAAAATAGATAAATTTTCACTTTCAAAAGCTTTTAATGTGTTATATAGATTTTATCGGCTCCATATAAAATAGTTTTCTTTCATTTTTTACATATACAATTTGAAATTCGTTTTAAATAGTAATCCCAGAGTACATCACTGCTATTTTGGAATTGATATTTTTATTCAGAATTGATGAAAAAATGTTAAATATAAACCATAGTTGCCAACGTCAGGTGTTTTAAGGCGTAACACTATTCTATTTTTATGTAAAGTCATGTTGTATGTATCTATAGTAAGGTGACTCTAGAAGGCCTGGGGCACAATGTCCGAATGTTTTTAGTTTACAATGATGAATTACAGACAGCTTTGATGTATTTATAGCATAATTTAAACGTTTAGTTTTAAAATAAATATTTCCTAAGATATTCATATATTCATTTATGTCCAATTTTAGATGTTACAACCTATCTGTGCACATTGCAGTCAGTCCTTTAAAGTCCATTCAAAAGTATGCTGCTTCATTTTGGTCTAATGTTGTTCTTTCAGGGCTTCAGCAAGAACTCGGACCATATCGGAAACTTTAACTCCTACCCCGGAGGTTCCTCAATGGAGTTTTACAACCAAACAACCAGTCACTGCATCAGCAATAAGAACTGGCGTGAAGAAGGGAAATCATGATGTCGACAGCAGCCTAGATACTGACGCTGATATGATGGAACAAGATGAAAATGAGAATGTCGAAGACTACAAAGATCGTGAGGATGAGGTTGACGATACAATTGGTGATGACAGTTATGACAGCAACCAGAATGAGAACCATGAACAGAACGACGATAATCAGGATTTGGATCTTGATTTCGATAATGATGACTATGCTCAGAATGAGAACGATAAACAGAATAACGATGATCAGGATTTGGATCTTGATGATAATGATGACTATGCTCAGAATGAGAACGATGATCAGGATGGTGCTGTTGATGATGATAATGATGATGATAATGCAGATAATAAGATTAGTGAAACAAATAATGGGGAAGAAAAGAAACGAAAACGTAAATTCCTTCATTATCCAAAAGAAGATCCAACTGCGGACACAATCCATAAGACTCATCTTGAAAAGAGACCAACCTTGAATTCTGACATACTCCAAAGAGTCTCAAAACAGAAAAGGAATCGAAGAAGACATAGCAGGAAGTTAAGACGAAGGAAACACAAAAGGGATTAACAATATAAATGAGGGCGTTATAGATCTGATATTTTACGGTTTATGTTATTGAACTGAATATAAAATGTTTCGATGTTCCATATTGGAATACGCTTGAACGTATTTTAAGATTCCCCGGTTATTTGTGTTGAACTATGATGGTCATCTGTAGTAAATGATTATTTTAAAATTCAAGGTAGTTGTCATTTTGACATCGAAATATGCTCAAATTGCAATGTGTTAGATTGTGTATCCCTGCCACATCGATGGCTTTTCCTTATGTGGACTAATGCGTATGTTTGTGGTATGTGGGGGATTGAAAAAGTCAGCAGCACATAGAAGCCACGAAGTTACGTTTTTCACTTATGTTATGTAGGATCCATTGCTGATTTAATTCATGTTTATGCTAAATGCGATGGACACTCAATCCCTCTTCCTGGACTGAACTGACCCCACCCTAGATTATAGAGCCAGTATGCGTACTTGATCTCTTGATGTTGACACTCCGATAAGGGCACCACACCTACCCCCTCCCTTCTCCCAAACATTTCTTTATTATTCACCCGAGTGCAATATGCGGATGTATGGTTTATAACGGGACGCCTATAAGTGTGAGTATGGTAATTTAGTGTATGCTTTAGAACACTTTAGCCGTTTCGAGGACTTTGTAAATGTAAAGACTCTTCTGTATGGATTGTTCGTTTGTAGTTCCTGTATTTCCAGAGAAACAAGACAAACGTCCTTTAAAAATGATTATTATAATTGCGCTAATGACGTCATAATCTTTTTCTCTGGAATTACGATAACCACGATGAGTAATCGGCATGATGCACTAGCAGTTATAACATAAGAGCAAAGACCACATATCTTATGAACACAAGGGGCGCCCACTGACATCTTGGCCTATGATCGGTTGTACCGCATTGGTCAATATAAAATTAAATCGAGGCAGATAAGAAACCAAACCCAAAAATAATGGCAACATTTATTAATGATTCAATGGCTTGATGGTAATGTCGAACATAAGCTGGGGCGCCCCTGCCATTAAACATAATATATGCATATAGTTTTCAATGGATTTCACTCTACATTTGAACACACAGACAAACAATATTATACTACTCCTATCCATATATGAGACAAAAATAGAGTGCTTACATACAGCATAAATATAGAATTTGTAATTGTAGAATAACGTTGGACGAAACGTATTTGCGGTCCCTGCATTTCCATACATTGCACTATCCGAGTTCCGATTGGTTTGAAAACAACCTAGTAAGTATAAAAATATAAATTATTGAGTATAATCTAAAAATAGGACTTGAATTTATTTAGTTATCGCATTAATTATGTCGTCATTGGCATCATTGTTACCATTGTCGTTGTCTACATCTAAACTATTATCTACGTCTAGCAAATCGTCAACAGCACCGTTCACTTCATTTGCAACATCATCGATAGACTTCGAATCCAAAGCTTCTTTCACTGCATCGAAGATCTGTTCTAAATTTTCATCAACTTGAGAACTGTCTGTGGCATCATCTTGTAAACTGTCAACTAAATCATTTACATCATCTTGTTGACTTGCATTGGCGGAATCGACATTATCATCTAAATCATCATTTTGACCACTGACACCATCATCATCTTGGCTGTTGACACTATCATTATCTTGACTGTTGACATCGTCATTATCTTGACTGTTTACATCGTCATCATCTTGACTGTTGACACTATCATTATCTTGACTGTTCACACCGTCATCATCTTGACTGTTGACATTATCATCACCATCTTGACTGCTGACACCATCATCATCCTGACTGTTAGCATCCTCATCTTGACTGTTGGTATCATCATCTTGACTATTGACACCATCATCATCTTGACTGTTAACATCATCGTCTTGACTGTTGGTATCATCATTTTGACTGCTTTGGCTGTTAACATCTTGACTGTTTGCATCGCTATCTTGACTGTTGGCATCGCCATCTTGACTGTTTGCATCGCTATCTTGACTGTTGGCATCACCATCTTGGCTGTTGGCATCGTCATCTTGACTACCATTGTCGACACCTTGACTGTCATTGTCGTTGCTGTCTTCACCAGTACCATTGCTGTCTTCATTAGTATCTTGGCTATCTCCATCAGTATTATTGCTGTCTTCGTTGGTGTCTTGGCTATCTTCATCGGTAGTATTGCTGTCTTCGTTGGTGTCTTGGCTATTTTCATCAGTATCATTGCTGGCTTCATTGGTAGCTTGGCTATCTTCATCAGTTGTATTGCTGTCTTCGTTGGTGTCTTGGCTATCTTGATCCGTGGCATTACTGTCTTCACCAGTTGCATTGCTGTCTTCACCGGTGCCATTGCTAGCTTCATCACTACCATTGCTGTCTTCATTGGTGTCTTGGCTATCATCATCTGTAGCATTACTGTCTGCATCAGTAGCATTACTGTCTTCATCAGTATCATTACTGTTTTCATCAGTATCATTACTGTCTTCATCAGTAGCATTACTGTTTTCATCAGTACCAGTACTGTCTTCATTAGTATCATTACTGTTTTCATCAGTACCATTACTGTCTTCATCAGTATCATTACTGTTTTCGTCAGTATTATTACTGTTTTCGTCAGTATTATTACTGTCTTCATCAGTATCGTTACTGTTTTCATCAGTATCATTACTATTTTCATTAGTATCATTACTGTTTTCACCAGTATCATTGCTGTTTTCATCAGTATCGTTACTATTTTCATTAGTATCATTGCTGTTTTCATCAGTATCATTGCTGTTTTCATCAGTATCATTGCTGTTTTCATCAGTAGCATTGCTGTTTTCATCAGTATCATTGCTGTTTTCATCAGTATCATTGCTGTTTTCATCAGTTTCATTACTGTTTTCGTCAGTATCGTTGCTATTTTCATCTGTTACATTACTGTCTTCATCAGTATTATTACTGTTTTCATCAGTGCCATTACTGTTTTCATCAGTATCATTACTGTCATTGCTGTTTTCGTCGGTATCATTACTGTTTTCATCCGTATCATTACTGTCATTGCTGTTTTCGTCAGTATCATTACTGTCATTGCTGTTTTCATTAGTATCATTACTGTCATTGCTGTTTTCATCAGTATCATTACTGTTTTCATCAGTATCATTACTGTCATTGCTGTTTTCATCAGTATCATTACTGTTTTCATCAGTATCATTACTGTCTTCAGCAGTGTCATTACTGTCTTCAGCAGTGTCTGCACTGTTGGAATCTGCATCTGTGCTGTCACTATCATTACTGTTCTCTTCAGTATCTGTGCTGTCGGAGTCAGTGCTCTCGGTGTCGGTATCGTTGCTGTCAGAGTCTGTATCCTTGCTGTCTTCATCAACGTCATTACTATCCGAAGCACCACCATTCAAATCAGCTTTCAGCTGCTTGTTGACTTCCTGAATAACTTTATCCAGTAGGGTGTCGAAATCCTTTTTAAACTGGTCATCTATCTGGAAAAACAGATAACATTAAGTTAGTCGTGTCATTACTTAGGCGTCTGAAAGCTTGATTATTTAATATTCTCAATGGAAATCAAATCCTTTATTAATCCAATAAGGGATTATAAAGTCCTCTTAACTGTTGTGTATAGGATCAATTTGTATGATTTAAATTTTCTTCCAGAAGTCTATGGTTCCTGCAAATCCTGTAATGTTTCAGAAGCTTATCATTGATTGAAACTTAAGTTACAAATCTTGCCGTTTCAAAGCGTTTCAAGATGTCAATTATGTAGAGAAGCATAATTAAAATTTCTTGCCTACCTCTTTGATTTCTTCTTCGAATTCCCCATCGTCGTCTAGATCTAGACGGTCTCCTCTTTGTGCACCACTTCCTTGAGCTGCCAATGTATTCTATAAAGTAATAAAACGTATCATTAGCATTAAAAATACAACCAAGTCTTGATGGTATCCAATGAACCCAAGGTTAAATAAATAATAATTGGTATTTGCTTTTAATAATATTAAATGACATTTTAATATTTAATTAGGTTTTTTTCAGGATTTTTATAATATGGTATAATATTTGATTTATTTCTTATGGAAATTTCACGACAGATTTTACTCATTTTATTCTATTTCTCCTTCTAAATCTAAACGTTTTTTTTTTTCAGTTTTAACCTTTATAATCAGGCTTTGTAATTTTTAATAGACTGGGTGACGTTACATAAACCATCTTTCAAAAACAAAAAGAAAACAGTAAATTCACATATATTTTAAAATATATTCAAATATTAAGGTGTATTCTAAACTTTGTGAGTCATCCGTAATCGTAAATAAGATCAAGCTATCAAAATTTTCAGACAACAAATTGCTTACTTTTAAAATTATTGTGATCTATTGTCTTTTTCTTGACAACCTCGATCACCTTAACATGGGATTGGGCCGCCTGAGGGACTATGATCTGTATTGTTTATGGTAACCTATACTTGTCAATTTTCAATATTACGCCTTATTTCCCACTACGAGTGCTCTAGTCAAATGATCTAATTACTTAAATAAAAATATAAATAACTCAATTAACATATTATTAATATATTATAGTCAATCATAACAAAGTCTTAATCAATTAATTCATATTTCAAATAGCTAATTAATCAAGCGATCACAAATAATGTTAATTGGGTTTTTTGTGTCAAATGTTTTAGTGATTTGAAACAAAATATATGTTTTCATGAAACTAACTTCGATCTGTCTACAGTATTATTTAAAAGGACAAAATGCACCATATCATATCTAAATGATATAATATACGTTATTTCACCTCCAGTCTTTTTGATTTGATCTGATTGAAACTTATATTCCACCCTATTTCTTAAAGTTCTAATAGTAAGTGAGCATAAGAAACTACGTATGTTACTTCATGGAAACAACAAATAAGTCGAATATTTAAAAAGGCCGTGAAATTTTAAGAAAGTCTTCAGATTATAATGAGGGCCTTTTATGTGATTTGAAGGCTTTATTTAAATAATGAAGCCATTTTAAAGGCCTGATTACACATAACGTTACTTACTGCATCTGATTTAACTAGATTTCCACTGACTTGAAGGCTGACCATCACCGCCACAACACCAACTACAGCCAAAACACCACCTCCTATAATGTACTTCAGGAAACCTGATTTCTTGGCAACGGCCTTTGGGTTAATGGCAGCCTGAAATATACGACATAATAGAAGTTTTAAACATAAGTGAATACAGTGCTTTCAACCTTTGCAAGAAAATCAACTCCACAGAAATTGAGATAGTGAAACTGGGATTGGAAATTGGGCAGGGTCCGGAGTAAAAATGATGCATATAAGTTTTTGAGTTACTAGAGACAACGTTTTTGTTTTTTTGTTAGCCAATGCCTTGTAAAGTATAGTCATTATGAGATGTTACATAATATTTTTTAAGGTAGCTTTTTTTACATCCAGTAACTAAATGAAAATGTTACGAAAGTGCAAATTTTTGGTGATATTTCAACCTACGATTGAATACAAAAGGAGAATGTCCTCGAAGTTACCTTATGTAATATTAACCATGTAGGGCCCATTGAACATTCTAGGGAAAACATTTATATCGCTGATTGTCAAAGTGATCTATGTTTAAAATATGTGCATCGTTCGTATATAGAATCTCTTGTCTATTACTTGTAGAACCAACACTGAACTATACTTGGCCAAACTTAAAGTTGCTGTGGCATTCAATATCTTTCGTGTGTGGGACCATGACGCTTTTTTTTTATATAATGCTCTAATTGAGTGTAAAGGTTGAAGTAGAGTTCTAAATAGGACATACTGCAATGATGGAAAAACCTTAACGCCGGAGCAAGCATTGTACAGCGATTACTATATGAGTGACTTTATGTATCGCGATATGACAAGATAAATACCTTAGGAGACGTCATGACATTTACGCAGATAGCCTTAGAGGGTCAAGAGTGGTAATTATATCTCACTGCTACGACGGGTTGATGATATGGATGTAAGATAAATGTTTTGGGCATGTCATTTATTGCCTTTTTACTCATAACACTGTCACAATCACTTAGTGTATCATGTATAACATACAATAACTTGATATGTCGGTAAAGTGAATTACGTTTTAAACGAATTACACCACTGACCTAAATAAATCTTAAAGCCAAATCGACCACGACAAACCAAAATATGGGATCGGTAATAAAATTTTGTATTCTGAAATATTATAATTTATATGAAGTTGTCTGTCAAATTATTTGTAAATTAGTTCGAAATTTTGACTGCGCCTCATGGCTACTGTCTATGAATCGTTTTGACTCTTTGTTCTTTCGACTCCCGTATCAGAAATTAGAAATGAAGACGAAACAATTCATGGTTAACATGTGAATATTTCCAAAGTAAGACACTTCCTTCTGAGACAGCAGGGCTTGTGGTACCCAGGTTCGAAAAAAGCAAATACAAAACGCATGACTTTCTCCTAGTTATGATATTAAATGTCAATTTATGAAGTCTTCCGTTAGCTTAAAGTGATAATTGGCCTTAGAATAAACTAAAATTTGATAATGTCTAAAAAAGAATGTAATTATCTACAAATATGCATTTTATCATTGAAAAACGCTTAGTCAATTTAAGCGTTTTTCAAAAATGACTTAGTTTTGTAGGTTTTAAGAGATTCTGTTACTTTATGACACCAGGTAAGTTCACTGATGAATATAGACTCATATTGACCATTCTTGAGAACTAAAATTGTATCTTCATGCTAAGACGCAGTATCCCTTTAACGTAAATCAGTTTGTCACAAACGATTTAATTTCGATAGAGCCATAAGTTACTTGAAATACAACAGGATGTCACACTTCGGAAATCCACAACCACATGGTAGTTCTAGGTTTTTGTTTTTTAAAAGAAAATTGGAACATTTATAGTACAAGTACACCTTGAAATATTTAAAATTAACAAAAGCAAAATAGACTGTACCTCTTCATCGTAGCTTGTCATCTTGAAATCTTGTTATTATAGAATACAAATTCCGACTTTAAACTGGTTGTCCAATTAGAAGATAAGAATAGAACTTGGCACAAAAGGCTGACAGCACAACTAAGTCTCAAAAGAGAAATTTGAAGGGGATGACCAGCACCACCCGAAGAAAGATCCGATATGAAATGGTTTTCAAAAGACTAGGATCTTAAATAGTTGTCATCTGTCATTTTTTAAATGGGGAATTCGGTGCGCGGGACAATGTGTGATGTCATGATCCATCCATTGTCAATCATTCTCCAAACGAAAAGTCGTTTGTTGAGTCTAAGAGAGCCCAAAATACTTTCGTGAGTAATTTGTCTTACTAGTTATATTTTGAGTGACAAAACACGTTTTTTACGACCACCACTTGCGGAAATTTAAACCGTAAAATGTTGATACTAAATTTACAATTAATCGTGGTATATAGTGAAATAAAAATCATTATGATAAAATGTTTCTGTTCTTCATATTTTTACATTATGAATTATTTTGACTTTTTCATCGAATCCGTGTTCTTTTTTTCAATCGGCTGTCAGATAGGAAAATATTTATGTACCCACAAGTGTCTAAGAAACAATTGTAAATCTTTTTTAAAAAATGTATTTTTATACATGTCATTTGTCTGCCATTCAATAAAATAAAGCAGTTCAAAACTTGTGAAAAAGTCTTAATTTGCACGACGTCGCCATCAGATGCTGCGTATCTCTAAGAGGATCTCCAAAGATTCATTCCCTGTATATTAACCAAATTCAATTATGCAATAATATGATTGAATTTTGATCTTTTTCTATTTCGTATTTTCATATTCTTATTTCAGATTATATACGGGTCGAAAATACTACAGACTTTAGATTCTGACCACAACACATTCTGGTGTCTCTAAAACAACTTATATGTTCTGCGCCTGTGGTTGCGGAAGTTTGGCATTAGTACAATGTACAATGTATATTCTTTCATAGGGTTCTAATAATTTAGCAATATACCGGATTGGGAACATCCCGATCTAAAATATTTTATGATGATTTTCACGTCTGCCTCTATGACAGCTTGATAACCATTTTAACAGTTAACAGAGGCTGGAATAGAGGCAGCTGATTTCGGACTTTATTTCACCTGCTCTCACTGCTTTGATGCTTCTCCTCCAAATTTAAAGGGCTTTTTCTATGTGTTTTTATTATCGCGTGTGATGTTAAGGCAATAAAGTTTGAAAACTTATACTGGTTGCCTCTGACTGCCTTAGTGACAAAATGTAAATTATGGGGAAGTGCAATGGCGGTGCAAGAAAATCTTTTTGTAGATTATATTCTAAAAGGGACCGGTTTTTCTGTTTTTTCTATAAGGCCAGACAACTGTGCAGTTAGAATTACCAAAATTTTTTTTAAATCACTTTGGGGTAACAAACTTCTTTTTTTGGCTTATCCAAATAAAGCGATTTTCAGAACCGTTTAATTCAAGTGAAAGACAAACTGGCGATTCAATATGTACAAGACAATTAGAGAAGGTTATGTCCTAAGATCTATAAGTGTCAAACATAGAATTTTAGTCATGTACTCAAGCCTACTCGTTTCCTATTAGTGCAAAAATGTCACTAGTCATGATATACTAGTATGCCTTTTTCTTTCAGTTGAAAATCAAAAGTTGTACATCACATTGGGCGCAGTATTTTCTCGTTAGCGATTTTGATCAGATATTGATGGACTTTGAAATCTGACCATGTCTTAAACAGGAAAGAGGAGCAGTGGCTCGGTAAGCTTAAAGGTTGTTGACTAACCCGAGATTCAAGGTTTAAATTGTCGCAAAGATCGAGATGAACCTTCGGAATTTTGAAGCCTGGTTTTTCCTGGTCAGCGATGAAGGTCGGAGGGACAGACATGGAAAAAGTGTTTAGTGTTGGCTGGCATAATGTCCCTCCTAGTACACTGCGTGACATACCCCGTCCTTATTAGTCCATAAGATACATAAAATTTATATTCCATTCAGGTGAAAATATTCATTGCCGACGTCCAGGTCCGTCCGCATTTTCAAATTGTTTTATGCTCCTCTAGAAGCTTATAGTAAGGGTTTGCAAGTTTTGAACTTTTTGGGGATAATTAGACGCTTTGTGATCTAGAATGAATTAATATAAACCAAATCAAATGGACTAGTCAAGTGTTTTTGAAGAAGGAGGTTAGTCGAAACCTTACACAACTGGACACTAATATTAATTGTTTTCATCCCTTATGGGAATTTGTGAAATGATTTGATAAAAGTTTTCGGCAATTAAAAATTTAAGATTCTATTCGGCCGGGCAATATTTTCCAATGCCCGTCTCCCTTAAAAAAATGTTTAAAATCATTAATCGATTAAATATATTCCGAAAAAAGATATTTGGAGAAAAAACGCAAGTGAGTTTGGGAACAATTGTTGAAGATAGTTAATAGACAAACTCGAAATATTGGAAGTGTCCCTATATCCCCTTTAAAGTAGAATATGACTTAGCATGTCCATTTAATTCCAGTAAAATCTTCAAGACTATTAGCAGTCTACTACATCATTTTAACCAATAAAAGAATATAAAAAGAGCCAAACAGTTTCTCGTTAATCAAATTGGGCGGTTTCACCCACTTGATCATAGTTGATCACTGTAACCAAATTCATCAAACATGACCTTTTTAATTCAAATACCTGTCACGAAATGTAAGGTGTAAGGTCTAGGTTTATAGAAGCCCAATCTGATAAAGCTCACTTTCTTACCTAATTTGTTCATTGTTGAGTAATAAGTGCATTGCCTGAATGAAGGAAAGTGCATTGAAGTGATTGTGGGGAGTTTTTTCTAAACGTTTTGTATGTATTAAGGACATGATTTAGAACACTAGTTACATTCAAACTTTCAGTCAGTTCTTATTATCTGAAATAAGCGTTTTATGGCATTATCGGAAATTCTGCTTATAATATTTAAATCCAATTTGAAATTTACGTCACAAAACGTTTAAGTGAAATTACAAGCATCACAGACGTCTGAAATGTGAATGTTTTTTCTTTATTGTCTAGCTTTCTATTATAATAACCATGACAATTGCCCATCGTGTTAATAAAAATATGAATAATTGAGCTCATACTGGTTCCGTTCAACCTGCATTGCAGACAAACAGTAATTTGTACACTCGAATATGAATTTACTTTCATTCAAATATATCGCAGCCTTCTTTTGTCTTTTGATCTGCCCTATAAGTGTTACTTATAAGTGAGGAACTACGGAACTCCAAATTTGGCTAATATGATTTAATAAGGGTTTTTCCAAATGTTACATAATTTTTATCGCGATTAGTCTTGGCACCATCACGATGTTCAGTCAAGCGTCTGTGTTTCTTGCAGCTCAGCGCTTAGTTTAGAGGCATTGAAAAACGCACAAATAATTCAAAAAATTTCTTTGTAATCCCTTTTAAAGGGGCAGTACGCTATCAAACATTTCGTAAAATCTACCTGTAACCTAATAAAAAAAATAAAGATCAGTTTGACCTAGTATTGGTTTAGGGGAAAAGGCGGTATTGATTCTCCCAGGTGTACAGACCTAGGGTGGAACAAATATTTTATTGAGAAAGGTGGATCTGGATCTGTTGGATGGTTTTCTTCTGTTCTGATCTGAAATTAGAAAAAGATAACCCGCCCAATGAACGAGAAGTATAGTACCTGTTAAGTACAGATTGTTGTCAGTTTGCTAGGAACAAGATTGGCATTTATAAGTTTCTAATTTAAAATCATGTTTATAGACATGGGGGAATTTCTCTTGAAGACTCTTATAATGGACATGAACTATCTTGCTTGCTTTATTACTATCTGTATTGAAGGGGACGATAAAGGGTTCTAGCATTATTGTGAATATTAAGTCCTATTGGTCTATCTGTATTTAATGTCCATTCAAATGGGTTTCCCTGTATTGGCGAAATTTGGTAGTTTCATCTTCCGGCATTTCTATTTCTATACTTCAATTTTAATTATAATTCAGCAAAAATAAAAGGATATTGAACTCGATCAACCTGCACCTGTACATGTCAAAAACTGTATAAATGAAGATATATCGCGTTATTAAATTGGATTCAACCAAACCTAATCATTAGTTTTAAATAGGCGGGGCACAAAATTGATTGCACTTATAGATCTAAGTTATACTCTGTTTTACATTGGTGGATAATATTCTTACTCCAAATTTTGTCTCGACCGGCATTGCGAATGTAATAACTTCTAGACTTACAAAAGACAATCTAGAAGAAAAATATGCCAATAAATAAAGTCAAAATGTCCCCTAAAGTTTTATACTTTATATCATCGAGATCACTAGACGCCACTAAAATGATAAAAGATACCCGTGAATCATTTTTTTTTTGGGGCGGGTCTTTCAAGTTTTTTGTTTCCTCTGTGTCAAACCAATGTGACTTTTCGTAACCGGTATATTCAGTACGATTCTATATTTAGGGGGTGTAGAAAGATACCAAGCAGATTCTCGGAAACCTTGGCATCGGCATCCAAATCCTTCTCTCTTTGAGGAGGATTTGAACCTATGGCACCCTTTTTTTTTAGCTCGGGGATAGAAATGGGGTTCCGGATCTACCGAATATTACGCACGTTTTGCATCAGTTATAAAAGGATTTTACTCTTATTTATTTACACCTACATGTTAACTGTAATTGATATGTAAAATGACAGGTTTATTGCGTATTGTTTTTAATAATTATTATATATGTGAATTTCTAAAATAAAAATCCATAGTGGGACATCACGGAACGGCAATATCGTCATAGTTTTGAATTCTTTTATTTTTATTTTTTTAAATGTTAGCCTTGTGAAATCTGTTACTAGTAGATGTGAAATAATTTTTAATAAAAAAATCCAAAACAAACTTTATGCACTCGACATAAACAAAGAGGTTCAAACAATTCTTTTTTTTTTCATTTTAAAGGACAAAAATTGGTATTTTTTCAATATGGAAATTTCGTTTTCTATTTCTTTCTTCACTCTCTGAATTGTATAACATCTTGTAGGTGGGTATAATGGTATAGGTATAATGGGAATTACGATGTGCTGGTGGAAATGACCTGTAAACTGATTCATTATCAGTAGATAATAACAACGAGGGTTATTATAAATATCCTTAATGACCTTAACTGTTCTCTTACAGTTCAATGCGGGGCCGCAGATACTAGTCGTCAATGAACCTTTCAAACGCGGATAATTTTGTATTCACAAATTTCAACAGTAAACTGTGAGCATTGCCTAACTGATAATGCTCCTTTAATTGCGAAATTTAATGCCAACGAGTGCAGTAAGTTGCCTCAGGTCAACAGACGATGGTCGACACCAAGATCAAACTTGATTGAAAATAAAATAGAAATAAAAGCTATATTTTCCTCGTCGATGCACTCATTAAAATAAATCTTAGAGATTTATCATTTCTGCATTTATATATGAAGATATTCCTTTCAGCTCAATTTTTTTATTTCATGTTTAAGTCATGCACAGGAAAAGCAATTTACGAAATATCACACGTAGATCTGCATTTTGATGTGACAACTATATAAAAGCATCACATAGGCCCACTTAAATTTGGTGATTCAACTTTGAAGGACATAAACCGTTAACTTTTAATTTATGACAGTCGTTAACTCTAATTTATGAAGGTATAATGTGTTTAAAGTTATGACTGTAACTAAATTATAAATGTACATCTGTACGTGTCTTAAAACATGTCAAGACGAGAACAAATAATTATTAGGGATTTTTGTTCCTCTTCTACAAAAGATGATAACGATCAAATCTACATTAGTTCACTACCGCTGATTTTGAAATTTTGAGCTGTATCCTCCGAGCCTTGCTCCTAAATAAGCATGTATGGTCAATAAATGGTAAAAAGGCCTACCACATTTCTACATAGAGTGTTTCCGTAAAAATAAAATGATAACTAAATAACTGCTATCAGGTTAAATCTAAATTATTCTTCTTTTTCGTCTTGAAAAGGGTAAAATTTCACTTCCGGTTATCATTTCAATGCAGACGAACTGATCTGGAATTAAAACGTGAATCAGGTGGCCGAAATTAAGATGTATCTAGTAAGCAGATAGCTGGACACTGGTGCTATATCATTATCGTTTGTGGTATATAAAAAGACATATTCAATATTAAGGAAAATATTTCAGATTTAAATTTTGCACTGTTCATATCGTCGGCACTATAACATATTATTGTGATAGAGATCGGAGGGAAATACCATCTAGTCGTTCGGATTGGACATGAACCTACATGTGCCGTGTACTATGGGCTGTGAATTTTTATACATGTAGAAACGCATTCCGAAAATTTATTTCATACTTTTAGCAATAGTAGTAAGAATGAAGATGTTTCAGAATAGAACCTGTTATATTTATGAAACTTTATGAAATGTTTCTACTCAACCAAGGTTATTTTATGGTGGTTGTCAAATGAATATGTTGTTATCTTGATTGGCGGATTGAAAGACGTGATAGATATAATATTGATGGATTGTAACATATTACTTTTTTGGAAGATTCTATGGTCATTCGGTATATTATCTGTACCAGATCACTGCAAAAATCAAGAGAATTATATAGCTTAGGATTTTATATTATTGCCGATGTTTGGTCCACAAATTTGTATAGTGAACATTAATGAAATGAATTCACGTCTTGCTATTCTGCACCTTATGGGCTTATGAAGACGGGCAACGCGATGCAGTGTGCTATGAGGGACATTTTTCAAGGACCACGGCATTATCCTGCTCTTTTACGATTTTCAACTGTCGAGCACATCCTGTAGCACACGGGGCCTCGGTTTATTTTCCCATCCGAACAACTAGACGCTTACCGATATCGTATTCATCATCAAGATCAATGGGGTTCGGGATAACCAATAGACTTGTTGAATTTGAGAATATTTTATTCTTTAAATCTGAGGGGATTTTTAACAATTTCCTGAAGGGATAATAGGTCTTAGAATGAACATAAAGTTTGAAAATGTTAAACTTGCCCAATAAGAGCTCTATTCATCTGTAAATATACCTGCTGACATATATAACATAAAAAAATGCATATCAAAAAAACTAACTAATTATGCATAAAGATGTATTTGATTATTGAAAAAAGCTGAATAAATTGATAAAGCGTTTTTCAAAAATGATTAAGTTCTATGAGTTTTCCATATTTTAAGGGATTATTAAGCATTAAGACACCAGGTAAGTTCAATGATGTATACATACTCATATTGACCATTCTTGAGAACTAAAATTATATGTTCATGCTAAGACGCAGTATCCATTTAAAACTGCTGGTATCTTGGAAAACTCATCGTTGATAATTTTATACACGGCCTGCAAAGTACATTGGGATTTGGAGAATCATGAGAATCGAAGTTCAGTTGTCTTACTCTATTAAAATTTTCATTTTCTCGACCTAGGCCACCATTAATACTTTCTAAAAGCAGTCTTTTCAAAATAAAACGCCTATACATGCATATAGCATACGAATGAGAAAGTGTTGACTATGTTAAATCAGACTTTGACAGATTACCGATCGTGATTTTTGGTTGTGGTTGTAATGAATTATTTAGAAGTATTTTACTCCTTCTTTTAAATATCAAAGCGATACCAAGTCAGCTGTGTTGGGCATAAAATAGTACATATCACGATGTGTCACGATAAACTCAGCCCCCCTCCCCTCAGCTCTTAATATCGACTGAACACACGGGTGATACACATTTAAGCCCAGTTATGAACACGTGCGAATCAAACAGTTCTGTCTCATCTTTTATTAAAGGTGACATCAGATGTCTTATTAAATTCGAAATGTACTGAAATGAATGGAGTTTTACGCCCTAGTCTTCTGCACCTTATGGGATAATGAAACCGGGCAACAACATGCAGTGTGCAATGAGGGAAATTTTGCCAGGACAGCGGCATTCGGCACGCAAAAACAAAAAAGAGATGTAGAAGGATTTTTTTTTTATAAAATAGTAGGGACTAAATTCGTAATGTTTTAGTTGTCTGAATTTCAGATCGAGTGGTCAATCCTGACAGTTACGTTAGTATTTTGTGGGATTTGAACAATCATTAAACGTATGCCTGAACGCATATTGCGGTATTAAATATATTTGGTGCACACAAAGTTTTTTATGGTATCACCACCAAAACCCAAAAAAGCGAAGGATTAACAATAGCCTTGCGGAAGCAGACTAATTAGGGTTAAATAGGTAATAAATGTTGGGAAATGTAATAAAAAATGACTTATTTTTACACTTTTATCAATCGATAATATGCTTAATATAGTAATGATAAATAATATTTTATTATATAAATTATATATTATAAAAGTGTATAAATGTAAATATAAAACATATTTATAAATTGAAATGGTAAACTATTATCATATATTGGTAAAATATTATTATATATTGGTAAAACATTACCATATATTGGTAAAACATTATCATATATTAGTAAAATATTATAATATTATATTGATAAAACATTATCATATATTGGAAAAACATTATCATATATTGGGAAAACATTATATGGGTAAAATATTATCATATATTGGTAAAACATTATCATATATTGGTAAAACATTATATGGGTAAAATATTATCATATATTGGTAAAATATTATCATATGTTGGTAAAATATTATATGGGTAAAAAATTATCATATATTGGTAAAATATTATCATATATTGGTAAAACATTATCATATATTGGTAAAACATTATCATATATTGGTAAAACATTATCATATATTGGTAAAACATTATCATATATTGGTAAAATATTATCATAATTATATTGATAAACCTTATCATATATTGGAAAAACATTATATGGGTAAAATATTATCATATATTGGTAAAACATTATTATATTGGTAAAACATTATCATATATTGGTAAAATATTATCATAATTATATTGGTAAAATATTATCATATTGGTAAAACATTATATGGGTAAAATATTATCATATATTGGTAAAACCTTATCATATATTGGAAAAACATTATATGGGTAAAATATTATCATATATTGGTAAAACATTATTATATTGGTAAAACATTATCATATATTGGTAAAATATTATCATAATTATATTGGTAAAATATTATCATATTGGTAAAACATTATATGGGTAAAATATTATCATATATTGGTAAAACCTTATCATATATTGGAAAAACATTATATGGGTAAAATATTATCATATATTGGTAAAACATTATTATATTGGTAAAACATTATCATATATTGGTAAAATATTATCATATATTGGTAAAACATTATCATATATTGGAAAACATTATCATATTGGTAAAACATTATATGGGTAAAACATTATATGTAAAACATTATATGGGTAAAACATTATCATATATTGGTAAAACATTATCATATATTGGTAAAATATTATCATATATTGGTAAAACATTATCATATATTGGTAAAACATCATATTTTGGTAAAATATTATCATAATCCATTTCTTAGATTTTTTTTTTGTGTTTCTAAATGCTATTATTAATATCATTTACAGATTTATCATCATAGAGAGAAAATGTGAAAGATTACACTAGCTCTATAAGATGTTGAACAGGACATATCGGACTCCACTCAACAATGATACCGGTATTGCTTATGACATATATATCTGATAGATGAATGACATCTATCTATAAAAAAGACAGTCCTGAGATGTATTCATTTTGACAAGTATCCTGCATGACGTCAATAGGCTACCGTCGTTTCCTTAAATGTAGAAAAATCCGGTATTCACAAGGTTGTTCGCTAAAAGTGGTACTAAATAACTACAAGCTACTACAGTTTTTTTCCATAGTATCTCTTTTCAGAAATAGAATCCGATTTCAGAGGGTGGAACTATCATCACATCCCTACATGTGAATAATGCCGATATTATGGCAGTATCAATCGTATTATTTTGGAATAAAAATCCATTTCTTAATTATAGATCATGTCATGTTCCAAAAACATACTAGGTTCCCTTATTATAAGGAACTAAGGCACCAGTGAACCCCAAGAAATTTAATGAACATCAATAGGTTACGGGAGCGGCCTATATAGAATCGTTCACATGGTCTTTATTCTGCAGTTGGATTTTGGAGGATGTGTGGTGCCAAAGAATCATGATAGGAGACAGGGTCACTTGCTTCTTTCTGAACAAGATAAAATAAAATCACCTATAATTATAACCCCTTTAAAAGTATCTCAATTCCAGTCTTGAAGATCGAGTTTACTACTATTTAAATTCCAAGCTGTAACCTTGTAGATCGAGACAAATACGACTTTCTGGAAATAGTGTTTCAAATATAAACTTTCACAAACCTTCGAGGTCTCGTGCAACATTTTCGTTCATAAATTGTGTAGTTAGTGTTTTTGAATTTCAGATTTTTGTAAGTGAACAAATATTCTAGATAAGAAACACCTGTCAAAATCTCGATTCCGAAATCCCAAATATTTTTAACAAAATAACTGATTTTTCTCCAGTTAGATACGAGTAATTCCGAACAAATCGTGACTCTAAGGTACAGATTGTGCCGACTGATTAGACTAATTATCACCAATCAGTGTCACTCAGGTTGACCTTTAGCTCAGCAGATGAATGCTAACAGTCTATTGGCTAGTGAAATTTTAAACCAATGAAGGCTCAGTGTGAAAATTCTGGTTTGGAAAACTGCTCGTTTTAGAAAGAGACTTAGATCGTTATCTTAGTTTTATCTCCATATTTTTTGTCAGAACTTTCAAATGAATGTATGCTGTATGATTAGCACTATTTTAACAGCCAAAATATTGCTGAACATTTTTTTATTTATATATAATTGGTGTACAGAAATTCTAACTTTGATAGAAGAAAAGGTTAAAGACAATAATAATTATATACCATTTACCACATTTTATTGCGAGCGTATAAAAGCGACAAATATCAGCAAGTAACATTGACCCTCGAGAGCGGAATACGAAAAAGGCTTAATGGTGCTCTCGTGAAAATATCAGTGGTTCAACTACAATATTTTGTACTGGTTGAGGCAATTACCCCACCCCAGCCTTAAGGGTTCTCCTTACCTAACACCAGAAAAAATAAAATACAAAATTGGGAAAAAAATGTGCCTTAGTTGGCCTGTACAATTCTCAGAATACAGAGATGTTATGTTATGTTAAAAAGATTCCAAAGGAAGGGGCTCTAAACATCTTAAGTAAAATACCTTAAAATTACACACTGCATGTCATTGACCGTCACTAAAAACGGACATAGAAACAGGACGTAAAACTCTATTTTATTTCTTACTATGATTCTATTGTACTGTAAAAGTACACTGGTCTAGTAGGCTATTTGTATAAAGCTATTATTCATATCCACCCATTCTTAGCTCTAGTCTATTGTGAGGATTAGATTAGTAGGTTAATCCGGTATTTAAGAATATGTATTACGAGGTGTATATAGGGTATAAAACTATTAAATCCCGATTAGGATTTGTGATTTGTACTAATATAACAGAGATTGTGTAGGCTATCTGTTTGTTACGCTACACTTTACACATGTCTTGCTTTATAGACAAATGTCGTTAACCTGGTAAACTTCCCTCATTGCACACTGCACTGTGTTGCCAATTTTCACGATTCCCATCACTGGTTGTGCCCTTCATTTCCTTTGAATCTTTTACTCACATCCCAAGATGAAGTATATGAGTTTCACTTAGCCATAAAACACTGCACCCCATTATAGAATATGCCGCTTTTTACATCCAGTGTACAATACGGGAAAATTTCCTTGAACAGTGGCATCAACTCATTTCTTCAAATCTTCTTGAAGAGTGTTTATCAATCTCAAAGGCTATAAAGGTAACAGGCTTCATTTGTTTGATGATCACTTGATATTGTTAAACCAATCAGAGTTCAAGTACCTGTCTTATTATAATAGCTGATCACTAGTTTATAAAGGGAATAATGACTACAAATATTATTTTATGTGCTAAATATCATATCAATAATTTTTGAGTGGTCGATCGGTTGCACTAGTCCGACGAGAATGCATAACTGAATAGAATCAAACCATGTGTTATTTATAAATACTTTAAATAATGACGTTTCGGGTTCGATTGCCCTTAGTCAAGTGAGGTATACAGAGTTTGTCATTCTTCTTTATAGAGGGATTGACGTATTCATTAGGTTCGTTTAAAAAAAAATTTAAAGGTTAAAAAAAAAGAAAGAAATTTATTAAACGTTTTTCCTTTTAAAGAGTATGGTTTGGTTATCGTCATACTTCCTAACAAAACCCGTATTCGTGATACGATGAAGATCTTACTGGGCAATAAATATTATCTCCCTTAGAAAAAATCTCCCATGGGAAATCTGCGATTTTTTTTTTTATATCGTGACAATTTTTTATCTCCCTTGGCAAATCGGCGATTTATTTTTATATCATAAGAAATTTTTATCACCTTTGGGAAATCTGTGATTTTTTGTAAGTTTTAAATTCATGAAAATAGGTTTGTAAATATATAATCATATTTTGATTTTTATAGAATTAAGCAAAACATTTTTCTGTACGCCTCAACAGTTTACAGTGTTACAAGAAATTGTATATAAATTACAATTATTAATTCCTTTATGTAAATAATCGAAAGTACGCATGCGCTAAGAGAAAGCGTTCTTATCAACGGAAGAGAAAGTGAAAGTTTTGGGACATGTAAACAACTCACGCAACTAAGTGACAAAATGAACCATTAAATAGTAATTTTGTTTATCTTTTAAGTGATATACTGACGTTTTAAGTGTTTTATGGCAGTTTGAAGTGTGAATTTGTCGTGTCGAAAATGTTAAATCCAGGAAAGGTTATAGTTTCTGAATGTAATACATCGTGATACATTTTATGCCATTTGTGTACAAGTGCCGTCGCCCTGTATAGAGTTTTGGCTTTTATTGAGCTACTTATATAGGCCTACAATATACGTTTGAAATTGACCATTATTCAACTGAAATCATGTTTTTGATTTTGACTGTGGATGGATTATGGATTTTGCAGAAGGAAATAGTTTAGAAAAAATGTGGGCGAAGTTGAATTTTCAAAGCTCTACAGGAGTCTGAACAGACATTTCATTTGTCTATGACCTATCTAAAGACGTTAATTTGTTAAAAAAAATTGTGATCAAGAAATTCCAATCAGATATGATGAAACACGACCAGTTTTCGATGAATTTTGAAATGTTTCCCTATCTTCCAATACAATCTGACGTTTCTGAGGCTAGCAAGTCTTATCGCAGTCGGGAAAAGACCAACACAACTGTATCAGGAAGTTTTAAAGGTTCTAAATCAGAACGACATCATAAAAATACCTCGCCAAATCATCAGCCAGTTAAAACAGCAGTGCCTTATATAATCGACAATATTAGTTTACCACGTCTAGATCCCAACACACCACGGCGAAGACGTTATGCTGGAGGTTCAGTGGTAAGTAGCGTGTATAAGCAAATTTATGGCAGGCAGGTAGCCATGAGAAGCTATATCATGCAAAGAATTTTAGGGGTACAGATTGAAAGTCTGTTGAAAAGTGATACATCTAGCCTTTTAATAGCGCTCTATTAGCTTGTATTTAGACAGTGATACCCCTTAGACTGAAATAAAAATTGAACATGATAAATCCATTAAAAATGGATTAGAAATGGAGTGAAAAAACTGTGTGGTAACCTTGATGTCAAACAGTAGTTGGTTTTAGTGGGATTAGATCACCTGATATACTTCACCGCTTGTTTGATCATATCATACTGACTGTATACCTATATAGATCGTATTACATCTACCTATTGTTTAATATAGGTTTATAGTATATCTTTTACTTCGGGACTCTGTTATCATTTTAAAGGGACTCTGAGAGGTTTTTTAATCTTTTTATTTGTGGACTTTTATGAAGTTAAGATGCCACTATGGCACTATCTTAAAACCACTTTTCTGAAATAATGGTATTTGCGGAAAATGACTTCAATACTTTGTCAGCTTTGTTTGGAATGTCATCATCCAAATCGCATCGTTTTTACGATCGAGCAATAACAAATCCAAACCTAGTTGGAGTCCATTATATTACAACGACAGACTAAATCAGTCGAATGATGTAAAGGGTCATGATAATTTTTTGTATAGTAAAGTAGTCAAGCCTTAAAAGTGCTTTCCTGATTCTGGTATCTACGATCAGATGCATTCTGGTACGGGAATGTCATTAACCACACACATCAGACAATAAACCAGAACAGAATTTAGAAGCTATTCTTGTTCCTTCGTAAAAAATATAGAAAAATTATTTAAAAATGTATACTAGCTTAATCCAAAAAACTTTATAGGTAAAAACAGGAGGCTCTCATTTTTTTTCTGTAAAATAATGTACATGTATATACTGTATGGTAATAAGCTTTCAACGAGTTTGGATTGTAATAACACTATCAAAAGATTAGTAAGTTATTACTGACAAAAGCCTGAATAATACTTGTAAAGTAATTGACCAACAATCAGTACACCAAATCTGTCTACTGTAATAGATTAAGAATTGACCCCTGGTTTATGGTACAATTAGTTCTTGAACTATTTATTTATTTACAAGAGGATTTGGCAAAGATAGATAGTGTAAAAGCAAATGATATCTTGAAACACCTTAACAAATGAGATGCATTCCACTGTTAGGTTAGACCTCTAAGTCTGGACTGCTGTCAGTCACTGCTGGAAGCTGCGGTCATGTTTGATTTTGAACTGCTGATGTGGGCAAATGCCTTCCTTTATTAGAGCCTAAATGTTTTCACATCATTGATATACTAGTACATGTACTTCATAATGTAAAAGTGAATGAAGCATTCGCAATGAACTGAAGTCAAGTGAAGTCAATGATAAGCAGCTTAGCCAACTTAACTGCTGACGATTCAGTGAAGTTGGTCACAGTAATCACAACTACATGCTTAAAGTTATTTGTTATGCTACCAGAGAGTAATATAAAAAAATACCTGATATAGTCCCTTTAAATGTATTAAAATGAGGCTCCTCTAATTTGATAGCGTAACTAAGGACAAAATGGAGTGTAGACAAACTTATAATTGTTCTAAAATTTAAATTTTTTCACCATCAATGCTGAATATTGACATGCCAGCCATTTCTCAGTTTATTTTGGAGGGAACTAAGTTAAAATGTGTCGTGGTAGGTCTAAAACTGTTTCCTTTTTTTCTGAAAGTTAAAATTTAAATAGTTAATGTTTTATTAAAACAATTCAGAACTTTTTGTGTTCGATGACAAAAGTTGTTATGCTGTTATTTTTTAGACATAAAATAAAACCATCAGCTTGAACATCTATAGTAATCTATTTGTTGAATTGTACAGGAACTATATGTCAGATTTTGGAAAGTGATAAGTATGAATGAAGTTGATTTCTATCAACAAGTAAATATTTGGACCATTATGTTCCTGGTTGTTGGTGTTTTAATTGTAGTTGAACTATTTTCAAATTCTAATTCTGCTAAGCGATACATTTATTAGCTCTATCAGCTGGTAAATGTTTGGACTACAATATTTATGATTTGTGTATTAATTGTAGTTGAACTGTTTTCAAACTCTTATTCTGCTAAGTGATACATTTATTAGCTCTATCAGCTGGTAAATTTTTGGACTACAATATTCACGGTCAAGTTTGTGTTTTAATTGTAGTTGGACTGTTTTCGAACTCTAATTGTGCTAAGTGATACATTTATTAGTTCTATCAGCCGGTAAATATTTAGGTTACTTTGCTCATACATTATAATAATAATTGCAGATACGTCAGATGGATGGTCTGACCTCTAGACCTGAAGAACCAGCAGAAATCAATCCTCAACCTGCCCCATTTAAATCTCAAGATTTTTTGTAAGTATGATATATCACAGTTTGAAAGAGCTTATAACCAGGATAACAAACAGATTCTTTCTCTTGGCACTGATATTTACCAGGATAAAAATCAGGTGCTTTGTCTAGGCACAGATATTTACAAGGATGACAACCAGGTACTTTGTCTTGTCACTGATCTTAACCAGGATAACAACCAGGTGCTTTCTCTTGGTACTGATATTTACCAGGATGGAAACCAGATGCTTTGTCTTGGCACTCATATTTGCCATGATAACAACCAGGTGCTTCTCTTGGCACTGATATTTTTCCCCAAAATATCAACCAGGTGATTTCTCTTGGCACTGGTATTTACCAGGACAACAACATGTGCTGTCTCTTGGCACTGATATTTACCAGGATAACAAACCAGGTGCTTTCTCTTGGCACTGATATTTACCGGATAACAACCAGGTGCTTTCTCTTGTCACTGATATCACCAGACTATCAGTCTTTGGCAAAAACCTCTTTGAATGTGAAACAAATAGATCCTAATTATGGGCTGGATCCATTTAAGAGGAAAGCAAAGAGATACAACAAATTTTTTAGGCCTTATTCTTCTAGACTAAGCTAACTTTAAATCTAGATTTAAGATCTAAATGAGGATTGACAGTAACCTGATTGGATGATTTTAAATCGATTTCATTGATTGACCAATCAAATTACTGGAACACTACATCATCACAAATGAGACCTTTTTGTTCTCGAAATCTGTCCATCAGTAAATCCTTGGCAGACGTTTTGCTAAAATTTTCACTGGTTATCTGTGCTTACTAAAAAAGCAAAAATAATAGACTCTTGGATTCTTGTTTCTTCTCAGCTCATTCAACTTTCTTATTTCTGTTCTTTTCCTTCCTTTCAAATTCTGTTTTGCGCCACTGCAATTGCGGATGCACGAAAGTAGGTGTAAATCAAAGAATTTCAAGGCACCTAGTTGAATTTAAAAGTTAGTCGGATCTATCTATTTCAGATCATCAACAGTGATGAAGAACATGCCGATATCAAAACGTCATCAGGACACGTTTAATACATTAGATAATTTATATTCTGGTAAACGTGGTCAAGCGTTACATACACAGAGATATAACGTAAGTTTCTAATAATAATTACAAACTCTTTATTTTACATGGGTCAGATTAGGATCCAATACACAAGGAAATGGTACTGCCTAACATTCAACACATGGAGACAAACATAAACACTTTATTTAACATGGGTCAGAAATAGGTCCAAAACACAAAGATATGGGTCTGTCTAACATTCAGCCTATGTACTGGGGGCAGTACAATGGATGATACAGAAAAAAACTACACAAATATTTCAATGTACAATTTGTTTACATACAAATTTCTTTATATACACAAGTAAATGTGTATTAGATGGACAGATCTATTTTCCTGTGATCAAGTACATGCTGCAAAGGTAATACACTTATACACAAGAACATGTGTATTAGATGGACAGATCTATTTTCCTGTGATCAAGTACATGCTGCAAAGGTAATATACTTATACACAAGTACAGTGTATTAGATGGACAGATCTATGTTTCACTAGTGATCAAGTACATGCTGCAAAGGTAATATACTTATACACAAGTACAGGTGTATTAGATGGACAGATCTATTTTCCTGTGATCAAGTACATGCTGCAAAAGTAATATACATATACACAAACACATGTACTTTAGATAAATAGACATTAAAATAGGTAAATATTGATATTAACAGCCCAGTGATACAGGTTTAAGAGCTGATATGATATAAAAGACAAAAACTTTAAGCTGTATCCACCTTCATCTCTATGTTTATAACTTTAATGTGTGTGTATTAACTTAAGATTTTTCTTGTATTTCAGTGGGATACCAGCAGATCTTTTGATAGGTAAAAGAAATTATTCATTTATTTAGTGAAACATTTACAAGTTTCAAATATTATGATTGCTTATAATATTGTTAAACTGGTGTCAAATGTTTAATCTCTTTGTTCCTAAATAGCAAGTACCATGTAATATACTGAATACTGAATCTGAAATATAAAATAAAAACCTAATGTGATTTTTTTATTTTGATTCACTCAAATTAATGCAAACTTCACACTTAAATCTAGAGAAATATTTATGAGAAAATTTCAACTAAATAAAAACAAAAAAACATAGAACAGTTGATGCATCTATTACAGTTTAAGCTGTATACTCTGCACAGTTTTCGAAAAAAAAAAAAAAAAAAGAATTGACAAACCGAAAACAAACTGGGACAAAAAGTCCCACAATAAAAACAATTGCAAAATGATTAATCTACTTCTACTCAAATTTAGTCTGTGAACCCCCATGAGCAACAGGCTGTGCATGTTTAAGATCCTGAATATTAGATAATATTCAACAGTTAAAAATAAAAGAGTCATACACTATAAAACAAGAAACAAAATTGCAAAATATCTCACTTCTTTGATAACAAAGCAAAGTAATAAGGGAGAATAGATATAACAAGGAGTGGACTAATATACAGTTTAAAAAATATTCTCTCATTGCACACTACATGGCTTCTCTAACCTTCATTTTCAGTTCAGTTTTATGGTAGTGCTCCATTACATTTCACTTCATTTCAAATTTAGCTCAAGTACAGGAAATTAGATTGTTTTCCTTATCACTTCATGACAATAATGATTGAATTTTTTGTCAATAAAATCAATGTAGGTCAATAGCCTGAACCAAATGGTAGAATAAAACAATAAAAAACTATTGTATTATGATATTGATATATTAATATTAATATATTAGATTTATAACAGGTATAATAACTTATTACTCTAATATTATTATCATTAATAACCATATAACATGACAATACTAACTATTTAATATGACATAATGAATGAATTAATTGATCAACTGAATGAATGCAAGAGTTTATTTATGTATTAATTTATTTAAGAAGTGTATGAATAAATGAATGAATTAAATAAAGAAAAGAATGAATACATTTTTTAAAAATGTACTAATCAAATGAATGAATGAAAGTATTAGCATGAATAAATGATTTTGAAAAATGAATGAATAAAAAGGAAAGATTAAATAAATTAAAAGATATAATTAAAAGAGTGAATAAATTAACAAATATAATTAAATGAGTTAATAAATTAAAATAATATAATTAAATGAGTGAATGAATTAAAAATATAAATAAAAGAGTAAATGAATTAAAAAATGAATAAGTGAATTAATTATTGATATGAATGAAATATGAATAAATGGATGTATAATAATTCAATAATGAAGTTAGATGAGTGAGTGAATAACGAATGAATGAATGATAACTGCAGATGCAAACATGTTGTTATTCAGAATTGTAACTTTTTAACTCTATCAACAGTTATACAAATTTCAATTCATTTCATTAGAAAATTTCTTTTAATTTGGATTTCATTTCGTTGTATTTCAGTATGTCCCAGAGAGATAGATTAATAGCTGAAATAGAGAGTTTAGAGAGATTACGAGACATACGACGTAAAACTGAAATCTTACCACACAGACTACCACTTGATATGTGTATGGGTGGTAAACGTTTAGATATTGAAGAAAGGTGAGAGGTTTTCTATTTAAACTCCAAGAATATGAATCAACTTTGTGTATGACCAGGAACTGAAAGTTGTTTCTTTTGGTTGGGTTGTTCATTTACAATGCTGTAGATGATTTGAAATGAAATACTATTCTGCACCTTATGGGCCAATTAACATGGGTAACACCATGCAGTGTGGAATGATGGAATTTTGCCAGGAAAAAAGCATTAGCCTACTCTTTGTAATCCCAACTGTCAAGGGATCTTTAATGTGCACAGCCTGTAGCACATGGGGTCTCTGTTTATTGTCCCATAGGAACAACTAGATGTTTTTCCATGCTAGATCCTCCAACCTGCTTCACTGACAAGGGGAAAACCGGGCTGAAATATTTAAATATTCATCCCAATCTCTGCCTGAATTTGAAAGGGCTTTGGTTTTTTCTTATTGTATGGCAGTTGCAACTTCTACTTTTGGGTTCATTTTGTAAGTTTAATGAGTTTCAATCAGGTCGTCTATTTGATTTCAATGACAACAAATAACTTTGGAAGATGCTTTATCCAATGAATTTGACTGTCTTTGAGAACCCATTTCATCAACGTCAGCTACACTCCCCCAGGAATTTTCGAAAAATAGAAACCTTGAGAAAATATTTCTGACAATTCCGAGCACCAAAATACAAATTACAATTTTCATCTTTTTGGGTTTTGTAAATTAATCAATGTCTGCTGAGAAGGTTTCGAAAGAGGACAATTGGTGGGGCTAAATTCACACTAGCTAGAGCCCAGCCCCCGTGGACCAGGGTTGAATTAAGATCTGTTGTTTTATGTGATATACAAATGTGATATACAAATGTAATATACAAATGTAATATACAAATGTAATATACAATGTAATATACAATGTAATATACAAATGTAATATACAATGTGATATAAAATGTGATATACAAATGTAATATACAATGTGATATACAAATATGATATACAAATGTGATGTCATTATATTTAGGGCCAGAAATTTAATGTAGATTTATGTGGGATATGAAACTGATCCATGTTTGCTATATGGCCGTTACTATGACAACATTCCATCCAAATATCACATCAGAGGAATTAGTAGGGCAGGGATTGTAGGTGGTATGTATATGTAACTAGCCTCTATCTATAATCTGAATAATGTATAATGTTCTTATTACAGATTTGATATCAATAGAGAAATAAGAAGACTAAAGGCTATGGTACTACCTCAGTATGCGAAAGATTTATATCATGGTCGTGGTATACATTTACCTAGGTAAGGTTAGGTTTAATTAAAAGATATGTTATGCAAGTCACATGTGTCCATTGACATACTTGTACATCTTGTGTTCAAGTTAGATACAACACTTGTTATGGTTCATATATTTGTTACTGTGGAACACATCCACTCATCATAGTGGCTACTCATGAATTGACGCATGTAGGCTACTAAATATTCATGAAATACATGTACCGGTACTTGATACTTGATTTTAGGGATAAGTTTTGTTGTTGGTTGTTGACATTTCCATTTGTTTTATCTTACAGTAATCATAATTCTATAAAACCTAGACAGCCACAGATTTCAGACTTTGATGATTATGATGATAATGGTAAGTTTTGAATTGACTAACTCGGGTGTATCAAATGTACCAAATAAACTACTAGCTCTACTTGACTTTGCCTCAAATGACACATAATTCGCAAATGTTTTCTGTGCGTTTGACGAAGGAGGTCTTATTGCATTAGTCATCTAACATTCTAACTAGTATGTTTTATGGACAGCAATTTACTACTATATTAAATATCAGTTGCATGGTTTTGAACAGAAATGACTTTATTTTTTCAGTAACAAATTCTGCCCCACCATCTTTTACAAGAAAACCTTATGGCGTCAGTACACAGAGATCTTTTAATGAGTCTTTACCACATTCACATCGTAAAGAAATTTTACCACAAATTAACAGAAATCCCAATTTAGGTAGGAAAAATATTTATATCATTCTTTATTGAGTAGGCCCAGGAGTGTAAATGTTTGTACAGTACATAATGAGGTTTCTACAAAGTCCAGCTTTCATGAAAAGAAAGAAATTCATGTTACGAAATTTCATGAAAATATTAGCTGTACTCCTTATTGGGCTGATAAAAACTGGTTACTTCATTGCATTGACTATCAGTCTTGTAACATGTAAATTATCTTGAAATCTTCTGCCATCGAATGACCTTCATCTCATCGTAGGCCTATATTTATATTGAAAGGTCGTTGCAAATATATAATTATGTTTGTGTGGATTTTGGCTAAGACATGCTTCTGCCATGGGTCTGTTTGTTTATAATTGTTCTATGATATAGGGTTATAATTTGATTAAATTTTTATTATTAATTTTGTTAATGCTTGTAGTTCATAATGATCTGATCTTTTTTAATAAACCTTTATAGTAGGAAAAAAAGAACCAGCTGTACTTCTCTCTCAGGAGAAAAGAAGAATAGAGAATCTTAAAGCTAGATTACATCAAAATAGTAGGCAGAGAATAGCTTCCTCTTGCTTTCTTTCTGTTCTTTGCTTACATGACGTATATATACTGCTTAATATCTTTACTGCTGTGGTATCTTTAGAAGGGCCAGAATTGCGTATTTAATCAAATGTTATCATAGCATTAGATCAATACTAAGCTATGTGTGGTTCTTACATAGAAATAACATACAGGCCAATTGTATATTATGTAGGCCTATTGTATATTATGTAAGCCTATTGTATATTATGTAGGCCTATTTTATATTATGTAGGCCTATTGTATATTATGTAGGCCTATTTTATATTATATAGGCCTATTCTATATCATACAGGGCTATTCTTTATTATGTGGGCCTATTCTATATTATGTGGGCCTATTGTTTATTATTTAGGCCTATTCTATATTATGTAGGCCTATTGTATATTATTTAGGCCTATTCTTTATCATGTAGGCCTATTGTATATTATTTAGGCCTATTATATATTATGTAGACCTATTCTATATTATGTAGGCCTATTGTATAATATGTAGGCATATTGTCTATAATGTAGGCTTATTGTATATTATGTAGGTCTTATCTATATTATGTAGGTCTAATCTATATTATGTAGGCCTAATCTGATATGTAGGCCTATTGTACATTATGTAGGCCTAATCTGCTCTGTAGGCCTATTCTATATTATGTAGGCCTATTCTATAGTATGTAGGCCTATTCTACATTATGTAGGCCTATTCTATTATGTAAGCCTATTGTATATTATGTAAGCCTATTGTTTATTATTTAGGCCTATTCTATATTATGTGGGCCTCTTGTTTATTATTTAGGCCTATTCTATATTATGTAGGCCTATTCTATATTTTTCAGGCCTATTCTTTATCATGTAGGCCTATTGTATATTATGTAGGCCTATTGTATATTATTTAGGTCTATTATATATTATGTAGGCCCAGTGTATGTTATGTAGGCCTATTGTATAACATGTAGGCATATTGTCTATAATGTAGGCTTATTGTATATTATGTAGGTCTTATCTATATTATGTAGGTCTTATCTATATTATGTAGGCCTAATCTGATATGTAGGCCTATTGTACATTATGTAGGCCTAATCTGCTCTGTAGGCCTATTCTATATTATGTAGGCCTATTCTATAGTATGTAGGCCTATTCTACATTATGTAGGCCTATTCTATTATGTAAGCCTATTGTATATTATGTAAGCCTATTGTATATTATGTAAGCCTATTGTATATTATGTAGGCCTATTGTATATCATGTAGGCCTAGTCTATATTTATGTGGTCCTATTGTATATTATGTAGGCCTATTGTATATTATGTAGGCCTAGTCTATATTACATGTATGTGGGCCCTTTGTTTATTATGTAGGCCTAATCTATATTATGTAAGCCTATTCTATATTATGTATAATTTTGTAGTTGGTTTGTGGTTCCTATCCTTGCATGTATACTGTTTAAAGGGGCACAATCTTGATTTTTAGTGGTCGTTTTGGGCCTTTGTTATGTTTAAACAGTCCTCAGAAATACTCAAGCTCTAAGAAAATCGCAAAATACCTTGAAATATACCTCAAAAATTTCACTTTTTATTTTTTTCCCGTGCTGTACGCGGCTGGTCTTCAGTCAGTCTAAAAATTGTGTGTCCTGTTGACAAAATCTACATTTGTAATTACATGTACTTTCTTTTTGTTATCAGTGTGGGCCTGCGCAGTAGTCTATTTATAACTCTTTGATTTTCCAATATGGCGGGACGTTCATAATATCTTAAGACATTATGATTTTCAAACACGGATAAATATGTATACCCATGGATTTGAAGGCTCAAATTTCAAAGGTACGCTCTGTAGACTATGTCTGATTAGCTAAACAAAAGATTTCATGTGTTTGAGGCTGTCGGATGATTATCCGAAACAAATCAAGCCTGTGCCCATTTAAATCAAGAAAAGAAAACTATTCTACTATAAACAGTCTAAAAATGTCTAACTCTTCTCTTATTCTCTCTATAGGCCCAATACCAATATGTTTGGTTTTTATGTGCTTTTGAGTGTGTTGCTTGAATAAATTGAGCATTAATTGTATGAGCGCTTATGGTGGAGACACAAAAACAGTCTTTTTCCCTAATTTTTGTCGCAGACTTTACAAGATTATCAATTGGTTTATTGTCTGCGACTTAAAATGACCAACTGGAAATATATTTTGTCTCCTTGTGTGCCCAAAGTTGGTTGGCAAAAAACTTATGACAAGACTCAGGCCAAATCGGCGCCAAGAATCGCCGACCCAGACAGTTATTGTGTCTGCACTCAAGGAGCACACATGATTTTAAATGTTCTTTCTTTATCTAGGCAGATATTCTACGGATTGACATGAGTAAGATTCTCAAGACTAAGGCCCTTGTGCTGTTGGTTTAAATAGGTCGTGTCTGCTAGTCTTATCTGATTTAATATATAAAGACATATTCGACCTTTGATTTTGGTCTTTCACTATGTCAAAATTTGGTAACTGTTCAAAGCAATTCAAATAAATTTGGGTTTATGCCTATTTAAAGGTGAACTACATGTACCTCTAAGGATGACCATAGGTTGACATTTTTAAAATTGTTCAAAATGAGACTTACCTGGAGTCAAAGTTATATGACAGAATCCCTCTATAATCCAATAAAGTGCTTAAAGTGTTTTTAATGATTTATGGATATCATAGAGATTCTATTGTATAGGTCTACTGATGATTATATACTCTTATTAACCAAGTTTACGACTATAAATTTTATTCTAAGAGGTAGTATTCATTTTAAGACATTTTCAAAACAAGATACATTATGTTAAAACAACTTGTTTGGACCAAATGGAAAAATATTGGAAGTTTATTACTCTATTTCAGGTTTTGATTTGGATGCCTCTCTTTCCCGGTCTAATGCCTTACCTAGTCTGAATAGAAGCCCTGCTTCTTGGGTACAAGATCAAAATAAACATCTGTAAGTATTTATTTCTATAACAGATCATCATTTCTCAAATCCAGTGTGTTATACCATAATTTATTCCCTTGTGTTCCTTGATATATATTACAATCCCTTTGATATTATTTATCTATTCTACTATAGTAAAGAAAGACAAGATGAAGAAGAAAATGAAAGGAACAAACAAGAAGATGTGATAAGAATACCTGAAGCTGAAAGGTAGACATTTTGATACAAGTTTTTTATCTTCTGTGTATTGTAGATGATAGTTGAAAGCTGACACCAGTCAAACTCTCAGAATCAATGGCACTGGCATCAGAATTCTTCACACCTTGAGGAGAACTTAAAGGGACTGGTTTACAGTTTGGGTCTTGAGAGGGGTAACATAGGCCAAGCCTGTTCCCAAATCCTTTTCATAATGTATTTGTGAATAACATATTGTTTATGCAAAAAAATAATTTTGGGTCTTGATGATATGTAATTAGTGTTCAGAAGTATCAGAAATACATGAACATTGTATAATTCATTTATAAAAACCTCAAACTATGAATGTTACTTTTTATTTATCTCAAGTCTCAAGAAATCATTTTAACTTTCTAACACACATGGATTTGAAATTTTGACGATAACTGTGAACAGTATTACTGATTACCTCAGCTTAATAAAATTTCCTATTTCTGAGACTAAGATATGACTGGTCAAATGAATTGCAAAACTGTCGTTTAAACCTATATCAGACTTGCTCACCTTGTGAGATATTCTACTGCCACAAAATAGACCTGAGCAGTGGCTCAGCCAGTTAGATGCTTGCTCACTAACCTGAAGGTCCAGGGTTCAATCACGACAAAGGTTGAGATGAACTTTCGTATTTTTCAGCCTTGTTTTCCCTTGTTAGTGATGCAGATTGGAGGGACTGACATGGAAAAAGCCTCAAGTCTTTCGGATGGGACAATAAACCTAGCCCCCATGTGCTGTGCACGTTAAAAATTCCTCAACAGGTTGAAAAAGAAATAATAAATAGGCTAATTCCGTTTCTGGCAAAATTTCCCTCATTGCACACTGGCATTGCCTGTTTTCATTAGTCCATAGAGGTGCAGAAAAGACTGCATTCATTTCATTTCATTTTCAATTCAACATGAACAACAGCGGGGGTTAGAATTAGAATGGTGCATTGATGCTATCAGTTTTATACTGTTATCAAATCCCTCTTAGTATAAGATCTGAGTCATCTAGTTAGTTCTTATCAAAAACATATATTTTTTTTCCTAAACTTCTGTTTACAGATCAAATACTGATGTCATAACACCTGGTGCTCCTCCACCTACTGCTGGTTTAACAATTACACCTGGTTACACAACACCTAGTAAAACACCTTACCCTCTGAAGGTAAGTACATAATAGTTACCATATACATGTATTTGGCTACATTCTCTAAAACATCTTTAACTCTCCATTCAAATTATGCTGTAATGTTTTTGAGGGGGTATTACAAAAAAAAATATTTTTCTAAATAGGGAATACCGTGGATTTTTTTCATTAAATAGGGTACTGAATTATCAGAAATATTGCCCGAAGATCAGCAAGAATCTCTCAGACAGAAATTCCATTCTTTGAACACAGATGCTACTGGGTAAGTTGATGAAGAGGAGCATTTCTCATATTACTGACATGTGTTTTTGATACACAATCCTCATCGGGGAAAAATGGCTTTGAAAATATCACTCAAATATTGGAATTTATTTAGTAAAAGAATTCTTTGAACAGGAGCAAGAAAACAAAATGAGAATATTTGAGTCTTCTATGTAGTTGACCAGAGCTCATTTTAGGTTATTGACATAACATTTTGGATATGCAATCTTCATCGGTTGGTAGTTGGAAAAGGGAGTTACAGATTAACTGTATACCAAATAGTGTATATTTTTATCCACAGTTCATTAACAATCTAAAATCAAAGTTACAGACTGATATTTTTAAACTTTCTTGGAATCACAATGAGCAAAAGACCAAGGCACATAATGTATTAATTTTCCAAGATCATTTTGATGCAATAACTCATTTTTATTCCATTCCAGCCATCTTGAGTTTGATCAGCTAAGACAAGAGCTTCCTTCAGAAATAACTATACAACAGGAAAGCTTTCTAAAACAGGTAAGAATTTTGAACCTTTGCCTCTTTGGAAACATTTCTTAAAGCTGTCAATCTGCTATTCATATTGGTTTGGAATTGATTCAAATTCAAGTTCTGTAGTGAAAGGTCATTTATCAGGATGAGAGAGCAGGATTCCAGCTACCGGAACCCCTTTAGAATTGAAATCTGGCACACAGTTCTTTGACAATTAAAGTATATTTCTGTGTATTTGGTTCTAGGTATATGATATCACAAGTTCAAGTACATATTTTGGTGTAGATGAATTTCTCAACATGTCTAAACTGGGAGACACTGTTTATGAATTGAGGTAGCTTTAGTCTTATTAGTTAAATGTATTCTGTATATTATGTATAAATGTGTGACACTTGCTCACTAACTTGAAGGCTCAGGGTTCAATCTTGCAAACGTCAAGATAAACTTTTGGTTTTTGCAACATGTTATCCCCTTGTCATTGATGTAGGTTGTAGGGAATAATGTGGAAAAACCGTCTAGTGGCTAAAATAGAACAAATAATCCGAGGCCCTGTGAGCTACAAGCTGTGCATGTTAAAGAAAGAAATTGAAAAAAGGCTGGCTAATTTTGTCTGTGCAAGATGTGCTGCATTCCTCACTGTATGGCATTGCCTGTCTTCATTAGCTTGAAAGCAGAAAAGTAGGATATAAAACTCAATTCATTCCATTTTTTACTATGCAAATACGTAAAGCATAATGCATTATACATGCAGTGTGTCAAATTTTTATTGAACACAATTAAAACAAGAATTTTGTTATGATCATGGATGGATAAGAAATAACATATAATCAAGATTTGAAGACTTTCTCTTATGAATGAAACTCAAATAAAATAAAGTAGATAAATGTATTAAATAAACACAAGATATATGGATATACTACTACTTCAAGGTTTATTAAATACTATGTTTAAGTAAAAATATTAACGTTACCTCAATGTGTTTTGAAATGTAGTATGTAATAAACCTAGAAGCAATATATCCATATATCTTGTTTTTTTTTAATGCTTATGTTCCTGCTTCTATATGTCTTACAAAGAATAGATAAATGTAATCAAACATAGTAAAGAATTTGTGTTCTTCAATGTGTTTCAATAAGTTTGTTTGATTTCAGTGGTGAAGCTAAAGAAGCCTTTAAAGATTTAGATGATTTAGATTTAAAACAATTCATCATTCATTATGTGGTAAGATAATTTTGTTAGCTTTCTATTTGGAGGTGGTGGGGGGGATAGTCTCTTGACAACCAAATATGCTGAAAAGGTACAGTTGTGAAATAAAATTGTAGGAGGTCATCATTTTTATACACCCACATCAATTTAAGCCTGTAAACACCTCAGAAAGTACAATCCTTGATGAATTTGAACAAACTTGGCATGAGTTTTGTAATCATCCAAGGATTAACCCTATTTAAAATCAGATAAATCGAAAAATATTTAATATGAGTTATTGCCCTTGTTTTTGAAAAGGCTTTCATTATTTAGCTCGTTTACACTCTAGAAGGCACAATTGTTGACCGTTTTTGATGAAACTTGCTGAAATTGTTTGATTTCACCAAAGGATGACATTGTCTTTGAAAATGAAAAAAAAATTCATTCTGGCGACACTGTAACGACTATATATGATGGATTTTGTACATCAGTCAAAGTATTGTGTGGTGACCTACACAATAATCAATCAATTTGTTATATTTGACACAGTAGCCTAAATTTATTTCTATATTAGACAAAAGAGGAATGATTGTTAAAATTAGAACTGCCTGCAATCATATGACCTGATTATTGACACAGACCAATAGATCCAGCTCATAAAAAATTCAACTAGCTTGAACATATTGGTTGAAATTATGACTTAAGTATTATGACAATTTACCACCTATTGTTTTTATTGGTAAAGTGATACTGCGTCTAAGAATGGACTTAAAATTTAAGTTCTCAAGAATTTTCAATATGAGTTTACATATATTTATTTTTCCTTTTGGTAACAGCTTCTCCCCTCCAGATATAGCTTCTCTGTAGTTGGTACCAATTGGATGTCTGCTGCAGTTTCTCTTCCTAGCCCCCAGTACAATAGTCATGGAGCAAGAATTTCCTTGACAGATGAGTCTGAACTGTTTGCCCATGGCGAACATGTGATATGTTCAATGTGAAGTCCAGTGGAAACCCTTAATGTCACATGTCACGTGTCCCGCATGATACATGAAATGTGATACGTGACACGTGAAATTTGGTGGAAACGCAGCTTATAAAACAAATTCTAATATTACAAACCAGTAACTTTTCTCTTGGAATTCATTTCTAAATATAACTTTGTGCTTCATTTGCATAATATGATATATTTTGGATATTGTAATTCTGTTAAAGAGAAGGTCAGATGTAGTCATTTATTGTGAACATTTAGCATTTTGATGGCTTAGGGCACATTGGTAGGTTACATATTTGTAGGGCATTGTGTATCCTCTATAAAAATCAAATTAAGTTTTTCTTATCATTATTATTATGATGGAAAATGATGGTTTAAACGTTATTATTTACTAAGATATTAGCCTTTTGACTTTTATAGTACCATTAAGAATATTGATGACACAGTACTTTAGTGATAGCACGCCTACTTATTACGTCAAGCAAAAGGCAATATATGCTTGTATCACAAAAGGTCCATTATGATCAGTGACGTCATGAAACACTTGGTAGTTGGTTGCATTGTTGGGTTGTTGAAAGTCATATAATAATATTTTCAGGACTTGTTCCAGTCTGTTGACAGAAACCACAGTGGTAAGATATCTATAAAGTCTCTGAGAGAAATATTATCTACAGCTTGGGATCTGAATCTAGAAGACTCAGAGATCTGGTCTAAAATGATAGACACTGTTAACATGGTTAGTAAATGTTTATGTATTCAATTTGTGGGCCAGAGGCAAAATTGTCAAGAAGTGCATTTATGGTTATAAATAAACCAAATAAATATTTATAGTTGCAAGATGTCTCGAATAGTGATGTTTGTGAAAAATTACCAGATTTTCATGAAATATTGGATAAGAAACATCCATATAGTAACAGGATAACAAATTAGGTTCACAAGTCCACCTTGACAGGGATCCTTTATACCAGCTGGTCCTTGGCCAAACCTCTTGGCATTGATCTATCCCTGATTATCCATACCCATTTACAGCTGGGTGGACTGGAATTATGAGTGAAGATGACTTATTAAAGGTCATTGAACTTTCGCACACTTATCCAGATTAGAACGTGTGTCCGACATTATCACTATTAATCTTTAAATGACATTTAGAAGTAGATAGAACATTAAATAAATAAGATAACTATTATGGATATACTATTCCTTCCTTTAATTTTTGCAACATTTCAATTCACATACAGGAATCTTTATCAAGCACAAAAACAATAATGATTGTTATTGTGCTTGATAAAGATGCCTGTAAGTGAATTGAATCAGTGCAAAAATTAAAGGAAGGAATAGTATATCCATAATAGTTATCTTATTTATTGAATTATCACTACTGTTTGTAAATTTGTATAATTTTTACCTAAAAATTCTGAAGTTTCTGTATAACACGTTTTATAATACTTTATAAAATGCACTTAAGCAGATTTTGACTTAATTGTAAACATGAGATTTCTACTTGACTAACTTATGTAGGTATGCAGGTTAAAAGTAGGTCAGTTGTCTAAAACTTGCATAGCTTGGAAACATATTGAAAGACATATTTATGTAGGTTGTAGGCTATGTGTCTATTTTGATTTACATAGTAAGTTTTTTTTTAATTTCCTTTTTATTTTTTTTATTATTTCAGATGAAACCAGATCAAATTACGAAAATTGAGTATTTAGCTCATCTGCCATATTTCCACAGATTATCCAACAATATGAGATCTTGAATCTACCAAATGCAAACAAATAATAGTGCCAAAAGAGTTATATTTACTTCCAGATTTTTTTCCTTTTTTTTTTTAACTTGCCAAAAGATTTATATATTGTTTATATCATCTGAATAACTTTATAAAATCAAAGTTCCAAATATCAGATGGATTCCAAAATTCAGATCATGTAAATGTTTCATATATTTGATATATTCAGATTATGTGAAAAATTCTGATCACATAAAATTATATTCAGATTATATGAACTATTCATATATTTGAAAGTCAGAAACATTTTAGAAATTCAGATATTTTTGAAATTCAGATGATATGAACGTATCGATATATTTGTAAAATTCAGATTGCTCAGAATATTCAGATTATATGAACAATTCATATATTTGAAATTCAGAAACATTTAAGAAATTTGGATATATTTGAAATTCAGATGATATGAACTATTCATATATTTGTAAAATTCAGATCACTTAATTAATTCAGATTATGTGAACAATTCATATAACATCATAAGTTCAGAAACATTTTTAGAAAATTCAGATATAATTGAAATTCAGATGATATGACTTATTTATATATTTGTTAAATTCAGATTTCGTTAATAATTCAGATTATATGAACAATGAACAATGTGAACATATATTTGAAATTCAGAAACATTTTAGAAAATTCAGATATATTTGAAATTCAGATGATATGAACTATTCATATATTTGTAAAATTCAGATCACTTAATTAATTCAGATTATGTGAACAATTCATATATTTGAAGTTCAGAAACATTTTTAGAAAATTCAGATATAAATGAAATTCAGATGATATGACTTATTTATATATTTGTAAAATTCAGATTGCTTAAGTAATTCCTATTATGTGAACAATTCATATACATGTATCTATACAATACTGAACAATTCTAATTGCATAAACAATTCAGATCATAGAAACAATTCATATACTTGTAAAATTCAGATTGAGTAAAAAATTCAGATTAATATGTGACCATGTCAGATATTTGTCAAAAAAGTTAAAAAATGAATCTTAAAGCCAACATTATGTCCTGTGATATTTTTTACATTATTTATTAGTATTATTTATATTTGTATAAAAGGTGTGTTTTTCTATTTTTGTTTTAAACCTGAATAAATCATTGAAAAGCAATGTATATTTTCATTATATCCCTAAGACAAATACAACTACTGTATAATATATTCAGATATCTATCATCTATCTAGTTTCTATATAGGATAGTATACTGCACTAATAAAGACAAAAATTATCCATCACCACAATACTAGTGAAAATTCACATACCATGAGTTAAACATGGAAAATATATGACAAAAATATCAGCCCAACAACTTTGTGTATTGTCCATTAATTTAGTTCATTTATGGCATATCTGGTAAAAGGTGGTTACATGTACTTATCATAGATAAAATGTAACGGTTTGCCATTTTCAGGGGTTGGTTCTACTCTTATAAGTAATTAAGTCTTTAGAAGTACAAGAACTGCATGAAAATCGCATAATTCCTTCGAAAATCAAACTAGAAATTTCACAAACTTCTTCTTTATGGCTTTTCCATGTTTGGCACAGCCTCAAGAAAAATACAAGTCATCATTATTTTCAAACGCAGATAATTCTAATCACACAAAGATTTGATTCGTTCAGCTGTGAACTCTATTTCTGATTAGCTTAGCTAAAAATTCCCAATTTCTTAGACTTAGGTATGATTGGTCAATGGATGTCTTTTTAATAAGCCAACATCAAAGAGGGTGTAAATCTATCAGTACTTAACAAACTATATACAGTGGATTCCACTGAGTGGAACCTAGCTTATCCTCACATTTCCATTCAACATTAAATACTGCGGATTAACCAAATTTTGGAGTCATGTCCCTTCCTTTTTGCACATCTGTCGAGTATCAAGAACGCAACACATTAATAATTTATATAATCATAATTTAATATCACATAATATACATTATCATTTAATATCTTATAATTTATCTTAATATTAACACAATATCAACACAAGGGATACATTCTTGTATTTATGATTCATACATTTATATTATATATGGTACTCCAAAGTCAATTGGGTAAACAATACAATGAAATCATATGGTAAGTTTAAGGAAATGTAAGAATGCATCCCTTATAAATAATATCTATATTTATATATCATAGCAACAAACAATGGACACTATCAAGTAACTGTTCTGTTAAGGGATAAAAGTCTTAGAATGAACAAAACATTTTAAACTTGCCCAAAAAGAACTCTATTCATCAGTAAATATACCTGCTGCCATAAATAATATCCAAAATACCAAGTAATTATCCATAAAGATGCATTTGATTGTTGAAAAGCACTTAATAAATTGATTAAGCATTTTTAAAAAATGACATATTTTTGTAAGCTTCTGGATTCTAAGGGATTATATTACTTTATGACACCAGGTAAGTTCACAAATACTTAGTTTAATGAATTAGTTTTTATTTATTGGATTGTTAAGGAATAGGAAAGTCTACTGATGAACAAGGACTGAGTTAAAAAATTTCAAATTTTTGGTCATCCTATGTGGTAGTATTCCTTAAATCGAAAACAGAAGCAACTGCCTGTGAAATATAATTTTCCACTGCAAACAGACCAGTTACATTGTAGTGACCTAAATTAACATTTGTAAATATTTATCATAAATACACCCTGTTTACATCTTTGGACGGCAAACTAGCACATTCAATAGAATACACAATAAAGAGGTACAACTAGAATTCAACAACAGAACGGGGAAAGATAAATTCGAATGGCTTAAACATTGTAAATTCTGAACACTAAAATTTAAAGTGATTGTATTCTTTCAAAGCTAATAGATCTCATTGAGCTTTTGTTGAACATTTCAGATACTGAATGATTAACTTTTTACCCAATTTGTGGCCTGCACTACCTGGACTTAACAATAAAGTATAAAGGTTACATCAAATAATGGACGGCAAAGTTACAACATGTATGTAAATGTACATGTATGTCATTTGTGAACTGGCAAGGAAAGATATATGGACGGAAGTGATAAATAATTGTGGACTTAAGATTATATGTCAAAATTGGAGGATGACATTAGGCCAGCTCAATTCATCAATAGGAACGCAGAGATAATTTATGACAGTACACATAAAATTTGCATCATTGAGCCACGATACTATAATTTTTCTATGTTCTCAAAACAATGGATGGAGAACAATGTAGTCATTTGCAGTGATAAATAACTCTGATACAATTATGACAAAAATCTTACAAATAAAATCTGGCAACACTTCTAAATTAGAAATATTCAGGCAAAGCTATAAATAATAATGCTGATAAAATGGTCTATAAATAGTTTGTGCAAAAATCACTTTCTAAATCACCTGGTGTATGAAACAAAAAAGCAATATTTTAAATTAGCATTTCAGTTGATTGTAGTCTTTCACTTCAATCTGGCAACACATGTATATTATTCCTTCTTTAAAAAACATACATGTAGCAATGGATGCTTATGTCATAATTATGAAGAATTAAGCAGATATCTACATATCACACAGAGCTAATGAATATTGTATAAGTCTTGCATCCAGTTGGAATGTATATTTATATATGATATATACTTTCAACACAACACAGTGCAACATAATCTGGCAACACTGCAGTTAACTGTGAGAGTGAAGCAGAAGTGAAATTCTGATAATGAAGAGTTCTAAAATGCAAGTGTTTTCTTCACTAGTTTTAGCTGGGATGTTCTAATGGTTCAAACTGTGATTGATTTGTTTCAATTCGTTTTAAAAGTTCTGCTGCTACAGGTCGGAATTCAACTTCCCATGTTTCCTTAATGTATTCTCTCACTTCATCTTCAACACTGTCATTTAACTGGGTTTCTAATGCTGCTTCTTGGTCTGTAAAGAGAATTTGAATTCAGTATTTAAAACAGTGTATCATGAATATGTATTTTGACATGGTCTTATCGACCATTTTTAAACTAAGCCCCCTACACTGTGGAAATTAGAAGAATTAGGGTCTATTTTGAGTGAAATGATTTGATAGGCAGTTTTATTATATCTTTTGCAACATGTATTTTTTTAGATGAATTGTACATTTATATATTGTATAATATTTGTTTTTCCCATGTGATCCATTGTATTGCCCTCATGGACTGAATGTATGACCAGAGAATGAGCTTGTATATTGGACCTAATTCTGACCCCCTTAATTAGTGTTTATATCATCATTAACCAATTTTTTTTAGATATAAGGCTAAGATCCAGAAACTGAGGTTTTTTGAACAAAGCAATAACATAATATCAGAACTTACCTAAATATTCGTCTAATATTTCTAGTAGTTCTTGAGATTCTTTCTCCCCAAAACATGCAGAGGAGCTGGTTATTTTGGCACTATAATTACATAATACTTTACAAACAGTACTACTCAACTGCCAGTCTTCACGACCAAAATCTCTTAAAACTTCTATTAATCTGGAAAAATAATTTCAAATAATCATTAATAAACTTAAAAAAACTCATCAAAAGATAACAATTTAATGAAGATTTTAGACAATTATTTTTTACACATCTTAAATATGTACTTCTAAGACCAAATATTTTAAGGAACAGAAATTGATTGGATGAATATTACATAACCCAGAACACAAGATGCATAACAATATTGTTAGATCATGGTTGACAAGTGGAGTCACCTGCAGCAAAAAAAAAACAAAACAAAAGATTTTAGATTTTAATCCAAATGGAATATTAGCAATATCCAATGATCTTTTTTCAACTACATATACTTTGTACTTACTTTGAAATGGCACCTTCATTTTTCAAGGTTGGTCGTTTGTCCTCATCAGTCATAAAGTTCATCAAGACACCACAAGCAATATAGACCACCTCTAAACTACCAGAGTCTAGTAATGTCATCATTATAGCATCAACTTTATTCTGGGATAGGAAATCGCGTACTTGTTTTTGCCGTGTCAGATTACCATACACTCTAGCACATTCGATCATACCTTCCATATTATTGGATAGAACTGTCTTCAATAACGCTATAAACAAAAAATAATCAACTTATAAATTAGGCAAGGCTCTTTTACAATTATCATTGTGAAATCAAGGGTTCCAACTCTGAAAAATATTGTCATATTTGAACTAATCCCGGAAATCATCGTTCTATATTTTAACATAAGACCATATTCACCTGTGTACCATATTGAATCCAGAGCACAGCTCATAACGCAAACACACAAAGTTAACAAAAATTCCCTTTTTTAAATCCATAAAGTCTCTGTCCTTATCCAACTAACGTTTTACATCAATGGAGCCCATTAAGCTATCAATAATGCTTAATGCTATTTGATGAATATTACATGGACACATTTCTGAGTTATGGCACTTTTCAGCCTTTTTCTGGCTGTTAATAGAGTGTACAGCGATTGTCACATTAGCTATTCTACGATAACATAATTTTTATTATAAATTTCAGTGTCTCAAAAAAAGGAGTGAACATGGTTTATTGAACCAACCAGACATCTATCTAAGACTTAGATGAAAGGAGGTGTTTTGTGTAGTAATTCACATAAAATATACACCAAACTTAATAATTTGTTCCAAGATATCATCTTACCTTGAGATATATCCATCTGTTTAGATATAACAGCATTTGTTTTAGTGGTATAGTAAGATAAATTATTAATAGTAGCTATTGTATTTAATACTAATTCTTCACTAGTTGATACATCACAATCTTCTATAATAAACATACAGTTATCATTAACTCAAGCCATTATCAGGGGGAAAAATGTTGTGTTTATACAATGAAACAGAATTGCATGCATCTGTATTACTAGAATAGGAGTTCAAACTATGCTGGGATGAAATGTTTAACTTTTGGTCTGAATCATTCACTTGGTGCAAGCATGAGTTTCGAGAGATATTTTTGTTAGGTAAAATAACAATATAACAAAAAAAAAATTTACCTAACAAAATGATTACTTTATGAAAGTTTTCAATCGAACATTTTCAGATTGTTCAATAATAGTGTTCATAGCATGAAATTTGACGAAACAAGGGCAATAACTACAAAATAATATGTAAGCTTACCTAAAAGCAAGAGCAAAATCTGTACCAAATGTCCATTGCTAGCTATCATTGGTCCTAATGTCTCATTAATAGATAGATTAGCTATAACACGTATCACTTTAATTAATACATCTTCATAGTCACCCTGTTTATTTTTACTATCATTATCTGTTTCTAGTTTCTTATCACTATAACCATTCTGTTGCTACATAAATAAAATTAAACATGAAAATATGTCTGGTAACTAGGGTCTTGAATTCTGTTTGGATCTACTATTTTATTGAATCTTAAACATGTAGAAATCACACAATTCTGTTGGACTTTAATGTTCGACTGTTTTGTTCAAATAACTTAACTTAAAAGATACCAACTTCTTTGATCTACATTATAATTTAACCCATTATTTCAAAACCTTATTTCTTTCAACTATTAACAAAACAATTGATTTTTAACTGGCCTTACCTGTTTAAATTTGGAATGATATATATTTAATACTTTAAGGAATGTATTCATAGCTTCTGTTTCTTTATATAATCTTAACCTGGCATCATCTCTCTTAGCTGTTATATTTCCTAATACAAAACATAACCTCACCACTAAGGTCTGAAAATAAAAACAAATACAAATCATAACTTATACATCATCTTATACATGAACAAAACAAAAAAACCTTTTATAATAACAAATACAAAACATAGCCTCACCACTAAGGTCTGAAAATAAAAACAAAATACAAATCATAACTTATACATCAACTTATACATGAACAAAACAAAAAAACTTTTATAATAACAAATACAAAACATAGCCTCACCACTAAGGTCTGAAAATAAAAACAAATACAAATCATAACTTATACATCAACTTATACATGAAAATAAAGAAACCAACAAAAAACTTTTTAATATAACAAATACAAAACATAATTTCACTACTATGTCTGAAAATAAAAACAAATACAAATCATAACTTATCCATCCAGCTATATGAACAAAACAAATACAAATGAACGAAACAATCAATTTTAAGATAAATACAAACATAACCTCACCACTAAGGTCTGAAAATAAAAACAAATACATATCATAACTTATGCATCAAGTTATATGAACAAAACAAAAACAATGTTTTAATACTACAAATACAAAACATAATTACACAACTAAGGTCTGAAAATAAAAACATAAACATTTTAAGATAGATACAAACATCACATAACCACTATAGTCTGAAAATAAGAACAAAAACAAATCATAACTTATCCATTCAGTTATATGAATATAACAAAAACAGCTTTTTGTAATAACAAATACAAAACATAACCTAAGTTCTGCAAATAAAAACAAATAAAAAATCCATAAGTATGATATGATAAAACTTGTTTTAAATAAATAAATAATTAATAAATATCAGAACCTTCTTTTATTTTTAGAATAAACTTTCATAGTTTCTTTATAAAATGCAGATAGATTAAATTTCAAAACAAATCAAACAGTTAACAGATATTTTCAAACACTGACCAAGACAGTGCAAATTAGTAACATTCACAAGAGAACTCACCTCTTTTTGTATATGTTTATCAATTAACATTATGAAAGACTTGAAACAATTAGCTTGTTCACATAATACTGTTACACAATCTGTATGCATTGTTATTTTGCTGAAAGCGAAAAATATTTATCAAATGTTATTTATCATGTCAGTCTTATTTGTGCTTGTATACTTAGACTGTATCAAGATTAAAATAAAATGACACTGAGTTTTATGGGGTTCTATAGCACAGCCGTAAGTCATCTTCACCTATAATTCCAGTCCACCCAGCTGTAAATGGGTAAGGATAATCTGGGAAGACTCACACCAAGAGGTTTGGCCAAGGACCAGCTGGTAGAAAGGATCCCTGTCATGGCGGAATTGTTAACCTAAGATGTTACCCTTGTAAAATATGGCTGTTTCTTAATTCCTTTTTATTATGTTCCATGTTTCTGTAGCTACTTGTGCTAATGAAAACTGACAACACTATGCAGTGTGCAATGAGAGAATTTTGTCAAGTCAGAAGCATGAGTTTAGTTTTGTATATATCCATCTGTTGAGGAATCTTCAACATTCACAGCTTGTAGTAAACAGGGCATCTGCTTATTTTCCCTTCTTCAATATCAGTCTGATCTGCTTTACTAACAAGGGGAAACCAGTTGAAAATGACTGTATAAGGAACATGGATAGACTAATAATGTTTCGTTATTACTTACCTTAAAACTCTTGAGGTATACATAATAAGATCACTATCACCAGGATAGGTTTCTATCAAGGGCAATAACTCTTCAATAAACTTAGATTTAAACATTCGTTCTCGACTAGAACCAACATCAGCCAAATTTCTCATAGCTGCAACCAACTGAAATATAAAATGACTTGTATTGTAAATATTGCTTATTGAACATTAAATATTAATATTACTAGTTTAGTAGATTCTATTAATGCTGGAAAAGAAGTTTGGGAAAATTACATGTATGGAGCCTACCTGGACAAGTATATGACCAAACTGTTCATTTACTTTATCTTGTTCACGGTTCTACAAAATAAAAAGTCTTTAGTATACTCAATAATAAGAGACTGAGAAAAAAAAGGAAGAAATGAGGATAACAACTTAGCTTCACTTAGTCTACTGTTGCATTCAGATCCTTAGATCTTCATTGTATTGTATTATCAACCTTTTTAGTATTAATTACAGTTGGTCTAAATACAAGAAAGATCATCCTGGACCCAAATATATCACCACTTTAATAGGGATCCATTCTACCAGTTGGCCAAAACTCTTGGCATTGATCTTTCCCTGATTATCCGTACCCATTTACAGCTGGGTAGACTGGAATAATGAGTGAAGATGACTTATTCAAGGTCATCAGACTTTAACATGCCAATCAAGGTTAGAACCCATGTTCAACATTTCCAGCGTATCCATGTTACGACTTAAAAGAACAACGCTCTAACCGCTGTGCTAAAGAACCCCACAAACATTCGTTTAGTGCTATTGGGAGGGGGGGGGAGAAAAATTGGAACCATTTCAACAACTTTACTCATTACAATATTGTCAGTCAGGATATGACCTTTTTTATTATTGTTCAGAAAACCTGCTGTCATTCTCAGATTTCATATGTCAACTGGAGATATACATGGCTTATTATGTTCACTTTCATTCAAGCTGAAATTAGTACAAATAAGTATAGAGGCAACAGCAGAGTACCGGTACTTACTGTTTTATTAATATTGTGTAATAGTTTAGTCAATATTTCAATAGCTTCTTTACGAACAAGCTGTTTGACTATAATACTATTACCAGTTAAAAACTTAATAGCACCAACACAATATACTAATGCTTCACTATTACTTTCATGATCAACTGTTTTTATAGTCTCTAGAAGTAATTCTGAAAAAAACATCGCATTGAGCAAATTTGAATTTCAATTCAGATAGGTCAACAAGTACAAATATGAAATCATGATAGAAAACTGAATTTTAGAAAGAAGAAAGGATTACATTTCACAAAGATAACCACTTAGGTATACAGGATCCTTTCTACCAGCTGGTTCGTGGCAAAACCTCTTGGCATTGATCTTTCCAGGATTATCCATACACATTTACAGTTGGATATACTGGAATTCTTAGTCAAGATGACCTATTTAAGTCCATCAGGTTCTTCATATGAAATGAAATGGGAGTTTTTTCTGCACCTTAAGGGCTAATGAAGACAGTCTTCATATGCCAATGGAGTGGTAAGCAAATGATGTATTGTACATACCAATGCTCTAACTGACTTGGCTACAGAAGCTCACATTAATCTTTACAAATTTATTTGACTTTGAAAGACTAACAACACCAGGAAGTGTACAATGTAAGAAAAGTTTACCAGAGACCAGTGATAAAATGACAAGAACTTTTTAAGCATAAGTGTTACCTGTGATTCTGCCATCCAAAAACTCATTGTCATTTTTGTCACTTCTAGCCACTTTAAATACCAATTTACATACATTAATTAGGTTTTTACTGGTAACTCGAAACTGTAACAGAAACACAATTATATAAGTATTAAAAACACAAGATATATGGATACATTACTTCTAGGTTTATTACATACTGTACTACGTTTCAAAACAAATACAGGTAACTTATCAAGAAAAATTATTAACAACTATACAACACAGATGGATATACTACATCTAATGTATTGCCCCATGGGCTGAATGTGAGACAGGACCATGTAAAATAAAGAGTTTATAATTATTATTATTATCAAGTTCATTACATATCTTGTGTTTTTAATGCTTATGCTCCTGCTTCTATATGTCTTATAAAGATTAAAATATATAAGTGTTTCTATACATTAAAGTGATTTTAATTCAAGTAAGTAGATAATGGATTGAATTGAATTTTATAATCTAAAATCAATTTACTGTTTTCATATTCCATTATCACATTGCTTTTAGGAGGCAATACAATATTTTTCTACTAATATCATAAGCTATAAGGATTGCATGTTGCATTTTGCAAAGAATATGATGTATTTCAGTAGGGAAAATAATCTGTACACCTTCTTACCCCTAAAATAAGTCTTGAGAACATGAGTAAGACTTTGGGTTCTTCAACATCCAGTAATTTAAATATTGCTTTTAATATAGTAGATCTATGTTTATAATGTTTATTGAGTAAACCCTCTTCAAGGTATGAATGACATTATTATTTTCATTCACTACTGAATTGTTAGGAATATAAATCATGAAAATTTTGTTATTGGAGATCAATTCTTAGTCAAATTTATCTATTTAAATTAAATCCCTGTTTTAAGTTAGGCAAAATAAAATTGATGAAAAATCAAACTTACTTTTTCCAAGTGCAGCCATTTCATCTAGTAAAGGTTGACAATGTTTTTCAAAATAATGATCATCATTTTCTTCTGAATCTTTTCTACTGGCACTGCCTGAAAATAATCAACATTCTTGTTAAAAATAAACACAAAATCCTTTAGTCAAGATCCAAATGCTTTATCTTTTAAAAAAAAAGTGTAATTTTACTTATTACAAAAGGGTCTAATTAGAGGTACAAGTATGCTTAGCTTTGTATAAATCAAACAGTAAAGCTAATTGGTTGTAACCAATTTGAATTTGGCCTATCTCTCTAAAGAAACATTTTTTTTAAAATTAAGCCCTGGGCTTAAATACAAGAGGTTGAAGAGTTCAACAAAACTTTGTTCTTTTTAACTTTCACATTTTATTCCACAAACATCTTAACATAACTATTTAAGTGTGAGGGAACTCTTTTAAAATTCAAACATGATAATGAAACGCCTGGAACGTCATTGAGCTTTCTAATTGTCCATTCTCATATGTCAATCATCATCTTTACCACCATCTGAAATGACCTCGAAAGGTTTGTCACTGAATTATTCTAAAAGTAAGTTTGAATAAAGGCCCAAGGATCATCATTACATCCACGGGCTTAATAAAAGCAGGGCTTAAATACGAGGATTCCCGGTAAGATGGAAAAAAAAACCAGAAGCATATGACAATTATAGATATTAAAACTTACTAGTTCGGCTACTAGAAGATTTTCTAGAACCAGCACTGCTAACGCGACTATCTTCTTTTTTACCAGCACTACAAAATAATATAAATGTTTAGTAGAACTCAAATCAAACATGGTTCAAAAATGTTCTCTCATCTGAATTGGAACCAATTTAAGTGGGGAAATTGTCGTAGCAATTTATCACACCAAATTCTAGATACCGGTAGGCTAATCATTTGATATTTTGTTTTGCATTTCAGAAATTTCCAGGAAATCTACAAAAGATCTTACTCAATATAGATAGTTCCCTTATGATGTTGTCTCACATTTCTAGTTTGGCTAAAAATTTTCATGAAAAATATACAATTAGCTATACAATTCTATTTAGAGTATATATTATGCTGAATCATTCCTAAATTCATTGATCAAGTGGGCTGACATGGAAAAGTGTCTAGTGGTTTGGATTGGACATTAAACCGAAGCCCTGTGAGCTACAGGCTATGCACAAAATCCTTCAAGGGTTGGAAATCTTTGATGCTTCTGTCCTGCACACTGTTTGGCACTGCCTGTACTCATTCAGTGCAGAGTTGCAGGGAATTAAACTATATTCATGTCATTTCATTTCTAAATTCACTGGTCTAAAGGGAGACAATAGGTTTTCTTACCTAGAAGGTGGACTGTGTATACCTAATGATGTTGATATTCTGGTAGCAGGCATCTCTCTACCATCTCCAACCCCTCTCTCTTCTGGTATGAAGGGTGGGGTTCTATCTTTACCTGTTGGTCCACTGGTACTCTTTCGACTTCCAGAACCAGGAGGGCTTGGTGAAAACGTTGCGTCATGATTTGCTATAAAAGATGTAATTACTAATAGACTAAACCTCAAAATAATTGATTAATTGTAGGCAGAAGTGAGATATTATTTGAAAGGTGACATGTACAGCCGAATTCACACACTAGCTGTTTCTAAGAAAAACATAGAAAGAAACAACTATATTTTACTAGGATAACATCTTAGGTTCACAAATCTGCCATGACAGGGATCCTTTCTATCAACTGGTCCTTGACCAAACCTCTTGGCATTGATCTTTCCCTGATTATCCGTACCCATTTACAGCTGGGTAGACTGGAATTATGAGTGAAGATGAATTATTCAAGGTCAACGAACTTTCACACACCGATCGAGATTAGATCACGTCCGACATTTCAACTTATCCAAGCAAATGACGTCATGACGTAAAGATCCAACGCTCTATCAGCTGTGCTATAGAAGCCCACCTCTACACATAGAGTAGTTTTACTACTTACGTGATGTATCTATAGAGCCACTCCTGCCACGATGTATAATAGGTAACTGATCTCTATCTGTATCTACGTGTATTCTAGTTCTAGAACCTTTACGTGATGGAGGTCTACCAGACTCTGGTGGACGTGGAGGTAAACAGTTCTCTAATTCTGCTTGGGTCAATCTTGGCGTCTGCAAAATAAATTTGGAAAAAAAGATATGAATTTACTCATTATGCAACTAAAATCAATTCAAACAGATTGTAAAGAGGTTTTATCTTATTCTTATGCCTCTTAAAATGGAGCTAATAATATTAATAAACTCTTTATTTTACATGGGTCAGAATTAGGCCCTATACACAAGGACATGGTCTTGTATCACATTCAGCCCATGGGGCAATACATTGAAAAAAAAAAAAAAAAAAAAAAGCGAAAATACACAATACTTCAATATACAATTTCGTCTAAAAATACACAAGTGAATGTGATTCAAATGGACAGATATACATGTATGTTCCGGTGATCAAGTACATGACCACAAAATAAATATACAATACTTCAATGTGCAATTTGTTTAAAAATACACAAATACAAATACACACGCTCAAAGCAGGTAAATAAAAAACTATGAAGAACTTACAAAGTCTAAAGGAGTTAATCTTGTACCAGAAACAGGACGAGATTCAGTTCCATCAAAATGTTTAGAATTTAAACTGAAATAAACATAAAGTTTCCCAATTACAATGATGTATGAGCACAATTAGCTTATAAATGTGAGTATAATTTGTAACCATGACCTTCAAACTTCACAAAGGATTCACTGTGGCTCAATGAGAAAAGACACTTGTTTGCTGACCTGATGGTCATGAGTTCAATCCAAACCAAGGCCCGGTGTGCTACAGCTTGAGCAGGTTAAAAAATTGGGAACAGTTGGAAATCAAAGGAATAAATTTTGCTGCTATGCCTCTCTTGATTAGTCCATTAGCAGAAAAGTGGGATGTAAAACTCCATTTCATTTCAAAAATTACAAAGACTATATTTAAGCTTATCTCACTGAAAGAATCAGTCTCCTTATAAGGTTACATTTCCGAGTTTTCTGCAGTAATAATACAATAAATATTACCTGAAAGCACTGGCAGGTCTGGATTCTGGATTCCTAGAAGTGGAAGCAGGAAAAAGTGTTCTCTTGTCATCTCTAGGGGTGAAAGGTCGTCTTGTGACTATAGTACGTAATGAACTTCTAGCTTCATTGATAATCTTAGATGGAGCTTTTTCTGATTCTGATAAAGCATAAAATGGTTTGTCTTTGTCTTTACGGTTCATGGCATCATCTGCCATTAGAACAAAGAACTGAAATACAACAAAAATAAATGTTAAACTTCATTTATAATCCATTTTTAACTATTACCACAGTCAAAATAGGCCATAAAATTCTAAAATATATGAAAACGTTAATAATCCTATAAAATTCTACTTTCTCACAAACTAGCATGAGGAGCAGCAGAGGCTCTGTGAGTGAGATGTGATCGCCAACTTGAGGGTTCAGGGTTCGATCCAGGCAAAGGTCAAGATGAACTTTTGGATTATTCAGTCCAGTTTTTTTGCCTGTCATTGATACAGGTTGGAGAGGTTGACATGGAGAGGTTGACATGGAGAAAGTGTCTAGTCGTTCAGATAGGACAATAAAGTGAGGCCCTATGTGTGCTACAGACTATGCACATTAAAGATCCCTCGATAGTTGGAAATTGACAAAAAAATACACTAAGGCTGCTGTCCTGGCAAAAGGTGCAGAATAGTAGGATGTCAAATGTCTTTCAGCACTGTCTGTATCTGTATCTGTTTCTGTATAGGTACGTTGAAAAACCACTTCTGGCATATAATCAATGGAAGGAAGGAGCGCATGCAAACTATTGATCGGAATTTAGGCGAGATTTGAAGATCTCCACAGATCCTGCAAGGACTTGGTCCTCTCTCAGGTGATTCCAGTCTATGATAGTCCTGTGGAAATAAGAGTTCTTAAGTGTTTCTGTTTTGGCAGTTTTAGTTTGGAAACAGCGACTATTATTAGTTACACTATTTTCAACAATGTTTGTTGCGATAAAGTCTTTAAAGCACTTTGCTGTAACTTTACGTTTGGGTCTCACAGGTATGAGATAGGGTTGAGGCGGTATGGCCGGTACCAACCCCTCCACCACTTTGAACAAGAAGGTTAGGCGTAACTCCTTTCTACGCTGTTGTAATGTTTGCAGGTCCAGGTCCCTGAGCATGTCAGTTACACATCCAGGAGTTCTTGATCTGAAATCACGAGTGATAAAGCGGGAAGCCTTCCTTTGGATCCTCTCCAGTTTGTCAATGTCTGACTGGAGAAATGGGTCCCATATGATGGCGCCATATTCTAGTGTTGATCTTACAAGTGAGATGTAGGCCGATTTCCGTTTTATGGCTGGGCAGTGATGAAGATTCCGCCTAATGAAGCCTAAGGTGGAGCCGGCTTTTTTACAGATGTTGTCGATGTGGGTTCCCCAACGGAGGTCAGACGAGTTGGTGATTCCAAGGTAGGGGCTAGTCGGGACTCCTTTGAGGATAGTTTTGTTGAGCTGGTAGTAGAAGGATGACTTCTGCTTGATGCTGAGGATGTAGCACTTGCTGACATTGAATCGCATGCCCCATTTCTCGGCCCAGGCCTCAAGGTTCCTGAGGTCTTGCTGAAGGATGGCGTGGTCGCGCTGCGAGCGTATGATCCTGTATAGCAGGCAGTCATCTGCGAATAGGCGTACTTGGGACTTGACGGCATCAGGTAGGTCATTGATGTGGCACAAGAATAGGAGAGGCCCTAGGACTGTTCCCTGGGGTACTCCAGAGGCTACAGGGACTTCTTTAGACGATTCACCTTCCACCACTACCTTCATGTGACGTTAGCAAAGGAATGCTCTGATCCATCGTTGGAGATTTCCACATACACTGTACGAATCTAATTTGTGCAGTAGTTTCCCATGCGGCACTGTATCAAAAGCCTTGGAAAAATCCAATATGGCGATGTCTGTCTGGAATCCCTTGTCAAAGTTGGAGACAAAATCGTTGATTGTGATGGCAAGTTGGGTCTCACATGAGAAGCCAGCACGAAAGCCATAGAATAGCATGGTTGTCAAAGTGGCTAAGCAGGTGATGACAGACTATGTGCTCGAGTATCTTACTGAGGACTGAGGTTAAGTTACAGGGCGGTAATTAGCTGGTTCGTGGCGGTCTCCTTTTTTAAATACAGGAGCAATATTTGCATTCAGCCAGTCTTGTGGTAGTACACCTGAGTCCAGCGACCGCTGAAATATCCTGGAGACTCCAGGTGCCAATTCAGATGCACATTCCTTTAATACCATGTTAGGGAGTCCATCAGGCCCTGGGGCTTTCGAGGTTTGGATATTGAGTAGCAACTTCAGTACACCTGCCTCTACTTGGGTAATGTCTTTGGTAGCTTACTATTGCAAGCAAGATAGGCCAGGGGCCATTTAGATCTAGAATAGGCTCTTATATCAAATAACAATTCTGATACTTACAATATCTTCAAGAGTAAAGTGAAAACTATTGAATTTAATTCAAATGAAAAGAAAAAATTCACAAGATATCCAAATCAAACGTAAGTAAATTGTGCTTTAAGTTTAGAAAACAAAATCAAAACTTAAGAATGACCATGAAAAAATAAACAATCCACTCAAGTTTAAAGTCAAGAAATAACTGGTAATTTCCTTACATAGTTAATCCCAGATTAATCCACTTAATTAAGTCAGAGATTAACATTGATTATGTCATTGTTCAGTGATTTCAAACAATATCAATTTTAGACCACAGGGCACAGACCACAAACATTTCCATAGAAACCTATGCTTTCACATCAATGATATCTAATGTCAATGTTGTAACTGTCAAAAACATTTCCCAACCTCCTATCTATGACAGCGTTCAAACTTTTTCCTGCTTTTCTAATAAAAATAACACCACCAGGATCTTTTATTTGTGATTATCCAGTTAATTTTTCACAATATAATTAACAATACCGATAAAAAAATAATCCCATATAATTATTATAAAAATATTAACAAAATTACTCATAACTGGATACCCTTGCTTGAGATTGAACCTTGTCTACCTTGAAATGATATCCTTTAACCATTCTTATGTGTTTCAGTGTTAATGCAATTTAACATATCTTTGGAATAATCTGCATTAAAAGAAATTTAGGTTTTTTGATGGTACCCAATAAATGGATGATCTACATGATCTTATTAATGTTATGTGTTGCTAGAAGGAACATTTCATTTTCAATTCAACCAGTCAGGTCATGGGAATGACTATTCTAGGCCTATAGGCCCTATAGTTAGTAACAAAGTGTGCAACAAGTACTGGTACAGAGAAATAGCAAATATGAATATGTATACTAACTTAAAGATGAAATTGAATGAACCAATCAAGGACCTCAATATAGTAATAGAAGATTTACTTGTTTTTGACATAACCATCAATAAATATTTGTTGACATTGAGAGTGATTGACAGACTTGACAGCCAGCAGAGATAAATCATGACTCCACACTAAAATGCTGCGTTCTCTGCGTGTCATAGGAAAATAAACACCATAAGAATCAATATTAAATCAATTAGTACCTCAGATTATAAATAATATTCATCAACTGTAAAGTTTTAGCATTGAATTTGCAAGAAATAACACCTCTCTACTTCTTGAGATTGATTTTCTATTTTTAACTGGAATGTAGCGGAAGTTACTGTAGAGTGTGCGTAGTGAACATTTCCGGTGATGTTGCCGAAAAGAAAACCACGCTTCTTCACCTTGAAATTATCGAAAATGGTATAATATTTTCCACTTCCTTTTGGCGCAGGATCTACCATCTCCGTCATTAGATTCACTTTTTATTGCCTACACAAAGAGGTGCTCGCTCAAAAAGTCAACTCCAAAGCGCACATACGGTGCAGTGCTTGACCAAATGGTGCACCATGATTTGTTGGTGCACTAGGCCCACTGCACGAAAAAAGTGTAACACAGTTGGCCTAAATAGAGAAGTTTGAGCGAGCACCTGCTAATTGTTATTATGTGTTCTCCCCATTGAAACCAAATTTATAAATACATTTGTGGTCATTGTAAATGTTGATTGGAATAATTTCATTTTTCAATAATGAATGCAGCAAGATATGATACAAATAAGTAAAAATAAGAAAACCCCTATAGATAGGTTGGATTGTAGTTTTAATTTTGCTGATTCTATTCCCAGCCTCTGATAGCTATTGGGACAGATGGAGAGTCAGAAAAACTCAGTTACTGGTCTAAGGTACGAAAAAGGGGGATTTTTAAGGGTGTGGTTTTTTAGACATATTTACATACCCCGAATCCACCAAACTTCGATATATTTGAAAAGAATCTAGGCTAACATTATTATCCCCCTTCAATATTCATGTCATGCCTGCGGTTGCATCTAAGTTTTTTTTCAAAAATTGCTTAGTCACCATTTGCATGCACATAGTATTAGTAGGATTGGGGAGAGCATGTACTTCACACTCCGTAGCCTACATACAAAAATGCAAAGGTCATTTTATACTACATGAAGATTGTGGATGACATGACATTTTTTGTGCTATTGTCTTTCACTCTTTTTGCCAATTAGTAGATGACGGTTAATACCCTCCAAATACCAAAAGTTATTAAAAATTATAATGCCATGCCCTTGTCGAGTGCTTCCAGGAGATGTCTTAGAATACAACCCCTAATACAGCTAAATCATCAATTAAACATGATTGGCCTTATGTTACATAATCGAAATAATATTGCCCTTGGGTAATATTACCTATTATTGTTTATTGACATTCACAACCTATTGTTACCTTTTTTCTTTATCATCAATACATCATAATTGCCCAGGGCAGTTTTATTACCTAGTGATGTGATGTGGCTAGCCTGTAGTTGGTCTCTGAAACTTGAATCTAGCCACCGTAGGGATAATTCATGGAGTGAACTTTATTTGGTGTGTTTTTGGTAAGAATTTCTTAGTTTGATTACTGGTATTTTCTTTTTAAGTGTTGAATTGAACAAAAGTTATATATTGATATTAATTGTAAGGATTTTAGAGCTATAGTAGGCTGAATAATAAGTCGCAGTGGAAACTGTGGTGATTTATGGCTGGCTATTAGGAAGCACCAGTCTTTGGACATAACTAACTTACTGGTTATTCAAAATATTCATCTAGTACTTCATAAATCTGCTAATGTGCTTGAAACATTTTTTCAATATATAGCTCATTTTTTCTGAAACTAGAAAATATGACCAAATCTTCCTGAAAGCGCCACACTATGTTCAAATTAAAGGGAGTGACGTCTTTTGGAAGTTTTTTTAAAATTTTTGGGTTTTGGGTTTTGGATTTTCTTTTTAATCTCCTTGAAGCTAAAACAAAAGTTATGTATTAATTTTAAATTGTTAAGGATTTTGGGCCCCTTTTATAAAAATGTAATAAATAAATGGGTTTTATGGCTGGCTTTAGGAAACCATTTTTGGGAAAAATAATAAGTAATTTGTTATTAAAAATCTTTTTTTTTTGCTAATGTTTTAAACTTTTTTAATTTACTTGCTGATTTTTATACGCCCACATGAAATGGGGGGCGTATATTGTCGTCACCCACATCCGCCCGGTCCGTCCGTCCGTCCGTCCGCCCCCCCCCCACAATTGCTCGTAAACACTCTACACGGTGTAATTCTTGACGGATTTAGATGAAACTTAATATGAGTGTTTATGATCACGCAAGGATGAACCCTATTGAAAATCAGCGAAATCGGAAAAAAATTAGTATGAGTTCGTGCCCTTGTTCTTGAATGGCTCGTAAACACTCTACAATGTGCAATTCTTGACCGATTTTGATGAAACTTGGTGTCAGAGTATGTTATAACTCAAGGATAAACCCTATCGAAAATCAGCGAAATCGAAAAACATTTAGTATGAGTTATTGCCCTTGTTCTTGAAAACGCGTTCAATTTTAGCTTGTAAACATTCTTGAGAGAACAATTTTTAATGGATTTTAATGAAACTTGGCCTGAGTATTTGTTATCACCCAAGGATGAACCCTTATTGAAAACCAGTCAAATCGAAAAAAAATTAATATCAGTTATTGCCCTTGTTTTTGAAAACGCGTTCAATTTTTAGCTTGTAAACACTCTACAAAGCACAGTTATTGACCGATTTTGACGAAACTTGCTGAAATTGTTTAATATCACCCAAGAATGAACCCTTTTGAAAATAGCACATATCGAAATATATTTAATAGGAATTATTGCCCTTTGTTCTATAAAATGTGTTGGATTTTTGCCTTGTAAACACTCTACAAGTCACAATTCTTGAGCGATTTTGACATAACTTGGCATGAGTATTTGTAATCACCTAAGGATGAACCCTATTGAAATTCAGTTAAATCGAAAAATATTTAGTATGATCAGTTATTGCCCTTGTGTTTGAAAACGCGTTCAATTTTAGCTTGTAAGCACTCTAGAAAGAACAATTCTTAATGGATTTTGATAAAACTTGGCTTGAGTATTTGTTTTTACCCAAGGATGAACCTTATTGAAAATCAAATAAATCGAAATATATTTAGTGTCAGTTATTGCCCTTGTGTTTGAAAACCTTTTTAATAAATACTCTAGAAGGTACAATTCATGACCAATGTTGACAAAACTCACTGAAATTGTTGGATATCGCAAGGGATGAGCCTAATTGAAAATTAAAATTATTAAAATATATCTAATATGAATTATTGCCCTTGTTCTTTTAAGCGCGTTCAATTTTTGTCTCGTAAACACTCTACATGGCACAATTCTTGATGGATTTCGATGAAACTTGGTGTGAGAGTGTGTTATAACTCAAGGATGAACCCTATTGAAAAGCGAAATCGAAAATTTTTTTAGTATGAGTTACTGCCCTTGTTCTTGAAAACGCATTCAATTTTAGCTTGTAAACACTCTAGAAAGAACTATTTTTAATGGATTTTGATTAACTTTGGCTTGAGTATTTGTTTTTACCCAAAGATGAACCCTATTATAAATCAAATAAATAGAAATATATTTAGTGTCAGTTATAGCCCTTGTTCTTGAAAACGCGTTCAATTTTAGCTTGTAAACACTCTAGAAAGAACAATTTTTAATGGATTTTGATGTAACTTGGCTGGAGTATTTGTTGTCTCCCAAGGATGAACTCTATTGAAAATCGAAAAATATTTAGTACAAGTTATTGCCCTTGTTTTTGAAAACGCGTTCAATTTAACTCGTAAACACTCTAGAAAGAACAATTTTGAATGGATTTTGATGAAGCTTGGCTTTAGTATTTGTTTTCTCACAAGGATAAACCCTATTGAAAATCAGATAAATCGAAAAATATTTAGTGTCAGTTATTGGGCCTGTTTTTAAAATCGCTTTCAACTTTTGGCTTGTGAACACTCTAAACATTCATTTTTGACAAAACTCGCTGAAATTGTTTAATATCAACCAAGAATGAGCCTTATTAAGAATTAATAATATATCAAAATATTATTAAGGGTGAACCCTATTTCAAATCATAAAAAAACCGAAAAATATTTAATGAGTTGAGTTAGGTACAATTCTTGACAGTTTTTAATGAAACTAGAGACCCTAGAAAAAAATATATGGTGGAAGGTTGAATATTTCATTCCACTTTTGTAACCTTACTGAAAAGTTTTTATTTGAAATAAATGCTGCCAGTGGGCGTATATTACCTTGCCTGGCAAGCTATCTTTTCTGAAACTAGAAAATATGACCAAATCTTCCTGAAAGCGCCACACTATGTTCTATTCAAGATGTGGTCGTCATTGGAAGTAGATTAAACCATGTTTTGGTTTGCGATTGATTTTCTTTAAATATCTCCCTTGCAAGCTCAAACAAACACTTACTGTAAAATTATTGATCTATCATTATTTATAGGCCCCTATTATAAAAATGTAATAAATAAATGGAGTTTTATGCCTATCTTTCTAAATATATTTGACCAAATATATAAGTAATTTGTGTTGCAATCTTTTTTTTTGCAATAATCTCTACATTAATTTGGGACTTGCTGATAATTTTGTTGTTGTTGTTGTCTTTATCATGATTATAAGATATCTAAGTTTATTCATGTAAGCTTACTTTTAGGCAATACAAGTTAATGTTCTATTAATAATATCTAGACTGAAGGTAACCTTTAGAGTAAAAATGAAACAAAATTTTAGAATTTGTATTTTCATATTAAAGGGATTGCAAGGTTTCTGAAAAAAATTTGTGTATCAACGCCAGTAAACACACAAGCATATATTTAGTGATTAGTGACATCCTGTAATCATTCAGTTTAGTTTTGGTGGAATTTCAGGAACCACCGATCTCTGATTGAAATTTTGAAAAGTTGCTAATCTATGATATCAATGTCCTCAATTGATAGACATAAAGAATTTAGAAAACCTCTACAGTCCTTTAAAAGAGTTCTGTTTTGATAAGCAATTGTTATAAAAAGGCTAAGGAATTGTGTACAGTTGATATAAATATATTGCAAATTGCACAATACTGGTAAGAAAAAAACAAAACTACAGAATAAATAGAAAATATATTTTGAGAATCTTCCTGAAAGCGCCACACTATGTTCTATACAAGATGTGGTCGTCATTGGAAGAAGATAAAACCATGTTTGATTTGTTCTTGATTTTTCTTTTGGTCGAAATCTTCATTGCAAACGCAAACAAACAACTATCTTAAGGCAACTTCTGTTAATTTTATTAGCTATTTTATCAGTAAATAGAAGGTTGTGTTTTGAAGTACAATATTGTAGAACTGTTGAACTAGAGATAAATTTTTAACAAAAATGACCTGATATTCTCTTAACATGTTTTTATAAATGTTTTATTAACTCTAGTTGCTACGGTTAAAATGAAATATGAAAATATAATATAATTGCTTGATAAAAGCTATTATTTAGTCATCACCTAATAAACTAGTCAGAAATAGGTTTTGTATGAAATAATTCATGTATTCTTGATCCGCTTGACAACTTGAACACTATCTTGAAAATGAATAATGAACACAGTTTTTATGGTATTCTACTCCTCAATTTAATACAATAATACACAACGTTTCAACAGTTACACAGTCGTCATCAGGTGAACAAGACTAAAAACTATTATTGTATTAAATTGAGGAGTAGTATACCAAAAAACTGTGTTCATTATTCATGTGCTTCCTACCCCTAAATGTCGCTTAAGGATTATCTTGAAAATGTGATTGGCCACCTGATGATAGTTTCACAGTAACCATGTAACAGCATCTCTATATCTTATACAATTACATGATCTGGCTGGCAATGCAAGTTAATATTGAATAATCTTAGTGCAGGTTAGGTTGTAACTTAATAGAATAAAAATTAGACCACAGAAAAATGTATAACAGTTTTGAAGGATGTATATTTATTTGATTTAGAATTTGATGTGTATTTAGAATGATAGTGTTTTAATAAATGCTCACCAGGAGGTTTGGAAAAAAATAACTGATTATAATAGAACATTTTCTTTGAGAAGCTTCCTGAAAGCGCCACACTATGTTCTATACAAGATGTGGTCGTCATTGGAAGTAGATAAAACCATGTTTGATTGTTTCTTAGTTCTGGCTGATTTATTATGTTCAGTACCGGTACTTTCATTCTGACACACACATACAGTACTTGTACTGGTATACTTTAATTGAAAATATATCAGTACAAGATTTATTTATAATAATAAATGCTTTAATATAAACTTTAAATGACATTTAGATGTAGAGAGAACATTAAACAAACATTATTATGGATTTACTACTCCTTCCTTTAACTTTTGTAATGTTTCAATTCACATACAGGAATCATTGTTTTTTATGCTGACAAAGATTTTTGTAAGTGATTTTGAATGTTGCAAACATTCAAGGAAGGAGTAGTATCCATAATAGTGTTTTTTGTTTAATTAAACGCTTCTTTTCCTTAAAAATTGTAAAAAATATGTCTAGCAGTAGCAATACTTTGTCTTAATCTGAAGCTTTTCTACCACTCAAATTGTCATCAATTAGACCTGGCAATGCCACAAGACTTGTATTGTAGTTTATCCTTAATTGACCATGATGTACCTTTTAGTACATAGGAGAAGTGTAAGCTTATTTTGAGATTGAAATTCTGCAACTGTTTTCTTATTTCTGAAACAAAAATCCTAACCTAAGCTACTGTTTTCTCATTTCAGATATATTGATTGAGGGAGAAAGATAATTTCCAACCAGAAGCCAAGATGGCCTTGCTAGGAGTACAGTTTGTATTTAGCCTGGTAATGTTCAGTTTCCTGAACAAATTGGCACCATATTATTCCTTTGGACAATGGCTTTTATGTGAGAAGTTGGTTAGATATCTGTATCCAACTGATGAAGAGCTCAAAACTTTGGCTGGAATTCCCACTGGTAGCAAGGGCAGAGGGAAACGCAATGACAAGAAAATGAACACAACTAATACTAAAAAGGATGAAGGCTTCTCAGTGCCTAGAAATCTGCCTATTCAACTTGATACAGCCAAAGTTCAAGCAGCAGACTTGGTACATCTGAAATATTTTACAGATTTTCAGTGGCTGATGGACTTTTCCATGAGTGCTGTAATCGTATATGTTTTAACAGAAGTTTACTATGCTGTTGCTTCCCATAAAATTGAGTTTAACGTCAGTGTATTATGGTGTCTGCTGGCTCTAGGATTCTGTTTACGTAGTCTTATGTCTCAGACAGCTATGTACTTCCGAGCTGAAGAAGGTGGAGAGAGAATCTTGTGTGTTACTTTTGGATTCTTCTTCCTAGTCATGGGAATGGGTGTCTTGGTGATCAGTGACTTGTTATTGGAATTTGGTTTGGAGGACGGCTATAATAACTTTTCAAGTAATGCCTTAGAATTTCTCAAACAACAAGGTGTAGAATCACAAGGACCTCTGTCTTTCTTGACATTCAAAATAGTTTTGGCATTTCTATGCTCTTTTTCTGGTGCCTTGTTGACTTTTCCTGGATTGAGAATGGCCAAGCTACATTTGGATTCACTGAAATATGCCAAAGAATCTCGCTTCCGCCAATTTTTATTACACACAAATTTTGTGCTGCCATTGATAATCTGTTTAACATGGGCTAAACCCATTGCTCGAGACATTTTGTGTAAACGAAGATTGTACAGTGATCCTTTGATGACCAATGAATCATTTGACAGCATTAGACTCTTTTTAGTCGTTTTCTTCTTCATTGTGCGTCTGTTACTGCTACCAACTCATATGCAGTCGCATCTGAATATGGCACATGAAAAGATTGAGGCGTTAAAAAAGGAAGGTGGAAGAATTAATAGTTTAGAAATTCAGAAGTCTGTTTCACGGGTCTTCTATTACTTATGTGTGGTGACTCTACAGTATATGGCACCGGCCATACTTATACTATTTCTATCTTTCTTATTGAAAACTCTGGGAGACTATACATGGACTGCACCTTTTGGAGATCATGTCACACACTTGTGGTCAGTTAAAAATGTGCATACATCTGGTTCAATGACGGCTGCTCCTGTAAGTAACAGTACAGATAGTATTGCCAATACTGCAGCCCACTTCTCCTGGGCAGTCAGTAATTTACGTAATGTCTTTACACCAGTTTGGTATCGTGGTTTATTGTCTTTTATCATATGGTGGGTATCGTCTTCATGGTTCCTCTGTAGTGTATTTGGTATTATGTACTACACACAGATAGAAAAAGCTTAGAAGCTTTTAGCACTGTATAACTTATCAACCCATTGAGTGTGTCATCCCATTATTGTAACTTTATCATCTGTTTGGATATATGTTCCCATTTTAAATCGTTCCATGCCAATACATTGTGAAAGGGATAGAAAAGAATATGAATATTTGTTATACAAAATAAAGTTTAAAAAAATATTGTGTGATAAGGAATGAAATTGATTTTTGCATGGCTGTGTTTTGTTAGCAATAGTTCTTCTATGGATAAAAATTTAGGTAGCTATTAAAAAATTTTCATTTGAATGTATTTAATAATAAATCTCAAGAAATTTTATATTTAAAATTATTTAACAAAAATAACTCTTGCTATGAAAATTTGTCTTGAAATAATTCAAATCAACCTTAGTGAATTGTTATTAAAACCTAACAACTTTTATTGAGTATATGATGGATTTTGTATTTAATTTTTAATAAAAAATATATGTTATGTTTTAATATGAAATCCCAAATCTAAAATTTGTCTGTTCATGTATTTATTTGATTGAAAAAGTAGGAATTTTGCTAGGAATCAAAACATCCTGATCATACTGATAGTAAGAGGGTCCCAGGTTCAGGACTGGTGGTAAGCGGGTCACTGGTTCAGGACTGGTGGTAAGAGGGTCCCAGGTTCAGGACTGGTGGTAAGAGGGCCCCAGGTTCAGGACTGGTGGTAAGAGGGCCCCAGGTTCAGGACTGGTGGTAAGAGAGCCCCAGGTTCAGGACTGGTGGTAAGAGGGCTACAGTTTTAGGATTGGTGGTAAGAGGACCCCATCTTCAGGACTGACGGCAAGAGGGGGGCCCCCAGCTACTGGACTGTCAGCAAGAGGGGGGACCCCAGCTTCAGGACTGACGTCAAGAGGGGGGCTTCAGGACTGGTGGTAAGAGGGTCCCTCGCTTCTGGACAAGGTTTCATAGCTGTTATGGAGGTTTCTAGTCATATTGGAAAGATAAACGATTGCAAACTATTTTTTTCTTTCACAAGCAATGATAATCTTTTACTGGCTGCGGTCTTTTGATACACACTTGTATCTTGTTTCTACTTCAATCATGGAATTAAGCAGCTGACCCTTTTTTTCTGTGGAGAATTATAAATAAATAATACATAAAATATAACCCTATACAGAAGTATTTATTATAAATATAGTATATCCCTATCTACATATATATATAATTTAAAAATATGTTCAACCATATTTATACAAACCTGGGTCCATTCCACAAAAAACTTATAAGAGATATTTTGTCAAGTATGGTATTTCTCAATGTACAATTCTACACTTGACAAATCTTAAAGATTTTTGTTTGGAATGGGGCCAATATAGTTCTTTTTTCAAATTGTTTAAAAACAATACTATTAGCAACAGTAACTGGACAATATATGGATAACTATTATAATTGCTTGATAAAGTACCTTTGTCGAAACATCGCAAATTATTTAATAAAGTAATTGTTATCTATATAATTGTGTGCAGTTAGTTATTACTCATTTATTAAATGCCACAAAAAGAAGAAATCGGCAACAGTGCAGAGTTGAACCATAAGACAGATGAATAATCCTGTTTCCTGATATACTTTAAACACGGCTTACTGTTATTAGTAGGCCTATATACAATAACATTATAGAGAATAAATAATAATAATTTCTCTCAAATTGTTATAAAACTACACAATTAGCAACATTAGAGAGTCAGATAAATAAAGGCAGACTAATAACCTTGTTTCTGGACTAATTTAAATATGCCAAACTCAAAAATAGTATATAATTACACGTACTTGAATTCTTAAAAAGAAAGCTATTAAATCCTTTATTCCATTCTGAAAGGATACATTCTGATCATATAAAGTATGTAGTCTCTATTATTACGGTACCAGTACCCTTTTAATGGGACTGATTTCTCGAAAAGAAAATCCAACTTTGGCTTATCAACATTCAACAATATTATCAAAAAACAACCATTGAAAATATAACCACAGAATAATGGAATATTATCTCCTAGAATGGAAATAAATTTCTCTCCAACTTTTTCAATCAGAGTAGGCCTATATATTCATCATTAGGCCTTACCAGGTGCCATGACTAAACTCTGTATAAGACTATAAATCCCTTCAACTGAATAATTAGTGTTTCAAAAAATACCTAGTTAAATGGAGTTTAGCAAACCTACATACATTCACAAGGAACTGAAATATTATGTTTTGACAAGTTCACTTTGTCTCAAACCTGACACTGGATTTCAAAGTTTAATATCTTTCAGCACTCACATCTCTGTCTAGCACGATTAATATCTAGATCTTCAAAATAACTTTTTCTTCTACATTCCAAATTATTTAGGAAAGAATGGATTCGTTTTTCACGCAGAGCAGCATATTCAGTTATTCTAGCTTGAAGGTTCACATTCTCTATAGAGTAATCTCCCTTTAACTGTGTCTGCTCTATCTCTTGTAAAACACAATTATGGTCTGATTCTCGTTGTAATCTTTCAATTTCTACTTCGTTATTCTCACGAGCAATCTAAAGGAATAGAAGAAATATATAAGGGTAAGGTGTTTGAATTAGTAATTGAATGAGAACGTGCTATAAATTGATCCAAATCAAACAATGTGTATGTATCCAGCCCTCCAGCTGTAAATGGGGACGGATAATCCGGCAGAGATCAATGCCAAGAGGATTGGCCAAGGACCAGCTGGTAGAAAGGATTCCTGTCACGGCGGACTTGTGTACCAAAGTTGTTATCCTTGTAAAATAGGCCTATAGTTGTTTCTTTCTTTCTTTTTTCTTTCTTTCATGCACCTTAATATCGTGCGACCAACTAACAGTTTAAAAATTAAACATTAGTTTATTGAAGAAAGTAATAGTAGAAATGTAACTATTACAATATAACTTACTTCTACCACTTGTGAATTACGTTGGTAATGTAAGACTGCGGCATAAAGATGCCAAATACTGAACTCGGGCCATAAAACTTTCACAAAGGCTAACACCCCATAACTAGACTAAAATTAAAATACATATTTATTAGTATATATTAATCTAGAAGGTATCAAAAAGTTCACTTTTTCATAAGATTTAAGAGATTTTTCAAAGAAAAATACCAATGATATAGCATAGAAATGGTGTCATTTGTGTTGACATTCTTATTCCTAGGTATTTATTCTGTATATTATTTCCATTGCAATATCAATACCCATTGTCAACATGTACTATATATCTTAGACAAATTATAGGCATTGTAAAGAGTTTTCTAACTTTTTATGTGTATCAGGGCCACTGTTTCCATTAAAATTTAAACAAATCAATCAGGCCTTGATGTGAAATATCATATATGGCTATTAATAACGTCATCAAATGTTTAGTTTAAGTAAATTGCATGAACCAATAACAAAGTTAGAAAACCTTTAATGTGATAAACCTATTTGCAATTCCAATAAAATTTAAGTGTTCTATCACATACTTATCAATAAGACCTTATGATAAATCATATAATATGCCTATTAATGATGAACCACTGACAAAGACAGAAAACCTCCTTTGCAATCCTTTTAATGTTTCTGTAAGATCAACCTATTTGTAATCCAATTTTTAAAATGTAAATTAAATACATACCTCCCAGAGTAGAAAATCACTCAATCTAACTTCCCCTGATGTTCTAATTAATAAATCTACTTTCCGACATTTTGAGGTATAAAAACATTTTTCTAATACTCTTTCATTAATGTCACTGAAATGGGATCATATAAGAAAAATAAATATTTCAATTTGTTTGGACTATTTTTGAAAAATATGACATAGTAGGGATTCTTCAATCAAATATCCCATAGATAAAACTCTATTCATTTCATTTATGAACTTGTTGATCATAAATTCCAGTATTATTATTCAAGAATATGAGTTTTTGAAATTTTGTGGGGACAAGAGAACTGACCTATGAAATTGACTGATATTGAGCCCCAACAATTAATGAGAATTATATCATATGAGCCATGTCTTTATGGACTGATGGAACTGATGATTCAGCTTCCCTGAATTCAAATTTTTGCCAAGTGAAAATTCTTAAAAGCTATTGACACAAAAATCTCACAGTGATGATATCGCATCTGTATCTCATGTTTGTGAAACAGGCCCCTAGGTAGGACCAAAAATGTCAGGTTAATATTCTATATACCTTTCTTTAATTTGGCCTTGTTTAACACCACTAGCTAACTCTCTCATAGCTGTACAAATATCATCTCGGGATGTATACGAAAAACAAACATTTAATATTGCCCTGTAAATAAATCAAATCAATATATTATCAATTGTATTTAAATTAAGCATGTAGTGACCACTTGAAACCTTGTATATGTCATATTTGGCCATTTTCAATATATGGTTCTGTTTTAATGCTCAAAAAGCATGGAACTAGAGATCAGAACTGATATTCCAAGCTTGATTATAAATAACCTAATTGAATTATTAAATAACCTGTATAATATACAGGTAGATTTCAATCTTCTATTTGCTGAACAAGTATTATTGGATCTATTGCCATCAACATGAGCTGGACCTCATAAAATAAACTTTATTATCATTCACTGGACTGTTACAGAATGGAGGAGTGTCTCTAACAACAGCCATTGAAATTCAGTTCTTTTCAGATTCTAACCATGGATTTACTATCTAGAGGCACACACTTACACTCACTTTTTTGAAAATCAGTAAGTGTTTGTTGGTCTTAAGATAAAATCAGGAATGTTTGGGACATATCTGTAATGTTTGCTGTTTGTTAGTGTGCATATTTTCCTGATAATTTGTCCTGACCTAGCCAAAAGGTAAATTGAATTAAGGTGGTGTCACATGTTCATATAAATAATATTGCAATAAGGAAAAAAAATTGAGTGTATTATGTTTTATGAATATTAAATTATTCTTTACTGTGAAGTGACCATTTAAAAACATATTTAAACTACATTCATTCAACTATAACATTTATTCAATGTTTGTTCAATGATGAAAAAGATAGCCTTCAGGCTAGCCCCTACTGGCAGCTGGCTGAAATGATAAAAGTCTAAAATACAAATTTGAAATTTAGGATCAATAAGAATTTGTATTTCATCACTAATGATTCAGAATAAGAACTTCCATCGAGTCTACAATTTAAATTTGATGTTTTAACTAAGACAAGAGAAATAACCCACCAGCAGCTTGAAAGTGAGCTAAATGTAACTCATATCAGAGTTTGATGTAATATCACATTTACCTTGTGCACAATCTGCTCCACTCTTTACTAAGAGGAAGTTTGTTTTTTTGTACAAGCTATATCATAGTATAGAGTAATACCAACTTTGATAATTCACATTTTCATAATGATATTGACACACAAACAAAAAGATCAAAGGGATCCGTGGAGAATTGCAGCCTGTAGAGTGAGAATGAGCAAAAAAACAAACCGGCGGGCAATTAAAAAAGCTAAATAGGTTAGGTTTTTACTACTTGTTTCATCTAATTACGACCAAATTGAATTCAAATTCCCCTGGATTTATCAAGATAGATACACATACCAATTTACATTCAAATCGAATAAAAACTCTGGCCTGTATTGCATACACAAGTTATAGTTGACGGACTGACAGGGATGATGGCAATATACGTCCACATTTTCATGTGGGCGTATAAAAATCACTTAATGTAGACGAACGGTTTACCGATAACATTTGAACAGACACAAGGTTTTCACTCTTTCGGTTAACAAATCGGTTTTACCAAAAATAGTTTTAATGTTGACAGTTTACTGCTAATATCATTACTTTTTAGGTTAATTGGTTTTACCGACCGATCATAACCAACACAAGGTTTTGACTTTTTAGATTAATTAATCGGTTTATAATAATAATAATTAATAATAATTATTTATATAGCGCCAAAATCCAACATAAAAAATAGTTGCTCTATGACACTTAACATTTTGTTTACATTAAAACATGAGACATATAGATTAAACATATACACTGAAACATATACATTAAAACATACCTAAAACATATAAATTAAGCACTAAAATATATACATAAAAGCATATACATTACACATTAAAACACATACACTAAAACATATACATTACAACACATACACTAAAAAAGAATGTCCATGTAAAAGAAAATTTAGTAAACTAATAAAAGACTTGTTTGAACAACTCAGTTTTAAGATTCTTTTTAAAAGTATAAATTGAACTACAATTTTTAAGATCTAAAGGTAGATTATTCCAGAGATTAGGGGAGGCAAAGGAGAATGATCGACGGCCAAAACATGATTTTGCTGTGAAGGGTACTAAGAGATTTTGGTAACCAGATCTAAGTGAACGAGTGGGTGCATAGCATGAAATGAGAGATTTGAGATATTTGGGTGATTCTTCAGAGTTAAGAGTAGAGTAGGTGATAGTTAAAATTTTGAAATTAATTCTGCTTTTAATAGGTAGCCAATGTAAGTTGTACAGAATTGGTGTAATGTGTTCGTGTAGTTTAGTTCCAGTTATGAGGCGGGCAGCTGTGTTTTGTAACTTCTGAAGTCGTTCAAGTTGTTGATTAGGAAGATTATAAAGTAACGAATTACAATAGTCTAAACGGGAAGTGATTAGTGAATTAACAAGTGCTTTTGTTGTGTCGGTGTCAATAAAAGTGCGGATACGGCCAATATTATGGAGCTGGAAATTTATGACTTTACAGAGGTTAGAAACATGTGTTCTCATATCAAAATGAGATTGATCAATTCCGCATTTTACTAACGGTTCCATCCATGACCCCTTTTTACCGACTGATTCTGCGTTTTACTGATGAGTTCAGTAAAAGTGGGGGGTGCGACACCATCCCCCTCCCCCCGTATGCTACGCCCCTGCATTTACAAGAAATGTGCACAGATATATTTCAATATTTAACATAATTAAATGAATATAAGAATTCTATTTTTGGTCATTATTCTCACTTATTAGCAGTATTAAATTTTGAAAACTGATTTTATTTTAAAAATTATTTTTGAAATTATTCTTAAAAATATGAAAGTTCATAATTATTTTTCATATTCTGTGATTTTGAATCATTGAACTGAAACATGAATACTGTTCTTTTAATTATTCATTTCTAAATAAACTAACTCAGTATCACATGAGAAATTAGAAACATGATACTTAAAGTCAGAATAGTACTGCAGTGAGTAGAACAGCTCTCACTATATCAATACCATGTTACTGTGATATAGCTGCCACTAGAAAGAAAGGGGGAGTAACTTTCTACAAAAATCAATAACCGTTTTATGAAAAATTTGATTACACTTTTAAATATTGGTCCTGAGAAAATTTCATGTACATCTAATTTTAGTTCATTTTAAGATCAAAATGTCCAAAAATAAATCATAGATGTAAAAAATTCTATGAAAGGTACATAAATCAAAAACTGCTCCTAACACACCAAACTAAATAAATTCTAAAAATATTCTGTGTACATAAACCTGTTGAATATCTGTAGAGAAGTGGGAGGTACGAAGCCTATGAGAAACTAGATAACTTGACTTAACTGATACTTGTACTGATTAATATAGCCTCTCAAAGGTGTCCTTGACTTCCCTTTTACTTTTTTATTACACAATATTTTACATTTATAGGCCTAGATAAATCTTAATACTAATCTATATTCTGTTTTTATGTTTTCCTCAAACAATTTACACTTTAATTTCCATAAAAAAAATCAAAAGTTTGGGGACATGGCTAGTGAGGGGAAAAATAAACTGTGTTCCCATAAACTACATTTCCACTGAGAATTGTAAGAAAGAAAAGAAAGAAGGATAACGACTAAGGTTCACAGTAAAGGATCCTTTCTACCAACTGGTCCATGGCCAAACCTTTCAACCTATCTCTGATTATCTGACTCACACCAAGTTTTGTCACAATCTCTCAAGAAACCAGAAACAGCAATTGTGGACAGAAAGACAGATGGATGGACAGACAGGGGCTACCGCTATATACTATAATATCAAATCAATAGAGAATGAATTATTGATAGCCTAGTGCCTAATCAATAATCAATTAATAATCAAAATATCTTAATAGAGAAATCTTCTAACAAAGACATATTTTTAAACAGGACAATGGTTGGCAGGAAAATTTAATAAATGCACAATAAGTATTTTGATGATTAATTTTCCAGCCAACTTTTGTCCCAGAAGTTAAATCCATTACTTTTTTGGTCATAGTAATGTTTTTTTCATATCTTTTCAGATTCAGTAATGGCGTTCACTCAACCAGAAAAGGCATTTTGCATCCTTGAATTTGCAAAAACTGAATCATGGACACTTGTTCAATGTGCATTTCCCAGAAATTTCAGAAAACATTGAACATCCCCAAAAAACTTGTAACAGCAATCTTTCGGAATATATCAGATGCATTGTTATATCATTAATGGTTTTCGAGATAGTCAATGTTGAAATGTGACCAAGACTTCTGGAACACCCTGTTCAGCCATTCCCACAATAGGGTAACTGTTTATTGTTTATATTTACATTTTTAAGACGTGCCAATTTTAATCAAAATAAGAATTTACCATGAGTTTAGAACACCATCAATGATAAACGGTACTTCTTTGCAATTCAATGTTTTTGGTGATAGCATTTATGGACATATATACGCATATGAATTTGCATTAGTCCAATTGAAAAATAATAGTAAATGAAAATATTGATCTATAATGGTAGCCTACAATTTACAATTTTCAAAATAAAGGTATTCACTCACCTAGTATTATGTTTTGTGAAGTTAACAGCCTCTGCTATAATTTCTTGTACATCCAGTGGTAATAAAGTTAGATTCCCCAAAACTCGGATACAAACACCATGTTTCTCTATCATTTCTCTAGAGATGAAAATCTTATTAACTTATTAAAACAGAACAATACCGCAGTACTACTAATAACTAGGCAGATATTGTGCCTTTTCATCATATAGCTTTTTTTTTCAGTTTATCTAATGAAATATTAAAACGAGAATATCAAATTATAAATTACGCAAAACCAAGACTTCTCACAATGTAAAACAAAAGGAGGATCAAAATTTAAAATGTTATATATGTACAAGAATGGACCAAGCTGGTATCTCAAGTAAGGCTGTGTAAACACTTCATATTGATAAATGCACCCTTATTATGTGGTCTGTCTCTGACAGTCATATGCTTGCTACAATAAAACACTAGCTAGTAATAATTGAGAAGAATGTTATAGGTTGTATACTTGTAAATGATTGAAAAAAATCTAAATAATAGAGTTCTGTTCTCTAATTTACATCTTCGTCTTCTTAGAATGAACATTAACTTGAAATATTTTAAACTTGGCCAATAAGAGCATTATATTCATCAATAGATAAACCTACTTCCATAAATAATTTAACAGAATCCTTATATATTCTGATTATTTAAAAAAAACTTAGTTATCATCCATAAAAATGCTATTGATTATTTTCACTAATTACTTTGTGAGTTTATTGAGTTTATCAGATTTTAAAGGGATTCTGTAACACCAGGTAAGTTCACTGATGAATATCTACTCATATTGACCATTCTTGACTACTAAAATTTCATGTTCATTCTAAGACACAGTATCACTTTAATAATTAATAAAGAATGCAGAATGCCTAAAAAATATTCACTCACTTTTCTTCCAGGAGCTTGGAAAATTTCTGTCTAGCAATTTCCATGAGGCATTCCACCTCTTCTTTTGATCTTTTAAAATTTTCAATGCTAAAGGCATAAACTGTAACTTCACATATTCCTAAATCTAAACACCATTCTAGTGTCTAAATAGAAACAAAAACATTTTGATAAATGAAAAATCTAGACAGAATTGAAAATCTACAAAAAAATATCTAATTGGAATTAGCAACTTCAGAGTCATATGAGCAACAAAAATAATGTATATGCTTAATCAGTTGCTGGAGCTCAATTTCAGCTATCTACATGAGGTTTAAAGGGACAGGTTCTCCTTTTTTGGAGATACATTTGTTCTTGATTACATGTAAATAGTCTTCAGGGGTAATAGAAATGCATAAAAATCACACACTTAATTAAAAAATTCCCTCAAACTAAGAATTTTCCTTTTATTTCTATAGAAATATTTCAAAAAATATGTTATCATTTATAATTTTCAAAAGTGAATAATTCTAAACACACCTGGAGTTGAAGGCTCAAATTTCGACAGTAAGCTGTGAACACTATTACTGATTAGGTTAATCAAAAAATTTCTTGTTCCATACACTAAAGTATGATTGGTCAAACTAATGGCAAAAGTTGTCCCTTTAAGAATCTAAATCTGATTTCTGATCTGCCAACAATGAATCAAAAACAATCGCAGAAATTGCAGACATCATTTATTTCTAATTCCTAAACAGGCAGAGCACTAATAACACTCAGGAAGTTTTAGAAGAGATTATTACCTCCGCTAATTTGTTGAATCCATGTAAATGTCCCTGAGCTCTATCAATGCTGTTTTTAGTAGCAAACCTTCGATTTCCATCCATAATGAAAGCAACATGTTTAGGTATTGGTCCACCTTTTAAAATTCTTACACATAGTTTCTGAAACCATGTTTGTCTGCTATTGGTACTGAACCACGACATTTTAATGAAGAATAATTTACTCCCTTACACCTGTAAACATAAGAAGGATTTAAGAAGGATTCAATCCTTTGGCAATGTGTTAGATAAAGCATAATTATGTGGCAAAGTTGTATAAGATAGTATGCCAGGAATGGTAACATACACCCGCTGGCAATTTATGTATAAATTTTGACCATCAGCAGAAAACAACCACATTTAGTCTGTATTCATATATTTCTTTTAGAACTGTGGTAATACAGCAAAATAACAAAGAGAATTTGATAATACAACAGTTTTGCAGAACAAAAGCTGTATATTTTTCAATATTTCAAATGTTTTGTATATTTTTGAATAAATATATTATAAGATATTTTTTTCGCTTCGCTTGAGTAAAAATCGAAAAATTACAACAAAGACACGATTCATCCAAATCGGACTTGAATTTTGGCCTGTAGTGTAGTTGGGAGCAATTGTCGACAGCTAATATACTCTTCACACTTCATGTCATTAAGGCATATTATCTACCCTAAAAAATGAAGATTCTGCAGATCAGAAATTAGCACAACAACATTCTACTCCACCTTATTTATTCCCACCTGCCAAAGTTAAAGTCTAAATAGAAATGACCAAAGGAAGTCTCAGATAATAAATAAATATACTGATGCAATCTGATTTATTTTGGGTTAATATTATCAAATTTGTCAATGAACTTGGACTGACGACACTAACATAGTTAGATCTACTTGTCTTGTGACACTGACTGAGTGTCAACGTTTGTTTACAATTTGTATGTTCGAGATTGCCAAAGCTATCATTGACAATACATTCATATTGTGAATAAAATGTGGTAGGCACAGTGGGACACTAATTCAACAAAGCATAATTACCTGAAATGTTGTATAAGTAGATTTTCCTTCGTTTCATTCAGGTTTATTTTTCATTTTCAGCCTACTGCCACATGTTTCCGTTGTGTCGATGTCGGGGTTATCCCTTGATCGATGACGTCAGGGCACCTTGCTCGTCAGGTTACTGGCGTAAACTGAGAGAAAATAGTGCTTATTATTTATTGGGAATTTCCTACTGAAATGTCGATGAAATGTTTCATTTTTTTCAAAGTTTGCCTACAAAAATATAATTCTTGAATATAATACTTGAAAACGGAATATAATCTATTGACACAGATCCAAGATTGGAAGTCAGAAATCTAAAAATAGATGACCTATATTATTCTAAACCAAAGGCGGATTGTATCCCTACGCCGGTTACTCGTTCATCTTCACTTGAAATAACTGAAAATGGCGTCGTCTTTCAACATGAAGTTAGTTAATCCAAGATAAGATTCCAGCTATCTCAGTTAATATAAGTCCTAGAAAATGGCTCGACCAAGTTCTTCGAATTCAAACACGCCTTCTATCGAATCAGGTAAAAATATTTAGAGTGGGAAGTCTCTGAAAGGGGGAAATCTGTTGACCAAATGTCGAAGCGAGATCTCAATTTTGGACTTTTCTTTTTCAGAATTGTATTTTTTGATCGCCCGTTTTCTGTCGAATGGACCCTGTAAAAAGACCTCAGAGGTATGTATTGTTTCATTAATTTGTTGATTGAACTTATATGTTATAAGAGTTGAACACATTTTGCTTTGTTTTTCAGGTTTTATTACAAGAATTGGAAGAGAACAAGGTACGTTGAAATTTCACTGTATTTTGCATGGTAAAATTTGACGCTCTTTTTCGATATTTTCGGCTTAAATATTTAATTATTTTGAGGGGCTATTGTAATATTTTTGTTTTATTTTGTCAGATTTATAGTTTTTGTTGCATTTGACAAAAAATTTCCATTCATGAACTTTTTCATTTTTCCAGCTTTTACCGAAAAGAGTTGATTGGGAAGGCCGCGAACATTTCAGAAGTTACAGTAACTTGGTAAGTGACGGAAAAACTAAGAATCGCCGCGAAATAGTGGATATATTCGGCAAATTATTGAAAATACCAGAAAAATGATACATTTTCGGTCTTGGTTGCATTTTATAGCTGGAGACTTGATCTTCACAGATTTGTAGTTGTCACGTTGAATCAAATCGATTTAAGTCTTTATTTTTTGAAAATTAGATAGAAAATGGAAGACTGCTTAAAATCTAAAATGGCCATTTCTTGTGTGGTGATGTCACAATCCTTGAAGCTAGCAATTATCCAATCAGAAAACGACATACTGAATGAGGTCGACATGGGACCAATCAGAATGAAGCTTGCTGCTGAGGTGTGATAAATAGGCCATGTTACTATTTATAGAATTTCTATGTTATTGGTGTATTAAATAGGTCACTGGTGATTATAAAGCAATGATAATATGAAAGTGCAATATGATTTACTTTTAAACTGAAATATTAACCTCCGTGTGGTATCATATTCAATGTATGTCTCTAGCCCATTAATTTTGTTGTCTTCTGTAATATATTATTCACTATCAATGCCAATGGAGGTTTGAATAAATATAGTGCAAAACAATCTTAGCCAGGAAATATCCTTACCTCTTGTAATAGACTTTACAGCCATATATGGAGTCTTCTGAACCCAATGAATGTTATATCTGAAGTACCAAACAGAATGAAACAGATCTTTTTTTGTTGTCTTATTAACACTTTCTGAGATAAATTCTCATGTATCAGCTGCTTATTTATTATATTACAGATTGAGATAAATTCCCATGTATCAGCTGATAATGTATTATATTACAGATTGAGATGAATTCCCACATATCAGCTGATTATTTATTATATTACAGATTGAGATAAATTCCCACGTATCAGCTGATAATTTATTATATAACAAATTGAGATAAATATTCATATATCTGATGATTTATTATATTACAGATTGAGACAAATTCCCATGTATCAGCCAATTATTTATTATATCACAGATTGAGATAAATATTCATGTATCTGATGATTATTTATTATATTACTGATTGACATAGATACTCATGTATCTGATTAATTTTTATATTACAGATTGAGATAAATACTCATATATCTGATTATTTATTATATTACAGATTGAGATAAATACTCATAGATCTGATTATTTATTATATTACAGATGGAGATAAAAACTCATGTATCTGATTATTAGTTATATTGCAGATTGAGATAAATTCTCACGTGTCAGCTGATAATTTGTTGTATTACAAATTGAGACAAATTCCCATATATCAGCTAATTATTTATTATATTACAGATTGAGATAAATACTCATGTATCTGATGATTTATTATATTACAGATTGAGACAAATTCCCACGTATCAGCTGATTATTTATTATATTACAAATTGAGACAAATTCCCATATATCAGCGAATTATTTATTATATTACAGATTGAGATAAATACTCATGTATCTAATGATTTATTATATTACAGATTGAGACAAATTCCCATGTATCAGCTGATTATTTATTATATTACAAATTGAGACAAATTCCCATATATCAGCGAATTATTTATTATATTACAGATTGAGATAAATACTCATGTATCTGATGATTTATTATATTACAGATTGAGATAAATTCCCACTTATCAGCTGATTATTTATTATATTACAGATTGAGATAAATACTCATGTATCTGATTAATTTTTATATTACAGATTGAGATAAATATATGTATCCGATTATTTGTTTCTATTACAGATTGAGATAAAAACTCATGTATCTGATTATTTGTTATATTACAGATTGAGATAGATACTCATGTATCTGATTATTTATTATTTTACAGATTGAGATAAATATTCATATCTCTGATGATTTATATATTACAGATTGAGATAAATATTCATAGATCTGATTATTTATTATATTACAGATTGAGACAAATACTCATGTATCTGATTATTTGTTATATAACAGATTGAGATAAATACTCATATATCTGATTATTTATTATATTATAGATTGAAATAAATTCCCACGTATCAGCTGATTATTTATTTTATTACTGATTGAGATTAATTCCCATGTATCAGCTGAATATTTATTATATTACAGATTGAGATAAATTCCCATGTATCAGCTGATTATTTATTATATTACAGATTGAGATGAATACTCATGTATCTGATGATTTATTATATTACAGATTGAGACAAATTCCCACGTATCAGCTGATTATTTATTATATTACAAATTGAGACAAATTCCCATATATCAGCGAATTATTTATTATATTATAGATTGAGGTAAATACTCATCTATCTGATGATTTATTATATTACAGATTGAGATAAATACTCCTGTATCTGATGATTTATTATATTACAGATTGAGACAAATTCCCATGTATCAGCTGATTATTTATTATATTACCAATTGAGACAAATTCCCATATATCAGCGAATTATTTATTATATTACAGATTGAGATAAATACTCATGTATCTGATGATTTATTATATTACAGATTGAGATAAATTCCCACTTATCAGCTGATTATTTATTATATTACAGATTGAGATAAATACTCATGTATCTGATTATTAGTTATATTACAGATTGAGATAAATTCCCACGTATCAGCTGATAATTTATTATATTACAGATTGAGATAAATATTCATATCTCTGATGATTTATTATATTACAGATTGAGATAAATACTCATAGATCTGATTATTTATTATATTACAGATTGAGATAAATACTCATGTATCTGATTATTTGTTATATAACAGATTGAGATAAATACTCATATATCTGATTATTTATTATATTACAGATTGAGATAAATTCCCACGTATCAGCTGATTATTTATTTTATTACAGGTTGAGATTAATTCCCATGTATCAGCTGAATATTTATTATATTACAGATTGAGATAAATTCCCATGTATCAGCTGATTATTTATTATATTACAGATTGAGATAAATACTCATGTATCTGATTATTTGTTATATTACAGATTAATATAAAAACTCATGTATCTGATAATTAGTTATATTACAGATTGAGATAAATTCCCACGTATCAGCTGATAATTTATTATATTACAGATTGAGATAAATATTCATATATCTGATGATTTATTATATTATGAGACAAATTCCCACGTATCAGCTAATTATTTATTATATTACAGATTGAGATAAATACTCATGTATCTGAAGATTTATTATATTACAGATTGAGATACATTCCCTCGTATCAGATGATTATTTATTATATTACTGATTGAGATAAATACTCATGTATCTGATTAATTTTTATATTACAGATTGAGATAAATACTCATATATCTGATTGTTTATTATATTACAGATGGAGATAAAAACTCATGTATCTGATTATTAGTTATATTACAGATTGAGATAAATTCTCACGTATCAGCTGATAATTTATTATATTACAGATAGAGATAAATATTCATATATCTGATGATTTATTATATTACAGATTGAGACAAATTCCCACGTATCAGCTGATTATTTATTATATTACAGATTGAGACAAATTCCCACGTATCAGCAAATTATCTATTATATTACAGATTGAGATAAATACTCATGTACATGTATCTGATGATTTATTATATTACAGATTGAGATAAATTCCCACGTATCAGCTGATTATTCATTATATTACAGATTGAAATAAATTCCCATGTATCAGCTGATTATTTATTATATTACAGATTGAGACAAATTCCCACGTATCAGCAAATTATCTATTATATTACAGATTGAGATAAATACTCATGTACATGTATCTGATGATTTATTATATTACAGATTGAGATAAATTCCCACGTATCAGCTGATTATTCATTATATTACAGATTGAAATAAATTCCCATGTATCAGCTGATTATTTATTTTATTACAGATTGAGATTAATTCCCATGTATCAGCTGATTATTTATTAAGGGTCTGTGAGAGATTAGGGCCCCTGGTTGATAAAGAAGTTCCACCATGTGTTACAGGGGTCAGATCATTACTAGGGGCAGGTCACATGTCATTACTGAGGACAATAGAAGGTAAGAGCTTTTCTTAATATATGATATTCTAAGGTAGCTAGATGCTCACATATTGCTTAACCTCCCTATTTAATCTAAATAGCAGGACTGCCTCCTGTTTTTCAACTCATTTTAATCATTTCAAAATAAATGAATTGAAAATGATTTTAATCAGGCTTTTTATTAAAAAATGTACGTTTGTTCAAAACATCTTCATGGTGATGTTTTTAAATTAATTGGTCTGTATGAGGTTAATAAGTGCCATCCATGTTGAATTATTTTCTTGAGAAAGATTTTATTTTACAGTCATATGTCTGTGTTTTGTTTCAGATATAAAAGAAACAAAATGGACTCCATCTAACTATATAACACTATCACATGGCTACCCTTCCTTACCTCCCTCTAATCTAGCTACACCAAATATCTGTAAGTTAGTCAATCTTTTACTTAATCTCTTACTCACTTAAGGGAGCCACCTTGGCTCAGTGAATAAGACGCTCGCTCGCCAACCTATAGGTCCATGGTTCAATCTCAGAAAAGGTTGAGCTGAACTTTCAGATTTTTTAGCCTTTTGTCAGTGATGTAGGTCAAAGGGACTGACATTGAAATACGCGTAAAGTTGGGATGGGACAATAAGCTGAGGCCCTGTGTGCTATAGGCTGTGCAAGATAAAGATCCTTCGACACTTGGAAATCGCAAAATAGTAGGCTTATGCTGGTGTCCTGGTAAAATTTCCCTAATTGCACACTGCATGGCGTTGCCCTTCTTCATTAGTCCATAGGGAGCAGAAGAGCAGGACATAAAACTTCTTTCATTTCATTTCATTTACTTACAAATTGTATGCATATACTCAGATAGCTGTAGGTCAAAGGTTAGTGTATAGATCTGACCCTACTGGCTTCCCAGACTTGATAAAATCTGTTTAGAGTGAGAAATTAAAGATCCATTCCCATGAATATCGATATTTGATGTCTGGAGAACTTGGTAGAGCTAGAATTGTCAGTTGAGCTCAATCAGGTACACAAAAAGAAAATCTCTTACAGGAGAATTTTTTTGTGAATTTCTAATCTGTGTGCAAACTCTTCAATCGTCAATATCGATCCATTTTCAAGCCTCATGATTCATATTTTATTTTAGGTCATGTTCTACATGCTCAAAAATTGAGTGGCAGAAGTCGGAAAGACATTGTGTTTCCCACACCATTTTATAAAAAGATAGAACAATATAACAGAAAGCTAGGTCATCTATCAGCTGTATATTGTGTTCTCTTTGATCGAACTGGTCAATATATTTTCACTGTAAGTGTTCATCATTATTTACATTGTGACTCAGTAACTTGGGCAGCTGATAACTTGTGGCTCCATTTGTTTATCATATAGAGGTTAATCAAGTCCTTGTGGTCAGAAGATTTGCTAGTTGTTTACATTTGATAATAATTAACCAGAGCCAAAGTGCTGCAGTCTATGCCTTGAAAGATCTCTAGAGCCTGCCACAGAAAGGAACTAGCTGTGCATCCTGCCACAAGAGCAGGGGAACTGAGCAACATCCTCACTACTTCTCTTGCCTGAGCTATCATCTCACTAAGAAATCTTTGGCTAATTCTGAAAACAACCAACGTGTCACATGACCAATCAAAATGCAAATGTGTACGCAGTCAAAAATCTATGCACAGTTATGTTTACTTTAACACAACTTTTTATACGCCCACATAGAAATGTGGACGTATATTGTTGTCGCCCCTGTCCGTCGGTCCGTCGGTCCGTCGGTCCGTCTGTCAACAATTGTTTGTGGACACTGTAGAGACTACAGTTTTTATTGGAATTTCTTGAAACTTGGTATACTTGTTTATAATCACTCAAGGAAGAACCCTATCGATTTTGGTATGATTCCGAAAAAAATTCCTGGAATTCTTGGACTTTGAATTTCAAATTGTTCTGTTTGTAAACAAAAGCTTGTGGACACTGTAGAGACTCCATTTCTTTATGAATCTTTTTGTAACTTGGTATATTTGTTTATTACCATCCAAGGAAGACCCCTATTGATTTTGATATGATTCTGAAAAAAATTCCTGGAATTCTGGAACTTGGAATTTCGAATGTACTGTTTCTCATCCGTCTGTCAATTGTTTGTGGACACTGTAGAGACTACAGTTTTTATTGGATCTTCTTGAAACTTGGTATACATGTTTATTACCATTCAACGAAGACCCCTATCGATTTTGGTATGATTCCGAAAAAAATTCCTGGAATTCTTGAACTTTGAATTTCAAATTGTTCTGTTTGATAACAAAAGCTTGTGGACACTGTAGAGACTCCATTTTTTTATGAATCTTTTTGTAACTTGGTATATTTGTTTATAACCATCCAAGGAAGAACCCTATTGATTTTGATATGATTCTGAAAAAAATTCCTGGAATTCTGGGACTTGGAATTTCGAATTGTACTGTTTGTCATCCGTCTGTCAATAATTGTTTGTGGACACTGTGGAGACTACAGGTTTCATTGGATTTTCTTGAAACTTGGTATACATGTTTATTATCATTCAATGAAGACCCCTATTGATTTTGGTATGATTCCGAAAAAAATTCCTGGAATTCTTGGATTTGAATTTCAAATTGTTCTGTTTGTAAACAAAAGCTTGTGGACACTGTAGAGACTCCATTTCTTTATGAATCTTTTTGTAACTTGGTATATTTGTTTATTACCATCCAAGGAAGACCCCTATTGATTTTGATATGATTCTGAAAAAAATTCCTGGAATTCTGGAACTTGGAATTTCAAATTGTACTGTTTGTCATCCGTCTGTCAACAATTGTTTGTGGACACTGTGGAGACTACAGTTTTTATTGGATTTTCTTGAAACTTGGTATATATGTTTATTATCATTCAATGAAGACCCCTATCGATTTTGGTATAATTCCAAAAAAAATTCCTGGAATTCTGGGACTTGGAATTCGAAGTTGTTCTGTCTGTCTACAATTGCTTGTTGGCACTCTAGAGACTACAGTTTTTGATAGATCTCTTTGAAACTTTGTTTTTATATGCCCACATAGAAATATGGACGTATATTGTTGTCGCCCCTGTCTGGAATTCTGTGACTTGGAAAAATTCCTGGGATCTCTTTGAAACTTTGTATACAATATGTTTATTATCACTCAAGGAAAAACCAATATACATTTTGGTCTGATTACGAAAAGAATTCCTGGAATTCTGTGACTTGGAAAAATTCCTGGAATTCTGGGACTTGGAATTTAAAGTTTTCTGTGTGTCGTCAATTGCTTGTAGACAATGCAGGAAGTACAGTTTTTTATATACCCAAATGAAAGTATAATGTTGTTGCCCCTGTCCATCCGTCTGTTCGTCTGTCAGCCCGTTTGTTTGTGGACACTGTAAAGACTACAGTTTTTATAGAATTTTCTCATACTTGTTCATTATCATCTAAGGCAGACCCCTATTGATTTTTGTTTGATTATGAAAGAAATTCCTTCAATTCTGGAACTTTGGATTTCAAAATTTGTTCTGTCTTTCAACCATTTCTTGTGGACACTGTACAAACTATATTCTATAAACTAAAAACTTCTTTAATACCAACCAAGGAAGAAGAAGATTTTGGTAGGATTCCAAAAAGAATTCCTGGAATTCTGGGAATTTCAAATTGTTCTGTTTGTCAACAAATGCTTTTTGATTTTTTTACTGAATGCAATACAATATAGTTAACTTCCAAGTTCCTTGTAAATCAGGAACCAGCTGTAATTGGACTTTTACTTTTACAATCAAAGCTATCAGTGGGCGTATGTTACCTTGCCTGGCAAGCTATCTTTTCTACATTAGGGTGCTGATGATCACTTAGTAAAAGTATGGAGTGTTAGAGATGGCCGTCTGCTGGCCACATTTCGTGGTCATTCTGCTGAAATAACAGACATTGCTGTCAATTTTGAGAACACATTATTAGCTGCTGGCAGTTGTGATAAAATGATACGCGTTTGGTGTTTAAAAACCAAGTCTCCGGTGGCCATTTTACATGGTCATTCTGGCATGATAACATCTGTACAAGTGAGTTTTTAGAGCGTTGTTTTGAGTTTGCAATAAGAAAATAGTAATGACTTTACTTTTTAGCTAATTTTCCTTTATCACAAGCCATTTCTAATCTTTATAAGCTCTAATATTAATTTTCATCTAAATTCAATTGGACAAAAAAAGAAATCGTTGTACATTTTATATACTGTCAGATTTGACTATCCATGAAATTATTTTCAATGCCTAGTATCATATTTTCACCATTTTTTTTGTCTTCAGTTCTGTCCACAATGTAAAGGTGAAACACGATATTTATTGTCTACTGGAGGCGATGGTTGTGTATGTTTCTGGACTTGGAATGTTGTCACCAATAAATTCAAGTTAGTATCAAATTATATCCAAATTTAGTTTATGCTTTGTGTGCTTTGAATATGAATAGGTTGCGTCTGTCCCAATTCTGATCTCAATCGAACAGTTTGAAAGAGGGTATATGACATTCAAAATTTTCCAATCTAATTCCTTCTCAGCCATTCTATCTGCATTTATGAGTAATATTTTTTCAACAAAAATGAATTCCATCTGAATTCTTTTCCAAAAGGTCTTGTTGAACACCCGGTTGATTCCATAAATTCTGATTGTGCAGAACTACCCAATCTAGCAACTTCATTGAGGAGTAGACAGTATTAAAGGGAGATAATAAGCTAGCTATGGAAACAATATCCATCTTTTAATATGATTGAAGCAATTGTACAAGCATAGGTCTCTGTATATGAATCAGGAACATTGATTTGCACTTTCCCATTTCATTTGAGGTTTTAGCTATCTACAATATAATGATTCAACTAAAAGTGTTCAGAATCATTATTCATTGGTAACTCTTTATTTTTTAGTTCTAAACCAATCAAGTTTATAGAGAGATCTAGAGCAGGAGCCCAGATGTTATGTTCATCATTTAGTCCTGGTGGTATGTTTTTAGCCACTGGTAATTCGGACCATGTAATCAGAGTCTACTTCCTACATGCTACTTCACCAGAAAAAATCTGTGAACTAGAAGCTCATTACGTAAGTTCAAATTTACAATTCAGTTCTGTAATAAAGAACTTAAAATATGTATATCACTGAACCTGATAAATATTGGATATTTTTTAAAAATGGAAAATGAATTACTTGAGAGTGTTTTAATATTTACAGGATCGTGTTGACAGTATAGCACACAGTAATCATAGTGTTGAGTTTAATATTTACAGGATCGTGTTGACAGTATAGCATACAGTAATCATAGTGTTGATTTTAATATTTTACAGGATCGTGTTGACAGTATAGCATACAGTAATCATAGTGTTAATTTTACTATTTACAGGATCGTGTTTACAGTATAGCACACAGTAATCATAGTGTTAATTTTAATATTTACAGGATCGTGTTGACAGTATAGCACACAGTAATCATAGTGTTAATTTTAATATTTACAGGATCGTGTTGACAGTATAGCACACAGTAATCATAGTGTTAATTTTAATATTTACAGGATCGTGTTGACAGTATAACATACAGTAATCATAGTGTTAATTTTAATATTTACAGGATCGTGTTGACAGTATAGCATACAGTTATCATAGTTTTAATTTTGATAATTACAGGATTTTTTTGACAGTATAGCATACAGTTATCATAGTGTTGATTTTGATAATTACAGGATTGTGTTGACAGTATAGCATACAGTAATCATAGTGTTAATTTTAATATTTACAGGATCGTGTTGACAGTATAGCATACAGTAATCATAGTGTTGATTTTAATATTTACAGGATTGTGTTGACAGTATAGCACACAGTAATCATAGTGTTAATTTAATATTTACAGGATTGTGTTGACAGTATAGCACACAGTAATCATAGTGTTAATTTTAATATTTACAGGATCGTGTTGACAGTATAACATACAGTAATCATAGTGTTAATTTTAATATTTGCAGGATCGTGTTGACAGTATAACATACAGTAATCATAGTGTTAATTTTAATATTTACAGGATCGTGTTGACAGTATAGCATACAGTTATCATAGTTTTAATTTTGATAATTACAGGATTTTTTTGACAGTATAGCATACAGTTATCATAGTGTTGATTTTGATAATTACAGGATTGTGTTGACAGTATAACATACAGTAATCATAGTGTTAATTTTAATATTTACAGGATCGTGTTGACAGTATAGCATACAGTAATCATAGTGTTGATTTTAATATTTACAGGATTTCGTGACAGTATAGCACACAGTAATCATAGTGTTAATTTAATATTTACAGGATTGTGTTGACAGTATAGCACACAGTAATCATAGTGTTAATTTTAATATTTACAGGATCGTGTTGACAGTATTACATACAGTAATCATAGTGTTAATTTTAATATTTGCAGGATCGTGTTGACAGTATAACATACAGTAATCATAGTGTTAATTTTAATATTTACAGGATCGTGTTGACAGTATAGCATACAGTTATCATAGTTTTAATTTTGATAATTACAGGATTTTTTTGACAGTATAGCATACAGTTATCATAGTGTTGATTTTGATAATTACAGGATTGTGTTGACAGTATAACATACAGTAATCATAGTGTTAATTTTAATATTTACAGGATCGTGTTGACAGTATAGCATACAGTAATCATAGTGTTAATTTTGTTAGTGGTAGTAAAGATGGTACAGCCAGAATATGGCGTTATGAAAGACAGGAGTGGAGAGCAACAGTGTTAAACATGTCCACTGTGTTACCAGGGTAGGTACTGACAAAAAATTTGAGATGAAGAGGCTTGCTTGTTATCCTCAAGTTATTACAAGATCAATGATCCTACAAATTATACTGTAGTCACAAATAACCAGCCTCTAAAGTTTCAACTTCCAGTAAAACTTTCACAAAAGACTGTTTCCTTACTGTGCCATGTATTTATTTTCATCTTGTATAAAAATTTCAGTACTACTGCAGCATCTAATACTAACTCTAGTCAAGAAAAGCCAAGTGTAACTATGGTCTGTTGGAGTAAAAATGATTTATTAGTAGTGACTGCAGTTAGTGATTTTACTATCAAAGTCTGGAATTCTTCTACTGGTAAACTACAACACATACTCAAGGTAACTTATGTTTTTTGCTTTAATTTCTCAAAGAATTGTTAAAAAATTGACCTTAATCATGCATCAGCCATATTGAATCAGGAACAAGAACAAGACCAAATGCAAACATTTGTCACTGCATGAAAACTGCACCTTTATGTCTTAACACCACCTTCTCCATTATCATAGCCCAAAGTTGATTATAAAAGAGATGCAATAATACCTTCACACATTTCTGAGAAAGGCCAGTTTTATTCCACATAGACTTTTCCTACATATGAGGTTGCCATCTTTATTATGGATGACATCATTTTCATCCTGAACCTTGTTTTCAGTGTCTAATAAACGAGGCGTAAATAAGGCCGACTGACTGAAATGCTAATCATGGAATGATCAATTTCAAACAATTTGGCCATGAATCCTACATTCTTATTGTTTTTAAAAAATGGTGGTTTCATTCTTTTTCAATGTTAATATTTTTCTACTACTAGGGTCATGATGATGAAGCCTTTGTATTAGAATCCAATCCAGTATTCCACCATATATTTGTCAGTGCTGGACATGATGGTAAAGTTATCATCTGGGATGTCAAGAAAGGGCTGATGATTAAATCATTTTTTAACAATGTAAGTATATTGACAAATCAAAATTTGAAAATTTATTTGCCTTGTGTATCATGTTTAGTTGTAATTGAAGTTTATTTCTTAATAATGACCAGACACATTCTATTAGAAATAGAAAAAAATTGTACACCACACCCTAATTCCCTTCTGATAAATTCCTTGCCCCTCCAAACAATCAAGTCTGGCTATGGGCTAGATGTTATGTCATGCATGATTAGGGTTACCAGACGTCCCGGAAAAACCGGGACAGTCCCTGTTTTTAGGTCAATATCAGGCATCCTGTCCCGGAAACTATTTTGTTCCTAAATGTCCCGGTTTGGTAAAAATGAAAATTTCTTGATCAAGTTTTGTAATAAAAAAAATGAATATATAAATGTTTTATCACGTCTTATCGATGCTTCACTTCAAAATCGTATCTTATCAACGTTTTTTTGCCTCAATTTTTTTTGTTTTGTGTTTGGTGATGAAAAGGGACACCCAAAGAGCCCAGGTCAGTTGGTGCATAAAAAATCCTTACGTTTTGACCTTGTTTTTCATTGGGCAAGTCATCGTAAATAACATATGATTGGATGACATGGTGACCTAGCCTAGAAGCAAGCAGTTACTTTTAGTCTTTATTATCCATTCTTTTCCACCACATATTTAAATCTTTAAAAAGTTTTAAAAGTAAGATAAATTTAAAAGATTTTATAATTAGCTATTGTAATCCACATTTCATACAAGTAACAAATCATACATAATCTGACAGCTATAAAAAAAGGTGCCCGTGCTTCTGTTTTTTCGTGAGATATTTGGTGGCATGATAATCAGGAAACTCTATAGAAAAATTAACAGCTCACACGACTTATGATCTTACTAAAACTGAAATAACACGAAACAATAAAATCTCATCTCAGAGATTCAAATTCGTGTAATAAGCTTTCATTTCACACATTCCTTGTCTTATGATATAGGTCAGTAATTCAGTTAACTTAAAAATGTATCTTCAAGGTTAAAAAACATTTTTTTTTCCTGTATGCCTCAATCAAATCTTGAGAACACCATTTACATTAGCATAAATAAGGCAAATCTCACTTTGACATGCTGGCTTTTATCATCGATATTGAAAAAATTTCTTGGGGCCCTTAAGCGGGCCGCAAACCCTACACCCTCCATGCTTCCGGCGCCTCCAGCTGTGACATACTTCGCCTTCGCCTTCGCACCTTTGGTGCTCAATGTCCCGGTTTGCTTCAACACATATCTGGTAACCCTATACATTATTGATATTGCAGATTGAAGGTCAAGGTCATGGTGCTGTATTTGACTGTAAATTTTCACCAGATGGATTAAAAATAGCAGCCACAGACTCTCATGGTCACCTCTTAGTCTTTGGCTTTGGACATAACAGCAAATTCAAAGCAGTAAGTATTCATAGTTCAAATATACAGGTATTGTTTTGCAAGCACAATACCTGAAAATTAAAGAACATATCTTTGGTTTGCTTTCCTTCTTTAAATACCTCAAATTTACTAAGAGTTAGAAACACTGCTAGTCAACTTGTGATGTGAACCCTTTGTTCTACAAGTCTGTAAAGTACTTGAACATCTGACTAACATCCATTTTTTTTCATCAGGTGCCTCAAGAGCTGTTCTTTCACACAGACTACCGTCCATTAATTCGAGATGCCAACAGTTATGTTCTTGATGAGCAGACACAGCAAGCACCTCACCTCATGCCCCCACCCTTCTTGGTAGATATAGATGGCAACCCCTACCCACCAAAGATACAGAGACTGGTACCCGGTAGAGAGAAGTGTTCTCCTGATCAATTGGTACCTCAAGTAGCTTATAATGAAGAAGGTGAGTGATGAAGATGGTAGAGAAGCAGACACAAATTTAATGATGTGATTGTCAATCTGTGACATCTGATAATAAAATGCTTGTACCAAAGATTTTAGGTTAAAGACTTAATTTTGGAATTGTCATATTTTTATAGTCCTTGACTTGCAAATTTTCAATTTGGTTATAAGTTAATAAAAGAAGTTCATCAATTGTTTTCTTTTCTAAGATAAAAAACCATCACTGAAAATGTTTTGTTGGAATTGTTAATCCTTTACTTATTTTGCCCAGGAGAGTCTCAAGTAATTGGTGAAGAAGAGCCCATACAAGATGCTCTGTTTGTGGAACCTATCCCACCTCAACTTCCAGCTCCTGTTCATCAACCAGGTGCACCAGGAGTTCATGACGACAGACGCAGTATTGATGAGATGATTCAGAATTTACAAAGAGAACAGGATCAACGTGTGGCTAGAATAGGAGCTGAACCTCTAGCTTCCCCACCCCATCCACAAGGTTCACCAAGAGGCAGACATCCTTCTGGACAAGGTATTACAGAATTTGATACTTAACTCAGATCAGCAAAGTCACTCAGTGAACTTGTTTTTTTTAACATTCAATATATAAAGTGGGCATCATAGAATGCTGGTTCTTGGTGAATTTTGATGAAACTTGGTGTCGTTCATAGTATCAAGATTGAAAATCAGAAAATTTTTGGTTTTATCGATAACTCTTGACAATCTTCCATACAGAATTTGCTGCCAAACGTGGGCAAATTACAGTGGCCATCGTTTTTTTTATACTTGCTAATGAATTGGGAATGTGTTTCACATTATTTATTGGAAGCAAAACTTTGTTTGCCCCACATGGATAATATTTTAATAAAGGAAAACCTAAAAGAATGAGTGGTCTGGCTATGCTCTGTGTGTAGACTTTTCAATTGATTTTTCGTTGTTAAGGGTTAGTTGGAATGAGACGCAGTGGTGAATTAGAAGGTGTAAGACAGTCACTGGGAAATGTATCCCAGAGATCAACACCAAGAGATATAGCAGCCTTAAATCGCAGACGTCTGATTAGAGATATTGATTCTCAAGAACTCAAGTAAGATTGGTCTTAAAAAATTTGTAATTTTAATAATAAAGATTTTGCACAATTTGGAATGTGTATAATATAAACACCTCTTTTCACTGTATATTCAGTTTGTTCAAGAACAAATAAACACTATCTTGATCTGTCTTAAAAAGTTTTTTTTTTTTTGATGAATTGTCCTCAAATGCCCACAAATTTCATGACCTCTTTTATGCATGATTCAAGCATAAATCCTTTATTTTGAATTATTAAATTTTATCAATATTGCCCTTTTCACACGCCTATTTTGGAACAGCAGGGATTCAGTGAGTTGGAAATCATTATATGTGCAAAAAATGTTATATTTAACCATAATTATATAAGCTTGATAAATAACTTATTTGAACTCTTTCTTACAGACATAACGAAGAAGTAAGAATAGCTTTAGGTGAAGTAGAACATAAGAAATTTATGTTTGAAAGAAAGAAAAGACCAGCTGGAGCACATGATGTAAGTTATTGACTATCAAAGAGACGCAGATCTTTAGCTTAAATTCAATTAGAAATTCAAGGTGTTTTTTTTTCTACCAGGAGCCTGTTTTACGAAAACTTAACTTATGATGATTTTATTGTTCCAATGGTCTGATTGGTCAATCACTAAAATTGATTATTTTTTAACCAATCAGGTTACTGTATTTCTTAAAATCTTGATTGTATCTGTTTTTATACGCCCACATATAATGTGGATGTATATTGCGGTTGACCCTGTCCGTCCATCCGTCCGTCCACAATTGCTTGTGGCCACAATAGAGACCACAGTTTCATCGGATTACAATGAAACTTGGTATGTGTCTCTGTCATCATAAAATCTCGGTTCCTTTCGAAAACAAGCTTTCTGACTTTTACGGTTGGTGAGTTATGCCCTCTTTTTTAGCGAAAATTCATCAAATTCAGCTTGTGGGCGTGATACAGGCCACAATTTTTGTCTGATCTTTTCGAAACTTGGTAGGTGTCTTTGTCATCATAAAATCTCGATTCCTTTCAAAAATCAGCTTTCTGACATTTACGGTTGGTGAGCTATGCCCCCTTTCTTAGTGAGAATTCGTCAAATTCAGCTTGTGGGTGTGATACAGGCTACAATGTTTATCCAAACAATTTTATATGCCCACATATAATGTGGATGTATATTGCGGTTGACCCTGTCTGTCCGGACGTCCGTCCGTCCGTCCACAATTGCTTGTGGCCACTATAGAGACGACAGTTTTCATCGGATTTCAATGAAACTTGGTATGCTTGTTCATATTGACGAGATCTTGGATGGGTTCAAATTTCATGAAATTTCGAGCATTGGTTCCTAGCTTTCTGACTTTTTTGCTGTTGGTGTTTTGCTTACCAATAAAAATTTGCTGCTGGTGGGCCTATAGCCTTTCAGGCGTCCGCTCGTTTAAATTTTTGTGAAACAGGTTCCTGGTCTGAAAGCATTTGAAAATTATTAATAAACCCATCTCCATATTTGAAGAGTAAGGAGACATTTTCAACAACTAGCCTTTTGCCATCAGAATGATATTTCAATTTTGCAAAGGCCATCCACTTAAAGCTGGAATTTTTTTATATCTATGTTGTTACTGAGATGTACTGATGTTGAACAACAATTGGTTAAAGTAACTATATTGTTTGTTTATATGTAAAGTTATTATTTTTTATTTTTTTATATTTCAGCATGACTATGCTCTACATACTGAAAATCGTAGAAAGGGTGGTGGTAAAAGTCGTCACAGTAATCAGCCTGAAGAAGCTGCTGATAATGTTGAAGTAACAACTAATAGATTAACAGCTAGAGCTTTGTATGATACAGAAGATGAGGTTTGTTTTTTGCATTTTTTTTTGGACACCCTTATGAATCAAGGGAAAAACCTTATTTCTTTGAATCCTGAATTTTTTCAAAATGTGAATACTAAATTCTCTTATATCTCTGAATTCTGAATTTCTTCAGTGGAATTTTTATGATTTGTTTGGAAAACCCAACAACATTTTTGAAATATTTAAATTTTTTAAAATTTATTGTGTGACTCTTTGTTTTGTTAATCTTTTACAGGAAGACCATGTTGATTCTGATTTATGGGCATCTGGCAATGAAAGGTTAGTTGACTGAAATATAGGCCTGATTCTTCAAACTGGAAATGCTATGTACAGTTTTATTTAGGGTACAGTCCATATAAAGACCTACAACAAGAAGAAGCAGTTCATGTACATAATGTTCTATCAGCATTGACAGCAACACAAACAGATGACTGAACTGTTGGATCACATCTAATCTTTCATGGGAGATAACTCTAATTACAGACTTAATATCTTAAGACCACAATATGGCAATAGTGATATTGCAATATGATAGTATTATTTTTCAGTGACTCAAGTGTATATTCTGATTGGATGGGAGACCGAGAAACAAACTTACAACCTCCTACTCGACAATCAACACGAACAAGAAAACGTAAACGTGTTAGCTCATCAGAAAATGATGATGATGACAATGATGATCATAAAGATGATGACGACGATGATGATGATGATGATGAAAGTAGTAGACTCAGTCACCCTAAAGAACCACAAACCAAAAAGAAAAAGCCTCCTGCTAAGAAAAGGAGACAGACAGCTGTAAGTTGAATAAGATTAACACTAATGACTAACTTTAGTGAAACCTAAGTATTTATTTTGATCAATTACATAAGCAAGTGAGTGGTAAGGTAGATATGCATCAAGTATATTTGCTTTTAAAGAATCACTGGAACTTAGGGGTACTCATGTAAAGGAAAAGATGAGGGGCTACCAGTTTTGAGAGCGAAAAAATGAAATGAATGGAGTTTTACCTCCTACTCTTCTGCACCTTTTGGGCTAATGAAGATGAGCAATCCCATGCAGTGTCCAATGAGGGAAAATTTTGCAAGGACAGCAGCATTAGCCAACAGTTCTGAGAGCAGAAAACAACTTGAAAAAATGAACTTAACTTTCTTTTATCAAGTAGGCCTATAGTATTTCCATATGTCCCACCCCAGTCAAAAAAATTTTCATTTTTATTGTAGAGGAAACCAGTGATAGATACTAGTATTAGAGAAGTACCAGAAGAATTCCGTCCACCTGAATGGTTAACTGATACAGTACCACGTAAAACACCCTACGTACCACAGATGGGAGATGAGGTCATGTATTTTAGACAGGGCCATGAACAATATTTAAAAGCTGTTAAAAGAACCAGTGCTTATCAAATCAACATAGAACGCAATCAACCTTGGCATAAAAATCCACACCTCAGGGTAACTTTTTTTTGTTATTTATATTTCTTTTGTAACCAAGGTAACCAAGATGGTGACCCATTAATCAGTCCTGAATAGATTTTGTCTATTCAATTTTTGGCCTCAATCAAACACAACAAAATCCCATTATGTCACATACAAAATCTTTCTTTATTTTTCTGCCACTTTGAATTCTGCCTGCACCTACCATTCTAAACCCTGTTCCAACTTGTTTTATTGAATGTCTGGTTACTAAGTCACTATATTTAATGTATGTTTAGGAACAAGAATTAGTTCGTATTATTGGTATACATTATGAAATCCGTCCACCTAGATTATGTTGTTTAAGATTAGCTGTTATAGATCCAGAATCTGGTAAAGCGGTTGGCAGCAAATTCTCTATCAAGTAAGTTAGTTTTTGGGGCTTGAATAATGATCTTGGACTAGCATGTCCTAGGTATAGTGTGTTTGTCAATTCCATTCAAACAGTCCATAAGCTTAAAATTGACATTTTCTAAACTCTAAAATGAGTCAAGTATCTGACAAAAAGGAAACCAAACTAATTTGTGTAGAATTTAATCAGAATTTTTGAAATTTTAGATATCATGACATACCAGATGTGATAGATTTTGTTGTTTTAAGACAGAATTATGACACAGCCATGGCCAGAAATTTTAAACCAGGTAATTATTTTAATTATGACTTGTTTATTTTTTATATCCTCTGATATTATCAGTATATATAGGGTATTTTTGGTCAAGATGTAGCTTCTGTTTTTTAATTGTAGGAGGTGCAAATCAGTCCACACAACTAATGAGCTAGCTCAAAGTAACATGATCTAAACTTAACATTTTCTCTTCTTGACTTTTGGTGCTTGGAGCTCAAATGATGGCAAACCTTTTAACTTTTCATAACATACCTCATACAAAGTATATTTAAGAAAATTTGTAATCTGTTTGTTTGGTGATATATTTCTCATGTTGCTATTTTAAATATCTTCCAGGTGATAGATTCAGATCTATAATAGATGATATGTGGTGGTTAGGAACCATAGTATCGCAGGAACCATTCCAACCAGAGTTCCTTGACAGCATGTACCAATGTTTTAATGTCTTGTAAGTTTCTTTTGCATTTTTCAATAAATATAAATTTGAATTGTGCGGCAGTGTTTGAGGTGTAACCAAAGTTGTCTTTATGTGGCCATGGAATTGAATTGCAAAAAAATAATGCAAGTATTCTAGTCAAAATTTACACTAAACACACCAGAAAAGGGCTTAATATTAGTTTTATTTTGATTGTATAGGACATTAACAGATTGTGAAACACAACCCTGTGATATTTGAAATGATTTAAGCTCTAGGTTTTCCTAGAGTCTTAACTTTAACATTCTTTCTAGGATATCCTAAGATTGTTTTGAAAATACATGCTTTGGGGTTTATTTTCCTATCTGAACAATATTTACAAGTAAGGCTTTGTTGAAATGTTATTAAATGTCAAGATTTATTAAAGTGCTTTTGTTCTCTTCAGATGGGATAATAAAGAAACCGAAAAACTCAGTCCATGGGATATGGAACTAATAGGTGGAAACTGCCCTCAAACAGCACATGGTGAGGGTTTTCCAGTGTTGCCAGAAGAAATGAAAGCACTGCTGTACACACCTAAAGCCAATGAATGGCCACCAGAGGGCAGGGATGTAGAATGTGACAGAATTGTACATGGGCTAGAGTTATTAATGGAACATCGAATAGCCGAGTATTTTAGTGCTCCTGTGGATCTCAGTGCCTTCCCTTCCTACGCCATTGTCATAGAATATCCCATTGATCTCAGTACTATCAAAGCTCGGTTAGAAAATAGATTTTATAGGTGAGTTGTTATTTTCCCTCTACAACATGGATTTTCTACACATTCTGTTTAAATCAAACTTACTAATGTAAAGATGATTCAGGCAAATTCTTTTTGGCTTTCAAACAACAATAAGCCATGAAAAGCTCAGTAAATTTCCTAGCAATCGCTAGCCATGAATGTAGTGAGTACACTTAGAGACATCACACCAGACGTTAAATGTAAGTAGTACAAAAAGAAGCAGCAAGTATGCTTGATACACACACAGGAGTAGAAAATGTCTTTAAGACATTCTTAAAGAGATTTGCAAAGCATTTTAAAAAGTATGCTTGGTTTATGAGCCATGATAAGTTTTGATCTAGCCCGCCTGTTAAATGAGTAAATGAATGTTGTATTTTGGTTACAGACGTGTGAATGCTATACAATATGATGTGAGATATCTAGAAACTAATGCTAGGAAATTTAACGAACCCAATTCCCAGATTGTTCAATCAGCTAAAATACTTACAGACACTATTCTAAGATTGATAAGGTAAGTCTAAAAATATATTTATAGAAATTTTCACAGAGTTCATGCCAAAAAAAAATTTTCCTTCTGAATATCTGGTCGCAAATCTTTCTGATGATCACAGACCACAAACGTAAGAAAATTGTAAAAGCAAAATTTCTACTTGAAAAAAAAATAATAATTGTAATATTTTGAACCACTTTGTGAAAACTTTAAGAAGGGCTATAAGGCCTATCAGACCAATACTCATTCCCACCCCAGCATCATCTTAACCCAAATACATTAACACCCTATTTTTGGTTCTACAACTAATTTGTGTCATTTTTCTTATTTATTTAGTGACAGTACTTGCCGAGATCCAATGCCTATTTTACACCAACTACAACAGATCTCTAATAGTGAAACAGATGAGGATGAAGTTGGCAGCTCTAGTAAAAGAAATAGAGTAAGAGTAATTTTTTATTTTGTGTGCTGGTTTGGGTTTAATGTCTTTAGCACTTTGATTCATTGAAATTTTGGGTTACAATTATAGTAGATAGATGATTGACAAAGGTCTGACCAGGGGAGGTGTGGCCTTCTAGTTATCTGATAATTTATTGTCACATTACATACACATTTAAATAAAACTACTGATAATATGGGGAAAAATCAAATATGCAATCTGAGAATTTTAGTGATTTTATGAAAAAAAATCATGCCTGGTTCAATACCACCAGAATGATTTGTTAGAAATAGTCTGTGCAGAAAATTCAGTCACTTCTTTCTCTTCATACATTAACATGATATAGTAAATTATAATTTTGTTTAATACTAGTCATTCCACAGATTAGTTTCTACCTTCTAGTGTTTTTATAACAAAAATATCAAAGAGAATTTCAGTATAATGTTATATTTATTTTGTAGAATTCTAGAAGAGGTAAAACAGAAACAAGTAATGATCCAGATGCCTGGATAGAAAACTGTCGACAATTATTACAAACGATTTTTCAATGTGAAGATTCACAACCATTCCGTGAACCTATATCACTTGTTGATCATCCAGTAAGTTTATTTTCAGTATCATAGCCTGTTGGAGCTTTGGTCATCTGCTTTGTTAGGTTGAGCAGTTGGCGGCTGTGGTTTCAGATATCGCTCTGTGTGTCAGAGTCTGATATCCTTGAATACTCATAATTGCAATTGACTCAACTATAAATTGGTATTGACTATCTTGGAAAGGTCAATGCCTAGATGTATGGCCAAGAACCAGTTGTTAGAATGGATCCTTAACTGTAAAACTAAGTTCTTATCCTTGTAGAATATAATGGTAGAACCGCACTTAAGTGTCTATAGGTTTTCAATATTGCATGAGGGGCTTGGCGTAGTGATACCAAGAGTGTGCGTAGCACACGAGTGGTTTCACTACGCCAAGCCCCAAGTGCAATATTGAAAACCTATAGACACTTAAGTGCGGTTCTACTTTTATTACATACTATTGCGGTTACTGTTTTAATTGGAGTGAAAATGTATTTCTAAATAAACTGTTGGATTCCCCCTGGAATGTTATATTAAAAACATAAGAATAGGGAGTTCCCTCTAACTTACTCGGTTCAACTTGTACATGTCACTTGATTTGGTTGCATTGTTATCAAAAAGGGACTAAAGACATTGTCAGTGGAAATTATAGCCCATGGGTGGTTGGACTGGCTTCAAAATATGGTTTAATGGTAATTTGTTGTCATTGAGTTATTTAAAGTTGACACCGCAGCTGGGAAATCGCTAAGCGACATGGCTTTTGAAAACAAAAATGGCGACTCAATCATTCAACTCTGTAGAAAAAGTAGTTGGACTGTAATCAACGTATGTGTAATATGGATTCAATTATTACATGGGCCCGATTTCCCTTGTATCGGTATAGTAGGATTACACATGTATGTAATAAAGTTGAATACCCCCAGTAAAGCCTAATTTATCAAATTTTTGTTGTTTGGAGCTCACAAATTTTAACCAACATATAGAGGAGCCTGATTAAGAATTAAGCAATTTATGGAAATCTGGTGGTTTTATGAATATTTTAGAATAAGCTTGTCAAGAGATAATGTAATTTGGACTCTCCGTTTGTTTTTTTGGGACTGCAATCAGATGGCATTTATGCCTACACATCTCATATTAACAAACTCTATGCAATAAATTTTTTTGAATATAACAAGGAACACAAAGTTAAATTGTCATTTAAATCCTATCCTCTTTTTTTATGTCATTTTATTTTTCTCAATTCTAGGACTATTTTGATAAAGTAGACACACCCATGGACTTTTCACTGATTAGAGACAATCTGAATGCCAACCATTATAGTAATCCTGCTGAACTTTGTAAAGATGTCAGAACTATATTCCAGAATTCCAAATTGTACAATACGAACAAACGCTCAAGGGTAAGCCACTATAATCCTTGTATCTTTGTTTATTTTTTGGCTAATATAAATTCAGGGCACCTAGTTGAACTATTAAGATGTTTATTTTGACCAATGACTGTATTAAACCTTGACCTTCAGCTATGAGGTTAGAAGTGCATTAACAAAATTTTTCAGGGCTAAATGTTGTGAGCAAGCCATAAAGAATTTGCTCGAATCTCATTGACTTCATTGGCTTAATATTTCATGGGCTGAATTTTGGATCACTAGATAGAAATAGACCTATGTGAAATAAAAAGTTTAGTATTAATATGGAGGGATCAGCTTAGTTTAAAGCATTAATTATTGTATTTTTTATCTTGTATAGATTTACTCCATGACAGTCAGATTGTCGGCCATGTTTGAAGAGAAAATTAAAGAAATTCAAACTAAATGGAAAGCTAATAGAGGTAAAGGAGGCAGTAGAACTAAATCGCGGCCATTGGATCAAGCTACTCCTGGACCATCTTCATCCCACATAGAACCAGATGATACCAGTTTTTCTGCCAGTTCCAGTAGACCAAGAAGAACTACTCGAGGACAAGTACCAGCTCCAAGTTCTTCTAATGTTAATGGCCATGTCAATGGTATCTCTCCCATGTTTAGAAGTAAGTTTATTGATCTAAATCTCAAAATAACAGTTCAGTTGAGAATAGCTACATCTTCCATTAACTTTTAGACATGTATTTGTACCTCTGTCAAATTATTATAGTCTATTCTGCTGTAAAAAGGGTATAGTTGATCAAAAAAAAGGTCATTACCAAGATTTTTCAAAAGAGCAGTTGGTAGTCAGGATGCTCCAGTTCTCAGACCTTAGCACTTTCAGCTCTAACTTGATGTATTTTCTATTTCCTAGGTGTAAGATCGGTAAGAAGTTTTATTATGAGTGAAGATGAAGAAGATGGTGATGACAGAGTTAACACCAAACGTCCTAAACCAACAGTTAAAAGGAAAAAATCTAGTCGTACTAGAGGTGAGTCAGCTTTGATATAGCGAATACCTTGTCTTGGTACCTAGTAAGTAAAACAGTTGAACATATACTCTTAATTAGATTGAAAATTTTATGTCCTTTGTAATGGGTAGTGTGCCTTTATTAACTGATGAAGCTACATTTTGGCAATCTGTTACAGTTATTGAAGGTCATAAGTCATTCAAAGAAATGATACCTGGACCCCCAAAAAATTCTGACACAGACATGGCATATGCGGATTTTATTTCAAGAAGTGTCTTTAATTCTGAATTTACCATCTTGACCAGAAAATGTTTTGTTTCTTATTGCAGCCAAACTTTTGGTATCCAATGGCGCTAGTAAGACGAGTAACTATAAAACTAGAGCCAAAACTGGTTCACTCAAGCCAAAAAGTTATGAAAGTTCAGACGACAATAATTATGATGACGATGCAGATTTTATTGTTGATCAAACTCAACTCAATGCTCAAACCACAACCACTGCCACCACCAATAGCTCTGATGGAAGTTCTTCAGAATCCTCTTCATCATCTTCATCATCTTCAAGTTCTAAATCTAGTGCTAGTGAAATAGAAATCGAAAGTAAAGTTCGAAAAACTAGAGGATCAGCTGCACCTAAGATTATTAGTGAAAGTGAGGAGGAAGATTTCTCATCAAAATCTAGAAAATCACGTCGGGTGAAGACTCAGAAAAAATACAATGATGCCTCAGGATCGGAAAGTGACCATTTACCACCACGGAGCGCAAAAACCTCCACTAAGACTAGATATGAAAGCGATAGTGAAGTGAGTTTTAGTGACGAAATTGAAGGGACACCAGTAGTGACCAAGCGCAAATCCAAAAGACCAATTCTCAATAGTGACACTGAAAGTTACAGTGATTATGAGGATCCACAAAGTAAATCAGCTATCAAACCATCAAGTAGTGCTAAAACTGTGAAAAAATCACAACCCCCGAAATCTATGCAAAATAATAAAAAAAGTAGAAACACTCGCAATGGTAATGGCGTACAGCCTAGTAAGTCACGAAATACTCGTTTTCAAGGTCAAAGAACTGTACAGTACCCTAATGAGAGTGATTTAGAGGACCATTCAGATGAGTCAAGTGAATCTGACTCATCTGAGGACATTCCTCAAGTGAGTATGAGCAGTCGTGGCAGATTACGTAAACCAACTGCTAAAGCAAGGGCCACTCTTTATTAAATGTGATCTTTACATGGTGCTGAAAGACGTTAGAATTTCCAATCCTGCAACTTAAATTTTGTTCAGTTCAAATTGCCATTCCTTCAAAAATATTCAGATAAAAATTTAATTGTGAACATCATCAGTGCTTATAGTCGTTAAACATTTGTAGTTATTTTAACAACAGTTGTTATATCACCTTCGAAAACGTACTGTTAGCCTAAGCAGTACTTTGTGTTGATAAAAATATAAACATGAGTTTCATGAATATAAAGCATTCTAGGACATCAATACTTGAATCTGATATTTAAATTCAGTTTGACATCATCAACAAATTTCAATCCACCACAAATATGTTACAACAGTAGTGAGTTGTTGAATTTGACCTTCACCTTGACCTTCACCTTGAGCTTTCTATTTTCTCACTTTTTGCAGTAAGATTTAAATCACCAAGGCTATACAAGTACAACACTGAAGAACCAAACTGATTATCAAGTTAGACAATACTAATTCTATACTAGAGGACACAAAATCAATCAAGCATTTTGGCAAGATAAATCAATGCAAATTAATGTCTGGGGGCCTGCAATTCCAATAAAAGGGTTTGGTGACGTCATTAATCATAAAGGGCTTCATTTTATTTAAGCACTTTTATTAATGATGTCCTCAAACACTTAGTTTCTGTGGAATTGCAGAAACCACAGACTTCTGAATGAAACTTGGAACAGGGCAATTTTTTTAGTTCTTTCGTGTCCTTTAAAATGTTTGTGCAAAGACTGTTAGCCATAGGATAACAAGGATACCATAACCATAAGGGAGTTTCAAATTTTGATTCGAATTGAATTGTATTCATTTCTTCTTCAAATACTAATTTTTTATTTCTTCTATACAGAAAACAATTATCTTTCATAGCTGAAGTGCTCAGGTCCTCAGTTTGAAACAGCTTTAAGGTTTACTACCTCTTAGAATGATCAAAAATTAATATTTTTAAACTTGTCCAAAATAAATCTTTGTTTATCAGTTAACTTACCTGGTGTCAAAAATATATGACAGAATCCCTCTATTATCTAAATCCATTAAACTTATTAATAGTTTAGAAGCTTAAAACCTTTCTTCAATGATTTTTTTTAGTTTAATGGATATTTCTTATAATATAGAGATCCTATTCTTTAGTCATGGCACCTGATAAGTCCGTTGATGAATATATACTACTATCTGTCTCAGTTTGAGAGTTTAAATTTTGTTCAATTTAGGAGGTAGTATCTCTTTAAGGAGCATTATGTTGAACACTTAAATTTTTTCAGAGTAAGCCTATTATATCAGTGTTCAAACTTCTATCTTATCTACACCCAAATGAATGTACATGAATATACATGTCTTTTTCTATGAATATTAATGAATGACTAATGAACTGTATTTATGGTGAAACTGTTATAAAAACACTCCAGTACCGGTACCTCAATTTTCATATTGAAAATTATCTCTACTATTCAGGTCAAACAATTGTAAATAACTATATGTGCATATGCAATTTTTTTTTATCATTACTGTTATTTATGAATAATCATTAACATTTTGTTGATCCTGAAATCTCATTAACATAATTTATGTTAATTTATCAAATAAATACACAATAATTAAAGTATTTTATTGCAAAAACTATATTTTAATTGAGATCTCAGACCCACTCTTGTAGCAATTACAGAATTCTACTTCCTAGTGGACTTGCAAGATTAATTTTCTACTAAAAGTAGTACCATGCAAACAATTGGTTTCACCTGCGTTCTTTTGGTTGAAGCGTTCGGTCAACTAATTTTAGAGATTGGTCAAGATATTGCTTTTATGATAGTTGCTAGGCAAAACAAGGTAGTACGGAGCTACACTACTCTACTAATAAACAATAGGCATGAAAGTTCTAGATTCGCAGTGCCCCTTACTCTTTCCGTCAGTGTGTCAGCATCGGTTCAGAATTACCATGTATCTACAACCAGACCCTTGTCTACGGAGATTGAAGCAAACATGGAATGTGTCTCTGAAAAATTGTGTCAATCGGCTAATTTAATTACTGCAAGTGAAACATCATATTTTATCGCGCTTGAAATCACATTATTTGCTCCCCAAACAAGTCTGGTCACGTGAGTAATTACTACCTCATACGCCAGTCAGTCAAGAAAGTCCAGATGACACGAACTTTGAACATTGATTTAGTTTTCATGAGGCTTTTGTACCATATTGAACATATCAAGAATTTAATCAAATATAATCATTCTTGGATTTTTTATTAATGTCAATAAACAGTGTTATCGTTGTTTTAAAGGAAAACTTCCTTTTAGAACGGACATAAAATTTGTAGTTCAAACTTGATCAATAAGAGTCTTATTCTCATCAGTGCCATGGCTAAAGTATAGAATTTCTATATTATAATGCATTGTCATGATTGTTGGTATTAGTTTGCCCTGTTGAAGAAACCACCCCCCCCCCCCTCAATCGCTAGTTTATTGATAAACAAAGATGTTTGGATGGCAGATGACGAGTTAACATGCTTCCGCAAATGCTGATATCGCGAACTATAATGTAGTTGTATGTAATGTTGGTATTCATAGTAGTTGGTAATTTGGTTGGTTCAAATAAGATTATGTGCTGTTGGTTTGGTTGTTGTTTAGATGAACAAAGACTCATTTTGGCCAAGTTAAAGAAAGGTCATTCTTAAAGGTTATAGTTTACTAATAACGCTTCAAAAAGGTTGTCGGCCATTCAGTTTTTCTGTATATTTCATTTTATACCAAGTTATACTAAGTAAATCGCCACATATAATCAAAATTATATTTTCCTATAAGAGTATGATAAAAACATATTCTTGCAATTGGAATGACATAGTTGTCATATATCTAATCTACCAAATCAAAACTTCCTTTATTGTTATCAGATTAGGTTTTAGTAACGCACACGCTCTTATCGTTATTTCACAAAATAAAATGCACTATGCATGTTCAAGTATATTTCGTTAAAATTGTTATACGTGTATTATTAACCGTTAATCTGGTGGTGAGTGTATATCAGCCACCATTGCCAGGTGAGAATTATCTCGTATACACTGTAATTGAATTGATTACACAATGCTTTCCCATTCGCATGCGAAAAGCTAGTTCTAACGCTTACTTGGTACGGAAATGGAGGTCAATGGTTGACATACGTTTTCGGGATGATACAATGTTACTGCATTCCTATACGCTACAATTTGTACTCGATTTAAACTTAACAAAATGTTAAAGGCATTGTTAAAAGGTTTTTCTAAATTTGAAGTGTATATCGATAGCATCAATTTTCACTATTCAAATTTTCAAAAAGGTTTGTGGGTCATGCAATTCCTCTAAAACTATGTGTTATATGACGACACTAATCGCGAAAGGTCTCATGAATTGTGTGATGAAACTGAAAGCGTATTTACCGATTAATGACGTCATCAAATACACAATTTTGGTGGAATTGTTTGCTATTAAGTTATTAGTTTTTGCAGGTCTTTCATTTAATAATTCTGACATCACTTAAGTTAATTTTGTTTCAGATATAGATATCAAAGATTCTAATGGAAATGACATCCAAATTCACAACAAATTGAATTGTTATGCCTTGTATGTCAAGGATGTGGGATGTACCGATTCTGGACAATACGTGGCACCGTTAACTTACCTTTATGGTATTAAACCTATGGTATTTCAAAACAATCATAATTGTTCTAAAAGCAATCCCTCCGTGCTTCCGAAAGAATGTTGCGAACCTGAAAGTAACGACTGTATATTTGGGTCGACCAAAGATATCATACAGGTTTGGAAGAATTGTGGATATAAAAGTCATTGTCCCAGTCTCACAGGTGGGCGAACCTCAATAAAAGAAGGTGAAGATCATACTTGTACCAAGGAGTTTATAACAGAGAATGATATTTCTACGAGTCAATATTCTTATCTAATGTATGCTTGTTTACCAGGTGAGTATACTAGCATAATTTATAGGAATCTCTTTAAGTTATTATAAACGCATAATTATATTTGACTGAGTACAGCAGGATTATAGAAGCATGTTACCGATATGGATACACTACGACGTGTTTGTCTAACATATATTTAAAAAAAAAGTATATCCATTTTCTATTGTGCTTCATTGACTTTCCGACAAATCTGGCCCTGTCTGTTCCTCGTGCATATTTTACAGAAATCTGAACTTCCAAATTTCCAAATCTTTTTTTATGTTCAGTTAGTACTACCTCCCACAATATTTGATTGGAAAACATAATCTATTAAATTGTTTACCACACATATAGAAACATTCTTTAATTTCTGTGACTTTCGGTTATTGTTTATAGGCCAAAAGTTCAAAGACTTTGTTCTTGTACATTGATATTTTGTATTCATGAGTTAAATAATTTTATGAAATTTTGTTTTTCCAGAGAAAATGGAGGTGAATTTTGCTGGTGGTAATGGTAGGGGAAAGGCGTTGTTATTAAAAGCTACAGAAACTAGCTTTAACACTGGTATAAAACTACAGTGTCATATTAATACAGATAATAACGGTGTAATAGTTCAGTTTGTAGATGTCAGACTTTGTTATGAGAACCATGGAGTCTGTGATCAAACCCTTACATTTTACAAGAATGGGAAAGCAGCGAAACCATTGAACACTGGTTCAAAATTTGGGTTGGAACCTTGGCAATCATCGCCTGGTCAAGCAAACGTGACAATCACTTTTAAAAGACAGTCCCCAACAACAAAATTTTATATTTTACTTTATATAACTAGCTCTAAGAAAGGTAAGTGATTAATGTAACATGTGTATCTCAGGCAGTTGTGTGTTTAGTTGAAGCCAGAAGGCTCAATTTCAAAAGTTTTATATTTTTACATCAGAAGCCATAATTAAACTTTCTTTTTTTTTTCTAAACAATATTTATTCACAAATTACAAATTATACATACATAATATATAAAGACTATGGTTTCAGAAACAAGTCGAGACTTATATTAATCTGTTACCATTTACCGGTAATACAATTACAATTCATAAATACAATATTATATACAATGTTTTTGAAATTATGTGTAAGTGCAGTTGTGCAGTCCTGTTTTGTTAAGGTCTAAATCTACAGATGACGGGATTTTTCCAAAATAATGTTCTCGGGAGATCTAAATGTGCATTTAAAGGTGGTACGTTTGTGTATTGGTGGGAAGGATTTGCTCATCGAGGTCTCTACAGTCATCATGGCCCCACAGCGACCCGGGTCGATCGAGGTCAAAAAAAGGACGGGAATATCATTATTGATAGAATGAAGGTAATTGGCGGAAACATTTTACCAGGTAAGCGGATGTATAAAAAAAAAAAAAAAAAAAAAAATACGACAGTTGATATCAAACGAACAATAGAGACGAGATAAGAATGCTAGATCAGATCAGGAAAGCCTCAGTTGGACGGACGATTTGTATCAGGTAACCTTCAATAGGACGAGGGATAGATTAGGTAGCCCTCAAAAGAACAAAAAAATAGATCAGGTAAGCCTCAATAGCACGAACAATAATATATCAGGTAAGCCTCAACGATACGACAGTCGATATCAAACGAACAATAGAGACGAGATAAGAATACTAGATCAGATCAGGAAAGCCTCAGTTGGAGGGACGATTTGTATCAGGTAACCTTCAATAGGACGAATAATAAAAGATCAGGTAAGCCTCAATGTGACGAACAATAATAGATCAGGTGAGCCTCAATAGGACGAACAATATTAGATCAGGTAAGCCTCAATAGGACGAACAATAATAGATCAGGTGAGCCTCAATAGGACGAACAATAATAGATCAGGTGAGCCTCAATAGGACGAACAATAATAGATCAGGTGAGCCTATATAGGATTAACAATAATAGATCAGGTGAGCCTCAATAGGACTAACGATAATAGATCAGGTAAGCTTCAATAGGATGAACAATAATAGATCAGGTAAGCTTCAAGAGGACTAACAGTAATAGATCAGGTGAGCCTCAATAGGACGAACAATAATAGATCAGGTAGGCCTCAATAGGACTAACAATAATAGATCAGGTGCGCCTCAATAGGACGAACAATAATAGATCAGGTAGGCCTCAATAGAACTAACAATAATAGTTCAGGTGAGCCTCAATAGGACTAACAATAATAGATCAGGTAAGCCTCAATAGGACTAACAATAATAGATCAGGTGAGCCTCAATAGGACTAACAATAATAGGTCAGGTGAGCCTCAATAGGAATAACAATAATAGATCAGGTGAGCCTCAATAGGACTAACAATAATAGATCAGGTAAGCCTCAATAGGACGAACAATAATAGATCAGGTGAGCCTCAATAGGACTAACAATAATAGATCAGGTGAGCCTCAATAGGACTAACAATAATAGATCAGGTAAGCCTCAATAGGACGAACAATAATAGATCAGGTGAGCCTCAATAGGACTAACAATAATAGATCAGGTAAGCCTCAATAGGACGAACGATGGTAATTAAAACTGTCTTGAATCAACTAAAACGACTATGCTTTGAAACGATGTGTTAGTTTGATATATTCATGGACAATGCTGACTATAGTCGTGTTCTCATCAGGACTAAGATCCGGGGATCCATGTAGAAGTAACTTGATATCTAGAAGATAAATTGGGAGAGTATGAAGAGTCTTGGAACGTTGAGTGTGGTAACGAGGACAGTAAAGAAAGAAGTGCTCAGCATTTTCGAAAGAGTGGCCACTTGGACATGATGGATCATCAGTAAGGTGTCGAGCAAACGTGTGAGTTCACTCATACTGTTCCTAATTCTACAGTGAATTATTTCTGATGCTCGATCACCATGATAAAAGTGGCTAGGGATCCGCATATCTTTTATTTTTAGCTGTTGTTTAAATGAGTTAATGGATGTAGCTCCTTTGGTGTTCCCTGGAAGATTATTCCAATCACGAGTCGTGGAGGGAAGAAGAGATTCATGGAAAAGGGTATGCTGGCAGAAAGGTGGTCGTAGTTCAGTTGGGTTACGGGTGTCGTGGGTATGAATTTCACCAGTTGAGCGACGAACTAATATATTTAGATACGGCGGTGCTAGGTGGTGTATCATTTTATAGAAGAGAGTTAGCTTATGTCGATAGCGTCGGGTTTTTAGGGGTAAGAAGCCAGTTTCTTCATATAGAATCTTGTGAGATGTGCCCCGTGTGAGGCCTGAAATGGTTCGTAATGCGTCAAGTTGGAGATTCTCGAGGCGTTGAGCATCTCGAAGTGAGCAGTTGTTCCAAACGAATTTTGGAGATAATTGAATAAACACGACAACGGAGTGGATAGGAATTTACAGCACAGTTTTAAGATGGAATTATTTATATGGTCTCTTCCACAGGCTTTGTTTGTATCCAAGGAGATCAGTATATCATGGACATCGCTTGGAGTGTAGATAGGTTGTTCGATTTCGATAGAACTTGGTAGTAATTTTGGTGGGGTTTGGCTAGGGTTCGGTAGTTTGGATTGACTTATGAAGTATTGTTTGAGTACTTCGGCTTTTTCGTGGTCATCATCGATGATGCCGTTTTTTTGTAAGCATAGAGGGGAAGGCTTGTGGAATAGCATTGTGTTTCAGTGCAAAAGATTTGACAGGCTTCCACCAGTTTTTGTCGTTGAATTTACAGTCGTTTATTTTGTCATCTAATTTCGTGTGGTATTCCAACTTGACTCTACGAGTTTCGGATGTGACAAAGTTTCTGAACCTTCGAAACTCGGAACATGCATTTGGCGAGTTAAAGAGTTTAGCATGTTTGTGGATCCGCGGTTTCGTTTGCACAGAATACGCCGAATATAGCCATTCATCCACTGTGGGTCTTTCACTCTAATAGTAACTTCTTTATGGGGTACAAAGGTGTGAATGCCATCCACCAGTTTAGAAGAAATTGCTTCAGCTAGGCTATTAGGATCTAGATATCGTTCGAATAAATTGTTCCAATTGAATTCTTGGAAGAAAGCAGCGATGTCTGGAGGGTGTATAACAGAGTAGTTCCAGATCGTACGTTTGTAAGATTGGTGTGTCGTACATGATACGCGTAATGAGATACGAATGGGACAGTGATCACTTATGCAGGGAACCAAAAATTCCAGAGTGTTGGATGAGGTTTGGGCAAGAAACGAGAGCTATGTCCAGGAGTGAAGAGCACTTCTCAGTTATTCTGGTTGGTCCATCAATGCACTGTGTGAGGTCAAAATCTTGGATGATTTCATGTAGATGCCCGGTTTTCGTGGAAAGAAAGTTGACATTTAGGTCACCAAGAATGATAACTGGTTTGCATTCAGCTGTGGCCTGTGAGATACTCTCTCGAACCAGTTCCCAGTATGCAACTAACGAATTTGGCGCCCTATAGAAAGAACCAATAAGAAAGTTTTGTTTATTGACGATAATTTCAACCCATACAGCTTCCAAACTAGCGATAGAAAGGTCAGTGCGTTGTTTCTGAAAGATCGTGTTTTTGATGAATATAGCAACACCACCGCCAACTTTGCCTGGATCACGACTACATAGGTTTGGTGGGTGGAAATTTACTAGTGAAAGTGAGGAAGGTAACTGATCAGATGTCGTCCAAGTTTCAGAGAGGGTTATTAATTACATCACAGTCGCCCAGTTCAAGGGTAATTTGATCAAGACTGTTTGTAAGACTGCGAATATTTAGGTGTGTGATGGTTAAGTTTCTTGTAGTTGGTCCAGGGTTTGAATGTATTTCACCACATAGTAAGATCCTAGAAGGAATAGACCAGTTAAGGTAAGATAGTATTGAGTAGGATAAGTCCATACCTCGATCGACCAGGGGTTAGCTATAGATAGCCATGGAGAGTGTCGAGGGGATCGTTGAGCAAAACAAGCAGTAAATCTGATACAGATTTTGAAGTCTCAAAAATATAACAAGGAACACAAGGGAATAAATAACGGTATGACACACTTCTCTAATAACAAGGTACGTTATTAAAGACGTGTGTTATACCAAAATTTATTCCCTTGTGTTCCTTGTTTATTTACAGTTAGACGTGTGTTATACCAAAATTTATTCCCTTGTGTTCCTTGTTTATTTACAGTTATCTTTTTTAACACCAAAAAAGTCTTCTATCGTCGCTTACAAGCAAATTCAGTTCAGCATGAAACAAAAAAAATTGGTAGAAAAATTTAAAAAAAAAAATGGTATCTGATTAAACTCTCCAGGTGCTGTATTTATACTGATAATCAAGATAATCTTGCTTCATTTTATTACTTTCAGGAACTAGTGACATGGAAATCAAATGTGATCAACCTATACCAATAACAACAACAACCACAACAACAACTACAGGTGCACCAACAACAACTACAGCTGCATCAACAATAACAGGACAATCAACAGAGACAGGACAATCAACAGAAACTCTAAGTCCACATTCTGAGGGTAATAATTAACCATCTTAACAAATGAAATGAAATGAATGGAGTTTTACGTCCTACTCTTCTCCACCTTATGGGCTAATGAAGATGGAAAACGCCATGCAGAGTGCAATGAGAGAAATTTTGCGAGGACAGCGGCAGTAGCCTTACTTTTTTGCGATTTCCAACTGTCAAGGGACCTTTAACGTGCATAGCCTGTAGCACACGTACGGGTCCTCGGTTTATTGTCCGAACCGAAAGACTAGACCCTTTTGCCATGTCAGTCCATCCGACCTGCATCACAGACAAGGGGAAACCTGGCTGAAAAACCCGAAAGTTCATTTCGACATATACCGGGATTGAAACCTGGACCTTCAGGTTAGCGAGCAAGCGCCTAATTCACTGAACCACCGCGGCACCTAAACCATCTTCACAATGCGAGGCTATTACGAACGTGTGGATACGGTTGGACTTGGTGTAGGGTAGTCCTAAATTATGAGAAAAGTCGACCCAACCTGTGATAGTATCAAAGTTTTGGTGTCTTCCTATTTCGCCGACTCATCAGAATTAACTATTTTAAAAGCGGCAACCTTTGATATGGATTAATGGGATTAACGTTTTAATAACATCTAAATGACTTAAACACCTTCGTAGATCCATATGTAATTAATATAAAATATATTTATTTTGTAGAACCCACTACAAGATTACCAGGAGTGACACAAAAAAGTGAAGATCAGACATTAAAAGAACAACTTATCAAATGTACGTTCATAATTTTCGTATATTTTTTTTTTATAGTTTTCGTGTTTATTTTAGACAATGTATTGTTCCCAAGGACTGAATGTTAGACAGGAAATAAAGAGTTTATTATTATTATTAATGAGAGGATTGTTGGACCAACAACAGGAATCTCGCTCACTCTCTATTATTTTATTTCTTTATTTTAGACGGTGAGATTGCGGGAGCAGGAGTAGCTGGAATTATTTTAGCATCTTTTGTTTGTCACTGTAGATATAAACATCGCAGGTAAAAATATATACATGTGTTTCTGAAGAAGGTGTTTTGCCGAAACGTTTAACAACAGTACAGTAATATAATTTGAACTGTTTTCCCACTTTGTGATATAACTTGAACTTTGTTTTTAGTGTTTGTTTTTCCATTATACACATATGCGCATTTTATGAATTCAAAAACAGTAAATTACACATAGTTATATAAATCATATTAAAGGCATTGTAAAAAGGTTTTCAAATTTGTTTTTGTACATCGGTTCCATCAGTTTTATGTGGTTCCTGTAATTCTACTATAACTATAACTAAGCCTTTCGTGACGTCACTATCACTTATGCTGAAAGTGATTTTAGCTCCTTTACGTCACGTTGATTTGCATTTTAAAAAATTGCATTTAAAAGGGTTTTCTGATTAATTTTTTCTTGCTCGAATCTGTGAAACTATAGCCTACACCAATATCAAACTGTACAAGTATCCCCTGTGTAGTGAAGGTAGGAGAATACCTTAGGCATATTCATTTCTTTTCTCCAGAAACAAACGAAAAGTGGAACACAATATGAAGTCAAGAGCAGTAGAAATGTCTAAATATCCTCGGCTTGGACCAGTTGGCGCAATCAGTCAACCTTCAGTTGTTACTGATAATATTGAGAGCGGAGATTCGGTTTCTCAGGTGGCTGAACGAAAACGACGTCGGCGAAAGAAAAAAACAAGTGTAGCATCTTATGAAATTGTAGAAGAGGAAGGCGCATCGTCCAGAGCTGCACTGATACAAATTCTGCTGAAGAAATTAGATGATCAGCCAGATTTTGCTGTCGAAATTCTTAGGCATTGTGGCCAAAACGGTGAAGAGGCTACATATAAAGTAGGCTCTCAAGAATTTAAGGAACAACTTAAAACGGTATTAGACTCTCTAGCAACTGAAACTTTAAGGGGGTCACTTCACGAATTGGGACCCTCTGGGGAGGGTGATAACACCCTTCTATAGAGCGATGCCGCATTATCCACTGTGGCAATACTAAGCAACCATAATAATTTTTCCTGGGAAGGACAGCATTAGTGTTTTTTGTTTTTTGTTTATTAAATATGTTTTTAGTTACCAATTTACGCAAATATCATAAAATTATCTGTTTATTTACTTAAGATTTGACGGGGCAATATGTGTGTTAATTCTGTATTTAGGCCTGTCAGCGCAAGGGCTTGGGACGCCCATTGAACTAATGTATTAACCCCGTAATTTTTGCTTGAATAAACTATAATCGATAAGTTTGATTAATTGATTAAAATTAATTTATTAAAATTAAACTAAAGGAAAACAGGTTAATATCAATTCAATTATTTATTTTCTTTGAGCATTTCTACTATCAGATACCAAAATAATACATCAGTAAATACAGAGTACATGGAAATATACACACAAATATAAAAAATAAATAATTGATAGTAAATACATAATATTCTACGATATTTAAGAAAATACAAATACATACAAATATGCACACCATTAAACGAAATACATAATTGATATTAACACACATATTCCACGATATTTCCATATAAAATATTTCATAATATTTCTTTGTTTAGAAATTATAAAAATACAGTAATGAATTATTATAATCAACATAATTACTAGAGAAGTGTAACAGGTTTATGATTTTATATATAGAGATAAATATAAAAGTTCAACAAATTTTAAATTACTCTTCTCTAATTTTGTTTGACGCTTTCAAAAAGATTGTAATAATGTAAATTTTATAATATTAGCATGTGTACAATAATATGATTTAATATATTTCCTTCTCAGTTCTGAATATAATGGACATAAAGAATGAAATGAAATTCGTCTTCAATATCTTCAATTCCTTTCTCTAAGCAACTGATACAAAATCTTTGACATCTTTTTTCTTGCTTATAACGACCGTTTTCTATATTTAAATTATGGGAAGACAGACGTATTTTGGCTATATTAATCAAGTAGGAGTTATAGATAGGTTTGGTCAGGTAGGGTTGAAGTTGAAATGACTCGGCGATATGTATGTAAAGATTATTTGATTTGGGAGATTCAATAAGATCGGAATGACATTTTTGCTTGAAATTCTCTTTGATTCTGTCTTTAACTAAAGCAATTGGGCAATTAAAATTATATTAAAATTAATATATTATATTATCGCTGTCCTGCTGTTGAAACGGTTAGTGAATACTTATAACCGGATAACCTTCTGTTATCCGGTAAATCCCGGTTAATTACTAAGGATGATAAGAGCAAGATTTGCTGTGGTAACTAAGCCTAAACTAAACTGCAGTAAAGTGAAAATGGGTACCCGGAAGAAGAAAAAAAAGGCTTCATAACGTTGACTACAAAAATTTAATTCTGTGACAGGTGTTTAAATAATTGATACCTTTCGAGTTGAATTTCTGAATTATTCAATCAAATTCAAATTCAATCAAAAAATTAATACATGTTTAAGATGTTTATTTATCAAAGAATAGGTCATACAATTTTTCACATTCCAAATTTCACGGTTAACCATCTCAAATCAGACCTGGTAACCTAAGGAATTCCTACCCGTTGTCGGTTAACCGATTATTCGTTCAAACGGTATAGGTTGATCACATTTGATTTCCATATCACTGGTTCCTGATAATAATCAAATGATTTACAATTATCTCGCTTAAAAACTGAATTTCATTTCTGAATCTACACGTTTGGGTGAATTTGCTAGTAAGGGACTATATAGTAGCCTTTCTGATGTTGTCCTGACGATTAGAGCAGAGGTAAAACTATTATTTTGAAATATCCAAGGAACAAAACACGTCGACTATCTGTAAAATTTTATACAGGTTGTTGTAGGCGGGTTCATACAAGCCAAGAAGTTTAATAATGGCTTTTGATGTAAAAATATAAAACTTTTGAAATTGAGCCTTCTGGCTTCAACTAAACATGCAACTGACTGAGATACACATGTTACATTAATCACTTACCTTTCTTAAAGCTAGTTATATAAAGTAAAATATAAAATTTGGTTGTTGGGGACTGTCTTTCAAAGGTGATTGTCACGTTTGCTTGACCAGGCGATGATTGCCAAGGTTCCAACCCAAATTTTGAACCAGTGTTCAACGGTTTCGCTGCTTTCCCATTCTTGTAAAATGTAAGGGTTTGATCACAGACTCCATTGTTCTCATAACAAAGTCTGACATCTACAAACTGAACTATTACACCGTTATTATCTGTATTAATATGACACTGTAGTTTTATACCAGTGTTAAAGCTAGTTTCTGTAGCTTTTAATAACAACGCCTTTCCTTTACCATTACCACCATCAAAATTCACTTCCATTTTCTCTGGAAAAACAAATTGAAAATTAATCCAAGAATTGACTGCAAGGTACAGGTATTGGTTGCAAGAATAACAAAAATATAAATTGATCTTTGATCCACAAGCACCTGTTTTATCAATGTGAAGAGACAATATGCTTTATCCATGTGAAGAGACAATGCTTTATCCACGTGAAGAGACAATTTGAGTTGATAGTCGGTCTTCAAGTTGGATAAAGTCGTTTTAACACTGGTTGAGGCTCCAACATTATTTGTCGAAATGAACCACAATATTATGACCTAGTCCAAAACCTTATCAATATACATGAACATGATCACACTAGATTTAATTTAATTCGGATGAAAACTTTTGAGTTCACAAATTACATTTTGATGTGCTTTTACTTATTTAAGGGCAATAACTCAGAAAACCATTCAGAGAAATATCGTCCAAATATTGGCAAATTCGAACTTGACCAAGATCTCATAACGCCAATTTCATTCAAATCAGTTGAAAACAGTCGCCAAATGTGGACAGACGTATGGACTGACGGATAAGGGTGACGACAATATACGGCCACATTATAATGACACCCCCACCTCCCTCACACTTTCAAAATATCATTTTACATCGGGGAAGTAAGCTCATAATAGCAAATTTGTGGCCCTTGCCCTCAATCCATGTCACGTCTGAGGAACAGATAGGACCAGATTTGTCGAGCTTTTATATCATGGGAGTCAATGAAGCACAATATAACAAGGATATACTTTTTTTTAATATGTTAGACAAACACGTCGTAATTTATCCATATCGGTAACATGCTTCTATAATGCTGCAGTCAAATATAATTATGCGTTTGTAATAACTTAAAGAGATTCCTATAAATTATGCTAGTATACTCACCTGGTAAACAAGCATACATTAGATAAGAATATTGACTCGTAGAAATATCATTCTCTGTTATAAACTCCTTGGAACAAGTATGATCTTCACCTTCTTTTATTGAGGTTCGCTCACCTGTGAGACTGGGACAATGACTTTTATATCCACAATTCTCCCAAACCTGTATGATATCTTTGGTCGACCCAAATATACAGTCGTTACTTTCAGGTTCACAACATTCTTTCGGAAGCACGGAGGGATTGTTTTTAGAACAATTATGATTGTTTTGAAATACCATAGGTTTGATACCATAAAGGTAAGTTAACGGTGCCACGTATTGTCCAGAATCGGTACATACCACATCTTTGACAAACAAGGCATAACAATTCCATCTGTTGTGAATTTGGATGGCATTTCCATTAGAATCTTTAATATCTATAACTGAAACAAATTTAAGACAGAATTAGGTCGATGTTATATTAGACCAAAGTACACAATAATAGCATAAAAAAAACCCGTGTAATCTGCTTAATCTATGACAGTCAAATGTAAATAAGGGGTGGAATATTGCATTGAAAACCATGTTACGAAAGAAAGGGCACTTTATGGGTATTGTGTGCTCTTAGACGTGTCCTTACATTTAAAGAAAACAGTGTTGCTTAGCCATCAAATCTGATTTTAAGCAGTAATTGTTTCACCCATACCAAACTTTTCATTTCGTTCAAGGCATGCGATGGAGTATCGACATATTTTATTTGTAATCTAGTACAGTGTATACGAGATAACTCTCACCTGGAAATGGTGGCTGATATCCACTCACCATAAGCAAATTAACGGTTAATAATATTACAATTTTAACGAAACATGCCAAGATATACATAATGCAATTTTTCGTTGTGAAATGATCATTAAATTAGTTTGTTACTATAGAAATCTTAACTGATAACCATACAGGAAGTTCGGGTTTTAGTTTTAATAGTCTATCACAATCATACCACCCAAAATATGCACATTTTTTGTTTTGTTATCAGATAATTGATACGAGGGTAACAGAAAGAAGTGTAGGGCTGAAGATAAATTAAGGGATGCTGCATAACGACCTTGTTATCAGCAAGATTTGCAGAAACCCGATTTTGGCTAGCAGCAGTACAAACGACAAATGGGCGAATCTGGTCAAATGAAAAAGTGACATTATTACCAGTTGCTCATCAATATTTCAGAATATTAACATAATTGAACCCGTGAACTCGAGCGTTCACAAGCAACTGTAACAACCAGCAGGACATGTAATCAGCCGTACTATTTTACACAGGCCTTCGTAGTAAATAGCTTATACCCAGCACAATGGTAATGTCAAAGTTTCATCTAAAAGCTTCACTCTAAACATGACTCTTTCATTATGATATGGTTTATCCGTAGAAACCTTCCAAGATATTGTTAAAGGAATGCTATATTATCATGTTTAATTATGTATTTTCCATTTAGGACCAAGTATAATTGATTCTATATAACTGATTTTGATCAATTTAATATTATCATGAAAAAAAATTTCCAAACATATCTTTAAACCTGTACCTGTACCTCATGTTGAATATGAATTGAGAGTAATCCGCAAATGGATTCAGTAATAATAAGTATTATTGTAGTCTGTAGCATCTTTTTACAAGGGACGCCACTCGTATTGACCGGAAGTCAGCCATTTATTTACGTTGTCAAGGAGATTTCCTTGGATACGTTTGCCATCTAGCTAATTATTTTGGCATGTCTGGCTAAACTTATTGTTATTTATACCGAAATTTATACCATAGTTGGCAAAGACAGTGACGAATCAAGATGCCGGGAAGTACTGCAGTAGTACAAAGGCCAATTGCCGAACAAATTGATGAACTGAAAAGCAAAATTTCGCTTTTGGAAGGAGACAGAAAAGCTTATTATGAATCTGCTTCATACGCCATCAAACAAAACCGTGAAAATATTCAAAGTCTAAGAAAGGAAACTCAGTCTTTGAGAAAAAGACTTAGTGATAAACTGAACAAGGATCAAGATGTCATTGGAAAGGCTTTTCATGATAGGCCCGTGGAGAGGGCTGCTCTTTCAAACAAGAGTGGAAAACAGGCCATCACTGTTTTGGATCATAAAGTTTCTGACACTGCCAAGAGATTGAATGCTCTAAGACATCAGACTGCTATTAAACAGAAGAAATTGGAAGAATGTCAGACACAGTTGTTACAAATGAAACAGGTAAGTTAAGATTTAAGCTATTCAGTTCTGTGATTTTGCTTACGGGTACTTTACACACATTCTTAAACTAATGTTTTTAAGCAAAATAACATGGGTACGGGTCTAAGCCTCATCCCACTAAAACATCAGTTTACATTATTGTAGAGAAACATTTCTCCTACTGGTACTTATTCTGTAGGTTTCAAATCATAGTATTGTTTGAGCCATAATAATAAAGACAAAACATTAAACAAGGACAAACTGTTCAATAATTAACAATACATACATTCCATTTCAACTAACCCTTTAAAACCAATTCAAGTAGATACATGGATGTAGAAAGCATATTATAAAAATGTATTCAAGTATAATTTACAATGTTTTTAATTGATACTGGTAATGAAAATTTTACTTAATGCCAATACTGCTTAGTTCAGCCTAAACTGTTACCTTATTGATTTTTAACTAAAACTGATACTGGTACCTTTATTTTTATCTCCAGGATACTGCAGATGCCAAGGCTATGGATACTGGCGAATCTCAGGAAGCCCAGACAATGAGGTACCTTGAAAATAGTTATGATAAAGTTGCCATGAAATGTGAGGAAGCCAAACAAGTGCAAAGGGTCTACCTTGACATTAAAGATAGATTTGAAAAGGAAGCTCAAAATTATCCATTAAAACTTGACTCAATTGAAGCTGAGATCAAAAAGACCAGAGGTGAATTGAATGATTTGAAATCCATGCAAACAGACGCCACTTTGGCCAGAGATGCTGCACAAAAAGATTTGGCTGAACAAGAAGAATATATTTATTCTGAACGTAAAAAGCGAGAAGTAGAACTACATAGAATGAAAAAGGAGGCTGAAGAAAAGAAGATGCAACATGAAAGAATTGAGAAGCGTTTAGCTCAACGAGGTTCCATTCAACAAGACGAGCTTACTACACAAGACAAAATGGCTTTGACAGGTATAAAATTGATGCAAATTATAATCTTGATTATTTGGGTCTGCATACTATTTATTTTAAAAATCCTAATCTTTCCCAAAATGTGCAGCAACGCAGTGAGAAAATGCATAGCCAATGTTTGCTTATGCCTTATTTTCCAAAAAATGTCATTGGCAATTACTGCAGAATAGTTCGTCTATGCCAATCTAAGAGCACATGCAGGCAAAACTGTTGATAAAGAAAAATGGCAGAATCAGATATATATATTGTAATTTTTTCTATACTTTCTAGGTGAAGAGCAACAACAAATCATCACAACGTATGAAGAGGCTTTCCGTAGAATAAAAGAAGCTACTGGAGTTTCAGACACAATGGAAGTTGTTAGACGATTTGAAAATCAGGATGACACCACCAAACATCTGGAAGAATTGAAACTTAGCAATGAGAAACACATTCTAAGATTGAAGGAAGACAAGGGTAAATTACAAGATGAATTTGCAGAGATGAAATATTCTGGGGAAGCTAAGTTATCAAGTGGTGAACTCTTACTGGAAGAATATGAAAACCATCTTCAATCTGAAGAAGAACGACGTGATGAGGCGGACCACAAATTACAACGTTCAAGTAAAATCTTAGTCCAGGTAAAGGCTGGTGTGGAACATTTGTCTGATAAGTTACATCATCTTAAAGCCAACAAAGGTCATGTACCAACTGCTCAAATTCAACCATCATCTGACGAATACGTTTTGGACCAACTCTCGACTGGTGAAGAGAAGCTATTGAAACTGGTCGAGGAATTAGATGCAAGCGGCACTGATGTTAATGACATTATGAAACAAATGGAGGAAGAAGAGTTCCATGCCAGTGCAGAAGGACGATTACCGACATACAACACTAGAATCAAATTACCACAGACTCAACGTGATCTTGTGTATAGTGATGAGAATGACTCCGGTGACGATGATATTGGTGTACCCAACCGACATTCCATCAAGAAACAGTCACAATTCATCATTGATTCCAAAACAAAGAGGCGAGTTGCCAAGAAGAAGAAGAAAACAAAATAGACAGAAAATAGCTGTGCAGGAAAACAACCTTGGCATATCATACTTAGACTTTTACAAAAACTTAGACTTAAAAGACTTTTACACATTGACTCTGTATAAGTATTGTCACTTATATTCGATGTTTGACTTGATATTTTTTTTTTCGAGAATTAATTTCTATCTTTTACTCGGTATGTTTAATTCTCCTTGATTTTTGGTCCTCCTGGGTATTTTCCAAGGTCCATCCAGTCATATGAGTAAAAAATTATATTCTAGAAAACTCGACAGTCTTAAATTGTGAATGTCCATATGACTTAAAAATCAAAAGACGAAGAAACCCTGAAAATAATTTGCTGCAAATGTGATTACTGCTCTCTAGAATTTGACTGCTGAATTACGCTATACTTGTGGCTCATTTTGCTTACGTGCTATTAGAAAAAAAGGACTGTGATAGAATTTTTCATGTATTCGATTGTCTTTTGATGTCATTTTTTTTTTCATTGTTGATGTTATTGTTTTATGTTTTTAATTATATAAATCTTCTGTGATAATCAAGTCTAAAAATAAATAGCAATGAAATTCATGTTCTTTATAAATTACAAAAATTCATCTGTTTAATGGTACAATATTGTCCAGTCTAATTAAAATTATATTTACAATTTCATCAGTTTTATGTATAATATAGTCCAGTCTTCTAAAATTATATCTACAATTTGATATTTCTTCAATTCTGATTTTTTTTATCCTACCAAATGATAGTGTTAAATCATTGGGACTGTTTTAAACTTGGCCCTTTGACTACCCAGACATTGACAAATACAAGTTGCATTCTATTTCACATTTCCAAACAAAATAAAAATACAGTTAAATGTCACATCATGTTTGTCTGGACAACAGATATCTCATTACTATTTTCTCTGAACATATATGATATCCTGGGGTGGGTACAATAGATATTGGTTCAAGATTTTCTTTGTAAAACAGATTATTGTATCAAGATTTACTTTTTACAACAGATTATAGTATCAAGATTTTCTTTGTAAAACAGATTATTGTATCAAGATTTTCTTTGTAAAACAGATTATTGTATCAAGATTTACTTTTTACAACAGATTATTGTATCAAGATTTTCTTTGTAAAACAGATTATTGTATCAAGATTTACTTTTTACAACAGATTATAGTATCAAGATTTTCTTTGTAAAACAGATTATTGTATCAAGATTTACTTTTTACAACAGATTATAGTATCAAGATTTTCTTTGTAAAACAGATTATTGGTTCAAGATTTTCTTTGTAAAACAGATTATTGGTTCAAGATTTTCTTTGTAAAACAGATTATTGTATCAAGATTTTCTTTGTAAAACAGATTATTGTATCAAGATTTTCTTTGTACAACAGATTATTGCATCATGATTTACTTCTGACAACAGATTATTGCATCAAGATTTACTTTGTACAGCAGATTATTGTATCAAGATTTACTTGTACAACAGATTATTGCATCAAGATTTACTTTGTACAGCAGATTATTGTAACAAGATTTACTTCGTACAACAGATTATTGCATCAAGATTTACTTTGTACAGCAGATTATTGTATCAAGATTTACTTGTACAACAGATTATTGCATCAAGATTTACTTTGTACAGCAGATTATTGTATCAAGATTTACTTCGTACAACAGATTATTGCATCAAGATTTTCTGTATACAACAGATTATTGCAGCAAGTTTTACTTAGTTATTAGGGCACAATAGATATCGCTTCAAGATTTTGGAGGAAGCTGATACAGCAGATATCACTTTTTTGCATAAAAGTCTCCATAATGTGAATAAGTCAATTTAAAATATGTAAAACTTTAATGTAAACAATTTTCAATATATACAATATTAGTATAATATAAATATATGTAAGAGAAGGGAGTGAACTGGGCAGAATTCAGTGGAGAAGGGCACAATTTAAATTGGAATGTTTTTATATCTAATCATCAAAACTTGACTCATATAATTGAGTTAAATATAGACCACAGTCTCACCTTTGTATCTTAAACTATTTTAAATCTTATATTATGAAATAATCTTCTATTAAACATGGAATGTTATAAAGGCAAAATATTTAAGAAATGAAATGGGTTAACAATAGTAAAAAAATTATCAAGATTTTCAGTCAGCAGTAACACTTCTAAATTTAACTATATAAAGTCAAGCCAATTTATGTACATCTAGCATAATACATAGCATATATATGATCAGTACAGTTTATATTGAGGAAGTGTACATCTAGTAACAATACATGGCATATATATGATCAGTACAGTTTATATTGAGGAAGTGTACATCTAGCAACAATACATAGCACATGATCAGTACAGTTTATATTGAGGAAGTGTACATCTAGCAACAATACATCGTGTATAAATGATCAGTACAGTTTATTTTGAGAAAGTGTACATGTAGCAACAATACATAATCAGTACAGTTTATATTGAGGAAGTGTACATCTAGCAACAATACATAATCAGTAGAGTTTATATTGAGGAAGTCTTTAACAGTCACTAAATACCTTCATAGTTTCACCAATTTTTCTACCTTGAAAAAAACAGACGGTTCTAGTTTAAATTTGAAAATGGCTCTCAATCAATAAGCAATAACAAAGTGCATTGGCTTTGGTCAAAGGAACATACATTTCATATGCCAGGAGTTTTCAACTCTTTTCTTTCTATTACCGCTTTTATGAACCTTGATTAAGGATGATCCCCTTCCCCTATAAATCATTTAATTTCATGATTTTCCTTTTCATGTTGCAGAAAAATGCCTGACTGAATCAAACTGTATACTAGTAATTTATATTTGCCAAAGAATTGTTTATTACAAAGCAACCTGTTGAAAACCCCAATATATAAATTTTCACATTCATTGAATATCCAACAAACGATTTGTTGTGTGTGGATAAGGCATTGTGAAAACACAAACAGTATATATTTGGATAAATTTGCTTTGGTGAATATATAGGAAATATATTGTTAGGAATGAAAAAAGTATCAGATAAAAATACACAACAGCATGTGTGTGGTTTCAATTTTTGACAAACAGCATACATTTTATTTGCCAAGGATATCTAAGCTTATTCATATTTCAAGTTATCAAAGTTGATCAATAATGTAGCAGAACAGTAAGCAAGGTGTTAAAACCTGTTGAAGAAGTTTTTATCATTCTACTAGGGAAACCCATAGAGAATATGATAAGACTTTACAGGTCAAAGCTGTTCTGCATTTTTACTATCAAAATTAAGCACCCAAATTAGTCAAGCTCAGCATATCTATGGTAAATTCAATACTCTCACAAAATAATTTAAAAACTGAAGGAAATGCTGATTATATAACAATGAATATTAACACAGTCTATTTGTTAGGTACAAAAAGGAAATCAAGAACATTTCCAGATCATGATTGCCATATTTCCACCAAAGAACATGTATAACAGATTTTTCACTTCATGTGTAATTTCAAAACCATATCCTTCCCCTACAACTGCATGCCAGGATGCTCCGAATTTCTTATCCATTGTCTCTTTAATCATTTTTGCTGCATTCTGAAAAATATTTTTTAATGTGTTACAGGCATTCAGAAATATTTTTCAAACATTGATTGAAAAAATTTGGCTTGATGTACAAGTAGTGATATTTTGGACATTATTTATTTATAAAATAGTAACTTCTTTCACAGCTGCGTTAAAATTTTATTTTTTACAACTCTTTCAGTTATGCCTACATATTGCACATTTGGGAAAAATGGGTTAGAGTAAGGTTGGTAGGGCAGAGCCTTTTTGAACAGCTCTAAATGAAAACAGAACTTCTCATGCACCACTTGTATGGTAACTGAAATATCTTCAGAAATAATGTTTTATTGCACAAAACAACCTGGTGCATCAGTTTTAATCTAATTCAATGTGAGAGCAAATAGGAACGTAATGACAATAAGATTACCTCATTATTGGCCGAAAATTTCTCACAAGCTGTTACACATAATTCCATAGCTTCTGTCTTCATTTCATCATTCATATCAGAGTGCTAAAAAATACAGGATAATTAATCAATGAAGATCTGCAGTTTACTTCATATAAAATAATGTATAGAGTTTTTAAAACTTATAACCAATGACAAAATGTTAAGACAATTAGATCAAACAAAGTTCCAACTTTCAAGATTATTTAAGAACAGGAAATAGTGAATTGTATTCTGATTGTGTTACAAACTGACACTGGCCATGTCAATGAATAATGCTTCTGGCACTATCACTGACGCTTCTGGCACTATCACTAACGCTTCTGGCACTATCACTATTCTTTCTCCAATCATATTGCCAACTTTAACAATTATTGTCTTAATAATAGTTTATTTCGGTCTAATACTTACTCTATTATAGATCGATCATCAAATTTTAAAAAATGTGCAATGACACTGGTTTAGCTAGTAGGATATGGTAATCAAAGCCCTTTTTAAAATTTTACTTTTCTTTTTTCAAAGGTAGATCAAGATAGTCTACCTGTTTAGGCGCAGCCTAATTAATTGGTCATTTTAACCCAACATAAATAATCTATGAATTCAATTATGTGTTTTAATTCACAAGGGTTTAAATAAATGATAAATGTTCCACAGGGAAAATAATCAATACTCTTAATTAGATTCGAATAAGACTGAGCTGAAGTAGAGGACTGCAGTAGTAGGCCTATATGAACCTTCGACACCTCGTCTGCAAACAATCAAAATTTTCATAATTTCGCTTGTACTATAAAAAGTTGAAAAACTCACTCTTATCAGAGGATATGTGTGCACTCTTTTTGACTCAGTGTCGACTTTCTTTTCCTCTGTTACTTCGGTCGCCATTCTGTGATATTGAAAGTTTCAATGTGAAAGTTTCATTCAAAACAACCTCCTTTGTATTTGTTTCAGATGGCGGCTGGTTACCATAGGGTGTACGCAGGCGTAAGTAGACAGGAAGCGGAAATTAAACCCATGTGATTTTGTTTGTAAACAAAACATTTTCTTAAGCCGCTTTCGTCTTAAAAGATTATCCTCTGTTTAATATGAAAGAAAATATTAAATCTATAGTGAACCTAATACACAGTATCAATGAAAGAAGAGTTTCATCGAACGAGACTTCAGATATCATTACTTCATATAAAGATTTTTTGATTTTAATCAATCAGAACGAATCCCTACTTTCGCTTTCCCCATCATTAAAAAATGATATATTGAAAGAAATAGATCAAGAAACACTGAAGTCTAAAAATTACCAAGACAACATCAGATCAGAATTCATTGAAAATTATTTTTCCAAGTGCTTTTCATCAATACTGTGTTCCATCTCTACAGAAATTGTAGCAGAACTGTCTTCAAAAAAGTTCAGCGATACATTTTTGCAAATTATCAAATATGGCCCGCCTACTCAGGTTTTCAGTGTATTAGTGAGCCAAATTTTATGCACAAGGTAATTTTTGTTACATCAATGATATAATGCACATAAATTTTCTATATAGGTAGTTTAAACCATTGTGAATTGGAATCCTTGTTGCGGAATAGATACCATAGAAGTTGAAGGCTACATAATCAACAGTTTTTTTATGGGACAGAGTCAACCAGCCACATTCATAAATGTCACAAATATAGATGGGCTACAAATATGAAAAAAAAAAAACAAAGTTATGAAATTCACTGAGTAATTTTAACACATATCCTTAAAAGGATAATAGGCCTTAAAATGAACATAAAATTTGAAAACTTGGCCAGTAGGATATTTTCATCAGTAAATATACCTGCTGCCATAAATAACATAAATTTTTTTTTTTTAAAAACTAAGTAATTATCTATAAAGATGCAAGTTCATGCTAAGACACAGTATCCCTTTAATTATATTTCCAAAAAATTCTCTTCTGTATTTATTTCAATATTTTTTCAAGGAATTAAATAAAATAAAATTTCTGGAAAATTTTTTCAAAAATATTTAAACGCCTTATATTACTAATATTTAATTTTCTGTGTCTGTGAGAATGAGAGCTATATCAATTACAAGCTCATGTTTGATATATTTCAGGGCATTTTGTCAAACCAAATGTATATCATTGATGGAAGTATTTTTAAATAATCACATGGAATATTTGATTTTGTCACAATGTCAAATAGGAGTCAGTGAGTCACCAAATAAAGATATGACTCGCATAGAGTGGCATGAGCTGGTGTTGAAGCTTGCATCTTTTCCTGATAAAATGGGAGGAAAACTTCAAAATCAGAACAGGTAGGTCGTTCAATGAGAGAAATGATTATTTGGAGGCTTGTATTATCTTTTAAAAGGGCAGTATGTATAATATTTATTATCAAAAACAACATTAATTATACCTGAAAGTATTTCTTAAGTATGCTATTTACACCCATTCATTTACTTGATCAAACTGAATTTGTTTTGAAAATGATAAATGGTATGTACTAATTGTTAATTAATCAGTTTGACCTATTACTTGTATAATGGCTCAATAATATTAGTTAAGAGATACTTCTCTACAATTATACTTTTAAATAGTAGTTTTTCCATATTTATCAAAAAAAAACAATGTTTATGTAAACTTTAAAGATGATTTTTTTGGTGACTAAAAATTTCAGATAACATTTTGCTAGATTGTAAGGTAAAGATATCATAAATTCTAGCTCAACTAATGAAATGAAAAGAAGAAAAAAATATGATCATATACTTCTAAAGTGTTTCTGAAGAAGGCATTTAGATGAAACATTAGACAACAGGACAATAATACAATTTTAATTGTTTTCCTTTGTTATGGGGTTTTGTGATATAAATTAAAATATTTGATACTATAATATGGCTACTTCATTCTCATTTTATTTCCAGTGAATTATTTTACCCCAAGCAGTATATTGGTATTATATCTAAGAGTGTCCTGAATGTTTTAAAAGAAGTTTACACACAGTTAAAGAACAACATCAGTTGTAGTTTAGAATTTATTAGTGGACTAATCGGAAAGTTGTGTCTTACTGGATACGCAGGTAAAAAACATATAGTAATTTTAGTCTAGTTCTACAAAACAGCAGAAATTTAACTTAATAGAACTGTGTTCTTTGCCAAGAATTCAATGGTTAAAGTATGGAATTTGTACCAAAAGAGTAGAAATTTAGGTGTATGAGAGCAAAAAGCTTTACTTCAACATAGCCTTATGGGAATTATCAGTTCCTGCAAGATTGCAAGGTAATACAAGTTAAGACATGGATTTTCAGGACTGTTTGGAATCTTGACAGAATCATACTGTATTGACAGATGTAGCTTTAACACATGTACGTATTTTTTCCGCAAAAAGGGGTGCGCACTATACATGGGTAAATGAATTTTCCCCAAATTCGCAGAGGCAAGGAAGGGGTGCGCATTATACATGCTTGCGCACTATATTCGGAATTATACGGTAATCAGTAAAAAAAAATCCAAAGTTTGGATTTTTCGTTTAAAAATGGACAGACATTGTTTGATAACTTCTATTTTGCTTTTAGAATCTATGAAATTTTTGTGTTTTTGTGACCAATTTTAGGAAACCCTCTTTACATTACTGTTCATGTTGTTGATTTGATTTATAGATCTACTATGGAACTATCTGATACCAGTATTATCTGTATATGTAAACAGAAGATTATCTATGGTGTAGAATATGTGAACGTATAGTAACAAAAGTTTCTGATAAATACATAGAAAGTGTCTTGGTTCCAATACTACAGAAAATAGCATGGTGTGTATTTTAAGGAATTGCTTCTATTTTATTATCAAAATGATAAGAATTTAATCTACTATCCCTTTTCAGTATGCACTTTAAAAAATTCAAATCTGAAAGCAGTTAAGTATTTTTTTTTTATTGAATTACAGGTGAACCAGGGACGTTAACTTAGACTTGTGAAAATGATAAGGATATAAAATTGAACCCTATAAGCAATAATGCAAATTTTACTTCTTTTATTGTAATGTTTCAATTTGGAAGAAGTGTGCAGGTCAAACTCATTAATTTTCAGGGTTTCTGTTGCAATTATTTTATTATTATTAACTTTTATGAATTGAATTTCAACTCTGTATATTGTGTTGATTATTAGGAATAGTTTCAAACAATTAAGTTTATTTTGTGTCACTGTATTTGTAATTCTATAAATTTGTAGGTATAAGTTGGTAGATAAATTTCTAGGAGATTGTGTTTTGACTAACAGAAAAGTTCAGTATTTATTGTGTACCAAATTACTATTTCACAGATATTTTGAAGAGGTAAGCTTTTCTCATACCATTCTATATAAATTTAAAGACTTAAATAGCTTTTGTTTGAAGTGTACTATCTTTGTTTCTCAGTTAGAAGTGTATTTGCTGTCATATCAAAAAATCATAGAATTTACTTTTAAAATAAGATATTTCTTTCGTTTTTTCTTTCAGACCAAGTTGTTACAAAATATTATAGGATATTTAGCATCTTCTCATACTAGACGTCACTTATATTTAAAGGTAGAATTTTTATTTTCCTTATCAGTTTCATTTCAAAGTCAGTTGTAGAAGAACAGGGTTTCATCAGTGATGTAAAATATATGTTGTTCCATATTATATTGTATTGTAACATTCTATCATTTTATAACGTTATTTTGAAATATTTCACTGTTTGATATTTCATTTTATAACATTAATTTATCTAGGTTTTTGAGAGATTTATTAGAACAGTCATGCTATAAGACACACAACTTATTCACAACACTACTTTATAATATAACACTATTTTATAATATAACTTTATTATTATTTATTTACTATTATTATTATTATTATAAACCTCTTGTTATATTATAAAAATTAACTCAACACAATTTGGATAACAATTACTTGAATAAATAACTTGCGACGTTTCGACGAAGGTACTTCTGTCTTTCTCAAGCAATGATACAAATAAACCAGAGTAATGGGAATATATTATACCTTGGTCGAAACGTCGCAAGTTATTTATTGTTATATATATGTGTTAAGTAATTGTTATCCATATAATTGTGTTGAGTTAATTTTTATAATATAACAAGAGGTTTATAATAATAATAATAATAGTAAACTCTTTGTTTTACCTTGGTCAGAGGAGCCGCAGTGGCTCAGTGGGTTAGACGCTTGCTCACTAACCTGAAGGTCTAGGGTTCAATCCCGGCAAAGGTCGAGATGAACTTTCAGATTTTTCAGACCGGTTTCCCCTTGTCAGTGATGCAAGTCGGAGGGACTGACATGGAAAAAGCGTCTAGTTGTTCGGATGGTACAATAAACCGAGGCCCCGTGTGCTACAGGCTGTGCACGTTAAAGATCCCTCGACAGTTGGAAATCGCAAAAAGAGTAGGCTAATGCCGCTGTCCTGGAGAAATTTTATTGCAACACTCAGGGCGTTGCCCATCTTATTAGCCCATAAGGTGCAGAAGAAAAGGACGTAAAACTCCATTCATTTCATTTTTTTTTTTTACCTTGGTTAGAATTAGGCCCAATACACATTCAGCCCTTCAGCCCAAGGGGCAATACATTGGAAAAAAAAAAAAAAAGACTATTTTATAATACAGCATTATTTTATAATATAACATTATTTTATAATATAACATTATTTTTATAATATAACTTTATTTAATGTAGGTTATGAGAGATTTATTAGATGTATGGGGTGACAGTAATGCAATAAAACAAACATCATATTCTCAACACTATTTTATAATACAGCATTATTTTATAATATAACATTATTTTATAATATAACATTTTTTTTAAAATAAACTATAAAAACTTTATTTAATGTAGGTTACGAGAGATTTATTAGATGTATGGGGTGACAGTAATGCAATAAAACAAACATCATATTCTCAACACTATTTTATAATACAGCATTATTTTATAATATAACATTATTTTATAATATAACATTATTTTATAATATAACATTATTTTTATAATATAACTTTATTTAATGTAGGTTATGAGAGATTTATTAGATATATGGGGTGACAGTAATGCAATAAAACACACATCATATTCTCAACACTATTTTATATCAAGAGCATTAATGATAAGTTTAGCATATTTAACAGAAAAGGAGAAAGCTATGTTGAAGGATGGTGAGTTTTAAGTCTTCTATTGATTTTACCTATTCATTTTTGTTCACATGCCCCATATTGTTCAATCCAGTGGGATGAAATGCATTTAATAAGATCAGTTTGATCTATTTAGATAATTCTCTGCCACTGTTACTGGTTGACAAAGTCAAGTTAGAGATACAAGCTGAAAAGTCACCAAAGCAATATACTACAAATTTGAATTTCTACATTATATTTTCTTACACTTATACAGCTTTGTTGTAAATGGAATTTCTAGAAATATTCATCATTTTTACGAACAATAATTTTTTATTGTTTAAATTGTAGAATATATAAGAATATTAATGAAAGCAGTAGAATGTCATATTGGTAGTCCAGATTATAAGTTAAGATCACTAGGTATGGTTGTAGCAGAAACAATAACCTCTGCTCTAGATCCTACAGGTCCTCAACTACAATTTGAGGTATGTAAAGTTATCAAGTATCTGGCTGTTGATTTGAGTCTTGAATATTTTTAAACATTCAGTCAATATTTTAAAATTCAAACGTGAATAATTCTGGACAGAAATGGATTTGAAGGCTCAAATTTTAATGATGAACAGTGAACAATATTAATGATTGATCAACCAGGGAACAAACCTGTCCCTTTATTTAGATTTAGTTTATTTTACATTCTTATACACTGTTAAATACTTTCAGTATGAAAAAACAAGTGAAATTGAAGATCTGTTGTCACATTTAAAAATTCCTGATGAAGAACCTCCTGAACAATTGAGGTATAGTTAAATTTGGTATCATAATAAAATGTATTAGTGATTTATTTCTTGAAGTGAGCTTTTTATAGTTTTGTTACTTGAGTATTGGAAAACTTTTATTTTCTCTCTGTGCAATTAATGGCTGGGAGAGGTCATGAATTACAATTTTGGAAAAAGTAACATTAAATTTAGAAGGTTGGGAACAGAACTTTATGTCCTTATTTTCAAAATTCATAAATTTACACTACAATCTACCGATTTTTCACCCAATCTCCTGATATTTTACGGCATTTTGTGACCTGTACACATGTATGAAAAGTGACAGTGTTCTTTAAGTAAGGAATAATTTGTCAAAACAATCCAGAAACTCAAGGCTTTTAACCAACCTGATTATCTGCAATGTGGTTTTCCTTATTTATAAAATTAAAGGGATTGTAAAGAGGTTTTCTAAATATTTTATGTGTTTTGGGAACACTGATAGCATCAATTCACTCCATTCCAATTTTCAATCAGACATTTGTAGTTCCTGAAAATCCACATCAAAGTTTTAGACAATCCCATTGACAAAATACCAAGAGTTAGCAGATATTGTACCCTGATTTGAATTATATATCTGTAAAACATTATAACATCTTGTCTTGTGATAGGTTGATTTATTTTACAGAGTAGTACCAGAAGAATCAGAAAATGGAAGTGCCATAGACACAGAGGCAATCACAGGAAATATAAAAGAAGAAAACCAACTAGAAGAGTTAGATAGGTGAGTAGGCTACATCGTATGATACAAATTTTATTTGGTGTCTTATAGCCTAAAAAGGAGTAATATAAAGATAAATTTTGTATCTCTGATACATTTTGATGATGATCTAGAGCTCTGTGATATGATATCTTTGGAGTGATTGTCATTTAGAGTTCTATGATATTTTATCTTTACAGTGATGATGATCTAGAGTAGAGCTCTGTGATATGATATCTTTAGAGTGATGGTCATTTAGATTTCTATGATATGTTATCTTTATAGTGACTAGAGCCCTATGATATGTTATATTTACAGTGATGATGATCTAGAGCCTTATGATATATTATCTTTACAGTGATGATCATCAAGAACTCTGTGATATGTATCTTTACAGTGATGATGATCTATATAGAGCTCTATGATATGTTATCTTTACAGTGATAATGATCTAGAGCTCTGTTATGTTATATTTTTTCAGTGATGATGATCTAGAGCTCTATGATATGTTATATTTACAGTGATGATGATCTAGATCCCTATGATATGTTATCTTTACAGTGATGGTGATCTAGAGCTCTATGATATGTTATCTTTACAGTGATGATGATCTAGATCTCTATGATATGTTATATTTACAGTGATGATGATCTAGAGCCATATGATATGTTATCTTTGCAGTGATGATGATCTAGAGCTCTATGATATGTTATTTTTACATTGATAATGATCTAGATCCCTATGAATTGATATCTTAACAGTGATGATGATCTAGAGCTCTTTGATTTGTTATATTTACAGTGATGATGATGATGTAGAGTCCTATGATATGTTACCTTTATTGTGATGATGATCTAGAGACATATGATATGTTATCTTATAGTGATGATGATCTAGAGCCATGTGATATGTTATCTTTATAGTGATAATGATCTAGAGCTCTATGATATGTTATCGTTATCTTTACAGTGATGATGATCTAGATCCCTATGATATGCTATCTTTACAGTGATGATCTAGAGCCCTATGATATATTATCTTTGCTGTGATGATGATATAGAGCCCTACAATATGTTATCTTTACAGTGATGATAATCTAGAGCCTTATGATATGTTATACTTACAGTGATGATGATTAAGGGTTGTATGATATATTATTTTTACACTGATGATGATCTAGAGCTCTACAATATGTTATCTTTACAGTGATGATGATCTAGAGCCCTATGATATGTCTAATGATGTTAAAACAAGTAAAGTCAAAACACCTAAATATATAAGAGACTGTATGGAAGGGTTGATTGGTTCTGAAGATGGTGATAAAGTAGAGTCCTGTTTATTTTCTGCTGAGTCTTTGATTAGAAGATCACCAGATGGACTGCAAGAGGTACATTAATTTTACTTTGCTATTGTTTAGGATATTCTTTCCAGTTCTTCTAATTGCACTTCTATCTTGCACGGTCCAATTATTTAGTTATACCTGTATCACTTTCAGAACCAATATAAGGCACCAGGTTTGACTGCAATTTAACAGACAGGTGATATGGATTGGACTTATCTAGTGATAACAGTTTAATCTAAGGTTTTTCATATGTTAGGGAATGACGAAGATTTGGATATATTTTATATTTGCCTTGCAGAAGAACCTAGTTTCAGAGTTTCATTCTGAAAATGAGATAAATATACCTGTATAACCTATGATACTTTGTTTTAAATGTGTTTGTGTATGATGTTGTTTGATTTAATGTGTATTTATGATTTCAGATAGCAGGAGAGTTTAGTAAGATATTATTGCATCTACAAGATAACTTCTCCACACCAGGTTTTATAGCTGTTAGATTCGGTGCTATGGTGGCATTAGCTGTACATTGTCCAGTAGAGGTAAAATATAGTTTCATTTTAATATTATTGTTTTAATTTGATTTGAATTGATTTTCTTGCTTTATTTTTTTCCCAACAGGTAATATTTTTAACGATGTTTAAGGGGTTGAAGGGTGACATTAGTCAAACTATAGAAAGCTTTGTCAGTAAAATTCAAATTTTCCTAACCTTCAGGTAGATTCCTACCAGGCACTTTATCCTATATCAGAGGACAATCTTACTGGCTTGGTTGATGCCAAGACTTGCAGAGAAACAGTTGGAGATTTAGTCATGGTTATCCAGACGTTATTTGATTAACAAATGTATACAGGTTGGGAAAAAAATTGGAGACTGGCTTTGAATAATGTGACTCTTCAAAAGTGTGTAAATACATGCATTTCATTATCATAATTTTGTTATTGTGAATAAAATGTATATCAAGGTTGCCAAAGGGTTTTATAAGCAATGTTTTCATTCATCAGGTTTCAGAATATTTAACTAGTCAGTTTTATGAGAAGAATTATAATCTGAGACAAAGAATGGATATTTTAGAGGTAAGTAAAGAAGGCTTGTAAATTTGAAACCAATGCATGACAATTCTGCATGTTTACATATGGCTCAGCTTAAATAATTATTCCTTCATTGATCAATGCCAATTTAAGTTTGCCATGAATTAACAAAATTAAGAATTTATTCATGTCATTGTGTAAAACTACATCCTTAATTCATCAAAATTCCCTCTGGTAAATCAATATTGCCCAATCCAAATTGGCCTTAGAACCTTTCTAGGAAATCTCAGCCATCAAATCATTCATTAAAGAAGCTTTGTTCTTATTTACACTCTCACAAAACAAAGTGTAGTGGGTTATCCCTAATAAATGGGTTAAAAAGAAATGTTATTCATATTGCCATTGTGATTCAGAGAAGCTGAACTGTCTTTGACATTTATTATGTTGATTAAGGTTAGGAGATGCCTTAAAAGTTCAGCAAAGAGTATGGTTTGCACAATTCTATCTTCATTTTTACACAGGTCTTATCTGCTGCTGCTCAAGAATTAGCTAAACCAGTCGATAAATCAAGAGTCAAAGAAAAGTAAAAATTTCATCTTACTTCGTAACTTTAATAATAAACTTATTTCTTTTTTGTTTAATAGTGTAAACTTACACATACATCAGGCTTAACTTTAAAGGACAGACAATCTTTGACATAAGAATTCTTTATGTAATTTTCTCATTGACTATGCACTACTTTTTCAGACCAAAAGTGGAAGAAATCAAACCTAATCTGGATCCAGAATCATGGAGAGAAATAGTTGATAAGAGAATAGAGAGTAAAACTAGAAGATTTATCAAAGGCAGAAGTAATCCTGAACCGGTTGCAGTTGCTAATCAGTTTGCACCAGTTGCTGGCAACTTTATTCATATTGAAACTTTGACAGTACATTAGCTATCAAAAATTTATCCTCGAGAAGAAAAAATTCCAATTGCTAATAAAATTTATTTATTTTTTTGTAATATTTTTGCATACAAATTCAAAAAATATCTCTTTATAAAGCTGTGAATTAGCAAATTATCACATAGCTTGAATTTTCTCTCTATGTTAATTACAACCAAAGTTACAAAATAATGTTTAAATTTCATGACAAATTGACATCTTACTACTTACTTAAATTTTAGTTTATGTAAATATCCTACCGAAATCTTAGACATGTACAAAAATCTAATAAGGAACTGATAGTAGAAACTTATAGTAGAAAAAATTGCCTATATAGCGGAAAGTTTACGCTTACAATTGTAGGCTGAAAAGTACCGGAATTGAAAGCTAGCAGGTTAGAAGTTTCAAAATGTTCGAAATCCATGGGATAACGCACAGTTGCCACGCTCGGAGCTGTTCACAGTTCTAGTCATAATTTTGTTATTGTGAATAAAATGTATATCAAGGTTGCCAAAGGGTTTTATAAGCAATGTTTTCATTCATCAGGTTTCAGAATATTTAACTAGTCAGTTTTATGAGAAGAATTATAATCTGAGACAAAGAATGGATATTTTAGAGGTAAGTAAAGAAGGCTTGTAAATTTTAAACCAATGCATGACAATTCTGCATGTTTACATATGGCTCAGCTTAAATAATTATTCCTTCATTGATCAATGCCAATTTAAGTTTGCCATGAATTAACAAAATTAAGAATTTATTCATGTCATTGTGTAAAACTACATCCTTAATTCATCATATTCCCTCTGGTAAATCAATATTGCCCAATCCAAATTGGCCTTAGAACCTTTCTAGGAAATCTCAGCCAATCAAATCATTCATTAAAGAAGCTTTGTTCTTATTTACACTCTCACAAAACAAAGTGTAGTGGGCATAGTTTAATATCATGGGTTAAAAAGAAATGTTATTCATATTGCCATTGTGATCTCAGAGAAGCCTGAACTGTCTTTGACATTTATTATGTTGATTAAGGTTAGGAGATGCCTTAAAAATTCAGCAAAGAGTATGGTATTGCACAATTCTATCTTCATTTTTACACAGGTCTTATCTGCTGCTGCTCAAGAATTAGCTAAACCAGTCGATAAATCAAGAGTCAAAGAAAAGTAAAAATTTCATCTTACTTCGTAACTTTAATAATAAACTTATTTCTTTTTTGTTTAATAGTGTAAACTTACACATACATCAGGCTTAACTTCTAAAGGACAGACAATCTTTGACATAAGAATTCTTTATGTAATTTTCTCATTGACTATGCACTACTTTTTCAGACCAAAAGTGGAAGAAATCAAACCTAATCTGGATCCAGAATCATGGAGAGAAATAGTTGATAAGAGAATAGAGAGTAAAACTAGAAGATTTATCAAAGGCAGAAGTAATCCTGAACCGGTTGCAGTTGCTAATCAGTTTGCACCAGTTGCTGGCAACTTTTTCTTTCCCTTATTGAAATTCTTTGACAGGTATGTATTAGGGTTATCCTAACAAATATCAAATGGAACAAAAACTTTGCATCAGATTAACATTAGGTGTCATGACAGTGTGGGTCAGTTGTGGCATATTGTCATCACTGGGTGGCTGATACAAATATTTTTTACCTTCCAGAAAAGAGAGTCATTTTGATGTATTAGGAGAAGATTGTGTTGTTTTGAGGAAATTGGTGTTTTCTCTTGGAATAATACTCTATTCCTCCATACACATTCCGGTATGTTTCAGATTTTCTTCTTCTCAATGTTTACAGATTTTAACTGAATTGGGAATTCTTAGTTGTGCATCCTTCCCTTGCACATTTCTGTTTCTGATGAAATTGTGAAGTTTTAAATTTCCCCTAACAGTTGATGTGTTTCGAAGCCATAATAGAATTTAGTTATAAGTGAATGTTAAATGCTATTCATGTATAACTAAACTCTAAATGCTATTCAGGTATAACTGAACTCTAAATGATATTTAGATATAACTGAACTCAAAATGCTTTTCAGATATAACTGAACTCTAAATGCTATTCAGATGTAACTGAACTCTTAATGCTATTCAGATATAACTGAACTCTAAATGCTGTTCAAATATAACTGAATTATAAATACTATCCAGGTATAACTGAGCTTTAAGTGCTATTTAGATATAACTGAACTCTAAATGCTCTAAATGCTATTCAGATAAAACTGAACATTAAATGTTATTCAGATATAACTGAACTCTAAATGCTGTTCAAATATAACTGAACTATAAATGCTATCCAGGTATAACTGAGCTCTAAGTGCTATTCAGGTATAACTGAACGTTAAATGCTATTCAGATATAACTGAACTCTAAATGCTATTCAGATATAACTGAACTCTAAATGCTATCCAGGTATAACTGAGCTCTAAATACTATTCAGATATAACTGAATGTTAAATGCTATTCAGATATAACTGAAATCTAAATGCTATTCAGATATAACTGAACTCTAAATGCTATTCAGTTATAACTGAATTATAAATGCTATTCAGATAAAACTAAACATTAAATGCTATTCAGCTATAAGTAAACTCTACATACTATTCAGGTATAACTGAACTCTAAATCCTATTCAGGTATAACTGAACTCTAAATGCTTTTAAGATGTAACTGAACTGTAAATGCTATTTAGGTATAACTGAATACAAAATGCTATTTAGATATAACGAAACTCTAAATGTTTTTCAGATATAACTGAACTCTAAATGCTATTTAGGTATAACAGAACTCTAAATGCTATTTAGATATAACAGAACTTTTAATGCTATTCAGATATAACCTAACTCTAAATGCTATTTAGATATAACAGAACTCTAAATGCTATTCAGGTATAACTGAACTCTAAATGCTATTTAGATATAACAGAACTCTAAATGCTATTCAGGTATAACTGAACGTTAAATGCTATTGATGTATTCAGATATGACTGATTGAAAAATTGCTAAAGGGTGATCATAATTAAATTAATCGCTATATCTTTCAGTTGGCTCAGCAGATGTGTAGAACATTATTAGAATTTATTTGGGCTATTCGATTTCATACAGACAGGTAAGTTTGCAATTTCCTTCATATTCTTTTACATGGTAAATACAAATTGTTTTATCATCTACATCCCTGAAGTGGAATTGAGTCACCCATCTAGCCCTGTCTATAGTTCAATCATTGATGATTTAACATCTAATATGGCCCTTAGTTATAGTTTTGTATGTACATGTACAGTGAAACGCATCCAAATCACATCCTCTATAAACCTCTTCCCCTGTAAACCGGCATTTCCTCTAAACCGCGATCCTGCTTCGAAATCAAGTCCCAGAGTAGTTAATCAATAGTTAATTGGTCTCTCTAAACTGAATTCATATTAATTGAAGTTATCCGTTGATGGCATGAAAGGTGCTAATTAATCACTAATCCAATTAATAATGTTCTTATGTATTCCCACTGATACGGGTAAACCGTAAAACCCCTCAAAACCAGCATTTATCACAGGTCCGATAGCCTCACTGTATATATGTTGTAGTTCTGTGAGACAAGCTGTATTATTCTCCACCTCTATGATAATACTAGTTTTACCACCACACTGTATTATGTCTGAATTACAAGGTGAAATGATGGAGACTAAATCATGGCTAGAAGGTATGTTATTATTGATCAATTTACTATGATTATCCCTATAATGATCCATTATTATGTGGTTTGGTATTTTGAACCAATTGTAACACAAATCTTGCCAGCTCTTAACTGGCCTTTTAATTGCTTAGATTATGTTACCTTAGTCTTAGATACATGCATTTTTAGATAATCTAATCAATAATAGTGTTCTCAGCTCACTGTCGAAATATGAGTTTTCAATTCAATGTGTATCTAGAATTATCCTTCTTTAAAAGTTAACTTTACAACTCATCACCTACTGAGACTTTATGTCAGGGCTCCAATCTAATATTGGTCAATCTTTACTTTCGTAACTATGGTTTCTTGTATTTAATGCACATTTAGGTGCTAGCATAATAAACTGAGGCCTGAAAATCACCTAAATTCTAAATAAAAACTTCACTCATTGCACACTACTTCACATTGTGCATATTTTTTAGCCCAATTCAAAAGCCAAATCTAGAACCACAAAATAATTCCATTCCCTTTCATTTAAAAAAATTTCAGACATAGTAGATAAAGATCCTGATACAGAGTGTAAAAAAATGGCTGTTCAAGCTTTAGTTTTATTACAGAATACTATCAAACAGGTAAGATTTATGTACTTTCAGCTTTTATTGTAGACAAACTCTGAACAAAAGTCATTAGCTGAAAATAATTTCCATTGGAGGGATACAGTTATAGTTTTTTTACCTTACTGCTTTCTGATACAGGTGAATTTCATCCTTGTTTATCACTTGATAGAAAGTGAATCATTGGACAACAATTTGTGACACCAGGACACTGACTGTCTGTAAGTTTTCATTATTGTAGAAACAGACATCAATGTTTTATTCTGAATGTAGAACAGCAAGCATACAATATCTATGTTGTCATTTATTTTGTAGAGTCTACAGTCAAATTTAGCTGATGCAACAAGTTAACAGGAAGAATGATGTTATGCCAATGAAATAAGAAATAGAGATAATATTATCAATATTGAAAGATGCATTAATGTCAAGTTAGAAGATCAGCTTATATCCTCTTTTAACTCCTATCAACTTAGGGTCAAAAATGCTGGAAAGGAAACTAACAAACATTGGTAAAGGTTAAGCTGAATGAGCCTTGATGAAAGATGCAGATGAGAGATGGCACCAAAGACAAATGAGACTGATGAGTGTACAGAGACTAATATAGCAAGTGCACAGAGACTAATATGGCAAGTGCACAGTCAAATATGGCAAGTGCACAGTGACTAATATGACGAATGCACAGTCACTAATATAGCACGTGCACAGCCACTAATATAGCAAGTGCACAGAGACTAATATGGCAAGTGCACAGCCGCTAATATAGCAAGTGCATAGAGACTAATATCACAAATGCATAGCGACTAATCTGGCGAGTGTACAGAGACTAATATAGCAAGTGCACAGAGACTAATATGGCAAGTGCATGGAGACTTATATTAATAATAATAATAATAATAGTGAATATTTGTAAAGCGCACAAATTCATGGGTTATTACCAGTGTTAAAGACTAATATAGCAATTGCACAGAGACTAATATGGCAAGTGCACAGACTAATATGGCCGGTGAACAGAGACTAATCTGGCGCGTTCACAGAGACAAAAGTCCTAAGAACATAAATAAATTGTTAATGCTGAGCCATGAAACATATTGAGATGTAGAGGGGTCTGACGAACCTGAAATAGGCTATATTAAATACGGTCTGAAAATGTTTTTCTTACTAAGGATAGCTAAATAGGAGTTACCTCCCTTAAACCAACATTGGAGATAACGTAAAATATTATCCTACACATACCTCCAGATATCATTGATATTTCACTCTATTAGTTTTGCGGCATATTTCAGCGACAATGTAATTCATTTTCCTTGGAACATCAAATTTTTTTAATAATCAAGAATAGAGTACGTCTATATATTGGCGAAATTGGCGGTATTTTTTCATGAAGACGTATTGGTAACTTTATAGCTTATTTTTTATTTTAAGCTATATTCAGTATCATTGAATATACGATCTTTAAGTTCACGAACTTTAATGAACCCCCCAAAAAATCCTATAAAAGATTTATTAATGTGTAATCTTAGGTAAAAGTACATTTGACCAACACTTAATTGGCCATACTATTAAGTTAATAGCATTGCTCATGCTGTTTTATTTATTTTTCAATATGTTTTTATTTACATATGATTATGATCTTACAATAACAATACTTTCTCACTGTTAAAATAGTTCTCTCAAAAGATAAATTGTAGAGCGATATGGAAATATTAAAACAGAACGTAAAACATATTATTACTACGAGAAAAAGTTCTACATTATCATAATACCATATTTGGCGACTAGTGACCTAGTTTCACTAGAATTGCTGGAACAACGAATGTCCTTAGCAGTTTTCCGAAATTTACACAGGTCAATGTTTTTTATTTACGCCAGTAAAAATGGCTTAGAAAAGCCATAAACCAATAAATCTATAATGAATTTACAGTATTTTATGTTTTAAAATATATTCCCGACAGTTTCTTAGTTATCATTAAACAGCTCCATACTATATTATTATATTTTATCTACAATAGTTTAAAAACTAAACTTAAACATAATATTATGTTAATTATGGATTTTGACCACTATGTGGTCTTACTGTCTATAAATAATGACATTTTGATTGCTATCGAATCCTCTTTAAAAAAAAAATAGGTAATTAGGCTAAGTTTGACTAGCGGATCCCGAAGGTGGTAAATGCTAAATTAACCTGTGACACTTTTAACAGAACATTTTCAAATCGAAATATATCAAGTTTTCCAAGAGCATTTTAAAACTAACAAAAGCTGTTTGTTCTGTTGCTAAACTGTCTTTTGTTCAAAATAAACTTATCAAAATTGCTAACAAATTATTTGATATGATTCACTAATTTTTTAAGATTTATCAAATTAAATTTTCATTATCGTCATTTCGACAAGTGCACTACTAGCCTATTATATAAAAAAAAGTATTATAATTCGAAGAGAAATATTTCATAAAAACAGCTTGTTTGACTAGAATCTTTAAAAAAAAAAAAAAAAAACATTTTTTTTAAGGTAATAGGTATAACACAGGGATCCTCTCTTAGGCCTTACTTATTAATGATTTCTACAAGTTACCTAATAGACGTCGTCTTCAATGGTGTACACATGTTTCAAATGCATTTCTAATTGTATCTTTTCAATGTGCTAATAGTTCGCCCGTGGGTTTTATGATTTTATTTTGACAGCATGTCATTATCATATCAAATTTAATAACACGGTTCTTCCCCTTCAATGTTATTTTAATTGTTGAATAATTCCAAGAAGAAAAGAGATTCCCCATGCAACAGTTTTTCTGCAGACACAGAGGCGTTTCAGACCTTAAAAACACAGTTCTGTGTTTTTTGTTAATTAGTTAAATATTTAGATGGGTTTTGTTTATGCTTACTCAAGGTTAGCCTGCACACGTCATTGAGGGCATGCAAACGACCGCACATCGATTAAATGCTCATAAAAATTGAATTGTTATATTTAACTTTGGTTCATATTCTAATATATAATTGACAATAATTGGTTTAGCACTGTCCATGCTGTTACAGATCACTAAATGTTGATAAGCATACTAATAGTTACATTTAATACACCCCATTTCGTCGCTTCAAACTGTTACCACTTTGTCATTGGTTTAGGCCTTTGAAAAGTCAATTTTGAAGTGAAAATTAAGCCCCCTTGGTGCACAAAATTCCTCTCAGACGGGAATCTTTTAGCTTCTGGGGCCCTCGAGACACCTCTCATATTTTTCCCCCCCCTCGGGGCTTTTATAGATACTCACCTGTCTGTTGGGATTATAATTAAAGAGAAGTGGCAGTTCGTGATCTGTTGAAATACAACAAATATTTTTTGTTTGGTTTCAAACTTGTTCTGTTAGTTATTTAGTTGTTCTGTTGAGATCTTTTTCTTTTTTGTACTAAACTTGAGCTTTTCTAAAAAGACTGTTATTTTAGTTTTTAGATCTACCTAGTCTGATCTATAAAGACTATTGAGATTTGTTCTGTTGAGATCTATCAAGTCTAAACTATAAAGACAATTGAGATTTGTTCTGTTGAGATCTATCTCGTCTGATCTATAAAGACAATTGAGATTTGTTCTGTTGAGATCTATCTTGTCTAATCTATAAAGACTATTGAGATTTGTTCTGTTGGATCTATTTTAGTCTGATCTATAAAGACTATTGAGATTTGTCCTTGTGAGACCTATCTAGTCTGATCTATAAAGACTATTGGGATTTGTTCTGTTGGATCTATCTAGTCTGATCTATAAAGACTATTGAGATGTTTTCTGTTAGATCTATCTAGTCTGATCTATAAAGACTATTGAGATGTGTTCTGTTGGATCTATCTAGTCTGATCTATAAAGACTATTGAGATGTGTTTTGTTGAGATCTATCTAGTCTACTCTATAAAGACTATTGAGATTTGTTCTGTTGGATCTATCTAGTCTGATCTATAAAGACTATTGAGATTTGTTTGTTGAGATCTATCTAGTCTACTCTATAAAGACTATTGAGATTGGTTTTGTTGAGATTTAGCTAGTCGAATCTATAAAGACAGTGGAGTTTTGTTCTGTTGAGATCTATCTGGCCTGATCTATATTTCGTTCCTTTGAGATCTTTAAAGCCTGATCTTTAAGGACTATCGAAATTTGATTTGTTGAGATTTAGCTAGTCGAATCTATAAAGACAGTCGAGTTTTGTTCTGTTGAGATCTATCTGGCCTGATCTATATTTCGTTTCTATGAGATCTTTAAAGCCTGATCTTTAAGGACTATCAAGATTTTGTTCCGTTAGGATCAATCTAGCCTGATCTATAAAGACCAGTCAGATTGGCAACTTTATAGACTATAAAGACTATTGAGATTTTGTTATGTGTAGTGTAAGTTAAGATCTTCAAATCCTGCCCTATTAAGAATGCATAATTTTGTCAAAAATGTGTCAAAACTGTCACTTGATCTTGTACGAGGCTATTGCATTTTTATATTTAGCACAAATTCCTTGTATACGACCTATGTTCAACTAGTCGTCATTTTTATAAATTTTCTTGTCTCTTTAATGCGGGAATAATCCCTAAATTTTGAAACAATATATATGAAGCTATTGTTCAGATTAAATGGCCTGTCGTTAATAAGCTAATATTACAGGATTCATTTTCAACACTGGTATGATGTTGAATTCCTTTGTATAATTCGTACATTAATGTTCCCGGTTTGAAGTTGGACTGACAAGTCTCTGGGGTAAACGCATTTTTGTTTCCTGAATTGTGAATTATACTTGTTAATTCTCTTTTAATGAGCAGACTTTAGTTAGGGGTTTCGAAATAAACTTTAACAGTACCATTCATAAATTCCTTTTACACTATTACTAATTTTTTGTCGAACTGGTGTGGCTATGATTAAACTTTTGAAATTTGATTTTTGTAATTACTAGAAAAGCGGACATATGACGAGAAACTGTTATAACAAATCCTATTGATTGAGACGTATGACCACAAGAAACGCTCATCAGACGGAAAAAACATTCACTTCCGGTGGTCCAGAACCAGAAGCGATTTCATGACAAAATGTATAAATGGAGCAGAACGGTCTTGAACTTATATTTCTAAACCTAAGTCGATTCCTGTCTCTTTTTACTTTTGTATTACAAGACCTCCTGCATTGATATTGATAAATTTTCTGAATTGATTGAAAGGTGCCAGACATTGGGCGTGTCAAGAAGTTGAAGATTCTCCGCCCACATTTCAACATTTATAATTGTTTACGATATTAAATATTGACGACCTATCGTAGATCGAAGGAGCATGACACGTTGTAGTATAGATAAAGTATAAGTAGTCACTTTCATCAGCTTATTCGAGTGTTAAATTCAATTCCTGAGTCAACCGATATCAAGTCGAACTGTGCTTTGACAGTTATTGACGTGAAAAGAACAATCCTGTCACCGCAAACAATGGCGATTTTTGATATGTGCATGTAGCGTGATGTGTAACAAATAAGCTAGAATGGTTGTCCATAAAGATGTTCTCGGGTGGTAGCAGTTGCTTTCGTACGAACACGACTTTGCTCTTAGATTTCGTCTATCAGGCGAATCCAACGAACATCGTTATCAATATCCATTATTTAATAACTATAGTTTTATCTAAGTACTGCTATTGATATAATTACATTTCAATATTGTAGAACAATAAAACACACGATAGAGAGAGAGAGGAGGTGGGGCGTTATGGGTGCCCATTATTTAAGATGCATTCTGACAGAATATCTAAAGGAAATGATAAGGGTAAGGGGGGGGGGGGTGTTATAATAACCGATAATGTTCAATATTCAATATAGGTGAGGCCTCTTAACATTTCATTGCAGCACACAAAGATAGGTGGTACGTAATGGATAAGGCATTCGGACATTCTTAAAAAAAATCCAGAATCTTCTTACTTCCGTAGCATACGTCACAACATTTTTCCTGTATTTTTTCGGTGTTGATCATGAAGATGCTATGAGATACATAACGGCAGAGGTTTGATATGGCTTGCAGAATCAGAAAAATACAATTACATCTAAGAAATAATCAGATACATGCTATAAAAACTACATACTTATAAATATTTATGACAGCGATGGGAAAAGGTAGTACAAGATTCGAAATTTTCAAAGAGTTGTAGCCCTTCGAAACTATCTGTGTGAAACCAAATGAGTTTATCATCTCAATCTTTATGAAAAGATTCCACAAAGTATATGCTAGTCATCGTCAACTTCCATCCAATGATGTAGCGATGTGGTGATATCTCTAAATCAATAGAAGCCAAAACGGTCAAATTCTTGGTAATAACATTTGTGTGGCTTTGCAATTATTTGCTTAGTTAACAGAACTTAATAAGCATCCAAAGTCAGTATGCTTAATATACGTGCCCCCCCCCCCACTATATTCCCCTCCCCTAATTAGAAGAAAACTAGTAACTTGTTTGTTATTTTCTCAAATGAGTATTTGAGTAGCTTTCTATTCATTGTATTTTATTTTCCTTTAAAACTCTCTTTAGTTTCAAGATTTCTGAAATTTGAGAAAGAAAAATAAAAAACTTAATCGTTGAATGGTGAACTTGTTGGATGATTGATGGTAGAAATGATAAACCCCTCTTTAACGGATTATCAACAATAACACAGTTGAATACCCCGTACTGATTATCATTGAATTTCCTTATATATCCTATATTATCTTCAATAGCCCATCATCAGGAAGTATAATTGAGAATAAGGTAAGTGGAAAATAATTCAAACAACAATGGCAGCCATCTTTAATTCTGATCTATAGTTATTGTTCAGATAAACCGAGATCTGACAGATTACTCCACCCTCATGTCACTTCAAATCTTGAAAATCAACATCCGAACATTTTCCCAAGATGACCAGAAAACGATAGTAATTGTAGTTTAACTACAATTTAAGCCTTGTCTACCATATCCAGGATGTAAGCTACAATGTCGGTAATTTTCAAAGAGAATACCAAATTTATTGACCGTAGTGGTGATTTCGCTTGTAAAAGCTGCATCTTATCGGGAAAGTGTCTGCGATCTCTAATGGGTTAACTTTCATTATGGCCAAATTCTCACTTGAATTCTTTTATTTAGTGCTAAGTTTGAACTACTAACACAGAAGAAGTCTTTATGGATTGTTTATAAGTTTAACTAGCCTACTAATACTATCATTGGAGCTCATTTTACTCCTCGACATACATGTATGTTCCATTTTGCTTTTTGGCCCTTTTACAAAATTTTTGTCGAAGGATGAATGTTATGAAGTATCCCCTTTCATTTTATTCTTAGAACTTAAAAAAAGAACCCGCCTCTAAGAAAAGAGTCACTTGAGTGAACGGAATATTTGAGTTGATTGTAAAATGGTTTCAACGTGAACATAAGACCTAAAATGTACGAACATGCTTTAAAATCTATAGATTAGATAAGGTTGACTATGGTATATGGTCAAAAAAAACAAAGCATACGATATGCTTGTCTATGAAAAAAGTAGGCCCTAAGTCATTGTTTTACGAAAAAGCAACATTCAGAATTAACTTCAAAATCAAAAACTTAGCTGTTTGTTCGTTGCTGATGTATGATATCCGCCATGATGGGAATTAATACGCTGGTGAAACAATTTCATGCAGTGTTGGGCGGATATTATTGCGCGACACATAGAGCGAACCGAATTTTAATAACTTTTCAGAATAGATACCAGGGTATAAATCATATTTTTTTATCGTTCTTAACGCTTCATTTAAAACAGTCATCAAATGTATTAAAGCATAATTTTAAGTGATGTGGAAAAATTATAATAAGAAGGATTATCCATTGGATGCATTCAACTTTGATGAAGCCGTTTGTCCTATATAAAAAAATGACCTGCGTGAAATTCTACTCGAACATGAATCATTAATGCAAATTTAACACAACTAAACATAATTGTGAGGAAATTTAACCAGTGACGAAGGTGTATAGAAAATGTATATAAAAATCACAAGCACTGTAAAACGTGTCAAATTTCCTTAATCCGTCGTTTTAAAATTCTCCCATTTTTCAGTAAAGGCCTGTCTTGACGATTTAATATTACATATCTTTTTTTTTTAAATATGTCAAAGAGAGTATTATATTTCATTTTTAAAAACACATTTGCAGTTGTGTCACAGCATTTTCGGAGGATTTTATCAATGGTTTAAAATTCCATACGGTTAATAATTATGTGGAAGTAGAATAAGGTTGAATTTTTTTGTTACGAAGTACCGTAATCAAAGTAATTTTTCTTAAGACGATATATAAACAGCTGAGCATAAACAGATAAATTTAACTGTTTCCCGAATCTGGTCGTCAACATAAATTAATAAAACTTAAAAAATTGAACTGTATCATGAAAGAGTATTTTTATTCCGAATCGGCAACTTTCCTTTTCTTTGCAGCTCTGTTATTCGATCTTATGGCTTTGTTCAGTCTGAATAGTTTATCTGTGTAGAGCATGTTTTTCTTACGAGGATATTTCTGTCTAAAGTCAATCATCTTCTACGCTCCTAAATGCAAAACTTTGTCGCATTGAAATTAAAGGTTTAAAGGGATAATAGCCGTTAGAATACACTACGTCTAATATTTGTGTTTAATATTGACTATTGGTTAAATAAGTATGTTTCCCACAATTGATGACTTTGAAAAAGCGAGAATAAGACTATATATTAGGATTTTTTCAAAAAAGTGAGCCAGCGACGATTCCATTCTGTTTGGAAATAAAAGCGTCTGGGAAATCAAGGCTAAAACATCCTTGCGGGAATCTATATGTAAGAGTTACTTTCCTTTATAATTACAATTTGTATTAAGCGTTTTATTATTAACTTCTTGATTTTGTGGATTTATCGAATTATAAAGGGATTTTGATGTATAGTGATGACGCCAGGTAAGTCCACTGTGACTGATGGATACATACTGTTATTTGTCAAGTTTGAGTAAAATTAAAATTCTATGCTTCTTCTAACGGCTATTATCCTTTTAAATTATATGTACAGAGTGTTATGTGGAAGTTACCTCACTTGAAGTCGATACCACATGGATTAGTTTGTGAGATCCTATAGGAAGGTTCCGGTAAATTGGTGAAGGTGATAGAATGCCAAAGAATCTTTCCTATCTGGAATTGTTAGACCATGGTAAAGAAAGAAATGTTCATGTAGGATTCAAGTATAACAGATTTAGAATGGGTAATTCCTTGATAAATTACAATGACCTACTTTGGATTAAACTTTATGGCAAAATCCAATGGAAGTTACTTCCCTTGAAGTGGATATCCAATTGATTAGTTGTGAGATGTGTGTATCAGAAGATTTCGATGAAATGGTTTAGAATGAGATAGAATTCTACACTAGAATCCGCAGGTCCTGGTAAAGAAGACGACAAAATAATGGAATGTTTATTTAGGATTCTACTTCAAATTGATAAAATACAATGACTTACTTTGAATTAAACATTATGGCAAACTCAAATGCAAGTTACTTCCATTTGAGTGAATAATGGAATGTTCATTAAGGATTCCACTTAAAAGTTTTAAAGAATTGATAAATTACAATGATCTAAAAAAGGCAAAATCAATGCAAGTTACTTCCTTAAAGGGATAAATTAAAAAAAATTTTGACTCTTTACTTTTTGGATTAAACATTTTAAATGGGCAAAACTTCCAAAAGTTTTTGGGGCCAAAGTTTTCCCCTTTCCCTTGTTGAATAACGATGTTTTAGGTGATTTACCACTTTAAAAATGATTTAAAATTTAAATTTTTTATTGGGCAAAAACATATTATTTAATAAAACAATATGAAAAAATTCCAGAAGTGCAAGTTATCCCTTAAGAGTGGATATAAAATGTTAATAAAATAGGCCTATATTTATCAGAAAATTCAGATGAAAATGTTTAGAATGAGATAGAATGACGTAGAAACGGGAATCCTAAGGTCCTGCTTAAGAAGAAGACAAAGTTATGGAATGTTCATTAAGGAATCTACTTAAAAAAGTAAAGCATTGATAAATTAAGATGACCTACTTTGGATGAAACAAGTACAAGTTACTTCCCTTGAAGTGGATATCTGTATCGGAAGTTTCAGATGAAAATGTCGACAAGCAGATAGAATGGCCAGTACCTTTCATATTCGGTAAGTCTGAATAAAGAAAGCGACAAATTACATGAGGCAGGTTATAAATCGGTCGATATATTTCAGATGAGTATTGGAGGTTTTTGCGAAGTGAATTGCATCCGCCAAGGAGCACCTGATTAACGAAAGCTGTTAATGAAGAGGGCAAGATAAATGGATACGGTTAACAAAAACTTCAGATGAATATGAGCTCTTTCTGAACTGCGTCCGTTAAGTTAGCACCTCTGATAGAGTTTTCATTATGTATCTGAACACAGAAAGATGTTTATAAAGTCCACCCAGCTGTAAATGGGTACGGATAGTCCGGGAAAGATCAATGCCAAGGGGTTTGGCCAAGGACCATTTGGTAGAAAGGATCCCTGTCACGGCGGACTTGTGAAACTAAGTTGTTATCCTTGTAAAATATAGTTATTTGTTTTTCTTTTTTTTCTTTATAAAGACCACGCTATAAATTGATCCAGTCGAAAACGCCAAATGAGTGAAAGCTCTTTCATGTACCGAATCTGTTAAGATATAGATTTGAATATCTGCCCATGTGACTACGGAAAGCTGTTTATGAAGACAAATCTTTGCAATGAGAATTGGGATAACATAAACCGGTCCTTTTGTAACACAACCGTCAATAACGGGGAACATACATTAACACTCAAAGATATTAAAATATATAGTCATTAACATAACAATGCAACCCACATTACGTTATAGTGAGATATACATCAGAATTAATGTTTAAAAAATCTAATAATTGACAGGACCAGGAGCGATAGACTGATAAAATGACATCGCTTGGTATTTTAATTGAATTTTCGTATAACGGGGGGCTAGAAAAACACACCTGTGTGTAGGTTGTTAAACACTACGTTTATTTATTTTTTAAAATTAATTTATCCTTTAGATATAAAGCTTCATAAGCGTACATGTATTAATTACACCCCGTAATAACCTAAGATGACTATTTTGCATTTTCGAACCGATTAAATAATACCGAACATCTTTAATTTTTTTATTCAATGTCCAGTCATAATAAGATCCGATTAATGTGTCACAATACTGAGAACGCAATAAGATATTAGATGCCAGTGTGTTAGAGATGTCGACATCCTTTTCGAACACGGTAAAACTTTCCATTTATAATCTGACGGCACTGTGATATGTGATGCAAGTTGAACAAGACGCATAGGAAAACGACATCTTTATGTAACTATCAGTCTTGGTAATAAAGTATAAAACAAGATATTTCTGTCTGGTTGTTAAAATTCAATTCCCATTGTTAGCGTTGCATATCTTGACTGTTGCAATCGAAACTCTATAAAGGGGTTTACGACTAACGTCACTACAAGAAAACGAAATTTGCTTTATCGGGTCTTATGGATTTGGTGGTCTAGTGGTATAGGCGTCTGACTGTCACCTCAAGGTTTGGGGTTCGAATCTCCAAAGTCGTATCTAACGAACTAGAAATCCTTCATCTCCAGTTTTAAGACAGCTATCAGATAACCTATCGAGTACTTCATAAATATTTGGAATTCGAAATAAATTTTTCGTCCAGTTACAAATTTTATGTTCATTCTAAGACCTATTATCCTTTTAATCCAAGCTTTTTTATCATTATTAGCCAATATTTTACGATATGAAGTACCTTTCGCCGGGAAATTCGCAGTTGTCCCCCTTTTTCACAACTCTATTAGTTGCATGATGTTGTAGAAACCTTTCGAAGACTACATATTGATCGGTGATTGTCATTTACAAATTTCGATCTCCTTTAAATAATTGTTATATGAGAAAGTCGAGAGTTCCGGCCAATAATTAATGTTTAAAAAATGATAGAAAATGACATCCATTGACCGTTCAATGTCAATGTTAGAAATATTCCCTCGTGGTCGTCTGACCAGCACTTCAACTGTATGTTAAATACTGGACATTCCAGACTTAATTGTTTTGTCGCCATATTTAATAGACTCAATCAACAGAACATTTTGTTGACAAGCCTAAAATCAATACTGCTGATAATTGTTAATTGATCGAATCTGGGTATTGTTGAATGGTAGAACACGACTTGACACAATAAAACCTTTACTTAGAGATTACAATCCATTTGTTTAGAGACTGTTAAGTACCATCTAGTAGAGGAAATGTGTTGGCATCGTTATTCCACACAATTGTATTTGTAAGCCATAGAATTATCGTGGGGGAGTGCCTTTAACATAAGTTCTACCTGTAAGGTTTAGCTTATACAAGTAATTGTTACAGTTTGGGCTTGAAAATATCACCATTTTCGAGGGTTGATTTGAGTCTAGAATATATTTAAATAGTCTTCAGAAGTTTACATAAATCGTTTAAGAGTAACTCAAATTAGGGATGTCACTTTAAATATCTATATTATGTCTTTTATATTTACATATAGTCTACAAAGTAGAATCTCCAGAAATGACGAATCGTCATTTAAACTTTAAAACGCGGATAATTTTGCATGTACGTCGATTTGAAGGGTGAACTGTGAACCGTATTACGGATCAAACTTCCCAATAAAAATCCCATTTCATAGACCAAGATGCGATTGGTAAAACATTCCGAATCTGTCTCTATGAGAACTATCAGTATTTGAAATTTGAAATCGAATAGGCAAATGGCATTGTCCTCGGAAATTTTCACTCATAAAACAAGATATGGCATCGTCAGCTAAATTACTTAACCCGACACGGAACACATAATGAGGACGGAACCACATCACAACTTGAATTCATTAACAGCAACTTTTTCCCCTAACTAGCATCTTTCCTTAGCGATTGGTCTGAATACACTCTTCAAAACAATGAGGTCTATATCAGAAGAAAGTTCAATTTGGTTCGCTAGTATTGATTGTGTAAATAATTTTCCCATCATTATAGAAACAATGTATACTGATCTATTAGTATAGATGATGACTGTATTCAACCCATCCTACCAGCTATTTGATTTAGTTATGTTAACTTTGTTCGTCAGGAACTTTTTCCAAAACTACTTCTATATTACAGTAAGCATTGACCCGATTCTACTTCATACCCAAAATAGAGCTGAAATTCAATTTCAAACCAGAATTTTACAAACGAAACAACGTATGATTCTTACATAAAAATGAATCACGAACATAGTTCACAACCACTTTGAATCATTTTTTGACTTATTAAGTCGAATATTTTATAATGGCTATATTTCAACAATATATTTTTAAACCTTCACACGTGAATTGACGTCTAAGTTGAAATATTATGTTTTTTTCCAAATTTGATCCTTTAAGCCGAGATTAAAAATGTTTGTGAACTTCGTCCCTATCTGTTAATTTCATGTAAGAACCATACGTAGTTATGAATGCACACATTTATTGTAATTTCCTTCAAAACTGTCTTAACATCAGCATTTTAATCAGTCTAAGAAGGTTGACAGCACCTTGATGTCTTGTTTCTCGTTTAAATTGAAGCAAAACGTTATAGTTGTATTGTATGAGAACAGATGCTAATTTAAATTCTGAGAAGTAATACGGGTTCCTTTTAAAAGTGAAAATTGAATCCACTTGTGTCTGTTGTTCAATAATAACTTACCTCAAATATATACACCTCAGTAAAAATAATAAAATGAATTTTCTGATCTGGTATTTGAATAATTTGCCCAAAAAATCACCTATATACTCATTATAATGGAAAAGCAAACATATATAATAGAACAATTTGTTCTTAATGTGCATATATTTTACATAAATTATGATAATGACTTTCAGATACTTCAGATCAAACAAGAATCACAATTGACGCCGACTCTGTTGAAATTAAAACCCAATTAAAATGCAGAATAATTTAATATTGATAATATCAATGATGGAAATATTTAAATAATGCAGATCATCTGTCATTTTTACTCTATGACTTACTTCTATAACAATGAGTTAGATTTGTTGTATTGTATTTCACTTGATCTCATTTATTTTGCCCATTTTAATTGGTAACTCCCATCAGCCACGTATTCGTAATATTATTCAGTCACAGGCTAATAAAAATTAGATCATACTACGTTCCATACTTCTTATTTTTATGTAGACACCCGAGTTAGAATCTGAAGCAGGGTATCTTATCTGGGACGGAAATTCATTGATTTTGATAAAATTTGATAAAAAACGTAAATGATTGGGAAATTGATCAAAAACTAGTAAAATAAGGAAATACTGGGAATACGAAAGACTTGTATTATCATATTTTTGAAGGAGAACTGGTGAAATAAGGAATCTCTAGGTCATGATTTGGCACGAGTCGTCGGTGTGCAAACAACGAATACTTTTAAATTTCAAAATAAGACGATGAGTAAACAACAACAAACAATCTTCGGTTTCGACCCCAAAGACGATGCCAGGCCTTGTCTTGATTCGTGGCGCTTTGAAAATTCTTCATATAAAAAAGTAGGCCTAAGCTTTTGCTACATTACATCTTCGGCCAATAAAATTTTTGTCCCTTCCAACACTTTGGATTGTATGACTCGGATCAGAAGATACCACGGTCGACGATCGTAGACATATAAAACGATTATCACCATCATGGCTTCATGGTAACTCCTGAACTTTGTCACAGTAAGTAACAAATTGAGCTAGCGGGTGTGCCTCAGTTTGTGGAGAAATTGCACAAACTCAATCCAATTGCAGAAGCTAAAATCCTTTTGAGAAACTACACGATTTTTTTCTAGAAACACTAACATTTGAAATTTGTATAGTTTGCTGTTTTTTTCGTTTCGGTTTAACAGTTCAATTTTTGACACTTGTTGAAATATTCCGAAACGAATTTAGTATAATGAAAATATGAAAGCTGAATAGTTTTTCATTCACGACCTACGTCGGTGTTCAAGTGTTATTTTAAGCCTGAAAAGAATTTGGTTAACCGTGTGAATAGTTTATTGTACAAAACTAATGCATCTTTCATTAAAAAATATTAATATTTCACACTAACGTCAATCAAACATAAAGAAAACAAATGGACAATATTTAAAACTTTGATTACACCAATTCATAAACGGATGCTTATGTAAACAACACATAATCTTGACAATGGGTAATGTTTACTTGTTTAAAACAAGCTACATTTCTGATGTGTCAACTTGGCTTACATCTCCTTTAACGTTAATAGGCTCTCTGCCACTATGTCAATATTACACCGCGAGCCTATTCACAAACTACGTTAACCTAACTCCGCCTCTGAATGTAAAAAGTTCTGATAGTGAAGTTCTATTTGTTGACTAGGATCTGTTAAGTCAACACCAAGATGTAAAGGCGTTTATTCGATGTTTTGTTCACCACGGCGTCAATCCGATCTCAGGTTTCTAAAGTATGTCTTGAGCGGATTTGATGTGGATTATTAAAACATTCAATAGGATTGCATAGAGGGCTCAATCATTTCATTCTATTGACAAAAGAAATAAACTAAAAAAATATTTACAAACAATTCTCACTGTTATAATAGAGCTCAACACATCAAATGTAGAGCAATATAGAATATAAAAAAAATAATATTCATAAAAGATTTGTAAGCTACAGTAGTAAATTGCTTAAATCAATCGCTTGAACAAAAGCCTTGCTCTAATATACATTCGGTATAGTTTGCGATTTGTTCTTATAACCGTGTGGTGTCGATCTAATAAACAGGTCAGGTGGAATAGCCCTGTAGGAAGTTATGTTATGTTGTTTAACAATGACAAAAAGAAAAGACCTGTAGACATCTCATCACAGATGGCAATGCTATTACTGATCATTATTAACCTCAAAGGAACTGACTGAAATTCTTGTGATTCAAAGGATATTATCGGCTAAACCTATGTCAGATAAGTATACATACAAAGTGAATTGACCAACAGTTCTGGACCTGAATTGTTCGCAATAATGTTAGTCATCTATTTTAACTATTTGAAATCCTTTTATTGCATTGAAGTCGAATACTTCCAGATTACCATACTAAAGCGTTCTAGATAGTTACACGATTACTTCCCTTGGAGGTATTGATTCAGCCTTATGTCTTATAGGATTGCAGGGTTTGATTTTTTTTTATTCCATTGTAGTCGAACACAGGTTTCCATACTGAGAAGTAGATGACATTGAGTCATATCAGCATGGTAACTCAAATCAACATGACACGATTATACCTCTTGGAGATATTGATCTAACCTGGTGTCTTAATGTGATGCTGATCAATATAATAAATATTAAATAAAACTATATATCATGTTCTTAGTAAATGATTTGTCAATATTGATAAAGTTGCAAACATCATTATTTTATCGATAATCAAGCTCACCTATTGATTTCTAATATATTTTTTTACGCGTTGAAAGCATCATGCAAAAGTACTTGATCAAAGTCATGCGTGAAGCATTTCTGTTTGATTTCCCAAATATCAAAAGATGTAAGAGGTGGGAAATTCCTTCACATTCAGAATGTATGTTAAAGGGATATTGCATTTTAGAACGAACATAATATTTGATAATTTTAAACTTGGCCAATAAGAGCTATATCCATCAGTAAATATACCTGCTTCCATAAATGACATACACAGATTAATAAGTATCCAAAAAAAAAAAAAGTAATTAAGCATAAAGATGCATTTGATTATTGAAAAACGCTTAATAAATTGATTAAGCGTTTTTCAAAAATGACATAGTTTTATGAGATTTCCAGATTTTAAGAATTCTGTTACTTTATGAAACCAGGTAAGTTTGATGAAAATATTATCATGACCTTTCTTGAAAAGTTAAATTTTATGTTCATGGTAGGCCTAGACGTAGTACCCTTTTAAAAAAACTTGTCCACAAACCTTGCAATTATTGTTTAGTAGTGTGCGCTGAAATATAGGCCCCACCGGACAACAAACACGAGCAATATCCGGTTCATATGTATATTTTTTTCAGTTGACCTGGTTTTTTCCTTACAAGTATTCACGTTAGGTATTGAAATGGAAAATACAATATTGAAGTATTATGCTGAAAGTTTCCATTGTACCATTGAGGTGATTTAAAAGAAGGAAAGCGTTTAAGAGTAAAAAATTCCATGATACTAAAGCGCATGAAGTATTTCCAATTAGAGATGTATGAAGGTCCATTCACTTTCAACAACAGTATTATTATTATGGTCATCGATTATCAGGCTCATGAAACATACTTCCAAATGTTATGCTTATTACCAACGACAGTGATATTTCTATATTGTAAATTTTAGGTTTCTCTCTTATGATGAACATTTGTACATCATCACCAGTGAAGATTTTAATGTGCTAAGACATCATTTCGAGAAAATAAACATACAAACCATTCAAATACTATGATGCCACTAAATGTTTCTTGCACAACACATCACGTGTCATTAAGTTTTTTTCACGAACGTTTATGGTAAATTAAACATTTTTTAGTCACTTTTATTGGCTTTTGCCTCTGACCTTCAAGCTAGTTGTATTAATCCAAGATGGCGGCGTTTTCAATGAAAAAAAATGTCAAATCTTGAGACCCGTTGATACATTCTGTACTTAATGACCATCCTTCAATTGTCGAAGAACACAAAAGAAAATCATTTGGAGTTTTTCAATGTTTTAAACACCAGTCTCGGTGGCTCCTTTTCTGTTTTCAATATGAACTATTGACTAGAATAATGTCCCACTTACTCCATCAAATTGAATGAGAATTTGGGCTTGCACTCGGGTTTAAATAGAAGAAGATTAGGCTTCGCGTTTTATTGTATCAATGGTATTTCGTCGTTCGACAAATTTCATGAAAGGAATTCTTTATGGAAATAATCTGCAATGGTTTAACATTCCTGGGATGACTTCAATCTGTTAAGTTATTGCAACATTCTGATGGTTTAATAGGTCATCGCAGCCTCATCAGTTAAATACTTCAAAAATATCCAAAAAGAAACTAGGTATGGTTTTTATATTGTTATAACACATATAAATGTAGTTCATAACGATATTGAATATTTTCCTTTTTTTAGAAGTCTGTTTTTATTTCAACAAAGTTTTAAAATCACATTCAAAGCCATTTCTTGGCCTTAAATATTATAGTAGAGATTGAAAATGGTTGTGAACTACGTTAATGAGTAAGAACCATACGTAGTTTCGTACAAGATCAATACGCTACAAAATAAATAAGCTATCTCAAAATATTCAATTATTATTTCAACAAACTTTCTCATTCAAAAATAAAATAAAGGTCGAGTCCTCTGAGAAGGTCCCAACCTGGTTACTGCTTAAACCTCTTGACATTGATATTTCTTGGATAATCGATCCTTGAACTACAATTCAAATGCTATCATAGCAGTGTTGGTTAGGACGATCCTATAACTCGATTTATATACACATGAAATGTGGAGCGTACTATTGTCGCCCCCAAGTCCGTGCGTCTGTCCGTCCACCCGTTTGTCCACAATAGCTTAGAAACACTCCACAAGGCACAATTCATTACGGTTTTTAACGAAAGTTGCTGAAATCGTTTTGAAGGTTGAATATTTCACACCGGTGATTGTTACAGTACTGTGTATTATTTTTATTCTAAATTAAAGCTAACAGTATGCGTATATTACCTTGTCTGACAGGTCAACTTCATTCAGAGTGCTTGGTCCCAAAGGCTCGTATTACTGAAGATCTTTATGGCTGTTTTAGGGAGATAAGTCATTCCATTTTTTGCACTTTTCGGTCGATTTCAATCAAGATATGATCTACATATCAATTAAGATTCGTATGTATTAAACTTTAAAATGGTAGATATACATGTATTATGATGCCTTAACTTGATGAATATAGATCTCTATTGTCTAATGTGTACTGTATAATATTTGTTTAATGCAATATTATGTTTAATCATTGATTTTCTGTCGTCTTCAGTTTTTAACATTTAAAAGTAGTCCTGACAAGAAAATGGATCTGTTGATAAGGCAGTCCAGACTGGAGGTCCACAACGTCAGAAACGTAGAATCTTATGATATCATCTTATCCACCAGAGGATTATGTCATAGGGTCTATAAACCAACATCATATTAAGTGGTATGGTATTTTCCGAAATCCTTTTTTCCCTCCCCGCCTTTGTCATGTCTTACAAAGTTTAATTCTGGAAATCAGAATGTTCTTTACTAAAAGATCATCTCAATGATTTGAAATTCCAGAATTCAATAATTATAAGCATAACAAACCGGCTATTCCTTGTGCCTAATGCATGTTTGAGGGAAAACCTAGAAGCGCTTCTAGTCGCTTGGATATTTTGACATATTGTGCACGTTATAAAGATGCACGTGTCTGATGCAGAGTTTCCATCGTTTTACACCACATAGTGCTGTCTGTCTTCTTTGACCCAATCGGATGCAGAAAAATCCACATAAAACTCCCATCTCAATACTTTTTCATTTCATTGGACAAGATGGTAGAAATTCTCGAAAGACTGTTTCAAATGCTGGGAGAACATATTCAGGAAAAAAACAGCCATATAAATATTTAAATCATAAAATGCAAATTCCATCAATAGGAAAAGACTGTCAAAAAGTAAAAAATGCTGAAAGGCATAGTTTCTCCATTTGTTTGACCAATCGAACTGTAATCTCAGAAAGTGTCTTCCGTCCATTTCTTAAGCTATGTTTACCAGACTAGCAGTTATGCATGTCCGTTGGTAACATCCTGCTGGATTAGGATGCACTATGATCTAGCAGGATGTCATCAATCCCTTAAATGTTCAATGATTTGGTTATGTTATATTTTACGGCATCCATTTGATCACCATCACTGGCATCGTAAATTAAAGAATGTTCCCTGATGAGTCTAAAGTTTCAAATGTATCGTTCTGCACTGACGTTCCTCTCGGCATGCAAGTCATCAGTACAACTTCCAGAAGAAGAAGATATGGGGGAAAACCTTGGAAAAACAATCTATTTCGTACGTAAAGCGGCCTCTGTGCCGCAGTAGATCCTGGGTGACGGACTTTCCGCGTTCCGCCAATCTCCGACCATCCGCTTAACGCAAACCGCACGCTGATATACTATGATTGGAAAATGAATTAGATCATTTCGGCGTTCCGCATACCGCGTGTCTCGTAAACCAACTGTATACTTCTGAAGAATATTAACATATAGAATAGACCAAAATAAACTCCCTTTATGGATTCTTGATTGTAGATGAACGTTGTGGCTATAGAATGAGAGCTGATCTAACTTTGATTTCTTGATGGTCTAAAAGTGTCAGCTCAACACCCCTTTCAGACCGTCTTGACACCACAGTGTGAAGCATTAAACGCATGATGTGGCATTAACCAAAACACAATTCTATGGTTGTCGGTGGTCATTTTGTGGTCCAAATAAAATGGAGGTGACACGTCATTCGATGGTCAAATTTATAATTAATGACCAATTTTGTTAATGAGAAAATTGAATACTTAATTGAAATGGACATGAAAATTAATATGGTGTAAAAATATTGTTTTGTGACAAGATAATAATTATTTCGAAAATTTCAAATAATCAATGATGTGGAATGTTGATTCTTTGCTCATTAACTACAACACAAAAATGACAGTCGGAAAATTTCAATGGGTTATCACATATTTCGACAAACAGTAGCCACAACAAAGTCACTTCAAATACTTAGAAAAGTTACCAGAAAAATTTCTCACACAAGATGTTAAACCGTTTGCATCCATTAAAGGATCTGGGGCATGATAGAGATCTGCACTTAAACAATAAAACCTATGCGAAGGGGTGAATCAAATAAGGACCATGTTGGAAGCACCAGTTCTCAATGACATGTAAATAAGTTATATCATATGAGGGGGGGGGGGCGGATTTTTTCTATAAGTTGGGTTGATGGATTGGCAAAAAGCATATTATCGGAACCTTTGTCGACATTAGTGGAACGCGGGCTTGGACATTTGTTAACAACTGTTCATCTCAGATTTTATTGCGGATTTTTGCTTAGCAGTCCACGTTGCTCCAAAAGTATACCAGTTGCATGAGAGAACTGTAGTCTATATCAGTCGCGTGATTGAGACCAGGCCATCATTATGAGTATTAAACTCATACGATCACTTTTAAAAACTTTTATATTTATAATTAAAGTAAGTCTATAAACATCAATATAGATCAGAAAAGTCATAAACAATGTTAAAAAATATTAGTTTTAATATTCAATAGCTAATCAACAGTAGTCTATTTACATGACAGATTAGCTTTTCCTTAATAAAAGATGTAGCCAATTTAGATCTTAAAATAAATGCGCTAGTCGCTCGTCGATAAATAAGCTTCCAACAATGGGTAATCTTGTAGAAAGGGATTATTGCCCTTGGCCGTATTGTCAACGACACTCAAGGAGGCGAAGAATTGGTTGTAATTAATGCGTTGGTAAATTAGGTTTTCATTCTTATACTTGTGTGACAATCTTTTGTATCAATAGTGGAAAATGGGGGTAAATAAAAACTGTTCAAACACCTTTCATACAATGGTATTAACACCGTTATTCTTCTGTCAGCCATTGTTTATTTTATATGTGGCAAAACAGAAATTTTATCGTTTCTATTTCCATGGATACATGAATTCCGTAACACAAATTTTAGAGAAATGAATATATTACAATATTAAGAATAGACAACGTCTTGTTCGGCTCTTCAGGGGTCTATTACGAAGTCGTATTTCAAAATGGATACAACATAAAAATATTCTTGTCAAAAACACTAAGATGTCACTAAGGCAGTCAACATAATAACTTAATAAGCAATGTTGTTTTCAAATTGTGAGCAAGAAGGTGCACATCAAATTAGTTAACATGAAAAGATATCTTGTTATACTACATGCATATCGAAAGTGTTATTCTCTAACCATGAACAATAAGGTGCGGGTCATTGTGAAATTCTGTGTTATCAAACCAAGAGCAATAAGGTGTGTATCAAAAGGCAGTCAGCATGAGAATAATGACATGTGCAAGAAGGTGCATAGAATTCAACATGCAAATAATGTTATCTTGTTATCATGAGTAAGAAGGTGCATATTATTATCGAATGAGTCAATATGAATTGCTATGTTATTTTACACTCAAAAAGTTTGAAAATCAACAACATTTGTGAAAGCAATTTAAATATTAGAGTAATATAACTGTACATTCTACATCAATGTGCATGTAAATGTATTTTGCTGGACTTATTTTTGCTATAAAAATGGTGTTTATCTAAACAGATGCCATGTGTTGCAGAAGACAGTGCACAGGAAAGATTAAAGCATTAAGATAGAAAATGCATTATTTTCGTCCAACAACCCACTATTACAGGTTTAATGTTTAGATGCCATATCTGATGTAGACACCTATAACTACAATCGAAGCAGATATTAACCGAATGCCTGAAATATGTATGTATTTCGATGTGGTGTTTACAATATGACCTTGTATAAAAATGCTAATGTTGTAAACTGTATCGGTTTGTCTGCAAAGGGTTCAAAGAAAATGGGGCCATTTCATTTGAATATAATAACAACGGCCTTATTATAGGTGACACGAGTCCCCTAACGAATAATTTCTATTGTTCTATCAGCTGTATAGGAATGTCCTATTCATATGATTTCTTCAAGTGAAAGTAAAAGGTATTATGGTATTGTATTATTGTATTGAAAAGTAAAAAGGCTAGTGGGTTCAATACATTATCAAAATATACTACAATACCGTCAAAACCTAATCTTAATATTCGCTTCTTATCGACTCCTCGGTACATTTGAATTTAATAACCAGCACGGCGTGAGCTTCACTTTTAAAAGTAAAAACATCTACAGATATATGAGCTGAATATGAATAATGCAATTCGGCGTAAATAGATTAGAGATTTGCCTCCCGTGAACACATAGAAAAGTTTTTTTGTTGTTGAAAGTAATGGTATTTCTTGCTGTCTCCAATTCATATTTACAAGCAACAGCTTCGTATTTTAGATGGACTAGACAGTTAATATCAAATGACATACAGTTTTAATATGTCATGTTATGCATTTTTAGCAGACGATATAGCCTGCACTGTCCACCATACAATAACATTGCAATATAGCAGTGTTCTGAATAATCACAATTACTTGGAGTTTATATTTTAGTATTTTACTCCAGGTAATTTCTGGTCAATGGACCATCTATGCCCGACTTATATAGTGCCCCTCTATGCCAAACTGTCACAAAATAATATGAGTGCTCGAGATGATTTAATGTCATTTAGAAAGTGGTGTTGCAACAATATTTTCGTTATTGGGATAACACTTTCTTGGTATAGCACGGATACTCGTGTTGAAAATTGGCTGAGACCCGAACGGGTTCCGAACCAGCGATTTCAGAGTCAGGCACCTATGATTATTCACTTTCGAGAGCGATTGAAGCATACACATGAGCAGTCAATTTAAGTAGTATTGGACACAATGTAAAATCAAAAATATAATTTCAATTACTATTAAAGATTTCAGCAAGATTTAAATGCACATAATCTATATAAAGAAACTAAGGGAATATTACATGGTTTATAACACACTTGTTATTTAAGAAGGATGGTAATACGGTTATATATTCCCTTGCGTACTAGTATGTCAATTGCTTTTTATCTAACTCCAAACAAAATATTCCATCCTTGTTTACGACTTAAATCGCCTATAAAAGAGCAAGACTATCTATACTAACATCAATGTAACAAACATTGTAATTCTATAGTATGGGTACTGCTTGACTTCCATATTGAAATATTATGTGAATGGTTATCAATATAAATCAACTTATATCTTTGATCAAATCTTATCACAACTTTTCGTTGTCGTAGAATTTGTGGGCTTTCAACAACTTTACACGTGCTTGTTGTGAGACGTTCTCAATTATAATTGAAATTTTCATTCTAGACCAAATGAAAAAAGAAGGTAAATTTAATAATATAATTTGAGGAAAATTACTCTGATCCATTAAAGCTTTTGCGCTTTCGGATCTTCAAATTAACAAGCATCTAGCGAAGGATTCACGTATAACGATTCCTACAAAGATAGCTTTCCTTAATTGGATACTGCGTCTTAGCATGAACATAAGATTTTAGTTGTCAAGAATGGTCAATATGAGTATATATTCATCAGTGAGATTACCTGGCGTCATAAAGTAACATAATTCCTTAAAATCTGAAAAAGTTACAAAACTAAGTCATTCTTTTAAAACGCTGTATCAATATATTAAGCGTTTTTCAATAATTAAATGCATCTTTATGGACAATTACTTATATTTCGGATATTTATGTATGTTTTTATGTTATCTATGGAAGCAGGTATATTTACTGATGAATAGAGCTCCTATTGGCCAAGTTTAAAATTTTCAAATTTTATGTTCATTCTAAGACCTTTTATCCCTTTAAATAGCAACTCTCTTTTCAATTACCAAAATACGATGCATATAAATAAGGGTATTTCAATTCATGTCTTGGTTTATTTAGGATACATGACCTACAGATTTACCTATATTTCGTTTGAGAGGTTACTGAGATTAACAGATAAAAACGATTATTGTTGAATTGAAGTAACCAACAATATAACATTGTCGACATTAACATACCGCTCTACCCCTGAAAATTATAATGAAAGAAAGTTATAATTTACAAATTTATCAATTATTCAATCGACATTATTTTCCTATTGACAATTCAAGGGGGCAATTATAAACAGGTGGGCGTGGCTAGGGTTATTCTTCCATATTTCTGTCGTCTGCAATTATTGCCCGAGTCATCTGCAATTTCATCGTCAACCTGTTTCTATCAAGGCGACTACTCGGCAAAGTGTAGTGTCAAATCTAAACGACATCTATTTCTCTATTGCTAAACACGTCATCAAATTGCCTTGGGCAAAATTGGCAAAGAATGTCCCTTATATCGCTGACAAAATCTCCCGTTATTAAAAGCGAAGTAGAGAATATCGCCATGACCTAAATTTCTCAGATATTTTGCACACAAAAAACAATAAACAATCGATAATATCAAAATAGGGCTATTATTGGAATATGCATATAGACACTAGAATTACAAATGATACTGCCATAATGTCTATTATACAGTTAACATATGATACAAACTTTACCTTCACTCACCTAAACAGGTAAATTCATTAGCTAGTTTCTCCCTCTACGCCGTGTTCCGCTCGACCAATCACAAGAAGGAATGGGGTTTAAATATGCATGACATTGAAAAACAAGACGAAGATAGTTGACAATAAGGGCTAGAATTCATATTGGTTTACCTGACGACAAGCGACATCAATTCTCATCAGTTGAAGGTGTTGTAACGAGCTCAAGTATTTCGTTTGACTACTGTCCGCCATTATAGGTCTCAACAAGTCCTGTCTTATGATAGGGGAGGCATTCAGGCGTAGCAACGAACTGTTTTCATGGTTGAACGAGCTCTAAACATAGCCCAGGTGAGTTGACAAGATCGTCTTTACTATCTCGCCATTCGTCGTTGATTTTACGGGAACATGGATGCCATCGTTTGTCACCAGAGTCGATGAGCTGTGACAATACATGTGGACTTGTATTTTTAGAATTTTTTGTATCAAACCGGATTATTATTTTAAATATATATATAGATATTTATTGGTTGTATATTTACAGGTGGAAAATCTATAACGCGTTTGTTTTTAACCTTAAGGACGTTGTGTAGTTTAACGGGACTAGTTCAGAAAGTTGTGTTTTATTAAAATTATCTAACGGTGTTAAGGGGATATTTTTGTGTCAGAAATCTTCTTGGACTATCACCTGTGAATATTATTGAGATTGGATCATTGAGTAATGTCTGTGTTACAACAACCGGCAAAGCAAGGTAAAGGTAAGCACTGTTATTTTGATCACTAATTAGAGATAACTATTCTCTTCAACGCATTACTGACTACATCACTCAAGCAGTAAATATCAACACTTTAAAAATATTGAAAAACAACATTCTGATACACAACTGAATTGGTGTAGACTTTTCTGAGCATTATCCTTTATCTTGTAATATGATTTATATTTTTCAAATTATTCTTTACCATTATATACTTTAGTTTCTTCATAGTTTTCAACACGATATGTTTTCTAGCTTCAGAAAACAAACATCACATAGAAAATTGGTCTCAGATATATCTTTAACCGAAAGATTTTTGTCAAGAAAAAGTTCAAAACAGCTGATAAAAACGTTTGAAATGCAACAAATAGTCTTGACCTAGAAAAGAAAGTGGTATTATTTTTGACGGATATTATTCATCAATCTAAAGGTATCAAACAAGTTGAAATACTTGACACTCGCGTTCCTAAGACAGTTCACATATTAAATTTAAAGAAAGTTTTTCACCTTGGGCTTGAAGTGGCTCATAACGGTTCGTTCAAATATTGTAGCGTTTGATACAAGGGATCGTGCAAATATTTGACAATATACGATATTTGTCATAGATTTTTATTCAATTGGGACCAGTATTTGCCTATTTATTCTTATAGTTTTGTCTGGTTACACTTCATCGCATATATTTACGCACGTTTCTCTGAATGTAAACCGTAACAATCCCACGATCATAGACCAAATTCTGGTAGAAATGGTCATCGGGTTTTTTGCCTTAATAAAACATGACATTTGCCACACCATAAAACAGTAAAGATGTTATTAGAATTTTTGAAGAACTTTAAAAGACAAAAACATGTTTGATACTATGTACACATTTCTCATGGAAAAACATATCATTACATTGAACACACTATTATGTTTCCTGACATATAAATAATATGAAACAAACATATTTTAAAATGAACACATAATTTTTAAGTTATACGTATCAAATATAAGTTATAATGGAACATCTTTATGTTTATAAACGAAAACATGATAAAGTCACCTAATTTATCAAATAACAATCATAAATCACATTAAAATAATGTTCACATTATGTTATTATATAATGTTTGTAATATTATGTTTATCATTAGAACATAATAAATAATCTTCCTATGTTTCATTCTTCATTATATAATGATATATTAATGATTTAGATTTGGTCTTTATGACTTTCATTAAGATTGTGTGTAATATTTTTCAGGTTTAAAATTTATTAGATTTTAAAGTGTGAAAAAAGTTTAACTTTAAAACAAGAATTATACGCTGCTATTTTGCATTTTTGAGTTGTATGTTAGTCAGCAAAATGTCTAAGTCTTAAAAGAGGAAAAGTGATGCCCATTTATATAAGAACATTGCTAAGGAAATGCCACATAAATTGAGATATTTAAGTCATCAAAATGACTTCGGTTTCAGCAGCCACCTTCATTGTGTTTTCTTGTTACAAGGGTAAATTTTATCCACACCTTGTAAGGAAATACATTGAGCATGTTGACAGTTTTTAGCTATCCTTAACCCAGGTCAACACTCCTGAGTATTGTTAGAGGATCGTCAGAAAAAATAAATTACTTTGCCCCAGTTTTAAGGTGAAGAAGCTACACTCTTAGGGTGGGTGTTTGAAAATCATAGACACAGTTTGTTGACTGAATTATTTACAGATGAGGTTGTGTAAACGTTATTTTCTTGAAGCATGTGCACATATTTTTTGCTGTTTTTTGAATGAATAGTGTATAGCACAATATGTTGAAGTAATAGAGGATAACATATTCGCCTTATGAACACGATATCCACAAAACAAAAATGGCCAAATTTGGTTAATATGTATTGATGGCAAAATTTGAATCTAAATATTAACAAAACGTCCTATATTATTGGGGGAAAAGTTTTTGTTACAATTCCTGTTTATTTGTATGATAGTTATACACCCTTTGAATGCAAATTTTATGAAACAGTTTGGAGTTTGTGTGTGAAGTTTTAGGTTAAATCGGCTACTTAAACTAATAAGTCGATTAAGAGATTAGCTTAATCCAACCGTAATTAACAGAAATTGTCTAAAACATTATATAATTGGACTATTGGATAACATTTTTGCATGTTCATGTTAAAATTTGCAGTGTCTTTCTAACTTAGCTCAAAGAATGCTAATTGGTGTAAATTCGGAGCCTTTTGATATCTCAGATCCTGTGAACAACCTCCGCACAGAAAAGAAAAAAATCACAACGAATTAAATAAAACTAGGTTTTCTATTTGAATAAAATTATTCACGTTTTTTTTTAAATTCTTTTTCACACCAGGAGTTTTACTTACTACTTTAAATACTGCACCAATTCAATAACCTCACCATAAGGGAGCTCCACCCAATGCATTAAGTAGACTTAGATTTTATCTATTTAATAATAATGCTTAACTCTGAAATATGTTAATTTCCTCAATTTTGCATAAATAATTTGATGCACATGTTGATAATTATTCTGAAAATATTTTTTTTTCAAGAGCTTTGTCATTTTTTTTAAAATTTATGTCATAGTTTCTAATATATTTTTTTTTTCTTTTTGTGATTTATTTCACTGTTCATGAATAGAAATGGATTTGTACGGTAATGGAGATGAGCAACACTTTGCATTATTCAATTTTCAATTATTAAAACAATACTGGAAACACATGTTTGAAAATAATATATATTTGTTCAGAAAAAGAGTTAATACTATATGTATATGCCAATGATGTAGTATAGTATATAATATATACAATCGATTTATGATAATAAGTTTGACCTATTTTCAATAGTTAATAATACAAAATGATAATAATACTATGCTATATTATTATTATTAACTTATACTATTTAATTGTCTTTTATGATATTGACTTTTTATCTTTAAACTATATTTTTTTTTATTATAGTATGAACTGCCATAACATACCTTTTGTCCTTTTATTTTTGTAAAAAGGAAAGGCTTTAAAATCGGGACTAAATTAACAAATTTATTAAGATTATAATTTAAAAAGACCTGTTTATATAAACTTAAGAGATTCGAGCTAATAATCTATTTTATAGATCTATTTTCCCAAATTCTCCGCCTCTTTATTAAAATAATTGTATTTTTTCTCAATTCATTTTTAATAAATATGTATCAAAAAAATAAAGGATGTCCCAAAATAATATAAAGATTATAAATAAATCCCAAAATTCCTACGGTCATTACCCATTTAGTTTAAATGCAAACAATTTTAAACAGCAAATTTATTTCAATAAACCATTTCAAGGACGTTTACTCAGTAAACTAAATATTCAACTGTTTCTGATACCGGTTTCGTAAACTTATGCAATTACCGGTAACAGATTAGTGGTAAATTGTCCTTGGTTTCACTTGACTAGTTGACCGTTACGATAGCCAAGCAGAGAGCAACCGAAACCGGTTTAATAAAACAGTTTACTGGTAATGGTTTTCATTCAGTAGTCATTACACCACGTCAATGTACAGTTAAAAACTCTTCTATTAGTTGAATGTCGTCTAAGCAAATAATTTCAGGTGCCTAAATATAGTACTAATTTTAGAGATATTTAATCAATTTATAAGCCTGAAAAATATACTACTTGTGCGTTTTTTACCTCCACCATAACGTAAACACCAGCAAGATATCATTTCTCTACTTTTCACATGGAACAAAATCGTTTTATATTACATGTGCCCTCTTCGCCATAGCTTGTATACTAAATAGGACATTTGTTCGATACAACTATGTTTGAAAGCAATTCAGTACCTATTCAAAAGTGTAGTTCTATAATATTTGCTTATCCATGTGTCTTTTCTCTGTCCCATACAAATACCATTTTAGGTATAATAAAAAAATTATTTACATCATTAAAAAACGAACAAAATTTTTATCTTGTTTTCAAAAGAAGCTATAAATTGTTAACATCATATGGACGATGAAATTTGAATTATTGTATTGGGTATAAACACTGGGTGTAAATCTTGCGAAAACATTAATAATGCTACCCACCATGGGGTGGTTGAAAAAAAATGTTTTTCAGTCGTAAACAATCTTGATAACCCAAACTATACGGGGGCTTCGGCATTTCTTTAAGATTTCGGTAAATTCGACGTTTCTTTGATCTATGATTGAACCATTCTATTTTAGTTATTCAGTTTCTTTTTATATGTGTTTTATTTTCAGATGTCACATTCATTTGACGCGTCCTGACAGTGTCTTACTACTAAAAAATGTCACTTCCGGTGGCGGTCCCTTAACCATCGCATAATTTCCTCTAGAGTTAATTGCAATAGGACAACTGTGTTTTCAAGAAAGACAGTGAATGAATCCGATGAACAATATTCTTTAAGTCAGGTAGAACTAGAAGTTTCACAACTTTACACATAATATGATTTGATAAGAATTAAAAGCTGTTTTAAATAATTACGTGATGGAAACATCTAACTTCGGTTTAAGTCATCATAATATTGAAGTTTAAGTATTGTGTTCATAAAATTCAAAATAATCGAGATCTTGTCCCCGTCTCTTCAAAATCTCGTCATCAGTTTTGTTGTTGGTATTGCATTTCAAATGTCAAAGTGCTTGCTTTATGCAAATAGTTATCGTAAATTTATATATATTTTGAAGAATCGGGGGCCGGATTCGTCATTCTAACCATCCCATTCTTTCTGTTATCAACCCATCCTGTTATCAAAAGATCCTTCACGTAACAATACGCTTTCTTGGAAAAAGGATGTTTTGCCTACTTTATCAACCATATGATACATGTGATAAAAAAAACAAATATCAAAAATCATAAATCTTATCCAAAAGCAATCAAAAAGATATAATCACAATAGGCCATTTTAACCTGGACTATGAATTGGCTTTTCGAAATAAATACAAAAATGACTTTACGGTGAACAAACACCTAAAAAAAAATTCTCGTAAATATTTCAAAAGACAAAAATAGTTTCGTCATTATACCTTTAGTGACAAAACATCCAAGGTATCCTCTATAGAGTAAAGTTTTAGCTAGGATATTTGTAATTCGACTCCCAGATCTTTTAAAGATAGTCTTAAAAACCTTCTATTACAATTTTTTTCACGGGGTTGTTTTACTGTTTTATGAGCCCATGGCGACTGTAAGATCGTGTTCTAAAGAATTTGACACAGGGCTATCATTATCATTTTTCAGAAGAATCATTTGGGTATTTTCATCGTCTTTTGGAATTCCCATGCGATTGTACATAATATAAGAAATTCGTTCATCTTTTTAGGGCAAAAGAAAATATTTTGTTGGACCAATTTGGACAAACCTGTTGAGACAAATGGCACACAGTTTCACACATGGCCATATAACAACTTAACTCCAGTTGGTGTTTCAGATAACATTTTGCTAAATCAGTTTGAGAACCATCCTTTCAAAACTTATTCTTGGTATTTCACAATTTTTATTTATATGCACGTAAATTCAGTTTAGTATAGAGACAGTAATCTGGATTTGTTGGACTCCTATAATATTATGTGCCTGAATTGAGACTGATTCAGTTTTTTACCTTGATCGCTGTAATTTGGGCCCCCTGATTCTGTTTTCTAACTACGTGTATTCGATTTTTAACTATCTAATGTGTTTTTCATCGTTCTACAGCAAGGAAGGTATTCCACAAATACACATGTTACTGACCCTTTTCACTGGGCTTTTATATGATGTTTTCATTAAGCTATTGGTTCTAAATTGTCAAGGTGTTATCATTCTTTGCAATTATTCAGCTGTCCAGGACTGAAAGATCTTCAAATCTACTTAGCTTCAATAATAGAAATAGTATTTATTTGAAAAAACCACAGATGACCAATTACTGCCATACAATATGAAGCCAATCATTTTAATCACACGTGACAAGGGTGGTTCAGAATATCATTGAATTTCTGGGTGTGGAACAAAGCATAATATGATAGTTAGCCATAACTATTGTATTACAATAACTTCATTAAATATTTCTTTAGTGCTACTTGGGACTAAAAAAGACTATTTAAATGTTTATTAGCATAAGACTGAAAACAAAATGGCCGCCATTGAGACGCATATAGTGCCATTAACAACGTTCAAAATATTATCGTGAATAATGTTATATCTATTTTGTAAAAGACAATGGCGTTTTACGAATACGAGACGTGGTGTTAGGATTTTTTTCTTATTGCTAATTAAGTTATGAATTATATTTATGGCAGGGTTTGGTTTGATCGAGTAGATCTCTAGCCTTAATGTCTCATTGTGTATCACCTCTCGAGTTGGTCTGTTGTATTGTTACTTTAGCCAGTAACTCATTTTCATAGCGATGAATCGAACATAGACATCCATTATCATACCTTAACCGACCCATTCTTTAGCTCAGCATGGTACATGCATTATTATTAGTAAGGTAAAGCCGCCCATTTTAATGCTAGATAGTAACTATCTAAGCCCACGATTGTTTCGTATTGAAAGGCTTCGCGGACTAAATATAATCGTACTGGTAAACGAACGTTGATCTAGTTTAAATTGACCTATGCAATTGTCTGTAAATATGGTCGTTTAAAATTGATCCGAACGCCTAGTTTGAGGTTAACATGCTGACTTTTAATTGATAATGCAGTAATTAAATACGATCTTGTGACCTTCATCTTCCATATGTCTTTCTGTTAACATTTACTGCAAATATTTCTGAACAAGATAACCAGGCCAACTTTAAACGGTTTTGTGCTGAAGTTCTTTGAAACTCTGTATCCGTTATATATGACCCAAATACCTTTATAGGGTCGTCATCCAATATTTTTCCATCTTTAAGTTACAGGGAGCAAACACTTTTCAAGCTTACACTCTTATTTTTTATTCTGCCCTGTTAATAAAACATCATTCTGGTGTGGCAGAGAAGCCACATTTTCAATTCTAAAACACCATATCCCAAGAAAAATAATTCATCCTTTCACCCTTTCAGAAAATAGCACTCTTGTGACCTATATATGTAATTAGAATTAATAGTACTTGAGGTCCGAAGAAGGTTTTCTGACCATTCTGGACAGCATCTTAAGTGATGCTTAAATAAGACATAGGACATCCACTTTAACATCTCGAATTTTTTCAACCCATTTACGTATGTACATCCAACCCAATTCAAATATTTATAATGTCAAAAAGTTAGTCAACAATTTTGTTAGTTTTGAAAAGAAAACTAGTCTTAATAGACTTGAAAACGATGTTCATATAAATATAGTAAAGAAAGCCAATTGATAATAGACTGTTTTTAAATCTGTGAAGCATGACATGTCCCTCTTGTTAAAGAATTGTTGGCCAACTTGACTTGAAATAGTAGAAAGTTGTGTTTAAGTAAGTGCTACCTATAGACAACCAACCAAGTATGACGCCATTTTTTTTTACCTGGTCGACCTCAATACGGAAATAGTATTATATCACAGAGAGGTCAGATTCGCAGTTAATAAAATAGTCGATTATGATAGGTTAATATATAAAGATAATGTACTACGATTCACTTGTTTCGTCGCTTGCTAAACAAATGTCGATCATTAGGCTATATACTACATCAATAAAATATTTTTAATTGAATCATATTATTGTGCATGGGTGAGTAAGTTCCAAGGCTTGTTGTATAGAGAAAATAAAGGTGAGAATCTCTACTAATTGGTGAATAGAATATCTCAAAATACACTGGGAAATTGAGAAGATTCTATAACGGGAAAACTACAAGTTAGGTGAAGGCAAAACACCTTGATAACCCATGACCTTTGAAAATTGACCGACAGTATGATAATATTAAATTATTTTTTTAAATTAGATATTTTTTTTTTTAAAAACCATTATCATAAGCAGAGATCTGTAGACCTCCTCGAAACATGTCTTGATTTCTCATTGTCGGTGTATGACAGTTCAAACGTGTCGGAATCCTGTCAAACGATTTTTGGTATTATGAATATTAAATCCTCAAGGCAGAAAGAAAAGATAAACGCCCCGAAGTATCTTGATCAAAATCGAGTCGCATCAAAGTGTAGAAGATGTTTAATTTATGTTAATTCCGCTCTCTACATTTCTACAAACAAGTAATTACGTTCAGCAATACTCCCCTGGGCTACCTTGTCCAACACCTTCTAAAGCACACCAGTTCATCTCCACCCTAATCCGATTTGAAACCGCTTCCAGCGCTTTTGTGGTTGGTGTGATCTCTTGTGGTGTTAAGTCAAAACAAATTTGTTACTCTTTGGTCAACTCGAATTGTTTCCCACGAAGAAAAGAGCTAATTTTCAAATTTCAAAATCTATTTTTGATTGGATTTTCAGTTTGGAGGTAATTTGACTAACTTTAAATTTGAGTCGCTTGTTGTAGGCCTATTAATAAAAACATGTTTGTGAGAACGATTCTTTGGCCTTTCAATCAAAGTGTATTTCAATTTGTTTTTGAATACACGCCCGGAAAGCTAAAGAGTTACTCTCTTCGAGAGCATCAATCCGCACCATTTCAATTTTCAATCAGACGTCTGTGGTTCCTGCAATTAAAATTACTAAATCTAAGTGTTTGAGGACGTCACTAATCGCGAATAGTCTTATGTGATAAAGCACTTTCGCGATTAGTGACGTCATCAAATACTTTTTTATTGTTCAATATTGCAAATATACTATTGATGTGTTATTATTATTTGAATGTGTTTTTTTGGATATCGGTGTATGAAGAATATAGAAGATTACTTTTCTGGAGACGTGTTTTGTCATGTGGATAATTCGTTTATAGTTGCTCTGCCTTTTATAAGGAAAAGATCGTACGACTAAATTATAATTTCGAATTTATATCTTTTCATATCTTTCGTAGGGTTATTCCTTAAAATACTCAAAAAATGGGAAATAAATTGTGCAGATTTGACAATCTATTTTAAAATTTGATATTATTATTATTTGTCTTATGTAACCATATTAATAGTCCTTGGGCGCAAACATGTCTTGTTTATATATACAAGCAAGTACCATTATATGATTTTATCTACGCCCTTCAGGGTAGTGGAGTTACCTAACCCTGTTTAGGAAATTATAAAAAATAGATGCCACATTTTTTTCTATTTAAATTTTACGATTAACAGCATACGAACAAAAAAGACTATCTTCTTTATATACCGGTCCTCCACATTATTGATAATTACATGCAATGTCCGACATATCCCATATAGCGTTGTTTCATCTCTATGTCATTTACATGTTGCCAATGAATATGTACTTCGAAACTAAATATGCAAGTGCATTTAAACATTCAAAGAAATGACCTTAGACTGGACCCTTAGACGTATTCCGTGTGGTTTAGCTACTATGAGACCCCAAATCAATAGTTATTATTACAATCATCTAAACCCGTATTCAATGTATCTCTTTTAAAGACTTCGCCTTTAAGATTGCCCTGAAATAACCAAGCTATTCATCTCATAGAATTGCCTTTCAATGCCTGTGAATGGCCTCAACAGACACTTTTCTCAATTGCCACCAACCCTTCTTACTTTTTATAGTTATTTTGAAGAGTTACGAGGTGAAGGTCGTTCTTAAGATTTGCTTATTTCGACTTGTCAACAGTTTCTTTTCTAAGGAGGATCTTAAGCCGAATATCGAAGATTTGTAAAGGACAATTTTATTACTGTGCAAACTGTATATTTAATTTGAGGCCTTGTGAATGGTCGGCCATTGTATTCATTGCTAGTGAATGTAGAGGTTTTCAAAAGTCAACTATAGAATGATTTCGAGTGGGTATTCTTCAGTACACGATTGTGCTTAAAATAGCTAGCGTTTCCCGAGGTTATTCATAGGCATATATATATGTATGCTAAATGTATGTGCGGTATTTACGAAATATACAATTTTATGAACTATTCTTGCATTGCTTTTGAAAATTTGTTTTCGTGGGATCTTAGGGACACCTGTGTTCTTTTGCAAGCGGTGGCATGCTGATGCCATAGAACACGATTGCTTAGATATTCAGAAATATAGATATAGCTTCAAGCTGTGTTATTATATTGTATTATATATGATCAAACATAAAATAAACATGAATTGATAGAAAAGGAGCTAAGAGACGGATTTTGAAGTATGTTTATATTCATATATTACGCCGGTTCTTATATCGGTCGTTGAATATATTCCTAAAAAAAAGTCATCTTTGAAATTTTACAAAATTATTACTTTTTCAAGCACGCCTTCAAATAACAAAGTAAAGCTAAGAAATGACTTACAATCCGATTCCCAAAATAAGTCATCTTTGAATGTTTCACAAAAATTATTGCTTTTAAAGTTTAGAAATGACTTTCAGTCTGACTTGAAGGCTTTAATGGAATATTTTATCCATTTTCAGAATTCAGCTTTTTAATTCGAATACAGAGATCCCAAATCGTTGTGAACTACGACGGTGTGTGTTAATTCTATGTAGGAAACATTATGTACTTTCTTATGTCCCTGATGTATGATGCGTAAAGTAACGATTGTCTTGAAGAGAAACCAACAGAAGAGTAAAACGATTAATTATTTATTCTTCTGACCATCCCCATTAATAAAGCAATTTCCCTAATTACAGCTTTCAAAACAAATTGTTCGTTTAGTTTCTTTTCATTGACCTTTTATAACTTATAACATATATGAAGATAAAGTTAATTACGACTGAGTCGGCTGCCAACTGATGCATTGCAGACGAAAATCAATTTAATAACCATACACAAAACTGGTCTTTATTTTGAAATGTCGCCACTAGAGCATAGCGATAGTTTACATAGAAATCGACGTGAAACTTCTCAACTGGAACACTGTACACAATCTTGTTTTCATATCGGAAATCAACGTTCAAATCACATACCCTTTTTCATCTGTTTGAATTGAATAACATAAATATCTCCAGTTATTTGCTATCTCCTTAACTTTACAAGTATTTTGTATATTGCTTGTTACTAAATTGTTTTGGATTCTTACTTATGTTCGAGTTAAACTTATAAATATGTTGTCTGATACATTCATTGGTCTTCAAAAACATTCGTATATTAAGGGTCCCATGCTATTATATTTTTATACGCCTACTTTCAGCACTGAGAGTAATTTTTTTTTCCTATTAGATAAGCGCTTTATAAATGCTTTAGAATAATACTTAACTTGGCTATAATGCGTATAAAGATGTTTCCTTTCGTATTTTTTCTGTGTTAATACACGTGTCTTCAAATTTAGGATCTGAATAAAGACACAAAACAAAGCATACCGGTAACACTTTTATGCGATTGAAGCCAAGTCTGTATCCATAGTTCATGTTGTATTTTTACACTACCATAATGACATTTAGCAGAAATAGAAGAAGGTAATTCATGGCCATTATTTCGTTTTATTGTAGGCTGCCGGCGGCCACAAAATACTGACTGATGAAAAAGATAAGCGTTGATGATTTATCACCTCGTCCAACTTGTCGTATCTTGCCGCCGAATCTGTGTCCTTAAAATATACCTGATATTTTTAATTTGACACCTCGAGGTGAATCAAGGCCAATCTTGACAAAATATAACAAAGAAATAGGAAAGATAGGTTTTAATGACGTCACTTGATTTTGCGGTCATCATTTTTGTTCAGCGCTTATTCAATAGTAAAGAAAAATAATGATATTTTATTCTAAATATTGCTTCGTGTGAAATTGAGAGAATTGACTTGAGAGGTGAAGCTAAAAAGGTGACGTCATTTCCACCTATATCGATCATCTTCATCTTTGATTACTGTATTCGCTAGTTTACAATTTTATCAAAAATTCCACGAGACAAGAAAAGTGGCCATTGAGGTATAGGACATGTTCCTCGGCCGATGTACAGATATCTACTTGTCTGTGAAATCAGTTTACTAGATGTGGACGTTAAATTTTTATTGGCCAACCTGTCAGCCAATTTCTTTAATTAGAATCTCATGGTTTAAGGTTTTAAAATTTTACTCAAAAGATCTTCAAGTAAAATGTTCAAAACAGTTCTGTTGATTGATGCCCTTACCTACCCACATGCTAGTCTTAATAACACTTTAACAACTAAGAATGATTTCTGGTCTATCATCCACTCTATAGGCATTTCTAAATATCTATTGTCAATACATGAATACAAAGTAATAGTCGCAAATTAGAAAATAGCCAGCTATCCCATTACGTAAGATAGATCTTCTCCAATAGACTAGAGATAAATATAACTGAACATTTATAATTTCTATTTAGCAGAACAATGACAGGATTTGGATAGAGATTATTCTGAATAGGACTGCGGGGGTATTACTATTACAATGAAACAAAATTACTTTGACAAGCATGCATTATTGTTGATATTTTAGTGAGTCGTTTCGCCCTCGTTAAGGAATTATCCAAATTCTTATCGCATTCTCGAGACTAATCCTAGGGTATTGTGAACTTTTTAAAGCCCACTTGAACGGGATTTCCGACCCTTAAGTAACAAGTATTAGCTTCAAGTGTCAAAGAAATGAAGTTTTTGTCTTATTTATTGAATGGTTTTATGTGGGTTTATGTATTTGTCTGACAATTTAAAGGTGTATCAACTACAGGTCCAATGATAATGTCACATAAGCGCTTATTTGTGAGTCATTTATGCCTTTTCCCCAACGCCGACATGTGAAGGCTTGATTTTCAAGAAATACAGAAACAGTGCCTAGTTATATTTGGGAGTGTTCTGGAATATCTGATGACGTTGATGGTCATTTGGCAATCCTTGACACAAAGCTGCATCTTTTGCAGAGCACTAACAGAACATTCACGGTAGATTGATTGATCAGCTTATCTGTCTATTTATAATTAATATTCTCCACTTCGTTTTAGCATAGCTAAAGATTGTACGATACCGGAAACAAATTCAAGAAAATATATGAAACAAACTTTTTAGTGTTTGTTTTAACAACAAATCATTACCGTTTTTCTTTTAGAAAATAAGTAACGAATATCAGCGATACAAATTCGGTAAACAATTTGCAATATCATACTTTTTGCTTCAATGAAAATAAATAGAATATCTGCTACTGTGTAGATATTAAAGATCTGTAAATCCGTGTTTACGATTTGTATTTCATTCAAGATAAATAAATACATAATATTATACCAAAACACCATAAAAAGATCGTAAAAAATATATGAATGTCTACAAACAAACAGTCAAAACATAGTAATGGTATGTAAATCGATCATAATATCATCTACATATTTATTTAAAAAGTAGGCTGACAGACCACCTCCATGCCAAATGCCCAATTGTACCAAAAAACCTCGAGGTTTCCACAGTTCGAAATCAATAAAAACTTGTTATAATTAGGTAAAATATGTATTTATGATTTACCACAAAATGGATGATTAAACGAATATGAATATTCAGTAATAGTAAATGAGACGCAGTTCAGATATGTTAATACCATTTTATTAACACAACATACGTTCTATCTGTGATATTGTCCAACCACATTTCATTTTCAACTGTCTCTGGATATATTTAGTTTAAATTCATTATATTGTATTCAGATTTCTGTCAAAAGTGTTAGCCATACGATTGTACAATGTACTTTAAGGGTAGAGGATTACTTTTCTGAGTAAATTTTTAAAAAATCTCTTAACACATGGAAAGTACATAACTTCACTACACATCGTGATCTCAGGAAACTGAACGAGCTCTTGCAAACCCACTATACCTGTCAGAAAATGTTTTATTTTCCTCTCGTCTCCAATTACGGAATGTCGTTAAGGTCTTTTGTTTCGTGGACCCCCTTCATATTCTTTTCAAGCCTCGCTGTATGACAGCTCCCAGTTTTATAGCCAGTTATCTGATATCTTATTCCATTCATCTTATCAAAACACATTGATTAATTATGTAGGAATTATATAATGTTCATATTACACATCCATATTATTGGGTTTGACCCCAATAACTAAGGTTAAGGTCGCTGCAAGGGTCTGAGAAAAGGTAGATTTGAAGATTTTACAGTGTAATTATAAATTAGACCATAGACTGGGAATCGAACGGGTAACAGCAAGTGAAAATCGAAACGTTTCTATCGAAGTTCATAGCATTGCTTGAATCTTTGACTATAAACCACTGTGTCCTATTTAAGGCAATATCCCATCGCTTCTTCTGTTGAACGAGAAAATCTGGATGGTTGAAATAGAACAAGTACACTTTGATCGACGTTGTTTCAAATATCACGATAATTTGTGCTTAAAAACATTGTTTTCTCGGAAGCATCGTTAGGTTTCTGTGGAAGTCTATCATTTACTCGGTTTCAGAAAAAGTATTTGTTTGTTCCTGACGTAAAAAAAATTGGAAAATGTCTTTTAGGAATTTTAATAGATATCATCAAGTATTCTATTCAGTATAAACCTACAGACACTTTTATTTCTTGAAATCCTAAGAGACAAAACTCCGTCTGAAGGAAAGGTTAATTCTTGTCATTCCCTTTGAAGACAATCTCACATTCAATTCTATGCGGTGCTACCTCTTGGGTCTACTGAAAAAGTTTCTCAAAAAAAATCGCTTACGAGAATTTGTTTGATGCTTCTTTGCACTGAATTTAGGTCCCTGTTAAAAAAAATTGACAGTGTTGTACGATGACTATGCTCTAGTTTGTTATGTATGCAAGATTTGTCTCGTCAAAAGCTTATAGAAGTCGTGTGCATCGCAGAAAATGGTGTTACATTGGGGAATGGAAATAGTAAGTTAGTATCTCGATGTTTTATGCAAATAGAATGTCATAACAGTGAGAAACTGAATTTCAGTTCTATTATTAATGTTGAGATGAGAGTAGGGAATTAAAGTTGTATTTTTCAGATGTAAAAAAAAAAGATGCTTTTGTTGTTCTTCGCCCGCTGAAATAATTCGAATAGTTAATGGCATATCAAGTATCCTTTAATAATTCAAATATCGGGTTCTTGAAGAATTGTCGTTTTGATGTATTATATTGTATATCCTTGGTGCCCCCTTTTGTGATTTGTGCAAGAATTAGACATGGGATTAAATATTTTATGATTAATGGGTCCGCTACATGATATTTATTGTATTACAACATTAGTAGTTTGTTTTGATAGCAGAACATTTGCGCATTTTCCTTAACCGGAAGTGGGACTACACCGTAGGCAAGTGTCTTAAATGACATTATTAACGCATTATTATTTTGTTCCCTTTAAAATTTTTGAAATAGCTGAAATATGGCTCAAATATTGACACAGGATATCTTTTGGGTTTTATTAACCACATTTATAATAGGCACACGAGGCTTTATGTTCGATGGACTTTAAAAATACACCCGGAAAAGAACTAACTCATATCCCCTTGCTTTTAATCATTTCCTTGAACCCAGGGACCGAGGAATTAGGGCAATGCTGTAAGATCAGACGTTTCGACCCGATTCATCCGACAGCCTTCAAGCCATCTGTGGTAAGCGAAGCAAAGAAAAATAGATCATGTAATAGTAACCTATTCCCACTACAAATCAATGTCGTTCTGCTTGTTAGTTTACTCAGTGGACACGAGCCTAATTTCACCAAACCGGAACGTACTTGTAACTTTTATACATCTAGCGGAACCGTAGACATAACACGAAACATATATAGTGTTAACCAATCAGAAATTGTCTCTGTAATTAATAGGATGGTTTCATTGATAGTTTATTACTGTTACACTACAATGTTTTTTTGAATAATGTTGTTTGTTGCATGCTATTGATAACAGAAGACGGAGGGTTGGAGGATTTGATCAGTGGTTCAAATACCATAGGGACTGTTTGTTCACAGGCCCCCACCCCATCACTAAAGAGGTACGAAACTCAGTGTAGTTTTCTTAAGATTTTTTTTTTTTCAGTGATCGGTCCTCATCACTTAAATCCATTAACCCCTTTAGCCATTGTATATGGCCTATATTAACCAAGAAAAATTCTTCCTTTGAGAAATTATGTAAGGGATGAACACTATTCGCTCTGTTAAATTTGTTGGAATTGAATTATCGAATTACGTAGCCCAAAGGTTAAAAAACAAAATAATAATAAAAAAATAAGCAAAATATATTAAAAAAAATCAATAAAAAATTGATATGCGTTGTTGGTGTGTAAACAAAGAATGCTTTGTGAATTTATAGCAATTGAAAAATTCAATCTATCTGGAATATTTAACGGGGCAGATTACACAATATTATTTTTCTGAAGCAAAGAGGTTGATTATAGGCATAGCTTTGTGAGAACAAGTTCTTTTCATATATACAAAATATTTCAAGAAATTACCGAAAATGACACTTTATACAATATACAGGGATGTTAACAATGGTTTAACAAAAAATATCACCAGATCCTGGAAGCGTTTTCATGTCCTGTATCACAACAGACAAAATCCTCAATAATTTATTGTTGTATAAACCAAAATTTAACAACATATTTTAACTTGGACGCACAAGCTTACAAACCCCTAAATGCAATAAATTTTGCCGTTTGACCTACATATTTTGTTTTTCTCCCGTGTTATATATACATATATTATAAAGGTATACAATTTATATCTATTTTATACCCTCAAGTATGTATTTTTCATTTGTTGGCTCAGTCAAGCAGAACGTGTAAATATATTTTCTTATGAACCTGTATAGTCCGAAACACTACTCCTGTCAAACACGAGCAGTCAATTGCGACCACAAAAAGTTTATTTGACAAATCCCAGCATAACTGATAGTCCGAAATGAAACTAAAAATTGTTGTATCTGATAATTATTTTGACTTTAATGAGTTTACGATTGCAACATTACTGTTAGCTATTTGCTAGATTGAAACTGTCCTTTTTCTAGATAGCTGATTTTGATAAGTTTCGAAACTGTCTATCATTTGTCTTCTGATAGATAGCTTGATAGACTTGCTAGTTAGTGGATCAAAGGCTCGAAAGAAGTTTATAATAACCAGAAATAAGCTATTTTCATGCCAGATTGTTTGATGTATCAGCAACAACTTTACTATCAGACCAGATAAGAGGTTCTTTTTGGACTAATGAACCTGATGACAAGATTGATGTACTTTGGTTTATTTTTAGATTATCGTATCGATAGTATTTGTTTATTTCTTTGATTGAGCTCCAATCTGAAGATGAAATTCATTCTTTTAAAGGTATAATTTTTAAACATGACCAATTCGATAGAATACTTCTTTTAAGAGGTAGTATTCCTTTACCACCATAAAAATAAAAAATTTATGTGCTTGGTTAATATAAAAAGGAATTTCAATAATCGATGCCATTTGATTTAATTTGAAAATCCCAGTCGCAATGTGAGAGAAAATTGTTCTGGAATAAGTCATCTTTTTGTTCTGATAATTGCGAAAGAATAATCCAAAGAAGAACAAGAAAAAGACCAACTGGCATTATAGGATCCTCTTGAAATTGTTGTTCTTGTAAACAGTTGGGTTTTTCTTCTTCCTTACGGTATAGTTTTATTTTGTATAATAAAAAACAGTTGTTAAAATGTTTAATAGTTCGGCTCACACCAAGGTAATAAAATGTCTTAAGAAGTCAAATTGATGTATAAAATATAAACCCCATTTACATAAGAATACACAGTGTAGATAGGCGATAAGACGAAGCTTTTAAGGTGTGCATTAATAGGTGTTTTTATGTTGACTTTGATCATTGTAAGCTTAAATAGTATCAGTATGTTCCTGGTTCGATCCAGATGAAAAACTAAGAGCTTCTTTCTTCGTCTGATTTTCGTCTCTAATGTATTACAGTTAATTTTCTTCATAAGTCTCTTTCTAATGACGCTATCTTCAACCAATCAACATTGTGTCATATGGGACGCATTGCAGTGACAAATCATGGGAAAGCGAAACCCAAAGTAGAGCAATATAAGAGCAGATAACCCTAAGTCGTCGTCTTCTACATGTCACACTATGATTCGTTAAATATCATAGTCATTTTCTGTTTAAATAAACCTTCTTTTACTTTGATGTTTTATAACTATTTACGTGGAAATTAATGAATTCAATTAATATGAAACCAAACGAAAGTTTCAAGGTATATATACAGTTAAAATTGACTTGCTCCGCTTTTTGGGACACATCACATTTCGCTAGTTATCTACTGGTTACACGGTTTTATAAAACTGTATTATAAATAAGTCCTCTTTTTGTCAGGGTTCTAGTATATTCTCATGTCATTATTAAGGTCGCAGTAATATGATCGTGCCCCGCGGTTTCGTATAAATTTAGAGAATAATGGTTTCGTATCCGGTTACTTTAAAAATAACGTAATTTAGATATTTTGTTCAAAAACACTGCTTTGTCATGGTATATAAAGTTTTTCTACAGCGGGAATTTTTTTATGTAGTGTCTGGATCATAAATGAGAGAACTTCGTTAATCTGTTAAATAAGAGTTTTATTTTGTTAGTATAAATGCGTTGGTAGGCCTCAGGGGTATATATTTAACCCCTTTTTATTCCATTGAATTGTAGATAATAAATAATGAGGGTGTAATAATGTAAACAAATTCCTTGTAAACCTAAGAAGTTCTAAAGAAACCGTTAATAAGATATTTTTTGCCTGTCAAAGTTCATAATGGTGCTTTAATTGATATGAAATTTTAGTAATTTTACTCCAGATAACTATTCCTAAAATGTTGTGTGTGTTGCTTGAGTGCTTAAGGTGTCATCATTGCGAAAGAGCATTGCGTGGGTTGACATGAAATGCAATAATAGGCGTACATGTTTATCCCAATGACATAGGGGAATGTTCTCTACAAACTGAGGATCTAGATTACGATCATGCAAAGATCAAGATGACACTTTGTCAAGATGAAAATTGTCATGTAAGATAATCCGATGGAATGTGGGACAAGTTTGCATCTTTCGTATCAAATCTCGATTTATACAATATGATGTGTTCATTACATTCAACTTATGCAAAGTGTGTATTTCGAATTACATCAACTAAACGAATAATGAAATGGAGAAATTGACATTCTTATTCTGCTTTATGAAAATATTAAAATGTTCGTGTGGTGCATCTATCATTTAACCATTTAGGAATCTACGTCTACATCATACGCATCTACATTATTCAATTCGGTTCATGAAAAAGCAATTAAAACTCATTTTATTGAATGTATTACCTTGTTAACGAATTGTTCTTAGTATGATTGTTAACAAATGGAGATAATGAAATGAGGTCGATAATGATTAGTCTGGTGTTGCATGTCGTTGTCAGGTGTTGAGTGAGACACGATGAACCAGGATAAACGGTGAATATCATGACTCTTTACCATCTTTATTAATTATTCAAATCCATTCAGTTGTACTAACTATTCGTTTTGTTAGTCACGTCAAGTCAAGAAAGATGGCGATTGCCTGTTATTGAAACGTTGTCTTGAGTTATTACGGTACCAACAAGGCCAATACTAACACTAGAGTAACTCAAATCAGTAAAATAATGAATTATACAACATTTGTGTTCTTTCGATAGAGAAATGTATAGAAAAATATCAATTTCGAACAAATTATATTAGCTTCGATACACATGCCACTTATGGCTATATTTCGACTGACATAAAAAATACGTGAAAGTACCAACAATGATATCGACATTTCCCGTGAACAATCCACTGATAAATTATCAATGAAGATGCATCACTGATGTCAAGATATATCACCCTATCAATGCAGTTGGCTCATGAATTATTTTGTGTCTTCGTTTTGTCAATCCGCTAATGAATACTTTATTATGCTGTTGATTTGCTATAAAAAGGCATTTATCTCGATGGAAGAATATTATTGTGGCTGTAAACCTGTATCCCCAATGAATAATATTCAGAAAGGAATATATATTTTTCTATCGTATCTTTATCATCCGACCACCAACCAGTATCAGCTTCTTCTTCTGACCACCAACTAGTATCAGCTTCTTCTTCTGACCACCAACCAATTTAGGCGCTTCCTTCCGACCGCGTTAACTTCTGCTTCTTCTGACAACCAACCAGTGTCTGTTTCTGACTACCAACCAGTATCAGCTTCTGCTTCCTCCGACTTCCAACCAGTGTCAGCTTCTTCTTCTCCCGACTACCAGTGTTACTGCTATTAATGTCATTCTTGGACATAGAATGATATAATACCAATCATCGGAGTAACTCGATGAATTAAACTTGGGAGATTGGATTGGAACGATATGACTCTAGAAATAGCAATATGATAATAAGACTTTCAATTAGCTACTAGCCTCCAATTAGATAGATCAAGACATGAAAATAAGATATTTTGAAATGTTTATGAATAATTAAGTAGATAACAAAAGATGACACTATCAGACTACACAAGACAATTAGTCCATTAAGACAACTGAAAACAATGGCAATGAAGATCAAAGGGAATATTTTTCTTCGGAGTTAAAATACTGCGTTAATAATATATGATGTTTTGTTTTTTCATCCTTAAAATAAATTGTCATTTTATCTTCTGTCTGAAACTATACGTCTGGGACTATATTTTTTTTGTTAATTTAACCACGTTAAGAATCTTATTAGGGTAAGATACGTCCTCTGGATGCTGTTTCTTTTAATTTATTTATTATTTTATTACTTTTTTTTTGGACTGTTTTCAATTTAAACCGTAAACTCAAATATGGTTTTCATGAAGATTTTTTTTCTTTGACTCCCCGGTTCTCAAGCGAGTTTAGTTCCAAAGTCAATAATTTTGAAAGTTCTATGACCGACATCAGTTACAATAGATGTAAATTATGTTTTAATCTTGCTAGTTGTGCTAAATGTATCTCTTCTAAAAATTGAAATATGAGTTACTTCCCTTGAGAGTTTTTTTTTTCTCAGAATAATATATTGTTTGTGTTGTCAAGTTATTTCTTTTTATAACAGAATCGAATTAAAGTTGTGTATTTATCTTTCACGTAATGACCCAACTCTCCCCGGACCACAAATCAAAATGAAAATTTTTCTTAGCAACAACCTTTAATATGTGTCCATTATGCTATTTTGCTCTTTGTTTGGTTCAATATGAAAATTTCTTCTTAGGTAGCCCTTTATTTACCATAAAATTGGAATTTTCTGCACCCTAGTCATTTGGAATCACCACATAGATAACGGTAGAAGATTTAATACTCGAACAATTCCATGTGACATGATTGCTGAGCTTCTACATGTCATACCTACTTAAATCGTGTGACGTACAGTGATATAGCATTATCGATTGCTGATAGTTATTTTAAAACAAACGGATCAAAGGTGAAGGGAGATGACTCTATTTTTTTAACCTCACAGCTGACCAATCTCAATAATGGACCCAATCATGCGTTGTGTTCAGATTATATGTACTTTTTTATAGTTTCTGATGCTGGGTTTCATAAGTTATACCTTATTCCACATAAGACTGATTCTAAATAATAATATACCAACATTACGTTGTAATTCGCTGCTATATCATTGTTTTGTGACCACTGTAAATATATTGACTCATTGATAAGAAAAGTTCATTATATTTTATAAATATTATTTTTATATACATGCGTTCATACTATGTAAATTCATTACATAACGCTAATATGAAAATCATAAGAATCAAACAAAATATCATATAATGATATTAGAAGATCTTCATAATTCTCAACATATTATATTAACACACCAAAAACCTTCTGTCACTTCTTAGTTTCAATCACCCTACACTTTGTAAATCATAAGCTTTGTAACTCTTTGTAATCTTCTTACATTATACTTCATCCATTTACATTAATACGTTCAATACTGTATCATAAGTTTTATATCTGCAACACTTCCAGCACATGCTTTAAGCATCTGAAATTCAGTAGATCCCATTTGTTCATTGGAAACCTTTTTACACAAGCTTATAATTTAACAATGTATTTTTTTTTTTTTTTTTTGGATTATGATTTTTGTCTATCTGTTCAGTTGACCCCCTTTCCATGCTTTTAACATTATTATTTATTCAAATTAATGCTTGATATGTGCCTAACACCTTTCTTTCTTTTCTTTATCTAGTTATTATGGGAACTAACAACAAGAATAAAGCAGAAGATGGCGGTACGTAAACTTTGCATTATTTAGGCATTTTTTTTTTAGGATGACCCTTGGCCATGTCAAAACAAAGAATCTCTTTGAGCCAATAATCCACAATACTAAGTAATAATCTATTTAACTAGATAATTTTGAAACATGCTTAGATGCATGTTTTAATTATCACTTAGTTTTAATGGACATAATAATATAGCGTTATATGAATTTTCTGTTCTTTAGGCATGGCACGGACTGATGGAAATAAACTCTTTTTGACCAAGTTTAGGACATAAAATGTTATGCATCACGAAACCGAATTGATAATATGCATAACATAATATCGCTTTAATTTGTCAAAATTTGAAGTTATTTTGAAATGCATGGTCAGTGTGGACGTATATATGAGCAGACGCTTTTTCTTTTGAAACATACAGTGTCGTCACCAGCTTTAACCTTTATAATCAAGGTCGGATATAAAGTAGTTGCTGAATTGTATTTATTTCTTCCAAGATTCTAATGATAAACTTTGAAACAGACGTATTTCGTGTTAGGGCAGAAGTATTGAACACGTCTGGCTTGGCACATGCACGCGATCACAATACCTGCCCGTATGTTGACAGTAGAGAAAAAGATGGTTAAAATGATTAGGTTTTAAAAAAGAGAAATTATTTCTTTTCAACCTTTCTTTGGATATAATTAGGTTTGATAGATTTAGAACTGGATAATAATCACTTCGTCGTGGCAGGCAAAGACCCCCAGCATGGCAACAAATGACCTCGTCGACAATAGCGAGAAAAAAGTCGACAATGCCTCTCCTGCTGAGAGCAGAACTTATAAGTCTCTGACTTTCGTGAGAAATTGTCAACAGATTTTTGATGACGTTAAATTATGGGATAATGGTAGTTTATCCTTAATAAATTATCATAATTAACAGTAATTATTGCTTCCAATTAATTTTCAAATTACTAAGTTTTTCTGTGAATAGAAGTTAAATAATTTCTTTTTCATGCTATTAATTTGCAATAATTTTCAACGAAGTAAGTAAGAAGCTTATATCTGGAAATCGAATAGAATACGGTATGTCGTTTTTCAATTTTTGGAGATTTAGAAGCTTTTACAATTCTACGACCGTATGCTAAAATGTAAAGATATTGTTATAATATTGTGTATTTGTATCAAGAGATGCCGATTTTGTGATGTTCTTCACTACAACATTGTTGACAACAGTGGGCGTAACCAATATAATTGATTGACAGACTGTTGACCCGTCCTTCTATCTTCATTGGCTCATCGATTATGTTTCATTCTGCCAGTCAATATCGTTTATGTCGTACTTTTCAATAAATGCTTTATTTTTCCAATGTTAGTATTCCATGTGGGAATATGGCTGTGTAAAGAAATGTTTTTTAAGAAATTTATTTTGACTTATTAATACCAGAGAGATTGTATCTTGACTATTTTCCCACACTGTACAACTTCAAGTAACTCATCGCTACCTATGCAGATGTTATTTACTAATATCTATATCAAATGAATGATAGACTGTGGCGTTTAACCATTTTACATACACTGCAAAGACCAAAAATATATTGTATATGATCAGTATTGTGTATGCTATTAATTTGAATATATAAAATAGAAATAATATTTCAAATAGCTTTATTATCAACGTAATTCTTACATTATATTATTAAAGCTATTTGAAATAATATGATTCAAATATTAGTCATATTATTAAATAATATGATATTGAATAAAACGTTCATTGAATTGCAACATATTATATATATAAAATATCCAAACAAATTAACATATTGATGACAATAATATGACAGTAACCTACAATTCACGGAATTAATGAGAAACTGTAATCTCAGCATTAGAATATTTAATATCTATGTTAATTAAGCTCATTAGTTGACTTGAGAATCTCAAAAGATTGTAATGATGGCCATTGCGATATGGAAATCCACGAACCATAAAGCCCAGTGGCATAAATGGGCGGAGAAATGGGCGTTATCAGTAGGCGTGGTTTCTTAAATAGCTTTTTGTTAGGCGGAGTCATTGTCATTGATATACTCCTCCTCTTGTTCTTGTTAGGAAACGCAAAGGACGATAAGAATTCGGTGTTGATCATCTTCAATATGGTTAACGGTGACTTTTGTCATATCAGTGATGATAGGAAAGTGATATCACTCCATAGGATCCGACAGTTTTCAAGCCAAAAACCAATGGGTATGACGCTTACACGCAAGTTTTGTTGTTAAAGAAATGCGTGAACCGTTTCCAAGAAGGCCAATTTCTCACTAGGTACAGAATGTAATAGTTTAGGCATAGAACACGTAGCATGAAATTTGACTCCATATAAAACAGTTTATGGAAATATGATTTTTATCAAATATAAAATTTTACATTGTGTATGAATATTACATAAATTAAAATGTTTAATTTTTTTTTTTTTTTATACATCGTCGATATTTCTGAACTATATTTTTTCTTATGTATTTTTCTTCTGTAAATTAAAAATTTGAAGTGTTGATTTTCCAACCATTTCAGAATAAATTGCAAAATAAATTTTCACTTGAAGTATCAAAAGAGAATTAATATGCAATCATGTTTTTTTGTGCTATAACACCAATTCGGATACCGGCAAAAATCAACATAAATTTACCGTCACTAAAGTAAAAAAAAAATGCTAGTTGATTATATTTACAGTAGAGCAGTGGCGTCAGATGTTTCGAAAAGTTTTCAAGTGATATTTGCTCTCATTTATTCGCTGTTTCAGCATTTTGAAGATAATATAAGTATTTAGTCATATTGCCTATTGTAATTTTAAAAAGGTTGGTCTGTCATGATGGACAAAATGGTTGCTTGTTGTATGTCTTGTGGAGATGAGATCACAACGAACATTAATTTGCGTGATGAAATTTGAAGATTTTTTTTTACTCAACCATCACGATAATCTCATGCACAAGAGACATACGTTATTGTTATTAAAAAATCTAGAAAGATTAAAAAATCTTCTGCCCGATTAATGAAGAATATGTTTGAATATTGTGGGATTGGTCGATGCACGTGCAGTGTCAGGATTCCATACATGCACGTGTGTATTACCAATCAGTTGCGCTATCTGTCATTTTTTGATTGACGATGGCTTGACATATTTTGACACCATATTTGAAAAAAAAATCATCAAAGAAGACTAATAATTTTGATGTTATTAAAATATATTTTCAATATTATTATCAGTGTTATGTAGATCATTGACTATGAAACATGTGTTTGGACTTTCATCAATTAATAATGCAAAAGAACCTTTCTTGCCAAAAAATAAAAAATAAAACGATGAAAAGTTAATTTTGAACGAAATCACTTAACGAAAATGATCAACTTATAAGGACTATGTTGACGAAAATTTCTCATGATGTTCACGTTTTTATTCTGGAATTAGAATGCCTCAGTACATTTTCATCACATTTATTCACATTTCTCTCTGTGTTCATTACATTTTAATAATCCCTGCGCATTACAAATAATTTCTGTTCATTACATCTAAACAGATTTCTCTGTATATCACGTCTCTAGTCATTACATTTAAATAGTTTCTGTTCATCACATCCGAAATAATTTCTCTGCATATCACATCTCTGGTCATTACATTTAAATAAATTTCTCTGTTCATTACATGTTTATTAAATGTTCATTTCATTTAAATGAATCGATCTGTTCAGTACCTCATGTTCAATACATGTTATGCTATATCATGAGCATTATGGCAGATGTCCATATACTTTACATTTAGACTGACTGATTCCTTATGCCCCTCCCTATTGTCCATGCCTTTCGTACATTAAATTATTATAAAATACACTGCACCCTAATTAACTCTAAAAAAATATTTTTCTGCTTGTCAAATACAGGATGTTTTGACAAAACTTATTGTTTGTTTATTTCATGATGAAATAGTCTACATGTATTTTTCATAAAAATATCCATTATGTCAAAATACTCGTCTTTGAAAGTTGGCTAATTAGTTACGTTAGATCTTTAATTGAGATGGATGCATACATTCTACTTAATAACAATATTTGCTTTTCATATCAAAATATTTTGAAGATGCGGATGCAACAAGAAAACCTCAAGAGTTTTCAATATAAAGAAAGAAAGTGATTTTCAGACAAATTTTTATTTTTCTTCTAAATATTAAAAATTGCCTAAAGACATGCATTTAAACACAATGAAATGATTAGAATTGATGTCATTAAACGGGAAATTACATAAATATTATCAAATCAATTCCAGTGAAAGAAAATCGCGGACGGATGAAAAGAAATCAACAACTCACTTGTCATTGCTAATGTCAGAATATAGCCTTACCAATTCCCTTAACTCTGGCACCAGGGACCCATTCAAATGACTTTTTCTTTACAAACGCCCTTTTAATATGCCCAACAGTTGTGCACTAACGTCTCGAAATGACGCATCTTTCAATATTCCTTTCGTCTTATAACCCTAGGAGTTTGTAAAACTGTCGGTAAAAATAATGCAATTTTTCAGCTCACTGAACTGATACATAGAGTTATCAACTAACTTGGGCGCCATTTTTATTTATTACTCTTCTCTTTAAATTGACTTGCCCTTTTCTCAATCGCAGGCACCAAACTTAATTAGAGTGAATAAAACTTCATTAATGATTTTCCATGCTAATTATTTCTATAGTGGTATTTTCCCCCAAATGACCATTTGCTTGGCTGAAGAAACAGTAAAAGACTTGCTGATATTATTTCGTTTCGTTATATTAATACCAATTCCTTAATTTTAAAATGTATCGATCACGACGTATAATAACTTGTTTGCTTTCATCGCCTGTAAAATGAATTATGAAAAAAAGATTTCGCTAGTCTGAGAAGGTTGTAAATTTGGAAAAAGTCGAATTAAACTGGCCAAGCGAGGCTAAAAATTATATCTTTACGTCTTATTGCGTTATATGACACACTAAATGTTCTCAAAAGTAGCTATCATTTCATAGGCCAGAATATATAGTTGCCAATTTTAGCTTCGTTACGCATTATCACTTCGCTGTTGAAATTGATCACTGCCGACCATTTCTCGAGATTTTATTGCAAAAAGGTGAAAATTTGGTTCACTCACAATTAGAAAAGAAAAATTACCTTTATTTATTAGATGACATTTTTACGAGATCGTGTCCAAGAATGTAATAGATTACCATTTTCTTTTCTGGAATAAAAAGGAGAAAACAAACTTGATTACTTTCCCTGGAATTACTTTTAGATTTTTTGCCCTGGCTTTCCTTATCATTTAAAAAAACATCATTTGCAATAATAGAAGTCAGTAATCGAAAACTTTTTAAGGGAGTGAAATAAATAGTAAGTTTTTGGTAAATGTTGACGTGACTCATCTTATGTATCACAATAACCGGTGCTCCTCTTTCAAGGGCGATAACTTACTGTAACTAACATTTATTCTCTGACTACAATATTTAACGAAAGTTTTCCCTTCTTAAGTGAAAGGGGGTTAACTCTTATAAGAGCCCAAATTAAATCATCTGATTATTGATGAGTGTTCACAGTTTCACGAAAGTGTTTTATATTTTCATAAAAGCCCTGCTTGTGTTTTATATTGAATGAAACTTTTAGATAATTATTATCCTGAAACTGTTTTAGTCCATCAAAATAACAGTTTTGATGACCATAATCTTTAACTTAAGGTATTTAATATGTTATTAAATTGTTACTTTATATCTTTGAAGGCTTGTAAAACCCCAAGATTATCAGAAGAAGATAATCAACTAATGAACTTTTTTAATAAGTTGTTTGGTAGCTAATAGCACTGTTATAAAGGGACATCTTTAATAAATGATTGTTTATTATGTCTAAAATCAGTTAACGTAATCACTGTTGTCATGTCAATTGGCTACAATATTAATGACCAGAAAACAAAGAAGCATAAATTTGTCAACTGGTAATTGAAAGCGATAACAGTCTCGAGCACAAAGGGAGTTTAGTGTCGGAGACCACGGTTAAGGAAATTGCCCCGATTTTCCCGCGAGAATTCTTACCGCCCCTAGCGTCAAATATACAGAGGCTTATCGCGCGTTTTAGGTCGTCAACCTACTCTTAAGTGTTATGAGACATAATACACGGTTATTGCTAAACTATGATATTAACAACTCTGGTGTCGATTGTGGCAGTGGAATGGTGGTTAAGTCTCAATTATTGACTACTGGATATCGCCTCACATCGCGAATTAGCAGATCTGTCAATTAATTTCTCTTGGTTAATTTCAGGGTTTCTCGAATCAATCCTTATCATTTATGCTACGAGACATGCCAAGATCGAAGGCTGATATGTTTTCTATGGTGTTAACATTCATGCTTCAAGCTGGTGGAATATCAGTTGCATCTTTGCTCTTGTATAAAATGACTTGTTTCAGACCATTATTTTGCAATGTAAATCAGCACAATTTACCCCATTACCAGAACCACTATCCCATAACTAGAAAAGACCACCTCATTCTACATTAGAGATCAGGGGACCAATTTTGAAGGGGGGGGGGGTGTTTACTACTTTTGAGACAGCAAAGCTTCACCATGTGGGCAACCGATGTCTTTTGAAAAGGGGGTTATCATAAATACATGCTGGGTTCCTGTGTTCGTTACCATTAATATTTTAGAGAAAGAATCATGAAATTAGAAAATTGATGTCAAATCACTTAAGTTTTTCCAGGCTACACTACTATCAATTTGCTTAAAAGAGTTTTTAAAAACTTCGTGTTTGTTTCATCAGTAAAGCTTGTCATTAAGCATGTCTATTACCATTAGCAGACATTGCTTTTGGCAAGAAAACTCGTCGCTTAAGAGACCAAAGATTACCGCCAGACGCGATCGAAACAGTCCATCTAAATATTAAATCCAGAACACTCAGCTCAATAGATGTGTAAAAAGCCGACTCGGGCGTCCGTTTAAGATTCGTCAAGGGAATATGAACGCGGCAAGCTATTTGAGAGATGTTTTAAGAACGATCAGTTCTCATTGAGAAGATTGGGAACAAGATAAATCGCATATTTACATTACATTACTCTTGTTTTTAGTGAAATAAATGCTTCCTTAATCAAATTCTACGCTGATATTGAGGTATGATTATGTCCGCTACATTGGTTTAGCAGATCTTCTAGTTGGATCAGTTGGGGTTAGGATGTCTATATATTCATTAAGTACAGCATTTAGACCACCTCACCCTTCCACGATTTCAAAATATTAAGCGCAGGACTTCACTAAGTACAATTGATTTTACCATTTGACCTCCTCACCCTTTCAAAATTAAGCGCAGGATTGTATAGTTCTATTCCGTTCAGTTGACAAAATTTTATTTTGACTGTTTATGTTTTTGATGAATCCTGATTTGGCCGAGCTTCTTCATAATATCATAATGGTTATTTAACTTGCTACCTAATTATTTCGTCTTCTCCATATTATTTTCTTTTAATTTCTCGAAAAAAATTAATTCTCATGTTAAAGTATGCATACATATGTTGTCTTTAGTCAATAAATAATTCAGTAAAGATCATAAACCCATTATTCTCAACACAATTACTTCATTTCTATGTGTATTTTACTTATAAGAGATCACTCAGCCAAGGGTATTAATTATAAAGCCTGCCCTTTCATATAAAATTGCAGCCTTTTCTGTTCCGTATCGATTCAAGAAACTAGTGCTTTTATTGAAAATTTTGTACAAAAAAGTGAAATTATAATTTTCAAGAGCTATTGTAAGAATATGTTATCAAGATATATTTATTTATTGGTTTTATGTAGATATAAAACTTAACATCATTCAAATATTAATATTTAGTCAAGAAACCACTCGAACATTAGCTGCGTTCGATTACGTATCTGTTTACTTTGGTAATTTTGGTATTTGTTGTATTTCGAGTGTTTCAATATTATCAGTGCAACAATGTTTCTATAACGTTTTACGTTGTGTGTCCGAACCGATCAAAGAAGTAGAAATTGTTGAAGATCTCAATCGAATACCTTCAGAAGTCTTCGGCTCAAAAGAGTATTTTCGGTTTTGGTATCGTTAACATATCGTTGAACTCAGAAGTCTGTTGATGGTTTGGGTTTTATTCGCATGAGTGGCACGGCATCGCTTTGGTGGTTCGTCTGCTATTTGAATAAAAATATGACGTCAAATGATTGATAGCTGACGGAAATATGTCCGAATGGTTTGTTCATTTTTCACGAGGAAAAGTTGATCGTGTAACTAATAAGTACCAATGTTGGTTTCTATGTTAGTTCCGCCTCTTTGAGTTCCAAGACTTTACAAGAACTGAGGCAAAAAGACAGAAACTGTTGAAAAATTCGCGTTAAAAATCTGAAGTTCTACTAGTGTTTGAATAGCATAATAAGCGTGCGTCACTTGACTATACTCGTGAAGAAATTAACACTAATTGTGAAACAAGCGTTCCCTCTCACCGCACTGCAGAGCACATGTGTGTCTCTCGATCATTACGTTAAATCTCAATATTAGTGGTGTCGCTTACAGTATTTGCATTTTGAACCGTGGACGTACAGTATATCTGATTAGAATTCCTTAACTCTAACGAGAGATCGACTCGCTATTTCTCCATTTGTCTCGCTCATTAACAGATCACATGAAAATTCATGTCCATTTATAAGACGGTAATTTACACCAATGGGAAAAACTTGTTAGTTTTCGTCTCAGAGCGAGATTGATTTTGGTGCAGTGCTATATATTACAGTTTCTTCTATTGTGTATTAACTGTGAAACGAACGACATACGACATTTGGAATCGTGGTGACTATTTTTTTGTTGTCTAATGGTCTCATATAATATTTATGTGTAAAACGTGGTTTTAAATGGATGTGTTATTAACTCTCATGGAAATTTGATTAGTATAAAGTTTGTAGAAATCAAAAAGGCTGTTAGTATTTTTATTTTATTAAAAGCCACTGTGGATAATAAAATGGACATGATATATTTTGGAGAGGGTGGAAGTTATAACCCTTTTAGAACTGGATATAATTATTCGCAAATGAATCCCCATTGTAAATATGAATTTCCCTCCGCATGTTCTTATGCTAACTTCAACCAAGGCTCGGAGGGCAATGGGTACTTTCCAACCGCCATCGGGCCATATGGACCTTTCAGCCAGGCAGCGGCTGCAACTTGTGCGAGTTATTTCCAACGAAAGGGTGGCCGAATAAAAGGTATGTTTTGTCAAATTATTTTTCCTTATAAAAATTTTTCCTGCTCCATTTTCCTTAAAATATTTTGATGAAAACAATAAAAATGTCAAAATATTTCAGGTGATTGAACTTTAAAAAAAAAAATGTGATGAAAAACACTAGAAATTCAAAAAGCAAAACAGTCATTTCGCATGAAAATATTGTTCAGTACTTGAGCTTTTGTTCTTCAATTACCTCGATAAGAAATATTGGAAATCTATTTTTTAATGATTTCTTAAGTACGAAATATAACATAATTGTCTCTTTCTAAATAGAAGAAAATAAAATAACATTATATTTTAATAAAAGACTTCTAAATATTTTGACAAATGTATTGAAAGTGACTAGCTTTTAATCAGTATTTTATTGATAACTGTCAAATCGGAGGATTTCATCTGTCAGTCATTTGAACGTACGACATATGAGACGTCTTTCCCTTGTTTCCTTTTCAATGTAATACTTGCTCGCTTCTTGATAGCAAATGTTTTGGTTTTTAGTTATTGCCACAAGAAACCTAGTATTTGAAATGTGACCAAGCGAAACGCCGTCTAATGGGGTTGCCTATATATTTATTTCCCGTCATATTGTTCAAGAAAATTGAAAAACAGTTAGGGAGGAGTAGGCCATCAAGTCTTTACGGATATGAAGCGAGTACGAGTCTTTTAAAACTCCAATTAAGATTTTCCTTTAATAAACTTCTCTAGAGAATTGGATTTTTTGTTGTTGGTGATTCCTGATGAATGAGTGTTCATTTATTTGTAATTAAATCCGAAATCAACTCATGAACGCTTTCCTATAACAGCTAATTAAAGACATTGTTAGACATCCCGAAAACACCAATTTTTCGACTGTTTTTTTAATTTGAAAGCTGTTTACCTGCAACTTATTTCGCAATTTTATTTGAATTTAAACGTGTCCTATTAAGGCTACGTTAAGATATTTCTTTCTCCTTCTGTCTAATAAGTAGCTGCAAATCTTAAATCTTGGAAAATTCATTAAACCTTAATCAAAAACTTACGACACTTCCTTAGGTCTATATCCTGTCTCTTTTTAAAAAGAAGGCACATTTCTACCAAAATCTTCTTAGAACCACAAATTTTAGATTGAAATAGATTCATTGAAATAATTCAAAGGTTATTGAAAGCTTATTGAATCTGTTTGACTTTTATGTTCACTATCAGAAACCAAACTGGTATGTTATTTGTGATTGCACTAACAAAACAGAGTTTTAATTAATATTATGAGAACAAAGGGAATTGGATAGATTTTTAATTAAAACTGTGATAGTAAATTTGATATATTACAAAATGAATTTAAATTTACAATAAATATATGTTAGCATAATTAATGGACATTAATATAAAACCAATGATAATGTCCTTGTATAATAAAAAAAAGTTTTCATTTTATCTCTTCCAACTATCAGTAAGCTTTGTTGAAATATTGAAATTTAAAATTCCCTTTATTTTTCAATCCAAATTAACCTGCAAATCTACTAGGTCTTTGTAATATAAACGAGAATACAGATTGATTTTTCAGAGCAAATTTAAGATATAGCTATTGAGTCTTATTATGCGAATTAATGTTTGTTTGCGTATGTTATTTTTTTTTTCGTATATTATGTTGTTATTAATTCAACTGCAAAATATTGATTTTAGAATTTATTGAAAAAAAGAAAATAATATGTTATATATTCTAACAGCCAAAGTTGACAGTTTTTTTTTTATTTTTAGACATGGTTTGATTTTTCTAATGCAATAGTTATTTTGCTTCAGATAGAACTTAACTGCAGATAGCATTTCATAGCTTGCCTCTGAAACCATATCTTATAGCTTTGCCACACATATCACCTTCTAGATTAGATATCATTAGTTATCAAAGAATCAGACTGTATAATCCAATTCAACTTCCGATAACATAGCCTAATTCAACTTCCGATAAAATAGCCTTATTCAACTTACATAGCATAATGCCACTTCAGATTGTAAAGCCTAAAACAATTTCAGATAGAAGAGCCTTATTCAACTTCAGAAAGCATAGCCTCATTCAACTTCAGATAACATAGCCTAATGCCACTTCAGATTGTAAAGCCTAAAACAATTTCAGAAGAGCCTATTCAACTTCAGAAAGCATAGCCTAATACAACTTCAAATAGCATATTTAAACTTATTTTCAGATATTATAAGTCTTAAAAGCTTTAAATAGCAAAATTCTAGCTGATAGCATATCTTATTACTTTTTGACTTGATTTATTTATTTGAACTGACGTCCAGTGTACGTTTTATCTAAAGTTTCTACAAGTGTCAAATATATATATGCCACTCATGCATAAGAGTATTTGCAAATCGAAAGCCTATCTCTTGAAAATCTAGAAAGATACATTATGACGATGACATTTTAAAGGAGCAAAGATCCAAAGAGACCAATTCTATCTTTTTCGTCTTTCGAAACGGGAAATTTGTAGTTAAGCTTATCATTTATGGTGCCCGTGATAGAAATCTGAGCCTTCAATTTCATAAATATGTGGCAAGAATAACCTGAATTTGAAATTTAAATGGATATTTTAGACCGCGATATAAAGTTAAAAAATATAGAAACTCTTTTCTAAGGTATTGTGTGATTTTCGTGCACTTCTAGTTCTTCTGGAAACTATTTACTCATATCCGAGTCCTAAATCAACACGTTTTAAAGGGTTCGGAGTAGCTGTTTTAGCCAATAGTTTCTTATCAAAATGTATAGAACAAAGCCTTTCCGAGCCAAGATTTGCTTATTTTATAATACCAACATGGTGCTAGCTAGAATCAATCATCAAGCCTTTTGTGGATACTAGATACACATGGAAATAAAGGAAACATCATGTCCTATATCAGTGTCTCCCTAATTTTGCCGAACTAATGGACAAATCGCTCAAAATCGCAATATAGCAGCAGAGCTAATAACTAATTTTGATATGCTTGAAGACGGTTTGATTTTAAATTAATGTCACCGTCTGTTGGTTCCAAATAAAACATGCGATTTCTTTTAGATCCCTTTTGGTAAAATTGTCTTCGGGGACATTGTGGCACTCCCGATTCCTTCTCAGAAGCTTCGAGGTGAAACCTCGCGGAAAATTAGCCGCGAGACGAAACCTGGTCTCTTGGGGCGAGATCGCATGGTGATCGAACAAAACTGGAATTCTAGAATAATTACTCGAGATATTCTAAAACGAAACATTTTTTTAATCCCTAATATCATTAGTTATATATCAATTTTGGAAAAATGATTGTCTTGTCTTTGGTTTGATCACTGGTATTAGTGAGACATCAAAAGGAATTAAGACGGACGAGCTTGACCGGATACGATAAAAAACAATGAAGCATTAATACCTTGCATCAGTATTATATGAAATTAGTATTGATGACAAATAAAGCGGAACGAAAGTATATAACTACACGTTAGGGATTCTTTTTTGTATGATTATAGTTAATGAACATGTTTTTGATTTCATTTTTTTTAATAGGTATAACCTTGGTTTTTGTATTTTGGGCTCTTACAGGAACATTATAATGTGCTGGAATGAAGAATGTACTGTAATGTGGGTCGGCCATCAGTACATAGGTACATTCCTATTTTGAATATTGTGGTTATTCTACTGGAAAACAGTATTTCACCATAGAATGTTTTGGTCAATGTTGTCATTTTGCCCGGTCCCTGTTGGATAATAGAAACATAGAACATTCGAATAATGATCTTGTCAGTGTTGGAGATTGTCATTTTGCCCGGCCCCTGTTAGATAATAGAAACTAAGCACTTTCGAATGATCTGGCCAATGTAGTCCATTTGTCCGGTTCCTGTTGCATAATAGAAACAAAGCACTTTCAAATGATATGGTCCGTGTTGGAGATTGTTATTTTGCCTGGTCCCTGTTGGATAACAGAAACATAGCACTTTCGAATGATTTGGTCAATGTTGGAGATTGTCATTTTACCCGGTCCCTGTTGGATAACAGAAATATAGCACTTTCGAATGATCTGGTCAATGCTCGAAAATATTGGAATTTGGCTCGATCCCTGTTTGATTATAGACACGTGTACATTGCACTTCGAATGTTATTGTAATTAATTGTGGTCGAGTTGAAATCTCAATAGAAAGCATCAGGTGCTCAAGAGAGACGTGTCAAACATGTATGTATTTAAATCGATACCTTACTTCAAAATATCTTTAAAGATAATTGCATTAATTCCAGACCGCATTATTACAATCTATAATGTGTTTTTTCAAATATAATCAACGACTCTTAAAGTAGACAAAACCTTAAGAATATAGATCTCAACATCACATCACTTGAGTAAAAAATAGGATCTAAATGAGCCACTCCAACTTTTTAGGCATTTAATGAAGTGAAGCCACTCGAATTGGCTACAGTCAATTGACGGCCTTTTCACTCAATACTTAAATATGAATACTGAAATGAATATTGATAATATGAATGATAATTCAAATCCATTGACATGTAAATAATACGAAATTTATTTGTGACAACGTTGCACAAAATTTTCAATATGCTTATTAATTACAAATAACTCAGTGCTGAAATACTGTATATTAATTAAACAAGATAATCTAACAAGAAATTTTATCGCATCATAGTTACATGTATTATATTTAGTAACCAAGTACAGCAAAACATACTCAGTGCTGTTGTTTAGGAAAATACGAATACAAAAAGCGACTATTAAGACGATTCTTAAGCAATGAAACACCAATACGACATAATTGATCACTTTAGCAAAATACGATGCACCTGAAAAATACGATTATGCATCAAAAAGATACGAATAATTAGCAAGATTGAAATTTCAGGAATAATATTACATCAGTATAATAGGTTTAGGCTTTGGACATTTGTGAATGGTTAATAAGGCGAGGCATCCATTGGACTCGTGCAGGAAAGTCACAATATCACAACGAAATATTTCACATTTAGGTAAAATTTCAACTCTCTTAAAAGCGAGAAAAAATATTTTCATAATTATATTCAAGATAATATTTCATTTATAATGTATGTAAGTTTTGGGTTTCTGCATTTTATAATTAACTTTAGTAAAGCTAAATGTAGACGCAATTTGTTTATTGTTTACAATTCTTTTATCAAGCCAAGATGCCGATATATTGAAAAGTCATTTAGTGTAAACAAACTGTTGCATATTATTGCAGTTTCATTTAACTATTTGGACACTGTAAGAAAATTTAAAAGTTTGTTTGTTGCTTAATTGGATTTTAGTACAAAATATATGTACTCACTGAACTATTTAGTTCAGCTGCACAGAAAGGGATGAATAGTGAAAAGCAACCCGTTCAATATTGGAATGAGCTCAAAATTTAAAAGGAAGGGGCATGGACAGCCCCCTCCCCCACTCCGTTGCTACGGAAAGCAAAAAGTACCACTTTTTCGTTAAAAATTCTTCTGGATTCTTTTGTTACTCTTTTACCATCTTATCCGCTTTATGGTTTGGTATAAAAAATCACTGTGATAATAATGCCCAGCAACGATAGTTTGTTTCATGCCAAGATTTTGTACTGATGTTGAAACACACAACAAGAAAAGACCACGCATTAAATTAATAATTACATGAGAGTTTCAATATGCTTTGATAAAATTAATGAGGAGCCATCAATTCCTATAAAATAATGTTTTTCAAATTGGATTCTGACAAAAAGATATACTTTGCATTTTATTGTGGATATTCCATTTCTCCGATTCTAATCTTTCGAGGTTCAATAGATAGATCATCAAAATTCCACCGCTTTTATAAAGCGATTAAAGAAACAATTATATTTTATTTGTAACTCCAATCAATTAAGTTCAAATAATTCCGCCAATGTTATTGATAGAATTTTATTGCCCTCCGAATAAAACTGACGGATTTGTTTGTCTCATGTTTTTGTGTGTTATGGATGTCATCTGCTAGTTATGTACTCAATGGACAGCGTATTGGTCATCTGGCCGAAATTGAATAGTGACCAGTACAATGGTCAGCTAATAAAAGAGCAATAGAAAGTAATTTGTCCCCTAAAATTTCATCTCTTAATTTGTACAGCTCAATGAAGCTCGTCTAATGCTCTCTATTGATCAACACATGTTGCAGCGGTCAGTTCGAGTGGTCATTATGATGAGTCCGAGTTGATTGACCAGTGTCCGGTGTAAGAGGTTTATTGGGAAGACAGGTTCCGATTGGCATTATGTAGATACATTGTCAGGTGTTATAGAGTCTATTAAAAAGTAACAATGCTACATTAATATGAGTATAATGCACTTCAGTTGTTAGTCAGCCATTTTGTTTTCAATGTTTTATGGGGATAAACTTTCGGTGTCTCTTTTTATGTTGCAATTATAGATATTGTATTAGATACTTCAGATTTTGCATCATCTTGTTCCTTTGTTGTAAACATCTACAGCATCCTTATGGAGTTTGTTAAACTGAGAATATGACTAAGGATAGAGATCGCTATTTTGCAACAGAAAGTATGACGATTCCCCATTTACTAACGGTTTCTAAGGCTGTTATACAACAGAAGAGGTCACCAGATTATTGTACCAACAAAACTACATACCCTATCTACCAGGACCATGCCGCTTTTAATATTGACAGGCGAAAGAAAACCGAAAACAGAGGAATTCGGAAGTATTATCTCGGTCCATACATGTGTGTGCTTTTCACATAATAATTAATATGTTTGAGGGACATGTTTTTGCTACAGTACCTTCGTCCTATTTCAAATTCCAGAAGTTCGGATTTAACAGCAAGAGTAGGTGGATAAAAAAGACTGGAATTAATTATCATGTAACACAATTCTACAAATTCTAAAAATATATTTGTTCTTTGGACCGTTTTTGTGTTTAATTTTGCATTCAGGATTTTGAAAATTGTACAAAAAGACAAAATTATAATTATATTGCTGTCAGTTTTGCTAGTTAGATCCAGCGTGTTATGAAAACAATATGCCACGATTTTACAGGCATAACAGATTTCAATTCAAATTCATGTTTTAATGAGCAATTGCATTCGAAATTTAAATAAATGCAGCTTCCCGTCGCGACCTAGATGATAACTGTAGGCCTATATATGTAAATAAAAATACTGTAACCGTGAATATGTTGTCTAGTTTACCACCCTACTACAATTAGAATAAATTTCATGAATATAAAATATGGTGAAAAATCAATGGAAAATGATTAATTTAGGCAAATTACAAACAGGTAGAAGTCATGCTCAATTACTGTAGTTGATGGGAGGACAATTTTCAAACATATTAAATTGTTATCTAGATTCAAAATCAATGAAATTTAATGAATATATTGTTGAAATGTAGTCTGTAATAATCGATTCGCAGTTGTATTGTAACTTTGTTTTTGGCTCATTTTATTCCCTTTTAAATGCAGTTGGCGATTTTCATTATCATATTGATAAACTATTTGCTTGTGATTGTTTTTTGTCCAAATTTTCCACAGTGTTCTTATCGCTTTTCATTTTCAATTGTGGCCTTATAAGATGCACGGCCTGGTCTTAATCAAATATTTTTAGGAGATTTAAGAAAAGATGAACTTTAATTTGTTCTGCAAGAAAATTTAAAAAGTACAAAACTGAAAATTTCTGAACCAGTCTGTGCTATTTGGTCATTTTGGCAGGTACTATTTATTTAAGAATATGCTTTATCATACACTGCAAGATCATCATCATCATCATCATCATCATCATCATCATCATCATCGTCATCATCGTCGTCGTTGTCATCATTTCTATGAGGTTCTAAACAATGTAACGTAAAACTCAATTAATCCCAAATCTAGATTTTTTAATAGATCACACCTCAAAAAACGTTTTTATCAGCATCTTCGCCTTAAGAGTCGCCATGTTCTGAACAAAAGGACCAATGAACATTATAGACCGTTAATGCACCCCTTGAAATCGCCCACTATTGAAAATAACGTCCTTTTAAATGGGAGCGATGTGATATCAAAGTCATATGTTTGTCCCGTTTTCAAAAGCATTAAATCAAAATTCAGTACAGTGACAATAATTATTGCTTTGAAATTTGCCGAATATGGTATCAAAATATGAGGATCCTATGCAAATTGTTCTTTTGCATCTATTTTGTATTTTGGCGACAAGCTCGTGTGAAAAACATGGTGAATGGGATACTTGGCTATTATCATATAGATAGCTATTACCTCTTTAGAAATGCACTTATTCATTGCTTCTACAAGATGCCGCCTTTCTTTACAAATAGATAGATTAAATCATCGAAATTTGGCGCCTTATCCGACGGTTCAATGTTTATTTTATTTCAATGGTTTTTTGTACTGATAATTTGCTTCACTCATTGAAATGGATAAAGTGTATTGAGAAATTCATGTGGTGTTATATGATAGCTTCATTACAAATTTCCATGATGCAATTTCTTTAAGGTGACCGAATGCTGAGAACCTGTTTTTAAGGAAAACTTTAAGGCTTAAGGCTTATGAATTAAAACAAAATTTCCCCCTGCTGTTCTACACCATTTTTAGGTATCCGAACGTTACTTTAACTGTAAATGAAACACTTCGATCTGATATTTATTGTTTATAGTATGTATTAGCATTTTGTATCAGAAACTATTGGAAAACAATCCAACGTCGCTGTAAACTTTAAAAAACGTTGCAATCACGCCTTATAAAGGCTAAAATCTCGCGAAAAACACGTGTTACCATAGCCACTTATTTAAAAATCAAGTCACTTGATAAGAAAAGCTTGCATTCGCCGAACAAGTTAATATACAGTAATTATATACAGAACATATGTTTTAACAACCTGCTGCTACAAAAAATTATTATGTTCACGTTTCCCATTTCCATTTCAATTCATGGACGCTATGTTTCGCGCTGTGCACGTGTGAACGCACGGAGGGGCTCTGAATGACATTCCTCTCCACGATGTATAGATAACATAAGTCAAAAATTTTCAATTTGATTAATATGAATACCATTTCATTAGATATTTGCTGTGTTGAATCTATTTATTAGAGAGAACAACCCTGTTAAATAATAGAACAAAATGTTATGAGAATTTGAATGTCGGGGAATATATGAGGGAAAATGAATGAATGAGTTTTGTCTTGCATTTACCATTATTTCAAATATAAATTTTAAAAAAAATCTACATATAATACCAAAATAAACAAGCCGAAAAATATTATCAACTGAAATTAGGAATTTAAGCAAGAAGTCTGAAGTCATAAGGAAATACATGGTGTAAGACATGGATACCATCTTAGACCTCAATTGTTCAATGTATATATAGTGGTCGATAACATAAATTGTTGTTTATAGATGAATGATGGAATAACTTACCTATCGAACTGTTGCCGATTCTCCATCGTCAAACTGAAAGAATATACGACTATTTCTCGAAAAATTACCGTTAAAATCTATAAAAAGAGTGGCGAAATGAGTAATCCTGACAAAATCTGGTGCAAGCATCTAATCTGCACCTTTTTGGCTCAATGTCCTCAAATTCAAAGTTCACTTAAAATTTCACCACCAGCTTAAGCTAAAGAAGCTTCCTTAGAAGAAATATATGTTCGTCACCTTCTCGATTTGTTTACTTTATTTGATTTATACTTCGTACAAAGATTTCTCAGGTCCGTTTAAGAATTTGAATCGCTTCAACAAAAACCTTTAGAGATTAATGAATAAGTTAGATGTAGGCTTTTTCATGTTCCAGTGATTTATAGGATTATGTTGGATTATTGTACCTTGTATTTAGGATTAGATGGAATTAAGACACCTCACTTCACTGATAGCTTATGACTTCATATCAGTTGCTTTAAGCTTTCTAATTAGATGGCTAGATTTGCTATTGTTGAATTATTAGCGTTTATCAAAGGCCAATTGATATGTCAATCACCGTTGCATCTAAAATTCTCTGGAGGCCTGTAAGCCGATGGCTAACGAGATAGAAATCCGATCGTCCTAGATGTTTGACTGATCGCGTTTTGGCACTGAAGGTGACCAGTGGTCATCTAAGGTGGTCATCTCTGTCTAGTCAGCGTTGATCAGATTAAAGATTAGGACACTAGATTTACTATGTTTCACACTTTCCCATTGAGACGACGTTGGTTGGATTGAAAGTTTCGCGTCATTGAAAGAAACGAGTGACAGCCATTGCACTCTATTTTATTTTGCATCAGTGATGCCATGAGAAGATGTTTTTGTTTTCTTAAATATTAGAGGCAAGATTTATGCTAAAAAATAAACCAAGGTCGTGTTTGAAAAAAAATATAAGTATATTATAAGTTGAATATGTGAGGGAGGTTAAGGGGTATTGTTCGATTTGCTAGGGAGGAGGGGAATTTTTCGATTTGCTATTCCAGGGAGGAGGTGGTATTTTCTCAATCAGCAGCTAGTCCACAAGGAGGGAGTATGTTCCCGATCTGCTGGTCTAAGGTGGGAATAGGGAGCATTTTCTTAATCAGCTGGTAAAATGATAAATCCTATATTTATAGCAAATAAAATAGAAATATGAAATAACATCAGCAGCTATGATGCCATGTCGACAAGGGAGTCGTAAAGTGTCCTGAATATGAGTTTATGGTACTTGAAGGATACTAATTTCAATCAATCAATATATGATATTTTGTTTTTATGAATGAAAATGTTATTGCATTGTTTTGAAGTATGATTTAGAGGGTTTGTTATGAATTGTAACATGTACTTCTATGTTGCACACAGAAAAAAGATGCAGGTAAACAAATGTTGAATTTGGAATGATAATGAAATCGAAAACTATTCTTGTCGGGATTTATTTTCATCAAAACATCAAAATTAATTTTGGAGAAATATGCATTTCAATATATTGAATGATGACGCCCACAATTTGCTTGTCTAAACTTAAAAGTAACAATTAAATTGATTCTATTGATGGCAATTAAAAACGTAAAAAGAAAAAAATAGTTTTGTGGTAATGGTTGCGAAATCAGCTGCTTTGTCTCGTGGAAATTGACTCATTTGAGTCTGATGACCTTTAACGATCGACCTGAAAAGTTGTTGATTTCTTCAACCAAGTCTGAAATAATATAAATACTATCGCACACTGCAATATCCACACAGAAATGTCTTGTGAAAAAAAAACATTACACTATTTTAGGTTTTCGTTGTTTGTCTTTGTTTATTTGTATTTTACAAGCACATACTTTGCGACGTTTCTACTAGGGTTCCGTCTTAGCAAGCTATGATGTTTAATATGCAGTGTAATTAACATTATTAACGACATATGTCATGTATTTTAATTTTAAAACTTAAAGGTATGCAGTCGTGTGACTTTTACATTTAGAAAACCTGAACTTTCATCATATTAGCAATTTAACTCTATTGTTAGTACCAGGAACCAAATGAAAAGTACTCATTAAGTGTTTCTGCAGGCTGAATTTGAAGTCTATCACCGTGCTTTTTGTGAGAATGCTTTTCTTATATCACCTTAACACCGGATAAATAGGATTATTTAATGAAAACATCCCTTCCAATCGAACGAACATCATTACATCCCAACAGACATTTTACCATTGCAAACTGTTGATTAGCCAACGTGATGTATTATCTCATATATTTTAATGAATTCATTTTTAATGAGCTCACGTCGAGTTGATAATATTTATTATAATACGATCATGATTCATTTATAGCCTGATTTTCATCTTTCATACCATTTATACATACTAGATTGTCCGATATGGTGCTAATTGGTGCTGTTTTAAGACCATTTCAATATATGAACATCAGATAAGCGTCAGTCATAAAAGCACTTTAAATGGTTTGTGCTTTTAAACTTATTCGCTTTTTTTTTTACTTTTCATTCCCTTTGTTGTATTAGATAGTATAGATTTGTCATATGTAATACACCCTTTTATTTTCTTTCATTATTTCATTTTAATGGATTTACGAGCTTTATCTTAGATTTTCTTGTCCTTTGAATCTTAAAAAATCATAATATATTAAAAATTATAACTTCAATTCACATTCCAAGAAACGTATTACATAAAACAAATAAAAAGAATAAGTTATGCAGAACTTTCTCTTGTGATATATACTATCAAAATGACAATATAGCTGAGCACAATTTGGCTCAGTGCACATAGACCAAAAATTAACCAGCACGTTCCTTCTGCGAGACACGACGTTCAGACCCTGTTCATACCGTCAAACAGTTTTCAAAATGTTAAAAACAGATTGGTGAAACCAGCAATAGCACCCGGATGACATGGTATAATTCTTGTAGTTGGGGAATGTCACAATTTATGTCCTTGCAGCATACATCGAAATTAACCTTCAGGCATATAAGGGTGACGAACAAACGGTGGAGACGATGTAGCATCATTTGGTATAATACTTACTCATTGGTTCAGAGATATGCGACGTCAATCTGAATTCTTAGAATATACATATTAAGATTGTAAATGACTTCGAATTTATTAATGATATAATCAAAATGTACAGTGATGAATCATTGCAAATTTAGGTTGAGAAAAAGTAGGTATAAGAGAAGTTGAAAGCCTCGATATAAGTAAAACTTTTAATAATTACCCTTAATCATATAGTCATTACTCTACAAAATATTTAAAATTGTTCCTTAAATGGATTGATGTCAATTGAAGAAATATTTTGCCCTTTGTTTGTTTTCAAGGTAATTGAGACATGCATAAATTAACTAGTAAATTTATCAGTTATAACTACTCTCCTTTAAAGACTTTTTTGTTAAGTCAATTGTCAACGTTTTAATGTTTTTTAGGGGATTTCTGACTTTGAATTGAAACGATTTATAGATAATTACAACCGAATCTAAGTTTTCTATGTTCGACTGATATACATTCCTTACTCTGCCTGTCTAAAAAGTAAAAATGAATTAGTCGCTCATGATGTCTTGATTAGGCTATCATTAGGTGTACCATTATAAGCAATCACTAGTTATTTACTTGTTATAAGAAATTAGTTAAAAAACATAATACGATAGAAAAGTGTTTCTCTATAGAGTTAAACGCAGATTCTATTTCATCTATTACAATTTATTTTCCTTGTTTTAACTTCTGAACCTTATTTTCCTTGTCTCTATTCTGAACCTAATTTCAATGTAGTTCCTTAATATATTACTCAACCTTTTGACACTTTTTTGAGAGTATATTATGAACACTAGAGGAAATATTTTCGATTTTGTTTGGACCGGGTTTGGATGGATGTGTACTTCTCATGGTAGACCCTATGTTAGGAAAATCATTGTACACATATGATATATTAATGTATAATAACTATAAGGTATTTAGCCAATGTTAAAGCATTCTATGTATAAAATATGATATCAATATTGTATGTCTATAAGAAGATGGACAGGTTTCAAAACTTGAAATTTAACAATAGTCAAGTATGATTAGTGGTGAGTGATAATACCGGATTGTGATTGACAGCTGGAACGAATCACGTGATGCCCTTATACGGCATATGATCGCGACACGATGGATTGCTCGAGCACAAATAAATTTCATGCTAGAACGAAAAACGGGAGGTGCTTAGCGAATCGATAAGCTTCGTGATATGCAATCATTTGCTAAATCGCTGGTATTCCTTTAGAATTTATGTCAAATACTGTGATGCTTTCTTATATTTCATGCTCCGCGCTTCAACGAGTTCCTATATACCGATGATCTAAAACTGTTTTCGAAAAGCCCAACTTGGTGACAATAGCTTGGGAAAAAGGCAGTCAGTGGAAAGAATATTTTGAGTAAGCTGTGTTTACGTGACTGTTATTGTTTCTCTTCAATTATATTTAACTGTATGGAACGACGATTGCCTATGTGAAGGTATCCAACTTTGAAGAACTAGACTGTGAAATTGCCCATCGGGGTCAACAGTTCTCGCTGACTCTTACCTAGAATTCACCGACTTCCTACCGAAACAATCTAAGATATTTGCGTTTTCGTCGAAGAAAATAAGTAAATCTAAAAATCAAAATGGACTTAGCGGCAGCTTATCGTTATCATCACCACCATCATCATAATCCGAACTTTTCCGTCATGGACTACTACCATTCATGTAAGAGTAAGTCGGTTTTAACATTTTCTGTTATTTTCTTACGTTTCATGACGTTTGTTATTATTTACAACGTTCTTTTGATTATTTACTATTTTATTTCATATTAAAAGAATTTATTATTTCCCTTGTACTTTAATATTTTATGAGATCTATATTCATTTCGTTATTAATTCAAATTATTATTATATTATATTTTAATAATCAATCACTTTAGAAAAAATCATGAATAATGATCTAAAAACTTTGTCAAAGGCTACAGCATAATCCATTCTATTTTTATTATTAAAAAAGGTCATTTCTCATGATTTTAAATAATCATGTGATATTATGATATGACTATAATGCTATATTTATTATGAAGTCATATGATAATAAATGTTATATATAAAGTTATATGATCATTATGTTGTATGTATTGTTATATGATAATATTATATGATAAATGTGTACAAACGTATAAATGATCAAGCTCAGTCATATTTTAAATTTACAACTCATATCCTTACATATTATACTCTTTTAAAAGATAAAAAGGGTTCTATACCTTGACGAGGGCAGTGTTGGTATTGACTGTACCGAACACCATCTTATTCTAGATGCAATTGTTATATTTGTCTCTGCGGAATTCTATAAGTCATATGATACCAAACACACGCATTGGAAGATTAATCACTGCTTGATGTACTTCCTATAAAATGGCTCCGAATTAATTTTTCTGATTGTAGAATTTATGATTCTTAATTCGTGCTGTGGGTTCGAAAATATTTTTGAGAAAGAAACTCAAATTAAATTATTGTTTTCGTCTGAATATATTTAAACAAATATACTGTATATAGTTTTAAGGTTATGTCATATACGTTTTCATTTTTTTTTTCACTTTGCTTGACTATAGAGAAGTATTTTTAAATAGGACGTCCTATGCTACATAATATAAGAAAAGTAATCAATTTTGAAATTAATTTCAACATTTTGTCGTACATAATAAAATTGTTATTGATTGTGTTCGCCGTCGTATTTACAGTGAAAACTGAAGGGATTGTATGTTAGATTTATATGTGTCATTTCATTCAATCTAATATTTTCATACATTTTTTCCACTTCACCTTAAAATTTTTGTCATATTTTCGGCCATTTCATTGAATTGAATTTCAATACATTAAACCTTTTATTATATCGATGTGTGACTTTTGTGAAGTGAACTTTTTATACCTTCTTGTACAATTTCAGAACGTATTTTCAAACGTTTTATACCACGTTGAAAACGCAAGAATAGAGTTACCGTAATGACAAAGCACAAATCTTTGAAATATAAAGTATTTTGTTGAATTTGGGGGGATTTTATTTCAAAAAAAAATATTCCTTAGCAATTTCTAAGGTAGCAGGCCGTAACGAATTTGAAAAGAGACCCACGGGGCGAATAATAGTATTTAAGATACAATCGGAGTTGAAGTTAAACTGAGTTACTGACGGGTAACGACTCGTAAATATCTTACAAAATTTATAGCTCAGAATTGCATTAGATTTTGTTTTCAAAACAGAATACATTTTTGTGTGTGTGTGTGTCTTTATGTGAATTGCTAAAAGAATATGATGCAAAAAAGAAAATATTAAGAGATTTTTTTTATTATTGTTAAAAGGCGTGCTGTATACTAAGCGACCTAAATTTTAATGTGTAAAAGTTTGTTAATTCGAAGCAATTTCCACTAATTTCGTCTAATGTATTTCTACGGCAAAAGGTTTGAACAGTAGAATTAAATCGAACGTAGGAATGTAGAGAAATATTTTACTAAGAGGTGCGTTTCATAAACACATAATATTAAGTGAAAAAAAAAACTGTGCAAATTTATTTTCAATTGTGTGGAGATATCTTTGTATATAATCGCTGGCTTATTGTCCAAACTTTATCATAAAATCTGTAAAATATCGCTCCCATGTTTAAAAATTGATAAGTAAAATTTTAATATTCTTCAGAAGCCTTGCCTTCTTTTGATAGATAATATACCCATCATAAAGATGGGTTTTGAGATTAAAACCTTGTTTTAATGGGTACTATTTACTATATAGGTCACGAAACTCAAGTTTTTACCTGAATTTTGAATTTCGTGCTTGTAATAAATAACAACCGTTTGTTTTCGTACTTTTTCAACCAATGCAAATAATTTCATCGTGGTTTGCTGATAAGGTGTTAGTATGAAAAATTAAAAAAAATGGGTATTTTATGAAGTTTATAGATACTGGGTTAAGTCACAAGTAGAGACCATGGCTTACAGCATGTAAAATAAATAGGGTTTCATAATGCCCCCAAAAATGTCAGAATTTCGAATAACATTTTATTATACTATGATTAGGGAAACAATATAAAGGGGTACGTCACTAATATTAAGTCTCAGATTTTAAAATAAATTGACGTGTTTTCAAATCGTTTATTGAATAGATAAATTTGGTTATGATATTGCTCAAAATAGTCGTGATTTTAGATAATAAATAAGTATTTTTAGTAGGTTAATATAATTCATTTTCTAGTTAAGAAGTAGTTTATTAGTAGATTGACTATAGTAGATGACGAGATAATTTAGTAATGTTTGTTGATTGTCATCTACTGTTTTCTAAGTACAGAAATATTATTGATAAGTTTCTGACAGCAATTTATCATTTGGTTCTGTACAGTCTAAGTTGTTCGAATAACTAAAGTTGAAAACGAAATCAACATGGTTCAATAATTGGGATTCGCTAAAAACAATTCGAATTTCCATATCAATAAGTGATTTAAATTTGGATGTCTCTATTGATGGACTTGTTGTAAACCACAAACAAAACCTATTTGTAAGGTGTTCAGTAGAATTGGATTATCCTAGAATTTACAAATTGAGACAAATAAAGATTAAAAGATAATCCACAGAAACAGTTGATCTCCATCAAGCGTTTCCTAACTTTTTAACAAAATATTTGTTGTATTTAACACCGTCAATAGCTTTCAATTAATCCAATAGCTAAATATTATTTCAAAAACAAAATCGAGGTAAAATAAGTGTCAGTTTTGTTGTGGAATGACCCGTATCAGGACAATAGAGTCGATTAGTGGAATTAAGTGATTAAAATGGACAGTTAGGACCCTCCCACCATTATTTTACAGACCCTTCAAAATTCTGTCGGAATGACCCTTACTGGCCAGGGGATGGTCAAAAGTTACTAGGTTCTGCCTGAATGCTTTTTACGACCCGTACATTTGGCTAACAGCAAGTATTTAGTACCTGTTAGACATTAGTCGCTTGGTGGCTCACACTCGGGGCATTACTGTTTTCTATTTACCTCTCAGGCATATCTCAACTGAATCATGCAAGCGAGTTGGACTAATTTTGCCCCGGCTCCTCATTTTGGATATCGCCATTGTGCGCCTAACTTTATAAACGATCAGTTTTCAGGTAGGATGTTATACTTATTTCTTTTCACATTATTTTCATAATTATCTTGTACTTGTTTGAACTAAACATTTGGCACAACGTTATAGTTGTTTTATTTCTGCCAAACGCGAGTTATCTAATCATGTTGTACCCAATGGACGTCTGCGACAACTTGAGTTTGGTGCAGCTAAAAATATGTCCACGGAATTTTTTTGCTCATTTGCCATTCACCCAAAGTAAATGGCACTGATTTCTTGGAGCATTCGATTGTTTAAATCAAGCTCTACGACGTACGAACTTCGTATTTATTGCCATGGGACGTCTGTCATAAAATGTTTTGTCAGTTCTGTAAATATTTTAAAATATTAACCTTTCATCGCACTGATTTCTTGAAATGGTTGGATACTTTAAATCAAGTTGAAGATTTGTGTTGCCTGACATGGGACGTCTGTCACAAATTGATTTCTAAGTTTTCTATAAATATTAGAATCGTTCAATAGTTGTGTGAACTGATTTCATTTCTTGGCCCATGTAATAAAGTTCTATTTGATTGTATGTGCAATACTAGCAAGGGACGTATTATGTATTTATAAAATTTGATTAGAGCAATGTATTGTTATCATTCTATGATTTTTTCATTATAATAACCATATTTGTTTTCACTTTATTATTATTTTATCGACCACAAATCGTTATTTATGGCTATTGTCGAAACCTGATCTATCTTTCAATATCATTCCTTCATCGAATCGACTCAAATCATTACCATTAAAATGCGCCTGTAGGCTACAGACAGCACTTTGTTGTGCATCCATTCAATTTGTATTCTCACTTTGAATGCAGCTTTTAAGTCTTTGAGCAATTGAATTTTAGTTTTTTTTTCCTGTATTTTGTATTGTCTTTGTATATAAATAGCCTATGAAATTGATATATAGATAAATAAATTTATGTATATCATCGACATTAGATTTACATCTCTTAATTACATCTGATTTTATTAGATTTTTATTTCAAATTTCAAAAGTTTCTACGTTTTGATTTAATTTTCATGTAATTACTACTAGTTTGTGAGCAGTTCTCGTAGTAAATGAAATGTGTAAATGAAAACGTATATTATTTGTTTTGAGATGAATATTTAAAGGCTTGTGAATACAGAAGGGAATTTCGGATTGATTCAACAGACGACATCTAACGGGGGCGTACAAAAGTAGCATTTTTCCGTCTGTTGGTTGTGTAAAAATACAGAACACAGTTAATCTGAAACGAATTACATATGAGGGCAATGGGTAGAATAACGTTTACAGTTGTAGTAAAAAATAGGCAGATATATAAAATGTGAACGAAACATCATTAAGTAATAGAATATCTTTGATCCTTATGTCGAACGCGCCTTCGTATTTATTTATATTTATGTGATTGTTTTCCTTTCTTTTTTGTTGTAAATACATCATGTTTATTTCGAAAACCTGGAAAACTAATCTAGTGGATTATTATATCTTCTTCTCAAAACATTCACATAACATTTGATGCTATGATTTTCTGCTTAAGTCTTTAAGTTGATTTTTCTCTTCTCGTAAGGAATGTGTACTCTAGGTCGTATCTTTATTGTGTTATTTCATATTTTTCAACATGTTATTTTTTTTTTACACACTTTGACTTGTACATTGCGCTTAAAACAAATTATTAAGTATATATCAGTATACAGTATTTACTCAATTTGACAATTTTCCAATATCGTTTAAGTCAGCCTATAGATATAGACTGGATCGCATAAAAAATAAAGTTGTTGAGTTATTGATCGTATTCCATTTCTTTCGTTGGGGTTTAACGATACAAATTTGCATCTTTTGCAAATAATATTGTTCGGCACTTGAAGCAAATGTTTTACTGCAGTTCATTATATTCAATTTCAAAGAAAGAGCCGCTGAATTTTTAAGTGGGGGATTTTTTGTGCCCATTTTCAAAAAGAATAATCAAAATGAACACTTAGCCTACTTGAATGGCCATTCAATACGCCTATATCTTTTAAAATCCTAATGTAAAATGGGCGAATATTTATTGAAGAAATGTAAAGGCCTTGTTCAAGTTCTGATTGAATCTTTTTAAACTATGGCATCTCGTTAAAAACTAGTGTTGAAAGAGTTAGAGTAAGGTGGGTTGGGTAGCTAGGATGTCTAACAAGAAGTAACATTGAATAGGTTGAATACGAAGAATAAATGAATTCATCGAGGCGTGGAAAAGTTCTCTCTTGTTATTGCCCCTTCAACTAGGCTATTTTGTTAATATTTTTCTCTCTATATAACAAACATTACTTGACGATATTTTATTAAAATAGACATCTTTTGATTGTTGTCGAAATACTTCACATTTCTCAAATATTGTGATTTGTATAAAATAAATGGGAAGCTTATTCTTGATTTGTCGTTTCTCAATTTTAACTTTTCTTTCTGGATACTTATGTCAATCTTCAAATGGACGAACACAAAATTTCGAAAATTGAAATAAAGAAACTTTTGTTATTAATTAATTTACTCGAACTTCTTGATCTTTTCTTAGATTTACAATCAAACGTCAGCATTTTGTGTGCATTGTCCATTACATAATTTTAGGCGTCACCGAAATCAACTTTAGACGTCGTCACGTTCAATATGCACACATTTTTCTGTTATTTTTTACATTATATTTAATTTGTTAAATCCGCATGCGATTTAATAATTTTATGAATACGTATTTTCATTTTGCACATGGCACATGTTGACTGTATATACTTCAAGTTCGCGTTCGAAATCAAAAATATTTGTACATTTAGCTTTTTTAAAATTATCAGACTATTATAAATCCATTAAATATAATTGGTAATTATTTGCCAAATAGTCGCACCTTGTGTACAATGCACTATTCTACTACTCTACTTATGATATGATGTGTGACTATTTAAAATTCATGAAACATTTAGCAGAATATTCAAGCATAACTGCCATAAATATGACTATCTTGTATATTGCAAATTAGAATCGTATTATATATGTTATGCATTCAATTGATCAAGATTTACGTGACGATTATTTCAATTGAAGTTTTAATGTTCAAAATTAGCTTACATATCTTATATTTATAAGATATTAAATTATTTGCATATTGCGCGATGATATTTGAACTATTGAGCTACGGCGAGAAAAAATTATAATTATGAAACGGTGGATTGTGATTTGAGAAAACATTTCGTATTATGATTAAAAAGCAGACATCTGGTCATCCGTGTGGACGAAGATTAAGACAATTGATATACTTAAACATTGCGAATGATTTTAGTCCTTTTGAACTTTATGACGACCTATATCATATACGTGTCTAATATTTGAACCTTCTCTCATCTGTTAACTAAACTTTTGATAATATTTTTACTTCTAGGCCATGGAGGTGTAAACCAGTTAGGAGGCGTCTTTGTCAATGGCAGACCTTTACCTGAAGTCGTCAGAAACAGAATAGTAGATTTAGCACACCAAGGTGTTCGACCATGTGATATATCTAGACAGCTCCGAGTTTCACATGGCTGTGTCAGCAAGATATTAGGAAGGTAAGGTGATCAACTGTAACATTTTCCATTCTGCCTTGTTCTCCAGAATAAGTACCCACAAAAAAAAATTTGCCCTGATGCTATAGCCTAAATTTTGGGGATCTGAATTTCTGAGTTCTTGTTGGCCCAATGATTCATCTGTACCCGAATCCCCTTAAAGATTATGTAAATCGAACAACAAACCTCGGAAATATAGCCTACGATCAGTTTCAAATGATAGATTTGTTTACACTTTGGTTTTGTTTACACTTTGCTTTGTTTACATTGGTAACCATTGTTTTCATTTCACTATAAAGTGTTGGTCAGTAATTTTGGCTTTTATTTCTGGAAGGCACTTAAGCATCATCTGAGACAAGATGATAATAGATGTTAAGTAGAAGATGGTGTCTAACGTGGGCTTGATCTTTATCAACTGATGAGCAGATCGAGAGCAATTTGTGAGATGGTCTTTAACTAGACAGGCCGGTAGTTGATAATGAGACCTTGTTTGTTCTTCATATTGTCAATGTATTGTTTTCCTATAACGATGCAGTGTTGAAACTGAACAGTCGTGATCAGAAAGGCTTTAATTTACTTGATTGCCGAGTCCATATTTTTTTCTGCTAAATTGCTCCGGGCAACAAAATATTATCAAACTTGCGATCAAGCTTGATAAAAGACGAGTTGAGCGCTCGACATTCTAATAATAACGATTTGTGTTCGTTTCAATTATAGTTCTAAAACTCCCTTATTTTAGCTTTGTTATACTATTATTAAATTTTCGACATAGTACTTTTATAATATTTTTCCTGAAATTTTAATTTGCCAGGTGTTGTTGGTCAAGGAAGCAAAATAAAAAAAAAACAAAGAAAAGATTATAAATATAATAATTAAAATTGGTTCAAGTTTTATCCTACCAAATTTTAAATAACCAAGGTTGCTATTTATTTGAGAAGTTTTGAGAAGTTGGCTGAATTTCTGAGTATTCTCTAAAATTTTCTCCATTTTTCACTGAAATTCCAAAAAACTTTCCTTAGAAATTTGTTTTTTTCTAATATTAGAACGAATTCAAGCTTTTCTATCTATGTCAGATCGTAAGCTAATCGTCATAGACAAATTTGGGATATTTCTTTATAAACCGAATAACCTTAAAAACTGAAGGAAAAAAATGACAGATCTTAATTTCTCTGATATCCCTTAATTTGGATCATTTTGCTTAAATTTCGGTTGTTTGAGGCTCATATTTCCGAGTAGAAATGATAGAATGAGTAACGTTAGTAGTGAAAGATAAATCAACTCGCGTGACAAAACCCAGTCAGACAATAATTCTCAAGTTGTTTGATAGCCGAGTCTATTGTACTGTTTTTTGTTCCAATTTGGCATCGTTGATATTTATGGTTAGATCTATGTACATTGATAAAATCCTACGGCGATTATTTAAAAGGAAGGAGCATGCTCGTGTTACGTTCGCTGTTGAGACATTAACATGTAGCGAACAAACTAGCACGCAATCGAAACACGATTTTCTAATTATTGCGTCCAATCCATATTTACACAGAATTCTTAAAACGCTTGACATTATAGTCAATATTGAGATTTTATAAATAAGAAAGCATTAACCTAATATAAAGAGCTTTCCATGTAGAAAAGTCTTATCTTTTGCAATTTTTAAAAAATTGCCTTTCAACAATGATGGTCTTATTTTATGTTAAATTGGCTTGGGAAATGCAACCACTGCTTTAGAAATCTGGGGAAGGAGGGGGGACTTGCAAATATTGAAAGATTTGTAAGGAGACAACTGTTTCAGACAAACGGTAAGCTCTTAAAATTAATGGCATAACTTAAGCTAAGGGATGTGTTTCAGTCTTAGGATGATTTGATTACTATTAACATAGTAATCAACACCTATTTTTATGATTTAGACGTTCGGTTATAAAACGATTTTCAAGTGTTATTTATTACGATACGCATCAAAATATGGATTTATTTGTGTGGAAAGTTCATTTAAGATTATCGGATAAAGCGGATCTGAAGTTGAAAATGACTGTATTTATAATTGACCATGTGAAGTGGCGTGGAAGAGGGACTACAGGCGGTAGAAGGTAGATTGCCAAGCATCGGGCCGAAACTTATCGCGGTGTCAACAAGTACACTGAGCATGTCTTCAGTCTATTACCTTGTAATTATGTTACATTAGAAAAATTAAAAACTCTTTTGCCTCAGTGCCTCTCATTTAAATAACACTGAAATTTTATATGGCATTGAAAATATCAGCTTTATAATATATCCTCCCCTATGGATATAAGTTTAAGCTTGAATTTTCAAAGTACATTGTCTCCCTTTGCTTTTAAATCCTATGAGTTTTTTCATTCTTTTCCACATTGTGGTACCAAAATAATTACCAGGACGAAATTAAGATATCAAGTTTGGACATGGACTAAAAATGATGAAAGTTTCGTATTTTTTATTTTATCGAGAATTTGGGATCGATTTTATTTGGTCCAATTTAATAACTGTGCATTTGAAGTGCTCGATGTGATAATCATTCTTCTTACACACTAATCTTACACTTTCAAAGTCCTTAGTCGAGACAATATACAGTTTTATACCCACCCTTTATATCTAATGATAATATCATAATAGAAGCATCGATTTCAGTAGCTAATTTCCTTCATAATTCAATTAATATCTTTGCCTGATTTTTATCAAGTTAATTAGTAAAATAAAGAATCAAATATAAACAATTCAAGAATTCAATTAAAAATATTAGATACATAGAACTATTTATTGTATACAAATACAAAGAACATATATAGCAACTAAATATCTATGAAAAAGAAAAATCAATTTCCATAACGATTTTTGCACGCCACATTTTCTGCCGTCAATTCAGAATGAAAAACTATGTTGTAATTTGAAATATGATAATTTTTCACCTTCAATGAAGTCATATTCAAGAATTATTATTGAAATTTTTATTTTCGTATCACGGACCGTTTCCTCAAATTCGACAATATTGTACGAATCGTCTATTGTTTCGTTTCGGCTTTAATCTTTAAAGTATGTACGAATCGAGTGACAGGTTGCGCCTTAAATTAGGATTAGTTCGATCATTGAAAATTATAGCGATTCTAGTTAATAGAATCAAAATGCAAACACATGTTTCCTATTCATGCCCACTTGTAGCCTTTTCAGGGAATTATCGATCTCATATACCTGACCTTAAATGAAAATTGAAAACAAAGTAAGTCAGTATTTTTGATTGTAGACTGAACACACGTGCCACCAATCCACAGGGTAACTTGCATCTTGCTCAGTTCTTGTCGTGTGCATCCGTCAACATTTACAAATTCTGTTGAAATTATGTAAATGAAACATCAACATAATCTAGATGAATTATGTAGGATATTGTTATAGATACACCATAAAAAAAACCATGCCGATTTAGTTCCACACTTGATTTTGAAAATCAAAGCCAGAATATAATCTAGTTTTATGTTCGTATCATGAAATTTGTACTCCGTGGCATAGAAACACATGTATGGGATTTAAGAAAAAGGTCGACACGATATAGAATTTAATGTCGATGACATCAGTAGAGAATCGATTACACAATACGATCTGAATATCAACATAGACCATTCTCTTAATGGTAGCCTTCAAAGTTTTAGATCTGCATTTTGGTTTGTAAACTGAATTATTCGCGAGTTATTGCCCTTGTCATAATACTTTTACCTTCGTTGCTCACTTCATGGGGACTAAATTAGGCAATGAAGTTCCTTCTAATTTACTGTGTACAGAATAATTTTATTTTTTCGAAATGAAATCACAATCTTCCCCTTTTCGTTATGATAAAGATATGTCAAATATTTCTAATTTTGATAGAACATTCGAATAAGGCTGCAAAATAAATCAAAAATTTGATACCTAATAATTAATTTCTAAGTAGATATTACTCATAAGAAAAATACGTTATTTTTACATAGACTTATCCTAGATGAGGAAAATGATTTTTTACCGTTACATTGTGTTTGAAAGAAGGAATACATCCTCTGAATAATAGAGATACAGACACCCTTTTAAATCAAATCTATTGTACGCGAGAAAATGAGAGAGACGGCGAGTCTGATGCTTTTATTATCTTTTTTGAAAAAGAGCAACATGTTAGTGTAGAGCGACATCTAGTGTATTGTAATTGAACTAAAGATAGTTAATCGAGTATTGAGAACTTCGGCTTGAGGTGATTCTTTAAAAAACTGGTTTTTGATAGACTTAACGTCCCTTTCTAAAAACATCGATCCAGTTTGCCTAATGAAGTGTTGGACTCTTTAGTTGACGACGAGACGTGCCAATAAGGCCTTAAGGTGTTTTCTTTTCTATCATTTTGTTGGTCTTTTCTTTGGCTTAAAAGCATGCCGTTTAGTTAAATATGATTATTATATAGCTCTGACTAAACAGCTGTCCTTTTTTGGTGGCTTAAGAATCAAAAGTGCTTCAAGGCCTTTTTACAAGTATGAAATTGTTTTTAAATAATATATTGATATGAAGACTCCTTTAAGGCGTTTTAAAGAATTCTAAAATTGCTTTTTATAAACTGCATGTATCCAGTTAATTTGTATTTGACCTGAAGTTTGTTACAGAATGTCGTTGTTTCATAAGTTCATAATATTTATAATTCAAGATCAAAATCCTCGAGTCTTATAAAATCCCAATATAACAACATTATCACGATTATAAATTTATGTCACGAGTAAAATAAAATGGCATGCCATAACATTATCATATAAATTAAAAATCAAATTAATGAATATCACAATTCTAAAATTTATAAAACTCACAGATCAAAATTTTATCGTGATTTATCATATCACAATATTAATAAAGGATATAACAAATCTATAATATTATTCAAAATTAAAATATTTAAAATTGTCATGTTTTATAGCCCAATATCAGAACATTATTATGATTATTAATTTTACATGACGAAAAAAAAATCATATCATTAGGTCTTGTAATGAACACAAATAAGTTATCAACGTAATAGTTATCAATATATCACAATCGGCAGTGTATTATATCACAATAGAAGTAATAATAAGGCTATCACAAATCTTAATTATAAAGTAATATGATATGTATATTGTATATCTAAATGCAATTATCTTTCATTGATAAGCACAATACATCGAACACGTTTACATTATATTGTGTTTATTTATCTTTATTTGCTTTAGATAGATTTAATTAAATTAACTAAAATGTCAGGCTGTATTCTACAGGTTTTACAGTTAAATTGAAATTGGCTGCTTCTGGATGCGAATTTTGTTTAAAAATTTCCTTTAACATAGCATCTATTACTTAAAAAGTTGAACTTTGAAGATTATTACAATAATTTGGATGCTTTACATTGTAAAGAAACATACATTGATTATTTACTATCCTCAAAACACTAATTATCAACTTTCGTTTTTATACAAAACGATTTTGCCCGATGAAAACGAAATATACATAACTGCATTAGGGTTTCAAGTTCTTTATAGTGACGTTACTCTGATTTCCAGTATCCTCATATATTTCTTTCTCATCTTCACTACAAGTCATGATAGGAATAAGGAAATGGATAATAAAATAAAACTGGCTATGAATATTCATGAGGCTAATAATATAAATCAATTGTCTTCCTTGATCTAGCGATAATTATCTAGAGATATTCCATTAGTAGATTTATTTCTACTTATCTCAAGATACCAATCTCGTCTGAACTTTGTCGCTGAAGTTTTAGAAGGCTGAGCATTCTCAAGTTATGCGATGATTTTCTTTGGTCCAAGTTCAAAACAAAAATGTTTTGATTTCCATGGTCTTTGATTTGCGATTCACAAACATTGGTCTTTGTATTAATATTATGGTTGGTAGTGTTTTGTTGATGTGATGCTTATATTGGTTGTTCACAAGACTAACATTTCTTTACAAATAAGTTTGACCATGGTCATATAGTGTATTTTCTGAAGTATTCAATGCTTTGATGATTTGATTATTGTGATGAAGGAGGCATGGCATGTTTATCCTGCCAATAATATCTTGCAACTCTTACCCATTTATTTAGAATAAATAAACTTTGACCTTGTCCAATTCTTCTATTATTCATATCTCGACCCACCTAAAAGTAACTTTCTTGGCGTTCGAGTCTAACCCATCTCAATGAGGCTTTTCTTGTATTTTTCAGATATTATGAAACTGGTTCCATTAGACCAGGGGTAATTGGTGGCTCCAAACCTAAAGTCGCCACACCAAAAGTTGTAGAAGCAATCACACACTATAAGATAGACAACCCTACAATGTTTGCTTGGGAAATACGTGACAGATTATTAGCTGAAAATGTGTGTACCCAAGATAATGTCCCAAGTGTGAGCTCAATAAATCGGTAAGCTCCTTCTTTGGTACATTTGAATTTTTAAAAAAATCAAACCCCTTTCGCATCATGATTTTATATTAATCTTAATAAGTAACCTCATTTTTTTGTTAATTTTTATTTTCAAAATTCAGTCCATAAAAAATGAACATTAAAATCATTCAGTGAGAAATAATTAGATGAACAAAAACGCATAAACCGAAATACCTGTACCGTACGTTTAACAAAAGGAGGTAAAAATGACAATATCGAAATAAAAATCGAAAAGTATTCATTTGGACGAGGGTATCATTAAATTTCGTATTAACGTCAATGGAATAATTTTATTCCTACGTATTAGTCAAATTAACTTTCATTTGATGTCTATTGATGTGCTGTATGTCAAAAATGTGACGACCTGTCAATGAGACGGAATCTCTTGTGTATCTGGAAAGTTTAACGCTGTCAACAAGTTACTCTATAATTACTCAGTTATTGAAAACGAAAATACGCCATTGACTGTCGCAGCATGATTAAGTGAATGACAGCTAGTTTTGGGGGTTGTTCACGTTCATATATTATAAAGATAATAAGTAGGCAGAATAAAGATTTTTTTTAATTGGCGACAGAAAATTGGGATTTACGTTGAATATAATTTCTTCCATTTCTATGAATGAATAAGACAAGTTATTCTAGAATATTTACTATTTATATGTTGTTTTTTTATGATAATTATTAACTACAGTCATACATATTATCAAATACGCCTATAAGATTTGTTTGCACTCGAACCCTCTTGATTTGATTTGGTTTTTTTGGTTTTTTTTGGAAATCCATTTTTATTGCTTATTTCGATGCTTCAATAGTTTAACGTTAAGAATACATATAATACTTCTTCTAAATTAATTGCATTCTGTGTTTCGGAACGTTTTTTTAACTTGATAACGTTAGATTGTTGTTTTTCGTTACTAATAAATACAGGAGTAGTATATCCATATAACTTGTATTCTAAATTAATTGCATTCTGCGTTTCAAAACGTATTTTTTAACTTGATAACGTTAGCTGTATGTTTTTCGAAACTAATAAATACAGAAGTAGTATGTCCATATAATTTGTATTCTTAACGTAAACATTCCTAGTTCTGTATGTCTTACAAATATTGTAATAATTTAACATTAATCATAACATTTCTAAAACATAGATTGCTATAAATGTCGAATTGACACGTCGACGCTTCGAACATTAACCCACAGAGCACATCAGGTGTTTCAAGTTCTATGTTTTAAAATTAATCCAAATGAGGGTAGCAATGCACAGATTATATTTAACAGAATAATAGACCTAATATATTCCACCAGTAACAATTTAAAAAATCCTCTAAGGTGAAAAAAATCTAAAAAATGAAACAATTTCGAATTAATTAAAATCGTAGGGGTTATTAATTTGCCCTTTAACTTTATTTCTAAATTCATCAATAATACCAGTCATTTGAGGATTTATTTTATCCTTTGACATTTTAAAAATAACTTGTTTTAAACAAGATGTTAATGTCCTTTATTTTTTTTCCTTCAAAACATCTGTTAAAATTAGATTGTTCATTTTACCCATTGAACAAGTGTCCTTGTTATCGGTGTCATATGGGTTCTCATTAAGTATGTTATTAAGGGCATAACCTAGGGAGAACATTTTAAGCCGTGTCTTTCTACAGACTTTGCTGGTGTCCTTTGAATTAGGGTTGGGAAATATCATTAAAGTCGCTACGGGAGACAATTCATATACCTCTTGTTCAATAAGAGAATTAAATCTTTAACAATTAATGAATACGAATATGACAAATTAATCTCAAATTCTCATATTCGTTTTAAATCTACAGCGCCCTTCCATCTTAAATTTGATTTTGAATTTGTTTTTTTTTCCGACTATTTTAGATTTAAAATTATGCAGATAGAAACTTGAGAAAACGACTATTCTGTAGTTGTATATCAATCGTGACTCAAACTTCCCAAACTTTTCTGACATGTAGTTTTATTTTCGGAAAAGCAAGTGTCTATTGAAGGGTGTTTGCTATGTTAACCAGGTTGTGGGAATATAAAAGTAGGGCTTTCACCTAGAAGAACACACACAAAAAAATCTGTTGATTGTAGTGTGATTGTAAACGGTGATAATCCAACAGCTTACAAATGCCTATCATTGCTATATAAATATATGAAAGGAATGGGAAGTGTAGGTATTATATACAACAAAATACATCTTCTTATATCTAAAGTCAAAATCTAGCAACTAGAAGTCTCAAACCCACAATTTCTCATCTTCCCAACTTATCTCTCACAAAAGCCTATCAAAACATATCATACATACATTTTTCATACGTAGCATTAAAAGGCTATTATCCCTCTCATAAATTTTGCCTCGGGCTTCTCATCTGATAGAGTAGATTTTTATTCAACTCTTGAGTCCTTTTATGCAATTTTCCTTATCGCGATCAACGGTTTTCTTTTAGTATTCAACACTTTTCATAAAATGTTCGCAGTAGTTTCATATCATAAACCTTGCATTGAAATTATTGTTTTAGCTCCTTTGAAAACGGTTCACTTCAAAGAAGAGCAACGGTTTTTGGTATCGAATTATTGTGTCCCACATTTCTAAGCGAGTTTATGTTCCCTCAACATCTAGGGTATTGAAATGACCGACGTTTGAAGACTAATATTAACCATTTCTCAGCCGATTACAATGAATTATACAAATCCGCACGAGTCAAGTGCTGTTCCTATTCTGTACTGTTATGATCCTCCATTGTTCTGGACGTTTGTTATCCTTTAACATTAAAGAGTTCTTCAATTGGACAGGAGTCGAAATCACCTCTATTACAAAAGAGTTACGCCACACTTCATGCCAGATTTGTTCTGTTTGGGTCTATTATTTCGATGACTATGAGTTCTCTTTATTGCCTTGCACTACAAATGTTTCAAGATTTACACCCAAGAGCGAGATTCCGTGAAGCGGAAGGACTTAATCAATCTAATGCTCTTTAAATGTTACCGAATTTAACTACAGCTGTCAAGAAGTTTTTTCTCTGTAATTCGAAATGAATCCGTATCGTTATAGGAAACGCAAGATTTCAACTTGTTATAACTTTATACCTAATAACATTATGAATTTATGCGTTAATTGAAAAAGCAGGTACATAATTGGCGAGGGTCAGGGAGTGTAAAATGTGAATTTAAAATTAATTCTCGCATTGAAATTGGTAGATACGGGCCAGAGTGTAGAACTGTAAACCAACCAATCTATCACCAGATGGGATATAGGGGTATTCCTTCTGCTTCAGCTACTAGGATGGAATTGTCTCCGTGCCGACTAACTAAAAGGGGAGATACAGCGTTAATTAAATGAGGCTAATTCTGTATCAGGAATTGAACTGTAAAACTATAATGAATACAAACAAGGCTATTTTAACCGTTATTTCTCCTAATTTTAATGACTGAATTGAAGAGAGCTGGTCCTTTTCATTACTCTTGTCCCTTTAAAGTCTTTACGGCCATTGCGCCTTTAAAAACATTCTTGCAATGTATTCAAACTTCACCGAAATCGAATTTTGCGAGTCGATGATCTTGCTCTAAGCTTATACAAAACCTCTCCATATTTTGCTTTTGTTGACGGAGTTTGGAAGAAATTAATAAAAAATACAATAATATTAAGAATAGAGGATAATGAATTTCAAGTAGCCAAAGTTCTGTCTGTGCCCACATGTCGCATATTTTCATCTTAAGAAATGAAACGACTTTATGCACTTTGCTGTCACTATGAATTAATTTGAGCTTTTTATCTTATTCACAGCATTAAAAGACATGCAAACAAATGATTATTAATTACTCAAAAATAAAATAAAAAATCGCCAGTATTTTTCTCGAGTTTAGTGTGAGAACGAATTCATTTGATTGACTCTCATTCAATGACCCATTTAACTTTATAAAAAAAAATACAGCTTTAGAACCTTTGAAAAAAGTTTTACGTTCTTTAGATTGGGTGGCTTTATTGGTGTATTAAGAGTTAAAGAAAGTGTAGCTCTTTATATTTCAAGAGTATAAATTTAAATGTATATATTTCAATGGCCGGCATATTTGATCGATCAAAGGCAGTTTTACGACGTCGTTCTGTACACATTATTCTTGTCTATTTCAACAATGAAATCTTTAGTTCAGGCGAGAGGAATACAGGGGGTGCGGATTAGGACTAATCGAGTGATTAGGTTCACTATAATAAAAGTAATCCGTACATCTCAAATGGCGTTCTCCGTTCAAAATTGACGGTGCGTATCCATGCGCGGCCTATCATATTGCCAATTTGGATCCTGTGGTTAAATTTGGGTTTGACTCCCCGTCCCGAAACAAATACGACTTCATTTGCCTGTGACGAATCACTTTTAACTTTTAATTTCTTTCTTTTCACAATGTTTAATTCAAATCTGTCGGAAAATTCATTTATATCAAACCCATCTTAATGGAAGATGTCTTTCAGAAGGAATTAACTTTCCCTTTTCTTTCAAATTGTGTTTCCTATTGAACAATCTTTCTCATGTAGACTACACACAAAGCTTCCCCTTCCAACCTTTCTGGACTGTATTATAATTGTTATTCGAATTGTAACAGATTTTCTGCAAATGATATTTCCATACGGTAACATATTGAAAAGAATTCCAAAATGGCGGTTATGCACCTGTTTTCCCGCCTCAAGATCAAAGGTGTATCAACATTTACAATTTCCCAGATTCTTGTATGGTTAAATTGTGGCTGGATCGTCCATTTCGTTAACAAGAGGGTGTTGAAAAGCTCATTAAACTATGAAAAATGAGATATGATGATGTTATTTCTTGTCTGATAAGCGATAACACGTTGGTTAAAAAACAGTGGCTAAAGTAATCAACCCTAGTGAATGCCACATTTTCCTTACCCAACATATGTTCTTGGCGATCAAGCATAATACCTGTTAGAAATGGGGCGGTAAATTCAGATGACATGCCCGCCTCTTTTGAAACGTTTCCTGAAACAACAGACGTGAAATGAGAATCAAATCTGCTCACTACTTTGCAAAATGTTTTACATATTTATGATAGGTGCTAGTTAATTATTTGTGAAATTGGACATATACTATATCATCATAAAATAATCCTTTCAATTTAGGACGATGAAATGTACTTGAACTAACCCCAAAATATGTTCGTGGTTCATAAAAGAAGCATACAGATTGCAAAATCGTTAAAGAATATGGAATCGTTTCTTAATGATGTTCTTGTATTTTGAATGACGAAAGAGTTATTTAAAAAAAACAAACATGACTTTTTACACAAACTGAAAGATTTATTACCTTCGCATTATCAAATTTAAAAATTTTCAGAGGTCGATTGCGTACATCCTCGGTGTTTACACTTCGACTTAAAAATTATCAAAAGATATTTTGATCTGTCGGATGCATCATTAAGCTAAATTTGATGAACTTCTTTTGGCTAACGAATCCTCATAAGCGAAATAACAGACTTTTTCGTAACCTATACACCATATGAACTGCTTTTTATCGGAAATTATGAAATGGGCCATAAAGATTAATTTCTGATTATTTTTAGAAAAAATAGTCACAGAAAAAACAGATTTCGTTTGAACTCAACTTCTTTATATGCCTTTAGTTTCAAACAACCGTGAATTGTCCATCGTTTCAGAATTCTCAAAATTAACGACCTTATCCTAGAACATTCCAAGAGACTTATTGCTTCAATTGATCCTAAATGCCCATAACTTCACATTATTTTTCCATTGTATTTCATTCCAGAATTGTCAGGAATCAAGCTTCAGATAGAGCCAAATTGGAACCAAATGACAATGAACATCATCAACAAAGCCCCACATCAATGTCAGGCGACCACCTTACACATAACTCCTCTTCCCCTAATGGTGACGGAACACAACGACCAAGCGGTGGCTACACAATTAGTGGCATTCTAAACACACCAACCACAGCTAAAAGGAAAGGCGAAAACGAACCAGGTAAGTGGTACTTACTAATATATCTACACCACTGTTCTTAAAAACATATTCAGGAATGTCAATCCATATATTAAAGACAATTGTCTAAAACGAAAATATCAATGTACATAATATTTGTCGGTTCTAAACCAGAATTAAAATATGCTACAACAAGATATGTGCCTATGCATGTTTTTTTTTTCAAACTAAAATTATGACCAGAATTGATTCTTTTATGACCCAACAATTGTCCTCCGCAATCTTGAGTGAATCTGAATGACAAGTTCTATTTTAGAAACACCTGTAAAATACTAGATAAATATCTTGGCTTTTATTTGTCTTTAAGTACTGCTAATAAATCTGACGGTCTGATCGATTTGTGCCTGGTAAATGTTATCAATATCATAATTAAAACTCTTGTGTTCTCGTTTTACAAGACATAATTTAAACAACCCACCAAAAGCATGTTCGATTAGGAAAACAAACAGAGTTTTTCACACGAAAACATCGTTTTCACATCAAGAATGGAAAATGGGAAATTCTTTCCAGCCCTTTTCATAATGTTTTTAGTTTTGTTTGATAATATCATCGATTCTCTTTTTTATGAGAATTTTATATTTTTCATTGTAAGCATTGTTTGCAACTGTTCCGACGGTTTTTTTTTTCTCTTAAAATGTTCTTTTCACACTGTATTGTAGAATTGTATTTGACAGTGTTATGATTTTATTGTTTGTTATAATAATGATAAAATTCGATATTATGCTTGTCATTGGTATGCTCTCCCGAATTCATAGACTTGCAGCAGATAATATGATAAATTCAATTTGTACTAATGTGATTTGATGCCAGTCGCCACATTTCCTTCTTAGTTTCTTTTTTTCTGTAGAAGAAGGTTATGGAATATTTATTGCTGAAGAATATTACAAATAAAGCTGCCGTCTAAGAGAAAAATAAAAATCGAATTTGTCATATTTAAAGCTACATTTTCGTTCTATACAATATCAGGAGTTATAATGGGAAAATCATTATTTTTTATTTTCTCGTGATGTATTAGCTAATATCATCGTTTCTCTGGATAATTGGGCATAAAATCTTAAATATTGATAAAACTGGACATACGAGTGTCTTTCAAATGTTGTCTTTTCGAGAATCTTTTAATATGATCAAAGGCACGTTTTAGGAAGTATAATAATTGGAAGTTCTAATTTAACTGGTGTTCTTAAAATGTTTGTCGGGTGCTTGAAATTGGTGTTTCATTCGCTATGAAGCTCAAAATTTATCTCTAAAACTCTGAATAAATTTTGGTTCTAAAAGTTAAGCAGAAAAAACGGAAAAGAATATAGTGGGAGTAGATTATTTTACATTAATAATTCAAAGTAATTTGCAATTGATTTAAACGCTCTTTTTTAAAATTTAATTTCTGCAGAACCGCACTTTTAAGTCTTATTGACTAATAATACACGATAACTAATGATAAGTAAATAAAATAACGAGTTTGAAGGACCTATTGTTTTATTCCTGAAATTACAAGAACTGGATTTTTTTTTTTAGATTTTCCTCGGTTTATAAATGTCATCACGCCAATCTTAAATGTCTCCTTCTTTGTAATGACATTTTAGTCTTAAATATTAACCCGAGTCTTTCAAGCATTTAATCAACAAAATGACTCTCAGCAGATCTATTAGAAGCAATGAATAATTGATCAATTAAAAATAAACTTGGCATATATCTTTCTTTTTTATTTAGAGATTAGTATAACAGTCGTTTGCTGCATAACTTGCTTATTGGCTATTTGAAAACGTATAAATTGCTTATTGGCTTTTTGTAAACGTGTAAATTACTTATTTGATATTTGTTAACGTTTAAACCGCTTATTCGCTATTTGAAAACGGATAACTTGCTTATTGGCTATTTGAAAACGTATAACATGCTTATCGGCTATTTGTGAACGTATAACATGCTTTTCGAATATTTGCAAAGGTATAAATTGCTTTTAGAATATTTGTAAACGTATAAATTGCTTATTGGCTATTTGCAAAGCACGAACATACATTGAAAAAATAACTTCATCTTTAACCTGCATTGGAAAACATCATATTAGTCTATATTCCGGCAGATTTTGCACGCTCACGATACACGATTTTAACACATATTTCTAAGAAGAGAGCATATCCTTGAGAAGTAGATCACCAGCTTTCATTTCCAGCTTGAGCCAATGAATAATTTCCTGTTTGCTTCTCGCCTTAAATGGTTCCTTAATGGTGTAAAGGTCATACCACTTCAAAGCTCTATAAACGATAGTTGAAATTACCTTTGCGACTAACAACATCCGATCATTATCATGTTGTTGAAATAAGACGTGTTTTTGCATAAATATACCTGGTCTGAACATGTGTGAAACATTTTCGTGCCAAGTTGTAACTTTTGTCACATTAACGCGGATTTGAATAATGTGTGTTCTCAATTTTCACGAATTGCTTTAATTGGAGTGTCGTCTGTCTGACTTGATAACAAATGTTTAGAAGTATCAATCCAAATAAAGGCAATCAGCTTGGGAACATTAACAAAACAATTTTATTTTAATAGCATATTTATTTAAGAAAGAACAACATGTTTTTTGTACTATAAAAGACATAAATAATACATGTACTAACTAAAATGCCTTGATTGAGAACAACAGCTTGTGTTTTTGTTCAATTTTATGAACATATCAAACATAAGTTACATACCCTCCAGTAAAGGAGATTGGTCGAGTGGAAACAGAATTCAGTTTAAAAGGATTGTGGCCACTTATCTCGAGATGCGATCAAAAACCAAATGACCATCTTTTCATAATGGACTGGACAACGAGTTAATTTCCGACATTGTTCTCTCATCAAAATGGCGTCTGTTTTTCGACGTTTGTCAAAGAAGTGGCAGACGATGTTTATTTCTAGAACACGTGACACATCCAAGATGAACGACACCGTCACTTGTTGAGGCGTATGCAATTTACATTACACATCTTGAGGCTCTTTAGCAGATAATAAAAATGTGATATTGACTTCGATGATTTTATAATTGCCCAAGTGTGGCACCCTCCATAAGAAAATGGTATTTTCGGTACCTGTCGCTTAAATTACAAAGAAAATTATACAGCGATGAAAAGGAGAGAATGTTACGAAAGGACTATCATTAATTTATATTAAGGATTCCATTGTCGTTTACACTCTGTCAGTTTTACCACAATTAGTGACAAACGTTCTCATGACTTGGGATCGGAATTACGCTGAATCAAAATCTGATACGTTCAGCGTTATGCCTTGATGTTACGTTATACTCACGTAGATGATATTGTGTTGTTGATTTTCAAATTAAAACTATGGGAGGCGTATTAGGTTATAACAATAAAACATTTTGAAAATCTTTCTTGACAAAAAATTGTGGTTTTAATTTCCGTTTAAAGAAAATGAGTAAAAATAAGTTTGACAGTGTAATTTCTATTAAAGTTATATTTCTGGTGGTTCCGCCATTAGAAACCAGTAGTATTAAATTAGACAGTTTAAAAATTAATTTCTAATTGAAGTCTTCCAGTATACTGATTAGAAATACCTATATCTTATGGAAGTTATCGTGGTGATAAGATACTGTGTCATTGCAATACTCATATCCACGAAATAGGAATTACATACGATAAAATAAATGCCCAACTCTCTAAAATAAGAGGTGATTAAAGTTTAATATAGTTTGGTTGGTATGACGTCTGAACAGACGTTGACTTGACAATAACATGTAATGAAAAAAAATGTCGTGAAGACGTATTTCCAAATAGTCTTGTTGGCTATTTTCAATCGCATGAGACATTCCTTTTTTTACCACAACCTTTTCAACTCGGCATGTGTTCCCTGCGATACAGCTATTACAGACATTAAAATGAAGGTCAACGTCGTTAACTAACAGCGGTTTGGCACGCAAGGCCAATTTCCGCACAAATCTCACCGTCGTTAGAATAGTGGCAAATCGTGTCCGAGCGCTCATTAGTCCTCACAAGCCGACAGGGGGTGCTGTAAATCGTTATCAATGCCAGACACCATTATCCCAATTTTTAAAGCAGAATCACAATTCTTTATCTCTTTGGAAATATATTGGTCTATTACTATTTTCAAACCAAAATAAACGTATTTTCTAAATCAAACATGAGCTACAAGTTTGTTATAGGAGAGAAGCGCTTTTCTGAAACAATCCGTTTGCGAGTTGTGAAGGTGACAACGTATGGAAGGGGTTATGACCGCTTTTCTCATTTCTTTCAATAAGATTGAAATATCTTCAAATTTTAGATCAATAAAGAGTTTTAGACTGTATGTGTCAATTATCTTTTTGTAGCCGTCAACTTAAAATTATCAATATCATCATTATATACAGGGGTCGTTTTATAGCTTACCACAAACAAATGGTATTTTTAATGTTTCATATCTTTTATTATAAAACTCAATAGAAAATTTCATCAAACAGAACATTTGGGTAAACAAATTGTAGTGTAGAAAACATTTGAATAAACACTTTGATTTTTATCCAAAAAGTTAACTAGTCAATGTTAAACGTATTTCTTTTCTATTTCTGAATGGCAAAGTTGATGCTGTGTTTTCCATAATTCATATCTATATCAGTGTCTAAGACCAGCCATTGATTTCTATCTAATGGAATAACGGCTTATGTAGCGTGTAATCAATTGATTTTTATTGAAAGCATCAACTTTATTTTAAGGGAATAACTCGCTTAAATAAACTGCAAATAATCAGAATAGTTATCCTTATCCTTCTTAGAATTGGAATTTTAAATATATATTATGAGCGTTCGTCTTCTGTAATATCGAAAAGTGGTCTATTATACGAGATCTTGTGTCGATTCCGTAGAATTGAATAAAGAATGTATAGTTTAAGTTTAAGGAAACAGTTACGGTGTCCTGTACAATGTGCATGCTGCTCTTTTCCTGCTAATTGGGTGCCAGGGACTTTAAAAAAAACTAAAAAAAACTCAATTAAAATCAATAAGTTTTCAAGCTAGAAATTTTGTCACTGCACAATGTTTTATAGAATATGAAATTGGATTACACCACCATAACATGTGTTATACGTGGTACAGTGATTTTGACATTGGCCAAATTCCATTATCCCTTTAATAAGTTGATGTAACGTTGATTGAACTAATGGCATCATTGGGCAAATGTTTGTGATTGTCGTTTTAAGATCAATTTTGGTGATTCGATATTAATTGTTTTTACCTCTACAGGAGGCCTCACTACTGCTTACTCAAGTCCCTTTTAAAAAACCTCTTCTGCATTGATACCATTAAAAGATGAATTGAAATAAACCGTATGTCAATTAATAGTCTAAATACCCCCCGCTTAGAATCCAGTCACTTTTTATTACAAAGCTTTTGTTTTCTGTCTTTGTATTAGCATCAGGAAATGCATTTGAAATAAGAACCGCTCAGATATGAGACAGAATTTGAAAGCAATCTCCTATTTTCTCGGCCAAATGCTTATGAAATATCAATATTTTCTATGGAAGTTATTATCCGAATGCTTTGTGTTTTGTTAACATTTATGAAGCCATTGTTATTGTCAAGTTTGCGAATTAGACAGTCTGTTAGAAGGTATTTATTCTGGAACCATCTCTATCGAACGCTTATAATGGCTAAAATGTTAAGCCTGTAACAGTATTCGATTCGACAATAAGACGCTGTTCATGTCAGCTAGCAATATGGCGGAGTGATCCATTGAATTGACTTCCGGTAGAATGGTGTATATTACACCGCGTAATAAAGCACAGGATACCGCACGAGCTGTTCTATTAAGTACAGTCGAGTTTTTGGAGTCGTAATCCACTAAAGATTAAGGAAATTAAGTGTAATTAGAAATTTCGTTAGCGAGAGAAAAGGCGAGATTTTGACACTGAATCGCGTGCATGACGTTTTACCGGAAGTCAGCGTGAATCGTGAATGAGGCCATTTATTTGCTTTCATTCGGCTTTTCCTCTTTTGCGTGGCAATCTTCAATTCGTCTTTGATTGTGGCTGGCATTTCTGAATATCAATCTTAAGAAATTGTTGTTTTTCTTTTTCTTTATTGAAACCACTCGTCTTGTTTTTAAAATATCACTTTACAATATCAACAGCCTTTCCCCTTCCTAACAAATATAATGTTTCCCCATAAAACCTTAATGACTACTTTAGTGGAAAACCACAATATTTCAAATATTCTTGCTGTTTAATCTGAGATTATCTTTCTATTTGTAGTAACAAATGGTAATGATGTAGGAGTTCCTGATAGCAATAGATTAGATGTAAGTTTCGCTTTTTTTATTGGACAATTTAGGCCAAAATGTAACCACCTTCATTTGAATAAAGTTCAGAGAGATAATTTTTTGGGGTAATATTTTACACGGATTTATTATTTCTTCTGTTCTGTTCCTTGCAAATCTGAAATTCTGTTTGCATCAAATCAATCAATCCGAATTTGATAATTTCAGTTATGGTATGACAGACCTTCAAAAATAGCCAGAACTGACGAAACGCCGACTATAGATCAAGCTCAAATCTTACCCAATGGTCAAGTATCTGTATATACACCCGGCTACCCACAATTTACTGCTAACCCCCCCACAGATATTAAACAAGAATTCCATATAGCAACAGCAGGCAATACAACAGAATCTCATAATTCCGCTGGTGCTTATAGTCCGGCTATAGGTGAGTCATCCGAGTCTTTCTGTTTATTTTGCAAGCTTGGGATTTGCTTTAGATGTTGTTTTGTATTGTGATTTATGTTTGTGCACGGTTTCTTCTGTTTACAGTGCCGACATCACTAAAATATCTCAAATTTGTCTTTTTGAAATCTCTGATACTTTACATGTTTTTTTGTATGAAGGAAAAATTGTAACAAAACATGGACTAGATTCAGCAAAATGGTCAAAATTGAGATATACAAGTATTGTACCGTTTGATGCATCTTCCCAGTGTTTAGCTACTTTATTTCTATTGCACGTTTTGTTTTCTTTTCGTTTTGAGGTACCTCAATATCGCCAATTCACAATGCTCCCACGCCTGGTGTAAATGGGCAAAAAATCACTGTGGCTGTCGTATCAGAGAATTCAGATTCACCACATATCAAATACGAAGTTGTTGAAGGTAACTCTTCGAATATCTTCTATTTTTCTCTATTTTTCTGTCTTTCCTTTGGCATGGTTGATGTACTTCGATGTTGTCTGCCTTTAAGTTACAGTTAAATGTATTGAGATGCATAATGTAATGTAATTTTTTTTAAACCCGTTGACAATGGCATTTAAATTCCTCCCCTCCCAATTATGATTTCGCATGTTGTCCATTATGTTTGCATGCCTTCCTTTATCCCATTGCAGCCACCAGTAACAACAACAACAACAATGAATCCTCTCCCACGTCCAAGACAATCACCCCAATAATCACTGGAAACACGACGTTCACAGAGTTAAAACCAGTTCCATCGGTAGCTCCGATCAATCAGACTTATACACCACTGCCATCTATTGGACAGTTTTCAAGTAAGCAAATAGCTTCATCAACTCAAGATTCGGATTCTAGATCAGAGGCATCCTTTTACAGTACCAGTCCTCACATGAAACCAATAAAGTTTATTTCGAAATCGGACTGTTTTCCCGCCAAAAACGGAACTAGACGTCACAACAAAATATCATTCTTGGGCATGGCCATTTTTGTGTTTATCCCCTCTTTCAATGTATTTAGTTCGGTTCATATTGTGCTTTATTGATGGTCATGTTCCCTGGGTCTTTAATGTTGTAGTAGGTGAATTATGCATTGACATGTCCCCCTTTCAACAAAATGCTTTGATGCTTACCGCTTGATTGCAGAGTTGCATCCTTGCTTGTTATATTAGTGACATAATGCATTTATCAGCATTGTCATAATCTTTGTCATGAAGTTCGAAAATTATTCTAAATGAATTCATACCTAAATTGTTTTCACATATTGAAAAAGATGATCTTAGACACCATACACGTGCATGGACGTTTCTTGAGTCACGTGATGATTTTTATATGCTTTTATTGTTGACAGTTCCATTTGTCACATGACCTGACACGTGTCTTATCAAAATTTAATTGAAGATTATTTGGCTATTAATAATATTCGAAAACCGCTTTGAAAATACAACATACTTTTATCAAAATTTAGAACTTTCTCATTTTATTTATGGTTAGGGTGGCATGTATTAACTTGCTTCAGTTTCGTCAGAGAACACTTGCAATCATTATTTACCTTTTTTACAAATTGGACTCAATTGACACGTTTCGTCACTTATAAAATGAAATGTCCTGCTTCTTTCAGCTCCAACAATAAGTTATAGTTCAAATCCCACAGCATATACGAGTCAAACGGGAGTAAACAGTACAGTACCTTTAATGTTGCCTCAAGTTGGAAGTATATATAACACTGGCAATGTACAAAGTAAGTAAACCAAATGAGGCAATCTTTAAGCGGGTCAGTCTCCAGACAAATCTATGATTACTAACCATTTGAAATTTACCGGGTTAGTCAAATTGTAATAAGTGTTCGTTAAACAAGTTATCTTTGAATATGTATAAGTAGTTCAATAAGAGGTCTCAATAAAGTTGAGTCAGTGAATAATTTATTTCAAGTAAAAGTCTTATTAAAGCCAAACATATTGAGGATAAGCCTAACACTATAATGTGACAAATCAAGACAAATGCAAATTATATGCAAATGAACATCGTCTATTTGCCAATACATGTAATTCAATAAGGCGACGGAAATGAATTAATAGAGGAACACAAGTTAACTGACGACTAAATTATAGTATGGCTTCATCGTCGTATTGTGTTGATAATCCAGTTTGAAGAGGGACTGTGTAAACTATCGTTTGGTCCGATCGTGTTTAATTTGTTAATCGAGTAGTGTGTAAAGGTTCCTTTTCTCAAACAATCTGATGTGAAGATTCCCCTTAAGATAAACAATAAAGTGGTTATTTGCAAATATTTGGAAATTAAGGAGCTCATAGATTGTCACTATTTGGCAACAATTCGTGATTTGTAAAAGTTTGTCGGTGACTTTAGCTTTAAAATATTAATATGATAATATGGCTCAAGGACCAACCCCAAGGGTCACCACCCCACCTCTCCCCCCCCCCACCCCCAACCAAAAAAAAAAATACAAAATTGAATAAAGTATATTAATGAGTGACATATCATTAACTACAGACTAAATCTTCTTTAATAGGCATTACATTATAACAAAAATGTATATAGACTTTAATATTTTATATCAGGCAGAGTTTTAGACATATCTTAAAAGAAATCTATTTTCTTGCATCAACGAATATTGTAACAGAAGACTTGTTAACCGATTCATAAGTATATTTCTAATTAAAAATAAATCTTGATAAATCAATGCAATTATACAATAAAGTTGAAGTTTAACAAATGGGAGAAGAAAGACGCGAGTTCAATAAAATTAAGTTATTGTAATGTAACAGTTACAAGATAACAAGGAAGGGTCAAGCGACAGGGCTGTCCTCTTTGGTCATTACCACAAATTCAATTTTACTAATCACTTTCCAAGTTATTTTGGAGTTATGGGAATACACCCGGCAGACAAAAATAAAAGTGGATGACTCCTTGCCGTCAAGGCGACTCTTAATGATCGCTCGATCGTAAATTTATAAGGTGGAGATTTCCTCATAATTACAACGGCAAATCTTATTCGAACTGCGAGGGCAAGGAGCATCAGTCTCTTAATGCGATTAATAGACAATTGGATAAATTGCATGTAATCAGATCAAATTGTGATGATTGTAATTCCCCGTCCAATCCGTCTGTAACCATATTGTGTATTTTGATTTAGTAGAATGCATCGCTTCGTCTGAGTTGGAAAAGCGCCTGGTGATGCGATACTTTGTGTCGATTTTCTCTTGATTATTTTCAATGGCTATATCTTGTTACTCGAATCATAATGATTCATAGCAATGATTTCAGACTTCTTTATAGTTTCGTTGCGAGTAATTCCCCATCAATACAAATCTCGTCTTCAATTCAATCAACATCTCGCGAGAGTCAGCCATCTTTTGATAGGTTCTATTGATGCTGAATTTATCTCGCCGACCAGCTTTGGTCTTCAATTTCAATGACTTCTTTTGTCGCTAATTTGCTTAAAAGGTAGAAAGTAAGACTGTGATTAATTTTGTAACCTTATTTTCGTATATATTTCAGAAATAGTTTCGTAAAAATATTGACCGTATTTTGTTACTGAACAAATATCTTTTTAAAAAAAGGTTTTTTTTTTATAAAACTGAACGTTTTTGAGGTGATAGATGTATTTCTATAATGTATTCTGTAAAAAGATAATGGCTAATGTAAACCCCTCTTGTGGCCTTTATTTAAAGATATTAACCCTTTCATTTCGGTCTGACATTGAAAAACATCTCGAGTACGTACATGTTCACAATTTTCCATAACTAAACTTAAAAGTTGTCCATAAATCATATCAGAATTCACTTAAGCCAATGACCCGTAGACCATAAACTAAAATAGAATTGATAACCGTTTCTATAGTCTTTGATGTCACGTCCTCTTTGCCTCCATTTTCTGCTAATAAATGGGCTAGGAGAACAATTCTACCTCAGCGGGTGACTATCATAACAAATGCTTCAAGATGGGATATAATATGATCTTTCATACTCAAGCTGCCCCAAAAGCATTTTTCACGAGTTATGAGATTTTTAATGGCACTCTACAAGAGCTCTTCGGAAGTGAAGTAGCGAGAATCACTTACGTTGTCCCGCCATTATTTTCGCCGAAAGCCGTCTAATAATTGATCCCTGGAGAGTTGGCTGTCTAATCTTGATCGGTCGTTGTTTTACAAATCACAACTCCTATTAATTAGTGAGACCAGGATTCCATTTTGTTCTCCATCTTGTCTTAACATCACTAGTGGTACCATTAATTTACTATCAAATCCAATTGTCTTTCCTTCTCTCTCAAATTGCGTCCGTTAGACGAAGGAGGACGTGCACAACTCGGCTTAAAATAATAACGGTTGTAATAACATTATTTAGAGAAATCTGTGTTGAAAGCTTTACCAAGGAAATAGGCTTTATTGTTTCGATTTGATCTAATTTCGACTTGTCATCTTCCGAATGAAATGAATGTTGCGAGTTGCCATAACCCAATCAGACGCCAGCCTACGGGGACGGACTCTCAATTAGAACCTTGTCTCGTTTTACTAAATTTCATTACTAAAATGATCTTAGGAAAATAGGAACCGGAAGAAAATGTAGTTGAACGACGGTTAATACGGTAATGTTTTGGTTGCAAGAAACAATATTCATATCGGCTGTCGAACACCTTCAGGCCTTAAAATGGCGACTGAAAGTATTGTGACATTCGGACTTGATAAATATAAACAGATTTGTGGAAATTGACACCAACCAAAACTTTTCTATCCACCCATCTGCCAAAACGCTTTTAGTTGTTATTTTTTTTTATCTGTGGCAAGAATTGCAAATAAATATAAAACAAGATTTGGAACAAACCAAGAAGCATTTTGGTGACTTTTGCTGTGAATGATTACCAAACTAATTGAATCTCCTTTCGATGATAATGTTTGGGGGTTTCCCTCTTTTATTTAAGTGCAATATTTTGATATCATTTCAGCCGGTGACTACAGCTCATATAATCCTGTCCCTTACACTCAATATGGATCAACACAATATACAATCGACCCTTCATATATGAGATACGGAGCAAGCGGCCTTTTAAGTAAGTAGCCATATTTGGTTTTTTTTTTATTTCTTATGCTTAAAACTTTCTTAAAAAATAAATTTTAAAAAAAAGCCACGCAATATCTCAAATATTTTTCTTCATTCTGAATTTGAGATCATGTAAATTATTTTTGAACAATGAAGAAGCAGTAAATATTTACTGTGGAACTGTGATAATTGACACCTAGTAAAATTAAAACCCTTTCTAACCTATACTTACTAACAGTGTGAGGAAAGAAGACAATGGTATTTTACTAATTACAGACACCCCCTACTACTACCCACATAGTGCCCGTACAGACACCACCACTGCCGCCACTGGTAAAAGCTAAAGAATGGTAACAGCCTCACCGCATTGGTGGATACACGTACTGGATTGTGAATAAACTACTCTGATTGGTTGAACCAATGTTGACCAGTGTGGCACCAATGACAAACTATGAACGAATTTATTATTTTAAATTTCTAGAAGCTCAACAATTTAGGAATCTTATATTCGAAAATAGCAAATGTTCCTAAAATTTTACGTAAGGATACAATTGGCACATATTTTCTAAAAAACACAAAGCATCTATTCAAAGGAAAATGAAAAACAATTTTACGTGATATTATGTTCTGTATTTAGAAACCAAGTATTAACTAATTTGCAATTGCAATTTGCAAAATGGTTGAAAAGAAAAAGTCCCATATTATATTTAGATTATATTATTATTTAGTTCAAATGAAAGTTTTATGACCATTATTATTATATTATTATCATTATTATTATTATAAATAGAAATATATATTGAGACAAAGATATATATAATTATAGAGATCATTTAAAATATCAATCTTCAAACAGAGTGATGCCCCTTGAACTCAAGTTCGCACTTTAATAAGGAATTCATTGGAACATTTATTATAAATCTAATCTTAAAAGAAAATCACCAAATATTCATAATGATTGACTGAACCCTTATTGTTAAAGCAACCCTTGATTGAGGGCGGTCTGAAACAAGGGCAGACAATCCTGTTTGAAGATTGAACGCCCATGAAAAGATATAGAAAATATTGTAATAATTATTATTTATTTAATATAAGTGAGAAAAAAAATCGATTACCAAAAAAATGGCATCTTGTTTATTTGTTTGTGCCATAGGTAATTTGAAAACATAAATACTTTGTTTTGTTGAAAACTTTTTAATTTGTAATATAGCATTAAGTAACCTACCATATTAATACATTCATAGCATCATTACAGCATTTTATGGTAACTCTAACATCCGATTTATTTGGGTGTTACTTATTACGAATCAAAATATAATGTGTGCAATATATTTCAGAAATTTCATTTGTAAACAAGTTAACGAATTTCATTTTTAGCTGCCAAGTTAGTTATTATAGGCTTGACATATAAAGCACACTTAATTTTTGCTACGCACTTAATTCGTTACTGAAATACCTTTTTTATGTTTTGCAAAAATTATAGCATAATAATAGGGTACATACACCTGAAGCATTGCTCAAACATGAAAAACCCAAGTTTAACAGTATCTTATATGTTGACTTCACCATTGCCGGAAATGAGGCCTTGTTGCTCCAAAACGTCTTTGATAATTATTGAAACGTTGAATATATGGTGACGTCACTTCTGAGATATTGGTCGATCTTGGGGTTTTTCATTTATCAAAGTATTGAACATACTAACACAAATTTAGAATAAAAAAATCACCAAATAAGACCATCGTGGTTACTTTGGTCACCTTGCCGGTCCTCGGGTAAGCTAATTTGCTCATTTTTTTGAATAGATTATTAATATTATTTTATTTTATTGTGTATAGAGAGATAATTATATGAAACCTATTTTGGTTAAAGGACGCTCAAATTATGTAGATATGTACCAGAATGCTTAGGGTATTTTTTTATATTTTGTTTTTCTGTGTGAAAAATTAACAATTTGAGATTATCATTTGCCGGAGGTAAAGGAATCCTCCAAATATAGCATAATGACGTCATGATATTGAGCATAGTTGTTCACTCTCAAAAGTCTTTGAATTATGTACATTGTCTGAACTCAAAAGGAGAATTTTTATTCTTTCAAGGCTTCATAAAGAGGGATAATCTTTCAAGGTTTATTGGAGGGAGATACTCATTCGAGGCTGATTTAAGGAAGGTAATCTTTCAAGGCTTACTGAAGGGAGATAATTCTGCCGGACTCAATATGACTGTTATTGTTACATAATAATATTATCTTGCCAAGTTCATTGTTTGTATATAAGTGTGGAATCTCGTTAAAATATTTTTACTTAGTTCACTATTTGAATGTTTTGTTCTGAAGCACAATGTTCCAGAACCAAACTTGCACAATACTGGATAGAAATCCACTCATCATCTTCTTAGGAAAGCAATCTCAATATATCTGTTAAGTGCTAATCGGGAACCTGTTGTCAGGAACATATCCTAACTATATGTTTCCAGTCTTGCAGATTTAACAGATTTCTTAAAATTCTGCGAAGATGATAACAGGCCCAAGGACCCCAGTTCTCATAAACAAAACCATAATGTTTATTGTAAGTGTATTGTACTCAGTATGCAAATATCAATTGAATTTGAGAAACAAACCATGTTATTCTTATTGTATATAGTTCTTTAACTTGAGGAAATCTATTGAAATTTCAAATGTCCTTAAACGTGGTCAATTTTGATTAATCAATCCCCATAAACCTCCCCTCTCAATACCTGTGTACAGATTGTTTCTTCATTCATATTGTTTTTTTCTATTTTAATTTCTGGTGTACATGTCATTTGATTATGTATTATAATATTACAAAAATAAATTACATTGACAATTATTACTGCTGAAATAATGTTGTTTGTTATAATTTGTATGCCAGGTTCCATCGTCTTTTGATCGAGCTTATTGGTATCCCTTTATTAGTGAAATCAATACCCATTCCCATAAATACTGCTTGTATGTGACAATGCATACCATGTTGATGTTGATATTTCTCTCAGTGTACTTTAATGAAGATAAATGATTATTTATTTTACAAAGAAAGTATGACGCATTTCATGGATAAATGATAATTTGCCTATATTGGGAAGATAAATGATAACTAGAGCACAGCAAAAGAGATACATTAAAAGGTGAATAAAATCTGATTAATGTATGAATGTTTACTTGCTCACATATAAAGAATAAATGATTACTTGTGCATATTATGAGGATTATGATAACTGTGTCGCATTGAAAGAATGTTAGACTTGCATACGTTAAGGGATAAATGATCACTTGCTCATATTTAAATGATGAATGGTAACTTGCTTACATTGGAGGAACAAATAATTACTTTCACGAATAGAGAGGACAAATGATTACTCACATAAAGAGGATAAAATTAGTATTCGCTCACAAAAAGAGTATATTTAAATATAAATGATTACCTAGCTCACACCAATATTATGAAGTAATATTGATAAACTATTTTGGGGGATAAATTATTTTTACTGTGAGATGTTGAATAATTGAGTACCCATATTGATAGGATAAATGATAAATTACCAAAATCAAGAGAATAAGTGGTTAACAGGTCACACAAAGGGTGTTCATGATTACTTTAGATGATAAATATTATATTATTTCTTGTCATGAGATGAATAACTAATTTCGCGTCATGAGATAAATAACTAATTTTGCGTCATGAGATGAATAACTAATTTCGCGTCATGAGATTAATAACTAATTTCGCGTCATGAGATTAATAACTAATTTTGCGTCATGAGATATAGAACTAATTTCGCGTCATGAGATATATAACTAATTTCGCGTCATGAGATAAATAACTAATTTTGCGTCATGAGATGAATAACTAATTTCGAGTCATGAGATGAATAACTAATTTCGAGTCATGAGATAAATAACTAATTTCGAGTCATGAGATAAATAACTAATTTCTTGTCATGAGATAAATAACTAATATCTTGTCATGCGATAAATGACTAATTTCACGTTATGTGATAAATCACCATTTCTTGGAGTGGAATAAAATAACTCAGTTTGTTATTGTTACATGAAACAATGATATACATATTTAAATTCACTTGATAGTATAATGCACTAATTTCTTGTCACGGGATAAATAACTCATTTCTTGTCATGAGATGAATAACTAATTTCACGTCATGAGATAAATCTAGTCATGAGATAAATAACTAGTTTCGCGTCATGAGATAAATAACTAATGTCTTGTCATGAGATGAATAACTAATTTCGTTTCATGAAATGAATAGCTAGTATCTTGTCATGAGATGAATAACTATTTTTTGCGTCATGAGATAAATAACTAATTTCACGTCATGAGATAAATAACTAGTTTCGCGTCATGAGATAAATAACTAATTTCTTGTCATGAGATGAAATACTAATTTTGCGTCATGAGATGAATAACTAATTTCACGTCATGAGATAAATAACTAGTTTCGCTTCATGAGATGAATAACTGATATCTTGTCATGAGATGAATAACTAATTTCATGTCATGGCATGAATAGCTAGTATCTTGTCATGAGATGAATAACTAATTCTGCGTGATGAGATAAATGACTAATTTCGTGTCATGACATGAATAGCTAGTATCTTGTCATGAGATGAATAACTAATTTTACGTCGTGAGATGAATAACTAATTTCACGTCATGAGATGAATAACTAATCTCTCGTTATGGAATACTTAAATAATTAATTTTAAGTGATGGGATAATGCACTAATTTCATGTCATGAGATAAATTACATTACTAATTTTTCGTCATGGATAAATTACGAATGAAATTCTCGTCAAGGGATTAATAACTTTTTTCTCGTCATGGAATAAATTACTATGGAAATTCTCGTCCATTGATAAATAACTTATTTCTCGTTATGGAATAAATTACTAATGAAATTCTCGTCATTGCTTAACTTCTTTATTTCCCGTCATGGGATAAATAAATTATTTCTCGTCATGGAATAAATTACTAAAGAAATTCTCGTCATGACATAAATAACTCATTTCTCGTCATGGAATAAATTACTAATGAAATTCTCGTCATGGGGTTAATAACTTATTTCTCGTTATGGAATAAATTACTTATGAAATTTTCGTTATTTTAATAAATAACCTATTTCTCGTCATATAATAAATTACTAATGAAACTCTTTTCATGGGAAAAATAACTTTTTTCTCGTCATGGAATAAATTACTAATGAAATTCTCGACATGGGATAAATAACTAATTTCTCGTGACGGAATAAATTACAAATGCAACTCTTTTCATGGGATAAATAACTTTTTTCTCGTCATGGAATAAATTACGAATGAAATTCTCGACATGGGATAAATAACTTTTTTCTCGTCATGGAAGAAATTACTAATGAAATTATCGACATGGGATAAATAATTTTTTTCTCGTCATGGAATAAATTATTAATGAAATTCTCGACATGGGATAAATTACTTATTTCTCGTAACAATTAACTTAACATTATGGGATATCACCTGAAGCTCTTTTATAGGTGTGAATATAGTATAGTTTTGTGATACCCACAATTTCACAGTTTTATTATTGACGCCATTATTTGCGAAATAAACTTGCAACACCTTTAGTTATTAGAACCGGCATCAAAGACTGTTGTGGCATTGCGGGCACCAAAGACGAATGACTGAAAATTGAAAGGGTGAAAATTGATGTGTACATATACACACACACAAACCATTTCTTTACAAACCTTTTAAACAATACACAAGGTATTCAACATTAGAATCATGCAAGTATTTGAAAAATAGTGTTACGAGGTTACAATTTAAAACAACTATCATTTTAATACTGAAGAATTTGTCGCTGAAAGTTGTCAACTTATATGAATTACCAAGTGACAGTCGGAAATGAGCAACCGGAAGTTTCGTGATTTGGCCTCAGTTAAAGGTTCCACTGATATTTTCTTTGTTTTGCCTTTTCGGAATTATTTCGCATACATAAAATACTCGAAAAACTCAAAGGCACATTTTCTACAAATAACAATCAATTAGTGAACTTTTGCCGGGACAGTGGCTAACGTTTACAGTCTGTGTAGCACACACTTCTTATGTTTCGCGCAAACCTTAACACCTTCTTTCTATGTTAGCCGTTCTGACAAGCAACGGAAGGGACTTTAGGAGTTTCATCTCGACCTATTCCTGCTATTTACTTCATCTAATAGAGTTTATTTAAAGGGGTATATAAAATATGTAAAGAAACGTATACTAATTGTTAATAAAGAATTTTGACTTAGATTTAGCGTTTGGCTTTATTTATAATTACGCGCTTATTTTGCTCCATAGAGAAATTTTCTTACAACACAAAAAACAATAACTAAATTATTTACAACCCTTTTAAAAAGTTTTGGTGTTTGAAAGTCAGTGGCTGGAATAAATCCTTCAGATAAATCATTTCGACAAGAAAAACCCATGAGACTGCCCCTTTAAGCATCCATCAAATGTTGACCCTGATAAAAGTAAGATTTGAATTATTAAATAAGTCTAGGAACAATTTTCAATAAGTATTGGTGAAAATTCATTAGCACTAAATAGATCGTTTTTCAACTTTTTCCCCGACTCATTCTGTTATAGGAATTAATTTGGCAATCGTCACATAGATCTATATTAATAAATGAATATGAATTAAAAATATATGACTTCTCTTTATGACTTTTTCTAAAGGCAGCTACTAAAACTTGAGCCATTAAGAATGTTTTTATTAAATGGTCTTTTCTCTAATTGCTTTAAAAGACCATTTTCATAAATTATTAATGTAAATCATTTGGGAAATGATTTCTACTTTTCATTTTTATTTCAAATCTAAAAGGCTTCTGAAGAAATGGAAAAGAGGGAAGAAGTGTGTCAAAAGAGATGAATTCCTTTGGGTACCATTGAAACATATAATCAGACAAAGAGACAAGACAGAAAAACACTTACGATGAAAAAAAACTCGACGAATTTCACATTAATTTTTAACCCTTGTTATGATATACAATAATGTACATTAAGGAACATGTATTTAGCAGATAAAACTGCATTGAATTATAATCAAATTGATCATTATCAAAAAGCTTGAAAAGACTGCATATCGGTTTTTAAACTTTTTATGTGAATCTGGGACACTGATGCACCATTCTAATTGAACCTTTAGAAATAACAGTCGACATCGTACACATAATATGTTTATGAACAATTCTATGAATTGAAAACACAGATTACTAGTTTTACTTCACCATGTTGTACTCAGTGGAGAAACAATCGACAGTAGCACTTGATACATACATCCACATATTTATTATAATCATAAGCGTAATGTGTGCGCTCCTGAGTAGTTATATAAATCAAAGATTAGATGGTTAGTTTTAATAAGTTTTATTTTTCAGGTATTTTACAGAAAAATATACCATGCTGTACGCAACGGGGAAACATTTGGCAGTTGCAATTGAAACTGCACAGAAGTATTAATAATAATCATAAGCTTAATTTGGACATGTTTATGAGCGATTCTATAAATTAAAGATTAGATTCCTGCAGTTTGTGACAGGTCGCTTGTTGTAAATCATATCATGTCTACCTCACGTATCAACAAGCCTCCCACGAACCTGCATGTATTCGTACAACTTTCACCACCCATTAATCATAACCATTACAAATTGACACAGATCATTTCAAAAGCTTTACTTTCATTTTATGATAACTTGAACTACTCCCTATTGGGCTTAAAATCCCTTTTGCCACTACCGATCTTTTATGGTCGATTTGTAGTGGGCAGGTCGGTTTGTGTTACTCCCTGCTTAGAAATGATAGAAACAATTGCTCCATTAGCGAAACTCCCAGCGCTAAAGTCTGATCTTTGGCAATAAAATTATCATAAAAATCATTCAGGCTAACTGCTCTCAGATGAAATGACCAATGCTATGGTCAGTTGATTAAACACATATAATGCTGTCCAGAGTACATATATTTTATATGCACTGTTATTGACTACTGGCGTTTACCGTCTGGTCATATCTAGCTAAGATATTAACGTTCAGTTGTAATTATTGACATGCATAACTCTTCTTCAGAAGATTTCATTCAATTACTTTCAAAAGTTTAAAAAAAATGTATAACATGGAAATATAATTAATGACTACCTTCAAAATTTTGCTCAATTGCAAACGAATATCTTTCACCAGCATTGAATTTGATTGAAGTATTTTATAGATAGATTTCTGTTCCAAATCATGAACCCTAATCATTTTGACAAGATGACTTCATGTAAAGGTATACTACTAAAGATATAAATTGTTGAAATTTTGCTAAACTGAATCTTTGATTATCGGTGGACTTATCTTGTGTCAAAACTACAGAATTCAATATAATTCAATAAATCAATAAAACTTAGTAATAATTCATAAATTTTATAATTACTTAGTCTAATATAATTATATACTCTTAGTCGTATTGACCAAATTCTAGATCTTTATGTCTAAGTCTAAGAGGTAATATTCCTTATAGGTTAATTTCAATAGTAACAGATTCAGCTCCAAAACATGAGCCAATATCAGTTTGACAATATTGTCTATCTAAATCATCCCGTTAATTTAATTTTCAGCCAGTGTCATGAAAAGGCATTTCATTTACCGATTTATCTTTTGGGCTCACCTGGGAATTGGAGTCTAGGTCGATATTAGGTCGTACTACAAACATCAAAGAAATGTCTTTAATAAAAATACAAATCAGTCTTTTTCATCTTCGACCCCATTTAACCTAACAAAGGACATCAAAAACTAAGATTGACCATGATTACATGATAGAGAGTAAATGTGAAGCTCGTATCTTACCAAATATTTGATAATTGTTCGCTAAAATGTTTTCTTCTTAAAGTAATGGACGCTCACCATATTGAACGAGATTGAATGCATAAAACTGATGGAGGAGCTTAATGAATGAATTACTGAATGACTGAATGGATGAATGAATGAATGAATAAAAGAAGAAATGAGAAATCTTTCTTCCTTAAGTAAGGAATTAAATATCAACATGAGGATAATATGAATGGATGAATGAATGAATGAATGAGAAATCATGCTCCTTAAGTAAGGAATTAAATATCAACATGAGGATAATATGAATGAATGAATAAATGAATAAATGAATAAATGAATGAATGAATGAATGAATGAATGAATGAATGAATGAATGAATGAATGAATGAATAAATGACTGAGTATAGTAAGAAAAATAATGAATGAATGGATGAATGAATTTGCATATCCATTAAATTCCGATTTATATATAATGACAAGGAAAAATATGAGAGTATCTCGTTTGATTGGACTTCAGAATACGATCAGAAAAAAATATTTGTTTGGATATTATACATGTAAATAAATCACTATGTAAACAAGACTGGAAAATTATACTGTACTCTTAGATCAAAAATATGGATTTCTTTATCAGAAGGTTTTTAACTGGAATTAAGAAACAGCGTGATGCCAAGTTTTTAGTCTTTATCCCTCAATATGTTTATATGTTCATTGGAAGTTTGTGTAAATATCAGCAATGACAACCTTAATCAACAATTTGTGTATTGTAATTTAAGGTAAACAAAATAAAACGAAAATCGAAACCATAGAGCTATGTTTGTTTGATGTTATTTAGACTCAATCAAAAAAGAGGACTAATTTCAGTGCACTAGTTTGGATCAAACTCCTATTTAATTAGCATATTGTCGATCGAAAAAGATAATTGAGCAATATAAGAAAGACAAATTATATTTGGAAAATGAGTCCTTTTAAACCAGAGAGGCTTGGGTTGTAGGCGAGGTATGAATATTCAAGGAAACACGACAGCGATACGGTGCTGACACGATGTCATCACTCAATTTTCTATCAGATCGCCTGTCATGTACTTCACAAGGCATTGAACCACTTACCTTATTTTATTCCTATCTTTGAATTTGAAAAGGAAACAAAGTCTTAAAAATACTTATTAATAAGTAATTGATAATACATAAGTACATAATAATATCAAATATCGTACATAGCTCTATCGCATTGAAATTTGAGAATAAAACTGAACCCTTGTTTCAAATGGTAGTCTCCACCAGTCTAGTAGCATACTTTCTACTTACAGTTTTGACGAAAGATAGTCGTAGGCTGCAGAGGACTTGGCGTCAGAGACTAATCAAATTGTATATTCCTTTGAAGATTCTTCAAAAAAAAGAGCGCTCTATTCAAATAACTATACGCCGATCTTGAGCCTATGATAAAACTGAAGAATTTGTAGACGCTTGGTGGTATCGAATCCGATAAATTAATTGAATAATGACAATAAAAACCTTCATAGCCGAAGTCCAACTATCTTTAATTTAAGATAAAAATTATGATGGATTTGACAAATGAAGTATAATAACAGCTAATAGATAATTATCTCTGCAGAGTTCAATCAACAGCGTGATTAGTTGAAAGCCTAACAACTTTAATGTTCAACAGTTATATTTAATTTTCTCAATTCGCAACTTTTAATGTTCCGCCATATTGTTTAATTCGTTGATTCAAAATAGAGACATTTTCCCGCTTATTACACCCGGTGTGAAATGAATAATTGACGAAACATCGCATATCTTTAAGAAGAACTACCCTGGACTCATTAAGTTTCTTTTAAATGGTAAAAATATTTAAATGGCTTTCTTTTATCTTGGAAGTCTTTGATGTTCAAGCTGTTTTCGAATATTCTCAAGTAAGACAAGGTATAGGGAAATGGTTAGATAGAAAAACGAAACACGAGCATTAAGAAATTAACTTTGAACAGTTTTAAAGAAAGAGATGACAAAATAAAGGAAAGTTACTCCAGCAAATTGTTTTCCTCATCTAGAATTAAAGATGACGTCCCATGGAAGAATATGAGATTAGATTGATTTGATTCATAATTCATAGACCGATATTGTGGCGTACATAAGAATCTTAACATCGAAACATTTCTTTTTGTTTTCTATTACAGGCATAAAATTAATTTTAATTACTCGTAGAATGAAAAATGTCACGTGTAAAAGTTGGTTAAAACTTCTAAATACCAAAATGAAGTCTTTTTTCAACAAAACTCAGACCAAATGGTTCAAAAGTTCCGATTGCCCAAGCTTCGCCAACTTTTTTCATAGGTTGAATACGAGGGCTGGAATATGAAATACCTCATAACGATTATTGAACAATTTGTAAGAGAAAAAGAATAGCTAAATGGTGAAAAATTCATTAGGTATGGCTCCTTTAAAACCCAAACTATCCTCGAGTTCAAACAGGTCCTAAAATAAAAGGTAATTTGGTTTGATGAAGGTTGTTTTTTATTAACAAACATGGGGTGATATATGATCAAATAAATTGATTTTCGGTCTTTTAAATGTAGATTTATTAGTTCTTATCTAAATTTTCAATCATACTTATATTTAATAGATATTTAAAAGACCAATACATGGGAGAAATTAACCCCTTAGGGAAACGAGCTAATAAACATTTATTCTGTATCCATTAATAGGCCCTATACATGTACTTCAAATTGGTTGATCGGAGGGACTGACATGGAAAAAGCGTCTAGTCGTTCGGATGGGACAATAAGCCGAGGCCCCGTGTGCTACAGGCTGTGCACGTTAAAGATCCCTCGACAGTTGGAAATCGCAAAAAGAGTAGGCTAATGCCGCTGTCCTGGCAAAATTTCCCTCATTGCACACTGCATGGCGTTGCCCGTCTTCATTAGCCCATAAGGTGCAGAAGAGTAGGACGTAAAACTCCATTCATTTCATTTCAAATTGGTTGAAAATTAAAAATTATATTTGAATCTTATTGCTATTGGTTAACCAATATCCCTCGCTTTTTAAGGGACCAGAACGCCATTCGATTCACCAATAATAGAACCTTTGTTTCAGAAATGGAAATTTTTTAGATAAGCTAATTACTAAACAGCCCACCTTCCAAATTGTATGCCTCAAATCCATGTGTATCCAGAATTTGAATGTTAAAATGACGATTTATCATTTCTTGAGACTGTCATACATAAAAAAAAATATTTATATATATTATTATATAAATGTAGACTAAGAAATTTCCGGTTTAAGGTATTTTTGTATGAATCTTGTGCTTTCTACATTTCTGGTACGACTGAAGACTAATAACATTTTTACATTCAAGACCCAAATTAACCGCCTTTAAAATGTTCAAACACCGAATAATGGAGCAATTCCTACTCCAATTTTTTGTGTAGAGTATGCATATGCTGCAAAGTTGAGAGAAATGGCCCTTTAGGCCTAGTAATATACTTCTGACCAAATTTTGGTAACGAGGACGAAAATGGGTGCCAAGGATGTTCAGATAGGGTATCATGTAACACAAGTCTAGATTTATATCATGTTGACAAACGATGCTGTGTTCACCACGTTATAGTTAAGTTATCATTCAGTTTCAACGTGTAAGGGGACGTAATCCATGCAAAACATTACAAGAGAAGGAGATAATTTCACGGATAGCAAATAAATAATAGGAACGACAGACGGATAAGCATAAGTCTCCACTTGTTTTCGAAACCGAACTGATATTTTGTAACACAAATTATAATAAACTTTATGAATCAATAAAGCAATGGAGGTATTTGATAATACCTATAACAGTTGGAGAAAGAATATAGAATATAGAGAAAATCAAAAGGGTATTGAAGCATTATATGCAAAATAATTTTAAAAAAACGAGATAAACGAGAATGAATGAAGGAGAAAAGATTGATAGAATGAATGAAGGCTACAGAAAATAATTATCTTGCTGTTGATTTGTCATTTTAGCATCTTTCATTATATTCTGTTAAACCAGGGAATTGAAAAACACAAGAGGCAGAAAAATAAATGAGATTTATTACAAAAGATTGTCTCTTTGTACAATTCTTCAAGACTTAACCCAAGGGTGAGAATCAAGTTTTCTCAAGTTGGACTCGATTGACACAAATACATCTCTCTTCTTACAAGATTTATTACTGACTTAGAAACAAGTGAAGCACAGCGAAGCCAATCAAGTTGTATTCGATGTTTTAATCTATTTGCTAACAAGAACCAAATTGATCAGTATGGGTTTAAAACCCGTGTCGACCTGCGACCCGAGAGCAACTCGATTCCCCAGCCTGTTTGATTACATTTAATGATGCCATCAAACTTTCTTGAATAGCCTTCGTATCTATCAAAATCATAAATTACACGAAGGTTTACGTTCTATTTTTCCAGATTGGGCAATGAAAAGCTGTACCCGTCTGCAAGGAGATAAACTTTACCATAACCGCAAACATTTTTACCGATGTGAACTGAACGATTTAATAAACAATTTTCCATATCATTCTCACAAACTTGGATTCGTGAAAAATAAAAAAAGAGTTGAAAATCACGAAGGCAATATCTCGACATATGCGATTTTATCTTAGATCTTTGGAGCCTACTCATTCAAGTTTTTAAAGTGGACAAATATAGTAAGCCAATCTAATTGAACTGGAACGACATATAACGGAATTATTAAATTCAAGGAATACATAACTGGTCATAACTGAGATATGAAACGAATAAATTGTAAGACATTATCGAAGCTTATCCTGTACCGAAACAAAGAATGTGTATTAAAGATTAAGAAATTCGTCTTTACTGTCGAACATTAAACGTCTTTATGATATGAGATTTCTTAACAAATTTTAAAATTTTATTGACTGACGGAGATAAGAGGAAAGCACCTCGTCCCTAAGGAATAATTCTAAATCTTTTAACCACACAGTATCAGTTCATAACCGCTTGTTAGCCAAGTCTGATTTCTCAATCGCAACACTGCTTTATTAAAGACTTACCGAGTCGCACCCACCTGCTTGGTTGAGCAAGAAAAAGCCATCGACGAAGCGGCAGAGCGTTTCGCTGATTGCTTTATTAAGAAGTTTCATCCGTATTCGATTTTATTTCAAATCGGTAATCATAACTAATATTAAATGAATTATTTAAGAGCTGGGTTCTTCAAGCTCTATCAAGAGTCCATAAAACGACAATACAAGAATTAAATTTACATATCAAGGTTGTTTGAGAAGTTGAAGCCAGTCAAGTGACTTTTCTCTAGGGGAAAATCTCGATCTTATCAATTATCTAAGACACAATATAAGGCGCACAGATAATGTCTGGAATATTTTATCATCAGTTAGAAATCAGTTAAATGAAACCAAATAATTCCATGCATAAGAAAATGCATTGTATCAGACTTTAGTTGGTATTGTATATGAATGTTTTCGTGAGCATTTCAAAGACTTGTGTATTGTAAAGATGAAAACAAAATACAATACCTCGTATCTCTAAGAAGATATAAAATTAAATTCTCAAACTTGGAAAATAAGAGTTCAGGTATATACAGAAAAAATTAACTTGTTGTTTGATTAATTTGCCTTCCTGAAAGGAAATGAAATAAATGGAGTATTACGTCCTACTCTTGTGCACTTTATGGGCTAATGAAGACCTGAACTCGTCCTCTCTTTCAAATTCTACCCACAAAACAATTAAATTTGAATTTTTTATATGAAAAAAACTACAAAAATAAAAAGATGTGCACAAAATTAAAATAAAAAATTAGACTTAGAAAAAAATAATATATTATCATTGTGTACACAAATGATAAATATATGTCAAAAACTTGTAATTATATTTTCTTGTAAAGCTAAGAAAAGGTTATGAATATTACATAAATGTACTTTATTGTCTCTTATTTCGATTTTTACCATACTACTACCATTTTGACCTTAGTAAACCCTGCCTTAACCCTGTGCCTAGTGCCACTCTAAGTTTTGAAACAAATATATTTCTGATGAATAATCATAATACTAATGACATATGTTCACAAGCTGTTCGAGCTGAAATCACATCATTTTAAAATCTCAAAAATAATGATAATTCCCCCAAATATCCTATGTAAAGCACTGGTCAAGGCCAAAAGTTTTAAAATGGTAAGGAATAGGCTAGTAAAGTATATTAACACCTCTGATAGTATTTTACATAATAGATATTTTGTATACCTAAACCAACAGGAGATCTACGCGAAGTGAATGAAAGTTATGGCCATCTGGAAATTAACCATTTCCAGTCGTTTCCACGGGCCTATAATTCTTTCTTCATTTTCAAGAATTGACTAGTTTGTATATTCGACTTAAATGCTAATATTAATGATGGAACGGGTTAGGCTAAGTTTTATTTTATACTTTCAAATGTACACATCTTGTAGCCTAAGGTTTCAATTTTCCTTAAAAACAAAAATAGCTATTCTATATTACGCTTTTAAAATTGCGACAAAAAGCCAAAGATTACCTCCCTTAAGACGTTATCAACATTCTTCAATTCCCTTACTGTTCAATCACGTAATATTACTCTCGAACATCACGTCAAATATCTCATTAACAAATGACAAAATACCAGTGAAAATATTATTAATATAATAATCATAGTGTAAAAACACACAGAATTATCCCTCAAAACTCGTAATATATGCCTCATTGACTCCTGCTCCCATAGTTCCCGCCATTTTTTCATAATATCTTTTCCGCCTGATTTCCCGCCATCTTTCATAATACTCTCCACGCCTCGATTCCCAAATGACTTTAAGAGATGAAGGTTTTAAAACTCATTAATTGTTCTTCGTTAAAGTTTGACAAATTGTCGTATATCTGAAATGATGAGCAAACAAGAGAATTGTGACATCTCTTATACGAGATTGGGGTCATCTATAGAATGAACCGGAAACGATAAATCGCGCCTTCTTTTTTCCACCATGTTGAATGTAAACAGTTTTAGTGTCGAGAATATTTGTCGCTATTACGTAAATAGTAATGAATCCTATGAGAACATTTAATAACATGCTGCAATTTAACATCTTTTTTGTTTAATTTTTATAGGATATTTGTTAATATGGACATTAAAATTCCCGAGTGTTTGCCTTGGTTGATTTTAAGCGAAGTTTTGTCGTTAATTTGTCCTTCTATTCCAAAACGGTTTTCATTTTATTTGTCTTTTGATCATGTTATGTTTGCTTTTTATTATTTTGTTCAACTTCCGTTTCATCGTAAATATTGGTGGAAAGGGGATATTAACTTCCCAATCTCTTACATTAGTCATCTTTGAATTGACATAAATGATCCAGGTTTAAAGGAAACTTGGAGAGTAATTTTATATTTATAGCAGACAATTTGCTTAAATCTTGACAGCGTTTGAAAACTTCAACATCATATTTGGCAATGAAGTTGCTGGAGAAAAATTAAGTTTTCTGTATAACTTCGTTTTTCTATATAGACATAAAGGGTATAGAACAGCTAGAATTATTTCTGCATTATATACAGTGGAGGCAGTGGATACATACTTTGAAAAATATATCCTCAATGACCCTCATATAATAATAAAATGATGAAAAATTAAAATGATTATTGTTGTTTATAAACAAGTATTGTATGTTTGATAAAACATGTTCGCTTCATAGACATCTATTGTCAGATTTATAATAGCATCAACGCTTTAAGCTCCATATAGACATTTATTCAATTTCTTTCATATTCATTCATGATGAAATATTCGAAAATTGCCATATGACACTTTCTATACCCAAAATAATTAGCTTGTTTGATGAGAGTTTTATAAGGCCATTTGGCAACATTAAGATAGGGGCTTTTGGGTACATTTTATTTTTATTAATTTGCCTGAACCATTAACATAATATTTTTAAGCCATGATAGTTCAGTACCAAAATCATTCTTGTAAACAAATTGATGTATATTTTGCTTTTTGTACGAACGTTACGTACTGTCCCATTTCACGCCATTTTTTCATTAAATAGGATAATCTGGCTAAGAAATTATGATAAGAGAACTTTACATCTAAAGAAACGAATTTCAGTTCAATGTAGGGAAATTGTCTCTCATTAGAATCCGTCCAAGACTCGCCAATATTCGACGAAAGTTCTTCTTATTCCTTATCAATTTCCAGGCATGTGTCTGACAAATTAAAGCAAGACAGCTGGTCCGACAAATTTGAATTAGAATTTTCACAGTTATTGACAATATACAATCTGTCAATGTATGTGTCATTTAATCTATTTCGTCAGTATGTTATTATGAAGAAGCACCTTTTGTAATTTTCAAACCAGCGCACCAGCGCACACTAACTTTTTAACGTCGCTCTGTTCGATTTTGTACCAAGTTAGTTTATCGGAACATGTAGTCAGCGCAGATTTATCGCCTTTTTTATAGTGTGGGTAGTGTTGGCGACTTCTCGCAGATTTAAACGAATTGTAATCTAGATCGAAATTAGGGCAGAAGGTCTTGCTTTTGATGGTTCATTCACTTCCTTTTGGAATAGAGATGAAGCCTGCGCTGCGAGTATGTGGAAACCACCACCATGACGGATTTTAGAATAGGAAAACCTCTGTTGATCACACATAGTACGAGGTTTCTTCCGGTCAAAGTTACCATCACTTGACAAATCACTGCCTTTACCGGAAGTCAGGAATCTAGCACAAATGACACACGAAATTCATATTTATTATAGATTCAGTTTTACGACGATTGTCGAATGACAGGACAAGTAAAATATAATACCACACAGAAACGGAAGCCTGGAAAGATAATTGTATGTATGTATAAGCAAATAAGTAACACAGCAGTTGAGCTCTTTAAAATCTATTTTATCATTGTTAGACATATAGAAATGTTGGTTTGATGTATTTACATACAATCAACATTCTTATATGCATGACATTTTTGACACGACTTTAACTGAAATAGCAGTTGAGTTTTAAAGAGATTTCCACATACTTTGCAGCAAGTCTTTAACAGTTCCCGCATACTTTAATTCCTCAACATATTATTATGATCTATATAATATTACTCAATGATATGCGCTACAAATTGTCAGCAATAGATAAATAAATTGATTGAGCATATATCACATTAAATTATTTACAATTTATCCGCTCCAAAAGGCAATGTTTTAACATGAATTTTCATGTTAAAATGGAAATTTCAATAATAACAGTATAATATTCATCAGTTGGACTTCCCAGGCGCGATGATTCTTTTTTCTAAGTTGGTTAAATGGCTTTATTTGAATATAGAAGGACTTTTCATACAGTTTTGACACCAGCTTAGTCAACTGATGAACAAAAACGCATTTTGGCCATGTTCAAAACTTTTCTTAATTTTTTTTTTTTTTTTTCGCCTTTGTAGTAAGAGGTATTACTTTTATGTTTATTTACGTTCGTTGGAAATCTTTAGGGCTGGGTTATCCTTCTCGCTCGACCACTGGTAATATTGTAGGGATCAACAAAAAGTGCTTTATTAATTTTACATCTCTTCCCCAGGTTGACGGAATTTCGTCTTCTCAAGCGAACTGTCCAATTCAGTGAGTTCATAAAATGGGTTCTAGCCCAATTTAATAAGGATTTTGATATGTTTTACAATCAAAATACCCTATTAAAATATTTTAAAATATGACTGACATAATTCAAAAATTTAATATTTTGTGCAATTACGTAGAGAACAAGAAATACCAACTTGGCAAAGTTACACATTGCATAATGAATAATATCCCTCACATGAATATAGAAAGCATTATCTCAATATAAGAAAATCTTCCTAGAGGAGAAAAACTGAAACAATTCTTAGGTCATTCTTATAGATTTCTAATTTATACATTAACAGAAAATCAATTTCAATTTGAACAAATTGCACCAGAGTTTCCCTATCATTCACGCTCTGATTGCACATCAAATCATTCTAGAACACAATCGAAATAGTTAGAATGCCAATAAAGTTGAGCTTGGTTTTATAAGCAGTCTTTTGCTGTATCATATTTTTTTTCTATGCGCTATTTAGGATATCGATCAGAAAGAAAACTAGTGCAGACATTTCCACTGTTGCATCAATGCATATATTTGTAAGAGTGTAAATTGGTGAATATCGTTAGTCACAATTTCATTTCTCAACATAAGCGGAACTAGGTAACTTCAAATTTTCGGGAATTCGATCCCATGCCACACTAATGATTTTACAAAAGTATTGTGTTTCCTTTTTGTATGAAAATTTGCTTGTATGTAGTGTCCTAACATCTATTAGAACTTATAAAGACGTTTTCTTCACCATTATATTAAACATGTTTGATGACGACACTAGGTTGGATAAGTTGGTAGATGACAAGTTAACGTTAGTTTCCAGCGAATGCTGATACCGCAAACTAGGTAGTTCTTGGTATTTGTAGCAGTTGGTAGTTGGATTGGTTCAAGTTGAATTTCTTTTGTTGGTTTGGTTATTGATGACGACACTATAGCTAAAGGTCATCAAACACTATGCATCTGTGAATTACATGAAGCACAGACGTCAGAATGAAAATTGAAATGTTACAATTTGATGCTATCATACACAATACACACTCACAGAATTTTAAAAAAATCTCTGCACAATCCCTTCAAGATTTTAGCTTTACAGATCAAGGGTATCCTTATTCTGAAATCGTCAATATACTGACGATGGTGCACAATATATAATAATATACTCACTTCATTTGAACACCTCCTACCTCCTATATATTAGTTGGGTATAACTGGGACACAAAATTTGTGCGTCAAAGATAAAATACCTCTTAGGATACTTTTATCTTTTTTGTTTGGTCTATATGTTCTTTTGGTTTTATTTAGAGTCCGACGATTGTATTTGTTTTTATTTAAAGTGGCCATTTCTGGAATAGGCTGCTGCTAAGATGAAATTCATTGTAGGCCGTCTGCAATTAACTCCTAAAGCAAATTGGACATATATCATCAGAGGAATATGAAGGGAGGTAACTATAAACTATTTTACTAAGATTACAGCTAACCAGAAGACATTTACCAACCAAAGGTTAAAACATAAGAGATGTGTACCAGAAAACGTTTGATATTGTAATAAGTGTTTTGGGAAAAGTGACCAAATTACAGTATATGATAGAAGAATATTGGTTGAAACTTTAATAAAAATGATTAGGTACGTGTTGAAAAGTACTTTCATCTACTGTGGACTCAAAGATAACTATTTTGTAACGATAAATATTTTGTAACGATTTTGGTGAAGTTTCTTTTAATGTTTTCTACAAATGATGTCTTGCATTAGTCAGAACATAGACGGCAAATTCATTTACCATCTGTTTCCATACTAAATCAGGGACTTTATTCTTATTACAATATGAAGATAAAAAAAATTAGGGTTATCTGGAATGAATAAAATATCAATTTAAAATCAATTTAGTGATTGACCGATCAGATAATTTAATCACTAGTAAGTTCTAAAAGTGACCAAATTCTAAATCTTGACCCAAAATTAGTCAACAAGTGGTATGCAAAATTTAAAAAAAAAGAGGATTTCGAAAAAGAGCACAGACTTATTCGTTTACAACCATTTGCATAAAATGAAATGTTTTTGTGGTCTGTGTCCAAACATGTTCCAGATTCAATTCAATATAGTTAGCTCCCTTTAACGAAGTCTAATTTCAGACAATATAAATACTGGGAACTGATAAAACTTTTTTCTATAATAAGAAGGCTATAAACGATAATTTGTGAAAATTATCGCCCTTCGACAGTTTAGACACATAATAAATTGTTTCCAATTATTTACTTTTGTTTAAGCCAAAGAAGGTGTAGGCCTATTTTGCTGGTGATAGTCCTTCCAAAGGCTAGCCCAAGCTTTCGAATCGATCATATCAACCGATTTTGATGACTATTAAAAGAAAATCAACCTTGCATTTTATGATTATGATTTAAATTGAGTTATTGCTCTTTCAACTTTCGAATAATATAACTGCTGCAGCTCCGGTGAGGGTAAAATTCCGTCTCGGCCGACTTTGCCGACTTGTCGGCTCGCATCAAAAAAAGATTTGTTGATCAAGATGAAGATTTCTCCTAAATTCTGGAATGTTTTGTCATAATGAGAAAACGAAAAAAATAATAGTTTCGCCTACTAAGACTAAAGTTTTCTTTTGAAAAACGGGTAAATAAATAAACATACCAATAAAAAAAACATATAACATCATATAAAACGTTTAGACAAATTCTAGTTACAGCGAGTGGACTATCCAATGGAGAAAACTAGTATCGAACAGTAGTAACAGGTGTCATGAAGTTTTCAGATTTACTTGGCTGAAGTGGTGGCGGATTAGATGTCGTCTCATTGTATGGCACATCAGAAGCAAGAAGTACAAACTTTTCGTCACTGTTTAAATCCGTCTTGTGAAGAAGTTCCACGTTTGATGTTAGGCCTAGTGACATGGTCGCCATTATTGATAGATGGAAGACGTCTTCAATAGGCTAGATAATCCAGGTCACTTTCTGACACTGTAATTAATCATTCTGAATAAAAGCAACTATTTACACGAAAGAAAAAAAAAGAATAACATTGGGCATTTCATATGTCAAAATCTTTGATCTTAGTAGGCTATATTATTTTATTTTTCGTTTTCTGATTATAATAAGAAACATTCCAGAATTTAGGAGAAATCTTCGACTTGATCAATAAGTCTTTTTTTGATGCGAGTCGGCAGGTCGGCCAAGTCGGCCGAGTCGGAATTTTACCCTCACCGCTGCAGCTCGATACTAACTGATTTATTGAAACTTGAATTGAAATCATATAATTTAAACCGAATGAAATATTGATATATATTGGCCAGCTAAGGATAATTTCCATTGACAATTACCATTCAGCTGAATCCTCAAGGAAATGTTAAATTTCGTTGTGTCTTCATGAGCAAGAGTTTTCTTCCGGCATTTCACAATGATTTATCAAGCCATAGTAATATTGCGACATGAAAATATTTCCTAGCTTAAGAGCCTTTCGGGAATAATTCTATGAATTATGCATTTTATTAGTGATACCAGTGGATCAATATTTTATTTACAAAGAAATTGATTTTATTGGTTTTGTTTACAAACGCATGAATAACTAAAGATCTAAATACCAAAGTCACATGACCACGTGATAATCTTTACCTAGTTCCGGTAAATAATGGCCGCCATTATCGTGAAATCGGGCATTCATACTTTAACTGTTTCTGATAAACCTTGAAGACAATTTATGCACAGATTATATACGGGCAAGCCTTAATTTGACTGGGATTTTATACAGAATAATGTTCAGATATAACGGTTCTGAAAGGGTTCATGTAACGCAGAGGAAGCTTTGATTTTTGAAAAAATTTTGAATGTCATGATTAAACATTGAAAAGGTTGTTTTTTCAGTATTATTGAAAGGATTTTTCTTTATCCCTGACATTAAAAGTTATTAATATTGTAGCTCTTTTAATTGATTGAACTATGCAGAACTGTTAATGTGCAATTCTATAGGAAAGCACCTGTTCGAACTCAAAGAACAACTATATTTTACAAGGATACCAACTTAGGTTGACAGGACCCTTTCTACCAACTGGTCCTTGACGCAAGGTCTTGGCATCGATCTTTCCCGGATTATCCTTTCCCATCTACAGCTGGCTCAACTGGAATTATGCATTTTTATCAGGGCATTATCAATCACGTTCGAAGCAGGCATATTTGGAATGGTTACTTCTTTCCAGCTTCATTTTTTTTTTAAAAAGAAACAGATTAAATTAAAATATGACATGATGTCGCTTTAATCATTTAGAAAAACAATTTTTTAAATGTCAAAATCAACCTTTATTTAACGACAGCCATATACAATAATGTTATGGTAACTTAACAAAATTTATTAACGATATTTTTCTAAAGACAAAATAGCGATTATTATTTTAAGACTAAGTTTGAATAACAAATGATGAATAATTAATAAATTTATGGATTAACTCCTAGTGTTTGATAGGTTGACTGCTCGTTAATTATAAATTAAAGTGACGGTCGTCAGTACTACTTTGTTTTTTCAAATAATACATCGGCAAGTCTGATAACCGACTAAAAATGTATTGAATTTTGATGTACAAATTTTGTATTATCATGTGTAATTTTTCTCGGTCTATTTTCTTTGTACTCCTTTAACTCTTTCAGCATCATTTCCCCTTCCTCCTTTTATTTCTTTATTTCCCTCTTTGAATTTCTCTTCGGTTTTCCCTGAAACTTTTTCAGGTCGGATAAATTGTATGCTAGACTACAAAGTGTCTCACTACCCCTAAAATATTTCAAATTACTCCCATGAAAACCCCTATTATATTTTTTATTCTATGTGTACCAACATAGCACCTCGATTATTCATAACGTTACAACCAATGCCTAAATTTTATTAATAACTTTCTAAATATTTTGAAAATGATCCACAACTGATCAGTTATAATGATGTGTATCCCGTCTACATTGCGGTCAACAGAAGCTTTACATTTTCAGTGCCTGGATTCAGTCGACGACTGAGAAATAGTTCAAAATTTATCTGTTCATCAACCTAGGACGACTACGTGAATACCATTCGGATCCTGTGAGATTCTGTAATCGGCAGTCAGTCGGGTTAGTTATTAACTTATCTCAACACCATTCATCGGATGATCTTTTCGTTGAGCACAGTAATTGATCTACCCGAAGAAAAATATCGTTTTGTTTTGTTTTTTCTAATGTTTTATAGAGAATTTATGTATATAGCATACCATTTTTAGAACAGATTCAAGGCATGCAATTCCTCAACTGTATATCGTAGTTTTCATAAAGCTGTGTGATGCATAGTATCGATATTAGAACTATAAGCCTAATGACTGCATTACAAATAAACAAATTGACTTTGAAAATCCCACCTTTAAGTGGTCGAACATGTCAATGGTACCCTGCTGTTTGGACTATAAAAATGAACTATAAATACAGCGTATCGATGAACAATAAAAGTGGTAATGTAAGGAGACGTAGTCAAGTTGAAATACAGAACAATAAGACAAGTTTAAAACAGATATTGGAAATTAATATATTGTTGATTAGTAAGTCAAGAAAATACCTATCGAAATTCATTAATAACTTATTATAATATTGTTCATTCATATTGTATTCTCTTTATGGTTTCTGTTGTTAATTCCTGACTGTTTGTAGGGTTTGTAAAGAGGTTTTCTGAAATTTTGTGTGTTGGTGATCAGTGAGAGCATCAATTTGCACCATTCAGACGTCAACAGTTTGTTTTCTATAGGCCTAAGAATGAACATAAAATTTGAAAATTTTAAACTTGGCCAATAAGAGTTCTATTCGTCATTAAATATACCTGCTGCCAAAAATAAAATAAACAAATATTAAGAAAACTATCAATTTGCACCATTATGCGGTTCATGAACTCAGGAAAGATCTAAGTGATACAAGCATATTTTGCGATTAGTGAAGTCATCAAATATTTAGGTTTGGTGGAATTGCATGAAAATTGTGATGGTCCAAATTGATACTATCAGTTTTCCCCGATAAACATCTACATTTCAAAAAATCTCTTTACAATCCCTTTTAGGAAAATTGTTTACAACTAGAACACCGTAATAATGATATTTTTTATACCATGTAATAATATTATAATAATATTAATCAAAAAGAAGACTTATTTAAATGGTATTAAAACCAAAAACATAAACCTGTCCTTCAGTCACAATAAGACTTGTTCACTTTAACACATTACTATTGAATTATCCACAAAAATACTACTGATATTTACAATTAAAGATAATTCCAAATTTTAAATTATACAAAATGTATACTTATATTACCAGAAATTTATACCCCATTCTGGTTTGATTAGAATATCCTGTTAAATAAGAAAGAATCCATTTTGAAGTCATCAGCAATCGAACCGTTGATTTCTAGCTGGGAAAATTCCACATAGTCGTCAGCTGGTGACTAATTATACGAGAAATTGTCGTCAAAAAGGAAGAGAAAGGAAAAAAATGATGGAAGTCTTAATCCGAGAATCTATTTAAATTGTCTTTGATGTGATTATCAGTCTATTTTTGGTATGATCTTCTTGGTAAAAGAGGTGCGCTTTATAGAATAAAAACATTTTGCTCCTGTATTTCAATAGTGGGCAGAGATTTGTGGTATCCTAAACCGGAAGTTTTAAACTCGTGATCTCGTTTTGGGTTTATATTTTTTAGGAATATAACCCTCAAGGAGATTCCATTGAAGTCGCAAGTATACTATTGTGCTTTCCAAGAGCTGTCGCATTCTAAATAAGAACACTGTCCTCCTTAAAGTCACATTGCCCTCTTTCTGTACATCAAGTGATAAGGCAGGCTTTGCTACTGCTATACAATAGGTAATTTCTGGTCATAGTTATAATATTATTCGACGAGTCGAGTCATTAGATATAGGTAAACCGGAAAGAGTTCTGTTTTAAAACCTGCTGATAGTTAATGACCTGGACATCCAAGGTTGTTGTCTATCTTCGCAATACGCGAATGTTATTTTCGGCCTACCCATAATACAGTGTTCGCTTCATATTTTCTTTCAAAATTGACCTATTCAATAACTTTGTGGAATCAAGAAAAAATAAACACTTACTTGTATTAAATCGAAACGATTATATAAAGAACAATTTCATGCCGTTATGATTCTAGTTTGTACTTTGTATTTACAAATGATTAATTTTTCAACGTGTTTTTTCAACATAATCAATAACATGCCATTTTTCAAGAAGCCGATGTGGTGTCGTTTGACTTGTTTACATGAAAATTGAATATTGAAATCCTCTTAATAGCACGTTTAGAGTGGTGTCTTTTTAATCTAGATGATAATTTCTGAAGTACAAAGCTTCGATTATCAATATCTGATATACCATCAGGATCAGACTGTTCCGAGGCCCCGAACTGTTCCGATGACAGTAACATAGACCGCACATAACAGCAATCCATGATCTGACGAAGTTCTTCCTAAAATCGTGTAAATGTACAGGTAAATTAGCCAACCAATCAACAATGCTGTTCAAAGAACGCTGACAATACAAATATGGGTATTCCAGACGGTTCCCAACATTAACCCTGAAAAAAGAAATGAAATTTAAAGTCACAAACATTGTCAATAAGAGTTTCTGTATATCAAACGCGCTTAACAGATGTCATGACTAAAACATAGAATCTTTATATACCACGATACAGCCATAAACTAAGTAATTATTGAACATGCTGCTCAATGTGTTTGAATATTACTAGTGAAATGGATTATTACCTAGTTTTATGGATGACCTAAAATTGGAATAGCATAACAAATTCGTTAGATCAAACTTATGACTGGAATTAAGATCCTGTTTATCTGTACAGATAAACGGCGATGCTGTAAGGCAGTTTGAAACATGGCACCACTTTAACAACATTTTATAAATTCATTTTGTTTATTTTCAGTGGAAAATTGATCATCAATTTCAAAAATACTTGTTCGTATTTGAACAGATCATTGGAGATAAAAGAAAGCATATTATCAATTGGTAATAAGCAGATAAATTATAGATAGAGTGACAGTTTTTATGCAATAAAAAGAGAACGATCGTGTCAAAATGTCGTTTAGTGTTGTTTGTCATATATTTATAACTTGGTATATATTGATGATAATTTACACCGCTCGATTCCTTCAAGTGGAAAACTGTGGTGGTTGTACATAAAGTAGATAGATGGAATTAATGAGTGTTATATCAAAGTTGAGGAAAGAATGAAATTAGGGACCTACCATTGGTATATATATGGTATAATAGCTACCGTATTGATATTGACAAAATTATATAAATCATAATATAATATATAAATATATAAAACTACAACATTTTTGGTATACTACTCCTAGGTTTTATTACACACAAAGTTTCAACAATCTAAATCATCATCATAATGTGAAATGAGAAAATTATGAAACAAGAAGGTATATATACAGAAAATAATTCATTATAATTCATAGCGGGTCGACAAAATCTCGAATGGACCTAATTTCTTAATCAACGTATTTAGAAAATCTTGCACGAATTATTTCCCTTGAGGTGAACATTGAAATATGCCTTCCAGCAATGGGTTGTGCTCATGGTCCAATTGCACTTTTCACTACCCATAGATCACAATTAAGATCAGTTGAATCTCACACTGAAATCTATTTATCTATAACCACATCCAATAGCTATACCTAATACCATATGATTATTTATAAAAAAAAAATCTAAAGAATCTGAGAGAATTGAAATGGACTCTGGTTTTTAAACACAGGCATACATAAAGGCAGGGAAAATGAGACAGCGAATTGACCAACGATTCAAAGCAAGATATTGAAGCAGAAATTACCTAATTAATTAAGAAGATGATAAGACCCGACATTATCTCTGAACTAAACAGACCACATATTCTGGAAGCGATATCCTTACAGACTTGAGGCCGTCCTGGAGCTAAAGTCGTTTCAAGAATAGGGACCTTGGATATTACATTACCTTGAATTGATAAATCTATATAAGGGACATATCGAAAAGATAAAGGACAAGCTAATTAATATGTCAGAAATATCAAATGCTCAAATATCAAGTTCCGAGCTACTGGATCATAATGATTAATTGTTTCTTATATTCGAAGAAGTAATGGTACAATTCTGATGCTCCAGGAGATCTTGGTGGAATATTTCCCGCTTTCCCGACCTCTGCGATTGACGACGATTCCCATCCCTTTCCCGTCTGGCTATGAAAAATGTTCGGGCTTTCCCGACCACTGCGACTGACGGTGAACCCCATTCCTTTTCTCGTCTGGCTATGAAATGTTCGGGATAATGCCTATGTTATAGAAAACGTAGCCTATTATCGTCAAATTAATTAAATCTTTTGTGTAACTATCCGTTTAAATTTATTTGTATAATTTCCCATCAAACTTTTCTGGTCGTCGTGAGACATGGTTTTTTAGATATGTCCCGTGGAGTGGAAATCCATACCGTTTTTCAAAATTGTTAGACCATTCTTAGACTTTGCTTAAAACATTTATTTTAATGTTAGCGCATTAGATCTATACTGTATCTGAAGGAATTCTTAAATTATTTGAAGTAAGAAACGCCCTCTTCCGTCAACAGACTTTTCAATTGGTTCCTTGTAAGATCCATTCGCTTGATTGACAGTAGAAAAAAGGCAAGAAAGTGTTTTCTATAGAGTTTCGTACTGTCAGAAATTCAATTAAAGTGATTTTAATGGCTAAGTCCTTATCTATTTCTTGAGGTTTTTGGAAGAGAATTTCCCAGCTTCAATTATGGTAGTAACGAAAGAAAGTAATTTACTATTGAAAGACTGAAATGGGCATCTATATTGATTGGAGACGTCAATAAGATGAAAATGAGTGACATTTCTACAGAAAGTGACCAGCACGCCTTCCTCTTATCCCAACCTCATATCAAAAGTTATATTTGTTGGCATATAACGACCTATTGATCCAGCAAGGCAAATCGATGCATTTTTCTGCGGCATTTACCCAAAAGATCTTTCCAACTTCCAGCCCACCTGGCGAAATTCTCAACAGTTTTCAAACGATGTCGGAGAAAATAAACTCATATTCAAATGTCATGTTATGTGACATTCTCGCTAACATCGCCACGCGACCAACACGCGTTAACATGTCAGTCTTACATCAACAGCAAACTTCAACGTCCACGTTAAAAAAGCCACCGACGATGTCAACGTCAACACGCACAGTGCCAAAAAGTAAGTATAAACTATTTTTCTTTCATGCTGTTACCATTGCTTTAATCATTGTTATATTCATGAAAGCAAACGGATGGGAGCAATGAGGCTCAAAGTATGAATAATAATTTACTAAATGTATAAGAATATTCTTAGAGCAATTATTCGTAGCTGGTCTGGTAACTTTTAGGAGCTTTATTACATCAAGCTGTATTATGTGTCATAATTACTTAAATTTTCCGACGACCAGATACCTGATGTATTTGGGGAAACGTCGGGTTCTTTTTTTTAAAAAAAACCTACGTATAACTTCATGATATTTAGATGAATTTTTCTACAAAGTATAGAAGTAAATTTAATGCAATATTTAATAATATTAAATGAAAATATAGTAATAACTTATACTGTCTGTATTCAAGATTGCGCGATACAAATAGTTATTTAATAATAACTTGCCGGAAACAGTATTTTCTTAGATCTATATATTTACCTGGTTATAAAGATCTTGTGGTATTTCAACGAATGTTTTGTTGGGCAATGACGAGAAAACTTTCGTCGACCATCTGAAATTTAATTCTTTTTAGTCTAGTTCAGCCAAATTATTTACCAAGTTATTAGTGACCTTTCGCTTTCAATTCTGAAAATTTTACTTCTCGCTGAATCAAGTCAAAACACCTCTTATATGTCTCTAGGAAATTTAATTTGAAGTCATGTCTTAAATAGTCAGATGAAAGGAAAAATATAAGACTAAATTAATAACAAATTCGAAACGTAAGTTATTTCCAGTCGCAATTGCAATCAACTATTCCAGGAAAACTGTAAATAAAACCTAATTTTTATAAATTTACTGTTGCGAATTAATAAAGGAAAATGTTTTCATGCAACCTTTTAGGACTATTGATGGGAATTCTAAAACACACGCCGAATCTAAAATTGTTCCTGTGTATGAGGAAAAAAAAAACATTTGGATTTCTTTCTTTGCAAATAATTATGGCGAGATACCGAATTAAAATGTTTAAGGTCTGAAGGGATATCCGTTCCAAATTGTTCAATAATAAAAGTTTCTTAAATTCTTTGAAAATAAGATCAGGTAAAATAATGAGAATGAACATCATTTGAGAATTATATATTGAATGCGCAGTCTGATTGTTTAAGTAAGTTGGCTTAAGAAAGGTGTTTTGTTGTTTCTATTTACATCATTAAAATTGGTTTACACAGATGTCATAAGATGCTATAATTTCAGTTGGTGTTGAAAAATGTACGGATCTATGCCATATCAACACCTAATAAGAACAATTACACATTAGCTTCTGATTAGATACACTTTTAGTAATCGAGCTTCTTCATGTAGGAAGTAAAACTCCATTCAGTTCATAAGAAGATAAATATTCCATGCTAATGTGTATCTAATCAGAAGCTAAATATTCCATGCTAATGTGTATCTAATCAAAAGCTCGATTTTCCATGCTAATGTGTATCTAATCAGAAGATAAATATTCCATGTTGATGTGTATCTAATCAGAAGCTAAATATTCCATGCTAATGTGTATCTAATCAAAAGCTAAATATTCCATCCTGATATTTATCTAATCAGAAGCTAAATATTCCATGCTAATGTGTAATATTTTTTATCTTTGTGGCATAAATTCTTTTCTAGGGTGAGTCAGGTTTAGGAATTGAACTATTGGGAATATTAAAGAGCTAGCATTAGTTTGTGGTTTCAATATTATAATTCAAACTAGTATTTTAGCTATTTCTGATAATGAAGTAAGAAGAAGTTTGCCCCGATTTCTTCGATATCTGTGAAGAATTTTTTCTTATTGAGAGTGAAAGAGGTAGCTCGATCGCGTTTTGTTTTGATAGGTCTCAATCGTCATCCATGTTTTTCAGCTGGTCCTTCGTTCCGTCCACCATTAACATTATAAAAGGCACAATTCCGGACGGATTTGTCAAACTATTTTTTATCAGGTAAATTTATAAAAAAAAGTTTTGGTCATTTTATTTACCATTCACTTTCAAGAAAAGCACAATTCTTTATGGATTTTGGATAATCTTGAAAGTCAAATTGTCATTTCATGATAGTGTTATATGTAGCTCGTCAACATATTAAGTTATAATTCATCCTTTGATCCTTGTAAGACCATTAATTATCAAAACGAGAATACTATAATCAGACATTAATAATACACGTATATACCATTAAAAGGGTACCATTAAATAACATTATCAGAGATCGAGAAAACCATTAAATAAAATTATCGGAGAGCGAAAAAACTATTAAATAACAATATCAGAGATCGAGAAAACCATTTAATAACATTATCAGAAAGTGTAAAAACCATTAAATAACAGTATCAGATAGCAAGAAAACCATTTAAGAACATTATCAGAGATCGAGAAAACCATTTAATAACATTATCAGAGAGCGATAAAACCAATAAATAACATTAACAGAGTGCGAGAAGACCATTAAATAACATTACCAGAGATCTGGAATATCAGTAAATAACAATATCAGAGAGCGAGAAAACCATTAAATAACATTATCAGAGATCGAGAGGACTATTAAATTACATTATCAGACAGTGAGAAAACCATTAAATAACATTATCAGACAGTGAGAAAACCATGAAATACCATTGTAAGAGAACGAGTAAACCATTAAATAATATTACCAGAGTGTGAAAATGTAATTTTTCATTAATAATAACGATATCAGAGATCGAAAGGACTATTAAATAACATTATCAGACAGTGAGAAAACCATGAAATAACATTATAAGAGAACGAGTAAACCATTAAATAATATTATCAGAGTGTGAAAATGTAATTTTTCATTAATAATAACGATATCAGAGAACACGAGGACTATAAAATAACATTATCAGAGATCAGGAATACCATAAAATAATATTTCAAAAACGTGATAACTATTGAATGACAGTATCAAAGGGCAAATAGGTAATTATAACGTAATCAGAGCACTCTGCAATCATAGCCATATATTATAATATTATATTTACCCTCCGAAAAAGAATTTAGTTAACAGTCACAGAGAAGCTGAATTTTTCTTTTTGCCCATTCGCATTAGTGTTGGAATAAGGAATATATTTCTGTTCTAATGACACAAGCAGGAAATAAACGGACATTAATGTGAAGTGAAGTTTTCTTGTTACTCCTGGACAATTTTAAGAAACCGTGATATGACTCTATAGCTGCTCACCTACGCTATGTTGGATCGGAAAACTTACATGTCTTCACAAAGTAAACTGTATAAATGTTTGTCCATAATTAAAGTAACAAGATCTACTTTTGAATTTAATTGTCTTCATAGAAATGTTTTAGGCATCTCAGAAAAGGAATCTAGAACATTTTCGTGTGGAAGATTTTCAAACTGGTGCACTGAAAATAGTCGGCCTAGTTTAACTATATAACACAACGAAGTTATCTGTAGCCTTCGGTCTCAGACCCATTAGTGTGCGATTTTTAAACCTCAACGTGACTTCATACAAAAAAAATTAAAGCATTAAAGAACAATAAATTTCATCAAAATGACTTCAGGGAATGTACCAAGAATGACTTAAGATTTTCTTTAGAAATATTTCCATACCACAACTTACCTTATACTAAATTGCCTCGATGTTTCGCAATATCTTAAGTTTTTGTTTTTGGATTTAGATTTAAGTAGAACAAGTTCATTTGAAAACGTTCTTACAGTACAAGGATACTCCAGTGAATTAAAAGTTAATTTTCTGTTCCTAATTCAGCGAATAAAGACGAGCAATTATGGGTAATGTTCCTACCTGAACGACATAACGCTTTCTTAAGGGACAGCTAGAAATTTCATTGTACTAAAAATATTCTATATACAGGCACACTACATCCAAAAATGACTTTGATCAAAAGAACTTGGGACATTTTAAAACCAAATTGTTTCCGGGTGAATTTCTGCTTAGGCCTTCTACAACTAAAACAAGTGAAAATAATGTATACAATGGCTTAATAATATATATCAAAGAAACGTTCCAAAAGAAAACACTTATTATTCTTCACATTTCGTAATGTAATGGTAGCAATAATGCTAAACGTGTTATTATCAGTGAACTGTCGTTGATATAGGTTTCGAAGATAAACTTAATGTCAACCCATCCGACTTGCATCCGAAAAGGGGTGGGAAAATCAAAGAAATTCCATCGAAATAAAACGAGGGTGTAGTTGAGACGCCCGGGTACCTTAAATAGGATCAAATAAATTCTCCTTTGTGAGAGTTAAAACCTTTTTTTTAAATTTAATCGTATTTTGATGAAGAGTAGACGGTTCCAGTAGAGTTTCCTATATTTTCGCGCCTTGTTATGCTGGATCATAGAGAGGACACACGGCTCTTCTGAAACACGTCTTCTATAAATGGATAAAAAACCAACGGTCATATTTGTTTTTTATCGTAGTACATGTTTCATAGTACTAATCAGTATTGGGCAACAAAATATTATGTTTTCCTGTACCAAAGAATCTTTAAATAAGTTTTAAGGGATTGTTATGTGTATCGGGGATACCAATTTTCAATTATACCGTTATAATTCTGCAGTTCCATTCAAAGCTAAAAATTTAATGATGTTAATAATCGCAAAGTTTCGTTTGTGATACAATCATAATATGATGCAGTTGCATATGATACATTTAGATAAACTCTTTTATACTTTCTTTACGAAATGAATGTGCATGGATATGGTTGTTAAAGTGCATTAAATCTGTCTATGTGGTAATATAAGGTCGAAGAGTCTATGCAGCGTGCTAGGTAGAAGGTAGTGATGCCATTCGTCTTTTCTTTTAGTCTGCTCTCTGAAAAGTCTGGAGTGGGCGTCATCTTTACTAGACGGAGAAACTCTTTGTGTACCTTATTCATATAGTGCTGTGCTGTGGAATAAAAACTTTTCAGTCATCTTAGAAACTAATGGATTTACATAACTACAAACCCTTAAATTAGAAATCCGGACAGACTTGAAAATTCAAATATCACCATGGAAAATAAAAGATTTTTCACTACTATTGTGGCAATTTTTTCTTGACTTCCTTAGATAACGACAACCATTGAAAAGTTGAAGTGTTTAAATTGTCGCGCTCTTGAGTTTAAGACGACAATATGAAAGCACAGGAACAATGGAGAAAATGTTAAGCCATTAGCTATTTCTATGATATATTGTTTTGATGAAAATCAAACATATCCTAAATGGAATTATTTAATTGAAATGTTCTAGTTATGTTTCCTGCTGCAATTGTTTAAGCATTTTCATTTTGTTTTTAAACGAACTTAGTGAGTTTATTTTTTGATTGAGAGTATAGAACCGATGACCTCTGAACTTCTTTAAATGATTTTTTTCAGCGAATGCATTGTTACTTGACGTATTTATTGGTTTGTTTAAATTGAAAATCGAAGCGGATGTCAGTATTTTTCTTTACTATATGTGCTGTTATCTTTTGTTAAGACTGAAAAGTTCTAATTGTTTCTCAAGTTAAATAAGCTTCTAAATAACTTTGGTGATCGAATTTAAAACAATATAATTTCTTGATTACCAATTTATTTATTTATTTATGATATTTTTGGGCTTAATACAATGAAAATAATGGAAACATTTTCATTTTTTCTTCATTGGATAATATTTTCCTAGATTTCATTATTTTATGATTTCTTTCAATAATTTGTACTTCACCACGTTATACTTGATATGTAAATATCTTCTACTTAGAGAAAATGGAATAAATAACTACAAACCAAAAAATAGCGAATAAAAATAACAAAATTTTTTTTTTTTTTAAGATGTTATAGGTGTTATTTTATATTCATGTTGCCCCTTATAATTGCTGTTACATTTTTTTTGTTTTTTTATTTTTTTTTTTTTGTAAACTGGGAAAAAAAAAGATTTGCTAAAACTATACCTTTAAAATCTGGAGAAATGTAACTTATCTGAAAGCTTTAATTGAAACGCGTAGAGTATTTCAAAGGCTTACATAAATTTCGTTTTACTTTTTGTAAAGTGCTAAAAAAACTACAACACAGATTTTTGCAATTTAAACGCTTAGTTTATATATATCATTTAACCCAGCCAATTCTGTTGATTAATTGGATACAAGGATGTAAATTGAATGATTTTACGACGTTTTTGATGATGAAAATTTTGAATACTGCCTTTGAAAATAAAAAAATGACTTAAAAATATCTTTCTAGACATTTATAAGCTATTTGTTTGTAATCAAACGTTTTTCTGTACATATATGGGTAATGATGAGATTTTGATGCCGTCGTTGCTAACCTTTATCCTATTTGAAGATATGTATATGTATAAGAAGTACATAAAGGATGATGTAACATTGTCGGCTTGTCGCTTCCAATACTCTTTTATTTTACAATGAAGATGCGAATTCGCTTTAACCAATTGCTTTTATCAACAGCTTTACTGTACGTGCGATATAATGATGACTGTTTACATATGGACGACGATGCGTTGATGATATTTTTACCAGTCGCTTTACTACATACAGGCCATGATATTAATTAATCGCCGGTAAGTTATTTACATACTGAAAAGGATGCGATATTTCAGTTATCGACTGAAAAGATAAAAGATAAAGATTGCTGTATACAAAGGAGAATGCGATCGTATGCAGGCCATTTTGCGATATTGTCTTTACCAATACAGTCAACCCTATCTTCGCATAACAGAAATAAAATACTTTAAAGGACACGATTGCTTGGAATGAAAATAATTAGTATAGATCGCCAATCGAAAAGCATTAGGAATCCGAGAAAACAGAAAACCAAAAAGACGCGAAAGACACAAAAAGCTAACAAGATGTAAAAGATGGAACAACAAGAAGAGCTTAATGGTTACTTATAATAGTTTCTTCAGTGTTTGCGTAAAATTGTTGACAAAAGGAAAAGTAAATATAAAATGCATTAATAGGAGAAAAGGAGATAAATTAGCTTTGTAATTAGTTTGAGATCACCTGTTCACTTGTTTATATCAATAATTTCTAGTGGACCCAATCAATTCCTCCTGTGACATTTTGAACAGTGTGATGTTTGGACTTAAAAAGCATGGCCATTTTGTAACTGGCTTATCGCCGCATAACGAAGCAGAGATGCATAAATATGACTTAAAAGAGGTCTGCAATGTTTGCATTTAACTGCATATTGAAAACTGTTTTGAGGCATTAAATTCTTAACTGAATAAAAAAATGTACCTAAACGTTGACATATAACAATTTTACTATCTAAAACTAAAAGGGCACACATTTCTTAAATATAATCGTACGGTCGAAGACGTAAAGCTGGGCGAAATATCTAGGATATTGTTATTACTGGTGATTTTTGAAAGAATTTGAACATGTTAGTAAAATGTTACATACTTTATCACAATAAAGCTGCTTTGGACGTATATAGATTTCGGAGATGGAAGGGATTGATTCTCTCATATTTACAGGCCTGGAACAAATATTTTTTTTTTTTTGAGAAATTGAAATAAAGGGTCTGGATCTGTTGGATGGTAACAGATCTAGATGTCTTGTGAAGTTGAAACTACAAACACTGATAATGTTTGTTTGCCGTTTCAAAAGTCAGGCATTCGATTCATGTTTTCCCTTATTACGGTACAGTCTTAGATTCAGCTCAGTTACATATAACTTGCATTAGAAGGGATATTTTTTATCGTTATCTGCGATCTGTTCCGTTCGTAAAAACAATACCTGATATAACTTCGATATCCGTAAAGTGTAATAACACTCTAAGTCGTGATCAAAGGGAAATTGTAGGAACTTCTGACGCTAGTTCAGATATTAGCCATCGGAAATCTGTCTTTCAATATTTTTCCTGGATCATTAATGAGGCGATTGATATATTGACCTATGAATTCATAATATTTTCAAGTAGCTAATTAAATCGTATGAATAACACTATGGTTTGTTATTTGAAAATAACATTGACAAACTTTATAAGATATTATTTTTTGTTATTCTGGTGACTTCGTGAATTTTATTTTTCTAATGAGCTAATTGTGTTATTAGATAGATAGACCTGTATGCCCAATTAGTTTTTCGCCACGTGACTTGATCAAACCTCTAAGGGTAAAGGTTTTCCATTTGGGGGGGGGGGGTGCTGATTAGTTATGTCTTGAATAAATGTAAAAAAATTCCTAAGAACTACTATGTATACACGTAAATCCCCAAAATACCTGATACTAGGAAATTTACTTTCTATTTGTATAATGTCCATATTCATAAAAAATGACGAGTTAGCATTTCAAATAAAAATGATTAAAATTATTCTAGACACACATCAAATTTTGACGATGAGTTGTAAACACCGTTACTGACAAGCTTGGCTAAAGAATGCTCAGACTAAAGGCTTGACTATATTTGGTCAAACAAATGGCGTAACTGTCATTTTAACTATAACCGCGTTTCCACTAAGAATTTAAGAATTTTTCTTGTTATTCTTGTGACTTCGTGAATTTTATTTTTCTAATGAGCTAATTGTGTTATTAGATAGATAGATCTGTATGCCCAATTAGTTTTTCGCCACGTGACTTGATCGAACCTTTAAGGGTACAGGTTTTCCATTGGGGGGGGGGGTGCTGATTAGTTAGTTATATACTGGTGCTGAAATGTCACGATGAAATACATAAACGTGTTAAAATCTAAATTTCTTCATGTAATTTGGGCTCAAAACATTTCATATATAAGTTTTAATTTCAATGCATTGTATTGATAATGTATTATATTAGAATATCAAGGATATTCTTCACTCTTTCAGTTAAGTAATATTTGCAAATGTGACTTTAATAACAAAGTTTTATTTATAATTTATGTGATATCGCTTTATATTATGCGGAGGTGGGTTAATATTACTTTGAAACCTCGCATATATAAAAAAAAATAAATAAAAATACTACTTTGGTCAGGTTTGATATCGGGAGTAGTGACGTAATAATTGACGTCAATAAAGTTAAGGAATTATTATATTTTACTAAATAAAATATCCTAAAGGGGAGGTCTGGTTAATTAAAATGCTCTTCGTCACATTTGACTAAATTAAAAGAGATTTCGGTAAACGGCAAAACGTAAAGAATTCTCAGATAAAAAACAAACATCCATTAACAGAAGTACGACGTTCTGCAACACCGGAACTTCTTGGCTTACGGGGTATTCTTTTCTCGAGACACCATATTTGCCTTTAAAAAAGGATGTTGGCTATCGACGAAGAGAACTGGCGGTAAACAGTAATTATAAATGTATGGTTAAAGTGTCATCACTGAACGGGTTGGCCTTAGACGTCAATTGAAGCGTGTGAATACAAAATTGAACAAATCGATGCACTCACTGGATAAATACGTTGCTTTTTCTTCTGACTGCCGTCAAGCAATTTAAGTCAATGACGTGGGCTTTTATCGCAAATACAAGGGCATCGATATTTCATCAGGCGCCACTTTCTCGCTTGTACCGTCAGCCGGTAAAACAAGGAAAATTTCTCATCACTTCAAAGAAGGTGAAGATGAAGAATTAAAAGCATCCTTTCTAAGAAATTTTCTCTCTATTTCTATATAACCATCGTGGCAGTATAATTACTAATGATGGAACCAGCGAGTGAAAGCAATCAATTTGTTGTTTCTCTAAAGCCGATTTGTCGTAAGCGACTACCTCTCAACGACTTTCTATAGCAGGGGGCACGGCTTAACAGCCACGAAAACGCCTCAGGATAATTGTTTTACATAAGGTGGCGATTGAAGGTTGCAAAATCGGAAAATCGCCTTTCTTGAAGAGTATTTAAGTGAAAACTTATGGCTTTCCAGCAGACTTTTCCCAGCGTTCAATCGATGTTAAAACCATTTTCTTTTTTCGTCTTAATTCATGTCATTACTAGACCAATATTTGAAAGTATCAAGCCATTTTCGATCTATTTAATTCATGATAGATTTAAAGGAATAAGTTCTTTTCAAAGGGGCATTGATTTTACCAAATTAAAGCCATCCATATTATTAGACCAATAATATGATATTGCACAGCACATTTTATAAGATGTGTTCAAGTCTAAAATCAGTTTGAACGTTGTTACAAATTTAAGAAGTAGCCCGAGTTTCTTAAAAAGAAATTGTTTTTGTAATGGTCTACTAGATATACCATGCAGAGTTAGATGTACTATTATTAAGTGACCGTTAGTCCAAATGCCATATTTAGTAAGTTCTTGTGTTTTAGATGATCGTCTACTATATACACCATTTAAAGATAATTCTTATGTTTCGGGTGATCGTCTATTCGATATGCTATGTATATTTAGTTTCATTGTTTCAGGTAATCGTCTCCAGATATAGAAATTCAGTCTATGTTTCAGGGAATCTTTAGCACCGTTAAACTTAGTTCTAATGATTTCAGGTGATCGCTACTAGATATCCACGGTGCTATCAGTATTCGGTATTACAAGTTCTTACTTATTGGAAATGTCTCCAGACAGTACCGAATGTAGGTAAGTCTTTATTGTCGGAGAATGATTGCGTACAATCAAGTACTTCAAACTTAAAGTTCCGTTTGTCCGACGCAAGACATTTGCTCACAGAGCATTCAATGTTACAGGATCAATCTGGTGGAACTCACTTCCGAACAGCATCAAACAATGCAGCACAGCCGCTTTATTCAAAAAAGCACTCAAGACTCATCTTTATACAGAGTACTAATATATATGTGTGTCTATGCGTATACTGCTTTTAACGCAATTGGTTTTTAACAATTTGTAAGCGCCATTGAAGATTTTTATCAAAATTAGCGTTTATTATATAAATATTTATAAGTTTAAGTTTAGTTTCTTTGTTTCGGTTGATCGTCTTTTAGATATACCATTAATCTTAGTTCTTTGTTTCAGGTAATCGTCTGCCAGATATAAAATTCAGTCTATTGTTTCGGGCGATCCTTTACACCGTGTAAACTTAGTTCTAATATTTCAGGTGATCGACTACTAGATATACCGTGTAAAGTATGCGGTGATAGAAGTTCTGGTAAACATTATGGAATCTACAGTTGTGATGGTAGGTAGCTTTTTGTCCAAATAATTGTCGTATGATTTAAACATTATATTCCAATTCCTTTGAAATACTTCTTAGTCCAATAACTAACGATAGGCATGTGAGCGGCTCTAATATGGGTTGATAGAAAGTCGTTTTTTTTTACTATTCGAGCTCCGTAGCATTTTTTATCGAGCATTTGGGTTCTTCGCAATACCATTCCGGGATGGGGGTGAATTATGGATATTTTACTGAATGGATTTTTATCGCCAGGAAACAGACAGTCATGTGCCTCTGATGCAATTATTTTGTAAACAGTTATTTGTAAACAGTTATTTGCGAAAACTAAGATTTGCATTGTGAAGTGTTACACATACTTTGAATCGTTTTATACCGACAAGCAAACTTTACGAAATCCATCGATGAATGAATATTATTATGTGTTCAAAAAGTATTTTGCTTATTATTGCATTGGGCCCTTGGAAACATGCTATATGTAGCTTATAGAATTTGGTGAAACAGATCTATTTTCCATCTCCAGGTTGCTCAGGATTTTTCAAGAGAAGCATACATAAGAATAGAGCATACACCTGTAAAGCCCAAGGTGAAATGAAGGGAATGTGTCCTATTGATAAAACACATCGTAACCAATGTCGTTCTTGTAGGCTTAAGAAATGCTTTGATGCTGATATGAATAAAGATGGTAAGGACCTTTCTGAACTGACTTGACTACCCATTAGAATCTGTTGGTGTGCTTTCATAACTAGACTATAAGATTGTACATCAGTTGGACAATGGTCAGTATACTATAATTCTTTGAAATATTGTCTAGTTGACAAGACGTTTTTGTTACTTAAAAGTTCTGCTTCTAGGTTATATTTTTGAAAGAAGTTTAAATTTTTTCACGAGTATTCAAAATTTCTGAAAGTCCTTCCAGATTTAAAATAATATCTCATTTTCAGCTGTTCAACACGAAAGAGGTCCAAGAAAACCAAAGCTTAAAGGAACAGATCTGTCTTTGGGACATCATCATCACCAGCACGGTCACCACCGCCAGGTCACACAAGAGGTTCCTATAGATTTGAGAGTAACAAGCTCACCGAAGAACACATTCCCCCTACCACAAGACTGCATACCAAATATAGGATCTAACCCAAGTCGTCATTTGATGCTTATGGGTTACATGAGGAACGACTTCAGTGAAATGGTGCGACTTCAAGCACCATCAGCTTTCTCGTCCCCGGTGATGACGTTTCAACGAGATGTTTGGCATGAAGTGATGGCTAGACTTCTCTTTACTATTATTGGTTGGGTGAAACAAATTCCAGCTTTTATGATACTGACCGAAGCTGATCAGGTAAGTGTAAGCTTCTGTATTATATAACTTATAATAGAGGCAGTTCAACTTCCGTGAAAGGATTCATCCTAGCAGTAATTTAGATGTTTTATTTGTTCAAAATTATTCACTATTGATAGTTGGGTCTTTATTCTTAAAAACTTAAAATGATTTTAATGTTCTAGTCATCTGATTGGTCAATCACTAAAATCGATTTTAAAGTCAGTCGAATAAGCAGGAGAATAAGGCCACCAATTGGTCAAACACTAAGATCAATTTGAATTTTTTTTTATCTAATCAGATTACCGTCAATATTTCCTTAAAGCAGGATTTTATCTTCATTAAGTTTTCTAGAATAAAGACTCATCGTTATACAAGAAGGTTTATAAAGTATATCAATATTGATCCTTGAATGACATTTAATAGTTGATACATATAACTAGAAGAAGACTTTATGAATTACAACTACATGTATTGTTTATTTATATTGCTATATTTCAATAAGTATTCTCTTATCGTTATCAAGTTTGATCTGCTTGATAACGATGGGAGAATACTTATTGAAACGAACGTAGCAGTATTGTTAAACAATAGTTGTAATCCATAAAGTTTTCTTCTAGTTATATCAGTACAGTAAATATACAACTGAACTAACCCCATTCTCTGGAAATACGTAAATATGTGTCTGGCTGAAAGAGGCTATGACTATTTAAATCCCAAGCTGGTCTATAATGATAAGGTGATAATCGTGACTTTATCATTGATATTTGCGAATACTGACTTGCGTATAATTGGTCGTCAAAAAACAGAAAATTGTGTCATATAGCACACATTAACAATCTTTGAAAGCCAAATTTTGGGCAGCAAAAGGAATATCTTCACAAAAGATTGATTTTGAGATTAAAAAAATTTTGTCCATAATTGTTGATTTTGCTTCAGTTAGATACGAGTAATTCCGAACAAACCGTGACTCTCAGGTACAGATTGTGCCGACTGATTAGACCAATTATCACCAATCAGTGTCACTCAGGTTGATTTTTAATTTAGTTTCTCAACCCTGTACGCTGGTTGGATAATTGGATAATGAAATTCGTAGCCAATCGGAATCAATCGCGAGCATGATCTGATAGCTTAACTTAATTTCGGAGATAAACTTTTGTACAGGATATAAAAGCGAATATAAATTAAATGCTAAGAATAACATTGTAGATGTTAATGTAAAAATTCGAGGCTTTCGTTGGAACTTTGTTTAAAAATTTAGCAATGAAACATTGAGATTTACAAGGGCAGCAAGAAAATTCAGTTGGAACTTCAGCGTACCTCGCTCGTCTTAGAATAAGAACCACAATGCTCTCCGGTGTTTCTAACAAAAGTCCTTTATTTGTTTACATTTTCAGAGAGTATTACTCACCTCAGCTTGGAAAGACCTGTTTCTGTTGGGAATAGTACAGTGGGGTCTACCAGTAGATGTCAATGGTATCCATAGATCTATCAATTTTCTCGGCAATGTTAGTGAGATGAACCCCACTACAGAACTCGAAAGACTTGGTGAAACCATAGCCAGATTGAGGGAAATGGCACTAGATCCTACAGAGCTGACCTGTTTAAAAGCAATTTGTCTATTTAAATCAGGTAACAAACTTAATCTTGATTGCCGCTAAAGTTTCTTAAAAGTTTTTCAGATTAATGAAACAAACTGTTTGTATTCCTCTGTCAATGATGTAATGTAGGTCCCAGGAGTGGAAACGACGCATGAAGCATACTGTGGTTAGGACGAAACAATGCATTGTACAATAATACAACACACCGTGTTCAAGAGCGGATCAGTAGGATTAAAAGCTCTATGTTATTTATAAATTACCTTCTATATTTCTAATTGGTGAAATAAGTTTTACCGAACTGGACACAAGTTTATGGATGACAATTACTTTATTAAATAATCAGCTAAGTTTCAACGATAATACCCTCGTCTTTATCAACCAAGTCGTTATTTCATAAAGTGATTTTGTTATCCGTCCAGTTAATGTATCTACCAATTACTAAATGCCACTAAAGTTTACCTTAATTGATTTGGAGCCCTTTGACAGTAAAATGTTCCATGTTACTTAAGATTTTCCTTCGAAAACATCGATATTTCATAAAATTCATAATGCAAGCATTCCTAGATTAAAACCGAAATTTGGAAAAATGTATTGGGGTACAAAACACGAGGTCCATTGGTTTAGAATTGTTTAGAAAATGGAGGATTTCACTGCACGTATTTATTTACACTGCAGGATCACAGGCGCCTGGGTTGAAAAAGATTGACTTTTCTCACTTTGACTTTCAACCCTGGCGCCTGTGTGCAGGATGCAAATGAGATCAACCAAACCGTTAATGTCTCGTTTCATTTTTCAGATGGAACAAATCTTGTAGACGTGAAAACAGTAGAAAATCTCCAAGAACAAGCTCATCTGATGTTAACAGAGCATATTCAACTTCAATATCCACGACAAATGGTTCGTTTTGGTCGATTGTTAATGCTGGTCTCCAAACTACAGACTCTGAAGCCTTCTTTTATTGAACGGGTGTTCTTCAGAACCATTGTAGGGAATATCTCTATTGAGAAACTCGTTGGAAATATCTTACAAGGCGATTTAGTGTAATGATAAACGACTATATCTGAATGTGATTTGTAGTGATATAGATGCACATAGAAACCCAGCTCCCATCCTGTACTTGGACCTCCGAGAGGACGAGCGATGTCTCACATGTGTCAATAATTGGCTTTTGGTTGTGTAACCTCGTATACAGCAACCCTCTACATCATAAGCTTTCAATAGAATTGAAATATAGGCCTAGCATACATAATAGGCGTGTATATTTTGAAATAAACAAAAAACTCGAATCTTGGAATCCAAACAAAAAAATGCTTTGTAAGGTCGTTAATAATTTTACTGACTTAGTGACGTAATATTTTACTTCTAGATATCATATTATTTAATTGTTGAAATAAAAATTGTAAATATTCCTGAATGTAACTTACCCTAATATAAGATGGTTATTGTACATTATGTGTTCTTTATATAGTTGGTTTATGTATCAAATCTTAAGAAAGGCAAGATGCCTTTGAGACCAGGGATGGTCAAAAGTGGTGGTATATCTTCAATGAGTGAGGTCAAATCTCGTGTTAAGTGTTACGTGTTAGTGTTAATGCCATCACATAACATGAAATTTGAAATCATTCTTCATGTTAATATACAGTGTACTCTGAGTAACCCGACACACTCGCTAATCCGACATTATTTTGCGGTCCCTATATACTTTGTTACACTGTATTATAACACAAAATTAACCGCGTAACACTAAAGCGGAACACTAACACAAGGTTTGACCTCACCCATTTCTCTACAATATAGGAATAGAAAATTTGTTTCGATGCAACGCATTGCTTGAGGGACGTTTTACGTACGGCTCAAGTTATAGTTCAATAAGATTTTGTTATATATTAAGTTCGATGATTTTAATAGCATGCCATCCTTATCATTATACATCTTACCATTGGTAAATGTAGTCAATGGGAGGATATTTGCACACTGTTATAGTCTCTAGTCTTCCAACAGACCTTCCAATGCATTGGGCTGAATCTAGTAATATACGAAAAAAAAAATGTTTAATTTGAAGGAAATTTTGATTGAAGGAAGTTTTAAGCAGAACAGACTCTTGAAATATTTTGACGAAAGTATTTGTCAGAATGCATCTAATTTCACAAATTTTCTTGGTGAAGAACATTCGCAAACAGTCCATTGGAGACTTGACCCTACTCTTTGCTCATAGAACTACCACATATTTTTGAATCTCTGTAACTTTCACATTGTCTCCACTCTAAATCCGATTAAATTTTTCATCTACAAATCATGGAACGTGTACAGACTGACTGTAAACCGCGTACAGAAATTGTGTTAACTTCTGAGCTGTTGAATTACATGAGAGCCCAATATCTAATTACAAGTTTGAAAATGGTTGCGTATAGCTGAGATAGGACTCTAGCAGTTGGTATAACTTAAGAGAAAATTTTATGCTTTATGTAAAGTTTCAATTCTTAATGCAAGAATAGACACTACTCGCTAACCTGAAGGTCCAGATTTTGATCCCGGCAAAGGTCGAGATGAATTTTTCAGCCCGGTTTCACCTTGTCAATGATGCAGGTCGGAGGGACTGACATGGAACATGTTCGGACGGGACAATAAACTGGGGATCCGTGTGTACGTTAAAGATCCCTCGACAGTTGGAAGTCTCAAAAAGAGTAAGCTGGTGCTGCTGTCCTGGAAAATTTCTCTCATAGCACACTGCATGGCGTTGTCCGTCTTTATTAGCCCATAAGATGCAGTAGAGTAGGACGTAAAACTCTATTCATTTCATTTCATTTAAAGCACAGACAAAGTAGTTATTAATAAAGGGAAATAAACACTCTATACATTTTCAATTTATCAACCAAAGTTGATTAATATTATATCGAGTAAATAGGTAGTACATTCTTCAAATATTTGACAAATCCAGATAACATAACAACCAAGGTAAAGGAAGGATTGTTTTAAAACATGTCATTCTTATCATATACATGACCATGTAATTAAGCAGACAGGTGTTCTTTTTTCACGACCAAGTCTCCACCTAATATGAATATTTCGACAGTATTTGTGTTATTCTTAGTGTGGAATTACTCTCGAGGTAAGGGTTAATCTATTAAATTCCCATGGATTAAGCTTGGAAATATTAATTGAGGGGAAAATCTGTCCGTCGAATATTTAGATAAAGCCCTCGAAAGGCTGAAAGTTATAGATATGGAACTTAGTATTTCCAGAAAAGAGATACATATTGCCCTAGCCAATGCGACAATTCAAACTTTTCAATTGATCCCCTTAACTCATGATTCATTTTTAATGAGACGTCCTATTCTTTCGGTGTGATGGTGTAAGGGCTAATACCCCATCCGTATATCGGGTTCGAGGGATAAGTGGGACTAGATCCGTCGAAACAATTTAGAATAACAGTGAATTAAAAATTTCTTGATGTTCTTGATTGTTTTTATGATGTTCTTTTTCAAACGAAGTGGATGGTGGTCCCGTCAGGTGTGGTTTACCAGTCATTGACCCAGTTGGTGATGAAGATGCAAGAGTTGTCGGTGGTCGTGCTGCTTATTTGGGTGCATGGCCTTGGACGGTAAGTCGTTGATGAGAAGGGATCATGTGATAGGTGTAGATGGTATTTCTTGCTTTATCATTGAAACTTTTTTTTATCCTCTTTCGTAAATAGATTTGGCAACCAATAATAACCTTATCAGATATAATATATTTTACTGGCCTATTTAACAGTTAAAAATAAATTTAAATGCATTTTTTTATGATATGTAAATGTTGCTATACGAAATGTATTTAATAGATTATATTGACACTATATAGAATTTGCAAAGAATGTGTCGAAAGAAAACACATTGTGAATCAAGAAAAGGCTCAAAAACGTTTAACATAGATAAGTATTTGTGATAATTGGCATTTTAACAGGTACTGCTATTAGAAGTCAATTCACCGGTATGTGGTGGTGCAATCTTAAATGAAAGAGTGATCATTACAGCAGCTCACTGTTTTGAAGAGTAAGGACCCTTTTTGTTTTATCTTAAACAAAAACTACTTATCGCGGAAACCAATACTGGATGAAATAGCCTAAATCTTTTCATTTTCTGAGCGAAAATTTAATAACGCCCTAAAAGACATAACACTGACAATTTCGTATTGTTATATTGTCCAAGGTTTGAAAATTACCTCCCTTCTTTGTTGAAATTCCTTCCAAAATATCTTTGTGTAGTATCATTACCTTTATACCTACACCTTACCACTATTAATGGTTCCGGAACTACTGGACAACACTTCACTATTCTTATCTCAATCGTATATTTCATAGTTATCAATGACTGGTATGGATTGTTTTCCAGTAAATTAAGTCAAGACCCGACCAGATGGACAGTAACTGCTGGTGGAATTAAACAGGATAAGTTTGAGTATTCTAAAAGGATGTACCAGATCGAGAGTATCATGATGCATAAAAACTATGATGAGTTTAGTGTGGAAAATGATATAGCCTTGGTGATGTTAAAAACGGAGATTAGATTTTCTAACTATATTCGTCCCATCTGTCTACCGTCTGAAAACGAAACTCTTGAAGTCGGCGCACCTTGTTACCTGGCTGGTTATGGAGACACACATGGTAAGGCACGAGGTTTATGGTGCATTTTGGATTGAACCAGGTAGAAGATTCGGAACGGTTGACGTCAACCGTCAAGTCCTTTGAGTTTTTGGAAATGTCAGTGGAGGATATATTTCCTGGAGGCTGTAAATATCAATTACAAAACAGTAGACTAATGTCGTTGTCCATAATTTGTTCACTGCTCTATTCATATATGATATGTAACTTTGTAAGCGTGTAAATATCAATTACAAAACAGTAGACTAATGTCGTTGTCCATAATTTGTTCACTGCTCTATTCATATATGATATGTAACTTTGTAAGGGTGTTTTATCAGTCAACGTGTTACGGACGGTCCTAAAAAAATCGTAAACAAATAATATCCATGACCAATACATTTAAGAACTTAGATCTTTTTGAGGGAAGAGCGTCGTTAATTTCGGATTTTCAACAAATTTGTTGCAGGCACAGGTGAAAGCAATCGACTGAACCAAGTGAAACTACCAATAATAGCCGAAGAGAAATGTTCTCAACTGGATTGGTATGGTAATACTTTTAAACCGAATTCGTCATTCTGTGCTGGTTATCCACAAGGTGGTAAAGATGCTTGCACGGTAGGTAGGTTTATGCAAATCCTGCCGATTAAGGAAACCAAACCAAACCGATTGTGTGACTGAGAGAACTCCACAATTTCTTCTGCCAATAATGATATAAGAGCTGCTGTGAATATAAACTTCTAAATAAAATAGGGCTTTAATTTCTACGAGAGCGATTGCCAGCATTTTCCGGGATCACCGCCTTCATTATTTCGCTTTTATACGCCCACATTATAATGTGGTCGTATATTGTCGTCACCCCTGTCCGTCGGTCCGTCCGTCCGTCCGTCCACAATTGCTTGTGAACGCAATAGAGGCTACAGTTTTTGTCGGATTTGAATGAAACTTGCTGTGATCATTTATATTGATGAGATCTCAGACAAGTTTGAAATTGGCAATTTTTCGATGAACGGTTTTTGAGTTATTGCACTTGACGTAGTAAAAACGCGTCAAAATTGGCTTGTGGACGCGATAGAGGCTACAGTTTTCATCTGATTTAAATGAAACTTTCTGTGATCAATAATATTGATGGGATCTTGGACAAGTTTGAAATTGGTGATTTTTCGATGAACGGTTTTTGAGTTATTGCACTTGACTTAGCCGAAACGCGTCAAAATTGGCTTGTGAACGCGATAGACACTACAGTTTTCATCAGATTTGAATGAAACTTACTGTGATCATTTATATTGATGAGATCTTGGACAAAATCGAAAATTGCGATTTTTCGATGAATTTGTTTTGAGTTATTGCACTTGACTTAGCCAAAACGCGTCAAAATTGACTTGTGAACGCGATAGAGACTACAGTTTTCATTAGATTTGAATGAAACTTGCTGTGAACATTTATATTGATGAGATCTTGGACAAGTTCGAAATTGGTGATTTTTCGATGAATGGTTTTTGAGTTATTGCACTTGACTTAGTCAAAACGCCTCAAAATTGGCTTGTGAACGCGATAGAGATCACAATTTCCATTTGATTTGAATGAAATTTGGTGTTATCATTTATATTGATGAAATCTTGGACAAGTTTGATCATGACGATTTTTGGGTGAACATTTTTTGAGTCAAATTGCGTCGAAATAGACTTGTGAACACGATAGAGACAACAGTTTTCATCTGATTGGAATGAAATTTGGTGTGATCATTGAAGTTGATGTCATCTTAGCCAAGTTCGAAATTGACATTTCGATAAACTGTTTTTGAGTTATTGGACTTGACTTAGTCAAAACGCGGCTTGTGATTGCGATAGACAATACAGTTTTCATCTGATTTTAATGAAATTTGGTGTGAACATTTATATTGACAAGAACTTGGATTAGACCTAAATACTCTTAGAGTTTTTGCCTGTGTTAAAACAGAAAATATATTTTAAAGTGGGCGTATCTTAATAGGGAACCACTTGCTCACTATATTATTACCATTGGTGTGTTTTAGGGGGATAGTGGTTCGCCTCTCGTATGTCGAATAAATTCAGAATGGCAGATACATGGTAAGTGTTGTAAAAAAGTTATATTTTCAAACAATTAGCTCTTATTTTAGTAATTTTCAAAAATAATATATAAAAATTCGCATAGTATTTCACATATTTCAGAGAGGAATTGATTAATTCTTCCAAATATATAGTTTTATGGTGGAGTAAGCATTCACGCCAGTTCACATATGGCTGCAATAGTTCACAAGGAACACACATAGTTGTTTGTTAATTGGTCGGTTATATTTTTTAGTGTATTATAACATTATTTTATTGATAACCCTTCGATGTGGTTATGAAGATTATGAAGGTTGACATATAAGGTTTTAATTTCAGGAATATCAAGTTGGGGTTATGGCTGTGCTGAACCTAAATGGCCTGGTATTTATACAAGAGTCAATAAATATATACCATGGATAAACCATCATCTCAATGTTCGCTCGGGTCTTTTGGGTAAATAAAATAATCATACATTTACAGTTTATTGTGATCTATGGATTATTTATATTTAGGTTTCCCTACTTTACTTATACTTGTAAGTAAAGGAATTGTATGTGTTTGTGTTTCGGGGACACTGATAACATCAATTTGCACCATTCCAATTTTTAAATTAGAATTACTAAAAGTTTGATTGCGTCATTATTCGCCAAGGTCTAGTGTGAAACAAGTATATTTTGCTATAAGTGATGTTATTATAATTATACACTTAGTCTAAGTGTAAAACCCCATTATTATACTGGAAATCTGACCTCATCTCCAATCTAGTCCGTGAAAATAATTTCAAAAAATCGTTCTACAATTTCATTTATTTACACAAGTATTCCGTATTTACACAAAATTTGATCATGAAATATCTATCACACTATAAATATAAATAATATCACCACTCATTGAAAAATTAAACGTAACATAACGGCTCTTGTGCGACCACCAATAAGCAAGTCAAACTCAGTAATATCTAATGTGAGCAATATAATTATAGAAGATAAATTAAAAAGCATCGTTAATTTTCTAGATTTAAAATCTAAAATGGTTTTGTAATGTTTGGATTGTCATCTCAATGACTCACTTTAAAGTTTAAATTTTTATGTAGTGTTTGGGCTTAACATGTTTTGTAGAATCTTGAACGCAGGAATGATCAAATATATCGATCCAAGATCAAATAATGGTCCATCAAAAAATCGTTAGGAGTTTGATACAATATAATATAAAAGTAAACATATATGTCCAAAAGATTATTTTGGATCAGTCATGGTTTTGTTGGGTCACCATTATTGAAAGAATGAACAACATAATTCCCAAACGGCATATCACCTTAAAACTATGAACGGGCGAAATACTAAACACAACAAACAAACAGAGCCAAATAATATTACTAATTAAAAAATTATCATTGCCTTCAGATAAGCTTTCTGGATTCGCTGTCAAGAGATTTGGCACCATAGGTTCACAAGCTTTTCTGGTACAAAAACAATAATAACACTACTGGAGTTCTTTTGTTTATGATCCACTACTTAAGTGTGTTGCAAGCTGATTGAGAATTCTCCAACCCTTGTATATTTATAATAAGTTGTATACTATAATGATTGAAGCCTGCAACAAATCGGGCATTCAGTCCGCCCCCCCCCTCACCCATTATGTTGAGCCCCCTAAAAATTACTGGAGTACATAAGCATGCCATTTACATTCATAATAAATACTTTTCTTGCTCATCTAGATATATATAACGTTACAATAATAAATATGGTTAAAATGGTTACAAAAATATATACTTTGGTTACAATCATTTATAAAGATGTGCAGAAGGAATCAAACAGTCTGATATGGGCTTTCGTTACCGTACATTTGTTCGCAAAATTAATGTGACCACGATCACAAAAAAAACAAAAGACAGTAACTAATTTCACCAGACAGAATATAGAAGTAGTTTCATACTGGATCAAATTTCATAAAAGGGAAATAACCCTAATGTTATGACAAATTTCCCGCCAACAAATCCATTATATCGGCTGCCTTAACTTTTGAGACAAATAAAACTTGATGAGTGTCATGGAAATGCGTAGATGAACGATTAAAAACATATACACCAATCCCTGATGTTGAAATGAGACCAATTTACACCAATGAAATTTATACGTCTGCTTTACGTTGTAGATATATGTGACCTTTCAGGTAGGGTCTTTAGTTTTTTTCTAACTAAGTTTCCGCTGAATCTATCTTAGAAATAAATAAAAATAATCATCGTGTCTGGGGCGGGCCTCCTTACTTAATCACCACCGTTGACAGTTGTTTTTTTTTTCATAATGATTGTATTCCATTATACTACTGTCTGGGTTCGATACTCGTGTCGGAACCCTACACTAGAACATGTATCTTATTATCGGCACTTTTTGCAGTTAATAAGCACAATTCTTCCAAAAAAGCCAGATACGTTGAAAAACAATAGTTTTTCCTGGACCGGCACCAAGTCCAAGTTATGGGTATAGAGAATGCTGGTATTTAGTCTAAGGTTTTGAAAATTTACTATCTTTGGGATAAAGATCACGATATGTGCAATAAGAAATAAATCGAATGCCTTAATAAGAAGTCTTTTCTGGATATCACAAAACATTAAAAAATGTAGTCAATCAGTTTGCATAATACAATCACACCCTTGGTAATAAATAGTTGTTAGTTTTAAATCACAGAAAGATGATGGAATATTGGTGTTGACAATGGTTGTATATGTTAACAACACCCTATTATTTGGTTTTCGTATTATTTGGCATTTCGAATTTTGAAGACAAAGCAGCCGCTTAGAATGAAATAGACTGTTGTCACAAGGAATAGAATAATATATCCAAGTCCGATTTCACAATTCACCTTTTCGAACACATCTAAGATGACTCCTCCTATCGGGGTGGCAAGAGTCTGTGGTAATATCAGGGCTAAATGCCAGACCGCCAAGTCTTTAGCATTGTCCTTTTCATCCGGCAGAACGTCCATGACCAAAGCGAAATCCACACTTGTGAAAGCACCAAATCCAATTCCTGAAAACACCAGAATAATATATTATTAGCCATCAATACTATAGGGACAGATTTGCCATTTTTTGGTTTGTTTGGGTCTTGATTAAATGTAAATAGCCTTAATAAGTACCGGTACTAGAAATTCACGAAAATCGCTAAAATCATTCACAAATACCATAAAATAGGAATTTTACTTTCCACTTCTATAATATCTTTTTGCAGAATCTCTTAAAGCCACGAGTCATCATTCTAACTTTCAAACGCAGATAATTCTTGACATTTGTTGATTTAAAGGTTTCAATTTTGACGTTATACGTGAACCATATTGCTGATAAACTAAGCTTAATATTTCCAGTTTCTGGTATGATTGGTCAAACGAATGGAAAACCTTTGCTGGAAGTTAGTTATGACACAATTTCCTGGCTGTTTTTAGCATTGAATTGCAAGAAACTACAAAAACGCAGACTATATTGACTCTCAGGATGGGCATTACTAAACGTAATTGATTATTACGTTCCTGTACAAGTTGCTGAAAGTCAATGGTTCATGGGATGAATAGTATACCAATTGAATTTGTAAAACTTACCGAAAACAAATGCCATGATAACAGCTACGTAGAATCCAAAATCCCCAGTCATAAACGTATCAGTGAGGGATGCTATTGCTAGTAAAATTGCTAAAATAAAATGATGTTTAAGTGACGTGAAACATACGACGTATCATTTTCAGCGAACTCTTAAATACTCTTCTGCACCTTATGAAGACGGACAACGCCATCCATTGTGCAATGGGGGAATGCCGACGTAAGCCTACTCTTTTTCAACTGTCGAAGGATCTTAAATGTGCATACGGGGCCTCTGTTTATCGTCCTGTCCCAATGACTAGAAACCTTTTCTTTGTCAGTCCCTCCTTCCCCTTTAGGGAAACCGAAAAATCCAAAAGTTCATCTCGATATTTGCCAGGATAGGACCCTGCACCCTAAGGTTAGCAAGCGTCTCACTCACTGAGCCAAAGCGAACTTAGACCCTACTTTCTTTTGTTACCAAAGTTACCAATTGAAACAATGCGTGGAAATTCTTTTTTTAGCAGAACAAAAGCATAAATTATTCTACAATATGTTTCACGGTTTAAATCAACTAAGTCAACTATTAAAGTACTTACCACCTGCCGTTACAAAAACTTTCCTCTTGCCTTTTCGGTCGGATAGCACACCAAATATAACTGAACTGTAATTCAAAAGAATGTTTTCGTAAAACATTTTGTTCAATGACATTAGTTGCGTTCCGTTATTGGGTTAGAGAAATATCTTCAATTTGACTCCAGTCCAAAGTGATTCAAGGCAAACATTTTCAACCACCTTCCCAAATAATTAAGACACAGTTACGAATTGAAAGCGGTTTTGACGTACCTGAAGGCTGCAGCAAAGAAAAGAGGAAGTAACATGACCGCTACAGATGTGGCTGCTGTCCAACAATTTGGTAACTGAACCATGTCGTCTAACCAATATTCTAAAAACCTGCAAGAAAAAATATTCGGCTCGTTAATCACTACTGACAATATTCAACTTCATTCATTTTCATGACAGCTGTCGCAATTTTATGCCCAAGTTACTTCCCTTTAAATACACATTTGTACAAGACGGTATCGATTTTGAGACTGTTAAAGAAGTGCTAAAATAATGCTCAATACGTCAATTGAAGAGCGATATAAAATATTAAAACCAACCCTGTTATTGTTGAAACACCTTGTTGCATTAAAAATCTGGTAAAGAACACCCATCGAAAATCATGCTCTGAAATAAATTTATAACAAATGATGGACAATGCAACCGTAGGCTATGCAGTAAGCCGTGTGCAGCGCTCGTACTTAACCTAAACTTAAACTTAAGTCGAACTTTATGTATGCATCGCGTAATCTTTACGAAATACATGCTTACCTTGGACTTTCAAATGTACAAAAGGAAAGTCGTTTAAACTAACTTCGTCCAGTAAAACTTTAGCCTAAGTTCAACTGTGAATAATGTGTTTTTCTCAATAAGCGAAAATTTTCGAAATATAGCTATTTGTTTTGTTGCCGTTGTGAAATATTTGAAATTGTACAGATTGGGCTGTTCTGCCTTCTTTTCTACTGATGTTGGTAGACTTGCTAACATTATACTGTAACTGTGTGACCTACCTTTCAATGGCTCCCAGAAACCACAAAATATCAATTTACAATCTAAAAAAAAGAAGTAGACCATCATTATAATCAATTAATAACTAAGGATAATCTAGTAGCACATTCTATACACATCGTGATGTTCTCTTTCACTGATGGTTCTCAAATCAATCTTCGGTTGTCAGTTGTCAGATTGGAAGGGGCTTTCATCCCACCGAAATATTTGAATCGACAACAATGTTTTTTGATCTTAGTGTGACGTTCATTAGTCAATATATAACGGTCTAATTTAGACACCGGTAAGAAACTTACCAAGAGGATGGGAATGTATATCTTCTTTGCCCGGTGCTTCTGGTGTTGATATTACAGTTACTGCTACTGATATGATCAACATACCAATAATACAACCATATATACCTAGTACACCTATATGCTGTAATAAAAGACGTTGATAATGATAAGTTACTCATTGGATAATCAAAGTAAATGCAATCTATTTCTTTCTGAAACCAGCATTTCTACTTCATGTATTGGTAAATACGACGGACGAGCTATTCGACCCGATGTTGTTCTGTCTTGGACCTCACTAGATGTCACTTGCAACTGTGATCTAAAGACCAAATATATCTACTACTACAAACGTATAATTTCACCGAATAAATGGCCAAGACACTGGCATATCTAAGAAGAATTTCAAAATGAAGCATGGATTATACTTACTGAAAAACTTAAACCAACTGCAGCACCAGAAACATTGCCTAATAAAATCATAGCTCCCATTACACCAGAACTAAAACCTGGAAAATAAAGAGTTGGTGATGAAGATGACTTGGAGATCTCAATGGTTACTACGAATTATAGGATCAGTCTCCATTTCAGAGATACAATGCCTTCATGATACTATCCAGAAGTTCCGTATCTACCTATATGTTTACATCAATAGTTTGGAATACAAACAATCTATATATCGAGTATATAGTATTTGAGGTGATAACGGTATTATATATTTCAGTTCAGGTGATTTCTTACCTCGTTGTGAAGGATGTGACTTGTCAGCCACTAAGGCATTAAAACATACAGATATAGTTGATTGGGATAATATAACTAACAAAAAGAACACAATGTATAATGCTGAAATAGAAAACAATAGTACATGTATAATCTTTCCAAGACATATAAGAAGCATATACCATAAGTTTGTAGTTAAATAAAACGCTTATTATGGATGGATATTTCTAGGATATTTATTACTTTCAACGTTTCAATGAATTAAATTCCTGAAGACGGTGTGAGAAAAGAGGAAATATTCTAGAAATAACTCATTGTTAAAACTTCAAATGAAACTTCGGCAAATCTATCCTTTACATTTCAACGTTATATAATTAATTATAATCCATTCACTTCGTGTCAATTATGGTGCCAAAAATTCAATATTGATACTTAATGTCCAATTTTCAGCATGACGCCGTTGACATTGTTGGCATTACTAAGATCAATATATATTTATCTAGCAGAGACGTATACATGTGGTTATTCGCCTGCAATATGGTACCATGAACCAATTTATTTCCATTTCTGTAGGGCGTACCTAAGTTTCCTGATTTATTCAATAGTTGTGGATTGTTGATGTTGGTTTCAGACACCAATAATACTGATCCTGGTTTTGGGTTGCCCTTTTCAGGAATAAAACTTGGTGCACTGCCATTATAATAAGCGTGACATCTTTCATACACCAGATCGCGATAACACTGAAATGGATATTGAAAGCTATTATAGAGAAGTCGACATGGTAATGGGCACAGACAGCTATGGATGTACTGTAGCAGTACTTCACCACACTTGCAACAAAGGGGCAACAATAAACGTATCCAATTAAATTAAAATGAATGGAGTTTTACGCCCTACTCGTCTGCACCTTAGTATGGGCTAAGGAGGACAGGTAACGCCATGCAGTGTGTACTAACGGAAATTTAGCTCGAACAGCGGCATTTGCGTACTTATTTTGCGATTTCCAACTGTCGAGGGAAATTTTACGTGCACAGCCGGTAGCACACAGGGCATTTGTTATCCGAAAGACTAGACGCTTTATCCATTTTAGTCACTCCGACCTGCATCATTAACAAGGAGAAACCGGGCTGGAAAAAAACAGCCATTCCAATTGTATTATAGATAAGAAGAAATACCAACCTCAGTGTTGTTGATCTGCGCATCACTTGTACTATCCCTACAACAGAAAAGAAATCGAAATACAATATTAGTTCGTAGATATACCGTATAATTGCGAATATAATCCGCATCGCTTGTCACTATGTAAAATCCATTACAATATCTCGAACTGATGTCCCGTTAGACTTGGCAGGGTATTCAAATCTAGGTTAATGATTATCATCAATGCCATTTCGAAGACATCCATCCATAGTCGGATGGATTCTGGGTGTACCTGTAGATGATCGACGAGCATAAGATGAGCTCTGGTCTATTCATTAAGTCTACTTACGTGTCAACATGTGGAGCACTAAACGCCATACCAATGAGTCCTAAACTATAAGAGAAAAAATATACATAGATCATTAGAACCATGATCCTATTAAATCATCAGTTTTGTTAACTGCGACTAAATTCACTATATTCATTTCTACCTTTGAACTATATTCGTGATTTGCTTTGAGCTGTTCATCATCAAAAGGTCTTCAAAGCTTATTATTATACATAAATTGAACCCTACTCGTATTCCTGATGCAGTGAGCAAGCTATACGCAGCTGTTTTAATTTTGTATATGGAGACACTCAGTTATAGTGGAATTGCAGGAACCACAGACGTCATATAGAAAATTGGTATGGTGCAAATTAATGCTGTCGGTATCTTCAAACAAAATACAAAATTAAGGAAGAAAACCTCTTTACAATCCCTATAATGTCTGTAATATGATACCAATGAATGATTTAATTGACTTACCAACTAAATATGGTACCAATAATCATTACTGGCCTTCTTTTACCCATCTTTAATCTCAACCTATCACTGATCATACCAACTATGGGGCTGACAAAAAATGTCACAGCTGAAATATCAATGAGTCAAAATTATTATTGGTGTATAATTATCACCAGGTCTAAGCTGGGGTTGGGTTATGGTTTTATTACCCTTCTATATATTATCCTTTTACGTATTGTGAGCTTTACCCTTTGTGACTATGTCTCTCTTTAAATATCACGAAGTTTGAAATCTTTTGAATGACATCCTTAATTTAATTCTAAGATGCAATCAAACGGAACCAAAATGATCAATATTATTCTGATACCATAAGATATGGAAAGAAAGTTAATGTATATTTCATATAAGTAAATTTGTCTATGAATAACAAATTATAGGTGGGAATAGATGTTATAAAGATGTACATCGTTCCATATATATGTCTAGGTTGTCAATAAATTCTTGAATATCAGCTCAACGATCAGTTAAAGTCTGGTCATTAATGACATTATGCAACTGCACCTCTAACAGGGTGGTCAGAATGGACCACATCCTTTAGAATCGGTAAGAACATCAGCTACATAACCAACAATACAGAATCATTAAATTTGAACCAATTCATCTACCAACTATTATAACTATCGACAACTACCAAGATTGCGATATCAGCATCTGCTGGAAGCGAACGTTTAATTGATATTTAGCTATAACTACCAATACAACTATCCCAAAACACCGACAAGAAAAGTCATAGCTGCGAGATACATACTGTCGTCGACCCGAGCCTATTTGCCTATTTGCACTAATGGAATGCCTCAATACGAATTAGGGTCGAGAAGAGCTCCGAATATATCAAAGTGAGAGGTTCAAAGAGTGGGAGGATATCACATTGCTAATCTTTATCATATTTATTCTAGGACTGGTCATTTTAGTAATTATGAATAATAAATAATGCTGACCGTTTACAAGGTGACAAAGTTAAAACTGTCACATTTCACTACCTTAAAGTCATATACATGTAGCTCTAATTCATACGTATCAATTTTCAAATAAACATATAGTACTGAATAGTACCGAAAGCATGACATAAAAGCCTATTTGTATGTTTCATTCTTTCAAAACAGAAATTTATCAATTCCGTATTGAAAATATTCTTTACAGCAATGATTCCATCCTACACTTACCCGAACCACCAGCAACCAAAGCACCAAAACAACTTCCTTTAGAAGCATCTCCAACCAAGGCCTGAATTTGAGCTGGGATCACTGAAATATAATTAAAAATATACTTAATACTTTTATGAATAATTATAACGGTAAAAGATTGTCTATCTGAAGCAAAAATGAAGGTGTACCGTTCTATAAGGCAATTAATAGATATTCAAGTCTGTTGAAAGCATTACGCTGTATAATGATACACCTATCATGAAATACAGTTTCCGTGTTGTATGAAAATTCATATTGAGGTCAGATTTCAACTGTCAGAAAATTTTAATCGAGTTTTATCAACCGATGCAAATTGTGTGACTATACATAATTACAATGAAAGTTTATTGAGTTGAATCGACCATTTTCACAATGTACAGTAAATGATTGTTTTAAGCGGAAAGTATTATCTGGTCTGACAAAACGAGAAATTATTTTCTCAACTTCCAAGTATTCAGAAATGCTTTGTGTGAATCTGTAGTTGATTCGCATATATATTTTGTGTGATATCTTTTTTTACAACATTGCTAAGTAACCTCTCAGTCTCATATACACTAATCAGCCATCTATTGCTAGTCAAACTATCCATGTTCAGAACCCTATCAATACATTGAATGCTTATTGGCATGGACTTGGCATCTCCCCCGAGGCTTAATCGAATCAATCAATTGTTAAGTTGCTTCCCATCACGATTCTGTCCATCCGCTATGGAAACTTGTTAAATAACATTGCAAACAACAACGCTCAAGGACGAGTAACATTATGGAACGTACTGAATGCTGAAAACTTCAATGACCATTGTTGTTCTTGCATGGAAGCATTTTGCTGTTTTGGTGATGAAAAGAATTAACTTGCGCAATATAAATATTCTATGGGAAATGTAATACATGTAAAAATAGAGTTAAAATAGTGTGACATAAAACACAATAGAAGGTTAAAATATAGCTCAAGCTGTTCAGTTTACTTATCGGTAGGAACATAAAGACGCGGACAAGGAGTTTCATTCAGAATGGTGGCACTACATCTTTAACATTTGTCAGGTTCTCATAGCAATTTGATTGGAAGAGATTAAAGTCTTGACCACTCGTCTATGATACTATTTGAGGAGAAAGTAACCATTAATGACCTATCATCGGAGTGTACACTGGATTCGTTCAATACTCTAATGACCCTAGTTAATAGTAATTCCTAGTCATTTCTCTAATTTTAAAAGCCTGTCTGGTTTTATGTAGATTTCGTTTGATGAGTGGTATTCAGAATTAAAGATAGCTACCAGCGATTGTCTTCCAATAGAACCTTGAATCTTTCCAATCGATTTTGAAATAGCTTTGAATGATATAAACGTTTGCAAAAGACCTGATAAACATATAAATAGGATAAACAGGATAGAAATAAAGAACTTAAAAACAGAATGTATTATAGATTTTTTTGTACATTCGAATATCATAGGCATAAAATGGGAAATTTAAAATATGATTCAAAATAAGACTTGAAGATTAACATTTAAATAGGACAGATATGAAAAACCTTAAAATAGAACTTAATATTAAACTTTAGGATAATCATTTAAATAGGAGAGAAATTATCTTTAAATAGAGCTTAAAATGAAACTTGCAGAGTAACAATTTAATTTGGGCAGATAAAAAAAAAATTAAAATCGAACTTTATGGAGAAATAATCTTAAAATAGACTTAAAGTGAAACTTTAGGATAAACCTTAAAGTAGGAGAGAAATAATCTTTAAACAGAGCTCAAAATGAAACTTACATTTAGAACCTTAAAATGAAACTCTAGGATACACATTGAAATAGGACAGATATTAAGAACTTTAAAATAGAGAATTGTATTGAAGTTTTTGAACCCTTAAATAGGAGATGAATAACATTTTTTTAATTGATGGCAGAACGGGAGAAATTTTTACATCATTATGTACATCAAACTGATTATGCTTACCTTCTACAGATAGCAACAATGTCATAAAATTGAGACCAAATGATGCCATGTTTAATAAAATAACTGAGAATTTACTCAGAACTTCTCGAGAATCTTTGGTCTCTGGCTCCAACTCCTTGTATGGAGGTCTGCAAAAAGAAGAAAATTGATAATTGATAAAACTACATGTATATGAAAAACTAAATGTCGATCCATTTTAACTTCTTTTTAACTAAAGTCAAAGTAGATAAATTTACAGGGGCAGTATGTAACAATTCTAATATCAAAAACTTTGTAATTTCAATAGGAAAATATTTCTAACATTTGCTATTTACATCTATAACTGCGTATACTGCGTTAAAAATGGCCTGTTTGAAGTGAACCGTATTCGGACTGACTGGCCAGGTCCGTTTACACTTTGCTGTTTTACATCATAATTCACGGTTAAGTTGCTAATCCTGAATAGATTTACGATGCAAACAGGCTGACTTACAACTCTTAGATTTGTTCGGAAATTATTTTAAGCATAGTCGTTTGACTTTCAATTATTTCCATGCAAAAATAAAATATATGATTAAATATGAATCTCTCAAATAATTTCGACCCGGTTTCCCCTTGTAAGTGATGCAGGTCCAATGTCAAAAAGTGGAACAATAAACCGAGGCCCTCGTGTGCTGCAGGCTGTGCACGTAAACGATCCCTCTATAGTTGGAAATCACAAAAAGAGTAGGATAATTCTACTGTCCTGGCAAAATTTCCTCATTGCACACTGCATGGCGTTTCCCGTCTTCATTAGCCCATAAGGTGCAGACGTAAAACTTCCTTCATTTCTGTTCAAGTCTCATATAATTTAGAGCAATAAGTTTCTTTGTATCAATCTCGCTTACCTTCCTTCTTCATCTGTATATAATTTCTTCATTTTGGCTTCTATTCGTTGTCAAATTCCAAAAAATGAATCTTAATAATCAGAACTTTAATTTCTTTCTCAGCATCTGTAAAAAAGAAAATGTTTTATGTCATTTTTCTGTACTTTATGGGTTTATTGTAAATTCGTTAATCTTTGATGGTTGCAGTTACTTATATTCATTCAGTTGGCTCTGAATGTTTCCTTATTTTCAGTGTTATTACTTCAGTCATAGCCCAGTCCTTATTAAATTCAGTTCTTCTGTTATCCAATGCCGTGCCTGAGACAGTTTTTCAGGGTTACGCTCACCTCACAAAATTAATATTATCCCCGAATCCCTCACAATTGGTTACAAAACTGATTTTTGATGCCGCGATTTGATGAAACTTAGGCTCGACTGACCCTAGCTGTAGGATTACAGTAAGATCATTCTGTTTAAAAAAGACAATTGTATAACATGACAATGATAAAGTATTGATTGGCGAGAAGATTCAAGGAAATTGAATTCTATGAAATTGCTATAAGTGAATTATTAGCTTTTTATCCATTAAAATTCAAGCGTGTTAATATCACGGCAAAAAATGAAACTAAAGTGCAACTTGCAGGTCAATAATAACCTGACAGTAGGTCACTAACGTTCTCAGATTATATGTATAAAGAAGTTAATAGAGGTGAATGATTTATTGTGACCAAGAAGAAAAATACACCATTTTGACAATCTGCTTGCAAGTTGGAAATGATATGTAAGACTATATCTATAATGATATATATATTGATTAAATTTTTAACTTAAGGTCCTTGTTAGAAGAACTACAAATTTCGATTTTTACAATGCTAGCCTAAAACTTAGTTAACATTGCTTTAAACCTGTACTAGTGCCTTTTGTCAAATAGTAACTTCCAACCTTACTTTCAACGTGTCAACGGTCCCACCTTACTTTCAACCTTTCAACGGTCCCGGGTTCAATCCCAGAAAAGTTCGACATTAACCTTCGGATTTTTTAGCTCGGTTTCGTCTTGTCAGTGATGCAGATCGGAGGGAATGACATGGAAAATGCGTCTAGTCGTTCGTGTGCTACAGGCTGTGCACGTTAAAGATCCCTCGACAGTTGGAAATCTAAAAAGACCAGGCTAATGCCACTGTCCTGGCAAAATTTCCCTCATAGCACACTGCATGACGTTGCCCGTTTTCATTAGTCCATAAGGTGCAAATAATTTAGAGCAATAAGTTTCTTTGTATCTGCAGGTGCAGAAAAGTAGGACATTCATTTCATTTCAACTTTTCAACTACCCCAATTGTGGACGCAGTTATATTTCGTTTTTAACAAACGTCCAAATAACTTTCAAAAAACACCTTTAAAGACATCATAAAGACACTTATCTGAATTGCTTCCTTCCTTTATCTATTTCAACTAAATAGTATCAAATAAAGAGAAACATATTGAATCAGATTCGGATGTTAATCCGGTATTTTGAAGTAAAAGAAAGTTTTTGATTCACGTCAAGTAAATAGAAGGAACAGTATAACATGTGTCAGTGTTAAAGTCTAACATTAAGAACGTGATGTAAGCGAGGTTTCTGTTAACGATCGATGTCTTGCTATTGTTTGTTGACTGTGGGTTCGATATGATTTAGAGAATAGAATAACATTGTCACTTATGGTAAAGGGAGGTCCCGCAGAATCGATACGTTTTTCGTGTTTCATTGCTGTCACCTCCCCTTTCTTTAAATATTGCTGTGTCGCTTCTCTTGTACACAGGTTTTCTAACATTATACTTTTTGATCAAAAACTGTTTCTTATAGTAAACCGTTTGGTACAGTTGTTTTATAAGAAGAGTTGGTTGGTTTAATGCTGTGTACTGGATCAGCAGTCCACTTAATACACAATCATGCAATTGTGTATTTTTATAAGCTGTACATCGAAATAGTGTATAAATTTCTTCCTTTTCCCTATCACTATTGCATTGCCCCCATAGGCTGAATTTTAGACATGCCCTTGTGTACTAGGTCTAATTCTGACCCATGTAAAATAAAGAGTTGAATATTATCATCATTGCTTTCGATTGGAACGGCAAGTCTGAAGCATGTCTAAGGTATGTTGCGTGTTTTTAATAACAATTTATTTGAAGAAATCAGGATATAATTGCCTTTCTCGGAATTTATGATGGGATAAGATATCGTGGCATATTGTGTCGTGATACATCGATTCAACGACAAATAGTGCCAGCACTAGAATTAACAAGCGAAGTAATTGGATACTTTGAATAACTGAACAAGTCAATAAGTTTTCTGATCACTGAACATGTAATATAAACGAGTGCGCTTTGAACAAATAAAAAGTAAACTAATTAAGTTCATTTGCTGATCAAGTAAAGTATTTACGAATTGAGTAGTTGCCTTTGAATTTCATACAATCATCAGACAATTCTAAAAATCAAAAAATTCTATCAATCAGACACTTCTAACCATCAGACAATTCTTGAAATCAGACAATTCTAACAATCAGACAATTCTTACAATCAGACAATTCTTACAATCAGACAATTCTTACAATCAGACAATTGTAAATTGTGCTTTATTGAATAATTTCACATATTTCTTGAAGACCAAAGTCAAATATAATATCCCTTTGGTAAAATAATTATCATTCTGTAATTACCCAACATGTTCACTTTGACACAAAATGTTGACTTTAGCTTCTTGTTTATTAGGTGCACAGTCACTTTCATTTCATATGGGTCTATTAAATAAAAAGCTTCAAGAATGTTTTTCGCTCAATCAATAAATCAATACTGAATATCATGATAAGTTTTATATATTATCATTGTAATGTTATTCAGCTGCTCATACTTATACCAATATATAGATACCAGCTGCTCACAGCTTAAACCCCCTGTATGTCAGGTAAATAAACATCCTAGAATCAAATTACACTTGTGTCGACAGATCTGCAGAAATGGTAACAGATACATCGTTTAAGGAGATCAAATAAATTCGGTGTCATTTGGAGCAATGGAAGAAGGTTTGGTCAGCGCCTAAGCATACTGCCTTTCCTTCCCCAACTTTTAAGATACTTTTAACCAGCGCACTGCGGTTTGGTTTTTTGCCTAACCTGCCTGCATGGGTGGAACTCAGTAAGTAATAAGTTTGAAAAATATCAATAGGCTTCTCGGTCACATGGGTCAATATTTCATAGCTACACTGCGTGGCCCTATCAGCATTCTAGGAAGTCTCAGCCAATTAAATAAAATCTCCATAAAAGTGGGCTGAGTTTAATACGGGTTTATAAGACCATATCAAAAGCCATATTTGAGATACAATGGTTCATCTCCCAGAAACTAACGAACATTGATGAAGGCTGAACCGAAGTGGCTCGGTGTCATTGATACACATGTACTGTTACAATTTCATACTCTTACCTTGTGTGACTTTAATCCGTAAAATACAACATATAAATCCATAAATACAGATTTTTTAAGTTGTATTGATTTAAAAAGAAATGTTTAGCCCACACATTCGGTCAAATTTCAGATCAGCTCTCAAACAGTAATTGAACAATCGGGGACGAATGATTTGTCGTAGGCCTAATTCACCTGTATTTCAAATTCAATTATGAATTGATAGGCATAAACTGTCTCACTTCCCAATTATGTACCTAATTATAGTATTTAACAAACGAGTTCAGTAGTCATATTTATAGAATATTTTAGAGAGATATACAATCTTTATAAAGTTTAATTGTAAAATGCTGTCAAAAAAAAAATATTTGTTACGTAATTATTTTAATTTGACAAAAAAACACGTTCATTGGTAATGACCTTGATTTTTTTAAAAAGAACGTTATTTTATTTTTCCCTCGTAATTGCTTATAAACACTAGAAAATTGTAACTTCCAGAATTTCACAATAATTACTACCAGAATGTCTGTTTTTAAGGTGTTTTGGAGAACAATAAATGACAAGATTGCTCTCCTTAGTAATTACAATGTATCTGTTTGGAATAAGATAAGGTTAAAGAATCGATTATTCTAATATATCTTTATAGACTAGCATATATATATATTTAAATTAATATTATTCCCTTTCAATAACCTTATTTGTGTCTGCAGATTTTATTTGAATAAATGGAATATGGAAAAGCAATGTGCCCTAACCGGGAAATCTGTGCCACATGTGTTTAGAGGACGCTTACGAGACTATCTGAAAGACACTGCGTCCTCCAAACGTCCCCATTTTTCTTTGAGATACAAAGGTATGCCTTACGCTGCAATAAACAGCGTCAAATTAATGTAAGAGTCCAAACGTTTGGAAATCAATCGCGTACCATTCATGACTTGTGATAATATCAGATCATATCACAACGAGTTGTACAACGAGCTATTAGAATAATGAAAAATGTGTTTTATTGGTTTATTGGGATACATAGGCGTAAGTGCTGTTGAATCGATGACAGTAATAATTAACAAAAACACTTACAAAATTGGAATTATTTTTTACCCGGCTAAAGTCTTTTAGCCGAATTCAAAATTTCCAACCCTTCAACCTTTAACGGATTGAATTTATTTTGCAATTTTCTATTGAAAGTCAACCTTGTGCACACTATTATGAAATTACGTTCGCTAAGTTCCATTGAGGGAGCCGCGGTGACTCAGTGAGTTAGACGCTTGCTCGCTAATCTGAGGGTCCAGGGTTCGATCGAGATCGAGATGAACTTTCGGATTTTTCAGCCCGGTTTCCCCTTATCAGTGATGTATGTCGGAGGGACTGACATGGAAAATCGTAAATTCGTTCGGATGGGACAATGAACTGAGGCCCCGTTCTCTACAGGCTGTTCACGTTAAAGATCCCTCAGCAGTTGGAAATCGCCAAAAGAGTAATGCCGCTATCCTGGCAAAATTTTCCTCATTACTGCATAGCGTTACCAGTCTTTATTAGCCCATAAGGTGCACAAGAGTAGGACGTAAAACTCCATTCATTTCATTTCACAGTTCCATTGAAAAAAATGAATGTACAAAATGACTGAACAGTCGTAAAACGACCTCTATATAATATAGGGAAAAGAACACTCATTGATTTATCATTAAGCTTTCTACTGTGGTTTGTATTTCATTGTATATTTCCATGTTTAAGGAAAATTAACTATATAATGTCGATCAATCATGATAGAGATCAATACTAGACTTCTGATGGATGCCTCTAATTACAGATTGGTTGGTTACTGTTCCAGGCCTTCTCATCTCCATTCTTTCTAAATTTGATTAATTCAATCAATGAGTGAAAGAAGAACAAATTAAGTGTATTTGTTACGAGAATGAATGTTAAATGAATGTATGAAAAGATTTTGCCATACAGAAAGTTTGTTCCACTAAAAACATACTGAACTTTCCTCGTCGATATAAATCTATTTTTGTAATTTGCATCTATAATTACTCGCAGTTTTGAGACTGCAACTCTAAGGTCACAATATAAATTTAAATTGTTAAGAAAGTTTAAATAAAGATTCGTTTTATTTTCCGCTTGCAATAGTCACCTCTTTTAGTGACACCGAGGGAATTACCGTGCAAGGACTTACTTTCATGTGTTCCCATTTATCTAGAATGACAAGGGTGGCTACAGAACTTATTGGTCTACCTATACTTTGTATTGATACTTGGCCAGATCAGTACTAATACGGCTTTATCTTATTATCTTCCAGTTTGACTAGGTTTACAAATCTACTATATGATGATGTAGTGTGACTAGTTTTACAAATCTACTATATGATGATGTAGTTTGACTAAGTTTACAAATCTACTATATGATGATGTAGTTTGACTAGTTTTACAAATCAACTTTATGATGATGTAGTTTGACTAAGTTTACAAATCTACTATATGATGATGTAGTTTGACTAGGTTTACAAATCTACTATATGATGATGTAGTTTGACTAGGTTTACAAATCTACTATATGATGATGTAGTTTGACTAGGTTTACAAATCTATTGTATGATGATGTATAATAAACTTGATATTAAAGGGACGGATTTGCCACATTTAAACTAAGAAAAGGGACATTGTTTAACATCTCTTTTTCAACATGTAAGCCCTTCCATAGCACGTGTCTCTCAAATTATATTTGTACATATCAAGACAATTTGCATGTATTCAAGTCCTAAATCAACCTCCGAAAATGTCGAGTCTATGTCTTTAGGATTGAATGATTAAAATCATTAGCTGATTACTTCCAATTAATTAGGAGGCCATACGAGGTCAGATTTTACCGTAAACAAGTATACTGGTGTAGTTTCTTCTCAGATCTTCAAGGTCGAGTTCGAACCGTTTAATCAACAGACTCGGTAACAACAAATTTGTATCAGATTTGCATTGTTAATTGAAGTAAGAAGTTAGCATTTTCTGGTTACATTCACGTAACCTAAGTTAAGTTTTATGAATATTATACATCTTAATAAATGCAACGGTTGTCCGATTGTCTTAGATTTTTTCCATTGCATGTAATGGATTTTAACGTATTTTGATTCTACTCTCGATACTTTAATATAATACACTTTGTGTAGCGACATAAACCTATCTTTCAACCCGCTAATGTACATTATATTTCATACTAGATCATTTCGCACGGTAAGCTTAAATGCAATGTTTATTTAGAATTGTAGACTGATATAATTAACAAATTAATTCTTTATGGATAAAAATCAATGTTCCAAAAATAGCTCGTCCTTGATATATTCTCAATAATTCTAACACAGAAATTAAACACACAATAACGCCAACAGCAAAAAAATAAAGATTTTTTGAACATGCTCAAGTTAAGAAGAAGCTCTGATTTGATACACGATATTGTTTTATAACTGCACGTATTGTCAACAAGAGAAATCCCATATTTAAAAACAGTAGGCCTAAAGTGTTTCTCTTTGATCCTTCAAAGCTATCGATTTAATAATTTTCTGGAATTCGGACCTCAATCATCACTATTTACTTTCTAATATTAATTGTACACATCCCAAAGATACATATAACTGTAACGTTATGATTGCGTAAATCATTTCGAACTTCTTTTCACATGTTAACGATAATCAGAAGTTTCTGAAAAAACGTGAAATGAAAATAAATATAAGCTGCGTTTGCGATGCCTTGACATTTGGCTGACTTGAAGTGTACCGAACTCGAATCGGCTAATTTTTGGCACTCCAAAGGCGGTAATATTTCATTAACTGTCATATGACTGTAAATATCCAATTGATGCCATTTTACATTAGGTGTTTGGTTCAAATAATCGTTTTATTGTTCATAATCTCGCTATTTATATAACAAAGCAATTGTCATAAGAAAGAAATTGATGGATATTTATAATGTTATATTTTCTTCCATTGATAATTGATTATTATGTATTTAAATGTATATGTATATAACACATCTTTTTAAATATAGCCTATAACTTTCAATATTATACAGTTATTGTAAATTATTGTATTATATGTATTGTAAAATATGTAAGTAACGGTAGGCTTATTGCCTTGTGGTCAGCTGAATAAACTTATTATTATTATTAACTGTTATCATTCATTATACCCGGTACGTCAATAGCTGTTCAATGATAAAAACAATCAATAAGAATTTGGTTGGCAGCTTAATTTTTGATGCAGTATTCACTGCTTGTTTTCATTAATCAAAAGGCAAAATCACGAGAGCACGACTTAAAACTCATATCATTTCATAAAGCAGTCAAAATAAATTGGTAAATTATACAGCAATTGTATAAAGAAGATGGAATAAATTATAGAAAAATCTATTATATCAAGTAAACACTGTAAAGAAATAAGAGAAATATATTCAACTACTTAATCTAATTTTTCTTGGTAAATAAACCAAGTCCAAGTCTTTGATATGGGTTTCAATTTGTTGATTCATAAAGATAGCCGGTCTCCGTTTCCTGGTAATCTTTTGAACAATAATTAGCTTCATATATCTAATTTGTAAATTTTCCTCTCAGAAGAGATTTTAAGTTTAAAGGTATGTTCCAGTGCCACATACCATCAGAACTAAAGAGCCAGTCAGTGGCCACTAGTTGCTTTTGCTATTATTTGATGTGGCCATTGACTTGAGTGATCGGATTATGCTTCTGCTTCTGTCCACGAGCATTGGTTTCCTTAGACAATTGACAGTGATTATCGGGTGGTGTGATTTGCCATTCGATCCTTGTGGCACTCCGACGCAGTAATAGAATTCTATTACAGATAACTTATTCAACAAAAAATAGCCGAACAGCGGGCGGGGCCTCGGTCCCATCCGAACGACTAGACGCTTGCCGACCTGCATCACTGACAGGGGGAACCGAGTTGAAAAATCTGAAACTTTCCCGAATTGAACCCTGGACCCTTGGGTTAGCAAGCAAGCATGTTAATCACTGAGCCTCCTATCAGAAGTCTGGTACTTAACCTACGGGAGTCTATCTTTAAAGGACGTTGGTTCAAACGTCATGATGATATTAAAAAGATCTATAAATCAATTTGTTAGGTGAATGTAACATTAATAAGGTTACTTTATTAGTTTCATTCTGTACAGTCAATCTATATACTCCCTCGCTTCTCAATTATCTTAGTCAAAGTCATTACCTTGAATACCTTTACCGTTTATAAAATATTGAAGGCTCGAGTTTTTGTTTGAGAGGAAAATTTACATGTTTAATATAGTCTAATGAATATTCATAATTATGTATACTAGTCTGCATGACCGATATCATTTTTCCAGATTTCATACTGCAAAACGAAACATTTCAGTTTGGTTGGAATTTAGGCTAAGTCAATATTATGTAATAACATATTTTTATGGAACGAAACGATTCAATAGCCTTTTACTTTTCTTGCTCTAACATATGATTCTTCAAATTAAAAGGCCTTCTATATATGGGTGGTGTATAACATAAAAAATAAAGTATCAAATGATTATAAAACATATTTGTAAGATTCCACGCTCTGCCAAGAAACACATTTCGAACATCATATTAATATACACACGATCAATAATTATTCTGTTAATAACGAGGGTGATGTAAGACTATTGGTATAACGAAGATGATATAATACTGTATTTAATAAACATGTTATTAGAATCAGGTGCAATAACAGAATAATGATTAGTGGAATGAATGAATGTTATATGAAGAATGAATAAATGATTTAGGGATTAAATAAATTAGTGATGAAACACTGAGTTGAAAATTTACGGTTTTAACACAATTTATCGAGTTTAATAAGTATACAACACGGACAACCAGACGTTCTTACACGGACCACTAGACGTTTTTACACGGACCACTAGACGTTCCAACACAGACAACTAGACGTTCCACACGGACAACTAGGCGTTCTTACATGGACAACTAGACGTTCCCACATGGACAACTAGACGTTCCCACATGGACAACTAGACGTTCCAACACAGACAACTAGACGTTCCAACACGGCGTTCTTACACGGACCACTAGACGTTCTTACACGGACCAATAGAAGTTCTTACACGACCACTAGACGTTCGTACACTGAACTACTAGACCTCCTTACACGGACCACTAGACGTTCGTACACGGACCACTAGACGTTCTTACACGGACAACTAGACGTTACAACATGGACCACTAGACGTTTCATCACGAACCACGAGACTGGGAGAAACTTTAAGTTAAAAGGAATTTCTATGCCTATTGTGTACCCTTTAGCTAAAAGAGCACATGAATCATGTTCAGTGTAAAATACTGATGCAAATAAAGTTTTTAAACCATTGTACTGAAATTAAAGGAATGGAGTTTGACGTCCTACTGCATTGAGCTAATGAGGATCTGCTCTAAAATGGTTCGATGGATCGGAAAGGATTAATTTCTCTGTCTTTTCTGTTTATCGGTCCAAACCAATCCACAAATCATTGAAAATAGAAGTTTGTAGAATGACGTTAATCAGTCAAGACACCAGATGTTTTGTTGTTGTTTACTATATATAAATAAAGTCGTATTGATTTCTCTGACGAAACAATTTCAATCTATTTCAAGAAAAAGTAGGTATTGTGTTTGTCACAGAATGACTTCTTGATTATTCTCTGGCAGATAGACTGATTTGACATAGGGTTGATTTGATTCACCTCCCTAAGGCTTCACTGCTTCATCCCATACCCCCCCCTTAAAAAACAGCACTAGTGTTAGTGGTATATTCTGTTATATTATATCAATTCTGCCTTAAGATTTATTCCATGGATCGAAACAATTCAATTCGTTTCTTTTTACCATCTAGATATTTTACGGTTCTGTAAAAAACAGAAACCACATAAACTAGCTCTTTTAGGCTTAAAGCACTAAATTCCACAATAATGTACAGCATAAAAAAGAACAGACACGAGCACTGTATAATTCTAATGAAGCTACAGGGCTATTATACTTAATTCAACTTCCCTTTTACAAGCTAACTTCAGACAATTACTACTGTTCAACACGCTATTTCATTTTAAAACTTCACATTTTTGAACAGATGAAGGCTTTTCTATAAAGACAGTTGGTTCCGTTGTATCTTTTCTGTTATTTAACTCGGAAATAAGAGGCTCGTCTTTGAACAGATTTTTCAAGTCTTTGCAAAAAGGTAAAGAAACACCAATTCTCGAACTCAAGTCTTAAACTTGGCCAATACAATATTGGTCTTGTATATCCGTCAGTTGGATTGATGGTGCCAAGACTAAAGAATATAATTTATTTACAAGACAATATTTTCATTGAACTAAGTAATTATTGAAAAACGCTGCTAAGTGTTTAAAAAAAATAATCACTTAAATTAATGGCTTAAAACGGAGTTTGGTTGATTTCTTGAATTACAGAGGTACTCTGTATGTTTGGACACCACGTAAGTCCACTTATTAACAAGGAATCATATTTGCTAAGTTTAAAAAATGTATTGTTTGGTCTTTGGTCATGCTAAGAGGTCCTATACGTTTAAGGATAAATTCTTAAGATGGCTGAAGCTTTGATGATTATCTGACCGATAAAACAACCATAGAATCAATGAAGAGAAATACATGTAAGTCAAACAGGGCAATAATAAACATGGTATTGACAACTAGTTGAAATCATGTCAATAACCACGCAGAGAGGAGACGAGTAGAAGTGATAGAACTGAAATACTCGCTTAATTACATTTAACTTCCACTAGCCGAGACCAAGGCCATGGACATTCTTTTATGTTGTCCTGCAGCGATCGGAAAGAGTGGTGATAAAGATGTAGTTCCACTAGGAATATGACTTTGATAACTGATGAAGAATTTAGAATATAGGTGCTTTGTTGCCCGGAATTGAACTTCATAGTTATCAGCTGATACCGTTATCTGCAGTCTTTCAACAGTTATATAATTTCAGAAATACAGCTTTGTGTCCTCAGTTATCGACAGGTAGCGTTACGGTGTCTCCTACGTTATAATCAGATTAGTAGAATTAATTATGTGTCTTGCTTCAATTATCACTTTGTAGATATTGCTGACCTGCCTGCCTGAGTTATTAGCTGGCATTAACGTTACACAGTATTTCCGCCATTTGCAAAAGATATAGCGTTATAGTAAGTGTCTGTTCTCCAACCGCCTCGACTGTCACTACAGAAGGTACAGTGAAATTGCTTAAGAGCAGGAAAGTATTGGTAATATTCAACAGATATTCGCCTAGTTATGCGGGGTATTGGTATTAAGTCATGTTCCTAAAGCAACACTTGGACATATACATGAAACAACTCTGTTCTCAACTTCAAAACAAACTCAGTATGCCTTTAACTAGTTCTCGGTTTTCCACAATAGAACTCAAAGAGTGCTATATTCCTCACTTTAATTCCTGTGTGCTTTATAAGCATTTGATATATGGATTATGCAAGCATGTTATGTCGGTTGAAGAAACTGTCTCAACTTATGTTTTGCTCGTTATTTAAATTGAATTGGCTGGTATCAGAAAGTATTCAAGCTATAGACAGTAATTTGTCTTGAATAACATCTTGAAATCTAGCCAAAAATGCCCAAAGGTATTCACCCAGTCAAGGCCAATGTTTGTTTCTTGTGTTTAGCATCATTTGGGAGAAATCTTATTGATTCCGTTTCAATGAACATAACAAAAAGTGAAAATCGATGGCTATCGTTAAGACGAGGGCTTGTTCTTGTAAAACCTGGTCTTCGTCGTTCTTTTTAAGTCAATTATAACAGACAAGCGGTCGATGAATTCCTCGTTGTAAGCGGGTGATGTCCATTTTTATTTTCAAGTACAGTCAAACCGCCACAAATTATTGAGTTTTGTCCAGTGTCTGAACGACCTTGAATAATGCCGGGAGCAAAATGATGCGCAATTGCTCAGTTAGTTAGAAGTTAATAACTGGCCAATCTTTTTTCTCCGCCACCGTACCATCAGGACTAATCAAGCATTTGGATGAAATGATAATTCCATAGTCTAGTCGGCATTACACGGTTCTGTGGTTACAAATCTGGGGAATTATTGTGGCTTAGGTCTCTATAGACTCGTTTAAACGGTATTTCAATTAATGTATCTATTTGGTAAAATTGATAATCAGCTTAGGATTGTCAACAGAAGAACAGAAACCCAGTGGGATCCTTGTGAAATGATATTAGCATTTAAATCAGCTATTCTCCTTGCATTGGTGATCCAGCCCATGATCCATGTTCTGTAGGTGTATTTTCATATTCTAGACTCGGAAATGCTGAAAGTGTTTGCTTCATCGTTACTATAGGTATTATAATAACTTCAATCCGGAATGCAGCGATATTCAATAGTTCTAAAATCTGTGTTAGAGGTCGTGTCTTTTTTCAACCAAATATTATTCTAAACCCCGATCATGCTTCTTCTGAAACATGGTATATATTTTTTCATGAAATTTTAATATTTTGATATATAATTCTCTGAAAAAGCTAATAAGCTGAAAGCATTCTAAGATATTATGTTTTTATTCATTGAATATGGATTAAATAACCCTTGTTACTTCTATATATATATATATATAGCCAAATCTTTTGAAAACATCAAAAATTGAATGATGGATTGGGATCAAACCCTATATTTATGAAATTGTAACTGACTGTAAAATACTATAACAGATTTGACACATTCATAATGTAGGTTACACGGACATCCATTGTTCGTTACGTTAGCTCGAAACAAAAGAAACGCAGAACAATGGCGGAGTGATGTAGCTTATAACAGCGTGGCCACATGGCGATATTGTAATTTAACAAGTTTATGAGATAGAGTGCAATTGTTCGTTGATTTGTGTTAATTCGTTTAGCACTGTTGTATTATGATTCACCGTGCACCATTCTGTTGAATATTAAAGTTATAATCCCGATTTGAAATTTTGTTTTTGGTTTTAAAAGACATAAACAATTTGAAAGCGTTATTTTTGACGGTCATCACTGTATAATGAGGGAAGAGGGAAAGTTTGTAAGACAGTTACATTTGCCTATACGTTAAAAATCTGTGAAATACGATAGTTATTACAATAACCAAATATATCAGTGCATTTTCAGGTCACTTGGAAATATAAAAATCAAAGCTTCATTTAAGGTGAGAAATGAGCATCAATTGCAAAACGTTATAACGGTGTTGAAAAGACAATAATCAAACCTACGATGAAGTGAGTCGACATAATCAAAAATCTTAAAATGTAACATTTCCTTTAACTTTAATAATTTGCAGTGAGATGATTCAGTTGTCATGATCAAATTATTCAGAAACATAAAATAGTATTATGTTACAGTCTAGCTTTGTGAGTCAGAAAGAATCCTCATATCAAAATGCAAATATGCATTCAACAAACATTGAGACGTAATGTGCCTTTATCTCTTAAATCTCTGAATAAATGAACTTCGATAGTGTTTCGCTTCTATTCCAAGAGTATTTGAGGCAATAAATGATAATGAAGTTTTTTTTGGTTGGCGTTTAGTGTTGAAATTATGATTTTCTGTATTTTGATACCATTTACTCAAAAAACTCATACAAGATATTAGTATTGCATTAATTATTTTAAAGATAATATATTAAAAACATTTGTTTGAATTAAAAACTGAAATTTCCCGTAAGTGTAGTAAATTAGTGCAGATTGAAGCTAGTGTTTTTTGGCTTTGTTTTGGATAAGCACATCAACAGAAAGCCGAGCTTCTAAAAAACGAACGTAATAGAACTTAGAAATCACATGCAGACTTTTATCAAGTCTTTTATGAACAATATATGCTATTGTATATTTTCATTAGACTAATATTAACAGTATATGGACCTACTGTCAGTGGATATCAGTTCCAGATTACAAATTAAAAATCATAATTAATGATACTCTTACCGATATTACTGCGAGGTCATCAGTGTAGAGTAGATAGTAATTTATAATCAGTAACTACAGATGGCTAGAAGATCGATTTTATTTTCTTATATCTTAAGGACATGAACCCATGTTTATGATGTGTAAATTGGCTTAATACATACATTTAGATATATTGCCCCGCCAATAACCCCAAGCATTTTATTGTATTGCCAATGTCAATGAATATTAATGCCTTAAACAGCATCTTTAGACTTTAATAACCCTGTCAATGCAATTTATAAGTACAGATAGCCAAGATACGCTATTGCCTTCTTTACGGATTATGAATAAGGTTTCATTTTACATGAATCTTAAGCACTTTTGTCGAGTAAGAAATGAGACATAAAATTTATATAAATGTTTTGATTGACAGACGAAGCGATACGACAATTTTCAAGCCAAAGTTCTTTCCCAAGGCGTGATAAGTTTCTGATGTTACGAATAGTGCTATGAAGGACAGATAAAGTGATGGTTCACGCCTCCATCATCCATCACCTCGTCAGCCATAACAGGGCACTGTTAATTATCGGTGGGTTCAAATGCTGACTCTGACACTTATTCACTTGAATAGCATAGACTGTTCTCGGATATGCAAGGTGTGTCAAGAAATATTAAATAAGTGGGATCAAAATTACAGTTCTGTTTGCAGACGAGTTTTTGAAGGTTTCAGAATGCATGCTTGCATATTAGGTGATGGATAAGTTATTCGTTATGTTAGATTTGTATAACAAACATTCATTACATGATGATGCAAATTAATGATTAGAACTTTAATAATTTGCAGTGAGATGATTCAGTTGTCATGATCAAATTATTCAGAAACATAAAATAGTATTATGTTACAGTCTAGCTTTGTGAGTCAGAAAGAATCCTCATATCAAAATGCAAATATGCATTCAACAAACATTGAGACGTAATGTGCCTTTATCTCTTAAATCTCTGAATAAATGAACTTCGATAGTGTTTCGCTTCTATTCCAAGAGTATTTGAGGCAATAAATGATAATGAAGTTTTTTTTGGTTGGCGTTTAGTGTTGAAATTATGATTTTCTGTATTTTGATACCATTTACTCAAAAAACTCATACAAGATATTAGTATTGCATTAATTATTTTAAAGATAATATATTAAAAACATTTGTTTGAATTAAAAACTGAAATTTCCCGTAAGTGTAGTAAATTAGTGCAGATTGAAGCTAGTGTTTTTTGGCTTTGTTTTGGATAAGCACATCAACAGAAAGCCGAGCTTCTAAAGAACGAACGTAATAGAACTTAGAAATCACATGCAGACTTTTATCAAGTCTTTTTATGAACAATATATGATATTGTATATTTTCATTAGACTAATATTAACAGTATATGGACCTACTGTCAGTGGATATCAGTTCCAGATTACAAATTAAAAATCATAATTAATGATACTCTTACCGATATTACTGCGAGGTCATCAGTGTAGAGTAGATAGTAATTTATAATCAGTAACTACAGATGGCTAGAAGATCGATTTTATTTTCTTATATCTTAAGGACATGAACCCATGTTTATGATGTGTAAATTGGCTTAATACAAACATTTAGATATATTGCCCCGCCAATAACCCCAAGCATTTTATTGTATTGCCAATGTCAATGAATATTAATGCCTTAAACAGCATCTTTAGACTTTAATAACCCTGTCAATGCAATTTATAAGTACAGATAGCCAAGATACGCTATTGCCTTCCTTACGGATTATGAATAAGGTTTCATTTTACATGAATCTTAAGCACTTTTGTCGAGTAAGAAATGAGACGTAAAATTTTTATAAATGTTTTGATTGACAGACGAAGCGATACGACAATTTTCAAGCCAAAGTTCTTTCCTAAGGCGTGATAAGTTTCTGATGTTACGAATAGTGCTATGAAGGACAGATAAAGTGATGGTTTACGCCTCCATCATCCATCACCTCGTCAGCCATAACAGGGCACTGTTAATTATCGGTGGGTTCAAATGCTGACTCTGACACTTATTCACTTGAATAGCATAGACTGTTCTCGGATATGCAAGGTGTGTCAAGAAATATCAAATAAGTGGGATCAAAATTACAGTTCTGTTTGCAGACGAGTTTTTGAAGGTTTCAGAATGCATGCTTGCACATTAGGTGATGGATAAGTTATTCGTTATGTTAGATTTGTATAACAAACATTCATTACATGATGATGCAAATTAATGATTAGAACATAGCGGGTGGCTGACGAGTACTTATCATCAATTAACACTCAATAAATATAGGAAGGTCTTTCACACGCCATATCCCCCGGGGTGCTAATAATGCATGTCGCGTGCCCCAGGACACCAGTCACCAGCTTATTAAATTTTCAGCTGATATATCAATCCCTCTACTTCCTTTAAATTATTAATTTCAAACTATGGATTATATTTTTGAAAATCTTGATGAGCAGATAGATAGCGTTTATGAAATAGGCCTTCGTTCTTTGGAAAAAACTTTTGTGATAGGATGACAAACCATTTACACGCTACTGTAGTCACCTCACCAAATCCGCATACATTTTTTGTTTAAGTATTCTTCTATGAGTAAACAATCACTCATAAAAATATACATTGCAGGGTGTCTGCAAATCTCTATCCGAACATGTATAATCGCTACCTGTATCTTTTACAATGATGGGTATAGATATTAGAATAATATATACTGTAATAATAGTATTTATTTTTTCAGGGCAATTTTTTATAATTACTTTATATCAATCAAAGGATATATAATGTAATCATAGTATCTATATTAACACCACGATAATTGTAAACAAAACTTCAACCAAGTGCCAGTGTCTTTTATTGAACAGTAACTTGTTACTTTCAATCACCCTAATCTCTATCTGAACTGTGTTCAAAGGGCAAGGGATAAATAACGCATATAACGCATCGATGCAGCCATCTTGTCCAAACCACAAGGTAATAAGAAATCCACAAGACTGTAACAACCAGTATATTCGAAATATGTGATGCATTGGTCATTCCACTAGAACTTGATAAAGCAGATGAATTCGTCATTTTGCATTACAACAGTTATGGGCACAAGGTTAACCAATGTAGTAAAAAGTCAAACTTTGTCACCAATTGTTAAGATGAAGAATCGACATAACTTCACATTTCACATGTATATGTGTGGTCACGAATATATGTATATAGGATGTAGGGTGAAATTCTGATAAATTTGCAATTAATTACTTTTCTTTTAAGGATATAGGTGTCATATTTTTACCGTCAGTAAAAAGTCAATATGATTTTGTTCTTGAAAATAATGAACCATAAACGCTGAACGTACGCTAAATCTTACTTCTGATAAGGGATACTAAAACTAATATTTAGACAAGAGTATCTCTGAAATTTTGTTCCGAAATATGACCTCGATATCAAATTTATTAAAATTCTGGACGGAAACCGACATGATAAAAATTGTTTGCGGTGTTAACTATCTTTCCGCTACACTATTACATAAATTTCCGTTTAAATCTAAAACTATTTACACCGTACGATGAGATAACTACATCTTGTCGTATATATTTTTCACAATTCTAGTAAAAAAAATACACAGATTTTTTCTGGGTTTGTTTCTTAATGCTCTGCACCCAATGGTTATGACTTGATCGACCAACTTGACTAAAAGTAGTTAAAGTCCTTTAGCTGTCAATGGTTTGCCTTTGAGAAACCATGTCGATTTTCATTGAAAACTTGGTTCCGTATTTAGGTTTGAATAATAAGACAAAAATCGGGTACAAGGTCAGGTAAACCTTCTCCATTATTTTCGAAGAAACTGCGGTAAACAAAACCAACAGCTAATCGCGTTAAACTTACTAAATAGGTTCAAAGTTAGACAAATAAACCATTATTTGTGCAGTGTTTCTTCTCTGGGAGATACTAATTCACTTTACACTCGCAAGATCAAGATCTAGTCAAAGATTGAGCTGAGATTATTGCTCTCTTGTTTGCTTCTCGGATTGCCTGTTAGCTCATTTGTTCTAGCGACAGAATTAAAGCTTAAACATTCGCTTACTTCGTTCATACAAATATTGCAATTAGAAACAATGCCAGGACTAGATGTCCTGATAAATTCAATTCATTGAAAACACGCATAAAAAGCAAAAAATTACTAAAGGCCTATAGATTGGGACTACCCATATGTTCAACTTATATAATTTAAACAGAATTATTTAAGGCAGTATCAAATTCTGCCATTACACAATAAATACGCTGCAAAAGGACAAAGATTGCGAAATAAAGCAAGGGCTACCTTTGTTACTATTTACTATACAGTATACACTCTTCTAGATTGCAGGAGTTTTAACCTGGAAATAATTTTGATAATTTGGTGGGGGGGGGGGGACCGTTCTATGTACCCAGGCTATATATTTTCTCGAAATGATTGCTAACCAAAGAGGAAATGGTAAAGATTTCTACTTCGAAGGGAGTATTAATGTAATCATTCAAAGATCTGTAAATGGATAATCACGAGAAAAAGCCTGGATAACCATTGTTCTGGAGCATACAAATTCCCAATTCATATCAATTTCGTCCGACTTGACACCATAACGGTCGGAATATGACAAAGGGTATAAAGAGAGCAACTTTTACTTGACACATCATTTTACAGTAAAGGACTCTCATATAAACTAACAAAACTGGCCATTATTTAGGTGCGTTCAAATAAACCGAGGGTCTTTGTTTCACGTCAACCGTTCTCTTAATGACACTGTCAAACTCGACTGACATGACAGCTATTAAGAACCCACGAACACAATTATTCAGAGTATGTTGACACTGTCCGTAAAGTTCAAGACATTAAAAATTTGGAAGTCGGCCAGTTCGATTGAATCAGATGATTTTATAAACAAAGGGGGTCATTTAATAGTCAACTTGAAACATTCTATTACTACATTACACCGATGAAATTTAACCACGCATCTGATCTAACAAAGGATTCGTGATTATTTTCAAAATGTAAACAAGTATTGCTTAGTTCAAGATAAAGTATAGTAGGCCTACCGTTTACATTTATACATTATTAAAACATAGACTTAGCAATAAAATTTAAAAGCATGCTTAAAATTGATATGCAATATGCTACTATTTAGCAATGCGCTCCACGTATTGTAATGGTATAAATCTTGGATATAAAATTTTTTCAAACAAAGGACTTAACATATTATGTCAATATCAGATATGGATGTGAATGGTCCATCAGAGTTATCGAAAGTGGTACAATTTCCAAACCGTTACAATTATGAACCTCGTATGAGAAAATGTTCTATATTATATCCAATTTATTTAGATGGCTAGTTAAACATTGCTATTTATAAATTTCCTTTATGTCTTAAAAAGACAAAGAGAGCATCGCAACGAAAGGATGAAATACGTCCGAAGTTGACGTATGATTTATTTTAAGGTATAGTAAAGGGTTAACTGAACCATTATGTTTAAGACATAACAATTTAAACTGAACGTTACGTTTAAAACATGAAAGTTATTATGTAGTTTTCTGACAAAACATTATAATGCATCTGAAAAGAAAGATTCCCATCCCTTTTCAAATTCATTAATTCATGCCACCAAGAAAACAACCATTTAAAGATGGAAGCAATGTACTTCTGTTTGGCTATTTAAAGAATATAGTTTCTAATAATATGCGACTCGAGAGCCTTTGACAATTTAACGCTTTGAAATGATTATCTTGTATCTAATGTAAAGCACTCACCTTTATCGTCTGCTTTTAAATTTCTGCAACATTTTTACACTTGTTGTAATTCCCAACACATTCATGAAAACATCTTATAAAATCCACTCTACCCTTGTTATTGAAAGCGAGCTATAAACACAAACGATCGAAATTCCCCACTTCGCTATGTCAATCCTCAAATGGATCGATACGCTTTCGTTTGATACAAGACCATCTGAATGTAGTGTAGCTGACTCAGTTTTGGACGAGCAGAAGGGGGCTACGTCATTTCTCAGCTGTTGCAGACGACAATCAATAAGAAAATCGCGCGACTTCTGCCCAAATCCTTCCCACTTATCCTGGCCAAGTTTCTATCGTCTGCTAGCTGGGTATCTAATTTTGCCTCCTGTGTTAATCCATTAATGAAACAAAAACACAGCTAACGGTTCAAATTTCAGAATTGTAAACACAAACTACGATTCGCACTCTAGGAGGAAGTAAAAATGAAGTTAACAGACGATGTAGCATACGTGAGGAGGTTGTCTTTATGATATAAGCTGGTCGTGTGGTGTAGAATTTAAGGAAGAGCTGTTTGAGAGATGAAATAAAGATTATTAGAAAATTGTCGGTCATAAATCTTCAAATCGTTAATGACGTATAAGTAATTGGACGTTATATAATTGATTTTGAATAGGTCCGAAAGCCTGAGGGACCTATAGACGGTGTGAGGATGAAAATGTAAACGATTTTTTTTTTAATACAAAATTAATTTGATTACGTTAGAAGGAAATAGGTTTTTATCTCAGAATCGCACTTGTCAAATCTCAATCGCTGCTGGGCAGAATCAGAATCGTCCGCTTATATAGTGTATAGATAAAAAATGAAATGGTCTTTCAGAATTATCTAGTACAATTTGCCAGCAGATATCGGCATGTTCCTGGTTGAATTGTCACGGTGTTTTGAGTGTATGAAAATATTTGGTATGTCTATAGTAAAGTCTAGTTGGATGCAACTACTGAACAGTGCATTTTATATTTTCTTATTACAAATCTGAGTTAAGTGCTTTGGTAACGAATTCATATCCATATAACTACTTTACATTACATTTTGCAATCAAAAAATATCTTAGTGTACCGGTAGGTAAGAAATTAAAACTTTAGTTGTAATATTATAAATGGTTTTAGGGGCACGTTATAATCTGATCAAGCTTTGTAGAATATCAGGAATCAGAGGCGACACATCGAAAATGGGTATAGTGTAAAAACTAGATTTGAAAAGATTCGAATTCTAAAGTTCAGGAAGAGTGAAAACTGTCAATTAAATCTACAAACTTGGTCAATAAGACAGTATATATTATTCATCAGTTGGACTTACCAGGTGCCATGACTGAAGACTAGTTCTCTATATTTATTTTAGTTTTCACACATTATCCAAACAAATGAGGAAAATTAATTTTGAATGTTTGAATATGTTACAAACATATTAATTATGGTAGAATTCTGACCACATACAGCTACATTTTGACCAGTTGGATACGTAAGTTTCATAATGCTTTTAGCAGGTGTGACATTGTCATAATGGTGCGGCCAACAACAGGGATCCGCGTATTTCATGCATCATATGTTGTATTCGATATATGATGAGTACTGTATAGTAGATAATTAACCCCATTAACCTTTAATTAGTTAATATTAAATAAATGGGCCATACAATTATTAATAATGAACAGTACACATCTTGATTAAAATTCAATGAACAGCTTGGTGTTCGTACTCCACCTGTATAGTTCATAGCTTTCACATATTGCACCTTGTTACATATGAATACGCAATCTCATGTCACGATGATGAATTATCCAACACTAGTATCCGCTCGATGTTATATCGAAAGACCTTGTGGTATATAATGGGGACTTTGACTTATTCATAGAAAGTTGATGGTAAATCATTTCTTACCGTTCATTGACTGTAAATAATGATAATTCATGTTCATTAATTGTTGATGGTGTATCTTCGAGACTGACTGTTCCTTGACTGTTAAGGGTGAAACATTGAGACTGACTGTTCATTAATTGTTGATGCCCCATCATTGAAACTTTCAGTTCATTAATTGTTGATGGTGTATCTTCGACACTGTCTGTTCATTGTCTGTTATTGATGTATCATTGAGACTGACTGTTCATTAATTGTTGATGGTGTATCTTTGAGACTGACTGTTCATTGTCTGTTATTGATGAATCATTGAGACTGACTGTTCGTTAATTGTTGATGCCCCATCATTGAAACTTTCAGTTAATTAATTGTTGATGGTGTATCTTCGAGACTGACTGTTCATTGTCTGTTATTGATGTATCATTGAGACTGACTGTTCATTAATTTTTGATGGTGTATCTTTGAGACTGACTGTTCATTGTCTGTTATTGATGAATCATTGAGACTGACTGTTCATTAATTGTTGATGGTGTATCTTTGAGACTGACTGTTCATTGTCTGTTATTGATGAATCATTGAGACTGACTGTTCATTATTTGTTGATGCCCCATCATTGAAACTTTCAGTTCATTAATTGTTGATGGTGTATCTTCGAGACTGACTGTTCATTGTCTGTTATTGATGTATCATTGAGACTGACTGTTCATTAATTGTTGATGGTGTATCTTTGAGACTGACTGTTCATTGTCTGTTATTGATGAATCATTGAGACTGACTGTTCATTAATTGTTGATGGTGTATCATTGAGACTTTCAGTTCATTAATTGTTGAAAATGTATCATTGAGACTGAATATTCATTGATTGTTGATGGTATATCATCAAAACTGACTGTTCATTGTCTGTTATTGATGAATCATTGAGACTGACTGTTCATTAATTGTTGATGCCCCATCATTGAAACTTTCAGTTCATTAATTGCTGATGGTGTATCTTCGAGACTGACTGTTCATTGTCTGTTATTGATGTATCATTGAGACTGACTGTTCATTAATTGTTGATGGTGTATCTTCGAGACTGACTGTTCATTGTCTGTTATTGATGAATCATTGAGACTGAATATTCATTAATTGTTGATGGTGTATCATCGGGACTGACTGTTTATTAATTGTTGATGAAGTATCATTGAAACTGACTTTTCATAAATTGTTTATCATCGGGAACTGAATCTTCATTGAATCATTGAGACTGGCTGTTCATTGATTGTGGATGATGTATCATTGATTTGACTGTTGATTGATGCTGATGGTGTACTACTGGAACTGAATGTTCATTGATTGTTGATTGTGTTTCATTGGGGCTGATTCTTCATCAAATCATTGAGACTGATTGTTCATTGATTGTCGATGATGTTATCATTGGATTAACTGGTCATTTATGTTGTTTGTGAATCATTAGCTATTTTTAGTAGATTGTTCGTTCATTGGCTCAAATTAATGAGGAATCATTGGCCTTTTCTTGCAGTGAAAGGCGAGTCATTGTGACTAGCTGTTCATTTATGCAAATGGTGAATCATTGGTGCTAAATGTTCATTTAATGGTAATGGCTGGCTACACTTTGAATATCAGCGGCGAATCAATGTCTGTTCATTGACTATTAATGGGGAATCATTTATGGACCGACCTATCATTAGCTGTCAATGAGACTGGCAGAATGACTGCTTATGGTAGATCATCAGAACGGACTTTTCATTAGATTTTAACGGTGAGTCAATGGGAATGAATCGTCATTGACTGTAAGTGTCAACCTATTGTCTTAAGGAATCATCAGTATATAAAAAGATAGCTTGCCAGGCAAGGTAACATACGCCCACTGATAGCTTTGATTGTAAAAGTAAAAGTCCAATTACAGCTGGTTCCTGATTTACAAGGAACTTGGAAGTTAACTATATTGTATTGCATTCAGAAGATCCAATAAAAACTGTAGTCTCTACAGTGTCCACAAACAATTGTTGACAGACGGATGAGAAACAGTACATTCGAAATTCCAAGTTCCAGAATTCCAGGAATTTTTTTCAGAATCATATCAAAATCAATAGGGGTCTTCCTTGGATGTATTCCAGGAATTTTTTTCAGAATCATATCAAAATCAATAGGGGTCTTCCTTGGATGGTAATAAACAAATATACCAAGTTACAAAAAGATTCATAAAGAAATGGAGTCTCTACAGTGTCCACAAGCTTTTGTTTACAAACAGAACAATTTGAAATTCAAATCCAAGAATTCCAGGAATTTTTTTCGGAATCATACCAAAATCAATAGGGGTCTTCATTGAATGATAATAAACATGTATACCAAGTTTCAAGAAAATCCAATGAAACCTGTAGTCTCCACAGTGTCCACAAACAATTATTGACAGACGGATGACAAACAGTACAATTCGAAATTCCAAGTCCCAGAATTCCAGGAATTTTTTTCAGAATCATATCAAAATCAATAGGGTTCTTCCTTGGATGGTTATAAACAAATATACCAAGTTACAAAAAGATTCATAAAAAAATGGAGTCTCTACAGTGTCCACAAGCTTTTGTTTACAAACAGAACAATTTGAAATTCAAAGTCCAAGAATTCCAGGAATTTTTTTCGAAATCATACCAAAATCGATAGGGTTCTTCCTTGAGTGATTATAAACAAGTATACCAAGTTTCAAGAAATTCCAATAAAAACTGTAGTCTCTACAGTGTCCACAAACAATTGTTGACAGACGGACCAACGGACCGACGGACCGACGGAATTTGAAATTCAAAGTTCAAGAATTCCAGGAATTTTTTTCGGAATCATACCAAAATCGATAGGGGTCTTCGTTGAATGGTAATAAACATGTATACCAAGTTTCAAGAAGATCCAATAAAAACTGTAGTCTCTACAGTGTCCACAAACAATTGTTGACAGACGGATGAGAAACAGTACATTCGAAATTCCAAGTTCCAGAATTCCAGGAATTTTTTTCAGAATCATATCAAAATCAATAGGGGTCTTCCTTGGATGGTAATAAACAAATATACCAAGTTACAAAAAGATTCATAAAGAAATGGAGTCTCTACAGTGTCCACAAGCTTTTGTTTACAAACAGAACAATTTGAAATTCAAAGTCCAAGAATTCCAGGAATTTTTTTCGAAATCAAACCAAAATCGATAGGGTTCTTCCTTGAGTGATTATAAACAAGTATACCAAGTTTCAAGAAATTCCAATAAAAACTGTAGTCTCTACAGTGTCCACAAACAATTGTTGACAGACGGACCAACGGGACACCGACGGACCGACGGACCGACGGACAGGGGCGACAACAATATACGTCCACATTTCTATGTGGGCGTATAAAAAAACCAACATTGTTCATTCAAAAAGGTTTATTCCCTATACATTTATAACAATCAATCAATAAATTTTGCAATGGATATTTCTGAAATAATGTAATTTGTCTTTAAATGTCCCAGAACAATAATATTCATTATTCAGGACTGTATTGAAGTTCCCGTGTATTATGAGAATAATATAGCTATATACTATATACTATATAACTATGGATTGGTGACTGTAGATTAGCCTGATCATGGATATGTTAACAGTACCATCTTTATGGGGAATTTCGAATCCTATTAAACAACCTCTATACCATTTTGCATATGGATTTATGAACTCTGCTTTCCAGTTAAAAATTTCAAATGCTCCATATTGTTTATGTCTCGTAATCCATGAAAGATAAAAGTGGTCATTAAAGTTGAATAATTCAGAGGAAAATATCTCACCTTTAATTATGTTGACTAAAATAAATGATAACAGTATAATAGATATATAGACAATTGATTAATATTATACAATGCATAATAATAAATAAATAATACAAAATATACAATAAATAAGGGACGGTATTGGCATAAATTCACATCAATTTTCACAACACTTTATAAAGGCACAACAACCAGGATAGATTTTACAGAATAACAAAACCAAACAAGTTGTAATTTCTCACAATTCTCAGAATTTCAAACAAATTTGAAAACCTTAAGTATATAATTTTCATATCTTTGATGGCTACGTAACCTACACAGTAACCTACAAAATAAACGTAAATCCTGGATATTATGAAGAGATTGTACTAATGAGGTAAACTGAGATTATAAGATATTTTAAACTAACATACATAATTATAATAAACTAAGCATTGTGGATAGGCATTATAAAGACATAATAGTTGACCAGTAATGACATTTGATGTAACTAACCAGCTGGTATTTGAGATCCTAATGATATGAAAACTTACAAGATGGCATTTCAATTTAAACTATAAATGAACACTACAGTAATATGCTTAGATGAAACACCCCTAAATTCATGTTTTACTTACTTCTTATATGAAATAAAAACTGTGATATAATGAATAAACAGAATAGTTTAAAGTGATACGGCATCTTAGCATGAAAGACTGGTCAATATGAGTATATATTCATCATTGAACTTACCTGGTGTCATAAAGATTCCCTGTTAAATCTCACAAAACTAGTGAATTATTGAAATTCTTAATTAAGAATTTTTTTAATAATCAACAGCATTTTTATGGACAATTTCCTTAGTTTTTTTTTCTTTATCAGATTATATAACTATTCTGTTTTGTTTTTTATGGCAGCAGGTACATGTATATCTACTAATAAATATTTACTCTTATTGGCCAAGTTTAAAATTTTTAAATTTCATGTTCATTCTAAGACTAGGTATTCCTTTTACTTAAATCACACTTAACTGTCGAAACTTTTTCTCTTTCAAGAAAAACTCATTATTCAACTATATTTATTTAAGGTAGATGTGCTAGTCAGAAGATTAACAAATACTCTTTGATTGACAAGTATCTCCTTGAATTATTAAGGTAATACTTTGCCAAAAATATATCTTTCTCATCATATTTTCAATACCTCTTTTAGATTATGATATAACTAATTCAAATGTAATCTTTAACTTTCATAAGATTATGACAATATCCTTTGGAACAAAGAACTGAGATTCTAAAAAAGATGTAAAAATCTAAAGCACTTTGATGGATCAAATTGAATTAAAATAAAAGAATTTGGATGGAATTAATAGATTTGTTCAAATCATGAGGGGGCAAGTCATTTCAAGAAAGGACGGACATAAAATTAATATTAAGTAACCTTTGCCTTCAATTTTATCAACCATTTGACAAGTCCATGAAATAATGCTTAAGAACTCAAAACTTAGTTTGTGACAATCTTTACTGGACGGATGCTATGACTAAAATTACTTAATCACTTGATACATATTGATTGAAATGGAATGGATTTATGATATGAAAATATACATAATCTAACAAATAATGGTGTATCTTCTATCAAATTTCTTAATCTGATTATCACTGATGTCTATTTGGTGTTTGCGGAATGTGGTCAAATCACACACTGAATGTGCTGAAAATAATAACTAAATAATCACAGTTCATATATAATAACAATAATATAATCAATCAAATGACTTCCTCTGCAACCTCTTCTTCCACGAAATCACCATCATCTTCACCACCAGGGGATCGTCTGAAACCATTCAACTTGCTTGTGTCGATAGTGCGACTCAACGGTATGTCCAAAGCTTTGTGTATTGCTTCTATTAACTTTATGTCCACATAATAAGCTGGGTTTACTACTGGTAGCTTGGTTTTAAGTTCCTCTAGAGCAGCGTAAGCCTGGAAAAAAACCTGTGACTTGAAACACTTGTAAATACCCCATTGGGCAAAAGGATTTAAATTCAAAATGGCATTTGACATCTGACATTCTGAGTACTCTAACATCTGAGTAATCCCACATCTGAGTAATCCCACATCTGAGTAATCAGACATTCTAAGTAATCTGACATTCTGAGTAATCTGACATTCTGAGTACTCTAACATCTGAGTAATCTGACATTCTGCGTAATCCCACATCTAGTACCAAATGATTTTGTTCATATCCATGTTTGAAAACTCTGAGTATTCCCTTATTCTGTCTATTCCGACACTAATCAGTTGTCCCAACATTAAAAAAAATCCATATCATCTGACATCTAATCAACTTAAGCCGGATTTAAGGTAGCTTTTGTATGTTTGCATTGTGGTCATATGAAAGCTAGCATTGCGAGCGGTTACTAAAGTGGCACTTTTTGATCGAGACTAAGGTGGTTCGGGGACCAGATAAACAGCATGATTGGCACTAAAACTGGCTTTAAAGCTAGTTTTACTTCAAAGTTTTATTGGAAACATTGTTATTATATCAGCAACTTCTACCCTGCAGACACTCAGCAAAAATATCTTCCCAAATACCCAATCAACAAGCAAATATTGAAAAGAGTACTTACAGCCTTCCATCTTTCTTTCCTTGCATAATGTTCAATCATAAAACTATAGACATCACCTAATCTAATAGAACCTTCACGATCAGATTCACCTATTATCACTTGACACATTTTAATAGCTTCTTCAGGATCTTCATCATAAAGTCTGAAATTAACAAAAACAGTTCAATGATTAAAAATTTAATGACAATGAAAATAACTGGTCAACAAAAACAAACACAATTTAGTGAGATAGTTCATTGATTAACAAGGACAGTTCAATGATTAATAAGGACATTTCGATTATTAAATAGGACATTTTAATGATTAAGATTAAGGACAGTTCAATAATATAGAACAACAAGGACAATTCAATGATTAAGATTAACAAGGAGAGTTCAATGATTTAGAACAACAAGGACAATTCAATGATTAAGATTAACAAGGAGAGTTCAATGATTTAGAACAAGGACAATTCAATGATTAAGATTAACAAGGACAGTTCAATGATTAACAAGGAGAGTTCAATAATAAATAAGGACATTTGGAGATTTTCAATTATTAACAAGGACATTTCAATGATTAACAAAGAAAGTTCAATAATAAATAAGGACATTTGGAGATTTTCAATTATTAACAAGGACATTTCAATGAAACCAATTGAAGTAATAACAAAGATGGTTCAATAATATGAACAAACTTAGTTCAATGATAACAAGTTCATGTCAATGATGAACAAGGAAAATCATCGAAAGTTCCACAATGAATAAAAAAGAGTAATTTTCATAACTCTAATACAATAAGGTTCATATGAATTTCTTTGAAATTTAAAACTAACCTTCTAGCTTGAACAAATTTCTTGATTATATTCATCTTGTGTTTGATTTGCCCTAATCGTTCCTCTTGTAGACTTTCATCTTGTAATTTGGCTTTGCTCATACATTTATAAGCTTCACCTAGAGCACCTATAGCTTTATCATAGTTTTGATACTCATCTATTTCAACCTGAAGACAAATTAAAGAGAAAATATTACAAATATTACAAGTGCATATTAAATTTAAAGGTAAGTATCTTTTGGTTCGGGTAGAGCTGTTCGATTCAGACAACTCCCCCTTGAGAGTTCAATGTCTAACATGTATCTTTAAAAACCAAAAGATTTGTGTCTAATCTTGTTTTGCAAAGAACCTAAACATTTATCTTATTTAAAAGAACAAGCATTTTAATGCTTTATTACCAATAAGTCAAACCCTGAGGTTTTTTAAATTTGTCCAAATGAGCAAACATTTAAAAAAATTTTACATTTATATTTGAATAAGGTTAATGTCTCATGGTAGGGCTGTTCGATTGAGACAACTCCCCTTCAAGATATAACAAAAACAAAAGGTAATATTTTCAGATGACAAATTGTGTTGAAAGGTTTAGTTAAGTGAGTTATACCATAATATTGCCTTTGTGTTTTTTGTTATCATCAACTCTCTGCTTCTAAATATTGTTCAAATCTTGTACCCTTTGAGAGTTTAATGTCTTACAAAAGAAAACCCTTGTTTTTTAAAAACAACTGTGCCTAATATTCTTGTTCTTCAGATTTTTAACTTGACAAAAAGCAGCATTTACCTGAGCACAAGCATCATAAAATCCTGCTAGAGAATCTAATGCTCTTCCTTTACTGTAAAATCCAATGATATTCTTCATGATTTCAGGATCTTTCCTCCAATCTAAGGACTGCAGATAATTAGCTGCCATGATATAAATCTCCTTTTGCCGTGATACTCCAGCGAAAAACACTATCTTCTGTGTATCTCCTGATTTTAATAATGCTTTCATTGCCTGAAAATAGTCAACAATTATAGAAAAAACGCATTTATCTTATCCCATATAGGCGTTTTGACATGGTCTTACCAACCAATATTAAATTAAGCCCACTGGATTTGTAGGCGTGGAAATGAGAACAAAGTGCCAATAGCAAGTGATTTGATTTGATTAGTTGAGAATTCCTAGAAAGATTCTAGGGCCAATTTTGATGGGACAATATATGAATATTATGTAATTTCCATCACTTCTATTACCTTGGCCTCAATGAAGTATGACTAATAGGAGTGTAGTTTTGACACAATGTTTCCTACTGTGTAAGTATAGACATTGTCTTGAAGTATGCAATGAGTAAACAGCACCAAAATGTCTGCCTTCCCCTTAGCAATTTCTTCCTAAAACTTTATTTATAAATTTGTGTACGACGTTTCCATCTCCAAATCCATTTGGGGAATCTTTTGACCTATATCATAAGGTATGTGCGATCACCAATTACATGTATCTGTCAAAAAAGCATGAAACTTTTCTGTTTCTGATGGATATAATGAAGGCAGACAGAAAGAAGGAAATAACACAATCTCACCTTTATTCTGTTACCAGCTTGAGTAAATTTTTTAGCTGCTAGATGATAAGCACCTTGATGCATGCAGACTTCTGCTACAGCCTCTAATATTTTATTTCTTTCCTCTGGATTGTTCTCATTTTCATCTTTCTCGGGACTGAGTTTCTCACACAGTTCTTCTGTCATCTCAACATGCTTCTCCATACAGATTTTCAATGCATCCCAATACTAAAAAGTAAAGAACAATATGAAGCTTAAAGGGATATTGTATCTTACCATGGAAATAAAATTCTAGTTCTGAAGAATGGTCAATATGAGTATATATTCAGTGAAATTATCTGGCGTCATAAAGTAACAGAATCCCTTTTAAACTTGAAAACTCACAAAACTACGTCAGTTTTGACAAGCGCTTCATTAATTTATTAATCAAATGCATTTTTATGGATAATTACTTAGTTTTTTTGGATATATATTTATTTTTGTCATGTCATTTATGGCAGCAGGTATATTTCCTGATGAATGGAATTGTAATTGGCCATGTTTAAAATTTTCAAATGTCTAGAACTATTATGCCTTTAAGGCAGTTGCACATTGACCATGTGAACCAATTATTTTACACTGGTACTAAAATACTTAAGGTCAGTCTAACCTCAAATGATAGATTTACAAACAAAATGAAATGAAGTCAATAATATAATCAACTAATTAATGGGCATAAACAAACATTGGTTTCAATAACAATGGAATATAGGAGCAATTACATTTATCAAGCCTATCAATACAGGTAGAATAATCAATAAAATCATTATTATGTCTACAATGTTGATGAACCATCAGCCCTGACATAAGGGTGGGGTCCATTGGGGCTGGTCCCCGGCTGGAGAGAATTAAGTCCCACCAATTGTTCTCTCTCAAAACATTCTTCAGTTAGCAGAGATTGATTAGTTTACAAAAGAAAAGATGAACCTTTTGATTGGGATTTTAGTGCCTCGGAATACAAAATACGTTCTTCAGGCGTCTAGTTTTAATTTCCTTGGGGAGGGCGAGAAACCTGGACAAAAAATACGTGCCCCAGTATCAATTCAGTCCTGGTAACGGGCTGTGAACCATGAAAAATAATATTTAAATTAAAGAGAAAATCCATTAATTTATGACCTCACCTAAATGCTTTAGAGGAAAAAATTCATCAAATTTTATGTCCACTGTAATAATGATTTCAAAATTATTTATCCAAGTAAATTTTGAATATTTCCTTCCAAAGTTTCAAGTAATATTACATCTACAAAAGTCATCCTACCTTTTTACCAAGAGCTAATAAATCAACAGCTTTGTCATATTGTCCATTTTCTAGGAAGAAATCACCACAGCGTTGTAATAGTTCCGGATCAGCTCTCTCATCTAAATCACCTGATATATGTTGTAATGCTCCAAACTCTTTATTTTTAAAGGCCAAATCTGTAGCTCTGGAGAAATTACCAGCCTGAAATGAAATGAAGAAGCTTACATCCTTCCTTCTTCCCTCCTGTTGATGGAGATCAGGAATAAATGAGAAAGGAAAAAGGAAAAAAAAGAAACAACTATATTTTACAAGGATAACAACTTAGGTTCACAAGTCCGCTGAGACAGGGATCCTTTCTACCAGCTGGTCCTTGGACAAACCTCTTGGCATTGATCTTTCCTGGATTATCCAGACCCATTTACAGCTTGGTGGACTTGAATTATGAATGAAGATGACTTATTCAAGGTCATCGAACTTTCACATGCCGATTAGAACTTACGTCCGACATTTGCAACAAATCCAAGCATATGACGTTAAGAACCAACGCTCTAACCACCGTGCTGATGGGAGAAGTTTCTTAATTTTTTGGAAAAAATGTATCTTACAAGAATAAAACTAACTGCAGCTACATGAGTACCCGTGAAAGTGGAATTATGTCAGATGACAAAGGTAAATTTATCTTTCAAAATATTTACATTTTAAGATTTAAAAGGATCTAAAAAGTCCTGAAAGAATCATTTTCAAACAAATGTTGCAAAAGACCTCATCAACCAACAATTCCGCCTATAACTTTTGGGCCCTGATGATAAGAGCCATTGTGAATTCATGTAAAAGACATATTGAAATACAAACCTTATGGTATAACATGACTGCCTTATCTTGACTATTTGGTTTTTGTTCAAAATATCTAGCAGCTTCCATCATTTCTTCTGGTCTAGCCATTAGAGCTAGATTCATCATCTGGTCTTCAATATCATGTTCCTGTCAAACAGAATAGACATAAGCTATTTACTTTTAAAGCAGTTTAAATTTTTATAACAAGAAACACTATTATGGATATACAACTTCTCTTTAATTTAAGCAAAGTTTCAAAACACATACAGTAATTTAGAATTGGGTTGGTGAAACAAACTGTAAAATACATTACTCTCAATCTGCAGATGTACATATTTTGTTGCATAAAGTGTATGTTCTGTTTATGTTCACAGGAAAATTTGAGGTAAAGAAAAGCTGGCATTAAGTTCACAATTATTTGGTATACATATTAAACATGAATAATACATACTTTGCATAATCGAATAGCACTACCATAAGCTTTAGCTCTCTGGAAGAAATGTATTGCTTCTTTGATTTGTCCTTGATTTTCATATTGTCCAGCTAGATAATAACAAGCTGCCTCATTACCAGTCTCATTACAAACTTCAGCTGCCTGGAAAATACATAGAATATTTATACTTCATTTCTGATATGTTGCATTTAATAATAATGGGCAATGGGGGAAATTTTGTCAGGAAAACAGCATTGATCTACTGCTTTTTTAGTCTACAAAAGCAGAGGAATTTTTAATTTTGATGTCTGTTCATGTGTTTGTGTACATGTTTATTACTTTTTGCACTTTGCCATCATGTACTTGATCACAGGAACACAGATCTGTCCACCAATCACACATGTACTTGGGTATTTTCAAAAAAAGTTATTCATTGAAATGTTTTTTCATATCATCCATTGTATTGCTCCATCAGCTGAATGTGAGACAGGACCATGTCCTTGTATATTGGACCTAAACCTGACCCTTGTAAAAAAAAACGTTTTCATTATTGTTATGAGAAGGTGCTTTTTCCAAATGACGTATAAACCTTGACAACCATAAGTAACAGTCTGATTCTTAAATACAAATCCTTAAAATTTAAGCACAAAACGACGACAAAAGTATTTTCTTGGATTAGAGACAAAATTTTGGATTTGGATTTAGATACAGTGTAACACACTCTTTCATAAATCATTAATCAGTAAACAAAACAACAGGACAATATATTTAGCCTGTTGACGTTATGGTGCATTACGATGTTTAGAAGTCATATTGACTGGTGTTCTTTTAAGACCAATAATTGAAATAAACATACCCTGTCCATTTCTTCACAATAACAAAATACTCGGACAACAGAAAAATAATCTTGAGAAGATTCATAAAACTGTAAGGCATTCTTCATGTCACCTGTACTTTCTAGATATTGGGCCCACCATTTACGTAGTTTTCTGAAACATTCCACATAATTATTAATTCAAAATTAACATTTCCATACAGCTTTCTCTAATAAATAACCAATTACTATGCCCATTATTCCTGTTACAAAAATCACCTTGCAAATAGCAATTATGGCTTTATCAAAATCTTGAACGACCCTGATTGGCCTTCAACTCATTTCATGTCTATTTCAGCTCAGACAAACTGGGCATTTTAGAACAAACAGAAATCAAATTTCTGCCGAAGTATAAGAAATATGTTTTAAAATAGTTGTGTTTGGCTTCCATATAATAATATTGACTAATACCGAACTTTGCCGAATAAACCAATTAAGCTCAAATTTTGCTCCTATCCGACATGTTTGAGGCCAGGGAAGTTTGAAAACTAGAATTTTTTTTATATTCTGCACAACTCTTCAGGAAAGTGGGTGGATTTGACTTATGGATAACAAGAAAAAACATACTTGTCTTTACTGTTAATGATATACTGCTCTAATACATCAGGTTCATCACCTAACATCCTTGGTACTTCAAATCTGTGTGTTTCAGACTTCTCAAACCTACAGTAAAAATCACAATATTAACAGAATTAGTAGTACTGGTGCCAGTACCTCTTAATTTCCTGTTTTTGGAGTAAAGGGAGAAGCATCAACAATTTTAATTTCCTGTTGGTACCTAGAAATACTCTTTCTTACATTTGCAGTACCCATTTACAGTTTTGACAACTGAAATAATGAGAAGAAATAGGATGGAACGGAATCATTGGCATCTATTTATGTCAAATACATGTAAATACCAAATACACCTTCATCATACAATAATTTTAAGATCAAAGATGGCCTTGAAATTACAAACCCAAAAACCCCTCACTTCTAGATGTCCTTAATGAGTCTTGTTCTAGAAAACTTAACTTTAATGAATAAAGTGATGCAATCATCTGATTGGTCACTTACTAAAATTAATTATAAATTTTGTTCATTATCCAATCAGATTACTGTATTTCTTAACAGATGGATTTTATCTTATTCAAGTTTTCGAGAATTAGACCCCAGCTATTATAAAAAGTTAAGAAATAAATTTGATATGTACCTTTGAATAGCAAGAGCTGTTTCTCCAAGATCTTCAAGATGTCTGGCATAACTAAAGTTAGTTGTTCTTAGATGAACTCTGTCATACATTTCAGCTGTTTCTACTGCCTTCTCCCATTGTCCAGAATTTTGATAGAACTCATTTAACAAATCATATCTTTTACAATTCTTTAATAGACGTTCTGCATCTTCCTGTGGATGAAAATACACAATCTTATTAAGCTGTAGAGATTGCTGTCAAAACAGTACAAAGACTCTACCAGCAGAACCCATTTATATTCCAAATCTATAGAGCTAACAGAATTAAAATATATAATCAAAAATAATTCAGAAGCTTCATCTTATATAACTCTACAATGAAAAGGACCAAGAGAATTTATCTAAGACCTTATTCTAGAAAAATTAACTTAAGATGATTTTAGGGTTCCAGTCATCACATTACCGTAGTCATTCACTAAAATTTAAACTTAAATATATTTTTGTTATCCTATCAGATTACTGTACCTGTATTTAAATTTAAGTGAAGTTTTAGGGGATAAGGCGATAGAATGAAATGACCTCACTACATTGTACAATTTCTAGGATTTCTTTTCATATTATGATAAATAAATATGCATGCTCACTGCATAAAGTCTCCTAAATATTGATTATCAATGTACAGAAGAGAGCTATATACAATAACCGCATTTCCAACTGGCCAAAAAGTCGGCTTTAAGCTCAACATCGGTAGTCTTTTACATCGCGATCTGTCAATAATGTGCCACTTTTTTGATTGATTAAACTATCAAAGTAAACTTACATAAAGACCAAGTTGTGTGGCTAACACAGCTACTCTAGCATCCAACTCTGGTTCTTTTGCTGATTCTCGTAAAGCCTTAGCACCTCTAGCATTACCCATATTACCTAAACATACAGTAGCTACATCTAATCTTCTACTCTTAACACACATCTTAGCCATGTTCTCCCATACTGATTCACTGGAAAAACAAAACAGACTTTTTCATTAATTCCAACATCATGACACATAAAATAAGCCTTTCTTTTTCAACCAGACTAGGCAATTCCATACAATGTGTAGTAAAGACTGCAGAAAAGATTTTTTGACTACAACAACTCAATTAACCTTCTGTTAATTATAATTTCCAAAGGTCAATGGAGCTTAAGATGTGTAGGTTTAAGAGATCTGCAAATAATCTGGCCCTTCCCAGTTCCTCCTGCCTGATATTCAGATGGAATATTGGAGCTGAGCTTTGGGCCAAACATATACCGGTAATATCAATTTTACGTGGGCTTTTGTAATGGTAAAAACTCTTAAAACTAGCGATCTAAAATTGCATTAGAGTAACGGCTATCAAAATTGACATTAAACAGTTCTGTAATCCACATAGAAAATCACATCATAGCAAATGGGTAGGGCCATATTTTTCAGACAACACTAAAAAGCGGAAACAAGAAAATTTCCATGAGTACTCTCAATTCTATATAGGAAAAATTTCAAACTACAAGACTAAAAAAATGGAAAAACAAAATTGAAGCAGTATACCTTTTAATAAGTTTAATAGCTTTAAAAGCTTCATCCATATTACCAATAGTCAAATAGTAACTAAAGTTCATCATGGCATCTCTAGTTGACTTATCGCTGGACTCTAGACCAACAAAATCTCTCATTACTCTACGAGCTACTAGTTTAGGATAGATAACCATATTATCTTCATCTACAACATGATCTGACTGTTGTTGTGCTGCTTCATCTTCAAATGATTCCGACTGAAAGCAGAAATTAACAGTCTATAAAATACTAGTGGTTTAAAGAAAATAAACTTGACATTAACTGCTTTGGGAAGCTTGCAGTTCCTTTTTCTGTTCAAGGGTTCCTTAATAATAATTCTGAATGCATATCCTTAAATATTAAGTAAAAGTATAAAACCAAATTTGCAGACGTGAATTTAAAGGGATTGTAAAGAGGTTTTCTTAACAAAAGTCTCATTAAAAACTGAATAATGCAAATTGATTCTATCATCGTCCCAAATACACATAAAAAGTTTAGAAAACCTCTTTAGAAAGACAAAATAATTGCAACCATCCATAAAAATTTAAGTTTAAAGGAGGTAATATGGCTGAATTATTAGATACTGGTACTTACATTTTTAACAAAGTATAAATTTGGTACTTCAATACCCAATAGTTTATTATGTTGTACACTCATAGGAAAACTATCCTGTATTAACACACCATTTTCTGGTGTACAAAATAGAGATACAATCATCTTCTCAGCCTGTAGTAAATACATCAGAAATCAACTTATTACAGAACAAATATATACAAAAAAAAAAAAAAACATTATACTGTACGGCTACAAATTATTGCAAGATAGAAATTAATGCGTTTAATGGACCTATTCGCGATTGCATTAATTTGTATCCGCATTTTTAAATACATATTCCCAAGTGAAGTTTATGGAGTTAAAATATGGCTGACATTAGTGAACATCGATATTTTTAAATTGAGACCGGGTGGGATTAAGTAATTAGGTAATTATCTCTAAATTTGAAACTGATTAGTAATCAATGGCGTGAAAAAACAAAAGATGTTTACACTTGACTATTTAAAGATAAAATCTTGATCTTCATTCATTAATCACTTTAGAATTTTGATGATATTAAAAAATACGACACCTATCGCGGATCGCATTAATTTGTACTCGCATTTTAGTCTCTATACCCCATGTCGCATTAATTTGTTGACGCATTAATTTCTAGCCTTACAGTATTCTCTATAATCTTTGTAAAATATTTAAGTATATAAAAGTATCACTGCACATTAACAGGAATCGATTATTATGAATACAGACTTATACTTATTCGTTTAAACACAACGTTTCATTACATATACAGGTAACGCTCTCAGTTTCATTACATATATAGGTAACGTTCTCAGTTTCATTACATATACAGGTAACGTTCTCAGTTTCATTACATATACAGGTAACGATCTCAGTTTCATTACATATACAGGTAACGTTCTCAGTTTCATTACATATACAGGTAACGATCTCAGTTTCATTACATATACAGGTAACGTTCTCAGTTTCATTACATACAAAGGTAATGTGCTCGGTTTCATTACATATACAGGTAACGTTCTCAGTTACATTACATATACAGGTAACGTTCTCAGTTTCATTACCCATACAGGTAACGTTCTCAGTTTCATTACACATACAGGTAACGTTCTCAGTTTCATTACATATACAGGTAACGTTCTCAGTTTCATTACATACAAAGGTAATGTGCTCGGTTTCATTACATATACAGGTAACGTTCTCAGTTACATTACACATACAGGTAACATTCTCAGTTTCATTACACATACAGGTAACATTCTCAGTTTCATTACATATATAGGTAACATTCTCAGTTTCATTACACATTCAGGTAACATTCTCAGTATCATTACACATACAGGTAACATTCTCAAGTGATGATCACTGTCTAATGAAATGCTGTTATTAAAAAAATATATAGAAGTCTGTATCCATAAAATAAATTAAAATAGTGCTTATCTATTTGAAATCATAAGTCTAAGTTTTGCTTCTACTGACTGCTTTACACCTTAGTCTGTCTGTCCTTAGAAAAGGCCTTAAATAATAAGGCATATATTGGAGATCAATTAAACTATGGCTCTAAAGATTGAAAAGAAAACTTACAGGTCCTTCATCTAGATGTTTATTTATTGAACTAGATCGCTTTAACAGGTTATCATTTTTATCTTTAGGTGTACTGGGTGGTACGTATTGAGCTTCACATACTAACAACTTGGGTTCCATCATATCCCAATAATGAGAGATAGGTATACGTCCAGCTATATCTTTAGCTGCTTGATTTTTACCTCTAAATAAAAAGAGTCAGTTTGGTAATGGTCTTGTTCAGGATTAATATAACTTGAAAATAATCATAAAGATAAAGAGCTCAACTAGTCAATTTGATTGAAGTGATAATATTTTGCAATCACATTGGGAGGAACAATAGGAATCCCTGTGAGAAAATAAAAAAGAAACAAAATTTCACAGAGGAAATGGAAGAGGCAACAGGCTCTCATGTGGGATATAGGGAAAAATTTATATCATTTTATGACATTTTCATTTTCTTTCCTATATAATGTAGATCTCCATTCCTCAAACCAAATTATTTTGGTTTTATACGAAAATAAATAAAATACCAATGGCCAAAATAATAGAGTAAGTCTCGGATCCCTGGGGCCTATTTTCTCTATTGTTGCAAAACCCCAAAGAATATCACATATTTAGAAACTTGGACCTACTTTTCAGCATCATTAGTGTCTGAGTCTTCTAGTTCTCCATCACTAGTAGCAGTGTAGTCATCTTGTTCACCACGTCCAGTCTCAAAATTAAAATACTGTACTGTATCATTCTCAACATCCCAGAAATATAACTTAGGATCTGTATTCTTCTCCTACAAATAAAGGACAAAAATAAATGTCTGATCATGCCAAGGGTACATGCTTTGATCACATTAAAGTGCTGTCAACAAAGGAAAGAATGAATATGATTGTTGCTTAGCAGGAGGGGTTTTTTTTTGTAACATTTACTTAGCATTGCAAAAGTTACTAAGAAAACAGCATTAATTGTCTAGATTCAACTGTTGAGAATTTCACGAATCAATCAAGAAATTCTCATTTTAAATTTTCACGAATCAATCAAGAAATTCTCATTTTAAATTTTCACAAAAAATTGTGAAAAATAAGAATCCTAAATATACATTTAAGCTCAATGTGGTACATTAATTATTTTCTAGAAGTTTCAGTTATACATACCACATTTTGTACAAGTACACTAACTCTATTACCAGTACAGTTACATTTAGCTGATAGAATAGTACCAAATCCTGGTATGATATCTGCTAGAATTTTAGGATTAGTGTGAGCTTTAGCTTCTCTGAAAGACAAATTTGGCATGGTAAGACATATAGAAGCAGGTGCATGAAATTTAAAACATAAGATATATGGATACATAACTTCTAGGTTTTTTACATACTATGTTTAAATAAAAATATTAACGTTACCTGTATGTGTTTTGAAATGTAGTATGTAATAAACCTAGAAGTAGTATATCCATATATCTTGTTTTTTTAAAAATCAATTAAGTTATATCACAAAATCCCATCACAGGGGAAAACAATTAAAAATATATTGTCTTGTCACTAAATGTTTCGGCTAAAAGTAAAAGTCTTCCTCAAAAACAAATAGTCTATGATCACAATTTTCACCTTCTTTTCCAAAGTTTAATTTTTTTGACAAAGGCTTTTAGCTGAAATCTTCAGGTCAATAGTTTATATTTCTAAAAATTAAGGTTTCTCAACTTCTGAATATAACACCTTACCTTCGAGACAAATCATACACTCTAACTAGACCAGTATCAGTAGCTACTGTTAAATAATTACCACATATATCTAAATATATAGGTACACCTTCCATATCAATAAAACTTAATATCTGTTTTACGGTTCCCTATAATAAAATTAATTGTTTAGTGGGCTAATGAAAATTGTACTATTATTCCTTTTTTGAAACGTGTGGAAAATATTTAATTCAGCACATTGTGTCCAAAAGACATACCCATTCAATGTACTTCCATGAGGAAAATTACATATTCATAGCTAAAAATAGTCCAATCAAAACTTGGTCCTCGTATCTTGCTAGGAAATCTCTCAGTATTGACTACCATGTCAAAAACCGTATTCGTCATACTTTCTTGCGGCTGTGGTAATACAAGTGATGATAATTACATATTCATAGCTTAATACTGTTCAATCAAACTTGATCCTAGAATCTTGCTAGGAAATCTCAGCCAATCAAATCTAATCACTTGTCATAGAAATTTTGTTCAAAATTCCAACTACAAAATGAAGTGTAGTGGACTTAATAAAAAAAAGGGATAATTAGACCATGCTTAAACTTAATTTGTGAAAAAACAACTTCAGAATCTAGCTTGTCAAGAGGAAGTGCTTTAACCTACATGTTTCAAATGATAGATCAAAACATACCTGGAAGGTTCGTACTTGAACTTTATTTTGTTCTATCGTATAGACATTCTGTTCATACAGACAAATCATCATGGCTTCAGTTTGAAATGTACCTAGGAGACAGAATTAAAATGAGCATTGTACATTTCATAGACTATATGTTCAATTTGAATATTCAAATGAAAAATCCTATCCTTCTGTACCTTATGCAGACGACCCACGCCATAAAATGAAATAGGGAAAATTTTGCCAGGATAGCCTATAGCACATAATGCCTTGGTATATTGTCCCATCCATGTCAGTCCCTCCAACCTCTGACAAGAGGAAACCAGGCTGAAAAATCTGAAAAGTTCATCTTGACCTTTGCCATGATTGATACCTGGACCTTCAGGATAACAAGCAAGCATTGCACTCACTGAGTCATCGTGGCTTCCTAGATGTTCAATGCCCATCTGCAATCTGACTTCAGACAATGAGATGAGAAATGCGTGAAATTAAGAAACATGAACCGCTTAAAGGCCCTGATTTATTCTCCATTTAAATGTCCAGATTCTTTTACATCATCAACCTCCCATCAACAAATATCAATGATACACTTGTCTTGTTTTGTAAAAATAAAATCAGTGCAAAATAAGACTTCAAAGAAATTACCTGTTGATCTTATAACAGATCTATCTGCAGCGTATTCATACAGAATAACTCTTTTTCCATTCCATATTGCCATAGCATCCTGAAAATTTAGAATTCAGAAGTTAGAAATAAAGGGCAGGAACAATTTGACTCTTTTAATGTTGACTTCCTCTTAGGATGACCAACTGAAAATTTTAAATCAACCAAAATGAGTCTTTGTTAATCAATGGACTTTGCAGGTATTTGAACTCTATAATAAAATCACTTGGTAAACATAATCAAATAAATAGACAAAACTAAGTATCATTATCAGCATTTCTAATTAATATTTTGATTTAATGGATATATTGTGTTATAATAGAGATTCTATTCTTTAGTCATGGCACCTGGTAATTCCAGCAATGAATATATATAATATATACTTGTATTAACTAAGTTTATAATCTTACCTTTGTAGTATAAGCTCCTTTTATCTGCATATCAACTTTGATATCATGATTATTACCAGTTGCAAATATCTCTATAGCTATTGAGCTAGGTCCATATTGTACTACAGCAGTCTAAAATACACAATGAAAGAGTACAGATAAACAACAAAAATTGGGTGGATGGAATATGTAATCAATTTTATGACCAGAACAAAAAAGCATTAAGTTTTGTCCTGTCTGATTTTTTTTAGTCCAAATTCTATCATCACCCTTGTTAATTCTTAGAATTAAGAAACTGAACCATTTTTTTTTTGTGGAGACATAAATTCAAGCATTCGAACAACGAATTACAAATAGCCACCACAGAAATGATTCATAAGTTAGTTTAACCTTGCTCTGTTCAATATTTCTCATCGTAAAAGGAAATATCACCTACAGATCTTTCTCTGCAAAAAAGGACTTTACTTGGAAAAATTGCAATCATCAAATTTATGATCTTACCTCATCTCTAAAACTTGCACTCATTACTTGTTCACTTAACATAAATACATTAGCTACTGTATTTACTGCCATAAAACCTTTCTTTGGTGCCCACTGAAATATATAATTCTAGCATTAACAACATTTGCTTCAAAATAAACAAATCTATCATGGATTTGAAAAACAAGAATTTAAACATTCTGCATGCAACACTCCATATAGGTTTTCTTTCGCTTGAGTTCCACTTGAATAACTCTTCTACCAGCTAGTCCTTGATCAAACCTCTTGGAATTGATCCATCCAGATTATCCATATCCATTTACAGCTAAGTAGATTGGAAATTATGTTCAGGTTTGAAATTCCAAACACACAAAAATGTATTAGAAAACAAGCCAATTTATTACAGAAATTAGATAATTTGGCAGGTATTGCTTACACTGACCTCAACTTGTCTGACTGGACCATCAACAACTGGTGGTGATTGTAATCTCCACATACTTTCCCCATCACCAACTTTCCCTAAGTTAGGAGAGTACTTCCACAATGCAATGTTACCATTATTTGTACCACCAGCCAAAATTCCTGAAAGTATTTCAAATCATAATAATTGACCAAAGTTTTCTTCTCAGACTAAAGAAATGTTCTTAAACTGTGTTAAATGCCTTGAAGGTAATTTTTTTTCCTCCAGAACCTGGGACTTTAAAGAAAAAGCCAATGCAATGATCTCTGTTAAACAGGAAAGATCAATGCCAAAAGGTTGCAGCTCGCAGAAAGGATCCTGTGAACTTAATTTGTTAACCTTGTAAAACATAGTTTTATTTTTTTATTTTCTTTGAACTTCTGGCATTTCTTTTTCTATGAAAACATTTTTAAAAAATCATAATTGTGTAAAAACTAAAATTGTTCGTATAGCAAGAGGACCAGACCAGGAGAAGCTTTTACAAATTTTTTATATGATAATCAGAAATTGCTCTTTAAAAGTATCAGGAACTTTCTTACCATTTTCAGCACAGTAGCTGATACAGATGATGGATTCATTGGCATCGTAGGCATTGTGAGAGTCTAGATTCAATACAAAATTATCTTCACTAGCTAAATCCCACATTCTAACAACCATTTCACCAGAGGCAGTGGCTAATAAACCGTTCCCAGCCCATAATATAGATACATTTCCTGGTTTCCCACTCAATTTAACCTAGAATACAACAGAACATATTTCATCTCTTATACAAATTGTACGTGAAGTATTGTATATTCATTTTGTGGTCATGTACTTGATCACCGAAGCATCGGTCTGTCCATTTAATGCACATGTACTTGTGTATTTTTTGATGAATTGTATATTGAAATATTTTTTTTTTTTATCCATTGTATTGCCCTATGGGTTGACTGTTAAACAGGACCATGTCCTTGTGTATTGGGCCTAATTCTGACCCCTCTAAAATAAAGAGTCTAAGTTTGTCTCCATGGGTTGAATGTTAGACAGGACCATGTCCTTGTGTATTGGGCCTAATTCTGACCCATGTAAAATAAAGTGTTTATTATCATTTATTATTATTATTATTATGATATCCATAACTCCAGATAACTTCAGCTTAAATATATACACCTATTTAGAAAGCCCAATACATTACTAGGGTAAAAACATAACTTCAGTAATTTATATAATTGCATTCTAAACATAGAAATCTTGAAATCTAATTTTTAAGTACCAAGTCTATTTAGCAATTAGGATTTAATTGGCAGATTGATCTCTAAAACCCTAGGTCTGAAATCCATTGTTGATCAATCACCATTTACTGTTAAGGAACTAAATTATTGACCGACAGTGTTTGGTGGCTCATTGACTGAACATGTTTGTTGGGTAATTTAATTTTTTTTAAATTTTATTTTTTACAGCACTTTACCTGATGACCGACGAAATAATCCGTCATGACCGGCATATATGGCTGAATAGACAGTCCTGATCTGAATTCATTGTATCATACAACAGTTTAAAGTATCTAAAATAATTTTCTAGCTGACAGACTATGATTAAAGCCATTTAAAGTGTTTTTCATACTGTTATTTCAAACAACACAGTCATTGAGTATAAAATTCAGAAAAACAGACATCAAATTTTTTTTCAAAAAGGACAAAATTTGATATTCTGTTAAGTGTTAAGAAATACCTTTAACAATTCCTGTGTTCCACCATCAGGTAACACTGTATGTTTTGTCATCTGTAACTGTTCTGTAACTGTCACTAAGATATTGCATTCGTCATAATACAACAACTGTTTAACACTGTTATCTGCTGAGAATGATTGTGTACATTGTCCTGTATCATTGACATAGTAAACACCACCTAAAATACAAATTCATTTCAGTTTAAGGCTAAATAGTACATAAATTTAAGGAAAATCAGAGCATTTCATTGAAATTGTTCATAACATAAAGAACGTGTCAACTGTTATTTTGAATCGTCTACTATCCAGCCAATGAGCTCATTCTCCCAACAGCCAGCAGAAGTTATTGAGTTAATAACAAAGCAATGTGAAGCAGTAACATTACTTTAGAATAAATATATAGCACGAAGTAAACAGTTGAATATACTCTTACTGGCCAAGCTTTAAATTTCATGAGCATTTAATGAATATATTATAGTAAGTAAATTCAAATAAACCCACCCTTTGCACCTCCGACGAAAAAAGCAAGAGATTCTGAAGGAAAAAACATTGGTGCTGAATTCTTGCCTCTCTTCCAATTAAACATATCTAAAGCAGCCTCATCACCACTAACGGCTGCTCTGGCTAGTGAAGAAATATCCCTGTAATATATTTCAATTCATATTCATAATAGTGGCAATGTCATTTTCATTGAACATCTGATTAAGCAAGCAATGCCAATGCAGTGGCAGGGTAATGGCATTAAACTGCTCTTTTAATTCATTTTCAAATGTTGAGCGTTCCTTAATGCCTACAGACTGTAGTATACAGGAAAGGCCTGAATATATTGTCCCATATTCTCTGCAAGCCCCTCCAATATGCATCACTGACAATGGGAGAAACCAAGTGAGAAAGCTGAAGTAATTATTTCGACCTTGTACTTTCAGTATTATTCAGTTGAAATGTAGGTCAAAAGTAAAAAATAAAAAAAAAAATAAAAAAAACAAAGAATCAGTAAAGTTTTTGTCCTTACGATAAAGCTTCGCCTGCTTTTGCAGGTCTATATAGTATACTAGTTAGTGGTTCTTGTATATGATGTTGACAAAATGGATGTTGTTGCAGTCTTCCTTTACTATCAGATTTCCATACAACCAATACACCATTCTGTAAAGAAAATAACAATTATAATGGGAAACAAATTGGAAATCATAAAAAATAAACAGAAAACACTTGTGTGATTCATTAGTGAAGGTTTGATATTGGGCAGATTCTTGTCCTTAATGTTCTCCTTGTCTTCCAAATAAACAGATTAAAATGCTTTTCTGTTTTAACGAATAAGACAATTGATACATAATATGCAGATGAAATGATCATTGTAGTTGAATGCCATAATCTGGTCATATTTTTAAAAAAAAAGATAAGTATAAAGAGATACTAGGTCTTAGAATGAACATAAAATTTTAAACTTTTAGACTTGGCCAATAAGAGTTCTATTCATCAGTAAATATACCCATTGCTCTAAATAACATAAAAAAATTTAAAAATATAAAAAAACTTAGTAATTATCCATTAAGATGCATTTGATTATTGAAAAACACTTAATAAATAGATTAATAGTATTGTGAGTTTTCAGGATTTTAAGGGATTCTGTTTGACACCAGGCACTTTCACTGATAAATATATATTCATATTGATCATTCTTGAGAACTAAAATTTTATGTTCATGCTAAGACGCAGTATCCCTTTAAGTTTGATTCTTCATCCAACTTAAACTCACCTTGTCACCAGTTGATAGTCTGCTACCATTAGAACTCCAGTGTAGAACAGAAACTTCATGTTTATGTATATGTAGAGCGTCAGTCACCTCATTATCTTGTTCATTCCATATAGTTATCTCCCCTGTCTCCCACCCAACGGCTAATATTCTTTTATTAGGATGCCATGCTATTGTAGAGACATGACATTGCTTGTGGACTGCATTATGCTGAATCCTTTCTCCCTAAATCAAAGTGACGATGAAATTTAAAAAAATGTTCACTAAATTATTACATGAAAGGTGTTCAAACCAAGACAGATAAGGAATTTAATATTGGTTATATGGTTTTACACAAACAAATGATTTAAAGATGTTTTTTTTCCCAGCTCTAACCTGTGAGACACACAACAAAATAACAAATTTTAACTTTCAATAGTACCGTAGCAGTTCAGTTTTGTAGGTTTGATTTTGACTGATTAAGACTAAGAATTGGTTACCTCTTCAGTATAAATTTCAACAGTGCCACCATGTTCCTCACTGTAGCATATTACAGCTAGATGAAGAGAACTGGGACACCATTTTATTTCTGTTTTAATATACGAACTATCACCTCCTAATCTATGGTCAAAATATACCGCCATTTCTGGCTAAAAATTCTGAAATATATGAATGTAACATGAGTTAGTTTAGATTATTTCCCACTTTGATGAGTCTTAACTCAATTACCTATAGATCTTATTCAAATGTAAAGTAACACAAAATAACAAGTTGCAAAAAATAAAATTACAAACACCTATAATTGATTAAGGCTTTTGGCGTTGTCTAATTTATCTGTTCTTATCTGAAAATTATAATCCAATCCTAAACACAGGGCTCACTAAGCCGTGTATGATCTTCTCATATCAATCAATGACAAATTGACTAATATTGAAACATTGAAAAGCAAAATTAATAAATTAAAAGTGAATTACAAAATAATATCAACCTTGTCGTTGACTTGAGTCAAAAACAATATGATTTAAGCATTAAATCAGAAATCACAACAGTCATTGCTCATATAGTTCGCATTGATATCACAGTTTAAAGCTTGTCAAGACGATTTATGCAGTGATCATTTTTTGGACGTGAAAATATTTGGACGGAAATGGAATGGATTGTGGGAACTTTTTTGACAAGTGAAAGGTTCAAATTTTACATTTTATTCAAATTTACAAAATTTACAATAAGTTGCGTTCAGGAATTATGGATAAAACGTTAAAATTCAACTCACTTGACCTATTTTCCTCTTTTGTTTATCTTGAATTTCTTGAAAAACAACAAAAATATCTTAGTTGTTTCCCTAGCACTTGTTTGTTTACCAAAGTGGAGATAAATCTAATAGAAGAAATTTTGTTTCGATTATCATGACTTAGGGACAGTTTGTACCCTATTTAGAGACATTACGTAGCCAAACTAATATTTTACATCAAATTCTTTACATTTTGAATTATTGTCTGGTTCAGATTGAAGCAGTTCTAATAATATTAATCGTTTTTGGGGAAATTTAAACAGATTAACTTCACAACAATAAATTCAGCATCCATCTTGGTGTGAAAACGTAACCAGATGCTGTACAAGAGCCTGGACAATGATTTTTATGCCTCCATTATTGCATTTTTCTCAGCTCAGATAGTTTTTTTATCTTTATCCTTAAAGTAAGTGAGACAGGTTTTCAAAAGACAAAATGTTGAATCTTCCACTTTTACTGCTTCACTGTAGAAGATGCAGCTTTTGGTTATAGATTTCATCATGCCTGATATTCGATCTCGGGCTATCATCAATTAGGTTGAAATTGTTGATTGTTGATGAGAAGCAAATCAAATGCATGAACTATTCCGCTACAAACAATGAGCTCATGAAAAATTAAAATTACAGACCATTTACACCTGGTCTATTTTATTGTGACTTATAGAAATAAAATGTGTGATGATTTTACATAATAAACTCATTTCGAAATGCGACATTTTAAAAAAACGATTTTTTGTTTTTTTTAAGAGAGATCTTATTTCAGGATGCACTCATCTCATGTCAACTTGTTGCATTATGCACTCATAATCATACCATGGTTTTATATTTATGTATATACTTATTATTCAATTTCAGATCTAGAACTATCAAAATGACATCACAGTTTGGCGGTGCTAAAAATCCGCCCTGGGCTAGACCAGGAGGTAAGTAGGCAAGGCCTAGTTCATCTGACTAACAACTTAAAAGTGAACCAGCTGAAGCTGGATAGGGCAGGAGTCTGGTTTCATAGATTCCATATTGATGCCTTTCTCAATTAATGATACATTTTCAGATAAGCAAACAAAGATACTTGTGGAAATTCAGGGATTTGAACAAGCAAAGTCAATCTACTTTAATATAAAATAGAATATTTAAGTTAGTTAGTTAGTATGAAGTTACTAGCACGAGTGTATATTTCTACTGAATATGTTTACCAACTACTGATACTGATATTATGTAGATACCTTTACTGATATAATGTGATGTATCGGTAATTTGTGATTTTCACAGAAATGACACAATGCAAATCAATATGTAATTCCTATATCAATACATTGTTCTTTATAGGATTATGACTATTTCATCATCCATTCGGTGCTTTTTTTTGTTTCAACAGATTTTATGAATGCAAACACTGCTCCACAGATACCTCAAAATCCAATGGCTGCCACCCAGCAACTTGGCAATACGTTGATGATGCCAGGAGGTCTAGCTACTCATGCTAATATTTATGGCTTAGGTTCTAGTAATAATACTCAACTTGGAACAGCTCAATATAACACAGCTTTATCTGCTCTTCAACAGGTCAGTGTAACAATTACATCTTATCCAGTGACTATGGGGTGAAACTCATATGACAACCTAATAGTTGCTCAATTCCCATGAATAAATTTGTGAAGTATATTAGAACTTTCCAAATCACAGCACTGGACAAAATTACCTAAAAAATATTTATCCCATATTTTTGTTGGCAGACAACAGCTCTACCCCCACCACAAGCTGTATTACCACAACCTGGTATAGCTACACCTACAACTTTAGCCTCACACCAAGTGAATACTATCAGTTATCCAACACCTAGACCATCAGCAGCTACTCCTGCTGTTAAACAACGAGTCTTCACTGGTACTGTCACTAAGCTTCATGACACGTTTGGTTTTGTTGATGAAGAGATCTTCTTTCAAATGACGTAAGTAATTAATCAAATGGATAACAAAAAAGTTTTTTCTCAAATTTTTATGTGAATCTGGGACACTGATAGCATCAATTAGCACAATGTCAAATTTCAATCAGATGTCCATGGTTCTTACATTCCACTAAAACTAAGTATTTGATGACATTTTGCAAATGATATCTAAGACACAGTTGGATTACTGGAACATTTGATCAAATATTTCTTGAACTGTTTTTTCCAGGAGTGTAAAAGGTAATCAACCTAAGGTTGGAGAAAGAGTGTTAGTTGAGGCATCATATAATGCCAGTATGCCTTTCAAATGGAATGCTACAAGGATACAGTTACTACCTGGCCAGGTAAGATGTCAATCAATTTTCAATACTTAGAATCCAATTTTGACCCCAAAAGAATCACATCATGTCCTAGAATATATTTCTACTATGTTTTTCTTTAGCCAATAATGCTCACCAACATGGAAATGCAGGACTCAATCCTGGCAAAGATTTAGATTAACTTTCAGATATATTATCACACCCCAATTTCCCCTTGTCATTGATGAAGGCAACTGACACCGAAAAAGCATCTAGTTTTTTCGATGGGACAATAAACTGAGACCACTTGTGCTACATTATGTGCACATTAAAGATCCCTTGACAGTTGGAAATCTCAAAAAGAGTAAGCTTATGTAGCTCTCCTAGCAAAATGTCCTTCATTGCACACTGCGTTGTGTTTCATTAGCCTATTGTGCAGAAGAGTAGGACATAAAACTCCATTCATTGCATTTCATTTTGATTTCCATTTCATTAAGGATCTCTTCTTATGTGATTTTCAAATTTGAAAACATGCTCACACCTGGCCATTTTGAACACAGGAAACAAACTCATGTAATACAATATGTAATAATATACATGTATGCACAAGGTTAACCTCACTTGAATGAAAAATTGTTTTTAAAATTCACTTCCTCATTCAAGGTTAGTTTGGATTAAAGTAAATCTTGGTCTCCATTTATTTATTGATAAGAGAGTATAAATTTTATAATGTTGATGATAAAGAAAAGTAACTAAGATTTCAAACAAGAACATGTATGATAGGTCTGAAATTTGGAACTTGTTGTCATAATCCAATGTAATTGTATTGTTATTGCTAGGGATCAGTGTTAGGTCAAGCAGTTCCTATCAAGACTAATATAAGTAACATCAATCAACATACGACTGTTAGTCAAGGTAAACAGGTCTCAATGAATGCTGTACCACCACCTACTATGATAGCAACTACTAATAATGATTTTAGAGGTTAGTCAAATCATATTAGTACTAAGGAGTGGGGTACTAGCTCACTAATAGTTGAGGAAGAATCGAACCCACAAATTTCCATCATCATAGCTAGTACATCAATGTTTGACAAAACACCATGTTGCCCTTCTGCAGCTAGGTCATCTTCTGATCATCCCTTTATGTTTACGAAGCTACATGTATCCATATTTGTTTGTCGGGACTTCTTTTCAGGGGGGATAATCCAGCAAAGATTCTTCTGCTCATCCAGGTCTGATTCAAACACAAACTCAAGCATTCCATTTTAAATTTGAGCAAATTAAATAGTAGTAAGAACTATGTAGATAAACATTTATTGTGTAAGTTCTAAAACTACCTAAAAAATTAAATGGACTGCTAGGGTGTGAATCAGATCCGGATAAGCAGAAATATCTTTCTTTGGCTAAAATCATTGAACGTTTGAGTTAACTTATTGCACACTTCTCTTATTCCAGGTGGCTCCCAGAATAGAACACCAGCTGTCAATCTACCAGGTAGTCACAGAGCAGAACCTAATAGATTCAGTTCCATGAAAGATCGAGAGAAACATGCCGATCGAGAACGAGATAGACGTGATAGAGATAGAGGTAGTCGCGATATTAGACGTAAGAGATCACCTCCACCAAGATCTCGATCACCAGCTCGAAGTCCTCCCAGAAAGAGGTCATCCAAACCACGCTATGTGTGCCAGATTCCTAAACTTTCTTTGAATCTGTAAGTAGCCTATTTTGGGTATCATTTCTTTGCTTTGCTTTAGTCAACCTCCAAAGTACCACTTACATTGTACCCTATTGTACACTGGGAATAATGGAAATAAACATCACATATACTGAACTCCAAGCATTATAACTTAAAGCTATTATAACTTACGCAAGTAAACTAAGTTATTAACAATGAACCTTTCTTATCATTGTCAAATTAACTTAGTTTAATAGATAAGTACTTAGTTGAATGGATTAGGTGGATTATAGATTATAGAACTGTCATGTTCAGAAAAATCAACTTTATTTGATTCTTATGAAATTGAAATTAAAATTAAAGATATTTTTGAAAATTCCAATGTTTTTGATACAAGTGAGAGAAAAGGGAAATAATCCATCAATTCACAATTCAACCCCTCGGAGGTTGCTAGGGAGTCCATTGATGAACAAAGATTTATCATAAAACATTTAAATGTTTTGGTCATTCTAAGAGCTAGTATATCTTTATATTTTTTAAATTTGTATCGATTTTATTTCAGTAAAAATGCTAATGTGGTAATGTTGAAATCTAGATACAGTAGTATGTATATACCAAGTGATTTCTTCTTCACTAATTTAACTTGGACTGATGCCTTTCCATTAGAAAGATCTTTTAAACTGGGTCACAGCTGTAACTTCCATGTGTTACATAAAGATGTAGAACCATTGACGCCAAATAAAACTGTTCTGGAACCAAGCGACGCAGACCATCTCTTCAGTGCTAAGGTAAAATATGCAATTTCATTTCTTCCATTTCTTTTCTAGGTCTCAAAACTTTGGCTCAGATTTATGAAAACTATATTCAATCTGAACGTTTGAAAATACTCTGTCGTTATTCTTTAATTCCAAAATCTTTTTTAAGATTCTTTTGTTTTTTGAAAGAAAACTAATGTACTGATTTAAGCAACATTGAAATCTTATTGTAGAGAAACATGTCTCTTATTTATTCTTGTGGTTTTAATGATATAGAACAATTATGAAGATATACTGTACTGTTTATAAGACATATAGAAATAGGCCTAGGTAAAGAATTTCTCTTGATAACGCTGCCTGTATTAGCATGTGAAGTATTAAGTTAATAAGTGTCAGACATAGCGTATCCATATATCATGTGCTTCTTTATAAGGCTAAATACTAAAACTAAGTGAGCTGCTGTTCAGTTTGATTTAGGAGAAACTTCATACTGTCTTTTTAAGCTATAGTTCAATAATGATACATAACAGTAAATGTTCGGTAGATCTTGTATGATGGTGTAAAATTACAATAATTTCAAGTTCAATATTGATCAATCATGGTATATATATGAGGTTTTATTTCCAGGTGATGCTATTATCCTCACCCTCATTGGATGACCTTTACCATAAATCATGTGGTCTGGCAGAAGATCCTGTAGATATCCAGGAATCATTCCAACATCCTACCAGACTTCTTCAGTTCCTAGTTGGTATACGTGGTAAAAATGAACCCATGGCTATAGGTGGGCCTTGGTCACCTTCTCTGGATGGAGCTGATCCTGCTGGTAATCCACAAGTGTTGATCAACACTGCCATCAGGACGACCAAAGCTTTAACTGGTATTGATCTCAAGGCGTGTACTAATTGGTATGTGTTTTATTTATGATAATGGCTGTGGATTACAGTTTTGAATGTGGTTCTTCAAAATTGATTATCCATTTAGTTTTGGACAGAAATAAGATATGAAAAATATTTAGGTATCATGTAACAGAATGTATAGAACTTGGACAAGCAGTTTTTAAGATTGTCTTAATAGATGTAAAGATGAATCTTGCAATGGTTTTAAGACTCTCTGATGTCCATTATCAAGTCATTCCACTAAAATAATTTACTTAAATTTGGTATTATTATGGAAGTTGACATTTTGAATTTTTTTGAATAATTTTGATTGTATAGATTTGTATAAAAGAAATGGAGACACAAAACAGCCTTGTATCACTCCCAAATCAACATCTCAAAAAAAACAATATCATTTATTTTAACAATCATCAGCATTTCGTTAAAAACAAATTTCTTCTCTTTGCCTTTTAATTGTTTATAGCTTTAATTTAGTGGTTTACATTTTCTTTTTCTTTTTTTTCCCACCTTTCCTTTATATAGGTATAGGTTCGCCGAGATTCGTTACATGCGACCAGCTTCTTCCAACAAAGGACGTCATGTTGATGCCAGAGTAGAAACTGTCGTCATTTTTATACCAGATGTATGGATGTGTTCCCCTTCTCAGACAGAATGGGAAGACCTACAGGCAGCTTATGCCAAGCAACTCAAGATCAAAATTGGTGATCCAGAGAAAACAGAACCAGGCACTCAGGCACTGCTAATATATTGCTTTTCTTTTTTTTCACAGTGAAATCGAATAATATATCATTTTTGAGCTAAATTTCCAACTTTTTATCATTTCCACAAAATTATTCCAAAAATGATATTTTATTCCATAAACATAAATGGTGACAAAACATTTCTTGTAGAATTTCCTGGAGCATTTATACTACTCTTTGACAAACTTTTCCAAATTTCTGCCTTAGGAATTTTTTTTTCAGGAATTTGTAAGGTTTGTGTGTTTGTGAAAACGTGTGAAAGAGGAATTCATTAATTTTATGCTAATCATATAATATGTTTGGAATGTGACTTGGATGTTGTGTCTAACTTGCCATTAAAATCGTCCAAAGGAGCCTAATAAATAATGATGTTATATTGTATGTTTACTAGGATGAAGAAGATATGGAAGCAGATAGTAATGCTGAGAAGAAAGAACCCACACATTTTTCAGAACTGGATCCTAAATCCATGAAGGTATATTTCCCTTATCAAGTCTCAAAACCTCATTCAATACCTCCTTCAATACTGTATTTACACTGTTAATGTTATTATTCTCTTGATAACGTTGCCTATATGAGCATTTGAAACGATGAGTTAATAATTATCAGAATTATTATATCCATATTATCTTGTGCTTCTTTACCTACGCCTATTTTTATATTTCTTATAAACGGTTCTTTTTTGGTATTGGGTTTCTCTTTTATTTACTACTTTGGACCTATAAAAAAATTACAAAAAAATTTTGACGTTGGCTGAAACTTCGTATGTGTTTCTCTGTTGATATTGTTCAAAAAAAGTTGAATTAGAGTTTGGAAGTGGAATATAGAAATATTAACAGTGCTAAAACACTGCCCAGTCTCCACATTTGTCCTCAAGTTTCGAATTTGTGACACAGTTGTAAGAACATTTTTCACAGCTTGTATCGAACGCAGCACAAGTCTAATGTAACTTTTCATCATAAGCTTTTTAATGAACAAGATTCAAATTTTTTCCATTAACATTGTAATCAGTGATAAGAAATCACTAATCTTTCTTGTGTTGTGAAAAGGATTTGTGCATAGTTGCTTTTAAACATACTGTTAAAATATTTGTTTAGTACGTATATGAATCTAAGAATTGTTCTCCTTGAATCACAAATATTGGAATGGAGATCAGGAAGCCATTTCTCAAAAAATCTTACAATGAACTTGTATTGTAGTGTTCTATTTGTCAATGTCAAAATCAACACTCAAAACAAATTTTCATGGCGAGATATTTTGAAAACCAGGGACCTGTATAGTGATAACCAGGGCTGTTGATTTGGCTCTATTTGCCGGACTTGACTAGCAGTCATGCCAAAATGACCGTTTGCAAATAGGCTCCGCCGGACATCAAGTCACTGTCAGTGACGTTAAAAAAAAAATAATTAAAAATTAAATTACCTAACTGTCACGTTTAGTCAATGAGATTCCTAACACTACTGGTCATTTTATTTAGTTAATTGAGAGATTAACGGTAAGAGGTGGTTAATTAACAATGAATTTATTGACAATTATTAATCGGTTCCCGGAAAAAGCTTCCAGTTCAAAGAGATTTACTATCTCAAACTACTTACTTTTAACAAACAGTTGACATGATAACATACAGTTGACATGATAACATATATAATATATTGTAGATATCATAATCTGAAAATAATTTATTTGCCAGATTTTAGACCTAAGACAAGAGTTAGAAGCCAGAAATCTGAGTGCTAAAGGATTAAAGTCACAGTTAATAGCCAGGTTAACTAAGATGTTAAAAAGTGAACAAGAAGCTGAAGAAGAAGAGTTAAAACAAGAACAGGTTAGTTTAGATACTAATATCATAGTTCTTACTTGATTCTTTATTTAAACCTTTTAACTTTGTTGGCGCAATACTTCCTCCTTGTGGGGTTCTATAGCACAGCGGTTAGAGCGTTGGTTCTTAACTTAATGACATCATTTGCTTGATTACATTGAAAATGTCGGACGTGAGTTCAAATCTCGATCGGTGTGTGAAAGATCAATGAATAAGTCATCTTCACTCATAATTCCAGCTGGTTGAAAGGATCCCTGTCACAGCGGATATGTGAACCTAATTTGTTATCCTTATAGAATATAGTTGTTTTTTTTCTTTCCTTCAATTTGTTAGGAACATTTCTTAATGTGGCTGTGATGCTCAGTCAATAGAGAATTATCTTGCCGCCTGCTATTTGACTAAAAGGCACAGGTTCAGGGCCACAAACTTATATACTAAGCTAAGATTTTACTCAAATTTGAAGCAGCTAATACATATATTCAATACGAGAACACGTCTGACCTAGTTACTAGAATCAGGACACAAGGATAATTAGTAGACATTTTGAAGGTGTGACAATGCTGAAGTACCTTTCTCTCCAAGAAAATATCATGTTACATGACGTCATTTGACTGATTTAGTCTAATAATGGACTTTGACTGTTATTTCTATGACAAAAGAACAACGCCTTAGTTTTGGATGACATCTATTCCTCAGGACACAATGTTTCTTGCATTGTCACATTCATCTTGAAATTTTCTGAATTTAAGTGAATAATTAGCTGAGCAAGAGAATGTTTTATGCGTCTGGGGCCTGGGCTTCTACTAGAATGGAATTTCAACACCAATCATCTGTGTATGATTCTTACACCAGCATTGTGTAAATGTTACATTTTCAATTCCTCGAAGGGTCTATGATATTAACTTGTTTTCATTCATCCAGACATTTTGATCTTTGAAGCATTTTTACAAGTATTAAATTAATCCAGAGTTTATTTTGAACAGGAGAAAGAGAAAGAAAAACCCACTGATCCAGAAGTATTAGAAGCATTGGCTAAAGAGGAAGCACAGAAAAAAGAGGTATGCCATAATTGTTCCTATATTGTAAGAGTGTTCTTTCTCCTCGGGTCACTGGGAAACCCCTGTGTCTAACCAGAATGTCCCCCTTATCAGTGATGCAGATCTGAGTGATTAACATGGATAAGGCGTCTTTTATGCTAGAAGCTGTGTACGTTTTAGATTCCTCGACAGTTGGAAATCGCTAAAAGAGTAGGCTCATGCTGCAGTTTTGGCAAAATTTTCCTCATTGCACACTACATGGTGTTGTAAGGATGTAAAACTCCATTAATTTCGTATTCCCTTAGGTCACTGCTTTGGGTTGTGTACAACATTAAAGATCCTGAAATTGTTGGAAAGTAAATCGAATTTGCTGTTGCAAAAATTTCCTTTTGAAAAATGTCAAATTCAATTTTAATTTTGTCCAAAAAAACAATTTTTGTGCCAGATTGGAAACAACCTTTGTACTCAAATCTGTTCTTCATTTTACAGCAAGAAGAAGAACAGAAGAGAAAGGAAAAGAAAGATAAAGCATTACTAGAAAAGAGATATATAATGCCTGATGTACCTTCAATATTGGTACACCCACATCCTACTGCTAAAGGTGGAAAGTTTGATTGCTGTGTCATGTCCTTGAGTGTACTGTTAGATTATAGGCCTGAAGATAATAAGGAACACTCATTTGAGGTATAGTATTATTATGTATATTGTTCTATTGGAGTAAAGATGATAACTTTGTACTAATGACAAAGTTATGAAAGGTACAGGAGGTATAAGTTTTAAGTTCTAAGGTAAATGAACAAGATGTGTATTAATATTAAATGTTTGTAAATCTGGGTTCTGTACACTTGAAACTGTAGATTATCTGAAATTAGCAGAACTGAAAATCCTCATGGGATCTTTGAATAAAAGTTTTTTTTAAGTGATGTTTGTATAGATGTGGTGTCTTTCCCAAATTAGTTCAGTTATTATTGTGTTTGGTCAAGTAATAGATGGGTTATTACCCTTGAATTAAAAACAGACTTGTGAATACAATACAGTTTTTAGTAAGATTTTATTGAGTTATCAGTTACTGCCCTTGATGTGTTTTGAAGACGCTCTATACAACCATATTTTTTTCAGGTGTCTCTATTTGCTGAAATGTTTAATGAAATGTTGATGAGAGATTTTGGATTCAATATTTATTTGAGTCTGTGTAGAACACCAGCTGCTAAAAAAGATGAAGATAAGAAAGAAGATAAAAAAGATAAGGAAGATAAGAAAGAAGAAAAAGATAATGAGAAAGATGAGGAGAAAGAAAAGGAAAGACACAATTCTGAAAAGGTAAGGTCCAAATTTATTTAAGCTACATGTATATATATTTATGGTTATAATCAAAGATAAAAAGAGTCACTTGAATTGTGCAGAAATAAAGTAGAAGGAATTGATAATTTCGAATTTTACATTATTAATACAAATTTATGATGAAAAGGAGCTAGATATCAATATTAGACATTGAATATGATCAAAACAACGTTTTATATTTTGATGTATTTTTGTACCTCTTCATCCACGTCTCCCCATAATAATATAGGTTTTAATGTTTAGTGCTTATTGTTACAGTAAAAGCTTTACTAGAATTGTTCAAAAATATATTAAAAGTGATAACATTTTGGTACAATTGTAATGTATCTTTGTTATGATATTAAAATAAAGTACACATGTATAAAGATTAGTGGATAATTATATATTATTAATACAAGATAGTATAAAAATTAGTGGATAATTATATATTATTAATACAAGATAGTATAAAAATTAGTGGATAATTATATAATTTTAATACAAGATAGTATAAAGATTATTGGATAATTATATATTATTAATACATGATAGTATAAAGATTAGTGGATAATTATATATTATTAATACAAGATAGTATAAAAATTAGTGGATAATTATATATTATTTATACAAGATAGTATAAAGATTAGTCGATAATTATATATTATTAATACATGATAGTATAAAGATTAGTCGATAATTATATATTATTAATACAAGATAGTATAAAGATTAGTGGATAATTATATATTATTAATACAAGATAGTATAAAGATTAGTGGATAATTATATATTATTAATACATGATAGTATAAAGATTAGTCGATAATTATATATTATTAATACAAGATAGTATAAAGATTAGTGGATAATTATATATTATTAATACAAGATAGTATAAAGATTAGTCGATAATTATATATTATTAATACAAGATAGTATAAAGATTAGTCGATAATTATATATTATTAATACAAGATTGTATAAAGATTAGTGGATAATTATATATTATTAATACAAGATAGTATAAAGATTAGTGGATAATTATATATTATTAATACAAGATAGTATAAAGATTAGTGGATAATTATATATTATTAATACAAGATAGTATAAAGATTAGTGGATAATTACATATTATTAATACAAGATAGTATATAATGATTAGTGGATAATTATATATTATTAATACATGATAGTATAAAGATTAGTGGATAATTATATATTATAAATACATGATAGTATAAAGATTAGTGGATAATTACATATTATTAATACAAGATAGTATAAAGATTAGTCGATAATTACATATTATTAATACAAGATAGTATAAAGATTAGTGGATAATTACATATTATTAATACAAGATAGTATAATGATTAGTGGACAATTATATATTATTAATACATGATAGTATAAAGATTTGTGGATAATTATATATTATTAATACATGATAGTATAAAGATTAGTGGATAATTATATATTATTAATACATGATAGATTAAAGATTAGTGGATAATTACATATTATTAATACAAGATAGTATATAATGATTAGTGGATAATTATATATTATTAATACATGATAGTATAAAGATTAGTGGATAATTATATATTATTAATACTAGATAGTATAAAGATTTGTGGACAATTATATATTATTAATACAAGATAGTATAAAGATTAGTCGATAATTATATATTATTAATACAAGATAGTATAAAGATTAGTCGATAATTATATATTATTAATACAAGATAGTATAAAGATTAGTCGATAATTATATATTATTAATACAAGATAGTATAAAGATTAGTCGATAATTATATATTATTAATACATGATAGTATAAAGATTAGTGGATATTATATATTATTAATACATGATAGTATAAAGATTAGTCGATAATTATATATTATTATATATTATTAATACAAGATAGTATAAAGATAAGTCGATAATTATATATTATTAATACAAGATAGTATAAAGATTAGCGGATAATTATATATTATTAATACAAGATAGTATAAAGATTAGTCGATAATTATATATTATTAATACAAGATAGTATAAAGATTAGTCGATAATTATATATTTTTGATACAAGATAATGATAATGTATTTTCCTCATTAAATATTGTATAATGATTAGTGGATAATTGTATATTATTAATAAAAGATAATGATAATGTATTTTCCTTATTAAATATTGTATAATGATTAGTGGATAATTGTATATTATTAATACAAGATAATGATAATGTATGTTTATAGCTGTATTACTGTTGATAATATATCTTTATGATAGTAACATTGATTCTATTAAATTATAGGATAATGATAAACATGATGACAAAGAAGAAGACATGGAAGAAGATGATGATAAAAAAGGTAAAATTCTTATTTCAGATTTTGCTACTGATTTAATATGATAATCTGATTATTTATTACTATAGCAAACGAAATGTCATACACATTCAACAATTTACAAATCAAAATTGATATCTGCTGATAAAAGGTTTTACAATGAGAAATGAATTGTTAATCAGTAAAACTGTTCACAGATCAATATAGCAAAATACGAGACTTCAAACTCATGTGTTTAACAGTTAAATTGATAACTCGTCTTTTTTGGGACTCTAGAGGCAAAATCTGCGTCAAAAAGTCGAAAATTTACAAAATTTTGGGGGGACTGTCCCTCTGGAACCAGTAGAGATACAGCATTCTGGTGTATTGTAGCTCCACTATTCAGCTAACCACCCTGAAAAGCACAACTCTCTGGCACCATTGGTTTGTCCACGGTGACGGTTTTTGTAAAGGCCTGAAAAAGCCAAAAACACTCTTTTTTGCTATATACTCTGTATAGAAGTTTTTAGTTTAAGGTATTTTTGAATGAAATCTGAAAAATATTTAAGAACAAAATCAACCCCTGTTAATGGCAAACCATGATCTTTAATGTAACATTGTACACAAAAGTAGCTGTATAGATAATAAATAATATAAAATTATGGAATCCTAATAATATACATTATTATTTTTAGATAAGAAGGAAAAGAAGAAGACAACAGTGGATCCTGGATTATTGTTATCTTATGTTTATTATGATCAGAATCATACTGGATATATCTTAGATAAAGATATAGAAGATATACTTATGACTATAGGATTACAGTTGTCTCGAGCTCAGGTGAGTGATTCTTACTTCAATGATGTAGGTTCAGAAAACTGAAAGGAGTTACAGTCTCTTTAAATGTGTATTATTGCCATTTGTTTCTCTATGTGCATCCTTCTTAGTTTTTGTCTATTAAATGTGGATGACATGACTTTATCAAGCTGCCCAATAAAGATCTTAGTTTAGTGAAAAAAAACACCTATATCTGACTAAAAATTGGTATGATGCAAATTTTAGAAAATCATTTATATAATTTTAAACATTCCTTAAATAAAGGAACTGATTAAGTGTACCCTTCTGCATGTAAAATGTAATCAAAATAAGTTACTTACTTACTCTAATTTCCTGCCAAAAAGTCTGTCATTGCACACTGCATAGCGTGCTTTTTCCTAGGTAGCCAAACAATGTGTAGCAAAGAAGGAATTTTCACCTTTTCAATGTTATTGACAATATTTACTGTTACAAAATATATTTCTGTTTTCAATTCATATTTGACTAACATTATCTTTTGTTGCAGATAAAGAAAGTTGTACAGCGTGTTATTGTAAGAGATAGTTTTAATTATCGTAAAATAACAGATGCTGTAGAAGGAGAGAAAATAGAATCAGTTTTAACACCAGATGAAGAAGCCAAGTTATGCCAAGGTGAGTCTGAGATATGTTGAAGGTTAAATTTGAGGATAACTTCCTTATTATTGTGAGAACTAGTGTTTCTATCAATTATTACGAGGACCCATAGAATGTTCTAGAGTGGAACACAGGTGGGGTTCACAAACTGGGGGAAAACAGAACCTGCCTCAAGGGGAGTTTGTGTTTGTTTGTATTCTCTTTTCTTTTAGAAAACTTGAAATCTAATTTACTAGTAGAGGCTGAATGGGCAGAAAAGTCCAAGACTTTTATGTAAAACTCTGTAATTAAAGGTTATTTGAAAGATGGAAATAACAAACTTTCTCAAATAAGTCACTGTCTAAAAACTAAGCCCATGCACTACAGACTTGTTGCATATTGAAGGTTCCTCAATAGTGGGGAACTTAAAAAGGTCTGGCTTATGCCACTGTCCTGATAATTTCCTTCCTACTTCCTGAATAAAGCTGCCATCTTCATTACTTTATTCAACTCCCACTTCAATTCTGCATGACTTTGTTCAAAATAAAAAAATCTAAATTTCATTTCAAATCTTTTCAGGCAATCATGAAATGTTGAAAGCCAGCCATTCAGTAAAAATAGATGAAGAGAAGACATCATCCACAACAGACAGTGAGACCCCAGCAGACGTCAACTCCAATATTATCATTTATAAAGGCTCCATGATTAATATAGACAGCTTGTTGGAAAAATTAGAGAAAAGCGAAGAGAACAGAATGACCATGCAGAAAAAGTTATCTACCTTAGAAACTGATATCAGTAAGTGAACATGAATTTGTATAAGAAGTGGGCTTACCTATCTATAGCTACCTGGTCAATTTCATGTAATTATGAACTATTGAGTGAGCCATTTAATACTGATTACTTCACTTTTAAGAAGATCTTTCAAAAGCCATCTGCACATTCAAGCTTCCTCTTCTGAGAAAACTAGAACTATTGTTCTAGGTAGCAATAGGTATTGAGCATAGCACAGTTTAGGGAAAACTATCACCATATTTATTTCACATGAAGATTATGTAAATGGTCGTTCTTAAGTGTTGTTTATTTGTTTATTCTATGCAAACACTTAAAGGGATAATAGGCGTTAGAACGAACATAAAATTTAAGTTCACTCAAATTTGGACAATAACAGTATATATCCATCAGTGGACTTACCTGGTGTCATACCTATACATCAAAATCCCTCTAAAATCTGATAAATCCCCAAAATAGAGTAGTTAATCATACAACGCTTGAGCCATCCATCAAGTGATTTTCAAATCGTGTAAATATAAAGGGAAGTAACTCTAACATGTGGGTTTTCACGCATCCTTGACCCCTACTGTTGAATTGCACAATTATGTTTTAGCGTTGATTTACCAGACGCTTTTATTCTCAAACTGAATGGAATCGTCGCTGGCTCACTTTTTTTAAAAATTTTGAACATATTTTTATTGTGGCTTTTTAAAATTTGGTAAAGTGTGGGATGCATACTTATTTAACTAATAGTCAATATTTAACACAAATATAAGCCGTAGGACGAGTGTATTCTAACGCCTATTATCCCTTTTAGAATGACTTGTTGAAATATTGTATGAAGTCAGATATTATCTATAAATTGTGTCATCTTCATCATTTTATTGACGTCTGATTTCTCCTGGTTACTTTGTTTCCATCAGGTTTCAACATTGTGGTTAAATTTCTAGAACTCTGTCTTTTGAATTTCAGGCTATACTAAAGAAAAATTGAATGATGCAGAACACAACAAACAGAAAATATTTGATGATCTTCAGAAAACAAGAGAAGACTTGGCAAGAGTCAAAACATCACGAAATACTGCTGAAAATCAAAGTCGTAAATATCACAACACTTTACACGGAACCAAAGATATGCTCACAAAGGCAATAGCCTCGATCTCAAGTGTCTTACTACAAGAAGAATCCAAATCAAAGAATGAAACTCCCAAAATTGAGACAGAAGTGAAAAAAGAGCCTCAAGCTTCTACAAGTGAACCAACTGAAACTGAAGCTTCTGTTTCAGAAGTGAAAAAAGATGAAACGAAAATTAAAACTGAAGTCATGTCTGAATAATGAAAAATAGATCAATTTCAATTGAACTTATGATTTTTGGAATCATGGCAGCAACTTATCTGCCAAATATTCTAGATAAACAATGAGTAGGTACAAAGGCAGCATTGATTTTGGCTTGCATGGTCCCAATTTGTGTGACCTTACGTTGCATATAAATATACATTAGTTAATTTGCTATGTATTGTGGTAATCAAAAAATATTTTGGGGTAAAATGTTTTTAAGTATAAAGAGGATGTACAATGTGTTTTGGTAGTTGTTTTATCATTTATGATTTGTTGTACATATTATTATATACCCTATAACTCAATCATGGAATTTCAAATGGATATATTCTGTACAATTATTAACAGCTGATTCAATCTTATTGAATGATAAAATCATATAATAGCCTAGAAGCTTTTTTTTGTGTCACTTTTGTTTCTATAAAAATGTAGACAAATGAAATGTCTTAAGTTTTATTATGAAAAGTGATATAGATCTATTTAGACATCAATTTTTGGTTGTGAGTTGTCCATTGTGAATACATTAGATATCTCTTAACCTTTTTTTGTCGTCAACATAATTTCATGACATTTTTTATACATATTTGATTCTGAACTCCATTCCCTTTCATAAGCCCAATAAAAGGGCAAATCTATAACCTTTCCAATCAAGTAAGACAGAAAACTTAATTTCATTAGCCCAATAAGATGCAGGAAGTAGTTTCATTTAAAAAAAGTCATCTTATTTGTGATTGTAATTAATTTGAAACTTTAAAATTACATGTATATTTCATTTTGTCACTAAAAGGCTTGGAAAAAGGTTTTCTGAATTTCTGTGAGTATCATATGTTCCAGTGGCGTATTTAGGCCATGCCCCCCCCCTCTCTCTTAGAAGTGAAAAATAAGCCCTTTTAATGCTCAAAATTCGTCGCAGGCCATCAAAAACCTGACAGCTGAGGGGGGCCTCTTGGGTCCATGTATCTTTTCTAGTCTCTGATAGATTTTTATATGCCCACATGAAATGGGAGGCGTATATTGTCGTCACTCACATCCTTCCGTCCGTCGGTCCGTCCACAATTGCTCGTAAACACTCTACAAGGTGCAATTCTTGACGGATTTAATTGAAACATTATATGAGTGTTTATGATCACTCAAGGATGAACCCTATTTAAAAGCAGCGAAAAAATTTAGTATGAGTTTTTGCCCTTGTTCTTGAATGGCTCGTAAACACTCTACAATGTGCAATTCTTGCCTGATTTTGATGAAACTTGGTGTGAGCGTATGTTATAACTCAAGGATAAACCCTATCGAAAATCAGCGAAATCAAGAAACATTTAGTATGAGTTATTGCCCTTGTTCTTGAAAACGTGTTCAATTTTAGCTTGTAAACATTCTTGAGAGAACAATTCTTAATGGATTTTGATTAAACTTGGCTTGAGTATTTGTTACAACCCAAGGATTAAGCCTATTGAAAACCAGTAAAATCAAAAAAAAATTTAATATCAGTTATTGCCCTTGTTTTGTCAAACTCGTTCAATTTTTGGCTTTAAAACTCTCTACAAAGCACAGTTATTGACCAATTTTGATGAAACTTGGTGTGAGAGTATGTTATAACAATTTAAGCTTGTAAACGCTCTTGAGAGAACAATTCTTAATAGATTTTGATGAAACTTGGCTTGAGTATTTGCTATCACCCAAGAATGAAGCCTATTGAAAATTATTGTCGAAAAAAATTTAGTGTCAGTTATTGCCCTTGTTTTTGAAAACGTGTTCAGTTTTTGGCTGAAGGATGAACCCTTTTAAAAATAGAAAATATTGATATATATTTATGAATTATTGCCCTTGTTCGATAAAATGTGTTGGATTTTTGCCTTGTAAACACTTGACAAGTCACAATTCTTGAGTGATTTTGACGTAACTTGGCATGAGTATTTGTAATCACCTAAGGATGAACCCTATTGAAATTCAGTTAAAAAGAAAAATATTTAGTATCAGTTATTGCCCTTGTTTTTGAAAGCGCATTTAATTTGTGGCTTGTAAACAGTCTACAAAGCACCATTATTGAAGGCTTTTGACAAAACTTGTTTAATATCACCAAAGGATGAACCCTATTGAAAATCAAATATATTGAAATATATTTGATACGAATTATTGCCCTTGCTTTAAAAAATGTGTTTGATTTTTTCCTTGTAAACACTCTACAAGTCACAATTCTTGAGCAATTTTGATGTAACTTGGCATGAGTATTTGTAATCACCTAATGATGAACCCTATAGAAAAATATTTAGTGTTAGTTATTGCCTTTTTTTGGAAAACTCGTCAAAATTTTTAGCTTGTAAACCCTCTAGAAGGCACAATGATTTACAGAATTTGACAAAATTTGCTGAATTTGTTAATTATCACTCAAGGATGAACCCTATTGAAAACAAGAAATATCACATAATATTTGATTGCCCTTGTTCTTTCAAATGATTTCTATTTTTTGGCTCATAAACACTCTATTTCTTGACTGATTTAAATGGAACTTGGTATGAGTATGTGGAATCACCTAAGGGTGTACCCTATTGAAAATCAGATAAATCTTAAAATGTTTAATATCAATTATTGCTCTGTTTTTGAAAAGAAGTATATGTATATTTTATTTTTTATTCAAAATCAATGCTGCCAGTGGGCGTATATTACCTTGCCTGGCAAGCTATCTTGACAGTTGTCGCGAATAGAGGCAGTTCTTCATCCAGCCAAATTACGTCAACTTCAAGAGACTTGATACACATGCCAATAAGTTATTAATTGAAAGTTAGTAGCCTACACGAAAACATGAGTGAACAGGACATTGCTGAATATTGTCTCAACTCGTTACGTTAGGATAGGTTTATGACATACGATTACATCTGTTAAATAATCCTCAAGGATGTGTCCAGTTGAAAATTCACAAACGAACCGTTTAGAGCTGCCTACTGAATCATCCTTTAATTACTTGTCAAAAATAAGGTTTTTAATTCAAAATAAAAAAATAATGGTGTCGTATGTGATATGAGCCACCGTACTTGTCAGATATAGTATCATAATTATTTTGTCACCTTTACGTCGTTATGTTAGTACAATTTTTATAATGATAGATGAATCTGTTTCTCTTTGAGCAAATATTTCTGATAGCCTCTGACAATCCTGGTAGAAGTTTTAAAAGAAATCAGATATGTAATTATGAGCTATATTGGCTATTTCATATTAATGAATTATATTCTTTAATAGTTCAACTAATAGAATTGGAACAATTTCCAGACAAGGGAAGTATTATCTAGTATAGAATTTGAATCTGATTTTCATAAAACTTGGACGGCTCATCACCTTCATGGTACCTTGCTATGGACAATTTCTGTAGATTATTTTACAGAACTTATTTATGTGGAAGGGGCAGCGGTGGCTCAGTTAGACGCTTGCTCGCTAACTTGGAGGGGGTTCAATCCTGACAAAGTTTGAGATGAACTTTCGGATTTTTTTAGCCCGGTTTCTTCCCTGTCAGTGATGCTTGTCGAAGGGACTGGTGTGGAAACGGCGTTGTGTCGTTCGGATGGGACAATTAACCGAGGCCCCGCGTGTGCTCTGCACATTAAAAGATCCCTCGGCAGTTGGAAATCGCAAAAAGAGTAGGCTAATGCCGCTGTCCTGGAAAATTTCTCTCATTGTTGAGAAGATTAGAACGTAAAACTAGGTAAGACGATTTTAATAGCCTAATCTAATTTGTTATGCCGTTTTGAATCTCCTCAGACAATAAAGTCGCGTCCTTCTCCAAATCACTGCAAGATCCATTTTGAGTTCACTTATGATATAATAATAAGCTGGAATGAATTCAAATCTAAGCAATGGTGATCTGATATGCCTATTTTGCAGTTATCGTGCATAAAACGTAAGCCTACTTATATTTCTTTTTACTAAACTCGCATGGGTCTGAAATATTAGCGTTTTATGTCTTTTTTATTACGCGGACCACCAAAGAATCATTATCTTTCAAGAATACTCATCCAGCCAGAAAAGTTCATAAAGTGCTCAAAACTTTACCAGTTCAGGCGAAAACCCGCCATCCATAGTGTTTCGAGTTGAGAGAGCTTTAGATATTGAATCTTGAAATCAACCACCGACTAGATTTAGGAAGTACATGTATACTTTAAGACCACGGTTCTCAAATGGGGGTGAATTCATCCCCATTTGGGAATGGCCCAGGTCCAGGGGTAATGGACACGCTCGAGTTCAGGTTTCAAAAATGACAGTGCTTGTACAGTGACTTCTTTATAGTATGTTCTGGATAAAGATGGCAAATTTTAGGTCCCATTTAATCAGTTTATATACTTTCTTAAGTGACCTCACTGTGCTGAGTGCAGAATTCCAACATTTGCATTTCCGGAGTTTTGGTTTTGTTGAGAATTTATTATGTGTAAAAATAAATTTTCTCTTCTCACATAATATTATATTACGTCACGTATAATATAATTATGTACTCAAGTCTCGAGGGGTGAATGGCTCGATTGGAAATTCGCTTAGTGGTGATTGGCAAAACAAAATTTAGAACCTGGGCTTTAAGATATCTATTAGTAATTCAAATAGTAATAAAAGGTTTGAATTGTGCTTATATTTAGTATTATTTACACATATACGCGTAGTAGATTGCAGCTAGACCTAGCTAGGATACAAATTTAGATTTTCAAATGCAACTCGAACTATCAATTGAATCTCAATTTGATTGAGAATTTACTTTTCTTCTTTATCTCTGATTAAAGAATGTCTGGAAACAACACGTAAAATACAGTTGGCATAACAGTTATCACATAATATGTGTATTTTTTTCAATCAATTAGGAATTTAATTTTAAAAAGTGTTCGGGCAAAATAAACTCGGGTTAATGAACCTGGCCAGTTTAGTGAAATGTCTATTATACTTCAGATCCCTTAAAGTTTCCCAAATATAGGCTGTTTAGTAGATACACAAGGCTTACTCCCACACAGCGCCTTAGAAATCAAGACCGACTCAAGATATTAAATCTACAGCTCTCTATACTGGGTTCAACAGTCACACGCCGATATATTGACCAATCAAAAGTTTTCAATATTAGCAGACTACTAACTGAACATGGGACCAATATGGCCGATACGACTACGGTAGTGGAGGGAAAAGTGAAATATAGAGACGGTAGAAAGGTGAATTTTGTTCTAAATCAGTTTTTCCGTGTCCGGATATACCATTGGATTTATAAGTTAACTCGGTTTGTTTTTTCTTTCAGTGGAAACCACGGTGGTGCGTTTTGAAAAAACCCTCGCCAGTCGCTGGTAAGTTACTGTTATGTTACACAGTTATACAAAGTTTTCACAACAATGTTTCTATTTCAGCATACTTACTGAATGTTTAAACTATTTCACAGACTCTTACAACATTTTGTATACATTGTTTACATTTGTATCACAACTTTTATTCATATTACACAAATTCTATAAATGTTTTGACAGTAGATTTTTGTCGATTAAGATTGACCCAAATTAAAAGATGGGGAGAAAAGTGTAACTCTTGAGAAAGTGTTGACATCAAACTATTAAACAAATATATATTTTCTTTTATATGTCTATCTTTTAACTAGTCAAATAGTTTGACCTAGTAATGATTTTAGCTTTCACAAAATACTGACAATATCTTGAAGTCTGTATTAAGTGTAAGTGGGTTGATATGGTTCTAAGTCCCATGTTTTCCCATTTAGGTTGTTCCATGATTTATAATAGTCTTTTTAAAGTGTTATTTGGTTGGAGTAAATCAGAAACTTTGAATTTCTAACAGTTTATTGTATTCATGTTTATATCCAGGAAATAAGTAGGCCATAATGTACAATGAAAGAATTACAATATATACTTGATCTGAATGGTATAGATCCAATAACACCAATTGTAAGAAAACTTTATCAATTAGCCAGGCCCTTTTTATGGGTGGGGGGAGTTTTCTCAGTTAATGTTGATGTGGCCTAAAACTCTTGTGACAAATCCAAATTGAAACTATTACAGTTTGAAGAATATATTTCTATTAGATTATCCTTTAATTAATTAAGGGATTTTGTGACTATTTGATACAAATATTTCTAAACATGGAGAAATCTTATCCCTTTCTGCAATAGTAGACCAAAGCTTGCTTACTCTATTCCCAGCCTCTGATAGCTGTTTGGACAGATAAGGCTGGGGGAGAGTCAGAAAAACTAAGCCACAATAATCGAGCGATTGAAATTCTTTAAAAAAATTACAATCACAGGCGTGACATGAATGGTGTGAGGCGATAATGATGGTATGATTGAACTACAAAAACATCCATCTTTCCAAATATATCGAAGTTAGGTAGATTTGAGGTATTTAAATACTCCAGAACCAGAACCTGCAAAGGTATGGAAAATCACCAGTTTTTGTGCCTTAATTTTCTGATTCTCTCCCAGCCATATCTGTCCAAATAGCTATCAGAGGCTGGGAATAGAATAAGAAGATTTCTGACTAATGCAATAATGTTTTTATTACCAGTACTTAGATTACAGATAACTATTACTTGAATTCTCACTTTATTGTTGAAATGATAACAACACATCTTTTTATACATTTAAACAGATATGACACAAAGTACAAAAGTACAAATATCCAATATGATATGCATTAAGTTGAGAAGTGCAATAAAAAGCACTGTATTATATGAAAAACGAGGTCACATATCAGGGCCCATAATGAAGTTGCTCAACCTAAGGATGTTGCTGTTGTAATAAAAAATATTTATATGCCCGTTTCTCAATGGAAGTACTACCTCAGATCAAAATTTGGTTGATAAGTTGAAATATATACAGTTCTAAAGATGTAGCCTACAAAAATCAAGCAAGAAAGAATTCTTAGATAACTTTGTCTATCTGACATTGATGACATAAACTTAAGTGTTGAAAATGTGAAAAAACGTTCAAAAATGTGACAATGACTTGTAAATTTGTTGATTTTGTCATGTTTTGATTTCTGGTTGTTTGTGTACAATGTGTTTAGACTAGTTCTAGGTTGATCTCTGAACATAATCTTTTCTCATCATTTGAAAAGGAAGGTCATAGCCTAGTCACTGCTTGTCATCAGTTGATGTTTGGTGACAATTTGGACACAAGGTTAGTGTTACAAACTAACTGTAGTTTCATCCTAAATGAACCTTTTGAACTTAACAAAATAAATGTGCTACAGTATTCACAAAGTAATGGCCTTAATGCACTGAGTGAAAATGAAACTAATTTATTGTGATCAATGATTACCATTTCATTGCCAATTTTGAAATTAAAAATTAAATTAAACAAGCTTTGCCAAAACATAATAAGGTGAAAGGTGCAAGTTTAAATGATTTGGCTTATTCATTGGTTTTGATGAATTAGTTAGCATAATTTAGAGAGGGAAAGGAGTTTTCATTCTTGGCATGACTATTCCCTGGAAATGTTAGAAAATGGTGTTAGATAGGTTTAATAACAACATACAGGGTGTTTCATAATGTGTTTTCTTAGTTATATTACTAGTGGTGGTCTTTCTATAAAATATGATTACTTTTCTGTCAATGCTGTTAATTAAGACATTTTGCATCTTCTGCTTTTGCTTTGTTCTTGATATGAGTGGTTATGAATTTTGAAATGTGGATGTTTATCTGACACTAAAGATGTCCATGATATGAAATAAATGTCAGAGAAGCTGCAGGAGGACAAAAGCTGAACTTTAATTATCATTTGTCTCATTATTTATATGACATTTGATGGTTCTATAATAATTGATAAACAAATACAGTGACATTTCCTCTATTTATGTAAAAGTTGAACCTTATTTAATATGTATTATATCTGACAATGCTACTGCTCAGTGAAACAATTTGTCCTTTCCTTTTTAAATACTTGTTGCATGATTGACTGACCGGTTCAAGGAAGGTAATGTTCCTTTGTTTGACTTTTATCACATCTAACTGTTGCTTTCACAAAACCATATTCTTGTCATTAGAGACTAATATCCTATTCATTTGCAGACCCTCTGTGAATTCTAAATCTTCCTATTCTATATCAATATTGAAAGATTCCATTTCTCTTTGTAACTTGTATTTTTTTCTTTTTTCTGGTTATTCAAATCAAAATTAATGGTGAGAATATGGGGATGTGATAAATGATGTACACTGCTTAAGGAAAATGCATGGTCATGTGTTTTGGAAGCAATTTGACTTTCTGAGCATCATGAATCATCAGATAGGATGAGTTTGGTTTTGAAAACTTAATTCAGATATCTATAGGTGTGCTTCTGTGATTCATTCGTAGAGTAACTGGGTTTTTATGACTGTATCTGATCAATTACTAAATAAATGTATCATAGTTTCAATCAGTTTACCATGTTCTGCTTCTTGATAAAATTATATGTAGTCGTCAAACAGCAGTTGATTGCTGTGACTGTAACGTTTATCCCTGCTGTCCCCTTAGAAGATGGGATAAGCCTATATAAAAAGATTTTCAGCTTGTGTCTCTATCAAAAAGTGAACAAATTTGAACTATCCAACTGTAGCCTGTTCTGTCATTAAAATTGAAATTGTTGACCTATTTTGTGACTAGTATGTTATCAATATATACAACTGCTGACTTGCATGTTATACATGTCAAATTAGGTTAACTTTATTTACAGTACTATTTTCAAACTGTAATAAGCTTGATGTGTGGGCTGAGAATCATTCTCTGTGATTTGGGTTGAGTTTACCAGACAAAGGCTATTATGAAACCATTGTTTGTAAAATAACTTATTAATAGAAGCATCAACATCAGATCAATGCTTGTTCAAGTTTGGTGTGCACTGGTCGACAAATAAGCTTAATTCAGTTCATTTATGCCTTTATCAAGGACAACAAATCATATAGATTTTGTATCAATGTTTTTATGATACAAAGAGTGTCTTTTCATGCAATGATTTGTTATATATTCGACTTGAAATTGTCATGTATAAGGTACTAGACATGTAGAGGTGAAGGCCAATCCTATATGTATATGGATAATATTGGTTTTATGAACAAAAATGTAGCAGATATAATCCATTAGAATGGATATGAGAAGAATTATAGCTCTTCAACATGATTCAAAGGAAGTTCAACTGATTACACAAAGACTGAAAGTTTGATCAAGTCCTAATAACTCAAAGTTGATTGCAATATGACTGAATGGGGATTTTTTACTCAACCAAAATCTTTGGCTTCATGAGATGAGCTCTTGTTAATATATACTAGAAGTAATTAGTTTTAAAACTTAACAAACTGTATCAGATGAGTGGAAAATGTTAAATTTCTTTCTAACAAAGAAAGTGAAAAAAGGTAACCTGATCAGGAAGAGTTAATGATAAATCTGAAACCAGAAGGAAGTTGAAGTATTTTAATATCTTTCTCCTACCAGATGGCAATGAGGTCCAGATGCCAATTAATGGTGGCCAGGTGGATAGAATCATCTTCACATTGGGGTTAAAGGAATGAAACCACAAGATTGTATAACTGTCAACATGGGGTGTTATATTATTGCAATCAAACTTGAATGCAAACAAATGCATCCGTGAAATTTTTCATTAAAATCATAGATAAACATGTAAAAAAACAGAAGTTTAATTTCATTAGAATCATAAAGATCCAAGGTTGTAATTTTGTTCCTAAGAAGTTCACGTTAGCAAAGAAATTCTGCAGACTACAATGTAAGAGTCCTTTAAAGCCATTTATATGAGATCTTCCAGATATCCCTTGTTCAAAACATGGCATTATGTGAGTTTATTGGATAATCTTGCTTTGATGGCTATCTGTTAAGTTGGCGTCTTTAAGTTTAAACTTGTATTTAGCATTGTAAAGAAAAACCAGTAAGGAATGTAGAGTTTATAGTCTTTCCTGATTTCCTGTGTTTGATGTAAACTGAAGATTTTTTGATTTAATTAAGACCAGATTAATTGCCCTTGTCTGCTTCTTCAATTTAGAGGTAAAATAAGTTCCTTATCACTTCTGGCAATCTTCCTGCTTTTCAAATCTAACATTTCACCTTTTAATAAGGAAGTTTATAAAGCCTTACTACCAAATGAAATATATATTTTGTTAGTAAATTGTAACTCTATATATCCTGGGGTTAGCAAGTGAAAATAATGAAGTAAAACTCACTGAAATTCTATATAGGACCCTAAAACTTGACTCTCATAGTAAACATTCTCAGAGACTGACTTGGTTATTTAAGATGTATTGTATTTACCAGGACATGTTTAAAAGTTGATAAAAATGCAGATATAGATGTTCTATTTTGTTGGGTTTTCTTTTTTTTTACCTGTGGGTAAAATGTTTGCCTTTTTCAGGGTTTATATACAGCCCTGTCGCCAGGACTGAATTGGAACTAGGGCCCTTATTTCTGTCCCGTTTCTCCCTCTCCCCCAGGAAATTTTAAAAACTTAAAGCCCGTGTTTCTGACGATTCCGAGACTCCAAAATGTTGATCTTTTTGTTTTTTTGTAAGTAAATAAATCTCTGTTAACTGAAGAAGGTATTAAGAGAATACAATTGGTGGGGCAAAATTCTCACTAGCTAGGGCCCAGCCCCTGTGGACCCTACCCTGACAATAGGCCTTCTTATATATCAACTGTTTTAAACACTAAACATGATATTATATAATAACTCACCTTACATTCCAATAGGTACTTATAAATATTAAGTAGATTAATTGAATAATAAAGGTATTCTAGTATGTGATATTATAATTATTATCAGATGTTAGACCAGATTAATAAGAGATCTTTAATTTACTTATATAAGTCTAATCAGTACAAACCTATTATGGAATACTTGAATGTATGTTTGCACTGCCTCTTTCACTCAACCTCCTTTAAGATTTACCTCAGATATGGTAAGGGAAAGTTATATGTATCCTATTGATATTTTATACGACTCACATACTTATAATAATGATAATAATAATAATAATTATAAACTCTTTATTTCACATGGGTCAGAATTAGGCCCAATACACAAGGACATGGTCCTGTCTCACATTCAGCCCATTTACCAACAATGATAAGCATGCTTTGTATGCTAAGCAATTCCTGCTATTACTTTAGAGGAAAATTCTGAGACGTTAAATTTCATTTGTACCTTGTTTAAAAGTTAAAGTAATTTTTTATATCTGTTTCAAATATTTTGCCTCAAAATTGCCCTCTGTTATGCAGATCAGTACCATTAAATTAATCAATAAATTGTTGATTTATCAACAACTTAAGTAATTGTTGTTCTGAAACTGCCCTCTTGTTAGTTCATGATGCTCTTATGTTGAGAGAAAGATTAAATTCAGATCAGTACCAGTTAGAAGGTGATGTTCTTATTTACTTAAAATCAATCACTAAAGTATGATTTACCAACAAGCAAAGTAATAATTGTTAAGAAAGTGCCCTCTTGTTAGTTGAGTACACTAGAGAACTATGAGGTAATGAAAGTGTTATTTCATACCTACCCTGTTCAAACCTACTTATATTTTTATCATTGTCTAATTGTCAAGATAGTTGAAATATTTGAAATACCAAGCTGGTCACTTGAATATCTATTGTCTAATTATACATTACATCTTTGTCCTTGAATTGGTGGTTTACAGTACTTAATGACACCAGACTATGTACATATAGTCCATGCATGGTTCTTTATGCCATACATCATCTGTGTTTTATAAGGATAACATGAACTCTTTCAGCGGATATTGTCCATCTCCTGGATTATACATCTATACCTTATATAATAAAAATTTTTGAAAGGTATAGGGTATGACTTACCAAACATGCTACAGTTAAAAAAATAGATATTGAAGGTAAAACATAACATATTGGAAAAAGAACGTTTGTTAAGTTTCCTTTAGTTCTTTGTTCAATACAAGGATTCCTGTTAAATGGATGAGGGAAGTGACTTCTCAAAATATTTAGTTCTGATTGTTGCACTATTGAAAACACTAGACACATACCTACACTATTCTGTATTGAAATATTTTAAGACATTAAGTACAAATGATAATGTTTCAAGTCTATCTATTTAAGTTGTGAAAACTTGTATTTGTTGAACCCAGTGAGTTATGCAGTTTATATTTTTTCTAGAGAAAACAACCCAGAACTCAAGTTTACCCACATTGGTTCAATCAAAGGGAAATATCTTGTGATCTTGAAAAATTTCAAAGGTGAAATGAATGTTTGCCTGACTAGAATTCAAATAGAGAGTTGAAATTGTATCTTAAGTCGCACTGAATCTTGTTTTTTCTTCTTGAAAGGCTTTTGAAATTTTATGTTTTCATTTTCAAACCTGTTTATTTTGACAGATTTTTGGTCAAGAACTAAGAAAGCAGCAATTAAGCAATGTGTAGAGGTCTTGATAAAATTTTTGTGTTATTATGCTTGATTGCAGTAAGCTTAGAAAAGTCAGAAAAGCAGATCACATCTACAGGACAAATGATTTCGCCATTCTATATTCTGTATCCTAAGGGATATATTGCACTAATTATTCAGTTAACCAGCTGCTAGCTAGATATTAGTAACATTTAACACTTTTCAATATAAAAACTCCCTACAATTAAATACAAGGTTTTTTCGCACAGTGATCTTAAGGCTGATGCTTTGCAGGAGAGTAACAATTCCTATATAACCATTATCACTTAGTTTAATGGATCATTACTTAGTTTTGTGGGTTTAATGTATTATAGAGGGATTCTGATGTCGAGATGAACTTTTAGAATTTTCAGCCTGGTTTACGTTGTCAGTGAGGAAGGTTGGAGGGACTGACATGAAAAAAGCGACTACTTGTTCGGATGGGACAATGAATTTAAATGACCCAACAATCAAGTTCAGTTAATATGCCACCAAACATGGGTCAATTATTTAGTTTAGATTAACCATAAAGAGGTGTTTCTTTACTACACTATACTTCAAGTATACACAATGTAGACAATATCCTTTATGATCAGCATTTTAGAAAGATCAAAAATTATTGAAATGTAAAAGAGAAATTTTGTTTTTTTAAAAAAATCAAAAAAATGTTAAAAAAAAGATGTTATATCATACTCTTGATTAGATTAAAATAGATTCTTATCAAAACTTGTTATTTTAGGTTATTTCGTGCAATCTTTCTTCTTTTCAACACCAAGAATGTTCATCCTTAAGCCTTTGATCTTTAAAGGTACTATACCATCTAATTAAATGAAACTTTGGATGAATGATAAATGAAATATGCGACAAAACCTTCTTCACATAGTATTTCATTTGAGTCAAACTTGTGCATATAATCACTTATTTTTAGCATGATTCTTGATAGACGTTCAGTAAAAATTACACTCTTGTAACCAATTTCACATCAATTCAATAAAGAGACAATGGGTGAGGTTAAATCTTGTGTAAGTGTTCCATGTAAGTGTTCCGCCATTAATTTGGTGTTATAATACAGTGTACTTTGAGTAATCCAAAATATATCAGGACTGCAAAAAAATGTCGGATTAGCGAGTGTCGGATTTCTCAGAGTACACTGTTTATTAACATGAAGAATAAGCTCAAATCGCGTGTTATGTAATGGTGTTAACACTAACACGGAACACTAACACAAGATTTGACCTCACCCAATGTTTATGCTACCCTACATTAAGCAAACAGAAAATTTGAAGCCTTTCCCTGATCCAAATGGGATGCTATTAAGTTTACCAAGGGATAACATCATTATCATACATGGGAATAGTTTTATATGTTGCTAAATCAAGGAAAATTTAGCCTGTATCCTGTAGGAGCCATCCATATTTCTGTAATTATCTATAGAACTCTCTTGACACTAACAGGAATGGTCTATAAGATGTTATTAATTTGATTGTAGATTCCCAAAAGATACAATCAGTTCTAGAGAAAGGTTAAATACCAACTCTTTTATTATGATGTGTTTGATAACCTCACCAATCTGTACATATGTTCTAGATTACTTGTGTTTATTATCAGTCTTTAGGATATGTTTGTTATGATCAGTGTCATAGAAGTCATGTCAAAATTCATATTGACTAGCATATGAAAGTATCTGGTCTAAAAATTGAGAGGAAGTTGTTGAATAAGATGTTGAGTTGGGTTTCTTGTTTCTGTCATGTTAGACTAGTGCTTAGAAAAGTATTGTTACGAGGTAGTAGACTTTCAGCCCCTTTGTTAACAATGTCAATCTATTACTATCTTCATACCTATACCTTGACAACATTATAATTCTCATTATGTACGTATGAAGTATATTTGTTAGTAATTGAAGTGGTTTGATTGGATCATGTCTAAGCTAATTTAACCAATATTTAAGAGGCATTGACAAAAAGTCAATCTTAATGTAAAGACATAATCTTTTCTGCATCTTTGTCACAAGCTGTTGAATTCCTGGCATAAAAACTTATCAAATTGCTGCATTCCGTATTACAAGAGAGTTGGCTTATTTTATTATTATTATACAACATATTTACATTGCACTAATACATGTATGTCACAAAGTTAGTCATTTCTGGACATTGTAAAGAAGGTGAGAGCCAAAGTACCTACTTGCCTTCATGACAGGAAGCACATAATTTGTATTTTTTCATGAAATGCAATACCTTATTCATCTGGCTTAGAACAATAAATGCTTGCTTGCGTTTTCTTAGAAAATTTTCTGCTTATACAAACTCATTAGATTCCTACCAAAATCCACTATCTTGAATATTTATTCATAATTCAATATACATGATATATATCATGAATATTGGGTGGTCTTCTATGAGATAAAATAGAATGAAAAAACAACTTCTCAAAACATTAGTTATTATGAATAAATACTGGGTATTTTTCAACTACATTTGAGACTCTATTTCGAGTACATCAAAGACTAGTCATAGTTATTATGATATAACCTTGCATTCAATGGATATCAACTCAAAATAAAAAAAGTGCATAGAAAAGGTCAGGGTAGATTGTCAAAGTTCAGGCTTTGATCTTGTGCTATTTTATTTAGTTTCACAATAATGAGGAAATTTGAGATTTGTTTTTTTAAACTTTTAAAATATGAAACAAGGTCTGAAGTTGTCATTGCAGTATTATAAAAGATAAATTTCTCATCCAAAAATCAGCAATATATGATTGTTAAGTTTTTCACGACACTTATAAATACCTTAGATTTATTACATGTTTGACACCAGATAGCAATTAGCCTCTATTTCTTGCATACTTATATATGATATATCATTTATTATTTCTAATATTCTTGAGAGTCAGTACACATTTGACAAATCATTATCTCAGAAACAGATTTTATTTAGCTTAGCTTATGAGTAGTAGTGTAGCAGCTCACAGTTACTATTAGTGCCTTAAAGCCTTGAATGTCTAGAATTCTTTTGTTTGAAAGGGTCTCTGACTTTTCTTGAGATTCTTCCATATATATAAAGACATCATAGAAAGTAACCTTTCTAGTTTGACGTATTCAGCTGTAATTGATGGGATCATACGATTTTCGTGCAGTTCTCTTAAAGAGGAAAACTATAGAAATTTCAGTTTCCTCTAACCATATATTTCAGATTTTCTATTGAGGTTGATTAAATTTTACCTTTTTATTATTTAACAAGATTTGTTGGATTCAGATAACGATTCACGAAGTGGAAATGTTGAATGTGAGAGAATGTTAAATAAGGGAGAGTCATACTAGGAATGGATTAACCGTGATGACTATATTAGTATGTAATTAGAAGATTTATATAGTTGGTAGAAACGGCTGACTGCCTTCTCCTCTACTGTATATCATCAAATAAAGTTGGTAGTGAAAAGAAAGTGTTTCACTCTATTTAGATTAACTTATGTATGTATTAGTCATAACATACTAATAGTAGGCTAAAGAGATAAGTTAGAAAAAACGTTACTGGTTTATTAGTTAAACAGGTTCCTTAGATATATCTTCTACAACACTTGTTAGTGATACATAGTCTTTGATATTAAAGGTTTACATGCTTTGATTTGGACTTCAAACACTTGACTGCACTGATCAAGCCTTTGTTAGACTGCAAGAAGTCTAAGCTTAAGATTTACATGTGCTTGTTTTGAGTAAAAATAACACTTTAAGTAACATGCATGTCCTGCTGTATTTTGTAACTTATGGAAGTGGGAAATTTCGTACTAACAGTTGGAATAACCATTGAATACTATGCATTCCAGAGAGAAATATACCTAATACCATTTGCATAAAAATGATATCACATAATTCAGATTGGTTGTCCAACTTTGATATATTTCACAACTCATCAAACGTTGAAAACTCTTAATAAATAGAAAAAATGTTATTATTTACATCAGGAATATATTTTTATATTTCCCACCATTACACACAAGTAAAATGTATTGTATTACATGTACATGTACATACATGTACAGTTTTACATATGTATAACATTTACATGCTCAAAAGGGAACACTTTTTGTTGCATACACATGAACAAAGCTTACAATTTCACCAAGAAATTTTCCTTAATAGCGTTGACTAATATATTCATCAAAATATTATAGAAATTCACAAGGTTAAAATAGTGCTCAATACATCAATTGTAGAACATAATATATAGAATTATTTAAATATTAATATTTCTATTTCTCTAATAAATAGTAAATAATGTATACTGATGAAAGATTATCAGAATGATATACTGATGAATGATTATAAGGAGTATACTGATGAATGATTGAAGAAGTATACTGATGAATGATTATAAAAAGTATACGGATGAATGATTATAAAAAGTATACTGATGAATGATTATAAGAAGTGTACTGATGAATGATTATAAAAAGTATACTGATGAATGATTATAAGAATTGTACTGATGAATGAGTATACTGATGAATGATTATAAGAATTGTACTGATGAATGATTATCAGAAGGATCTCCATATGAGAGATCTTTATGTTAGAACATTAGTATGAAGATCATCAATGAAGATTTCATTTCATCCAGGATAGATTCAACTTAATGGAAATTGCTTGGAGTTGCTGATTTGACAAGGGAGATGCAAGCCTCTTAAAATAGGGTGCAGACTAGCTTAATGGAGGGACAACCGTTAAGGATGATACTAAGCATGCAGCAGATTTATGAAAGCACAGAGACAAGAGCCTCCAGCATATGAAAGGATTTCACACAAGGAAATATAATTCTGTGCTTTCTAAAACATATTTTAGGAGAAAATGTAATTATAGTTATATTACAAACCATGGGGCTGCCACTGGCTGATGGACTTGGTGTCTTGTGATTACTTGAATGCTTTTTATTTTCTCTGATCTAGACTTGATGACTGGGGGAGCCTTTTTGTCATCGGTCACTTTTGGCATGACTGTCGGTTATGACCAGCATTTAGGGCCAAATCAACAGCCCTGATTTGCACATATTATAGTCTTATTCAAAGTAGAGACAAATTTTTCTTAGGTGTTTTAAGTGTGTATGTATATTGCATTGGTAAAGATTATATTGTTTGAAGGTAAATTGAAGGTATTATCTTGATGAAAAGGCTCCAAGTGTTCATTAGTAATTCAATGAATGTGTGAAATTTGAATGACGTCAAGCACCTGACCTACATGTGATTTATCTTAAACCTGTGTTGATATTCATGAACAATTTAAAGTATTTATGCTATTTGAATATGCATATCCATGTGCCATTGACATCACATGGTGAATTAAATGATATTAAATTTCTCAAACATTGTTAGCCACTGTGTTTTACGTGGCATATCTTCTAAAACTACTGTAATTCTAATTTAATGAACAGCATAACCTTAACCTGCAGTGTAGGTGCATATTCAAGACAGTTACCACGACTGTAAATGTATCTGAAGATAAGCTGAAAGTAAATGCTTTCCCTTTCTTTCTCTTAAGAGATCCATGTACTTGGAATAAATCAGTCGATTATTCAATCCAAATCCAATCAATCAAAGGATTCATCAATTTATCTGCAAGATTGATCAAACCATTCAAAAGATTCATCAATTTATCTGAAAGATTGATCAAACCATTCACAAGATTCATCAATTTATCTCTAAAATTGATCAAACATTCAAAAGGTTCATCAATTTATCTCTAAAATTGATCAAACATTCAAAAGGTTCATCAATTTATCTGAAAGATTGATCAAACCATTCAAAAGATTCATCAATTTATCTGAAAGATTGATCAAACATTCAAAAGATTCATCATTCTATCTGAAAGATTGATCAAACCATTCACAAGATTCATCAATTTATCTCTAAAATTGATCAAACATTCAAAAGGTTCATCAATTTATCTGAAAGATTGATCAAACCATTCAAAAGATTCATCAATTTATCTGAAAGATTGATCAAACATTCAAAAGATTCATCATTCTATCTGAAAGATTGATCAAACCATTCAAAAGATTATTCAATTACCGTATATTTCCGTGTATAATGCGCAGGTTTTTGCCATAAAATGGGCCCAACTAAGAGGGGGTGCGCACTATATACGGGTAAATAAATTTGGAGTATTTTTTCCCAACGAGAATGCCGCAAGTTGATGTTAAGGATCCGCCATTTTGTCTTCCCTCATCAACATTCGCGGTAAAATTGATTTGTGTAAAAGATTGAATTATGATTGTAATAACGGCACAATATGATTATTATCTTATAAATTAAATAAGTATTGTTAAATATTTGAACAAAACTAAAATGATTCAAGTTAATAACTTTGTTATTAACATGGGAAAATTTACGTGAAGACGAGAGGTACCAAAAATAATGTTCACGGGCCAAGCATTTTGGATGGCTTTTATAGTAGGAACAATTGATTGTCATGCTTGATGACATGCCTCAATACGTAATCGAGTCTTGCCTGAATATAAATACGGTTACCAGAATAACTGGGTTTTAATAGAATCCATTGTTTTCCTAATTATTCATCAGATATGATACACAAGGTTCACGTCGTCAATTTTTTCATTTCCGTTGAGAGGCAATACTAGTCGATAAATCTATGCGGGGGGTAAAAGCAGACGATAAAAATAAACTATTGAGCGAATCGTGTCACTCCAGCGATGATTAAAGACTTAATTAAGAAAGACAATGATATTTATTTACGTTAAACAAACGAAACAATCACAATTAAGTATTCACACAAAAGGAACTGACGCAATATCATCCTCGGTACCGTCCATAGCATTAAAAAAAACAGAATCAGGTGAGTACCGTAATTGAATAGCGCGGTATCTCAGTAAAGTCGTGTATCGATTAGTATTATAATCAAATATTCACACAAAATGAACTGACGCAATATCATGATTATTATTCGCATTATGATTACAAGTATAATGGGGCCTATTAGTCTTACACCAAGCCAGTTACCGTTAGCCCTTTGAATTTCTGTCAATATCTTCTTCAATACGTCTAAGTTTACCGGTTAATTGCACATTTTTATTCCAATAGAATATCATCCTCGGTACCGTAATTTAATAGCATGATACATGATTTCTAAATAACACTCAATAATACCATTACGAGAGATTAGAAGCAATAAATACGGGATTAAAATGGATTTTATTATAAAAATAAATAGTAGAAACGTAAGTTGCAGTGGAACATTGTTTATTATAAAAAAAAACTATGAGTGGTGACTTACGTATTACAACTATTTCCCGATATTGGTGTCTATGAAATGCCAACTTAAAGTCGTATTTTTGCCGGGAAAAGGGGTGCGCACTATACATGGGTAAATGAATTTTCCCCGATTTCGCGGAGGCAAGGAAGGGGTGCGCATTATACATGCCTGCGCACTATATTCGGAATTATACGGTAATCTCAAAGATTGATCAAACCATTCAAAAGATTCATCAATTTATCTGAAATATTGATCAAACATTCAAAAGATTCATCAATTTATCTGAAAGATTGATCAAACCATTCAAAAGATTCATTAATATATCTGAAAGATTGATCAAACCATTCAAAAAGATTCATCAATTTATCTGAAAGATTGATTAAATTAGTCTGTTATTTAACAAAAGTAATGCTTGATACCTACCTACCTAAAACCTAACCTAAAACTTATCGATTGCCAGAACAAATCAGTTGGTTGCTAGATCATAACAAATCTGTTCTTGATCATTCCAAATCTGTTGGATCATACCAAATCTGTTCTTGATCATACCAGATCTGTTCTTGATCAACCAGATCTTTTCTTGATCATACTAAATCTGTTCTTGATCAATTTGATCATTACAAATGTGACGTCGGATCATATCACATCAATCAAATGTTTGATGATCAAGTTGTGCAACCACATCATTTTGTGACTTTATCAGATCAGTAAGTTCTGAACAGGTTATAATGACATATGATTAGAGAATGTATGAAACTATTCAAGTTATTTGTCTAATAAGATGATTACTGATAAAAAATGTTAAGTCTAACATGTAAAAATATGATTATTTGTTTTATCAGAGTCTGGTAATGGCTGTGTTATTTACCTAATGTCTACTGTCATATGTCACGCTTTATCAATCATGACGTCATATCTATTGTGAAAAGTCTCTTATCAGGCTTTTAAAACATAAATATACTGTATACACATTTTGATATTGTATGCTTTAACCTTGATATTACTTGACTTCGTAAATATTGGCCCTTCCTGGGTGGCATAATTGTAAATTTGCTTTTTGCAAGATACTGCACAATATACAGTTTACAAAATGAAGGGGTTTTGTTTCAATGTTATCATGTTTAAGTTTCATCAAAAGTTAATTGAAAAATGTAGTTTTCAAGTAAGCTGCCTGAAGAATTTTTTTTAAAGAAATCATATAGAAACAAGATATAATACTGATTTTAATGTTCAAGTGTTAAAAGTAAGATTTATTGCTCATACCTACATAAACATAATGCAAGTCTTCTAATTCTAATTATCGATTATGTGGACACTCTAGAGGTGAAGCTAACAACAAAAGCATGGATCGCATGTCCTGTTTTGTCTTTTACTATGAGTGATTTAGAGAGACTTAAGTGATTGAGACTATGATCGGTCTATTATATATATTAGAACATGATAAAGATTAGGTGTAACATAAGTGTAATATAGTAATATGAAAGTTGATATAAGTCTATATAGGTTAAACTAATAAATACCTATATACTATTGATATTCAAATCATTGTATTCTACAATCATATAAATATTATATCAATATTGAACTAGTGGTGGCAAAGATATGCCTTCTTTCCACTTGTTTTATTATCAAATTGAAACAACCATGTTTTACATACACATTATGGTAAGTAATGTAATTTATGTCTTACCCTGATTATTAAATTTATTTTGAGCGTAGAAGTGGAAGAATCGGTGTAATAGCAGAAGTTCCTGCAAAATCCATCAATCGCTCTCTGTATCTGGCTGCTTAAACATCGCAGCAATAGTCCCTCAGAGAAATTTCTGTTGATCTTTTCTACAGAGAGATATTCAAGAGGTTCAACATAGTTGCCTAGCCCTAGGCTTTGTCCGTCTGGAGGGTTGAGTGACATAAAAGCTATTATTAGATGGTCTTTGGTCATGGTTATATTTCAAGCAAGAACTTGAGCTGAGTTTATATAAAGATCCCTAGGATCAAGGTGGTTACCTTGATCATGATGACAACCCAATAGTGGAATGTCTACATAGGAGAAGGTAGATAACCCTTGGACCGGGATTCAAAGCTTAAAAATCAAAAAAGTTTTAAACACAATAATGTAGAGTAAGATGTTAACCACGAAAATATATAACAAGAAGGAGGTCATAGGCAGGAAATTAACAGAGGTAAATAATATTGTCTTCGTGTTTTTGGATATATTTACCCTCAGTTTCTAAATGCCATTCTCATCTGATGCATATAAATAGTTTAAAAAAATAATTTACAATGCCTTTCATATTACAATATAAATATATTATAGGATTAAAAATCAATGTTTTGGATTAATCATTAATTAATGCTATATAACCATCAAAGGTTCATTAACATTGTTGTGATAGGTAAATTATACTTACCCTATCTGAGTAGGTGGTCTTAACTATGGTAAGAATGTTATGATATTATATTGAAGTTTATCAGTAATGTTTTAACAGTAAACTTATCAGTAAAAGTAAATACTATATTATTGTACTGATTGAAAGATGTGGACAAGAATGATCATCTGAGAAGGCAGGTTAAGCTGTCCTGATGAGGTTTTTGTATCCAATACACATGTGCTAAGTGCTTGTATGAGATGTGCTTATGTCAAATTAAAATATTGATTAACATCTCATAACTTTGTATTTTTCAAAAACCTGAAATGATTCAATTAATACTGAGAGAATTTGCCAGAAGATTCTTTATATCTTCAACATTATAGTTATAGACGTAATTGACCTTTATGACCTTTTAGACTACTGTATCTCAAAGCCATCCTACTGTGACTATAATAGAAAATATTTCTGCCATGTGTAATTAATAATGAGTTAATTGTAAACATCATTAGAATGATAATAACCACATTTGTCTTAAGAATCATAACTATCAAATAATCATGTCATATAATGCAATCACACGAGAATGCAACTGAACTAGTTGCTAGAATCAGGATACCAGGATAATAAGGAAACATTATTAAAGATGTGACCATGCCAAACTACTTTTCTATACCAAAGTATGATGAATTATGATGTCATTCGATTGTTATTTCTATGACATAAAAATGAGACTTTGAAATAAGTTCGCTTGAAATGTAAATATCATTCCTGTTTTGGGTGTTGTCTCAAAAGTATTCCACATCAATTTTCTACTCTGAGAATATTTTTATAAACAAAAACAGTGGAACCATGATAAAAGTGGGGAAGATATTTGAGAATTCCTGCTGCTTTTTATGCTATGGTTGTTGATTTAGTTTAAAGAAGCCTAGTATTACTTTCAAAACCAACATAACAAGTTTTCGAGATGCAGTTTATAATTCCCATCCAAGAAATGTTTTATATCTTGCCATGTGCTTCCATGATAAGTTTTGAAATTCAGACTTCTTTACCTTTCTCCTCAAAATTTTGCCAAAAAATTTCCAATTTGTCACATTAAATCCTGGCCAATACCTTGTTTCTGTTCAAAAATTCAAAAGATCATGACCATGAAAATCTTGAACCGGTCAAATTGAAAGTAAACCACTACATTTTTTCAACTTCTGCTTGACTGTCACTGCACACCACTATTTTTAGAAATAACCTTCCGCCAATTAAATTTCTCATTATCTGAGACACCAAATTCCAAATTAAGACCAAAAATTAGTCAAAAATGAACACGCACTAATGCCCTGGAGGGAGAAAGATAAATAGCATAGATTACGATCATCATGTTTTAGTGGACTGAGTCCTATATATTTTTCAAGCATTGGTACAGTACAGATAGATCATTGTATATTAAATCACTAAAGATCATATATCTGTAAATTGCCTTTAATGCCTCTCATTAAAGATTGTGTTTCATGGGTGTAGCAAATGTATCATAATTTATTTATTTATTTTAAATTAAATTTTCAAAGTATTTGTCCAAAATAACTTAGTTATTTATATCAAAAACCTGTTTAATCTTGCACTGTTTCTTTACTATAGTGAAAATTTAATAATTTTCTGAGAAGCGCAATTCAAATTCAAACGAGTGTTGAGGTTGGTTTCAATATGAAATATTATTAAGATGATTTTAATTTCCACCTTCAATTTGCATTGCAACAGAACAGCAGATGATTATCCTGTTACCCATATGAAGTTGACAACAATTATGTTCAAGATCTTTTCTAAATAAATTGAAATTTTGAAACATTTTTTATTTGAAATACAAATAACTGAAGTAAGCAGGATCAGCTGATTATTTGGCACTGTTTAAGTAACACGTGTGTCTGTTAAATCTTCAATATTGTATATCTTATAACTGAAAAAGGACCTTGAAACAGTGTATAGGATTCTAAATAACAACTTGACTTTTATTATTTCATTATATTTAATTTTGGATTAAAAACATCCACAGGTGCTCTATCTTGATTTAGTGGTTTTTGGAAGAAAGGAATTCATTAGGCTGGAGCCAAATTTTATCATTTTTAAGGTGAAACGGGTATGAAATTAAATCGCACAAATATTTCACACTTTTTGGGTATTTAAAAAATTTCACTGGTGAATTGTATTGGGATGAAAAGTTTCTACCAAGTGTAAGTAAGATTCATCAGTTATAAAGATTATTTGAAAAGTTTAGCCATGCATAGCCTGTTATCACCTTTCTCTGTTACCTTAAAACCACCTTGATCCAAATGAGATTACATGTATTTATTTATAGTCTGTATAAGTTACAATAGAATATCTTCTTGTATATCATTTAGTTAAGCTACAGTTTACTGTTCCATACACCAACACTCCTTTTGTTGATCTGTTAATCTGTCATTCTCATAATCAACAGTTTCGAAGGTTGTCGGTTTGAAGAAAGGTAGACAGGCATTGGGTTGGGTGGTATTAGGGGTAAAAGGTTAGGTATTAAGGTTTAAAAGGGTTCGGTGGTATTAGGGATAAAAGGTTAGGTACTAGGTGGTAAAAGGTTAGGTACTATGGGGTAAAAGGTTAGGTACTAGGTGGTAAAAGGTTAGGTACTATGGGGTAAAACGTTGGGTACCATGGGGTAAAAAGTTAGGAATCAATTTATACATTGACTTAGTTTTGTAAGTTTTCAAGATTTGAAGGATTCTGTTACTTTGTGACAGCAGGTAAGTTCGCTGATGAATATATATACGTATTGACCGTTCTTGCAATGAGAACTAAAATTCTATGTTTATGCTAAGACGCAGTATCACTGTGTTGTGTGAAATGGTAAAATATACATCAGCAACCTGTATCAAATGGAAATAAATTTAAATAACAGTTATTTCCTATCCTTTATTGCATGTGTTTCACTTTTAAAAAAGCGCGTTATTTGACAATGTTAGATTTAATGGATTATATTCTGAATTGCCTGTGATGGCTTTCACCATTATACTTTGAATGATAAAATTTCATATTATTCAGTGCTTGAAAGTTATCATGTATTGTATATTTGCATGATCTACAATGGTTAAGTGACCCATTGAAATGTGAATTTTGCTTAGACATGTAATACTATCACATACACTGCAAAATATATCAATATTTCAAACAAGTAGTTACACGACCTTCCCACTCCTCCAATTTTTTCATTCAATGTTTTTTACTTTATGTACATGTATTTTGTGTCAAGTAGCTAGTCAAAAGTGACAAAGCTGTGTTAAATAGGTCCTCTATCACAGCATTTAACCATCTATTATAAACTTCACAGCAAGTCTCTATTTCCTCTGTGAACCATGTACAGTACAGGTATACTTCGTCGAGGCCTGTCGAACTGACTAATTGGGCAGGATATTGAATAAGAGTCTAGGTAAGAAGAGGTGTAATAGGTATGCCTCTGTAGACAATAGACAGTGTTTGTATGGAGTGACAATGTAAGGACTATCCTGTTTCAGGTGGAATGTTATCAGTTTATTGAGGATAATGATAGACCTGTATGAAGTATGTCTTTTATCCGCTGATGCTGGCTTCAAGAGCCACTACTTTTGCATTAAATTTTTTGACTGGCCTTGGGTAATAAGAAAGTGAAATGAAATGAATGGAGTTTTACGTCCTTCTCTTCTGCACCTTATGGGCTACTGAAGATGTCCACTGCACGCAGTGTGCACTGAGAGAATTTTGCCAAGATAGCAGCATTAGCCTACTCTTCTTACAATTTCCAAATGGGCCTTGGGTGACATTAAAGACTGTGTGGTAGAAAATATCAGAACAAAAAGGGACATAAAGTGATTCTTGGAAATTTTAAAGAAAAAAAAAAAAACTATTATTCACAAGAATAACAATTAAGGTTCGCAATTATTCCTTCTACCAGCTGGTCCTTGGCCAAACCACTAGCAAGTTGTCTTTCCTTTTTTATCTGTTCCAATTTACAGCTGAGTCAATGGACTGGAATAATGAAATAAAAAAAAAGTCACCAGAATTTCACATGCTGACTGAGATTAGAAGCCATGACAACCATTTAATTATGACATCTTTCAAGCTCTTACCATATGTTCTATAAACCATCCATAAAAATTTATCAAACTATTATATTCATGTTTTTATTGACCATATGGCCATTGTTTCTTGTTTCGGTTAATAAAAGGGTGTTGTTTATTGGTTATGAAAAGCAGTTGAAACTTCAAAGTCTGAGGCATGACTGGTTTACAAATATTCAAAAACTACTCATTTTCAACTCCCCTTGTCTAAAACTTGATATTTTGTTCGAATCATTCTCAAGTATTTTCATTATTATTTTTTGTCAATTTGATCTTTTAAATGTATAAATACCTTGTGAGTATTTTGTTATTTTAACAAACATAAATTTACAATTTCGTCACAGCTCTGTAGATTTATAATGAAGAAAAAAATCCTCAGGCTATATAAGCTAATAGTCAACAGTTTGAAATTTGTTCATTTCAATAGAAAGATGCAAGGAGAAGGCCTGTTTGTGAAATTTAAAATAAACAATTTATTGAAATTTCCTTTCATAAGAAAATGATTTGAAATGATTCTATTTCCTATCTACAATAAAGTATAAAATTCTGATATGATTTTCTAAATTTAATCTTATGTTCCAGATATAGAACCTTAATCAGGACAGTTGGATTTTTTAATGGTATAGGATTTAAGGCAAAAGTGCAGTTGTAATGAGATACTAGAAAAAACAATTACTCACATGAAACCCCACATGAGTAAATTGGACCAAATATCACATAGGCCTATCATTATTACATATCTCCATTGTTGTTCAGTTTTGTATCTAACTAAATTAGTTTTGTTAACTCAGTCTGGTAACTGAAATAATTTGTGAATTTTACATCTGAAATCCTTTAAGAAAACAGCTAACATGGTGTACAATTATCAATAAAAATTATACACACGTAAAATCAAGTGAAATTATTCAAGCATATATTTTATTACTTTATAACATAGATATAAATTTGTTATTTCAATTAAAGTTGAATGGAAATTGATGTATAGAGAAATATTAGTCATCAAAAATATCTGGTTTTGTGTGTGTAATGAATAGGTTTTTTTAGACCATATATGAAAATTTGTTAGCTCAATATTTTGAAAAACTTTTTAACGCAGCTGTAGAACTGTGTGACCAAAAGAAAGTTCCCTCAACAACTTTTCAATTTAGTTAACAACTGATAAGCGATAGACTACCTTCATTACATGACCACATTCATAACAACCAGCGTATTACATGTAAATAATCACCACCTTCATTACATGAACACCTTCATTACACGTCATTACATGACCACATTCATTACAACCAGCAAGTTACATGTAAATATGACCACCTTCATAACATTTGACCACATTCATTACAACCAGCGTATTACATGTAAATATGACCACCTTCATTACATGACCACCTTCATTACATGTCACCACATTCATTACAACCAGCGTATTACATGTAAATATGACCATCTTCATTACATGACCACATTCATTACAACCAGCATATTACATGTAAATATGACAAGTTTGCTTACATGACCACATTCATTACAACCAGCAACAATACATGCTTTCCCATATAGGTGAAATTTAACTAGATTATTGTTTATTGGCAATTTGCTAATCATCATGTCAAGATTAATACAAAACAAAGCTGTTCCAGAACTCTTCTAAGAGGCCATACACCTTCATTAAGAGATTGTTTTATGCCCTTGAGTGACCACTTAATTCAGTTTCTACTATATGATATCTCTGTGTGTAGCTACATGAAATAAAATACAAGATAGCCTAGAATTAGATGATGAAAGTTAATTAAGTTATTTTATATTTTTCAGATCGGTTACAAGTATTATTATATAAAGATGTCAAAGAAGCCATTAAAGATGGCTGTAAACCAAAATCCTGTTTTCCTATTGAACATTTCTATGGTCTCCAGTCTGGGTTTACCTATGAGAAGGAAAACAACATCATGGCTATCATCTGTCAAAAACAAATCACATTATTCTCTTTTGAAAATCGGGAAGACTTGATCCAATTTGAAATCAAGATCAGAAGAAGTTTAGGGGAAGGTAAGTTGTTTTGAAACTACATTGGTGAGGCTGTAGATAATTGAACCCTCAAACTATAACGTTGATCTTACGTCAGAAATAACAGACCCAGTCTAATAAAAATATAGACCTCACTTTCGCTCTTATTTTATTAGTTCGTTTCGAATGTTTTTATTAGCTATTGGCTTTGTACGTAACCACAACCATTAAGGTCTAATACTGCCCTTCAATACGGACTGTTTAAACGACCTTTGACCTAACTGTAGTGGTTATGTACAAAGCCAATAGCTAATTAAAACATACGAAACGAAACTAATAAAATACGAACGAAAGTTAGGTCTATATTTAAATTAGACTGTAACAGACCCGAACATTAGACTACCGGTAAATCAATTGTATGACATCATAGATCATGATATTTTCCAGTATAGAAAAGTAATTCCGCGAGGCCATGCCTTTAAAATGTTTCCTAATTTTCCTGATTCTGGTAACTAGGTCAGACAGGTTTTTGTATTGATAAGTGGGCTCATGATAATCAAGTCCAACTTGTGCAGAAAAACATACTAGTAAACCACAGATACTGGTAGTACTGGTAAATTGAAATGATATTATCAGAAAATTGGTTTTGTAAGATTTCTTTATTATATTAATGTATTTTTAAGCTTTTAGAAGAGGAAGCATTTTATCAACTGGAGTATCATTGTAGACAATCTTAATTTAAACCATACTGAAACACTTTAACAAATTCTACGTCAATTTTATTACCAACAGAACTGTCTTTATATCATTAGTCCAAATATTAACTGTAATTGATAAACACAACCTAAATATAACTCTTTCTTTGTTAATATATCTCAGTCTATATTTAACCCTATCTCTGAAACAATTTTTAAAAGAAAATACAACAAATTGAGAAATTTGTTTTGGAAGCTATGGACTTGAAACTCGTGCTCTTGAATCATGAAGATTTAAGCTTTAGATGCATTGTCTATGCATAGACTATGCCCCATGTAGCCATCCTTATGTTATTCACTTTGCTGTGAATACCCTTGTACGTCTTTGGTCAACTTAACTTGTAAAACATGAACTGGAACCAGAACACTTTATACAGTGAAACCCCCTTAACCGACCTGTGATATATGCCAGTTTGGAGGGGTTGCCGCTTTACCCGCAGTAGTGATAACATGCGGTAGCACGTGTTGTATTCATCTTTCAGATGAAGTTCAATTAATACAAATTCAGATGCTGGTTTATGGAGACAGATTAACTATAGATTAACTATTTTGGGACTGCATTTCGATGCCGAATTACAGATTAGAGGGGGGTGCCAGTTTACTGGTTTATCTATTGTGTATTAATTAGTGATTTGGTCATGACTTTTCAAATATGCCGGTTTATAGAGGATAGGGTTTGGAGGGGTTTTACTTTATTAGATATCCACAATTTGTTTTGCAAAGCTATAAAAGTACATGTGTTGCTAAAAATATAAAATAATATAAGAATAAAATATGTTTGGCTTCTTTAATTATTATCACATTACAAATTGAACAGGTGGATATTTTGTTTTGATGATGTCTTATTTACACATGGAATTTTTATGAGTGGATTATGACTATGTCAAAACCTGTTTTACCTTTAATGTTTATAGGTAAAATATTATATAGATTTGATTGTAAATTCTTTATATGAAACACCTGTCTGAAGTTTGATTCTACTACTGTAGTATAAATAACATTGTTTTGTTTTTAAACCATGATTGTGTTTTGAATACTTGCAACTACAATTCACATCTCAAAATATCGGAAATATAACATTCAAAATAATATTAGTTATTAATACACTCACTCCAAAATTCTGATGGGGAAACGGAATGCTGAGTAGAGAAAATCTATTAACTGATTAGCTAAATGCAATTCCTCTCAAAATGATTCTAAAGAATGATTAAAGCTGGAATCACATGACTACTGTATATTGTGCAAATCTTAGCTATATTCTAAGCAAATCCAAAATCTTACATGTGTCGTCTAACACAACTCAGAAGTTTCTAGGAACTTCTTCACTCTTACCACAACTCATAACTTTTAATTATTTCACATGTTTTAACCAAAATATAAAAATCAAATGAAGAGAAAGCAAAGGCATCAGTTAGATATTGACAGTGCAGTAAGCTAATTAGTGGAAATCTCCTATCAACATCTTTTCATCTATGAATCATGTAAAGACTTGCAATTTTCACATCACAAGATAGTGCTATGTGCTTTAACTTCAGGTGTAGATTTTTAATGAAGATATTTGCATTTGGTTTTTAAGTAGTATTTCATCTTTAATTGCACCTGCTATCTTCAGATTCCATTTTGATGTTTAGACATAAAGGTATATATCAGTAGTGAAGGAAAACATGCAAACTAATTACTCAGTAAGAAGTAAACAAAATATTTTGATTTAACACCTTCAGAATTTGAAAAAATTATGAGGATAGCAAATTCTACCAACTTGAACTTGGTCAAACCTTTAGGCATCGATCTATTCCGCATTATCTGTACTTATTAACAAAACAGAATATTAAGGAGAGATAACTTATTCAAGGTGTTCAATTGTTTATCAAGATTAGAACTCATGACCTAGAAATAAAATGAAACGAAATGTACTCTTTTTGTAAAAGCAATTATTGAGGGATCTCCTATAGGTATATTATGATTAACATCTAAGAGATTTATCCCTCTGTAATCTGCTGTTGGACTGATAAGTTCATCTAGATTCCATCACACTAGTCATGTTCAATTTGCCACTGGAGATGTTTTAAAGCAGCTGTTCTTGTCATTTATAGTCTGAATCTGATATCAAACTGTTGAATCATTCTATATAGTATAAGGCACTGCTTTGTGACTGGGTAACTAAATTTGGTTTCGCCAAATGTTGATATGAAATTTTGTTGCTGCTACTTGTTTTGAAATAGTATATCAGGAATATCAAATTTACATACCAAATGTCATAAACAATCTCAAACACTTTTCAAATTTTGTACTTCATTTTATATTCTCTTATTTTACATCTATCAGGGAATAGGGACATTTGAATATGTATTTCGTATGTGTAAGTTCTTAAATTTTCATTCTACACGTTAGTAAAGCTCAATTTCTCGTGCAATTCAACTCTACCTCATACATGTAGTTCAGATTATTATTCCACATCTTCAAACCATATATGGACATTTAAAAGCCTGGGTAATTCAAAGAAATTATTCCACGGGAAACTTTAGACTCTATTTTCTTTCACATGAACATGCAATAGGTAATCAAAAAATATACTAAAGCGTCATCTCTACTTTCAATTGACATAAGTATTAGCCATCAAATTATATATATGAACTAAATGAAACAACGTTTACGAGCAAGCAAAGCATCAGTTGGTCAAGACACTATTGAGATCTGTGACGCATCTGAAAAGAGCTGATCTTTTGCTCTGCACAGCTAGTTGGTCTTGCATTAAGGGTTTCCATTATTATTTCAGAACATCAGTTTCCAGTCAGAGTTCATAAAATGCCATCTCATAGTAAATTACCACAAGACCTCATCAGAATGCATATACAGGGCCAGAAATTCTGTCTTACATCCAATGTACCTCCGAAGATATTACAATGTTGGCAGATCTCAGACCTGAGAAGATTTGGTACAGTAGAGGGTAAATTTCTATTTGAAGGTGGATCTCGATGTAACAAAGGTAAGTACAGTGAAGCCCTGTTTAACCAGTTGCTATCTGGAAATCCCTATTTCAACACACTATTTACTAGCAACAGAATAGTTATTATGTAAAATACCTAAATTATGTGTATTTGTTTGTTTAGACAGGGTTTGTTATTCAGATGGCCAATTCTTGGATGAAAATATAATCTAAATTTGATGAAATAGGGTAGCGTGATTGGTTAAATAGGGTAGTGTGATTGGTTAAATAGGGTAGCGTGGTTGGTTTCATCTGAATTTAAATAATATTTTATTAATGACCCATCAGTAGACTTAAAATTTAGACATCGGTTGTAAATGACATGGCCATTTCTTCTTAGTCTTGTATGAAGATAAAACAGACTGTATTACATACAATAACCTGATTGGTTTATTTATCTGAATCTAAAGACAGTTTTAGTAAGGAAACCAAATAGACAAATAGAAAAAGTGAACAACCAAAATTACTAAATAGATTTATATCCATTCACAAGAGTGTTTGATGTTTCTGTGTGCTTATAGAAATTTGTCTCCATGTTCTCTTTGTTATTTTTAATAGGAGCTGGTCTCCATGCCTTGATATCAGAACAAATAGAAGATATAGGTGAAATTATTAGATTAGCTGCTATGGGAAGAACCAGCAGTTGTCAGCGAATGGCTGATAAAAGAGGTAAGTAGTAGATAAAAGACTATTTCAAGTTGACATTGACAACAAATTTCCGCCACCTGGAACTCCACCACAAATTATATTTGTGCATTATTGACACATGTTTTAAATAAATTTAACTTGATATCACTTGTAGGCCTACAACTAAATGAAATATTTTAATTTTAGAATAGATATTCAATGTCAACTTGATCAGATTTATTGCAACAAAACTTTTTTACATTCTCAGGATACAATTCAAAGATTTTGCATTCCACATGTTTGTGGTGAAAGGATTTTAGCTGATCAGTAGTGAATGTTAACTTGATATCACTTGTAGGCCTACAACTAAATGAAATATTTTAATTTTAGAATAGATATTCAATGTCAACTTGATCAGATTCATTGCAACAAAACTTTTTTACATTCTCAGGATACAATTCAAAGATTTTGCATTCCACATGTTTGTGGTGAAAGGATTTTAGCTGATCAGTAGTGAATGTTTTTCGAGAGAATATGAAAATCTTTTGGAGCCATAAACAGAATTTTCAATGTATTTCAATTGAAATTAGATTGCTCGAGGAGAATGATAGATTTTCTGCTGGTTATCCTCTGTACTTTGAAAGATGTTATTTCATTGTATATATATTGTATTCTTCAGATTCAAAATATGGTTTAATTCTTTAAAATTTGCATTAATAATAATGCAACCCATGACTTGCTTAACCTTGTCTTGCATCTAATAGATATTTTAAGGTTTGGCCAGCCTCATTTATTCCAGTGCTGGTTTATAATCAGATCACCATATCATACACTGAACATCTTTCAACTGTGAGGAAAGCCAGAGGAGCTCCATTACTTGTCCAATCTGATTTGTCAAGGATTTAGTTTATGTTTTAATGGTACATGAAGTGAAAACTACTGGCAAGTTTCAGATATGGTTCAAGTAATGGCACTCCAACAACCAGTTGTATGTCTAATGATTGTTGCATTTTCTGCATTGTTTATTAAATATTTTTAATCATGAAGAATTCTTATCATTGTAAATGATCATCTTCATAAACATCATTCTTAATCTGCATGATTAACTATCCAAAACTCATACTCATGAACTTTGAAGATGCTTTTTCTTGAAATATCACAAAGATTTGTATTGCTGGGCATTACTTTTTATCATTAATCCAGATTTTCAAAAGAAAGCATTTCCAAATTGTCTAATTTTCTGTTTGTTCCCCTCAATGTTTGCCATTAATCAAAACTTATGTGAAAGATTATGCCCTATAAAGGCTGAACAAGTTTGGTTTTCAAAAAGTAATTGTCTATTAGGTAGTATTTCTAATATTATTGTGTATCATGTTTCTCTCAGTAGAATTAGTCTTTTATTGTCTATCTTTTACCCTATTGTTGTAATGTTCATTTGAAATGTGTGTAACCGATTTTAGTTGCTTCCTGTTCTTGTAGTTTAGATAACTTTGTATGTTAATTGCAAGAGCAAGATCTGATTTCCATGTTTAGACCCATAAACAAATTTTGAACCTTTTAGTTTAGAGGTAATATTTATGATTCCTTTAGAATGATATATGGAAGAGACTCTTGTTTATGTAGTTGTTTAACACTAGTAGAACCACTTTGGAATATACCAGACCAACCTGCATGCATTATGTATATGTAGACCAGACATGATAACAGAAGATTTTGGCATGGTAGACATAACAGCAAGTCCTAATTTTGGAATTTGTTTTCTTTGATGCAGGATCCAAGTTCAGCGATGCCTTTGACTCTTTCCACACCTTCAGCAACATCTACAATAATAACCCTTTAAGGATGGAAGACCAGTCTAGTCCTAGTTGTAATGACAACCTCAATGAAACAGACGAAATGGGATTTCATAAACGTCACTCCATTAGTGTGATGGATTACAGAAGAATGGCAAGTCTGTCTGAGAAATTCAAACAAATGGGAATGGAAAATCTTGAAAGGCAAAGAATGATGGCAGCTTATGATATTCCTCCTAAACTTATACGAGAAGTTTTTAGACAGAACTCAGCCCCAAACAACAATACAAGGAAACCCAACACCAATCGTTACTCTGTCTCATGTTCTGAATTAAAATCGGGTAACAGTGATCTGTCTCGCTTGTTATCTGATAATCTGTCTCAATCATTTAATAATCATATTTATACCAATACACCCTCTGCAGATGCTAGTCCAGGCAATTTCAACCATAATTATCAAAAAAATAAACCTCTGACCATCAATCCATTATGTATTATTGAAGATGAAGCAAGGACTGCTTTTGATCGTTCCAAAAGGATGGAAGCAATGCAAAGACTTCAGAAACAAGAAAATGACCTCCATAAAGAAATTTCACTTTTGGATGAGATTCTTTTAGTCTGCAAGAAAGATGATCCTGTAGCTCAGATAGCTCGGGAAAAATTCAGTTTCTCTGAAAAAGCTTCTAGTCTTCCAAACAAATCCAAAAAAGAAACTGATACGTCAACAAAATCTGTTCACTCTTCCACGGAAAGTTTTCATAAAGCATCCTCAAGCCATACAGACTTAACCAAGGTGAAGAAGAGAACTAAAATTTCTGCTCCTCTACCCTATGTTAATCTGTCAGAGTTTGATATTGGTGAAGATAATGGACATGTTCATCTGAGTAAAGAAGGTTTAGTTACAGGAGCAAGTACCAGAAGTCTAAACAAATCTCCAGTACCTGGTACAGGAAGTCCAGCAAAACAGTCCAATGAGTCTTTAAATTCATCTCGGTCTTCTGATTACCACAATCAGCTTACTCCAGCATGGACCAGGGAACCAATTTATGCTAATGAACCTCCTCCAAGACCAGAAACTCCGCCACCAGAACTGCCACCAAAAGGACCAGCATTATTGCGAAAAAATAGACTCAGTCGAAACTCAACATCATTTTCAGCTAGTACACCCCCACCTATACCGCCCAGTAGAAATCGCAGCAGATCTCTAGGGTCACAAAGCAAAAATAGTGTTAACAGTACTAAGAATCAGTCATATGACCAAGTTATACCAGTACCAATACCAGTACCATCCAAACCAGTCGTGGAAGACACTTATTTGATGATGGGAGATTTCCCTTGTGAACCAAGAGAAAGAAAGAAGTCAATAACATACAATGATTCCCAGGATCAGCGAAGATTGTCTAAGGGCAATGCAGATGTAATGAGCTGCTACATGGATATGGCAGCTATGTTCCAAAAGGAACCCTCATCATCATCATCCTCATCATCGTTAAATAAAGAAGTTCGGAACAAAAGTCCCATCTATGATATAATTGATTGCCCAAAAGAAAAAGCTCCAACACCACCCATTAGAGAAAGCAATTATATGGTTATGGAGGCCAAAAACATTCGTAAAAGATCATTATCTGAAGAAAAACCAGTCAGTACTTCTTCAGTTTCATTGGAATCTGGTAGTCCAATAATCACAAAAAGAAACTCAGTCATACAGAAATTGCAAACACTACAGACTTATGTGAGTACTACAAAGTCTGGAGATGGTAAAGGCTCTCATGTAACCCCAAAACCAGTTATGCCTTTCCAGAATCTTATAGACTTTCAGCCACAGTACAAAAAACCTGCTGGAATTTATGTTAGCCATATTTCAAACCAATCAAGTCAATCCACAGCTCAAGATGAAGCTTCTGTATCCCCAGAACCAACTACAAAAGAAGGATTTTTAGCACGTTTTAAGAGAAGAAACTCCAAAGATCAAAAGGCTACTCAAAGTACTGAAAATTTAATGGTAAACCTCAGAACTTCTAAATCTAATATCTTGGAGAAAAGTCATTCTGAAGATTGTGAATCCATCCAATCATCTACTTCAAACAGTCCTGTGAAGATCATTAGGCAAAGGTCATCTAGTTTTCCAAACAGAAGAAGTTTCCAAGAAGAAGAGACAGAAACTGACAAGATGGTCAATGAATCCTTGAGAGCAGATTCTATAAATGATGAGGTCTTTACTCAATCAGAGAAACCCAAGGAACCTTTAGAAACATTTCAAAGCAAATCTTCTATTAAGCTGAACAATTCCAGTACAACAGAAATCCAAGAAGATGTCAACAAAGAGATGAGAGTGTTGACAGTTCTACATGTGCAGCAAGAGCCTCCAATAAAGAACCTTTACTCCCATTTTGACTCCTCTCAAACAGATGATGAAAAAATGATAGCTTTGTTGGATGACACAAGTCTGAAGAAACCGACCAACACTTTTATGTCAGAATTAAAATCAAAACTTTCTTTGTCTTGGTCCAAAACTGGATATGAAGGTATATGTCCTGATGAAGATGCTCCGCCGTTGCCACCTTTTCTACCTCCAAAAAATTATAAACTGTACCCAACTTTGTCACCTGTGGTAGAAACAACTCCTTCCTCTCCACCACATTCAAATGAACAGGAATCCATTTATGTTATGATGAAAGAGCCTAAGAACAAGCGGAAATCTAAAGCACCACCTAAGCAAGGGACCAAACTACTTGATGAGGACTCTGATAGTGATCCTAGTGATATTTCTAGAGATAGTCTTTCAGGTATGTTTGGTGCATCATCTTCTTTAAACCTACATTTGATAGGTCAATAAGCATAATATAGTTGTTCAAGTTCATAATTAAAGAACTCTGAAATAGTCTTCATATGATATTTGGAAAAAATTTTCATGGTAATTATAGGAAGATGCTTATATAAGATGTCCATTTTTTTTAATTATTTCACCATCAAGAGCATTTAATGTGGCAATTTGACTGGATAACCATTTTCAATAGCTTTCATTTATCTGAGGCAGATTATGTAAGGTATGAGAAGAAAAGCAATTAAGATATTGGGAAAATCAGGTGATTGGTTTGTATTTTAGTTTGAGATATTTAGTTTTGGTAATTGTTTCCATTTGTTCTGTGTTTTCAGAAAATTGACATGAAAATTATGAAGTAAAGGTATTAAGCTGTCTTTCTAGATTGCCCTTTTGTTTAGGCTAATTATTTTAAAGCATGTCTTAAAACTGTTAAAAACATGATGCACCTTAATATTAGACATAATGATTGATGCCCTCTTCGGTCATGCAGAACACAGTAACATTCATTTTTTCAAGGCTTGACAGAACATAAAATTTTAGTTCTCAAGAATGGTCAATATGAGTCTATATTCATCAGTAAACTTACCTGAGGTCTTAATGTAACCGAATCCCTTAAAATCTGGCAAGCTCACAAAACTAAGTCATTTTTGAAAACGCTTAGTCCATTTATTAAAACGCTTAATAAATTAATATGGAAAATAAACTAGTTTTTTTGGATATTCATTTATTTTTTATGTTGTTTATGGCAGCAGTTCTTTAATTTAATTTAATTATATGTTCATTCTTTACCCTTTAAATTAATTTTAAGAAATGTAGAAAATACTTTTTAGTCAGTATTTAGCATTCCATGATGTTTGAAATGTGTTAAGAACTGCAGCAAAATCTTTTTTTATTTCAATTCAACCAGGTTTTAAGTGATCACTTTTTAAACATATGTTTACAAATTTGTGTTACCTGGAATTAACAATAAACACACTATTCCAGCATTGTATATCTTACAACACCAAAATACAATGCTCAAATCATACTGATCCTTTATTTATCATGTTTCTCTTTATTAACATTTATTTCCCATTTGTCCCTCTAAACCATTATTAAGCATGTTTTCAGTCCACATTTTGATAGCATGTTTTGACAATATCTTTCTACACTTAAGCTTTAATATTTGATAGATATTTTCATTTATACACCATTATCATTATTCTGAATTATATATTTTGCCATGGCAACACTGCCTAAAAATTTTATTTTGATAATGTAGCAGTACCCTTAACCTAAACCAATCCTTTATTTTCAAGTTCTCAAACAGACATGGTCTAGAACATTTATCATTTTACATCATTATATCTCTTTCTAGAAATTCTCATTTTATCTGTTTTAGATACTGTATATCCAAATTATTTATCAATTTTATTTTCATTTTCATCATATATTGTCATCCATTTACAACCTAAATACTTTTTTTTGATCTATAGAGCAATATAACAGTGTTTATTTTTCTTTTAAGCCCTGTTTATGAATTTATGTTCAACATATATATATAGTTTAAAAATTATCATCACTTGATATTCTGTGCTAATGCCCTGTGATTTCGATGATATTTTAATGAAGTTTAATTTGTATTTCAGAGGATATCAGTTTAACAGTTTATCAAAGAGCTCTACTTCAGTGTAATCACTTGTTAGTGTCTGTAGAGGATATTAGGTCCCGTTTAGAACAAGATGATGATATAGTGTCTTTATCATCTAATGAATATCTAGATACAAACAATTATTCTGACTCTATGATAGAGAGTAGCCCAGCTAAAACTGTCTTACGGCCACGGTTCGGAAATGAGTATACTGTCATCGAAAGACGTTCTGCTTTAAGTGAATCCTCAAACTCACCCACTAGTCCCTCTGCTAATTCTGTGTTTACTTTTGATATCCATGAACCTGGTGCTTCTAATGTGGAAGGAACAGTTACAATATGTTCTCCAATCACTAATAAATCCAAAAGCAGTAAAAGTGATGACTCAGTCCCTACATCTCCTTGGATTCCCTTACCAAAAAAGTGCCTTACAAAACATCTCAGCGCTGCTAAACTTCGTGACGAAAGGACGAGAAATGATAGTGTATCAAATAGTGATAGTGCCCCTTCCAAAGAACGTCACAGTAGTATATCCTCAACACAGCGTAGTAATAGCGTATCACGGAGAAATAGCATTTCTCGGAGACGTGCTGAAAGTTTATCTAGACCTAGCAGACGTCGAACTAGTAGTGTACGATCAAAATATGGTGCTGATACTTCTAAACCTTTATTAAGACAATCAGAAGGCTATCATCCAGAAAGTGATAGTGATTCTGAAAGTGTCAATATTTCCCTCCATGGTATTTCTAAAAGTGTCTCTTATCGTAAAGACGTTACCTCCGGTTCTGTCCTGCGTTTGATGGAAGGATCAGGTCCCAAAAGTGATGTGTACTTGCATTTATGGGATACAAAGGCTGGAAAGTCAAGTTCTCCTAAAGCCTCTGTTAGTTCTGAATCCCCACCTATTTCTCCTAAACATGCCTTTTTACAACCTTTAACCCCTATCAGTGATGATCAGGAAGAGCTGAATTACCTGGTGATGGATCTAGGTCCTCCTTCAAGTTCCCTGATTAAGCCAAAGAAATCAGTGCCAAAATCATCTGAGGATAATATAGAATATTCAAGTATAGACATGGTGGCCACTGTTGCCTTAAAGGAAGCGGGTAAGGAACATGCTCAAGATCGATGTGACAGTTTACGGAGGTCTAGAAGTGTACTTTATAAAACACAGTTATCTCATCATACCAGTTTAAAAGAACGGAAAGGATCTTTCACTTTTGGTAGAGACAGAAAACACAGTGCAAGTAGTGCTGTGGAATCTTAGCAATGTCTCATATTTATTAATTATTTTTATAATGTATATGTTATTGAAACCTGCGGTCACAAATCTTTCAGTAAAGTTCAATCCTACAGATTTCAGATATATTCCATTGAGGAACCTGGACTCACATTCTTTATATTGTTAAGATATCTTTAGAAACAGTCCTGGAAGTTGATTCATTTCATATTGGAGAATATGTGGAATCAATTATAAATGGAACTTCAAAATCTCAACTATTTGAGCACTATTACTGTGGTTACAAATCACAGGTTCTCGGGGTCAATGATCGTGATACTATCATAATATAAATATAGATATTATGATAGTATCACGATCATTGACCCTGAGAACCTGTGTTACAAATTAGCTTTATTTCGTTAATAAGAATATGGTCACATTTGCTTTATCCTCAGATAAGGTAATTTCAGATTTTCATTCACCTGTGAAAGCAAAGACAGGTTATCTCTTTATTATTCTACTTATTAATCATTTTCATCTTTTTTCAATCAAAGCAAAATGGCATACTTATGAATCAAAGTTGCTTAACATTTTTAATACTCTTCAAGTTTGTCACATTAACCCACCTTAGCTAGTTAATCTGAGCCAGAAACTTCATTACTAAAGATTCTTGAACTGTTTAGACAACTGATTGAAATTTTCAGGTTGTTGTAGAGCAAAGCTTAGTCTATAAATGTAAACATGAGAATAAGTTCTGCTTGTTTAACTTCAGTGGCAATACATCAGTTCAACTGAGTTGTCTGAAACTCTGAGAAACAGTATGTTTCTGATTCTGTTTTAATATTTCTAATAATACATGGAGAGTAGTCAGAAGTATTAAAAAGGATTCAGGTTTTATGTTTGTTTGTGTATCGAAAACTCGAAAACTAAACTTGAGATGGTTTTAGTTTTGCATGCATCTGATTGGTCTATCACAAATATTAAAGTTTTATAATCCAATCAGATTACTGTATAACTTCAAATTTTATCTTAAGTTTTCGAGAATTAGGCCCTTATGTTATAATCAAATCATGAACAGTAGATGTACAGTTGGGATAACATAATGGTGCTAATAGAATAATTCAATAAGCAAGAAAAACTCTTCTTCCATCCAATTATATACTAAAAAGAACTTTATGATGTTTCTGGCAACAGGTTGACATCTACTTAAAATACTTGCACATAAAATGAAATATTGTGAAAGCAGTGAGCTTCAGAACTGAACAGAATTATAAGAATTTATATTTTATAGTACTTTGATATACAGAAATAATGGAAAACAATTTTTATACACAACTTGACTTACAAAACATATTCCCTCTAGATCCTTGTATATTTACTCTAAATCACTTCAATAATTTTAAATCTGGTCTTTCTTTTTGTAGTAATTTATAATGTTTCTTTTGAAATGGCAACACTTTCTTTGGTTATGGTCACATTTTTTATTCCTTACAACTGATGGCATAGTCAGAAAAGAAATGGCAATATTAGAAATATGAACTTTGTACTTATAGCTTGACTATACAATAGTCAGCTTACGTGTATCGTGGAAGTTTGTAAATGAAGCTGATTAGATTATAGGCTAGCAAATACAGCCAAGCAGAGGCCTCAACAGAAAGTTTGTTGAAACTTGTTTTCCGGCAAGGGTTCTATTTGGCTATATTTGATGGCATACATTCTGTGATTATGTACAAAAAAAAGTTGACTTGCAGTCAAGGTATAAGTACGAAGTTGGTACAACTTGATATTGTGAAGATGTTATGGAGCTTGTCAAGAGAAATAATGTTCGAAGTTTAACCAGCCAAATATTTCTCTGGATTTTTTTAGTTCTAAATAACTTAACTCTTTTTATGTTTTGTCTTATATAAATCCTACACTACCAAAAAGGATCAAATGAAATTCCATCTTTAAATCCTGTTTTAGTTTGTTATCCTTATTTTTAAGTTACAAACCCAATGTGAGGGCTTTTATATTATGTATTTTAATTTAATTGTTATAACTGTTTATTATAGAGAGTCCATTGTTGAACTCTTTTAAATTAGAAATGACAGTCTTAAATTTGATCAAATTAAATTTTGAATTGCAAAAAAATCGGAACTTTGACATCACAATTTTTGGAATATTATTTTGAAACGGTAAAACACTTCATAACAACACAAACTGATTTTTTCAATGAAAATTGTATCTTTGTTTTTAACTTTTTCATATTTCGTCTTGTTCAGAATTGGTTTTTGAAATAAAAGACAAATATTTCAGGGAATCTCATGTCCACTGTTTGCATTTTAAAAAGAATCTGATCATTCATTGAACTCATATACAAATAGAGTTTTAAATTAGCTGCAACCTTTAAATATTTGATCCTATGAAAGTGTGAACCACCACCTTGTATTCATGAGAAACATCAACCCTTTTCCTCCCTAATTTTCGTTGGTAATAATTACCATGTTTGCTTTGTTTTTGTAAGCCTTTCTTAGGGATAAGGGAAGTATGTTTAATTTATGTGGAAAATAAAAGGTTATGATTTCTTATTATCAGAAAACTTATAACATCATGTGTCTTTTTATAAGTCCTAAATATTCTTTGCCCATAGCTTCCAGTATTGTTTGATAAATATTAGAAATCCGTTAATATTTGGGGTCTATTAAATTTTCATATTACTGGGATAAAATACAATCCATTTTTTTATTATCATTTCTCATTATTTATTTTGTTTCATCTCAGCTGACATCAAATATCATTTTTTGTCTTCAATTAATGCTTTGTAAGTTAAGTGCATAATAAAAATGTTTTCAAAAGTGATAACTTATGTTGTTTTTGTATTCATGGAAATTTCTGTGAATTTAGGCACTCAAGTCTTGTCATATATCATAAACTGAATTTGGTGAGGTATATAAAACAACAACCAAAGATCCTCATACAATTGCTGCTTTTATATATATCACAAAATTTACACAGGTGTAATAGCATTCTGATCCTCAATTTGTAGTATAAACTTAAGCCTTGCATTTTACAATTAAGAATTAAAGTTGGTCTCATTTGCATTATTGGTGTATAAATGCAGTAGATCTGAAAACTGAATGTAGATCTGCAAACTGAATGTTTATGGTGTAATCTATTGCATTAAAACACCAATAATACTAATAAGACCAACATTAATTCTTATATTTATATATATATTTTATTAATACAAATTAACTGTTTTATATGAAATTGACACTTATCTTTGATAGCTTCATTGTTGTTCCTTGACTACGTCATAGCTTCATGTGACAAACTACAGAAAAGTTTATCAACAAGAAAAAAAACAAAATAGCTTAACTGGTTCATTGAAGGGAGTGATAGTAGAAATGTAAATATTGAGAAATAACAAATATCAGAAGATTTTATCAGAAACAGTCCCCTGGTATTCACAGCAATAACCATAAACCCTGAATGTCTGAATATTTAAATATTTGTATCATTACTATCAATAATGCACTACTGAAAATAGCAATTCATAGGTATGCTTATATTATTAAATAAGGGAAATCCTGAAGAGCAGAGTAAAAATAAGACCAATTTCTTGTCAAAATATTTTTTTATTTTCTTCTTTTTTTATCGTCATTCTTAGAATAATTCTGAAAAAGTAATAGGTAAAGTAAAATCATTTCAATACATGCAAATCTCACTGGCATTAAAACACAGATTCACACTTTCACACTTCAAAACCTATTATTGCATTCACTCGAACAAGATTTATTGACAATGCAACATTATAAAAATCACTCATGAATAACTTTCGCTCTTAAAACAGGTGGCAGTTACCTAAGCTCTGACCTTAACCAACCTTGTATGATGCAAGTCAACTCTCCTTGATAACCATAGTCTTAAAGCACCTTTTAAATAATTTGTAATTTTTAAGCCTTTAGAAAATTTTCTGTCACACAACCCTTTTGTCATTCCACTCAAATATATAAAGGGTGGTACAAGTTTTTTAAATGCATCCCTTGATGCTGCCAGCATATACTATTTTGACAAATAACAATGTATATGTGCTTTTATCATTATAAATAATATAAAAGTATATTGTATAAGATATATTCTTTATATGGCATTTAGTAATTGGTCGTATTACAATAATAACTAAGGGTTATTGTATAACAATTACTGAGTTTATTTATTCTGCAACGTTTCAACAAGTGTTCTCTTGTTGTTAACATCTTCCTGCTTGAAAAAGACAAGAGAGCACTTGTTGAAATTTTCGCAGAATAAATAAACTCAGTAATTGTTATTCCATAAACTTAGTTATTATTATTGCATAAGATACCCATAATTTTTGCTTCATAAAAGCATTAGTTACAAATATATCAGTTATTACAAATCGACTTATATTATCAAGGGTTACATATCAAAATCTTGCAGCACCTTTCATAAATCACAATGCTCTCATTCATACATATCAATCATACATGTCATTCATAAGTACAATACCATGCAAATATAGCAATTATAAAAAATTATACCAGTATCAAAAATATATCAACAATATCACAGGCTAATAAATATATGGCAGGAATAACGAGTATACAATTCCAATAGGAAAGATCATTGAAAACTTAATAAAGTTTAAAATAACAACTAATTAGATTAGGATCATTAATATCTTTGGTAAACAAGCACAAAAGAAAAACAACACCTTACCTGAAGGATGAGCTGGAATAAAACAGAAATTCAATATTGCACAAAAAATCAACCAAATCAATAAATGGCCATATAAAACAGGACTAAAAGTAACACTGTCTTTGACATTAATGAACTTGGAATATACTGTTCCATAATCATTGGATTAGCACAATTGATCAAAATTTTCTTCATGATAGAAAGCAGCTAAGTTACCATCAGATTATAATTTCACCCTGCGTTCAGTGAAGCTTAAGGTCAACCAAGACATGCCTATAAAATCAATTCAACTGAATGCAGAGTAGATTTAGATCTGAAAATCATGGAAACTTATGCAAAATCAATATAAGAAACCACTCTTTATCCATACTTTAACCTCAGAGAAATGGACCTACCAGGGGATACAAAGGATTTTCTACAACTACCACCTACTAAAGTCTATTTCTCTGAGCTTCAAAAATAGATGTCTTAATACTTGCTTGAACAGTTGAAAGAAATTTAGTACTAAGACATAAGAATTTTGACCAAAAGTGTCAGCAAATTATTTAGTCCCTTAGAAAATTTCTTCATAACAATTATTATTGCACTTATTTGAAAATTATTACATTAATAGCTTCACTATTTTATTACATATAGAGCATCTTATTACAAGAATATTTACATCAAATGAATACTATGAAAATTATTGACATATGACAAATTTTATCTACAAAATCAGTTAAATGAGCACCATGACTCGACATTTGTAGGATATGAATTTTTTCAATTTATGTAAAACAAAACTCTAAATTTTATCCCTGATATAATCTTATTGGAATTAAAATTTCAATTTAGAAAATATAAAGTCAAAAATCCAATTCAGTCCAATTGGAACAGGAAAAAATGTCCAATCTAAATAGGCAAGATAACCAAAAAAACATAATTATAGCACTGTTTTCAAATTTTCAAATCACTATATCACTAGAACAATGATGCAAATCAATTTGCAAAATCAATTCAATATAAGAATCACTAAAAACAGCATTGAGCACTTCTTGGTCTTCTCAACACCAACCATAAACAGAACCTGAAATGAAATAAAAAACATCCATTCAACCAAATATTTCCTTATCCTTCTGAATCTCAGCTTGTCGTTTTAATATAGCAGCATTCTTCTCCTTAATAATCTGGATACGTTTCTCTAAGTTGTCATTATTTTCATCTGAAATGATAAAAGTGGGACTAAGTTCTATATCCTAGTTCTCTAAAAATAAAACCCTGGCATTATATAAACAAAGCCTTTCAGCTTAGTACAAAAATGAGAGGACTTTTCTTTTCTGCACTTATTCTGAGTTAATATTGAGGCAATATCATGCAGTGTGGAATGAGGGAACTCTTGCCAGGACAGCTAGACTTTGAGGTTTGCAAGAGAGTGTCAGAACTCATTAGAGCCACTGTGGTTCGAAAAAAGGTATTAACCAAACAGACTGTCATCTCAATCAGCTAATCTTAGTTATCAGAAAAGGTCCCAACCAATCCTCACTCGAAATTCCTTAAGAGACCAGAAGTTCTATATAACTTGGTGTTCCATTAAAATCAAATCCAAGACTTTCAGGTTAGTAAGCAAAGTTGAAATCCTAATCATTGACCAATAAAAGACTTTCCTGTGAAGATCTATAAAGTTAACATTCATACCTTCATCTGGAGAATCATAATGAATTATGGATCTTTTCTTCTTCGACTTCTTCTCAAAACTGTCTCGTTTTTCCAATTTACGGGAAGACTTCTCTTTGGATCTTTTGGATTCTTTTGTAGACAGCTTCAAAACTTTAGGCTCTGGTTCAGGTGATCTACATTGTCTAAGTTCTTCAGTTTTGATGGACATAAGACTAGGAACTTTTCTACCCAGACGTTCGTGAACAGATGGTTTTCTCGGTGAATCAGGTTCCTGATCTTCTAGGGTTACACTAATACCATCTTTACGAATCACCGCTCTTCTGGAATTATCACTTTTAATGGCTTCTAGTAGGTCTCTAGCATCTCCTACACGTTCAGTTTTCATTTTCTTTTTTCTTGGCATATCATCCATATCAGTAATAACAACTCGCTTGCTTTTGTGTCGTTCTGAGCGATGCTTGTGATGTTTTCGATGTGATTTCCCTGGTACTGTTTCAGAGCATTCTACCCTTCTGATTGGACTAGTAATGATTGGAGCAGGACTATTTTGCTTAGAATCTGATGGCAACACAACACTGATTAATTTCTTGTCTTTAGCATTGCCATCAGAGTCTGACCCCCCAGAAGCTACACCAGAATCAATTTTAGTCTTTCGATAATTGGAAGCATCAAAGCCTCTATCTACATTGTCTGAAAACACATGAGAATCAGTTCTGTATATTTTCTTTGGCAACACATTGGCTTCAATGTCATTTGTAACAGACTTTGTTACATTTCCTGGTTCAATTTTAATGGCTTCCTTGTCCTTTTGAGCTCTTGTAGGGGGTGATCGAGACCTATTTTTTGTTTTCGGTCTATCCAATCCAACTCTTGATCTATCAAATCCTTTAGGTCTGTCAATTCCCTGTTGATTTCCTTTAGATCTGTCAAATCCTTGTTGGTCTACTTTATATCTGTCAAATCCTTGTTGATCTCTTTTGGACTTCTCGAATCCTTGTCTATCTCTTTGAGATTTCTCAAATCCTTGTCGATTCCTCTCTGATCTTTCAAATCTTGGTCTATCATTCTTATGTCGATCAAAACCTGGTCTGACAAGACGATCTCTCACATCAGACAGCTTTCTTTTGTTAAGATGTTTAGTGTTGTTTTGTTCCTTACGCCATGATCTGGACTCTTCCTTGTCACTATCGCTATCACTAAGTGAAGATACAGATCCCTTTGAGGCATCGCTATCTTCATTGCCATTATTTTCTTTTAATTCTTTTGATTTACGTCTGGATTCAGAATTGGATATCTTACTTGCTGCCTCAGTCAAATGCTTTTTGGAAGCAGATTCTTCTGATGGATCAAGTGATTTTTTAGCTCTTTCCTTTGGACTATTGATTTTAGGAGTAGGTGAACCTTCTCTCGAGTTAGATTTTCGAACAATGTTTTTTAATGATATGGTCTTTTTCACTTCAATGGCACTACTTTCAAATTTTTTACGCCTTGCTTCAATTTTCCTCCTTTCTTCACTAGTAAGAACATGTTTTTCTTTATGTGAATCTGGTGAGGTCTTAGCAGACAATTTGTTTTTAGGTGATCGTTTTGACTGAGGTGATCTGCTATGATATGCTCCTTTGAATGCTAATGGTGACCTTTTCTTTCGTCTCGGATCAGGCGATCTTCTTGGTTCTGGCAATCTCCTTTTCTTTAAGCCTGGAGAGGAACTTCTTCTTTTACCAGATGGTGATCTACTCAATGATCTGCTGAAACTTCTAGATCTTCTTCGGTTAGGACTAAAAGATCTCCTTCTTCTGGGGGAACGACTAGAGGATCTTCTACGCTCATATGGGCTTCTCCTTCTAGGACTGATTGACCTTCTTCTAGGAGATATTGAACTTGAGCGCCTTTTGTGTTTAGAGTCAGGAGACTTGTTACCTTTAGAACCTTTTTGAGTAGCTTCTTGTTTTCTTCTTTTTTCTTTGATTGACTGCAGAGCTTTTAAAGTTTTTTGGAGATCATTTTCAATCATACGTCTACGGTCTTCCTTTTCTTTCTCAATTTCAGCTTTAGTTTTTTGCGGCATTGGTTCAACACTTGGAGGCACCAGGGTTTTGGAAACATTAGCATTTTTCACTGGCTTGTTCTCCTCATCACTACTTCCCTGATCAGACCATGATTTATCCTTTTTTAATTTCTGTCTCCCCTTACCAGATGGTATTCCAGAATCACTATCACTGTCTGACCAGGCATTGCTTACTTTTTTCTTTACACCACTTTTGGAACCTCCTATCAATGTAGGAATAGACTTAACCTCAGTCTTGTGAACTTCAGTTTTTGAAACAGTTGGGATGGACTTGTCTATGATTTTAGTCACAAGTTTTTCTGGTGTTTTTGTTTTTAGCACTTTTTCACAAGTTTTATCACCACTATCTGTCTTTTTGTCTTTAATTTCTGGACTGTTTAAAATATTGTCAATTTGTTTTTCAATGTCATCACTATCTGAGTCAGAACTTGAGTTAGATGGTGATCCTTTTTTGTCTGATTCAGAATCACTTTTAGACTTAGTTGATGCAGGTTTTTCATCCTCTGAGTCACTATTTTGTTTGGGTGATGGCACTGGCTTCTCATCTTCAGACTCGCTATCACTACTAGAGACATCACTACTGTCACTATCACTAGAGTCATACCGCGAAAACTTACTAGGAACTGAAATATGCAAAAATTACAAAAATTCAATGTTTGAACTTCAAGACATATTTTATGTAAACAACTTATAATCAATCAGTGGCTCAATAACATCCAATCCATAAGATTAAAAGGTCAGACTACACAACATATTAGTTTGGGGAACATGAGGCAGAGCAAACTTAAAGGGATAATTGGTCTTAATTTTAATTTACTCAAACTTGGCCAATAATAGTATATATCAATTAGTTGAATTACATGGTGTCATAACAATACATCAAAATCTCTCTAAAATTCGATTAATCCACAAGGTAAAGTATTTAATTAAAAAATGCTTAATAAATCCATAAAGCGATTTTCAAATTGGTTGTAATTTTAAAGGGAAGTAACTCTAACAATGGGTTTTCCTGCATCATTGAACTCGACTCTTGAATTGACCTCACAGAAAACCAAAAAAAGGCAATAAATATGATTTTGAATGAATAATCCAACACTGAAGGATTATAGGAATATTAATCATTGGGAATAATTGTTTTGTATACACCGGAAAATGATTGACATGGCGAGCTAACGCATCGATGAGATGTATTTTTACCTGTTTTAGCATTTTTGAAAATTGATAAAGTGTGGTATGAATACTTATTTAACCAAAAGTCAATATCAAACTCAAATATTAGCCTTAAGACCTATTATCCCTTTAAGTCTAATTGAACCAAAAATATCTTCGGCTGCAATTTTAGTTGTTTCAGATGTTGTTAAGTAAATTGAATGATATACATTGAAACAATTTATAAGCGTCGTCCATGGACAAAAAGAGGCAGAAGAGTTTTGACTGAAAATTACCTTTAGGCTTTGATTCTTCAACAACTTGAGAGACAGTATTCCCTGTAGTTGGTGAGCACCATTTATCTTGGGGACGTAATAATACTGGTTTATCAACAGACTTCTTCTCACTAATAACAGGTTTCTGGGGTACATCTTCAGGTTCAGGATTGATGACTATTAGATTACTGGCTCTTGGCCTACTTCTTGGTTGACCTGGTGCTGCATTTTTAAAGTTGTTATGTACCACTTTAGGAAAGGACTGACTTTTATAAAGAGGTGAGTTGGAAGTGGGAATAGGTTGTGGAACAATTGGCTGAAAAAAAATGCAATTAAATGAAATTTTACTCAAGGAAAATAACTCTTGCTAACTAAATGCATGTTTATATTATTAAAAGGTGATACCTTGCAGTATTAAATGAACTTCAGTTGGGTAACATATTGGACAATGATCAATTTGTCTCCTACAGAATCACCTGAGTAGAAATAATTGGTCTACTGACAATCATATGTTGAATACACTAATTGACCCATGATAATAAAGTAAGAAACTCTGAATGGTTCTGTTATAAAATAATATTACAAAGGTGATTTCAAAAAATTTTTCTAAATGTTTTATGTATTGGAGACATTGATATGATCAATTTGCACCATTCAAGTTTTCAGTGAGATGTCTATGGCTGTAGCAATTATACTGAAAGTAAGCATTTTACAAAGTCACATAGCTGGTATTGATATTTAACGATAGTGACGTCATAAACATACAGTTTAACTGGAATAGCAAGAACCACAACAGATGTCTGACTGAAAATTAGAAAATTTGATGACATCAGTGTCCCTTATACAAATAAAATATTTAAAAAAAAACATTGAAAATTTGTTTAATTCATAATTTTACTACACTTTCTTTAAATTTTCACACTATTATCCTATAGAAACAAAAGTAACTGTCTTTCCTAAATTGGGCTTTACATGTATAAGATTTTAGGAAATAAATGCATAATGAATGCTTTTTGAAAAAGGAAACAACAAACTATATATTGTAAAGATGTGTGATGTGGTTTAATTTTTTATAAAGAATCTAAAATTACACCATTGTTAAAGCTACATATTTTGATAATAAGAAGATTAAATTGTATAAGACATTGATAATCTATTTTGAAGGTTGTATTCTACACGTGACCTTTGTCTTTATTTGCATATCTTGTGCATAAATTACAACAAAAGTGACAAATCTACAAAGGAAATTCAACTTTTTTTTTTTATTTAAATGAAATGTAATTTTAATTTCTAAAGACATTGTTGAAATTTGACCTAAGATATTGCAGCATCATGAAGAGAACTAATTGTAGATGTGCATTACAATACATAGTGTTGCCTAAAGAATACATGGCAAAATAACATTAAACTTTTAAACTGTTCAGCTAAAATACGCTTTTAATACAGTACCAGTATTAATGTTTCTGGGGAATGAATATGAAGTTGGGACTGTTCCAATAATTGAAGTCATGAACTCTGGTACCAATAACAGGATTATGCTTTAAGTTTTTATCAATAGGAGTCAATTGGAAGTGTGAATCTAGAAATCTAGAATTTTTTTAATGGTCAAATAAAATGTAGTTTACCTTCACACCAGCACTTTCAATGTTGGCAAGTGCAGCATGTCTTAATGCTTCCAGATCTGAAGAATTGGACTTCTTAGGTGGAGACTGTTCCTTATCAACTTTCTGTAAAGTAAATTGAAGTTTGTTTAAATATCATAAATATTTATATACATGTATATTAAACTTTTTGTATCATTTCAAAATAATATAAGATACAAGATATAGTAAGTGAATTCTTAGTGAACATAGTCGGTTTTTGAAAATTAACTTAAAACTTCACCGTTTTTTTCAATAACAGTAATTTGTCAGTAATTAATTGATTAATAATACATTTCTATATCAAGTTTGAGAATTTAACATTTTATGTTTATTTTTAAAAGTAAATGCCTTTGAAGCCTAATTTTTTTTTTTTAAATTATGGTTCAAAATTACTAATTCTTTGTTTGTTTCATTACAATATTCTAAATGTCTTAAATTCTATAATTTACCTTTCCATTGTAATTAGTCTATGATAGAAAAGTGTAAAACCTCTAGAAAATATATTCTCTGTAAACAAGAACTCCATTGAAACCAACCTACATTAATAACCACCATAAACCACCACCCCTACTCTCAACTAAAATTTGGCATCAGAATCAGTTCCCAAATTGTCTAATTTATAGTTAATAAACCAATCTAAACCAATTAAGCTTTTTCAAAATTTTTATTAAAGGCTATATTAACCTGTTTAGTTAATGTATTTTCAATTTAGGACCAAGTATAATTAATAACCATATTATGATTTGCTTCTTTGATTTAATATTAACATGAATAATTTTTAGACATAACTTTAAACCTGTAGGCCTACCAGTGCCTTCTGTTGAATAATGACTGGTTTCTTTTCAGTCCTATCACTAATCAGTAATCTGTTAATCATATTGAGACATTAAACTTGACTTATTATCAAACAAAACGATTTATCACTTATCCAATCAAACTGATTTCCTGTTTTGTATCTAAATGACTTTAAATTGGTATCCAGTTAAAACGGTAACATGTCAAAACGGTAACAAATTTTATTAGTTAAAACGGTAACAACTCCACCAAAACGGTAACAAAAATTTTCGATTAAAACGGTAACAACTCCACCAAAACGGTAACAGATATTTTGGTGAATAAAAATAATTTATTTTGTACATTTCTTTAATATAAACATTTTGTAGTAGTAAAAATAACAATGGATTGTGAAAATGTATGCAGAGGTCTACTAATACTATGTACGCACCTCGCCCGACGAAGAATAAGTTGACAAAATAGACACACCTTAATTTTTAGTGCTAAAACCGTTTATTCTAAGATATTGTCTCTATCGTACTGAGGCCTGCATGTAAACTATTTATGTATTTCTTTAATGTATGGGCTCTTTGTAATCTGTACAAAAAAGTTGGGTAAGTAATTTCTGAACTGTCAGAAGTGTTCAAAGACATCACGTGAGCAGTGCATTACGAGTATCTGTGAGGTGGTTGCGTTCGATTTTTGCTCCTGGGCGACACCTCCACTATTATTTCAATGGCAAACGACTAAAAGAGGGCATCGAACGCGCCTCAAATCCCAACAAGACAGTCAAACAAGTGCAACATTATTCATAAAAAGTGCTGACGAACAAAATTTCATAAGTCGGGCATCGGACAAGTACTTTATTTCTGTTTATGTCATTAATTAGAAAATATTATGTATCGCGTTTTAATTATGATCGTGATTACTAATAATGATAGTTGTCAGGAAATCTGTTAGCTTATTATGTTGGTATACCGTATATTACTTTGATCAATTGGCAAAGATTGTTTGAGTTCTTTTCAATCACTGATTTTAAGTTAATACTATCTTGATTAATAAAGATCACATTAATTATAGGATTTATTTCGTTACCGTTTTAACCAAAAATAGCTGTTACCGTTGTAGCGGAGTTGTTACCGTTTTAACCAAATTTCCGTTACCGTTTTGGTGGAGTTGTTACAGTTTTGACTAATAAAATTTGTTACCGTTTTGACATGTTACCGTTTTAACTGGTATTCTTTAAATTGCACCATATGTGGACCTAAAAATAATTAGGATGCAACTCTATTTGAGAAGCCTATTTTTTCTCTTAACCAAAATCCCCTCCAAACTGGCCACATAGAGATTTCAAATTGATAAAATTTCATTTCTTAACACTCACCTTTTTCATAGACAATAAAACAGCTAATCTTAAAGCCTTTAATTCTTCATCCTGAAAATATCAATTTATTAGAATTATAACTAATTCTTGGGACTTGTAAATCTCTAAGATTAGTTATTGTTAGGGTGTATTGAGACTTGTCTCAATGAAAGCACTGACCTAGGTCACAGAACAAACTAAAATACAAGGTTTATGAGATTGACATGATTATGAATGAGGATTGAGGGGTTTACTTTAGTGGTTAATATTCGAAGAAACAATCAAGTTATGATTAATTTAGCCTTCTAATCAAAAACATCAGTAGACATACTCGGCTAATATTAACTTGTCATATAGCAAAACAGTCCAGTTATGTCAACAAGAATAGAGAAATACCAGTAATTTAAATAGTCAGGTATATTGATTATTGGACGGTGGACTACTTCCTGTTTCACACATTCTCTTAGCAAAATCTAGGGACTATTAGCAGACTTTAGGTAACTTAACATATAAAATATGAAGTATTGTAAGAGAAATCTTAAATTAAAGTTTTTATTAGAGGTTTAGAGATTACCACGTACAAATTAGACTTGAAATAAAGAAAAGAATTATTATACCTCGTCGTCGGAAGCCATTTTCTTATAATTGATCTTGTTTATCCAGTAATTTTGAGGGAAATAGTAGTCGCGCACATAATTATTCGTTTTTAAAATAATATTTATAAAAGTAATGCTTTGTATATGCTTTGATATACGAAAATGAATTTAAGTATCTTTTTCATAGATAAATTATATTTGTTGAAACAGTGAAATAAAATAAAATTAAAAAAACAAAAAATACCGGAAGTCAAACATATTCCGCGCTGATTGGTCATGTACGAATTCGAGCCAATTTCAAAACTTTAGCATAGTATATTTATGTCAACAAAAACAACTCTTTGTATTGATTTCAGTTGAAACTGTCACAGTGAATTTAATGTTTATATAAAAGCAGTGGACATTGGTGAATTAGTTTACACATGTAAGTACTTTTGTCGTTTTTGATCGGTCATTGTACTAAACAGCAGCTGGAGACGAGGAATAAAAACTGGAACAGTAGCTGGGAGACGGTGGTTTCACCCGTTTATAAGTTCAACCGTGGGTCAGTAGGCCTACAGGTAATTTAAATTAAGTTTCAGGTAGGCCCAACGTCCTATTTCTCTGCACTAGATACTTCTATTGAAGACTATATTATTTTCAAATACACAACACTGACACAGGGCTATTCAACTCAACAAGCAACACAAAACAAGTCATTATGTAACATTGATTTTGATCTATTTTACGCTAGGCCTACCTAGGCTACTTAAGAGGTTAAGTCTGCTAGTTATTTTGAATTTCAAACTTTTGTTACTAACATGGGTCATCAGAAAATAAGTGGCAGAAATTTAGCGGTAAAGAAACTTGAAATTTTGAAAAGTTTCACTGCTAGACATCACTGGAAAACATACCGGTACATCACATGTATGTTACGCCGGATATCTCTGGCGTGGCATAAGTTACTTACACCAAATTTATATTGTCGCTGGCCCACATTTATTAAGCCCGAAAATTTGGAGTAAATCTCTGGTGAATTAAATCTCAATCTGCATTTATACTAAGATTAATGTTGGAGTAAATCTCTGGCGGATGTAATACAAACTTTCCAGTATGACTAGACATCTCGTTCTCAATGCAATTTATCTGTATAAGCTAAATAAAGCTTAGTTTGAAAATTCATAATATAGAGTAGAATTGTAAGATTATTATATATTTTCTAATTGTAGCTTAATTTTTACAGAGATTCATGATTTATATTTATCAAAATGAGTTCCCAGTATCCAGAGTTGAAAGGTTTTTACCATTTAAGAGAAACCATTGGTTCAGGTATAGACAGTAAAACTTTGTTAACCCAAATTCCAGACTAGTACAAACTGTTAGATTTCATGAAGATTTTTTATTTGATTTAATTACAAGATAAACACTTTCTGTTTTAGATTTAGAGGGGGTTTATTCGATATTTAACCATGCTTGAATCATTAGATCTAATGGTATATTCAAGCATGGTTAAATATCAAATAAACCCCCTCTAAATCTAAAACAGAAAGTCGTTTATCGGAATTGTACCACAAATTGTGATTATTTTGTTCCCGGACTCTTTTTTATGGATAATTTAGAACATGGGTTATTCGGTTTTATGGCGTTATGTGCAGTATGACGCAAATAACAACAAACTGCATGTGCGCTATCGAATGAAAAAGAAGACATCCTTTTTATCATTAACATTAACAAGATTTGTAACTAGTTCGCTGAAATTAATACGCCAAATTGCAAAGACATGACGTCAAATTGCTATTAAACCCCATGTATTTGGACCAATCAGAACTCAGAATTTTTGTTATTTGTGGTACAATTGTCAATAGATATCAGCATCAATGGTTGAGAAAATTTGACCATTATGCTTTACTGATGATGCAGATGATGGACATTTGACAAGAAAACATGCTTTTTGAAAGGTTTTCAAAAAAAGAATTGTTCAAGAATAATGTTTCTGAAAATCAAACAATTTTCAAACTTTTCAGGTGGTTTTGCTAAAGTAAAGTTGGCTTACCATGCCCTGACTGGTGAAAAAGTTGCCATAAAGATAATGGACAAAAGAGCTTTAGGGGTGAGTCAGACTGTGTGTTTCCAGCTTTATATTAAGTGTCTTCAGAAATCTCAGACTTCTTATCCTGACAGATGAATATGTAAGATGTGGTTCTTTAAAACTCCACCAGAACGGTAATTTTCGGTGAAAAGGACAGATCTTTGTTCTTGTTATCAAGTTCATGTCCGCAATTTACTCACAGCTAAATATATTAGATTGATTTGATTCATTCTAGGATGATTTACCCAGAGTTAAAACTGAAATAGCAGCCATGAAAGAACTGTGTCAACAACACATCTGTAAATTATTTCAAGTTTTAGAAACAGAAACAAGATTTTATATGGTGTTAGAGGTAATTTTTTTTTTTCTTTTTAAAAAAATGACAATTTCAACTGAAAAATGAGGAACATTATAATAAACACTTTATTTTACATGAGTCAGAATTAGGTTCAATACACAAGGACATGGTCCTGTTTAAAATCCAGGAAAGGCCAGAAGCATTAGTCTACTCTTTCTACAGTTTCAAACCTTTGAGTGATCTTTAGCATGCACATAGGGTTTATTGTCCCATCTGAACGACTATCTATCACCCTTACATTGAAAATGTCTAAAACTAATACTATTGAAAATCATGTACTACCTCAATTATGTGACTGGCATTTCTGATACTTACAAATTATAATCTATATTTCAGTATTGCCCAGAAGGTGAATTATTTGACTATATAGTATCTAAAGATAGATTAGATGAAGCAGAAGCCATAATATTTTTCAGACAAATCGTGTCTGCTGTAGCTTTTATACATTATAAAGGATATGCTCATAGAGACTTGAAACCTGTAAGTACATAATGTATTCGGACATATACCTAGTTGTTGAGAAGCTTAAATAGAAATAGTTGTCAAAGCTAAAAAGGTTGAAGCACATGTATCATTATTCAAAAGACATAATTTGACATCAGGTTCTTGTACAATTTTAAAAGCCTAATCTTAGTTGTCAGAGGGTTCTCTCTTGCAGATACTTCCAATATTTTGTCACCATTAATGCCCTTTGAATAAAAAGATAATCTAATATTCATATTACAAATTGAATGAATCATTTTTTTTTTCAGGAAAATTTATTATTAGATGAAGACCAGAATTTAAAGTTAATAGATTTTGGGTTATGTGCCAAACCAAAGGTTAGATATCATATTACTTTATTTTTCTTTAGATAACTCAACCCTACTATTGGTTCACACTGCCTCAGATGATCATTCTGAGGGTATGTTTTCCCTAGAGCCTCTTATCGTATCCCAAATATTTGTTTTTTAATGGTCTTATTAGCCCATATTAAACAAGCCCACTACATTTGTAGATGTGGAAATGAAAACAATGTGTTCGCTTTATTGGTTAAGATTTCCCTGAAAAATTCTAGCGCCAATCTTGATTGGATAATATTAAACTATGAATCCGTAATTTTCCTCCTCACTTGTATTACAACACTCTCAATAAAGGATGACAAAAGGGGGTGTGGTTTGGACCTCAAAGGTATCTTTGATAATTTTCAATGTGTTGTTTAATTAAGAGGGGGGTAGCTTTGCCATAAAAAACGTCAAAAGTTTTGGATTCAGACCAAGATCATCTTATCTTCAGTTTTCATTTAAAAAAAAGTGCTGAAAAATAAAAGATATTAATTCTATTATACTAGGGTGGTATGGAGAATCATCTCTTTACATGTTGTGGTAGTCCAGCGTATGCAGCACCAGAATTAATCTCAGGAAAACAATATTTAGGAGCAGAGGTAAGTCAATGGTTTTAAGATAGGATTGGTTCAAGTGGTTATCACGATAATTGAAATTATATGATAATATAATATTTATCATTAATATATCACAATATTTATCATTAAATCTCACAATATTGATTCAACTTAAGGATTGAAGATAAAACTTGTCTGGTTTAAGTGGATATCACGATATTTATCATAAATATATCACAGTTTTTACCATAAATATAACATGATATTTATAATTAATGTAACAATATTTATCGTTGAATATCACAATATTTATCATTAACATATCACAATATTTATCATTAATATATCACAATATTAATCATAATAAAGTTAAACCTGTATTAAGCAACCAGTCAAGGGAAGTGGCTAGATGTGGTGCTTAATACAGGTGCCTGTTGAATACAGCTGGAGGAAGTCATGATGAGGGGGAAATAAACACATTGTTAAATGCCATTATCCTATATCTTTATTCAAATAATCCGTTACACATTGCTGCTTTGTCTAATTTACAACTTTTTTTTTATTTAACAGATCTTGTTCATTACTGCCTCTAACAATTCAAAATCATCTTGTTGAACAGAATAATTCCTCAGAAGTGTTACCGAATTGTCTAGCTCTTTTAAGTCTATTTTCCTCACATTTTCCTCAGATTCTACACCCCTATATTTGTATCATCACTGTCTTCTTTAAGTAAAAGTTCTGATGCTGGCCTATATCCCAGTCTACCACATTAGTATCGCAGGTACATGTAGCTACAGTGTCATCAATACGATGCACTTCCTTAAATTCACAGTCGAAAATTTCCTTTGACATCGACAAGGGCATATATTCACCATCATCATCATCATCATCATCACTAACACTTCCATGTTCTGTTAATGGAAATCCACATCCTTCGAAGCACCTTGATTTTGTGGACGGTTCCACTGACTTCAAAACCCAAAACAAAGCAGACAAAATGTCAATTGATTTTAAAATTTCACTACCAGACTGATTTTCAATTTAAAGGCCTGTATAATTCCCTGGTCCATAGGTTGAGATGGCAAAACCTTCACTGTAACATTGGATAACTTGGTGGTTGGATGGGATGGGGCATTATCGATAAACAATAAAATGTTCCTGTGTTCTTTCTTCATTTTCTTATTCAAGGTTTCAACCCACTCTGTGAAAAGATAACTTGTCATCCAGGCTATACGATTGTTCCTATACACAACAGGCACAATATTTATCATTAATATCTCTATATTTATCATTAATATATCACAATATTTATGATTAATATATCACCATATTTATCATTAAATATCGCAATATTTATCATTAAATATCGCATTATTTATCATTAATATATCACAATATTTATCATTAATATATCACAATATTTATAATTAATATATTGCACAATATTTATAATTGATATATCACAATATTTATCATTAATATATCACAATATTTATCATTAATATATCACAATATTTATCATTAATATATCACAATATTTGTCATTAATATATCACAATATTTGTCATTAAATATCGCAATATTTATCATTAATATATCACAATATTTATAAATAAAATATACAGTATTTATAAATAAAATATATTTATCATTAATATATCATATTTGTCATTAATATATCATACATGTATTTGTCATTAATATTCCACAATATTTATCATTTTATATAAAGATTCATCATTACAAATATATATAGCTCCCACCAATAGAAGATCATTTTTCTACAGTTGATATACCGGTAATGTATTTATGTCTAACATGGTATTTATAGGCTGATATATGGAGTATGGGTGTACTGTTATATGCTTTATTATGTGGTTATTTACCTTTTGATGATGAGAAAATTCCTTCATTATACAGAAAAATACAGGTAATCATTCACTTTAAATTAAAACATTCATAATATGTCCAGTATGGGTCAAGAAGTGCAAGAGGATTTCGGAAATCTTGAAAAAGGCAAGAAGCAGGGAATAGAGAAAAGATTTTTTAAAAAAGGGAAAATCAAACCATCAACAAAACTATTCAAATACTTTGGTGCAAAATTTCAGCCACTACCATATATTGTGTGTTATATTTCAGAGCGGTAAATATGATGTACCCAACTGGCTTTCTCCAGAAAGTTCTATTTTAATAGCTCAGATGTTACAAGTTGATCCTAAACGTAGAATCTCTATACAACAACTCATAAATCATCCTTGGTTGAGGAAAGGCTTCAATATACCTTGTGAATTTGAGAGCAAATATAAGGTATTAATAGATATTTAATGTTTTGCTTTAAAGGGATATAGGATGAAGATAAAATTTAAGTTTTCAAGAATGGTCAATATGAGTATATATTCATCAGTGAACTTATCTGATGTCACAAAGTAACAGAATTTCCTGTAATATATAAAAAAAATTATTTGATAAATTCATTTAGCTTTTTCAATAGTCATTTGTATGGATTATTATTACGTTTTTATTTTTGTTTGATTTTTGGATTATATAATGATTGTGTTATGTTATTTATGGCACCAGGTATATCTTCTGATGAATATATTCTCTTATTGGTCAAGTTAAAACTTGAAATTTTATGATGATTCTAAGACATAGTATCCCTATAATTATAAAAATTAGAAAAATATAAATGTACCTTCTAATTAAATGTTTCTATTATACTAGCCTCTGTCAAGGAGAATTAATCTGATATTAATCTTTTATTTATACTAGTCTACATTGGATGAAGATTGTATAACAGAGTTAGCAGTACATTATGGTAAAACTAGGACAGAAATGGAAGAAGATGTTTCTAAGGTTTATAAAAAAATTTTAATTTTCTATTTTATAGGCTGGGCTGCAAGAAATTAAATTATTTAAAAAACAATTCTGATATTTTCTTTGTTGCCTTTGTAATTAAACAATTTTTTCTATCATTCTTGCTCTATTGACATTTTTGTTAACGTGTCAAGTAATATAAATTGGATTAAACTGCATGTCTATCTTAAATGAAAAAAAAATTCTTAACAAAATTCCCTCATTGCCCACTGCATGTTGTCATCTCAATCAAAACCTGAAAGTTCCTTGAAATTGATTGAAATCATCACATTAGCCTATTTCAGGCCATGTTGTTTTATTTGCCTTTATATAATTTATAGTTCATACACCTCAAAATATAATAAGACTCCATTTCATATATGTCGCTAATGTTTTAATGGTGGAAATAAAGATTGGTGCAATTATTTTCCAAGAATTAACAGCCAATTTGGAACCAGAATAAGGAAAGTGTTTCACCACCTGTAGTGTTATTGATGTTTCTGATCATTTATTTCAGTGGACCTATGATTATTTAACAGCCTCCTATTTCTTGTTATTGGAGAAAAAAATGAAAGGACGTCCTGTTCGATTATTACAGAGACCCACAGCAACAGATAAAACTAAGGTGATCAAATCAGATTACTGTATTTCTGATATTATTTCTGTTTAGTTTTTTTGAGAGTTACGCCCCTGTTTGCGTTGGTGACAATAGATTTAGGCCAAATGTATACAAGAAGCTGAACAGGTAACATTTGGCTTGAATAGGAATATCAAATAGAGTCTGCTAATGCTGCCTGGCTTTGTCCCATCTTAAGTTTATCTATCAACATTATCTCCGGAACATTAGAACCTCAGTTTCTTTCTGTCAGATGTGACATGCAGGCTGATTTCATAATACCAGTTTTGTAGTTTTGAGGGTCCGTTGCCTGCCATTCCTGGAGGTCCTTAAAGGGACACAGTCTTGATTTGTTTCGGACAATCATCCGACAGCCTCAAACACATGAAATCTTTTGCTTAGCTAATCAGAAATAGTCTACGGGGCTTACCTTTGAAATTTGAGCCTTCAAATCCATATGTATCAATAATTATCCGTGTTTGAAAATCATAATGTCTTAAGATATTACGAACGTCCCGCCATATTGGAAAACGGTTCGTCTATCAAAGAGTTATAAATAGACTAATGCGCAGGCCCACACTGACAAAACAAAAAAGAAAGTAATAACAATTGTAGACTTTGTCAACAGGACACACAATTTTCAGACTGAATGGAGACCAGCCGCGTACAGCACGGAAAAAAATATAAAGTGAATTTTTTTATTTGAGGTATATTTCAAGTTATTTTGCGATTTTCTAAGAGCTTGAGTATTTCTGAGAACTGTTTAAATGTAACAAAGGCCCAAAACGACCCCTAAAAATCAAGATTGTGTCCCTTTAAGCTGGTATCAAAAACTCTATGATAGAATCCCTCTATAATCCAATACATCCATTAAAATAAGTAATATTTCATTTAACTAAGTTATTTTGAAATAATTACTCAGTTTAAAGGGATAATAGGTCTTAGAATGAACATGAAAATGAATATTTTTATACTTGGCCAATAAGAGCTCTATTCATCAGTAAATATACCTGCTGTCATAAATAAGATAAAAATAAATAAATATCCAAAACACTAAGTAACTGTACATAAAGATGCATTTGATTATTGAAAAATAATAAATTGATTAAGAGTTTCCCCAAAAAAGTCTTAGGTTTGTGAGGTTTCCAGCTTTTTAGGATTTTGTTACTTAATGACACCAGAGGTAAGTTCACTGATGAATATATACTCACATTGACCATTCTTGAGATTTAAAATTTTATGTTCATGCTAAGACGCAGTATCACTTTAATGAATATTTAATATTATATCTTTAGTCATAGCACCTGATTGATTCATGTCCTGGCAAATTTATCTAATGGCACATACATGTAGTACGATAGTATCTTTACCTAACCAAATTTTAACCATTATTTAGATAAGACAAATCAGTATAGAGGATGACAACGAATCACCCTACATTCTAACACCAAATAATAAAAACAACAGAATACTCAATGGCTATAGTGATCAAAAACATAAACCAGCCAAAGAAGAAAGGGTCAAAGGTCGTGCTAGAGAGAGACTTGAATTTAGTGAAAATAACAAAGAAAATTCTGAAAATTTTGTGGTTCCCTTCACACCTAAATCTCAACATCGGAACCCAAAAACACCATCTTTAATAGACCCTCCAGCTAAACCTTTATCACCATTGATGTCCAAACAGTTACAAGTAGCTTTAGACGATACTTGTAAGTATAGAATTTTACTTGTTCATAGGAGCATTACTGTATGATTGCAAGCAAATAAACACATTAAAGATTTTAATGGTATTTGAGTTCCCATTTATATAAAAATGATAATTTTGTTTGACTATTTTGAAGTTATTGCCCTTATATTATTACCCTGTTTGTTCTATAGTACAATTCAATTAAAACACCTACTTTTACAAACTTAATTGATACAAGAAAGATAATTATAGAAGTCAATGTGTTAAATATAGCTCCTATTAGATTGAAATAATATTTATAATAATTGTTTTTATTTCAGTATGTACACCTATTAAAAGCGGTGAGAAGTCCTTTATGAGTACCACACTATCACCTTCACGTTCCTACGACTCACAAATTAACAACCTTCCCCCAGAGAATAACATAAGCTCACATAAAAAGTAAGTTAATTGAGAATCCGGAAAATTTCATATTATCTCTAAGTAACAGTATGTTTGACTTGCCTTGCCAAATAGGTCCAAATCAGCTCTTCCTTGAAGAAGATTTATAAATGCTTATCAGCAGCAAGCAGTGACTTCTTTATCAATAAGAGTGTCCTTATCAATAGTGGTGAGTCCAAAACATAAAAGCAGCAATATCCAATCACAGAAGACTTTTTGATGGAATCACCATTACCACTAGTAGTACAGTGATTCATTTGATGTATACTAAATACTGAAAAAGAAAGGTTTTGGCTTCTAATCGAGTGGCAAATTAGAAATTTGTCATTCTTGTTTTCATTAGACTTTTTTTTTTTTTTTTTTGGGAAGCTCCCTAGCTCAACTCGAAAATGGTATTGAAATTTGGTTTGAAAAATGCGAAAAGATATGTACTGGAATGGAAAATTAATATTTATAACTAAAATTTTTATGCAGTGAGAAATTGCATAATAATAATTGAATAATTGCATAACTTTGTTGCTAATTATCCGATCGCTTTGAAAATTACAGAATATAGAGAAGTCGCCTATATAAATAAAAAGACATCATAAAATTTTTTCTTCCACTTCCGGTTTCTGCGTGAGAACTTCCGGTTTTTCAGAACCACTTTGGGTGACCCAACCTGCGGTGTATGTAAAAATTGGGTACTAGAGCTACACATATAAACTATCAGGCATTAGAGGAAAAAATTTTAACCGGAAGTGAAACTTTATGTGTTATCACAGAACGGTGACATTTAGCAAAATTTAAATAAGTCTGCTAATTTTTCTCCGATTTTTACGATTTTGGTGTTTTTTGAAACGTTACTTTATCTTAAATTTGTTGGGAACAGAATTTTCATTTTTATATTTAATTTTTTTTTAAGCCCGATTGATTTTTTAAAAAAATTAAAAGGCTATATCAAATTACCTTGACCTTCAATGACCCTGAATTTTTACAAGTAGAATGTTCTTGACATTAGCTATCCACACATAAGCCTATAATGCGCGACAACAATTTTTTGTACCCGTTTTAATTTTTTTTAAATTCAAAAGGCTATATCAAGTTACCTTGACTTTCAATTACCTTAATAATTTTCAAGTAAATTGTATTTGACCTATGCTGTCCATACATATGCTTATAATGGTTGTTAAAAAGTTTGTTTTGAGTGTTTAAAAATTCTAAAGGCTATATCATGTGACCTTGTATCAAGTGGCCCCATAGGGGTGGTATGCCACTCTCAGTACTGTTCACAGTTCTTGTTTTCCAATTTTGTAACTTGTTTAACAGATAGATTGTATATCATCCAACATGACTGTTTTAACTGGTGTAACCGATAGTTTGTATATCAGCCAACATGACTGTTTTGACTTGTTAAACAGATAGATTGTATATCATCCAACATGACTGTTTTAACTTGTTAACAGATAGATTCTATATCATCCAACATGACTGTTTTAACTTGTTAAACAGATAGATTCTATATCATCCAACATGACTGTTTTAACTTGTTTAACAGATAGATTCTATATCATCCCACATGACTGTTTTAACTGGTGTAACCGATAGTTTGTATATCAGCCAACATGACTGTTTTGACTTGTTAAACAGATAGATTGTATATCATCCAACATGACTGTTTTAACTTGTTAAACAGATAGATTCTATATCATCCAACATGACTGTTTTAATTTGGGTTAAACAGATAGATTCTATATCATCCAACATGACTGTTTTAACTTGTTAAACAGATAGATTCTATATCATCCAACATGACTGTTTTAACTTGGTAAACAGATAGATTCTATATCATCCAACATGACTGTTTTAACTTGTTAAACAGATAGATTCTATATCATCCAACATGACTGTTTTAATTTGGGTTAAAAAAAGATTCTATATCATCCAACATGACTGTTTTAATTTGGGTTAAACAGATAGATTCTATATCAGCCAACATGACTGTTTTAACTTGGTAAACAGATAGATTGTATATCATCCAACATGACTGTTTTAACTTGTTAAACAGATAGATTGTATATCAGCCAACAGAACTGTTTTAACGTGTGTAACAGATTTGTTTGCTATTGTTTGTTACACATTTGTTACACATTTGCTTGAAATATTGCGCAATTCCACTTAAACTATTGAGAATTATTTGTAATTTTAGTAGACTATTTTAAGGATATTACAATTATAAAAGTTTCTTAAGATATTATTAGCACCTTTTATGATAATTGTTTGATAAAACTTTGTTTTTGTACAAGATTTCTGATTGAAATGCTACCCTTGTCCCAAATGCATATAAGTTTTTATAAATTGCTTTACAATTCCTTTAATTCAGTTTGTCCAGCATTTTCCTCTTTGAATTATTCAAGTTTAATTAATTAATTAATTCACTTTCTTGATGTTATTTTTTAAGGACAGTGTCTGTGGATGATGAATTGTATAAAATTCATATGACCCCTACCAGTGCTCAGAAATCAACTCGTAAAGCCTCAGTGTTTGGTAGTTTAGAAAAGGTCTTTAACATGTTAACACCCAAGAAGAATAGGGGATCAACATCAGAAGGTCCAAGAAAAGTTAAGGTATGTTGGTTTTAAGTTGCTAGTTTGAAAATGCTTGTTCCTACAGAAACAGAAAGAAGCAAAATAACTTTTTTTTATGAGGATAACAACTAAGGCTCTTAGTCGGCGTATATTACCTTGCCTGGCAAGCTATCTTAATGATAATGTGCATCATATACTAGACTTGGGTATGGCCAATCATGTTTCTGACCTAAATCTTCAAGTTTAATCTTCTAAATTTCAATATACATTTAATGCATTACTTTGTAACTGTGACACTAGGCAATGTTTCTGACCTTGATGTCCACTGTCTTATAAATCTTTACCAAAAAAAAAGTTGTGATTCCCTAAAAAAAAATCCCTACTTTTTGTATTTAGTCTACACCACCTCTTGATATAATGCATATATCATCGCAAGTCATGTTGTGATTCAGCTATATATTGTGCCAGCACTCCTGAGTGAATATACCACCAAAATTCTTCAGATTGTCCTAAGGTTAATAAAAATTCCAACCTAAGTTAGAAACCACATATTCACACAATATTTATGAAACACTTTTTCAAGTTAAAAACTGTGTCATTACAGGCTCTACATAATGTATACAGAACTAATGAGTTTAATCCAGATTATGTTTTAAATAAGTTAAAGTCTACAGTAGAACAAAAGTGTATACCATTCAAACAGAGCGAGTAAGTACCCTTTAAATAGAATTTTAAAGTTCCATTAAACAAAAGTAAATGATATTTGTAATGAATGAATGAAACTCTGTTGTTATTTCTGTTAGCTTGATTGCCCATATGTTGGAAATGCTGTCTTTATTTCCAAAATTGTTCTTTTTTCATTAAGCATTGCCTTACATAGGTTTTTTCAAAGTAAAGACCTTGGTTAGTGAAAATTAATTGCTGAAAGTGGCCAGAAATGGTCAAGGCTCAAGCCAACTGTTTCCCTGTTAATTATGTACTTTAGAGTGTTGGCAAGAAAAAATTAATTGTTGAAATTGGGCAATAAACAAAGCCCTTCTGTGCAACTGAGTTACCTTGTAAATGTTGCGATTTTTTTTAAGACTACTGCTGCTTTCCTGTTGAAATTTCTTTGTGACACAGTGCATGCTTCTCCTTTGCCAATCAATATGGCTCAGAAAGAACTCAAGTTAATTATGTCTGTTTGTTTCAGTTATATGTTAAGATGTACAGTAGCAGACGATTGGGGTAGAGTCAAACTAGCTTTTGACATGGAAGTCTGTTTGTTGCCTAAAAATGCCTATATTGGTGTTTATCGTAAAAGGGTAAAAGGTGACACTTGGCATTATAAGAAACTTTTTTGAAGACATACTGCAGTCAGCCAACCTTTAAACCTTAAATTGTGGTAAGTTTTTGTAAGCTTTTGGTATTTTTTATAGGTGTAATTCAAGGTCATGGATATTTATCAGGTTATATAAAAGTAGTTAAAGGATTTGAAGATTTAAAGATTAATATATTGAAAGCTGCATAGAATATGAAACAAATGAAAACAGTTGTCATTTAAACTTTCCCCATTCTGTGACTAAGGAATGATTGTTCGAACTAATCACAAATCCTTTTTATTAGTTGATACTTGTTCTGACCCATGTATTATATATTATATACATACTTTTTTGATATTTTAATATGCAAGGTCTATACTACATATAATATTATGTTACAAGCTTCTTGAATTATAAGTTTCATATTTGAATCTTTCAGATAGAATAAGAAGAAGAAAGTTGCTTTATATTAGTGCTGTTACCTGACAAAGAATATGAGTAATTTGTTGCTAATAACTATGTCTATTGCTTAACCCTACTGCCTAGAACTGGCTATATGAACATGGAAACAGTACTGTTGGGTGATAAGTAGTTAATGCAGATGTTAATAAGGGCAATAGTCACAAATAATTGCTGTTTCTATACAATACATCTGTGTTGATTGGTCAAACTTAAAATAAGGTTTTCTATTGCCCAGTTGATATATTCGCCAGTCATGTGCAGCTGGACAGACAAAGTGTTTGATATCATTTGTGGTCAGATGTTATGAATTTTTGAAATATTAACTTTGAAAATTGATTAAGATCAAATTTTTTAACGATTATTTTCAATATCTGTGTTTTGAACTGATTGACATTCCAGCATATTTAATATTTAAAAATTTAATTTCTTTTCAATACTCATTATTGTCCATCTTAAATGACCAGTTAATATTTAGTCTTTCTGTCCAGGGCTTTAAATGGTTGTATTTGCTTGCATACAATCCAATCAAATGACTGCATTCAATGTTACAGGAGATTATTGTAGTCAAGGTATAAGACAAATTTCATAATTCCCTGACATTGTGAAGATGCTAGAATTGTGATTTATTGTTTCTGGGGTCATCAATGTATATATTAGAAAACTGTGCCATTTTACACTGATTTTAATGTCCTGTATATAAAGTTATGTTTATACTATATTTCAAGTTTATTTTTAGTACGCAATTATTATGTAATTTCCTATAAACAGAAACCAAATGAAATGAAATGAATGGAGTTTTACGTCCTACTCTTCTGCACATTAACAGAAACCAAAAGTCTATCAATTCAATATCTTAGAGCAATACTACCTCCTAAAATAGACTATATAATCATCATTTGTACTTACCAAATACAATGACATAAGAATAGAATCTCTATAAAACACGAAATATTCATTAAACTAAATAGTAAATAACTTAATTTAATGGATTATATAGAGATTCTGTCATATAGTTTTGACACGAGTTGGACAAAGACTAGTATTTGCCAAGTCTAAACCTTTTGGTCATTCTAAGAGGTAGAATAATATAGCTGGTTCTGAGATGTAAACATGAATCTTATTGTAAAAATATAATTGTTAGGTTGTGATTTACACTTTTCATATAAATAAATTTATATATTTCTCTTTATGATATTTGAAAGATGCATGTGTATTAAAAACATTCAAAGAGTTTTTTTCCATTCTCATTTCCTAACTTCGTTTCTGTTCTTGTAATTCCCAATTAGAAGATGTATGAATTCATTTGTTCTAAAATAAACCATCGAAAATAGTGTAATCAAATGTGGTGGTTACTTTCAAATTACAGGAACCTTACCTAGGGTTCCAATAGAGGTTTAATTAATTAATAAATTTATATATTGAAGCCCGAAAATTTCTTTTGAATTACATGTACTAAAATTCAATTTAGTTATGTTTTAACATTTTTAAACATACTAGTAATACATGTGTATAATATGATATGAAAATTTATTAGGACCAATTACAAGATATATATTATGTACTGTTAATCCAATGTATTTATGTAGATATTGAGATTTTTATATTATTGTCATTACTTATAATATTGTATCTTGAATAAATACCACTTATATCATGATTTTGTCTTTTCCTACATGTATACAATATGCAACCTACATCTTTATACAGGCGCCTTATTGGTTATTCATAACGGTAGAGCCTGATGCATATTTTATTCACCTACATTAAATGTGGTTTTACAAAATAAAACTTTGTGAAAAAACCGTTTTCCTTTAACGTTTAAAAACACATCATCAGAATTTTGTTCCGACTAAGGAAGTGTGATTTATAGACCACATACAAAACGTTGAAAGAATAAATTGTTTTTGTTTTTTTGACCGATTTAAATGATACACTTCAAAAAGGTTAAAATATCTTAGATTTTAGATTCTATGGACGTGGGCTTATGTTGCTAGACAACCACGTGTTAGCAGCTGATTACCCTCAAAGAGATACTGACATATTTATGAAGTCTACACGATGCTATAACTTTCGTCCAATATTTTCAGGATGATGTTCGCATGTCATCACTAACAAAACACTTTTCAATTTGCAGATTTTCCTGTCAAAGACGTTGAACCGCATCCGTTGTATTTGCATCATTCAAATAATCAAGTGGGCTATATATTTGATTCGATTTGGCACAACCTATGTGATTTGAACATTGATAACAGACAACATTCCTTGCTCTAAGTTGATTATTCTATTCAAGTCGTCTGATGCCTGTAATTGATACAAAATTAATGCTAAATATGACGTCACTTTCCGCCTGGTCAAAATTTTAAGCAGCTTTGTGAAATCGACAATCGCAAAACGCTTAGTTTTAGTGGAATGGAAAAACCCCAGCGATCTTACAACATTATTATATAAGAACGTATAAAATATTTCCATGTTGCATAGCTCTACAATGCTAAGTAGCCACAGAGATAACTATAAAGAATAGGCTAATGCGTGGCTACCAAGAATTTCCAGTCCTACCTCCTCCCCTGTACCACAGTGGAGCTATTATTCTGGTACTGCATACAATAAAAGCTGCAATTAAGAGCCTTAGCACCTCCGATAAGACGAGCTTGTTTCAATGAGGTTTAGAATCCCCCCTTTTCCGGATACGGTGGTTACTGGTGCGTCGGCTGCTTTTGAATATCTTGCTATTTTCACGGCGATGTTTCCGTTTTAGATGCGCCGGCTTGTTTTGAAGATTTTGCTCTAGCCTTACAAACGGGTAATTTCCTGTTTTGTTGTCGGTATATTTTGATGAAGTCGTCCAACCTGTAAACTCCTGGGTTTGTTTTCCGGTGAGTCCAAAGTTGTGTTAATAGCCCAACTTAACAACATTTACTGAGTGGTTAATTTATCGACACCTTGACTAATTGTTTTATTATTAACAGTGTGAAAAACAACATCATACCAGCTCATTCTAGAAAGATGAATATGGAATGTAACGCATTGCTCAAGATATTTTATCATACTTGTGTAAAGATTACCTTGTTTTATAAGACATAAGCAACGCTAGAGATTTTCAGCAATATTATGCTTTAGGTGCATCATGCAAAAGATTGAATTGCTGAAAAGGGATACACGTAGTAGCTGAAATTTAGATCAACCTGTTTTAAACCACGACAATTGGCATTATATGGCACTATCTACACTTATATTCCAAATGGGACCGAAATCTTTAGGTCAATTTAGACTTTAAAAGTATTAAACAGTCTTGTTCGCCATTAGAAAAGCATGGTCTATAACAATTATAAAGCATCAGTTTGTCCACGTGTGTGTAAATTGCTGAACAATAGGTTTAAGCCTATAGTTAATCGGTAGACACCTTTACTAATAGATCTGGAAAATTAGCCATAGGGAGGGCCACCAAACTGTGAAAAATGTTTTCCCGAGACGTCGGTTTGAAATTAGCACCTTCTACAGGTGAAATGCGTTCTGAAATATCGAAGATGTTTTAACATCATAGATAGTTATAAATAGGGGGAGCCGTCACAAGTGTTCAGTTAGGATTAGTTTCGACCACAAGACCTCTGATTGCTCGCGACTGTATTATTACAATAGGTACATTTTGTTTGGAAAATAAAAGGTGAGTTTTAGTCTCTTAATATGTGTATAAACTTTTAAATAATGTGCAATATTTAGTAAACAGTCGTATATTCAGAGCAGATGGTGTAAAACTCTATTTTCCAAACTCAAACCCAAACAAGAAAAAAATTGCACGTGCGTGTGTGAACCAATAGGGGTATAGAGTCGTGTGTACTGAATCGTAACTGAAGTTTATTTTGTCATAAAACTGAGTTTTCTCACTTGTTCACTTCATGTCGTACATGAGACGACCTCTACGTAACGCATATTATTTTTGACATTATAAGTTCATAATACGATATTTCTATCAAATATGGTAAGAATTAAACATGGTACAGGTATCAAGGTTGAAAAAAAAATCCTATTTTCAAATTCATATTTATATTTCACCAAAAGTAAGTTAATATATGTAAGATTCACTTCATTTTTTTCAATTTCAGAAACAACAATATGGAAGATGAAAGCCCAGAAAAATTGATAAGCTTCGTAAAAACTGCTACAGACTCAGTTCAAAACGTTCTAAAATCACCTTTATCGGGATTGACACCGGTTCCACAGAAAGCTTACCGTCGAAGACGATTGAAAAAGGGCTTAGATAAGACATTGAAGAAGCTCAAAATTGAACGACAGCATCAAATACAACAGTACGAAGTTCAAGAGATGTATACATTAGCCATGCTGAATTCCACCTCCGTATGTTTTGGAGACAATGCTGAACTCTTTGGAATCATAAATGGAACTGATAATCAAGATGCCGCTAGCTTGCAGAGTGAATATCAAGTTAAAAACATTAACATTCCATCCACCGACCAGTTTTTAGATTCGTATATACCAGGAATTGGTAGTCCTCAAGAGAATAAACAGCTCAGCAACGACATCTATGAATCTCTGAGCGACTTTAATAACTACCAATCACCTTGCTTGTTAGAGATGCCTACATGTTCTAATTGGGGTGGTAATATTAGTCCTCCCCAAGACACCATTACCATTAACTACCATGGAACAGTCGACCTTTATGAGAAATCTGCAGTTCAGATGCGAAACAGTGAATACGAAAACCACATGGCTGCTCATGTTATGCAGAATCGTCAATCTGAACTTCCTGTAGTTGGTTATGCTTCTCCAACATTTGACGAATATAGTCAACAATCTTATAAACAGTATTGTACTTCACAATATGCAGGTTTTGATAGTGGCTGTTGGAACACAAGGGGAAGCGAGGTTGAATCCATTAAAGAAATGAATATCATTAATGATTTGGTGGATGAGGAAGATTTCAGTGCTGACGCTTTTGACGATATTTTGTCGGAGATTGAAACGACGGTATCTCATAGCTTCTCCACTGACTCGCTGCTTTCTGGATTTGAGAGTGATATATCATCTGATAGAGTAACAGCACTAGACGACTGGTCGGCTGGAGGTAGTAGCGGTTCCGATTCTGGATTGTCAATTCCAAATATGGTTAGTTCTACTCAGAGCGAAATAAATAACAGCTTGCCTTCATTTTCGTCAATATTCATGCAGTGACGGCCTTTTATGTAGAATTAAATTGTTAATGACAATGGCCTATGGCCTACTATGTAAAGAACCCAGTCATGTATACACGTTGGTGCTCGTCGTACATACATCTGTGTACGATTTATGTAAGTTACTCAAGTGCTATTTACAAACAACGAATTGAATCATTTAATTTGTTATCCTTATGGGAATCAAAATACTTTTTCCATTGTGCATGCAGGTCTGTCTTGTTTTTTTTTTTGCACCATTCTTGTTATTTTCGAAAAAGAAAAACGTTAAAAGTTACAACGTTACCGTTTGAGTTCACAGTCTTATAATGGGGTTTTCTGTACCAGGGACAAAGTAGCTTCATTTTCAACCCTTGGAATTTTGTCAGGTGTTCTTAAATCGTACAAATTGAATTTGGAAAACTTACATAAAAATAATAATGTATAAGTGTAAACATCTAAACACAAAACAAATTGAACACTTTCAAAGAAAGAAAACGTTTCACTTACAGTTATTGAGCTCATGGTTAAGTTGACTTGTATAATTAGAGTGTGCCAGTCTAGAAAAGTGCTAGTATTATTGTATTCTATGTTATTATTGTATTTTTGTCCGGTATGGTGAGATAGATACCGTCCCTTATTTAATCCTTCCATTATACATATTATAGTGCATTACCCCCTTAATTATATCGACTGTTATATTTGTTATTGTGTATTTACTTAATTATTTATTGTTTTTGTTGATTAAAGCTATATTTATGTTTTAAGCGTATAAATATTTATATCCGAAATCATACAGGGTTACCCTGTCCTGCTAAGAAACAGTTCTTAGTCAGTAGCCGTACCTGCAATCTGACTGCCAATACCATAGGAGTGGACCGGTGGATTTAACCACCGAACGCATTCAGAGGGCCAGATAACTCATTAAAAATACAATAGCTTAGATTCAGTAGTCACAACCACAGGGGCGCAGATCGCTTTTTCAATGTGGGGGGGGGGGGCAGTGGCGTACCAAGGATTTACTCAAAAGGGGTCGGCATGAGAACGTTTTAGTTGAGCTTGTGACACCGTATCTTTATAGCTCTCCGGAATATTATTGAAAGAAAAGCACCTCCTTGCATGTTACTGAATTTTCCAGTTGTAAAATAATATTGCCAAGAATATAAGAATTGACGATATAAATTTCGTGCTCCTCGAGATCCGGTAATATAGGGTGCACACAATCTTATGTTTTCGCCCAATCGCCGCTTTTTTATCTTTTAAATATTTATTCAACATAAAAAACAATACAATATTCGCCGCTAATTTCAAAATAGCTCGAAAAATACCCTCATGTTCCCCCTTCTGTCGACAGCGATTATTTTACGCCCGTGCGATTAAATTCGCTTGTTTGCCCATGTCCGATGTATTCTACAGGGCGGGGTAGGCCCGACAGGGCGATGGGCGACCAATACCTTTCAAACTATCAACTTTTCTGTGGCGGTCCTTCAATTTAACTGATCACATAACATGATTGACGAAAATATGCGACCGACTTCGTGACGACGAGACGACGCTTCTAAAGTCTGAGTGCAGAAAACGAACAAATTGACCCCCTGTCAACGAAGGCGCATACATTTCGGAACATTGATGTTCTTGAATGCCTATTGCCTATTTTACGCCTACAAAAGACACCCTACTCAAACCATTTGTGGGGGGACACATGATATCATGTCCCTCTCCTGGATTTCTGACGGGGGGGGGGGGGCGTGTCCCCCTGTATCTGAGCCCTTGCACTACCCCCGAGCATAGTCCGATGTTGATGTTGAAAGAGTGTACAATAATCGTTTCTGGAGAAACTGCACCACAAGTAAATTCGAATAATTATTTATTGTAAAGAGTTGCCTCCCTTACACCATCTTTTGTATAATATACTAGTTATGGTGACGTATGTTGCAGTGGCGGTTTTTTTTTTCAAGGGGGGGGGGGGTAAAGTTGGGGCCACAGAATTGATAAGGAGGATAAGTCGGAACAGAGGTGAACTGTTAGTGAGTGATGTTGATTACTGATCACTACAGCTCACCTAAATTAAGATATTTACTAAATTGATGAACAGTTTTAAACTCTAATCAGCTGAGTGAGATGCTTTTAGAGTTCTACTCAGCCAAGTAATAATTTATGGAAAATAGGTGAATTGTTAGTGAGTGATGTTGAGTACTGATCGCAACAGCTCACCTAAATGAAAATATTTTCTAAATTGATGAACTGTTTTAAACTCTACTCAGCTTAGTGAGATATTTTTAGAGTTCTACTCAGTCAAGATATAATTTATGGTAAATTGGTGAACTGTTAGTGAGTGATGTTGAGTACTGATCACTACAGCTCACCTAAATAAAAATATTTTCTGAATTGAAGAACAGTTTTAAACTCTACTCAGCTAAGTGAGATGTTTTTAGAGTTCTACTCAGCCAAGAAATTAGTTATGGTAAATTGGTGAACTGTTAGCGAGTGATGTTGAGTACTGATCACTACAGCTCACCTAAATGAAAATATTTTCTAAATTGATGAACTGTTTTAAACTCTACTCAGCTGAGTGAGATGTTTTTAGAGTTCTACTCAGCCAAGAAAATTATTATGGTAAATTGGTGAACTGTTAGTGAGTGATGTTGAGTACTGATCACTACAGCTCACCTAAATGAAAATATTTTCTAAATTGATGAACTGTTTTAAACTCTACTCAGCTGAGTGAGATGTTTTTAGAGTTCTACTCAGCCAAGAAATTAGTTATGGTAAATTGGTGAACTGTTAGTGAGTGATGTTGAGTACTGATCACTACAGCTCACCTAAATGAAAATATTTTCTAAATTGATGAACTGTTTTAAACTCTACTCAGCTGAGTGAGATGTTTTTAGAGTTCTACTCAGCCAAGAAATTAGTTATGGTAAATTGGTGAACTGTTAGTGAGTGATGTTGAGTACTGATCACTACAGCTCACCTAAATGAAAATATTTTCTAAATTGATGAACTGTTTTAAACTCTACTCAGCTGAGTGAGATGTTTTTAGAGTTCTACTCAGCCAAGAAATTAGTTATGGTAAATTGGTGAACTGTTAGTGAGTGATGTTGAGTAGTGAGTACTGATCACTACAGCTCACCTAAATTAAAATATTTTCTAAATTGATGAACACTTCTCGGCTGAGTGAGATGTTTAATCAAATAATAATTTATATTAATTTAGTGATGGTACTGATCCATATTATACAATTATTGAGAAATACACAATAATTCAACCTATGTAAAGCGTTTTTTTGTATAAACAATATTATATTCACATGAACATTGAAAAGGATCAGGGAAAGGCATTATGCCTATCAAGCCCCTAACCAAAGCGTTTCTAAATTCTTTGTTAACATTTTCAGTAAAATATACCCTTGAAGCTTTGGTTCACTTCAAAATGTCTGTCAGTGATGTAGGTTAAGGGGGGGTGACATGTAAAAAGTGTTTAGTTGTTTAGATAGGACAATAAACTAAGGGCCCTTAAGCTATAGGGCTTTGCACTTTAAACATTCCTTGACAGTTTGAAATTGAAAAAAGAGTATAGGTTTACGTCACTGTCCTGGCAAAAATTTCTCTCCTTGCACACTGCATGCATTGCCATCTTCATTTGTCAATAGGGTCCAGAAAAGTAGGATGTAAAACTTCATTCAATTCATCGCACTTCAAAATGAGCTTCAAATTATTTCCTGGAGAGCTTGTTTAGTACTTTTTTTTGTTCGCGCCATGAGCACACATTCTGTGTGGATTTTAGCTCAATATAAATATACACATTATTATTATTATTAAAACAATCAGTGGGGTAAATCAGTTAAAGACAATAAATTGATTGTCAAGTGGTTTTTATTCAGTTTGATGTATTTTATCATTATAAAAATGTAAGATAGAATGAGATGAATAATGATACATATTTACAGTATAAATACAGAATGATTATATATTATTTATATTTTATATTAAATATGATACATGTATATTTTAAATAACAATATTCATGATCATGATTTCATAATATCCATTAAGCTTTAAGCTTAAAATCAGCTTTATTTAGCCATTCTAAATATGTATTGTTTAATTATAGATAAGAGATGCTTTTTGCCTCATATTCTCCATATAAAGCAATTTTTAAAAAATGACCCTGTAGGCATTAAACCTTGACCTAAGCAGCTTATTTTATCAAATTTTGCAAATATAAAACTCTACTACCTTTCAAATATTGTGAACATACTTTTCATATGATTATAACATTATTTTCTTTGATGTAAAATTATGGGCACACTAAATATGAATGAACTATTCTAATAAGTGTGTTTTACAGTCATCTACATGTATATCACTTTTTAGAACAAAAAGCTGACAACTAGTTTGTCTTCAAACAAACAGTTTATGCAATATACAGATTCTAATCAAAATTACTTCTGATGTAATATACAACTTGCATGTGAGGATGTCAAAACCATCCTAAATATTAGACTGTCACCACTAGTAGTATACTTTTCCTTAATTGCAGACAAACTAAATGTCAGATTTTGGTTCTTAAAAGTGATATAGAAGGCTGAAGTTGAGTAATAAAGTTAATTATGTCCCATTTATATCTGACAAACTCCCCATAAAGTGAATTTCATACAAATATCATTTGATGAAGTTTAAAATGAAATTTCTGAACTTAAAATTATTGCGCATTTAAATCAGCTTTAAATAATTAGTTAATAAATAAATAAAAGTGAACTTAGTAAAATATAATAAATAACTTTCTAAAACTTAGTATGTCAACAAAAATTACTTATTAAAGCGCATGCATAAAATATAAAAATATCAAACCCTCATATTTAATAACATATTTCAAATTTTTTTTTTAAATTTGTTGATTTTGGCCAAGAATTGATAAAAATCAAATGCTAAGAGTTAATGGGAAAATGGAATAGTTATTAGTAATGGAAAACAGGAACCATGTTGCTCAAAAAATACATCTACCTTGGTCAATACAAGTCTTTGTCCATCAGTGAACTTCGCTGGTTTCAAAAACTATACGATAGAATCCCTTTATAGTCCAATAAATCCATAAAACTTAGGTGTTAGACAATAAGTTTTCAGTTTTATTGAAATGTCGTGTTATATAGGGATTCTAATCTTTATTCATGGCACCTGTTAAGTCCTACTGATGAATATATAGGCCTACTCTTATTGATCTAGTTTGAGACATTAATTTCCAGAGGCAATCTTTCTTTAAGCATGGTTTGTATCTTATTTGGAAACAATTTCTATTAATGAAGTTTTCAAATCCTCAATTTTTACAAAAATTTAAATAAACTTAATTCTGGATAGGGCTACTCATGTACAATTACATATTTGTAAGAAAATCAACTTGATTTCAAATTGTAGATTATTGAACTAAAAACACACCATTTCATCAGTGAACATTTTATAAATAGTTTTAGAATATATTAAGGTGCTTTAACTCTCTCAACCACTTTAAATAAAACAAAATAACAAACACAACAATTTTATAGCACATACAAATCAATCAGGCACTTTTGAAAATCATTATTGAAGTCTTGTAGAAGATCCAAGGCACAGAGATGTTTTTCAGCTTTACAAATTTTAACCAGTCATGTCTGAAAAGTAGAGCCAAATTATCAGCTCTGGTTGTGTTTCTTAACATATTAACAACAACTTACTGAAAGAATCGAGAATGGCTTTACTTTCTACTTCAAACCTTGGTTCCAAACTTGTTTCCAATGAAGGTGCCATTTTCAGTCATGTCTGAAAAGTAGAGCCAAATTATCAGCTCTGGTTGTGTTCCTTAACATATTAACAACAACTTACTGAAAGAATCGAGAATGGCTTTACTTTCTACTTCAAACCTTGGTTCCAACTTGTTTCCAATGAAGGTGCCATTTTCACACACAATACTCCATATGGTTCTTACATGGAAATAACATACACAAATATAGTTCACAGCTATTACTTACCTATTTGATATTTCAAGAAAGTCTGTATAATATAATATATTTTTAACTATGTTTGTGTGTTATCTCCACATAAGAACCATACATAGTACTATTTTAGTAAAATATATGAATTGACCTTTTTTTCAGTGCACTAATGCCCCAAATATTTGTCAAGAAATAAATAACACCATCTAACTCAGTAGACCTAACTGAAATTCGACAATACTATTGTGTGGCCTTGTATATGAATGATATAATTATGGAAAGCACCATTACAGGGAAGTTTCCACTCTATTTTCATTGTCATTATCTAATGAGTCAGTATTTGATTGAGCCAATGTTGATTGAGCATTGGTGGCCACAGTGTTAGCTCCACCTGCACTAGTTGATGCACTTGTAACCACGGCAACACTTTCACTTTGTGACCTAGGTGAATTTTTGTCTACTGATGGTTCTATCACTCTACCATTGACAGTGACAGTACTGTCAGGAATGTTTGTCTGTGGAACTGTTGCAGTCCTAGATTCATTGTTATTTGATATGTTATGCGTTGATTCTACTAGAGTTCTTTGAGCACTATTATCTGGTCCAGCAAAAGAAACATCCGCAGGGCCGGCATCCATTGATTCAAACTCTTCCCTAGGAATAGGGGGCCGAGGATGTGAAGATCCACGACGTGACCGATAAGTTGGAGGGCGTGAATCTGGAAAGTCTTCTTGATTGGGTGGGAATGTTATATGAATTCCGGAATGAATAGTACTGGCACGTGAACGATATGAGGGGGGTGGGGAACTTGGAAGACTATAACTTTCATTGTTACTAGGGTTATTTTGTAGATACTGTTCTTGTTGTTGTTGAGCTAAATATAATTGTTGTTGATAATCCTGCATTGAAGCCGCGTAAGTAGGTGGTGGACGTCTGTACTGAAATTCTGGGTATAAAACACCTACAATATACAATATAAATAGAGTCAATAATAACACTTGCAACTGAAAATTCATTTTTTTGATACACTCGCAATTTACACATAAGCATATCTAATATTTATTTTAGTTAATTTTCTTACAGAAAAAGTAAAAACAATACTGTTATATGCGCATTAGAAGAAGTTACGCAAACATAATGATGGGCAATTCCAATTAAGTGGAATCAATTTTAATTGTAGGTATTCAAATCCAATTTAATATAGACTTTTCTTTAATCTTAATTTCCAAGTTTAAACACTTCAATGCTAAGGCAAACTTTTTACTTCATGTAATGTAGGGGTTTTCAACCAAGGAGGTAATGAGGCCATTTTAAGTCTCGGATACAATTTTAAGACTACCGGGTAGTTTGAATCATAAAATAGTTATGATCTATAAAGAAAGGGGAGATAATTTAATCAAGAATCTTGAAAGGGGTAATGGAGTGCTACAAACTGCTTTATTTTGTTTAGTTGATAATTACTTTTGCAAATCGGTTCATTCTCAAGCAGGAGAATATCAATGTAGACCCTTGGTGTTAAACTACTTCATTTCGTTAAAAAGCAATAACTGATGTTATCTACTTCTGCAAATAAGATCATTCTTACGAAGGATAGTTTCTATTTGAACCCAGGCTATGAATGTTCATTTCAATGCATTGTTTTGTATACGAAGTAAATTGATAGAACCTATTCAAGTACCACTCTATCAGGGTATGAGTTTCCTTAACCCTTTATATGGGAGATAACTCTTTTACAATTTTAGAAATATAAAACACTAGTACATACCTCCATACCAATTGTTATCCCTGCTTCTATGAGTTCGATGTCGTCTTTGGTCCCTTCGTCTTTGAAAATCACCTACACCAAATAAGGCATGTAGTGGTTCGTGACCTCTCGGAGTACATTTCCATCCAACCCCTACCACAATTACCAATAATACTCCCAAACCTTAAATAGATAAGAGAAGCCATTTTTAATTTTCAAATACATAAAGTTTCTTTTCTATATTTGTAGATTTTCAATCAATTTCTATGATCATCTAGTATCCTCATATTTAAATGTTAACATGCATAAAATGACATTCAAGCTTCTTCAAAAAAGGTTTCCTTGTATTAACTGATATTAACTATATTTTTGATAGAGTATAGATGCAGGTATTGGCAGTTTTGTAATTCGTAATAATTTCCGATGTCATATTGCACTACTTTCAGATTGTTCAAGAAGCACTGTGATTGGTTGAAATGAATATCAACAGTATGTGACCATGGTATAAATCTATTAAGATTACAATGAAGACGAAAAAAAACAAAAGCAATTGTAATCAGTAATGTACATGTGTCTCCTTTCCTTTTTGATGTTTTCCATATATAAATTGTATTTTAAGTAACAAATGTGCTTACATACAAATAATGATGTTATATTTTATAAGCATTATGTAGAGTTTATATAAACATTCAATCAATATAATAAGTGTATTGTTATAATAAAGATTTTTTTAATGATTGAAAGTAGAGATTAGTGTAAAAATATGATGAGAATTTCACAATGGTCTAACTAACAGTATGATACTGTCAGTATCTAATAACATAACAATACAATGACCTCTATTATTATACTGGGATAATATTATTACTAAACAAAGCTAGTGGTTCATTTTAACCTATTTTTATTATTACTTTTTATTATTTGGCAAAAATATTTTTCATCATTAAAAACATGGTTATTATGGAATTGCAGGAACAACAGACGTGTGATTGAAATACGGAATGGCACAAATTGATGCTATGAGAGTTCCTGATACAAATACAATTTTTAAGAAAACCTCTTAAGAACCCCTTAACCCCTGGTATTCAAGAACATTGTTTCTTTTTTATCAATTTAACAATTATAATTTGATTAGCAGACATCAATCATATGTCTACAATTTCAACAGATTCATTGACAATAACATGCTGTAATTGTGATGGGGTGAAAATGAAATGAAATGAATGGAGTTTAATGTCCTACTCCTCTGCAACTTATGGGCTAATGAAGACGAGCAATGACATGCCAGGACAGCAACATTAGCCTACTCTTTTAGCGATTTCAAATTGTCGAAGGATCTGTGACGCACACAGCCTGTTGCATACTTGGCCTAGTTAATTGTCCCATGCGAACAACTCGACGCTTTTTCCATGTCAGTTCTCTGACCTGCATTACTGACAGGGGAATCCAGGCTGAAAAATCTGATTAACAAAAGGTACTGACACTACTGGCACAGAGTTGTAAACAGCATTAATATTCCCCAGGTTTTGAGTCATTTTATATTACCAATATTCTGACAAAACCTCTCAGACATTACAAATAATTAAAAAAAATATATAATATAAAAAAATTGTGTGTGATTTATGATTTACTTCCACTATACTTTATTTTTGTCTCAATTCTTCAACATATTATAATCTTGATATTAAAGAACAAGAAGGTAATAAATCAAAATAATGCATATTTAATAATGATAAATCACTCTTAATAATATACAGAATAAAGGGGAGAAGAGACAACATTTTTAAATCTTAAAACAAGATATGTTTTTTTTTTTGCAGATCAAAAGAAAATGAAAAATGAAATGAAATGTATTAAAGTGCATCAGCACCAAAACGGGCTATATAGCACTTGAATACGAACAGATCAAAAGAAAGAAAGAAATAACTATTTTATATGACAACTTGGGTTCTATGAATGCAAGCTTGACCAAACTTTTTGGCATTTAATATTTCCCAGATTATTCATTACCCACTAACAGCTGGATGGACAAAAAAATAAATATATTCCATGGTCAATGACCGAGGTAGGAGCCTCTTACCACTAGTTTTACAGTTGTTGAACTGGAAAACTAAGACAAAACATAATATTCACAAGCACTATCTCTTGAATAGAAAGGTTTTTGTATTATGGTAGTAAGCCTACAGATCGACATGCTCCTTGTTAACTATAAAAAAAATATGCAGCATATAAATTTTTTTTGTCAAACTACCATATTTTGAGTAAGTGACAATAGTCAGCATAATTCACCAGAGTTTTTAAAAAAATAATGTTAACAGCTTATTTTTTAATTTGGAAATCTGCGCATAATACACTGAAGCATGACAACTTTTAAAGCGTCATTACATACTTTCAACATTGTTACACACACTTATAAATTAGATCATAATGTTCATAGGCACAGATTTAATTCAGTCAACATGTTTATTCCTCAATGACGCAATGTAAAGGGGCAAGTCCTGAGGAAGGGTTGTTTAAAATGTTCAGAGAAACCTACTCACAAAAGCCATGAACTATCTAAAATTTATAGCAATTTAGAAATTATCTCCTGTCATCTGCCAAGGTACTTTTTAACCAAATTGTAAGCCATTTCAGTCATTTAGCTTTTCAAGACATTTCAAAGTGTAAATGATTTGGTCCTGCTTAAAAATGAATTGCAGAATATGTTTTCTAGTCTGTGTTTCAGGTACTCTGATAAGCCTTGGTTGTCCAAACAATTAAAAAGTTCATGTCTAAATTATGATGTCATTTTCACAAGTATCAAGACAAATGGAGTCTTTGGTATAGTGGCATTATTTTTGGTTGTTGATTTTCCTAGAACTTTAGTCAACTACAGTTCAACTGTTCAAGGTTTTAGAGTGTTTTGGCACAAACCACCAGTTGACAATTCCAAGGTCCGGTATTTTATATTTGGACTCTTATATTTGAACATAAGTAGTTGTAATTTGCTAGGACAGAAACTTAAAGGGATGCTCTTAGAATGAACATAAAATTTTAAACTTGGCCATTAAGAGTAAATATACGTGCTGCCATAAATAACATACAAAAATAAACAAATATCCAAAAAACTAAATAATTATCTATAAATATGCATTTGACTATTGAAAAATGCTTATTAAATTGATTAAGAGTTTTTCAAAAAGGACTTATTTTTTAAGTTTTCCAGGTATCTTTTACTTTATGACATCAGGTAAGTTCACTGATGAAAATTTACATTTACTCATATTGATCATTCTTGAGAACTTAAATTTCATGTCCATGCTAAGATGCACATTCATGTACAGTTTTTTTTACTTATTTCAAGATGTTAGCCCTTTAAGATTTGGCAACCTCAGGATCAGTGAATTGTTGAAATAACTGGAATGATGAATAAAGAAGATGAATATATAAGAACTGAACTCAGTGCATCTAGACTTAGTATATTGTATGTACCTAGATTAGGTAACAATGTTTAATAGTCTTATAATAGATTAGTCAGATTGTTGTAAACATGTACATATCAAACCAAATCAACACTTCAATAATTAAACAGTCAAACACATAGATCTTTGTTAAACTTCTGATGCTGTCATTGAGTTTTAATGTATGTGGGAAATAAACATCATACTCCATGGTTATTATACTGACATGTTGAAAAAATATATTTCTTCCGCAAACCATCATATTTGATGTACCATAATATTGCTGTCATTCTAGGTCATATTTTGGGAATAAATATATAAATCTGTGTCTGGCATATAGAATTTTTATCAAGCCCATTTAGCTGTTGGAATTTAGTAATTGTTATGTTGTATATTTTTATTGTTTATTTTGTATCATTTATTTTCATTTAGTCACTCAAATAAATGGCAGTATCACACTCAATCTGATTCTGATTTGTCTTGGGAGAGGGTGAAGGAGGAAAAAATACAAATACTATTTTTTTTTTTTTTTAAATATTCAGGATGATATTGCCCTTAGGTTTTTACAGATTTGAATTTTAAGGTCACAAAGGGTTAGAAATGGTCATAAATGTACTAAGATATTCAAAATGGCCGTGTGTTATTTCCATGCTACATGTAGAACCATACATAGTTTCCTTTGATACAATAAATATGTTACCAGTTTATTAAAGTCATGCTTAAAGGGATAATAGGTTTTAGAATGAACATAAACTTTGAAAATTTAAAAGTTGGCCAATAAGAGTTCTATTCATCAGTAAATATACCTGCTGCGATAAATAACATAAGAAAATAAATAAATATCCAAAAAACTAAGTAATTATCCATAAAGATGCATTTGATTATTGAAAAACACTAAGTAAATTGATTAAGCATTTTTTAAAAAATGACTTAGTTTTGCGAGTTTTCAAGATTTTAAGAGATTCTGTTACTTAATGACACCAGGTAAGTTCCCTGATGAATATACACTCATATTGAACTTTCTTGAGAACGAAAATTTTTTTATGCTAAGACCTATTATCCCTTTAAAATAACACCCCTAATTGATGTACTGGAAACCTAACAAGTCAGATATTATATAGTTGATTTGATATAGTGAGTAGTGTAGATGATAAACTTAATAAGACTGGCCTCCAGGTGACTTCAGGCATGATAATATAATGATTAAATTATCAGACATCAATATTAGGTCCAGAAGTTATAGCCTACAGTATTGACCTGATCTACATGTAGGTGTGGTATCAAATCAATTTAATATCTCACTTCGGTATATTTAGTATTTGCATTATTTTCTTCATTCAGCAAAAATCATATGTGAATGGTGCTGTGTGTCGTTTATTGGTTACATAAGGGGGGGTGGGGCAGAGAAAGGACCACAAAATTTTCTATGGGGCAAAATAATGAAGAATCTGAAAGTGCAGGGGCCAAGGCTCTAAGGAGTGGGGGTCCCAACAGCCAAAACCACTTCCTCATTTACTATTCAAATATGTAATGGTGTTTTTTGAAATCATTAGGTGGCTGAGGAAGGAAAGATTTTTGTCCAGTTATTTTCTCTACAGTACCTAAAATAATAAAAAAAATTGAAAGATGGAGATACAGGGGAGGGAGGGAGGGGGGACAACCTGACAAATAAGGTTCACAAAGGAACAGACAGTCAAACTAGTTACAGATTGGTGTTCAGAAAGGATTAAAGTCAATGAAGATGGTGCAGGTGTCTCAAACACAGATTTCCAAACTTATTACATAAATTATTAACAGTCATTAAATTAATTAATTTTACAACAAGTCTACAAGTTGACAAGTTACAGATTACATGAAATAAACAGTTATAATAAGTCATAATGATGAGGTTGACTCTGTATGCCTAGGGTGATAGTCTCATACAAACATGACATTATGACCTGACATGAACCTTTATCATAGGATAAACATGTCACTTATCAAATATCTTATCATATTGCTATGCAAATTATGAATTATCATATTGAGATACAAGATGGGTCATTTACTTTAAACTTTACTTCCTGAAGCAAATTGCGAGGAGAAAATTATACTCTTTCTTTATAAATCATGGTTTCTTGAAGAATAAGGCAATGCGTGATTAAATATTATCTCATATTTTATATGTTAATTCAAAAAGATGTAGATAATCTATTTAAAGGTATAGAAGGGCCATAAAATATCAAATCTCAAACTCGGTCAATAATAATATACATGTAAATCGTATAATTGTCATAAGTTAAGACTTGATTAAGAAATTGAATATCTATAGACACTATATGTCAACTGACCAATTATTGAAAAACACTGCTAAGCATTTTTCAAACTAAGAGGTGGTATTGCACATTACACACCAAAAACTATAATCCAACAAACGCTTGTTTTATATAAGGGCTATATCTAAAGAGCAATCATCTTTGGCATGTTATTTGAAGCTGTCCAACTATGAATATGTGATAATGTAGATTTCAAAATTTCAAGGTTAGAGTATACAACTTCAATGTGTACAAATATAATAATGTTATTCATGAATATTCATTCTTCATTCAATCCCCAGTAAACTTTCTAGATAATTTTATGTCCTATTTGATTTATGTATAATACATAAATAAATGCTATTGTGATGGAGGACTTGAACAGGAAAGAGAAAATCATTACTTTTTCAGAAATTATCAATTAGGAATTTGAATATTTTTAACCCTTTTACTGGCAACGGTGGTTACAGGTCATATATTTACATAATATGTATTTGAGCAGCTGAGCAGTCACGTCACACAATGTTAACTTCATACACTTTAAATTATTACTTGGATGTCAAGGTATATGAAGTTTGATTTCATATCAAGTTTAATAAATTGAGAGCTGGTTTGTTATTGATTTGCTAGAATTTATATTCAAGAGTTAAGAGTACAAACATATATAGGCTAATAAACATACATGTAAATAAATCATATTATTGACACTGACTTTGACAAATATGGGCGTAAATTTACATTTTGAATGGTATACACATGTAAAATGTAAATATTTTAATAAGTTTAAGGAGGAAAGATATTGTGTCCCTCTTAATAACAAAAAGAGCTTTGGTAAATTGAATTATGATTTCAAAAAAATTGTCATAAAGGTAACAAAGGGCAACCCAATGAAATGAAATTTGACAGCAAATATAATTTTACGTGTTTCAGATTCTGAAGATTATTGATTTTTAATGCATACATTCAAATTATATGACATTTTCAAATTACTGCACAGATAAAATACTCTCTCAATAGAAGTGAAGTCTGCTTTCCTTTACCTGTGCTTTTGTGACTCTACCTAACCGCAATGCTACAACTTAAAATTCCTAACTTGTCTATGCCTGTCTTACTGTCAAGAAATCTAAATGTCTGCTACTCTGACTTGAATCATTCAAAAGGAGAAACCAGGTTGACAACCCAACACTTTATCAATCATAAATATCCTAGAATCTTAAAAAATGGAACTTCATAGAAAGGCTTTATGTTCAAGTAGATCTTTTAAAGCAGTAGATGTCAAAAAACTGTTGAAACTTGGCAGTTGATGTTATTATAGTGTTCAGTGTTTTAACAGGAAAGACTATAAACCTTTTTTATCAACAAGTTCAGAGAGGAAAATGACAAACACAACCTATCATCCTTTATTGTCACACATTCTGTTGTCTATTTACCTATACAGTCTATTGTTTTTATACACACCTAAAATAGCCTCAACATCTCTGACATTTTGCAAATACTGTACAGGATGTACATGTCTGCACCAAACGACATGGTTTCTGGTCACACAAGTAGAAAATTAATAGAAAGTCACAATACTAATATGTTATCCAGCTTCCTGAGATTGGGGGTTGAAATAAAGAGCAGACTGACATAATGGGGAGACAACTATCAAGGCTAAATTCAAAATGTGGCAACAACATGGAGGCAAAGTTATAGAAAATTCTATATATTGATGTTCCAAATTGCAAATTTACCGCAGGTGAGCTGGCTCCTGTGTATCAGGAGTGTCAACTTGAACCATTCCAATTTTCAATCCGACATCTGTGGTTCCCACTATTTCACTAAAACTAAATGTTTGATGACGTCACTAATTGCAAAATATGCTTGTCATATACACTTGGTTTTAGTGGAATTGCAGGAGCCACAGACATCTGATTGGGAACGCTGCAAATTGATGCTTTCAGTGAACGTGATACACATAACAATTACTGAAAACTTCTTTACAATTACTTTACAGCAGAACTTGTACTAAATCTGCAACAAAACAAACATAGCTATTATAACGTTTGTTTACTATTTTAACACTGAGTGTAAATAAAATAAATTGTCATATTCCCTAAACACTGAACTGAAAGCATATCTCATCATGTGAATTCACTTCATTGGCCACTCCAGTATAGGTCTACACTATGTTGCAAGCGATGAGTTGAAAACAATGTAAAAAGAATTAATAGTCAAATTCAATATTAGAACAGTTTTAAAAGTAATCCATCAATGGCATATTAGATATATAGCAAACAATTATCAAGGATAAATACTTCTAGAATATTTATTATTTTCAACATTTCAATCTGGTTCTCACACAATCATCAGGATATTCTTTCATTATATTCCTGATGATGACGAAAATATTAAAAATATTCTAGAAGTATCCATCCATAATGATTGTTTTTATTTAGTTTTAAAAGTTATAGTCTAGATACAGTTTAATATAACAAAAGCTTTTTTTGAAATGAAATGCAAACCAATTAATAAGGAATGTGTATTTGTATGTCACTTCCTTGAAAAAGAACACCACATCCTGAAGAATATAGTGTACGGTAGATCGAATTTAACTAAGTTACTAGGTTACTGTATACTATAGAATGTGGGAAAGTAGCAGAATGAAAAAAAATAGTAATTTTTGAAATAGAAAAACTTTAAAGAACATTATATTATTTATTAACTAATTTCATTGCAATCCACCATCCATGTCACTTTTTTAGAATGAACGTCTAACATATGTCGAGAACAATGCAATAAAAGAGTACCATAAAAGTTAAAGACTTATTCATATTCAAATCAAATAAGACCCAAGGTATGTAGGGAATACACAAGAAAGAAATTGGTAAAAATTTCTCAAATGTAGTTATAATGGAAATCATTTTTTGTACAATTTTGTGTTGTGTTTGTTGGCCTGTATCTTAGTTGTATTTAAAAATGATGTTCTGAAAAATGCATTAACCTGAGAATGACCACAGATATTCAACAATGACTTGAAATATATATCACAAGATATACTGAGACAAACCAGGGTGACACAAGGAGAGAAAGCAATAAATAAGTTGGTGTAGTGTCTTGATAAGATGATAGAATTTCCTATTAACAACTGAACGATGTAGAGAAGAGTAAACAAAATGTCTACTAACAAACGACACATTGAGGTCAAGTAGAGACAATGATGGCTATTTAAACACTAGAGAAAACAAGAGTTTGAATCTAACAGGTACCACTTGACCATGTACATCCATCTTTATGTCAGTTACTTTCCTTCTATGTCCACAAAGCTTAGTCCTCAAATCGCTGTTGATAAGGCGTTTCTGTTGGAAACATTTGGGATATATGCTCTACTGTCCATATTACATTACAGAGCAAAAATTTGACTTTCAATTCTATATTGTATCCTGACATTTTGATCAGGGCTGTTGATTTGGCCATATATGCCGGTCATGACTGGTAGTCATGCCAAAATGGTCGGTTGCAAAAATCTTTTGACACTGACTTATTGACCCATATTAAACTAAGGCCCACTAAGTTTCATTTTGTAGGCATGAAAATGAGTAGACAAAGAGTCTACAACAGCGTTGGAGCTGATTTGCTGAGATTTCTTACAAAAGATTCTAGGGCCAATTTTGATTTCAACCCGATGAGCCGGTATACCGGCTTATCCTTATATGATATATACCCTATGAGCCGGTAAGCCGGCTGTTGTCAAGTGACGTCATACAACGTTAACGTCATACAAATTAAGAAATATTGCTTGGAGCTCAGGGTATATGACGTTCTATCTAAATTACACTCAGGGTTCAAAGGGTTAAGCTAAAAATATGTTATTTCTCTCACATGTATTACCACAGCCTTGGAGAAGTCCAATGGGTGTGTGATTTTGACACCATGTTAATTCTCATTCAAATTCAATGGTCGCATATTTTTTTTAAAATTCTTTCATGAAATAAAGAAGGTTGAAGTGTTTTTTTTTCTACAGGTCATCATCCCTTATTCTAATTACTGGTGAAAATAAACCATTAACTAGATATTTACTTTAATCAGTCTTAAAAGAAAAGAAAACCTAGCAGGCAATTAAAGAAAACACTTGTTTAACCTGGGGGCATATTTTGATCTGATACATAAAACTTATATAGGCTACATAATTTGAGTAGCATATCCTTGACAGTAACTCAAACAAACCAAAAATCTCTAGGATATACGTAATTTTTATGTATAATTTTTTGTTTGTGTTTTTCTGAAGTTAATCTAGAGTTTGAAAAACAAAAGTTTATGGCTAGACCTACAACAAACTTCAGAGTTTGAAAAACAACTTGTTTACAGGTAAGCCTACATGTACAACAAACTTCAGAGTTTGAAAAACAACTAGTTTATGGCTAGACCTACAACAAACTTCAGAGTTTGAAAAACAACTAGTTTATGGCTAGACTTACAACAAACTTCAGAGTTTGAAAAACAACTTGTTTACGGCTAAGCCTACATGTACAACAAACTTCAGAGTTTGAAAAACAACTAGTTTATGGCTAGACCTACAAAAAACTTCAGAGTTTGAAAAACAACTTGTTATGGCTAAGCCTACATGTACAACAAACTTCAGAGTTTGAAAAACAACTAGTTTATGGCTAGACCTACAACAAACTTCAGAGTTTGAAAAACAACTTGTTTACGGCTAAGCCTACATGTACAACAAACTTCAGAGTTTGAAAAACAACTAGTTTATGGCTAGGCCTACAACAAACTTCAGAGTTTGAAAAACAACTTGTTTACGGCTAAGCCTACATGTACAACAAACTTCAGAGTTTGAAAAACAACTAGTTTATGGCTAGACCTACAACAAACTTCAGAGTTTGAAAAACAACTAGTTTATGGCTAGACTTACAACAAACTTCAGAGTTTGAAAAACAACTTGTTTACGGCTAAGCCTCATGTACCAAACTTCAGAGTTTGAAAAACAACTAGTTTATGGCTAGACCTACAAAAAACTTCAGAGTTTGAAAAACAAATAGTTTATGGCTAGACCTACAACAAACTTCAGAGTTTGAAAAACAACTTGTTTACGGCTAAGCCTACATGTACAACAAACTTCAGAGTTTGAAAAACAACTAGTTTATGGCTAGACCTACAAAAAACTTCAGAGTTTGAAAAACAACTTGTTTATGGCTAAGCCTACATGTACAACAAACTTCAGAGTTTGAAAAACAACTAGTTTTGGCTAGGCCTACAACAAACTTCAGAGTTTGAAAAACAACTAGTTTATGGCTAGGCCTACAACAAACTTCAGAGTTTGAAAAACAACTAGTTTATGGCTAGACCTAAAACAAACTTCAGATATTGAAAAACAACTACTTTATGGCTAGGCCTACAACAAACTTCGGAGTTTAAAAAACAACTAGTTTATGTCTAAGCCTTCAACAAACTTCAGAGTTTGAAAAACAACTAATTTATGGCTAGGCCTTCAACAAAACTCAAGTTACAGGACCTTCATGTGTAATCTAGCGTAAATCAAAAACGTGCATTATCTCAGCTATTGATAACATCCTGAAAGAATAAAAAATCCTGCAAAAGTCCATTTCCTTCTTTCTTTTTTCAAGAACCTATTAAATTGATTATGCTTGGAGAAGATAGTTATCCAGTTGTTGGTGGCCTAACTGAGGTTATCTTGCTGAAAATTTTCATTAATCAAACAGTACATTTTTGGATTAAATATGCGGTAGCAGCCTTTTAATTACCCCTTTATAAATTATATCCGTGCTTTTGTGTTGAATTGCATGGAAAAATCAAGTGTCTCATGACTCTAATTCAGAAGTGAGCCCTATCTGCTGACAAACAGACTAATTTTACTGTTTGATAAAGGTTGAAGTTGTTTTATGGAGATCAAGTCGGCCATGTTTGAGAGTGCCTATCACTGGACTCCATTTTATATCTCTGAAATAGGCTACATGTTGTTTAAACCAGTTCTTGTCTATATGAGGAAAAGTTTGAGTTTAATTGTACTTAGTTTACAATATCTATGTTTGTCAACTGAACAAAAGTGACACCATCATTCACAGCCATACTAAACCTGTTTTAAACTTGGCTTGTCACCCACGCAACTGATAAATATACTTCTGTAAACAAACCTGCATTGTTCAACATCTGAACAACCAGACACTGTCCATTATAAAGGTGACCACTTAATCTTTCAAGTGAAGGAATTCGTTTGAATTACAAGGGCACCTGCAAAAATGTTTCACTTAAAGAGACAGATTCCTCATTCATACTTTAGTCTCAGAAATGGAATATTTTAAGCTAGGCTTAAGAGTAATAGTATTCAGAGTTCATTGTCAAAATTGAGCCTCCAAGTATGAGTAAGGGATAATCCGGGAAAGATCAATGCCAAGAGGTTTGGCCAAGGACTTGTGAACCTAAGTTGTTATCCTTGTAAAATATAGTTGTTTCTTTTTTTCTTTTGAGTGTGTCCAGAATTATTCACTTTTGAAAAGTTAAAATGATGACATGTCATTCTACAATACATAGAACAAAACACAGTGTTAGTGGAATTGCAGGTACCACAGACATCTGATTGAAAATTGGAATGGTGAAAATTGATGCTATCAGTGTCCCAGATACACATTAAAAGTGTCGAAAACCTCTTAAAATCTCTTTAACGATATCCTGTATCCTTAAAGTTCAGACACCCTGATGATGTCATCAGTTAATCACACACTATACATCAATCACCTATACACATTAAAAAATAATCACTTCCTCCACATCAAAGATAAAAATCATTTAATTTTATTACGTATTTCGACTTTGGCGAAAACGTATTGTAATCGTTCGGGTTTTTTTTTTTTTTTTTTTTTTTTTTTTGTAATTCTTGGATGAGTTTGCAGACAAACTGGTAAAAGGTGCAGAAATTCTAAATCTACAGTTGATCTTAGAATGATTTCTATTACCCAAATAAAACAAAACCGGAAGTTCTATCTCTGACAGGAAGTGAGAACCGGAAGTTCAGGTTTTTTTGCTTTAGCAAGTTTATTTTCAGTTCGATTTTGACCGGATTTTCAGATTTGGAAACTTCAATTTATTTGTCAACTAACAATTATAGGTTTTATGCAATTAGGTTAAATATTTTACCCACGATTTGCAATTCAATATTCAAGGGTCATCGGCAAAAATTTCAGACCGTGATTTCTCCTTTAATATAAATGGTAAAATTTTGAAACTTTACCAGTTGATAGGCGATATGTTTATAATTTTTGAAAAAATGTGAAAAAAAAAATTCCACTTCCGGTTTAGCCTCAAATGACGTAATTACGTAACTTCCGGTCTATAACTGCTAGGTGAAAAGTGAAAACTGTTTTATAAATAACTTTTCAATAGTAATTGATTTGACCTAAATAATTAGGTCAAGCTGCCATATCGGCCGCCATTTTGAATTTTCATTACAATTCTTAAATCCGAAATTCAGACACTACTGATAGACCGATTTCGATGAAATTTAGCACATAGATACAATGGATCATTATCTACCTTTTCTTGGAGACCGATTTTCAAATTTCGTATTTTCTTTCGAATTATTTAAATTTCGATTTTTTCAAAATTAGGTCACTTTAACGGGTACGGAAGGTGTGACCCACTTAATCTATGACCTTGAAAATTAGGTCAAATAATATTCAATATATTGTCTACGAGTAGATATTTTATAATTTGGCTTACTTAAAAAATTCATAGAGATAAGTGTACTTAAATACAGCAAAAATTGATAATTTTCATATTTTCGCCATCATTAACCGTTACGGAAGGTGTGACCTAATTATTTTATGACTTTGAAAACTAGGTCAAATGATATTCAATATATTGTCTAGATGTAGGTAATTGCAAATTTAGCCTACATAATATTTTAAGGCTCTCGAAATACGTTCATAATTGTAAGCAATTCTATTTGATTTGGTTATTGTTAACCTTTGACCTGTCTCACCTCTAATCAAAGTTTTATGGATTTACTTGATCATTCTCAATATACATCATCTAATGTAATTTTAATAGATATAATGCCCCCTTTAATATACATAATGTTTATTCTTTCTGTGTTTATTGACATATATTGTGTTACTGTTATGTCATAAAAGATATACTACCTCTCAGAATGACCCAAAAAAGTTATATTTTAAAATTTGGCTGAAATGAGTGTAAATTTATCAGTGGAATTGCCCAGTGTCAAAACTATACAACAGAATCTCTATATAATCTGATAAGTCCATAAAACTTAATATAGAGATTCTATTCTTTAGTCATGGCACCTGATGAATATATATTCTTATTGATCAAGTTTGAGATTTTTAATTTTAAGTGCATTTTAAGAGGTAGTATGCATTAAAAGGAGGAGATGTTTGTAACTTTTCAAAAGAAGCTATCATTTAATAATAAAAAAAAGGCTTATTTCTAGTTATTTTTGAATTACAGAATATCAAATGAATTTGAACATTTGAATCTCTGAAGGATTACTGATAATAAATGTGACAAGTTTATAATGTCTATAAAGATTATGAAAAGTAGCAGCTAGATAAGATGGTTATACAACACTATGTCCCTAGGATATAGAAGTGTGCACTATGAATGATAACTAGGCTATTATAGAGATTAAGGGTTACTTGGTGTCAAGTTGAAGTCATAAATTGATAAGTGATAAAGAGTAAATTTTCCTGGTTACTTGTCACAGTTCATAGCATCATTCTACACATTCTCCACCTCTTCCTTATTTATTAGATTGAAATTTTTGTTTAAATTCATAATTACCTCTTTACACAGTTAAAGCTAACTTTAAATTGTTTAGAAGTGAAAATATTTCTCAATTATCCTATTTAGTTCTATACTTGATCAAAATGATAACTGTATGTCTTAATCTAGATAATTAAAAATAAACTGTACTAATTGGCAAATAAACCAAACTTGTTTTTAATCTTGAAAATGGGCTATAGTCAACTTGGCAGCTAACTAAACTGACCCTTAGTCTTTATGATAACTATTACACTTTAAAAAACCTTTTTTTTCCCAAAATTTAAAGTGACAATTTCGCTACAAAATGGGTTTTATTTTCTTACATTTGTCCATTTTAACACAAACATACAACATATAATGACTTAAACATGATATATATTCAGGTGTATCACAAAATCCCAGTGAGGGTGAGGGCAGGAATTTGATTGTCTGCAGGTATCATCAAACTTACAAATGTTCAAGAAGGACCATCTTCAGACCCCTTGTGTCAAGATCACACCTCAATTCTTCAAACTTCTTCAGGCTGAGAATAAATTATGAATTCATATCTAGATTTTTGTCCAATCAAAGTTGGCCCTAGGATTTTTTTAAAGAAAATCTCAACCAAAAAAATCAAATCAAATCACTTGTTATAGAAGCTTTGTTCTCATTTTTTGCTTAAAAAAATGTAGTGTGCTTAGTTTAATATGGGTCCGTAAGACCAAGACCAAATCCTTTGGCTGAGAAAAAAGTAAAAAGATGGAACAAAATTTAAGTTTTATAAGAGATACTCTCATATGGAAATACTAACAGAGGTCACAAATAGAGACTATGCTATGAGTAGTGCTAGACAATGATGCACACATAGTCTTTAGCTCAATTTGAATTAAAATATCACAGTACAGGACGTTATTATGATTTTTTTTTTCTACTAGCTACTAATTTTGTTGTTACTAGGTATATCTGGGTTAAAGTTACAATATTGACTAGAGATAACATCTATATATTCATATCAAATGGGTAATAACTTAATATAAGCACACATAATCCTTCTATACATTACAATGATATGTGTATCAATTTACAATCTTCTTAATATCACCAATCTTTGTTTATACCTATCAAAATAGGTCAATGACATCATTTTCAATGTTTGTTTCACTATCAGTCAAAATAAATTATGACCACTCAAGATCCTTATTGTGCCAGGCAATAATGAAGTACCAGTATTGAATTTAAACATTGAATTGTTCATAGACTAATTTCAAGTCTGACTGAATTCATAAAAAAAATAACACATTTGAATGTTGAACATTCTTAAAAAATGAAATGAAATGAGTTTACCATCCTACTCTTCTGCACCTTATGGGCTAATAAAGTCTGGCAACTCCATGCAGTTTGCAATGAGAGAAATTTTGCCAGGACTCTTTTTGCAATTTCGAACTGTCGAGGGATCTATAACATGGACAGCCTGTAGTACACGGGCCTCGGTTTATTGTCCCATACGAACAACTAGACAACAAAAGTTGAAAATTTATGAGAAACAACTCAATTGAAATCTCAATGTAGTCAGGGAGTAGTCTACATATATTTTTAAAAATTTAAAAATTTGTATAAATGAAAAAAAATCTTTTGATCTTACTTTATGTAAGCCCTATTATGAATGCAAACTAAATGTAATTTTAGTCAATGGAAGGGGTTTAGTTTGAAATTATGGTTAACACCCTTAAAGAAAATGTTGAATCAATATGACACAAATTGTACAGAGGGATAATAATATAAATGTACTGAAAGTGTTGGGGATGGCCAGCCAGGTTTGAAAGTGGTCAGTATCTTTAATATTGACACAACGACCTCCAATACAATAATCAATCTTATCATGGTAAATGGCTTTCCCCTCCTAGATAAACACAATACCAACTTCACTCTAGCCAAAACTACACCATACCTTAGTCACTTTAGGTAAACACATTTTATTCTCAGAAAACAGTGTCTTTCAAGTTTAAAGAGACCTTCGACCAACAAATTGTTTTCATTATGATAGGCCTTATTAGAATCTGTCCAACATAATTTAATGGGACAGGTTAGCCAACAGTTGATATGGATCTTGAATATATGTAAATAATCTTCAGAAGTACTAGAAATACACTGGAAATTCCTTCTGAATACTTCAAATTAGCAAGTTCACTTTTTATTTCAATATATCAAGATATTGAGTCATTGAACTAACACTTTCAAACACATAGAAAATCTGATAGGGCTCTCTCAAGAAAATTTTCAAAAATTAAATTGATTTGGTAAATTTACACACTTATTTTGAGCCAAAAACAAATTAAACTCATATCTTTGAATCAATGCAAAAGAAAGTGAGGGTACAAACCAATTTTCTGATAACCCTGCTGCCATTACTGTAGTGAAATTCAAACATTATTTAAAACAACCACTGAGGACAGATTTTGTTGGTAGTCAGTGGCTACTGAAAACAAATAAAAACATGTCCTTAGGCCATTCTGAAATCTTAAAATTCTTAATTGAATGTAAACAAGAGGGTTCAAACATATTCTACATATGTCCAGGTTTGTCAAACATGAGAATTTGATAATCCATTATCTTACTGGTTGATCCCCTAGATGAACTTTTGCTACCCTTCTATTTCAAACTTCAGAAGACTATAGGTGAACCAACAATCAAAGTTAAATTGGAAAGATGTACCAGAAATTTACAAATCATCCATTCTGAGATAGAAAGCTGATTCATTCGCATCAACTTATGACATGTTTACTACATCAATCCATTCCAAAATACATGGAAATATGACTAGATCTAAAAATCATTACAAAGAATTTCAAACAGTACCTTTTCTACAGAACCAAGGAGGGGGTGAGCATAGCCATAAAAGAGATCGAGCCAGATTAAGCCTGTCATTTCTTGACATCTGCATGAAATATTTGTAATAAAAGAAAGATAACACATACTTTTCCTCACATATCAAATCATTTACGCAAGGCCCACTTATTTCCGCCTGAGTACATGGAAATTTGGCTTGAGAGTCTAATTTCTTTATTTGACTTCTCAAGATGCAGTGTTTCCTGAAGTTCAAGTACAACATGACTGTAGCAGTTCTTGACAGGAAACATTGACATAAACATATCACTCTTCATTCATTATTATTACATATTTCACAATATGTTCTTTGACAGGGATTCACTGTGTCAAACAGTGCATTCAGATGACTACAGTTAAGGCATATTAAATATCAACTGTTTCTCAGGTCTAGTTGACTGTTTTAGGTGAGCGAATGTTCAGACGGACAAAAGGTTAAGCCAGCTTCAACATTACCTTGGAAATTGTTAGGAAGGTCTCAACAGTATCATTATGCATGTGCATTATAACAACAGTAATAATGGCGGGAAGATGTTTCGAGAAATGCAAACGAACAGAAATGATATCTGACTTAATATTAGCCAGTAGTTTTCCGACGGCCAAACTATGCTTTCTTAACTATTCCAGTGACTTTTGAAGTATTTGCAAGTAAAGGAAACCAGGCGCATGCAGACAACAAAATGAAAAAACTGTTTGAAGAATGTTTGATAGTTAAATTTAACTTTATTAATATGAATGCATTAAAAGAAATGAGATCAAAAAGGGTTTCAATATAAGCACTACAGAAGTGCCATTCTGAACATCTCAACTTTCTTGATCTACAACATTACACAGATGTAATCTTAAGTTTCTGCAACCTGATTGAGCTAATGAAACTGGGCAATGTCAGATAGTGTACAACAAAGAACATTTACATTTGAGAACAGCCAACAACCACTTCCCGATTTTCAACTGTCAAAGGATCTCTTATCTTATGTGCATGATGAGTTGATTGAACAAATGAAAAATATAATGTGCTTGTTGAACAGAGGAATGAATGTTTGTAATTATATTCTGAACACTTATCAATTTCCATTAGTAAGCTTATACAAGCCATCAAATATTGATGAATGAGCTGTGTGCATGACTGATTTGATTACTGCAATTGATATGAAAATTGATTGCTAATTAACTAACTGAAAATGATGATAGCCTGAAAGTTCTTGGAACCACAAATGATTTAAGACCAATCTCATTATTCCAAGTAATGGTAAATAGGAAGATGACAAGTTAACGTTCGCTTTCAGCAAATGCTGATAACACAAACTAGGTAGTTTTTTAATTCATAGTAGTCGGTAGTTGGTTCAAATTGGATGATTCTCTGTTGTTGGTTTGGTCGTTGATAATTTCTAGATCTGGTTGGGTTGAATGACATGGCAGTGAAACTCATCCCAGAATGGTGTGGCATCAAGTCCATAATAATAACAGAATCATGCACATTTCATCATTACAAGTAGGCCTACAGACTAAAAAGAAACAACTATATTTTACAAGGATAACAACTTAGGTTAACAAGTCTGCCGTGGCAGGAATCCTTTCTACCAGCTGGTCCTTGGCCAAACCTTTTGGCATTGATCTTTCCCGTATTATCCGTACCCATTTACAGCTGGGTCGACTGGAACTAGTAATTAAGCTGGACCACAATTTTTGTTCAACATTTCTACATCATTTATAATATTTTAATTAGTAATAGTGTTTACAAAGTCAATGAATATTATAATAAATATTGTGAAAGTTCATGTAATATATAATAAATTATTCTATTATATAGCAGGTGTGATAAAAGTAAATTATTTATTACCGATCAATAACAAGCCTGAAGACTACCTGCTAATAGTATGTTAATAGGTCTATTTCTATTAATTAAAATAATAAGTCTTTCAGTATAATAATTCCACTATGTTAAATAATCGGGTTGAGATTTCTATACTTCTGACAGTCTTTCATACTGGACACACTGGGCTACAACAGTATGCAATAGTCGATAAGACTGCAGTGGTTCTTGAAATTGTGATCAATGCACTAAATGATACTCATCCAACAAAAGGCCTACAATTTATAGTGTTAAAAATCCCAAGTCATTTATTGGAGAAGGAAATTGGAAATATTCAAAATTTATGAAATTATAATAACTTTTTCACTTTACATAATATTCGAACATCGAAGTAGATAATTGTGAAAAAAAAGTATGGTCTTTTTATGACAGAAATTATATTTAAAATTGTACGCCGATATGAAAATTATACTGAATAATCAAATCGTGACAAAATAAGTTAGATACATGAATATTCTTTGTCATTCGTTATCAAAGTTAATAAATAATCAAGCAGATACATAGCGATTATTTTTATCCGATACATGCAATTGCTGTTCATCAAGTGCAGCTATAAAGGTCTATGTATGATTGCGTTGGTAATGAATATGCAAATATTCTGGTAAGACAACAGATGGGAGATGAGGGAAGATCCAATTCCCATGATAAAAATATTATTTTGATTAATGATTTAACTGAATTGAAGGAATAAATAATTAAAAAATATTCCCAATCAATAGTAAAACCAGGCAACAAATAGACTTATCACTCCTTTCTATCAGCAAAGCAAATAAATTACTTCTCCACTCTCTGATTAGCTCTACAGCTTCGTTGACTGTTCCATTCAATTTTTTATAAACTCATTTTTCTCCCATAATAATAATCCACCCATTTGTAACTTAACTGCAACCGAACAACCTAAAAGGTCTAAAATTCTGTAATTGAACACCTCTATTCACAACACAACCAACGGTTTATGTCTACATTCTTAATAACCATGGGCATTTCACAAGATGTCACCTATGAATGGTTCAAAGTCTGTTACAAACCAGGAAGGCTTGACAAGATGTCACCCTTGTAATGGTTTCAAATTCTTATTCGAAACCATGAGAGTTTGACAAGATGTCACTGTTGTGATGGTTCAAATTCTTATTAGAAATCATGAGGGTTTGACAAGATGTCACACTTGTGATGGTTTCAAATTCTTATACAAAACCATGAGAGTTTGACAAGACGACAACTTTGTGATGGTTTCAAATTCTTATCAGAAACCATGAGGGTTTGACAATATGACACCCTTGTAATGGTTTCAAATTCTGATCAGGAACCATGAGAGTTTGACAAGATGTCACCTTTGTGATGGTTTCAAATTCTTATCAGAAACCATGAGAGTTTGACAAGATGACACCTTTGTGATGGTTTCAAATTCTGATCAGGAACCATGAGAGTTTGACAAGATGTCACCTTTGTGATGGTTCAAAGTCTATTAGAAACCATGAGGGTTTGACAAGATGTCACCTTTGTGATGGCTCAAAGTCTATTAGAAACCACGAGAGTTTGACAAGATGACACCTTTGTGATGGTTTCAAATTCTTATCAGAAACCATGAGGGTTTGACAATATGACACCCTTGTGATGGTTTCAAATTCTGATCAGGAACCATGAGAGTTTGACAAGATGTCACTTTTGTGATGGTTTCAAATTCTTATCAGAAACCATGAGAGTTTGACAAGATGACACCTTTGTGATGGTTTCAAATTCTGATCAGGAACCATGAGAGTTTGACAAGATGTCACCTTTGTGATGGTTCAAAATCTATTAGAAACCATGAGGGTTTGACAATGTGTCACCTTTGTGATGCTTCAAGTCTTGTACAGTCTTGCTTAATGGGCACATGTTTTCATCTGAGTTGGCTGCATTAATACAATTTCATAATTTGTCATCCATTAACAGAGTGTGGCTAGAATATGTGACTTGGCATTTGCTTGTCTTCTTTATACATAAATAAATCACGTTTTACTCACAGCTTTTAATTGAAGTCTACCAAATGACCCCACTTTGACCATGATAAAAAAAAGAATAATGAACACCCAAGCCATTATGTTTATTTATTGCCTTCTTATATCTATCCTTATAAATTTCCTGATATGTTCTCTTTGATATACAATATACCATTATTCAAGCCAAAATAAAAACCTACATTTAGCAATGAAATATTATCTGGACTGACCAAACTACATTTGGTAACGAAATATTATCTGGACTGACCCAACTACATTTGGTAACGAAATATTATCTGGACTGACAAACCTACATTTGGCAACGAAATATTATCTGGACTGACCAACCTACATTTGACAATGAATATTATCTGGACTGACCAACCTACATTTGGCAACGAAATATTATCTGGACTAACCAACCTACATTTGGCAACGAAATTTTATCTGGACTGACCAACCTACATTTGACAATGTAATATTATGTCTGACTAGAGCTGCATCTACACTGCTTTTTAAATTTGGTTTGTTTGAAGGAAACTGTACTCAGTCCAGACGTGGCCCATTTACATTGTCATGTACCGGTATTCACTGAGCCAGATTTGCAGATAATAACTGATCTCAAGTTAGTGAAGGTGAAACATGGAGATTCAAAATGATGCCAGCCATAAACAAAGAAATGATTTTTGCGATTCTTTTTCCCCATATGATCCAATATACATGTTTATGCAAGTTCAAGAAAACTTTTATTCTTAAAACAAGGTCACATTGCAAGGTTATATGTGGAAGTGCTCAGGTTATTGTAAATAACGTTCATGGTTTTAGATTGGTCAGTAAAACATGTCTTAAATATTTATGCTAAGTACCAACCTGAACGAACTCAGAAATATACCAGTAACAATTAACATATTATTAGCAATTAATGTGAGAAGGTGAAGAATAATTGCTATCCTGCTATGATCGCTTATTATCAAACATATTGATCTAGATCTGTCAATGACATGAATCTCAATTACAGGCAACATGAGAAAGATGTAGAAGTTGAATTACTGATTATACCAGGGGCATTATACTCGAAAACTTAATGAAGATAAAATCCAGATTTTAAAAATATAACACTGGTAAAGTAATCTTATTGAATAAAAAAAATTCATGTAAAATTAATTTTATAGAATGACTGGAAAACTACAATCACCATCTTTAATGTTTTAGAGAAATCAATCCCTGAAATCCAATAGTCAACTTTTCCTTTCATTCTGTGCAATTTATGATGGAGAGTCATTACTTACAATTTTGGAAAAAAGTAACATTTAATTTAGATGGTTGGGAATAACCTTGTATCCATATTTTCAAAATTCCTGAATTGAAACACTTTGAAAAAAATCTACAAATTTTTCACACAATTTTTGGCCAAGGACTAGTTGGTAGAAAGGACCCTGTCATATGGACTTGGTATCCTAGTAAAAAAATAGATATTTCTTTCTTTTTTTAACTAGAACACAATTACAAACGAAAAAAGAAAAAAACAATTTGCATCAGTCTTACAGTGCAGTGTACACCCTTTTCTCACTAAAACATCAAATAACATTAAAGTCATACAATCAGCTAGGGCTGCAACGATTCCTGAAGTGGCGATTCGATACACTAAACGATACCCGTGCGACGACACGATTTATTGCGATGATAAATCGCGATTCTTTGTTGAAAGGGAAAAGAAAAATAAAACTGATATTTATGAATATTTTAACACACTTTTCAATATTTGGCACAAGCACAGAATACACATTTGTATCTCATTAGGATTAACAATTTATTTCAACTTGGAAACACTTTTTACAAATCGTTTTGTCTCTCTGTACGTGCCTCACTCGTGCCTTTTTCATCGTATTGAACGGGGAAACCTAATGACTTCCAAAATTCGGATTTATATTTTTATATATTTTTATATTCAGCGTTTTCAATTTCGTTATTTTCACTGGCTTTTACAACCACGTCGTTTTTTGACATTATTTGAATATTGCTTCTAAAATCTTATTAAATATAGGCCTATTAGCAAAATTAATTTTGACATACTGCTGTTTCTGGGAAAAATTATTTATAACTATGCGAACAGACATTACGTTTGAAAAGGAAAGTACCGGTACACAATGTGTGTCAAATTGAAAACTACTTAATAGCATAATAGAAACATATGTTTTGGGGATTTTCTTTTCATTCGTCAATAAATAAAAATAACTCAAACATACTTTTAACAAATAATACGTGAAAAGCAAATTTTTAATATCCTATAACGACAGAATTTCTTTTTAAATACGCTAGGATTTTGTGTTCTTAGTAAAATAAAGGGAAGTAATCAAATATCAGAATCAGGCTGATGCATTGCGATTTTTTTTTCTAACGAAATGCATCGATAAGCAGGAACGAATCGCAATTCATCGATTTTCCGGTGAATCGTTGCAGCCCTACAATCAGCTAAGAACCATTATTTTGAGGTAACATACAAGATCATATAAATCACATAATATGGGTCTGCAATTCAGACCAAACAAATGCCTGTTTGTAAAAAGAAGTAAGCTAAGATTTATTATTGATCTATGTCTCAAATATAGACAAAGTTAGAAGTAAGCTAGATAGATTGGATATGGCAAATCACTGTTTGTTTATGGACTTAAAGTAAGAATTCAGCCAATATTGACATAGATACTGAGAAAATATGAGAAGTCAAAACAGAGTTCCGTTTGAACATTTTTAAACATCAACCATACAATAGATTTTTTCATTCTATTTTGAATGCGTCTGAACTGAACAATGTCATTTCGGTCATTATGGCAAGCCTTATTTCTGGTTAAAATAAAAGTGTCCAATTACCTGTATAGTGTTTTACATTGAGAACATACATTATACATTGTTTTAAAAAAAGTATATCACAGTTTTTATCATACCGTCCTCGATTGTTGTTAGTATACTAGTTATAAAAATACCCGGTACCTGGTACAGTAGTAAGGGAATTTTAGTGACAAAGATGTTTTATGTAAGAATAATCTAAAGCGATAAACACCATTTATAGGCACTATCTATTTTTACAGAATACTTATTACATATTAAAGTATTATAGTAATAAAGTGCTCTGTCATGTCCACCATAAAGCAGTGTTATTTTTTCTTAAATAATTTTTGTCCTTAATAAAATTAATAGTGGAATATTTTATGCTAAAGCTTAACAGAATGAAGTTTTAAATTTTTTTTTTACTGAAACAGGGTGAACCACTTTTGCCTTTCTTCTTTTATTCTTCAAACAATGACATGACATTTCTATCGCCCATTAATTTGTGTCTTGTTGTATTTTCCTGTAGATAATTTATCTCTACCAATGACTAATTGTAGATGTAAATGAGACATGTGAGAATTAAACTATGAGAAATAAAAGTCAAAGTGTTTTATTTAAAAGCTAACATTTTACAGTAAAATTGTTTTTGCTATGAGGCCCACCTTTATATTAATGCCATTTAAACACAACTATTTTAAGCTGAATGACATAACAAATTAAAGTAATAGATGAAGGCCTGTACCATAATCCAGAAAAAGGAGTCATTCTATTTTGACAATATTTCAAATCCCTTTTAACTAAGGTATCTAAACGTTCATGTTGGTTTAAGGGATATTTGTGTATTTTTTAAATGAACTTAAATATGTAAATATGTTGTGTGTAAGCATCAGAAAATATTGTATTATTCTCACTGTGGCCTAACATTAGATGGTTGTTACATTTACAAATGCCGGTATGTCATTTTTAATGTATAACATGTTTTTGTAGAAAAATGTAATGAAATTTAAATTCGAGAATGTATGTATAATTATCAGGAAACATGAATAGTAGACTTACCTATAAACATGATTGCCAGGAAGAGAAAACTGTTGCCAGCAGCATGTAAAGCAGCTAATACAATTCCTGTTACCACGCAGCATACTCCTAATAGTGATAACACAACAAGAACCCATCGAAAAGATGTCACTTTAACAAAACATTGTACACAGGGAGCCTTACAGACAGGATCTTCCACCTGAGAGGAACTTGAGGAGCGGGTACGCATCCTACGTCCATGCCGTGTCCTAGTTTGAGCCTCCCTTGTTCTGTGTTGAGACTGTGTCTGAGTCTCTGTGTTTCGTGTACGTCGATTATTACGGGTGGCCGTAGGTCTATGCGGAGGTAACACTACTTGACGAGGGGGTTGTGGAATGTGTGAATTTAACAAGTCTGGAAGAGCATCAGCACGTTGATCTAAGCGTGTTGAAATGCCAACATTAATATCACGTGTTTGAATTTGTCTATAAGTAGGTAAAGGCACAGGTGTAGGTCTCCCTAACATACCATCATTCTGTTCATTAGCGTATGGAGCTTGATCCGACACAGGAGATGTGGGTTCATTTCCGCTTTCTGGAACACGCTGGACATATGTCCCTGGTGCTCGGTAACCAGGGACAGTTTCACTACGTCCATTTTCAGGAATCTGACTTGAACTCGACATTTGTTGTGAAGGCCCTGCATTCGCACTTACATCGTTAGAACTTTCTGAAAATGGCCGCTGGAGATAAGTTTCATTATCTACAACATCCGGATAATTGTCTGAATGCTGGCGACTGTGGGAAGGAAAAGGAAGACATCCTACAGATGATGAATTGCCATGTTGTCCTTTGTTTGTCGGCACAGATCCCGGTCCCACAATATGAGCTGGTTGAAGTCCGCTTGCCATAGGAAATCACAATTAATTCTCACAAAAGAAGATGTATTACTCCCACCAAATCTGTGTTAATCCCAGCTCATGTAGACATGTAAATATACTTTCACTTGCTCGGATGTTGACTGATGAGTTTCTTTACTGATATACATCTACTAACCAGTTTATCATATCCTACAAAATTCACAAAAGAGTCATTTTAAAACATGACCTTAGAGGACAAATAGTTATTTTATATCTGTTAAGATCAATAAGATCTATACCAGCTAAATTTAGAATCTCATAGCCTAAAAAGAAATCCAAACAATCAAACAATTCACTGTGGCTAGGTTTAAGTATTGTAAAAACCTTGAGTATGTCGAATATACTACACCACACATCTCAATATAGAAACTTGTGCCTTAAATCTAACAAAGGACAGTTTCTGAGGAAATGATCAGCATTATGAATAGATAATATCCACGAGACACACCATATGCCCCTTTATAAATCTTCCCTCATTTTCTATTTTTTCCCTAACAGCTGTTGTATCCTCCCCTAGGCTCTGTCTGTTCAGTCAACCATATCAAAATATTACTTTCAAGGCAATATGAGGTCAGGACTGATCAAAATAAAATCTCATAACAAATAAATAATGTATAGAGATATACATGTCAGTCAACAAAGAAAACAATAAACTTAGCACATAAGATTTGCACACAACACTTCAATAAGTGCAAACAATAATTTCAATCTTTAAAGGTATTGTGAAGAGGTTTTCAATTTTTTTTATATGTATTGGGGACACTGATATCAAAAAGGAACATTTCAAAATGATCAATTATGCATGATAATTCCATTAACACAAATGCTTTAAAAAACTTCACTCATTTTCAAAATCTGTTGTATCCTTGACAGCTTTGAATCAGTAAACCCATTAGACATATTTTTAAAATTTAGAGGTAACTGCAAAATCTCAAAAAAAAATGAAGGGTATTAGAGATCTACAGTGTCAAAAAATGAAAAATAAACTTAGAAAAATTTGTTACAAATCCCTTTAAGTGAAAAAATTTTAAATTTTAAAATTTGGAAGGGGTTTTAAATTTTTTTAATTTTATTGGGCACTATAGGACAAATGTTTATCTGTTAAAATTTAAATTTCCCCTGCTTCCATGATAAGTCAATGCTTGTTACAATTGAAAAAATTAAATTTTAATAATAAATTAATATTGAAAATTAGAAAACCAACCTCAACAGTTTTGATTACTTAGAGATCTTCATCCCCAATTTGTAAAAAAGATTTTAAAATTTTTAAAATTTTAAAGAAACATTAAATTTATAAATTTTTGATCATTCAAATTTGTTAAAATAAAGTTTTATCTGTGTTTTTCCCCTGAAAACTTCTTCTAGCCAATTTAAAAAAATTTTACAAACCACACCAAAACCAGCATTGCATTTTCTAAACTTTATAATAGATGCTTATATTGTGTAAAAACACCCCCCCCCCCCCTTAACAATACACACGTCTCTCCCCTACTCTATACAAATTTATGTAGACTGTAAAGCTATTACATCACATAGTTGATAGTTGATAAAGATTTTTTTATAGAGGGAGAAAAACTTTATCATCCTTATAGATTGATTAGAAAGGATTGTTCACAAAACTTATAGTAAGCTTTTTGTAAAAATAGTTGTAAAAAACTCAAGTTGAAAAAAAAAACAACATGCTGGCTTTAAATTGTCATGTTTCTGTATTCAAACAGAAAAAAGATAAATTGACATGTAAAATGTAGTCACAAACAGTAAACAAAGCAATTAGATGTAAATAATCCTGGGTATTATTTGGGTAAAAACTGAACTCAGGGGATAAAGCCTCTTTCATTTTCAAAAGAAAGTTGAAAATGGAAAAAAAATGTGGTTTGAGGTAATAAAAAAGGGACTTAAGTTTATTTTTTAATTTAATATAATCCTATGTTTAGACCATATTTTTGACTAATTCAATACAACTTGAATGTCTTTCATTGTTTAAAATACTGAAAAACTCTAAAGGACTAAAGAAATAAGACTCCAAATCATTAGATTGATAAGAAAATAAGTCTATTACTAGACATTGAAATATAATAAGATATATCAAGATTAATTTGAAGGTCAAGCAGCTTAGCTTTCCAATTTCATAATCAAATCAGTTTTTATAATCTTAGATTCTGATATTGGACTTTAAGCCAGCCTGGACTATAATCACTGAAATTTTGTCATGCAAATCATTTAAAATCACATATGTCAAGAAATAATTTATGCATATTAGCATTAAAATGAAGGACAAAAATATTGGAAGCTATATTGGAAGCAGGGTATACTTCATATTCTTTCTATGTGATTTTCAATTACAATGCCTTTCTTACCTAATGACTAATCTATCACTATTAATACAAACTTAAGTAAGTCAAATTCATCTGACACAAATATTTTCTGTTGAAGTAGGCTATTAAAATTTGAAGACAATATCTTAGAACCTTATCTGCATTTGTTGTATCAGGCACATTAAAACAACATGATTTCATAAGGTCTTAATCATATACTGCATACTAAAACTGCATAACAAATACTGTCACTTCATGCAATTTACATTCTATTATCCATACAGTCTTATAACAAGGCCTACCTTTTATAATCAGATGATATGACACATAAAGTATAATAAAAGAAAACAAGAGGTAAATGTCAATAACACACTAAACATAACCTTACTATATTCTACAATTGCAACAATGCAAAACAAAGAAATACTAACTAATACATCAATACTTACTGCATGATGCCTTATCATATACTCCGAGCCATATTTAATGTGAAAATGATCAATATCTCAACCGTAAGTCGATTATAACGGTACTCGACATCATACACTCACTGTGTGTACTGTTGTCAAAGCCTTTCACGTCTTCAATATATCACGGAGTTTCACGATTTAGATAACGGAAATTCTCGATATACCCTGGAACTGTTTGATTGGTTCAAAATATACCATGGATAGTATTTTTGATCTACCAGACTTACACAGAATGCGCATTGAAACAGGTCTGGATAATTACCCTGATACACATTTTTCTGAATCAAACAACCCTATGGCGGCTTCCTGAGGACTTGAAAGGTAAATCTTTCAGCTTTTGAAAAGTTTAAGATACCAACCTTTTGACCGGTGTTAGATCATTTAACTAACAATAGTCTCCAGTTAATAATGGCACGTGTAATTGACACATACTGTCATTTATGTGTAAAGTGTTTATTTGTGAATAACTGAACCATTAGATAATGCTTTTGTCTGTTGTTATCTTCTGCTATAAGTGTTAAGTGCAAACTTCAGCCCTATTGTTTTGTTGTAGCACTTTTACAAACAAAATTAATCAAAGCAGAAGATTTGATGATAAGCTAGTAACAATATCATTGTTAAGTTGGAAATATACAAGACTTTTAGAAATGGTACTGCCTGGTAGCCTATGCAGTTTGAGGAAAAGTCTTACTGGTATAACTGATTACAGATTAGCTCAACAACAAAAATACTGTTATGAGTTGTCAAAAAGTTGAGGAACTTTTCCCTATTGCCGTTGGAATACTTATATAGGAATTCCATTCACAAGTTTGAAGTCTTGAGAGAATTGGAGAATTTTTTTTTTGGCACCATTAAATGAATACATGCATTTCTATCCAGGCAGGCCTGTAATGGAGTGTTTTAATGTTTTCAAAGGGGATTAACTATTTTTGGGGGACTCCCTTAGCCATGATGATATATTTTGTTAACATCCATGTTCCGCTTACCTTTGTGAATCCTAAGCTCAACATATTATTCAAGTTTAATAAGAATGAAAACTGGTAATGCTTCACTTTCAGCTGGCATTGAGTAGAGTTCTCAAAGATGGATGTTTTTCATCTATTGATTTATATGATTACAGTCTACCTTAGTGTCAGCTAGTTTACACTGTAACTTAGATTATTATCAGTTGGCCTTTTGACCAAATAGATTTTTCCTGATTTCTAATTTGAACCCCTTTAGGCTTTATGACCTTAAATATGTGATGAAGGGTTTTGTTTTCAGATCAATGTACCCAATCATTAAGTTAATAGGATTTCATTAGATCATAGGTATAAAGTTGAAATGTAGGTCTATATTGAAAAGATAATGTACCAATTTCAGATTAATGGTGAAACTGAAACTCTTTTTAATTAGAAAATTAATGAAGGTGTTAATGAACTGTTAATTATTGCAAGTTATTTGTGATAATATCCTTTATTTGGATTTAAACATCAATTTTTCTATACAACTAATATAATATTGAATGATAAAGTCGGAATCTTGTGACATGTATGTTAATTAGTATGAATATTAATACCAGTTAGTTTGATACTCAAGAACATAACATCATAATTAAAAAATCTAGAGTAGGCCTAAAGGTTGGTCTTGTCTAGTGTGTTTTTTTTTTCATTGAATGTATTGACCTGATGGGCTGAATTTTAGACAGGACCATCATGTATTGGACCCAATTCTGACCCATGTAAAAAAAGGTGGTGGGGTTACCCTGGAGTGCAAATAGGGGATAGACTGACTTAATGGGAGGACAGCTGTCAAGGCTCTATTTAAAATGTGGAAACTCTCTGATGGGTTGTTCCTTTCCTGGTCAAGTCAAAACTGTATTGGGTTTTAGAGGATAGTATTTGATGTCAAGATTTATAATTATTACACCAAATCTCTGGAGGTGACATAGACACAAGGCTCTCAAGAAGCATGTGAGAGGGTTCTCTCAAGAATACTTGAATAGATCTGCTGCATATTAACACACATTTTCTGTACCCCTACTAGCGTAGCTACTTACTAGATATACTTTTATTGAGCAGTCATCCTTATTCATATCAAGATTCAAAAGCAACTCAGATTTTTAAAAGTTTAAACATTTTCACATTAACAATGGCTAAATTTAAAATTTAGTTTTTAAAAACAAACTAAAACTTTATATAATAAAGGAATTATTCAAGTGTAAAATTTCCAACTGCCTGGAGGTAAATCAACTTTAAAGGGAATGAGGGCTCTTCAATTTAAAAACTCCCTATAATTTGTGATGTAATCAGTATTTAACTTTAAAATGATCTAAAAGAGTCATTTTTATTTTATAATACCTGGGGCTTTATTCTCAAAAACTTAACTTAGTTTTACTGTTCCAGTGATCTGATTGGTTAATTGATTTTAAATTAAGTTTAGATATCCAATCAGATTATGGTTTTTGTTGAAATCTGGATTTGATCTTAATTAAGTGTTGGCAAATAAGGCACTTAGTTCTTAACAACACGATTTTAAGCTTGACATGATTATAAGGGAAGTAATGCCCATTTTATTCACAAAACACCAGTTTATTGCCTGCTGTAAATTCAATAATTATATACGGTACTCATTGAGCTTATTTTTATCAGCCTTAGGTGATGGCATGAGATAATTTGACATTATTGGTAATATCATGTGTCAGGGTTTTATAATTATCACATACGTGTACTAACTGTAGGTCTCTTTATATGACATATTTGTCTTGAAAATGTTAAAACGAATAAATTCTGCTGCTCATAACAATGTATTGAAATCAGAATCTGAGGTCTAAATCTCCTGCTATTGAAGAAAGTATTTATTCAGATATCTTAGATTCCTTTGATATCATACATCCTTGGTGGATATGGATGGATATGGTGGAATGATTTCTGCTGTATATATTTAGATATAAAATTTTATTTAAAATTCATTTATTGTTGATCAATAGTCAACAGCTTAAAGAGATTGGAAATAGATTTTTTTAAATAGGGTCAATTTGCATCATTTCATTTTGAGTCTGTGGTTCTTGCAATTCCACTCAAACTAAGTGTTTACCATCACTAATGGTAAATAGGCTTTGAATTTTAGTGATTTCATCAAAAAATCAGTTTCTGTGGAATTATTGGAACCACAGACATCTGATTGAAAATTGGTATAAACCTCTTTACAATCTGTTTAATGTCACATCAACTTTCGATTACTGGTATACTACTTTTGGAGTATTGCATGTTATATATATTTGTATATATGTTTTCTATTATATATAGCTTTTGCACATTTCTTATCAATTACATTTAATATTGAACAGATGTTGGTGAATCAACAGTTTTATATCAAAACATATGTTTAAAGATTGTGTTTCAGTAAGAATTAATTTACTGCTCTACCAAGGTAAGGTAGTACCAGGTAGTAGTGGTAAAACGAGATGTCTTTCTGCCTTCTGTTGAAATGAAATGAAATGAAATGAACGTCCTACTCTTCTGCACAGTAGTGCCTCCTGTTGAATAGTGACTAGTTACAAATAGTAATCATTCTCTTTTCAACCACCCAAATCTTTATTTATGACAATTACCTACTGTGTGTATAAATTGATATATCACAATGCATCCTGATGTTTTTTATAACCTGTACATCCAATTTAATTGAAATGAGATTACAGTTTTGTTTTGTTATTATATTTTAGTCTTCATTATAATCTAAATAGATTTATGCTAAGGTTGTGTACTGTTGACATTCATTTTAACCAATTACACTGCATCATGCAGAATCTGTTTCTAAATATATCAACTATGAATTGTGGGATGTAGAGTAGAGAGCGATATGACCAATGAAATTATATAGAATGCCGATACTAGTATTTCTCAGAGAGTGGTGTATGATTTCTGCCATAAATAGCTAGAAATGTCACCAGAATGTACCCTTAGTATAAATCGAGCTACATTACAATGGGGATTGACCAAAAATTTAATAACAAATTAAAAAGGATTAGAGGGTACAGTTTTAATGGATGACTATTGTGTGAAAAGTTATACCTGATATTACACAAAAACACATATCAAATTGTTATTTTGAGTAATGTATTTTGCAGACATCAAATGGTGAAATGACTCAGGAACTGCTGACAAGTATAACAGATATACTAGATGCAGCCCAACATCAGAAATTACAGCTGGCAGATTTATTAGATAATCTGAAGGAATTGAAACAACAGGTACATTTTTATAACTTATCTTAGCTGTATTCTTAATGTTTATAGTGCAAATGGAACAGAGAATAAATGTGCCTTATAAAGCTATCTGGTTTGAAAAATCAAAGTAGTAAACACATTGCTATGTACAATTAGTATAATGAAATTCACACCTTATAGCTATAAAAACAGTAATATGTTTTAGGCTTATAGTTTTAATCCTAAATTATCTGATTTGTTAAAAGTTAAAGGCCCTAAGTTTTCCACTGTCAGGGGGAGCTGCGGTTTGCTCAATGAGTTGCTTGCTGTAAAAAAAAAAAAAATAAAAAAAAAAGGTGTTTGCCCCTGAAAACCTAAGGGTCCATGGTTCAATCCCAGCAAAAGTCAAGATGAATTTTAGATTTTTCAACCTGGTTGCCCCTTGTTAGTGATCAGGCGGAGAGGCTGAGGTGGAAAAGTGTCTAGTCATTCTGATGGAAGTCAATGACCTATACTTGAAGTCCAGCAGTGCCTTATTTTCAACTGGTCATTTTGGCATGACTGCTGGTATGACTGAATCAACAGCTCTGGATGGGACAATATACCAAGGTCCTGTGAGGTTCTGGAATATATTTGTATATGAATATTCATCAGTACTAGAAATACTCATAATCTAGATATTCCACCTTCTTTATCAAAATATGAGTCATCTTTGTAACTTTCTGAACACATATTTGGATTTGAAGGCTCTGATTTTAACAGTATTGGTTATTAGCTGAGCTGAAAGATTCCTGTTTCTTACAGAATTGATCAAATTTTGGTGAATGTGTACCTTTAAAAGAAAAAATGCGAAAATAAAAAAAATTGGTTCAGTGTAGTACTCTTATGAATAATAATGAACATTATATGTACATGTACATTAAAGTACTAGTATATAGAGATATCATCTGTTTTCCCTCTCTAAAGTTGAGGATGTCATTGAAATGTAAATTTTTTAGTGTAACTCTTCATATTGAATAGCAGTATTATGCATCATGAACTGTAATCTGCAGATATACAGTCTACTTTCCATCTTCTTCAAATGTACTTGACTGATACCTGATTTCATTGCAAGGTCTAAGTCTAACTTTTGTGTTATGTGTATAGGTTGCTTAGCAGAAGCAGTGTGTGATATTTGCATATTTTGCCCAACTCAGACTGAAATAAAAGCTGTGATCAGAGCATTTTTCACGTTCAGTACGCAAATGACCTTGAATGGGCGAATTTTAACTCTGTGAAGATTATTACTGATCCATTCATTCGTCTTAAAAATCACATTAAATAACGGTTCAAAGTTTTAATGTTGCCTACTACTCCTAAGTTTTATTGTACACCATGTTTCAATAATTTACATTGTCATCATCTGGTGAAAAAAAATATTACCAATTATTTGGGCTGAAATTTTTCTTCGATTGGTCAAACCAATGGTGAACCTGTCTGTGTCCCTTTAACTGGGCAACATGTTCCACTACGATCAATTACTTTTTAAAATCTAAGCTTATATTTAATTGTCTGTGTAATCATACACTTGGATTCATCACAGTTCTGTTATATAAATATGACATGTATTATGTTTAACGTACTATTGACAGAACCTGATCTGTTCACTATTTCTCAATCAGGACATGACATAATACCTGTACAAGTTGATCAAATACACACTATATGTATTTGCAAAGAGTCGCATCAAAATTCAATGATTATTGATTGTATACCCTTAAACAATAGTCTTAAAGGGATTGTAAAGAGCTTTTCTGAATTTATTATTTGTATTGGTGATACAGATATCATCAATTTTTTTACCGTTTCAATTTTCAATCCGACGCCTGTGGTTCCTGCAATTCCTTTTAAAGTAATTGTTGATGATGTCTCCAAATCCAAAGGGGGTTATATAATTATTTTTGAAATTTGTCATGTCATCAAACACTTAGTTGATAGAGATTGATAGTCACTAAGGGTTGCTTCACAGAAGCACTGACTATGGAATTTAAATTCTTGTTACCTTCAGGAGGATTTGAACCAATAGCACCTTATGGCCTAGCTGACAACCTATCTAGCAACCAACAGAGCTATTACATGGCTTAAAAAAATTGAAAATTACTTTTTACACATTTTGATTTCTTGGTGAAGCTTCCTCACTTAATACACTTCAGGGATGTTGATTTAACTGTATTTACCAGTCATGTCTGATTTCAGCTCCAAAATAGCTGACTGCAATTTTCATATTTATGACATGCTATTATGCCTTTTTGTGCATTTTCCATTCATTTCTGATTAAAATTAGTAAAAGATAATTACGTGTTAAAATTTCCATTGGAATATTTTAAATTAACGGCACTAATATTCCTAATACCTCTTTGTGGGGCCCAATTTAGGGTTAAAACCTGCGCACTATATTCGGAATTATATGGTATGTACATTTGTTTTTTTTATTGATTTAGGTTCAAGAAAGTGCTAGAGAATCAAGAAGTAAACTTAGTACACATTTTGAAAGTTTAAAAAAGTATATAAATGAAGTATTGGATAAGCAGCTTTGTAAATTACTAGATGAAATAGATACCATTGAAACAGAAGCAGTGACGCCATTAGCTCAATGTGAAGACGTCATAGAAAATGGAATTGAGAATGCCAAGACTATTTTAGAAGAAGGTAAGGTCTTCTGAGATTAAAGTTCATTGTGTTACTTGGTAGAGCTCTATTTAAACTCAAACGTATCACATCTTAGTATAGAAAATTGCAGGAAGACAGAGTTTCAGAATGTCATCCTGAAAAGTGTCGTGTATAGCTAAATAGGATGGTTCAAGCATGTGAATGAATACTTATATATCCATCACTGTTTTACCAAGAAGATATGTCAATAATGTTTATTAAACATTATTATCTTTATCATACTGACTTAGTACAGGATAGTAACTGCTCATCCTACAAATATGAGGAAATAGTCAGCCTCCAAATTACCAGCCAAGGTAATCACTGCACCTTTACCAAAAACTTCCTGAAAAGATCAAAGAAATAATTATAATCCTTATGGATAATGATAATTCAAATCTAAAAACATAGTTTGAAACAAAAACAAATAAGTGTTAATGAGGGCCCAGTATTCTGGCCTGAAGGGGTTAAAAACATCAATATCCCATATTGACAGTTTTACAAGCTTTCAGGGCAAGATGTGCCTGACTCATTGTCCAAATATTCATATTTATGACGTCTTAATATTATGACCAAAGGCTATCACTTACTTCTAACAATTTGAACTGAATATAGTTTATCTAAGATTTTGACTTATTTCAATGATATATTGGACCACTTTACAGATCAATATTTGATGCCCTCAACTGACACTGTGTCTATTCATTCTTATCTGAAATGCTAATAAAATTGAAATGAGGGAAAAAAATGAAAAGATGGGAAACCACTGTATGATCTTAAATTTCATTGTGTAGTTCTGAGCTTATTGCTCATTTTGTGAATGATTGATACCCCAGAATAGTATTTGATTGGATTATTATATATGATCTAGAACAGGAGATGAATAACAATTATGTCAGATCATTGATGCTAGTGGAACCACCCACAAAAAAAATACTCACCACCCACATTTGCATTTGCATCAGATTACAAAATTTGTCTTAAGTTTGTGTGCAACACTAGGTGAAAGGTTGTCATCTTGCTCGAACCAGACAAAAGATAGACTTGCAAATGTGGACAATTCTCAAAGAAATAAGAACTAGCTATATTAATTACTGTCATAAATGTAAATGTTTAATTTATATATAGTTTTAAAAATAACATTTGAATAAATCTTTTTGTAGGAAACTTGATTTTGCAAAATGAGCCTGAGAAAAACTTAGATAAAATAACCAAGTTAAAGGATAGTCCACTCACCACTTCATTAAATAGGTAAGACAGTTTCCGAATGTTAGGAATAATATCAGATTTAAGGTTTTAAAGATGGGTTCCCTTATTTTTATCAATTCATATATATATATGTATATATATATATATATTTGATTAATGGATGGCTAATACTTTTGGAGAGGTGTTCAAATGATTGGGAGCATATGAGGTGCAGAAGAGTAGGACGTAAAACTCCATTTATGCTAATACTGCTATAAAAAGGAAAGGTGTGCAAATGATCGGGAGCCCATGCAGTTGCAGAAAAGTAGAATGTAAAACTCTATTCATTTCATTTCTAATGATTGGGAAAGATACCAGTTTGTCTGACAAGTCTCTTATGAACTCATAGTAAGCTAAATACAAAGGAAATGCAGATGAATTTTCTGACCAGTAACCTGGATAATTTGTCTTTTTTCTATTATCCAGCCTGTACAGACATTGACATTCATTATTTACAATTACCAACAATTACCCAAGAATTTTCTAACAGTGCTCACAATTGAGTTCTTAAATTTCAGTGTTCCAGAAATACCTGATCGTTCTGCTGTACCATGCATATCAGTGGAATTATTACCCAATATCAAATCGCAGTTAGCTGATATTATACATAGGGAGGGAAAAGTAATAGCTGGTGCTGCTGTACAGATAACAGATGTCATAGAAAGACCTGGCAGTCTACAAGTGGAATGGAGTGAGGTACAACACCATTTGCGTAATTCTCCTTGGCTGTAAGGAAGTGATCAGATGAGGATATGTATAATAGAATATTTTGTCTGAGTTTGGTGATAACGTTTTAAATTTAACACTGGTCTGACTCTCGCCATGCTCAGACATTTTCAAACCTGTGACATTTTATCACCTTTCAGACGACATTTGACTCGCTAATGATTAAACTATTGGTCTAATAGGGGTGTGATAATCAGCTTAAGTCTGATCATGTCTGTTAGCCAAAGGTCTTGAAACAGGAGACGCAAAACTTCTGAATTTATCTCTCACTACTTGAAAATCAATTGAAGTCTGACTAGGGATTGTTTAGCGCAGTGGACACTTACAGACTTGAATCTATTCCCTTCTTTTGACATTCTTCTGTGTTTTATAGCAAATCGGTTAGTGCATTCGTTCTTTAAGTAAGGAAGTCATTTGCTTGGATACATTGAAAATGTCGGACGTAAGTTCTAATCGGCGTGTGAAAGTTTGATGAGCTTGAATAAGTCATCTTCACTCACATTTCCAGTTCACCCAGTTGTAAATGGGTACGGATAATCCTGGAAAGATCAATACCAAGAGGTTTGGCCAAGGACCAGCTGGTAAAAGGATCCCTGTCATGGCGGACTTGTGAACCTAAGTTGTTATCCTTGTAAAATATAGTTGTTTCATAGATATTCTGTCTTATTAGAATGTCATTGTTTGCATGAAATTTCTTCTTTGTTTTATCTTAAGGGGTATGGTTCTTTTCGGCTCCTGTTCATAATTTTTCCTTTCCTTGTTGCATTGGCCAAAGATTCAAAAAACCCTATATGCATATAAACATTTGAAGCTATATTATAGAATAAATATGGTAGTTTAAGATAATGGGGTAAACCACCTGGAATAGATTAAGATATGATTTTGTGACTTTCAGACGGATGAGGATGCAGATTTGAATGAATTTTGCTTGCAGTCTTCTCATGGAAATATAAAATCTAATGATGACATGAGAGGCACATTTGATACAGTTTACAAAGGTCCTAACAGAGCTCATATAGTTCGTCATCTACAAACAAACAAACCCTACTCTTTTCGTGTGTGTGGGAGATATGACAAGGACAGTCCATGGAGTGTTTGGAGTGTACCATATACAGCCACCACAACCATACCTCATTATCGTAAGTCTCCTTTCATTTGCAGGGTTCAAAAAAAGAGGGAAACGCATCGCAGTTTTGCGATACAATTTTCGGAAAATGCTATGTATTTTTCATTTGTAGCAACCATCCAACCGGTTTTGGTTGTACAAATCACAAAAAGTCCATATTAATGAAATATATAAATAGTTTACATGCAGGCCTTTAAGACGGTAGAGAGACCATCTTAGAATAAACAGTTTTAGCATTAAAAATTAAGGTGTCTTATCAGTCATTTGATAATATCCGCTTGACTACTGCATACAAACCCCTATTTTTTAGAAATAACAAAACCGCTATTAAATTTTCATATCTCAAAAAATGCTACACAAAATAATTTTTAAAACAACAATTTTTAAATCTAGACCAAAAATTTTCAAAAATGGGCATGCAAACCCCCAAAGAAGGACAATGATGTTAAAATAATTCAAACCTTTCGATAAATCGTCTAAAATAGTTGAAAATTCCTATAATCATCATGAAAGCCTGGCCAAAATGTTTTTGTCAATTTCAATATTAAGTCTTTAAAAACAAGTCAGGACTAACACTCTCCTTTTAGCATTAAGATGACGCTACACTCATTTTTAAAACGCTGGTTTAAAATTAATTTATTCATATATTATACAGTATAATTAAGTTTATAAAGAAAATGATATTCAGTAAATAAAAGCATAATAGTTTTTCTAAAATTGGATTGAAAAACTCTAAGGAAGAAGAAAGAGGATTTCTAATAAAAAGCTGTTCGACTAAATTCGTCTAATAATAGAAGGGACTAAATTCGTATACAATCATTAATACAATCATTAGCAAAAAATGTTTTTGTGGTCTGAGTTCATTTGTAGTCTAAAGAATCACAAGTCAGGACTAGTTATCTCTCCTATAGTGTATTTAAGATGTCGCTACACTCATTATTAATTTAACGCTGGTTAAAAGTTATTTAATTTTCATATACATGTACAGGTATAATTATGTTTATATACATAAAGATGTATATTGAGTTATGAATAAAAGCATTATACTAGTTGACTTGTGATTGTTATTGATGCACGTTTTATTAAAATTAGCTTTTTATACGCCCACATGGAAATGTGGACGTATATTGCCGTCGCCCCTGTCCGTCCGTCGGTCTGTCGGTCCGTCGGTCCGTCCACATTTGTTGTATCCACGATAGAGGCTACAGTTTTTATCCGATCTTAATGAAACTTGGTATACATGTATATATTGATGATATCTCGGTCAAGTTCCAAAATGGAAATTATCGCATGAACGGTTTTTGAGTTATTGCACTTGACTTAGTAAAAACGCGTCAAATTTGGGTTGTATCCACAATAGAGGCTACAGTTTTTATCCAATCTTAATGAAACTTGGTATACATGTATATATTGATGATATCTCGGTCAAGTTCGAAAATGGAAATTTTCGCATGAACGGTTTTTGAGTTATTGCCCTTGACTTAGTAAAAACGCGTCAAATTTGGGTTGTATCCACAATAGAGGCTACAATTTTTATCCGATCTTAATGAAACTTGGTATACATGTATATATTGATGATATCTCGGTCAAGTTCGAAAATGGAAATTATCGAATGAACGGATTTTGAGTTATTGCCCTTGACTTAGTAAAAACGCGTCAAATTTGGGTTGTATCCACAATAGAGGCTACAGTTTTTATCAGATCTTAATGAAACTTGGTATACATGCATATATTGATAATCCGTCAAGTTCGAAAATGGAAATTTTCGTATGAAAGGTTTTTGAGTTATTGCCCTTGACTTAGTAAAAACGCATCAAATTTGGGTTGTATCCACAATAGAGGCTATAGTTTTTATCCGATCTTAATGAAACTTGGTATACATGTATATATTGATGATATCTCGGTCAAGTTCGAAAATTGAAATTATCGAATGAACGGATTTTGAGTTATTGCCCTTGACTTAGTAAAAACTGTCAAATTTGGGTTGTATTCACGATAGAAGCTACAGTTTTTATCCGATCTTAATGAAACTTGGTATACATGTATATATTGATGATATCTCGGTCAAGTTCGAAAATGGAAATTATCGCATGAACGGTTTTTGAGTTATTGCACTTGACTTAGTAAAAACGCGTCAAATTTGGGTTGTATCCACAATAGAGGCTACAGTTTTTATCCAATCTTAATGAAACTTGGTATACATGTATATATTGATGATATCTCAGTCAAGTTCGAAAATGGAAATTATTGCATGCACGTTTTTTGAGTTATTGCACTTGACTTAGTAAAAACGCGTCAAATTTGGGTTGTATCCACAATAGAGGCTACAGTTTTTATCTGATCTTAATGAAACTTGGTATACATGTATATATTGATGATATCTCTGTCAAGTTCAAAAATGGAAATCATTGCATGAACGGATTTTGAGTTATTGCCTTGACTTAGTAAAAATGCGTCAAATTAGGGTTGTATCCATGATAGAGGCTACAGTTTGTATCCGATCTTAATGAAACTTGGTATACATGTATATATTGATGATATCTCGGTCAAGTTCCAAAATGGAAATTATCGAATGAACAGATTTTGAGTTATTGCCCTTGACTTCGTAAAAACGCGTCAAATTTGGGTTATATCCACGATATAGGCTACAGTTTTTATCAGAAATTCAAATTTGACGATTTTTTGATGAATAGTTTATGAGTAATTGCCCTTGACTAAGTAAAATTGCATAAAAATTCATTTTCTGTAGACACTATAGAAGCTACAATTATCTATGGATTTTAATGAAACTTGGTATGAGCATTGGAATTGATAAGAGGGTGGTCAAGTTCGATTTGGACGATTTAGCGATAAACAGTTTTGGAGTTATTGCCCCTGCCTCTATATTTGTTGTAGACAAAATAGAAGCTACAATTTTCAATGGATTTAAATGAAACTTGGTGTGAGCATTGGAATTGATAAGACACAGTCAAGTTCGAATTTGATGATTTTTCGATGAACAGTTTTTTAGTTATTGCCCTTGATTTAGTAAGATTGTGTCAAAATTTTTTTGTGGTTCAATAGAAGCTACAATTTTCAATGGATTTTGATGAAACTTGGTGTTTTTGAGTTTTTGCCCTTGACTTCAATATCCATTTAGTGAATGTTTTTGAGTCATTGCTGTATTTATTTTTCAAATTCAATGCTGCCAGTGGGCGTATGTTACCTTGCCTGGCAAGCTATCTTTTTGGGAGCTCCGTTTCATTATTTGACCATTAAGTTTGAATTTCTACCTGGTGTCATACCAGACCCCATGTATATTCCAATAAATCCATAAAATTAAGAAATAATCAAAGATTACCATTGATTTTTTTGTTTTTTTTAACATTTAACATTTGTCTCCAATTTTTTTAAAAGCTTTTGGTACATTAAACATTTGGCATAAATTAGTTTGTAGGTTTTTTGAATATTACACATTTGACGTTAATTTTTGTCTTGTTGATGATTATTTTCTTTGTGAAAATTCGCAACAACAAAGCTACACTGAGCTTCATTATCCAAAGAGATTAATTTTCACTCATTATGTTATTGTTGGCATAAAAAAAACAATCTACTGAAGATCTTATGTCTCCTCGTGTGTTCACTGCCAGTCAGCGAATCTCTTATTAATATTGTACTCAGCAACAAAAGGGCCAACCAAATCATTTAGTCACAAAGTGTGTCTGCATATTTAAGCTTGAAAGTTAAAATTTAATAGTTGAACGCGAAAGTAACAAGAACCACATTCTTTCCTTAAGAAACACAAGAGTAGGATGTAAAACTCCATTCATTTCATTTTTCTTAAGAAAAAGTCCATAGTTCTTGACCTTATTGAGCCATATATGATATCTTTCAGAATGGACTAGTACTCAGGAAGGGTATTATTGTGGGTTCGAAGAAAAGACCATAACAAGAACAGATAAAGGTTTAACTACAGTTATATATTCTAATATACCCAGTTATGCCCCTGGGGATCAGATCTCATTTAAATGTTTAGAAACAGGGGAGAAATCATTCAGTGATGGTATTGGTTTAGCTGGAAATAATGATGATATGGATAGTTTAGAAAGACAAGGTGCTATATTTGTCAATACAAATGGTAGGTATAGTCTATATTTGGGTATAACGAGTGACAGATGACTGGCTCTGGAATCAAAATTATTGTACTTCTTTATCTAAATATCCAGCAGATGACAGTCCAACTCTTTATCATCTGATTTACCTTTTTGGTCTGAATTCTAACTGAATGTGCAAAAATATCTTTGACCAAAAAACCATTACATCATATGGTGAAAGCAATGGCAGTCGAATTTGGAAAATTAAATTGAGTTTTACGTCCAACTCCTCTCCACCTTATGGGCTAATGAAGTAGGACAACACCGTGCAGTGTGCAATGAGGTAAATTTTGGCTGGACAGCAATATTAGCCTACTCTTTTTGTGATTTCCTACTGTCAAGTGATCTTTAGCATGCAAAGCCTGCAGCATTTGGCCTCAGTTTATTGTCACATTCGAACGACGAGATGGTTTTTCCATGGTTTTTTCGCCAGGATTGAACCCTGGACTTTCAAAGTTTTGTTTCAATATTTTTTGCAATCGAAAATGGCAAAATGTATCTGACAAATTTGATGTTATTATAGGTAGTGTATATGTAGATGGTAAAGAAATGAAGATGAAGCTACCACCATTACTAAAAGGTTCAGTTGTAACATTTCATACAGAACAATTGTCTAATGGTAAACTACGAGTTGGTATAGAGGTCCAAGAGAAAGAAGTCACGTTTGATTGGAAAATGAACCAAAACTCATTGCCAAATTCCCCTACTATTCCAAGTAATGATATACAACGCCAATTTTCTTCCCAGAATTTCTATTTTGCATGTAAATTTACACATGAAGATTGGAAATTATGTGTAGAATGATAAGTTTTGAATGAAAAATAAGCTTAGTTTGTATTGATTTAAGCAAAATTGACCTTGATATGAGCCTAACTTAGATGGATTCTGTTAAAATCGTTGCAATTAGTTTTCACTATGTAATTATTAGCTATGATAAATAGCTATAAAGGGTTCAGGTTCAATTACATAAGGGTGATTTTTTACTGATAGTTTGCAAAGGTAAAGTGAACTGAAATGGTGGGGGTGAATTTATAAACCACAAATGTATATCACATCACCAGTTTAATTCCATTTTATCTTAATGACAGACAAATTAAAAAGCTTAGCTAATCAGTATTCACAGCTCAGCGTTCAAATTTGAACCTTCAAATCCATGTGTGTCCTGAAATTTGCCTGATCGGAAGTTAAAATGACTTATTATTTTGGAGACGCTGTCAATTATATAGAAAGTATAATTCTTTGTTTGAGGCTTATTTCCAAATTATATGATTTTTGTGCATTTATAGTATTTGTGAATACTATATACACATTTTAGACCAAAATGAACCCCCTAAATTGTAGAACCAACTGTTTTCATTATAAATTAATATTCCACCAGGTTTGAGATTGTAATAACTTCTAGTCAGTTGTTTTCTTTATTTTGCTTGAAAAACTTTTGTTTATAGAGATGTGTCTTTTCTTTATTAACACTATTTTTATATGATTTTATCTATTTATTTTACACATTACTAATCGCTTTGCTTTTGTATATAAACATTCATATCATTATTTCATGACTTAACTGCATTATGTTGGTAAAGGGAGACAATTTACTTTATTTGATTACCTCCCTTTTGAATAAATTTAATTCTGTGGGCTGACTGTTTAGTGAGTTCTGCAGAGTCAAGTGTCCTGCAAAAATAGTAGGCGCAGTTAGACTTGAAAAGCCTCAGATATGAAAATATGAAATATTTCAAATGCGACACAATCTGGTTCTGCATTGTTCTTATTAGGACAGAATTAGGAACCATTCAAGCACACCCTTTGCACTAGCCTAGGTCAAAGAGCTAGGTTAAGATAAACAAGGCATGTCTAAGGGCTGTATATGCATTCATACTTAACCTAAACCTGACTAAAGTTACACTTAAGTCAAACTTTATGTATGCACCACTTAATCTTTACGAAAGTCATGCTTTCAAATGTATAAAAGGAAAGTCATTTATACTGTTAAAATAGACTTTAGCCAAAGTTCAACTTGAGTCAAGATAAAGAGTGCTGCATATAGCCCTTAAGTGTCCTTATTGAGCAACAGGCAGGATCTTAGAGTGAATTTGGTATGGGACTGAAATTTTTTACATTTATTATTGTTGTATAAGAGACCTCTTGTGGACAGGTACTTTGATGTTTATTATCAACTATATTCAGGTTATTTGCTTATAAAGGGTGTTGGTTACAAATTTCCATCCATAGTGCCTTATAATAAATTATATCTGTTTATGTATGTAGACATATGACTGTTATATTCACCTCTCCATATCTACATACCACTAACTAATTGTTTATATATCTGATAAATATCTAGACATCCATGGACAATCCAAAACAGTAACTGTGCTGCTTGTTTTATGTGAGATAATTACATAGGCAATTAAGACCAAGCTTGTATCATTTTAATACCATTATTATACTTTAATACAATTTAGACGGCTCTTATTTATGGTAAGCAGAGGGTCACTTGATGATGAATTTGCATGTCTTTGATTTATGCTATCAACTGAGCGTTCAATAAAAGTTGCAAGAGACCTGAATGCCTTCTGTGTGTGCCTTAATAAAGAGTAGGTGCAGTATTCAAAATGGCAAAGGAAATAAATATGGAAATTTTGAATGTTACATCTGCTTTAAAATTTTTGATTGAAGGAACTTGTTAAGATCTCTCCAATCGAGCACTACCCACTGACTGGATTTAATTGAGAATGATATCTATTTCACTGTATTAAGAAAATTAAATGAACTACAAAAAATTCTGATTACCTGATCTACCTGTATTGATATACATAGATTGTTATGCTCAAATTGATTTAAATAAATTATTTTCTAAAAACACTAGTTTTATTTACAACTTTTTTTTTATTTCGGTGCTTACTTACAGATTCTTTACATTCATGTTTAATATAAATTCACAATATTACAAAACAAAAGAAAATGTTATATACAGAATGACACATGATTGGTGGAATATTTCTTTAATTAAGCACTATTATTAACATTATGTAAATTACAGTTCTCATTCTATGCCCTTTGCATTATTCAAAATCTTTGGAGACTTTCTTAAAATCAATACCTGGAGAGAACAACAGAATTTTCCTTTCATTCTTCTTCAAAGGTTATCAAAATTGATTCTTTGTTTCCAATAGACATCATACACCAAATATTTACATTTCACACCAATCATACTTTTTACTCATCCAGAACATCCTCGACAACCACAGTGTATGCATTCAACAATCTTTCCCTGAAAAAAACAGCAATTCATTCAAATTCCTTATTAAACACAAGATTTCAAACTTCTATCAGATTAAAAAAGATGAAAGCATAGGACTATCAGGGGCAATCAAACAATCACAATTGGTTGTGTTTTCGCGAGTATATAAAAAAAAGAGAAAAGAAACTAAACCTAAACATGTCTATTCAATTAGTAATATAGGAAAAAATTCCAGTTTAAAAATTTCTCATCAGGACTTATTTATTGATTTGATGTGAAAATGTTCTGGACTGAATAATTATGGCTTGATATTTTATTTTGCATGTCTAGGTTCATGTCACTCTCTCACTCTAAACAGAACCATGAACAGTCTAATAAAGCATAATAATATGATATATTTTATGACTTTAATGTTGTGTAATTGCCACTCTCAATACACATATCAATTAAGTATATGGCCAGTAAAGCAACACTAGGGTTGAAATGGTCTATACGGTACCTGATGAAATATAACTTGAAAGGTATGACAAAATAAGTATGTCTGATACAGACATCGCCGAGGTGGAAAGTGATGAATCAAATTTTAACTTACTGATTCTAATTTAGGTTTAGGAACTCGACAAATACAGTTAGTACCAAAATTAGTATCTCTAGTTTGAATACATCTTAAACAACATAAGTTTTCATAGCCTTGTTTCTTCCATTTAGCTATCAAGTTCTTATCAGCTATGTTCTCTTTTAAACAATATTCATAAAGTTCTAAAATAAAAGCAGGATAAGTAAATGTTACATGGATTAAAAAACATATACCGGTATCACATAACAGAATATAATATATAATGGTAGAGCTGTATTTTGAATACGTGAAATTGAAATTTATCAAAGCATGATCAAAAGGTCCTTTAGTTTTTGTTATTTAAAACAATTTACTGTCCTACAGAGTGCATTTTTAATCAATTGTTCCTAAGGTTCAGCCCTGGAATTATTCAGCTAATTACCTATGTTGAAGAAAATACTACAACCTGTTGGCCAGTCATTGTAGCTACAAGCTTACCAGAACTGTTAAATCTAGCCTTTGATTAAGTAATAAACCTTGTTCAATTTTAGCCAAGTTATTAGTTGTACTGAGGACTAGGAAATGTCGAAAAGTATACTTAAAAAAAAAATAATAATACAAACCTCTACTGATAGCTTTACGCCTGTAGAATAAATCATAGATATATCTTGACTTTTGATGATGTAAACGAAATATGGGCCACATAGCTTCAACTTTTCTTTTGCCTTCATGTGGGTCAGTTTCAGCTAGAATTGAAATAAAAATCAGATAAAGATTATTTGAACATTTCAAGAACGCGTTATATGCTTAATACAACCACTACTAGGATTACAATATTTCTTCAATCACAAAATCAAAAGTAGGCTAGATCTAATAATATTGAAAATCCGCCTCATAATACTGAAATTTGTTTGCAAAACCAAGACACCATTTCTAAATTTCAATAAGGTTCTATTTATGTAGTTACCTTCGCGCATTTTAGCATCTAACTCATCAATAGTAGGTTCTATCAACTCCCATCCCTCTGGAGGAGGTTTTCGACTCCTTTTTATCTTCGGCATCTTCAGTTAATTGAATAAAACTTTAATTATTCCTTGAGAAATTTTCGCAAGTGTCTGGAAATGTAAACAAGACGTTTAGCTGAGATCTCGCTAAAACTCGTAGAGTATCGTTAAGTTTTTGGGAGGGTCTTGTTCTCTTTTTTCAAAACGATGAAGTTTTTTATTATTTATTCAAAAAAGATTGTAAATATTAAAACTTGGTATTTTTTTTTATTTAAATAATCTTCCCTGGTTGAATAACGGGTCGCTGAATTATTCTTTAGCCAAATGAATCACTTTATTTCACCCTTCAATAACTGGTCCACACAGGTGTTGCAGGTTTTCGAGGAAGGGCTGGTTAAGAGAAATTGTTGGTGAAATAAACAAAAACAACGTGCAACATCAGTTGGAACATTGTATAGTTTTCAAAATGCCACGAGGTACACATGTCGCTTCGTATTTTACAATAGATATTTCATCAATAGATGTAGAAAAGTAGGCATGGGCCCGGTAGGCATGGGCCCGATATGTATAGGCTACTCATCATTAAAAAATGGAATTGAAGTAGGCCTAATAAACCATTTCCTTTCAAAGACCACTCACTGTGTTAACTCAGAGCCCTAATATACATATGATAATTTGTAATTATCATAGAATTGGCATAGAAATATAATGGCTCAGTTGTGAGCTAATGAACAGAGGATCATAAATATAATATTAAACCCCAAATCTTAGCACAATATGGTGTTTTCTTTTCATACAATCTTAGAACTGTATGAACAGTATACAGTTCTATGATACAATAAATTGATAATTTGACTTTATACTTAAGTTTATGCAATTTATTCGTTCCTGGTCTTGTCTTGTAGTAGGCTACATTTCCACTGTCATGGGCCTGTTTTGCAAGCTTACCACTTTCTCAAAATTTTCAAATTATGTAGGCTGTGCTTAAATTGCTTGTCCAGGAAATTTGCTATTTTGTAGCCGTTAATGTCAGTATTTTCTTTAAAGGCAGATTTTTCTGATTGTAAAAAGATAAGATTTTGATTAAGTATGATTTATGTTTATAGGTGGATTTCGAGATTCAAGAGGTAAGAAGAATAAAAAGGGTCAAAGAAGACATTTTACTGATGAGGAAGCTTTAAAAGAAGAAGTAAAGAAGGAAGAGAGAGAAAAGAATTGGATGGTAAAATTTGAAGTTATGCAGATGTATTCTAGTCATCTTTTCTTAAACTAGAGTTCTCATGGAAACTTGACAATAGTTTTGTTTTGTATTGATAGTCACTTGTCATTATCATATGTTCAAAGTTTTTACAAGGAACAGTAGATTGATTGGCTATAGAATGTGCTATGCTATGAACAATTTGCTGGTTTTGTGACAAAATCTGAAATTGATGATAACCTGTATTATTTGAAGCCCACACAACACAATGAACAGTTAAATACCGTAATCCATTAGCAATATTTAAGGGCAGGAAGCAATGAATAATGAACATGACTTATTCACCTGATGACTACAGTGTAGTTGTTGAAACATTGGGTATTATGTGTGTGTTATTAAATTGAGGAGTAGTATACCATACAAACTGTGTTCATTATTCATATGAACAATTGTATCAATTATAATTAATTTTATGTTTCAAGAAAAGAAGAGGTGATGATGAGGGTGGAGCTGCTAAAGGAAGTGGTTCTGATTCAGATTCATCAGAGGAAGAGAGCAGTAGTGATGAAGAAGTAAGTGTTATTGATAAATATAATTGTATATGACATTTAAAATCATTCACAGGGAAATAAGTACAGTTTTTGTCTGCTTTTAAGTTTCTATTATAACCTGTCAGATTAAAATCTTATAGTTACTAATGCTTGGTAACATTGAACTAATGGTGGTGGTTTTGAATTCCAATTCGGATTGCTGTGTTAAAGTCTGGTGATGTCGCACAAGTCATCATTCCTGGTTTTTCTAGTTTACCGAAAAGTAAATGAAAAAGATCTATGCCAAAAAGCTTCTTTCTCTCAATTTCTTCATGTTCAAGATCCCTGAAGTGTACTTATTTTGATTCTGTTTCTTTTAGAGGAAGGGTAAAGGTGTAGAAGGTTTGATAGATATACAGAATCCAAATAGAAATGTTAAACAAGCTAAAAAAGTCACTGATATAGAAGCTGATCATAAAACAGTTTTGTCAAGAAGGGAAAGGTAACTTGTTTTGTTAAGCAAACCAGTTTTTGTTTTATACCAAAAATTGAAATGAATGGAGTTTTACTTCCTACTCTTCTGAATCTAGAGGGAATTCTTTTTTTTACAAATATGACTTTTATATGTGTTAATATTTTAATAGCAGCTAATAAATAATACTACCTATTATAACAACATCAAGAAACATCATCCAATATTTTATAATTTACTAAATTTAGACTTAACCTGAAGCAGGACTGTGTATTTGAGCTCTTGACTAGATGTTTTGTTCCATGCCAGTCCCTAAGAGAAATTTAAGGAGTAAGCTTAATTTATTAAAAATTTATAAGCATGTTCACCAGAAGTACTTAATTGTATTATGTCCTCTTAAATTTTTAGGGAAGAATTAGAAAAAACTGAAGCTAAAAAGAAATATGATCAGCTACATATGGAAGGTAAAACTACAGAGGCACAAGCAGATTTAGCAAGATTAGCTCTTATTAGGAAACAAAGGGAAGAACAGGCTAAAAAACGGGAGCAGGAGAAGAAAGGTTATTTGAATTTTTATTTGTTAATATGATTGAAACTGTCACAAGGTTGATTGTACTGGCCATGGCATCAGAATTGTTCATTCCTTGATGAGGGTTTGAACTTACAGTTCAAAGATGATAATCCAATAGTCGTAGATGGCTAGACATCAACTATCTATTTGAGATTCTGATTACATAAAAGGGATTGTAAAGAGGATCCTTAATTTTCTATGTTTATCGTTGAATGCATATTGGAATGGTGATAATTGGTGCTATCAGTGTCCCTTTAAACACATAATTTTATTTGGAAAACCTCTTTACAATCTCTTTAAGATGCAAGTGGGTCTCTTTTATCTGAGATCTAAATTAAATAAGCCTACTTAATTGTGAATTGTACCATCTTCTGTTTTAGAGTTAGAAGAAAAAGCTAAAGAGAAAGCAGCATCAAAGGGGAAATCATGACATCCTAGTTCTTAGTTATTTACATACAGTTCTTGTTATATGTTCATTGTGTAAAATCTTTTGACTGTCATGTGGAAAGTTTTCATAATGGTCAAACATTATTCAATTATTGTACATTTTGTATATTTCCATTTCTAAGACAAATCAATTTTGGTGATGTAATTGACAATTTCAACTAATTGCCTTAAATCTTTTAGATATATTTTTGTTAGGAAAACATAGTAGCAAATAGTGCTTTACCAATTTCTGGTTCCAAATTGTGATTATCTTGAGTTATTTCTTAATCTTTAAATATTAGGCTATGGTCAATCTCAGCGGATATTACTATTCATATTGTGAATTTGATGTTTAAATTGTCTGTAATCAATGATATTCATGGTCAAAGAGTACTCAGGTCATTGTAATCATTATTAATTACAAATCATGATGTCTGCCAATATGTTATTTAATTGCAGACAACTCAAATGATTTTGAAAAATGACACAGATGGCTCAAATTGAGTCTATGCTTTTAGATATAGAATCTGTTACTTCTATAATGCTTGATAATTGGCTTTCAACTGTTATTAATTATAAAATGAAATCCTCTTGAATATATTATATTATTAGATTGGATTGGGTTGGATAGATACCAACAAGTGTGTTGTATAAAAATTCATAAGATTTAAATTGCTCATCAATGTCTTCTACATATGTAGAGTTTTACTACAATTATTCTTTGATCCATGTCAAGTCTTTTGCAAAGTGTTGCTTTAAGTTGGCACTAGATTAGATAGTGTTGAACAGGTTCTGTCTGTTCCAATTCTAGGCCTTTACAAGGGATGTCACATTCAAAATGTACACTTTTACCTCTTTCTTTGCCTTTCTGAATTATACACCTTTTTTATTGCTCGTTGAACTCATCCTTACCCTGTTTCAATTTGACATACTGGTTCCATGTATATCAAAAAAGCAAAAAATATTTTGATAATGAAATTTCAAACTTTCTTGTTAGTACAATGCTGAATTATCTTGCAGATATCTTCTAATTTCAGATTGTCTTCCCTCTTGCATTACCGACTGCCACATGTAGCTTTGATAAGGAAAACTCATATAATCAGAAAATAAAGTTACATTTACAAAAGGACAAAATTATTGTATACTTTAAAAAAAATTGTTAAAAATGTGTGATTATTAAGACATAAAATACATGATAATTGTAATAAAATTGTATAAAAATAAATGGAATATAAAAATTACAAATTAGGACCTTTTTGAGCGTCTTTTTATATGTGGAATTAAATAAAGATCACTAAATCTGTTCTTAAAACTTAGCTGTTTCCTCTGATAATTATTGAATCCAAGGTATGCAATTTGCCGTTCACATTACTTTGATTACAAATTTTATGCTAGAATTCAGAACCTTTCTAATTTGTAGGATTACAATACTAAAGATGTATTTATACGTTAAATTATCTAACTTATTACTAAACCAACATTATCCAAATTATTACAAATACAGCATTATCTACCTTTTCACAAATACTATTTTATCCAATTGATCACAAATAGCAAATATCAATATCCAATATAAAAGAAATATCATCCAACCATAAACAAATACAGAATAATCCACTAAACACAAATACAGCATTATATGCAGTTTATCAGAAATATCTACCAACTTATTTGAAATATAGCATTTTATCATGCTAATCACTAATACAGCATTGTGCAGTTTATCAGAAATGTTATCCAGTCTATCAAAAATATGCCATTATCCAACATACTATCAACAATCTGATAATATAATACCATTCTTAGTCCATTCTGGAAGAACTATGGATTCCCACTGAAATAAACATTGAAACCTAATTTATAAAAATATAAAAGGACTATATATAGTAATACCAACTTGTTAATTACATAATGGTAAAATAGTAATGGATGTCTAATTATTTAAATCTAAAATTATATCTTATTGTAATACCAACCTGTTTATTACATAATGGTAAAATAGTAATGGATGTCTAATTATTTAAATCTAAAATTATATCTTATAGTTATACCAACCTGTTTATTACATAATGGTAAAATAGTAATGGATGTCTAAATATTTAAACCAAAAATTATATCTTATAGTAATACCAACCTGTTTATTAAATACTGGTAAAATAGTAATGGATGTCTGAATATTTAAATCTAAAATTATCTTATAGTAATACCAACCTGTTTATTACATAATGGAAAATAGTAATGAATGTCTCAATATTTATATCTAAATTTATCTTATAGTAATACCAACCTGTTTATTACATAATGGTAAAATAGTAATGGATGTCTCAATATTTAAATCTAAAATTATATCTTATTGTAATACCAACCTGTTTATTACATAATGGTAAAATAGTAATGGATGTCTCAATATTTAAATCTAAAATTATATCTTATTGTAATACCAACCTGTTTATTACATAATGGTAAAATAGTAATGGATGTCTGAATATTTAAATCTAAAATTATCTTATAGTAATACCAACCTGCTTATTACATAATGGTAAAATAGTAATGGATGTCTAATTATTTAAATCTAAAATTATATCTTATAGTTATACCAACCTGTTTATTACACAATGGTAAAATAGTAATGGATGTCTGAATATTTAAATCTAAAATTATCTTATAGAAATACCAACCTGTTTATTAAATAATGGTAAAATAGTAATGGATGTCTGAATATTTAAATCTAAAATTATCTTATAGTAATACCAACCTGTTTATTACATAATGGTAAAATAGTAATGGATGTCTCAATATTTAAATCTAAAATTATCTTATAGTAATACCAACCTGTTTATTACATAATGGTAAAATAGTAATGGATATCTCAATATTTAAATCTAAAATTATATCTTATTGTAATACCAACCTGTTTATTACATAATGGTAAAATAGTAATGGATTTCTGAATATTTAAATCTAAAATTATCTTATAGTAATACCAACCTGTTTATTACATAATGGTAAAATGCATGGTATATCATGAGTAATATTAATTGATGCCTCAATATTTAAATCTAAATTTATTTCCAATGAATATTTACACTGAAATAAAAGAGTAAAAATATTTATCATTTAAAAGACATCTGTATTTTAAATCATTAAATTACAATTTTCAGTTTTGATTCCAAAAATGTGAATAGTGTTGCATTGTCACTATCTTCTACTAATTAAAGGTACTGAATTGTACAATGGAGCAAAATGCATACCCCTTCATCTATTAGTCTTAAAGAAAGATTTTCAAAGGAATCATTAATAGTTCAGCTTCTGATTAACTTACCTCTATTGCAGTACCATTTATAGTGGGTAAAAAGGGCACATTGTTCTGGTCTCTTAATGGAATCAATATTTTATCTAAAACACTAAAACATTATCTGAATATTAGTATCATATCTCCTTTTTATCACAATACATATCATATCATACCTTCTTTATATCACAATACATAATGTATCATACCTTCTTTATCACAATACATATCATATTATATCACAATACATACTTTATCATATCTCATTAATATCACAAAAAATTCTGTATCGTACCTTCTTTATATCACAATACATCATGTATCATCAGGGATCATGATTTGCCCATATACGCCGGACATGGTATCCTTTATGTAACAAACATATTATATTGTATCATTTCCTTGCCATATCACTAATATTTAAGACTAAAAATGAAGAAAAACTTAAAATAAACTTACTTATTCATTAAAGATATATTGCCATTAATTAAAGCAAATTTCTCCCAGATAACGTGCGGATCTCCCTCAGGTGTCAGAATGATCTTTTCACCATCATTATAAGATCCACGTTTCTCCACTGGTGTAATTGTGTCTAATTTAGGCACAAAACAATGAAAATTTGATGTAGGTTTTGTTGCACTTTCAAGTGTCTTAAACTTCAGATGTCTGATGAGCTGAAAGAAAAAACGTAATTGTTTTACAGGAAAAACTGAGGGGGAAGGGGACTCTTGAAAAATGAATTGCCCCATTGAACAAATTTTGAAAAACCAAATAAATTTCATGCCTGCAAATTAACACCTTACTCCATTGCTTCTCCAGATTAATTACTTGCCCCTATGAAAAATCTGGTTACAAGCCTGCTTTAGCACTTTTATACGTGAGTATCCATGTTGAATTTTGTGGATGTGAGTTGGATACTACACTCCACTTGAAGCCCACTATGATTCTACCCTTAGCTATTTTTTCTTTCAAACTCAAAGCTTGAGATGAACTTTTTGACCTGGTTTCCCTTTGAGATCTGAGGGGTTGACATGGAAAACATCTAGTTGTTCGGTTTGGACAATAAACCAAGGCTTCTTGTGCTACAGGCTCTGCACTTTTAAGACGTCTAGACAATAGGAAAAGGCAAAAGTACACCAATGTGAATTTGTCATTTATTACGTATTTCGACTTTGGCGAAAACGTATTGTAATCGTTCGGATTATTTTTTTTTGTTTTTTTTTTGTAATTCTTGGATGAGTTTGCAGACAAACTGGTAAATGATGCAGAAATTCTAAATCTACAGTTGATCTTAGAATGATTTCTATTATCAAATAAAACAAAACCGGAAGTTCTATCTCTGACAGGAAGTGAGAACTGGAAGTTCAGGTTTTTTTGCTTTAGCAAGTTTATTTTCAGTTCGATTTTGACCGGATTTTCAGATTTGAAAACTTCAATGTATTTGTCAACTAACAATTATAGGTTTTATGCAATTAGGTTAAATATTTTACCCACGATTTGCAATTCAATATTCAAGGGTCATTGGCAAAAATTTCAGACCGTGATTTCTCCTTTAATATAAATGGTAAAATTTTGAAACTTTACCAGTTGATAGGCGATATGTTTATAATTTTTGAAATAATGTGAAATAAAAATTCCACTTCCGGTTTAGCCTCAAATGACGTAATTACGTAACTTCCGGTCTATAACTGCTAGGTGAAAAGTAAAAATTGTTTTATAAATAACTTGTCAATAGTAATTGATTTGACCTAAATAATTAGGTTAAGCTGCCATATCTGCCGCCATTTTGACTTTTCGTTACAATTCTTAAATCCGAAATTCAGACACTACTGATAGACCGATTTTGATGAAATTTAGCTCATAGTTACAATGGATCATTATCTACCTTTTCTTGGAAACCGATTTTCAAATTTGTATTTTCTTTCGAATTATTTAAATTTCGATTTTTTCAAAATTAGGTCACTTTAACGGGTACGGAAGGTGTGACCCACTTAATCTATGACCTTGAAAATTAGGTCAAATAATATTCAATATATTGTCTACAAGTAGATATTTTCTAATTTGGCTTACTTAAAAAATTCATAGAGATAAGTGTACTTAAATACAGCAAAAATTGATAATTTTCATATTTTCGCCATCATTAAACGTTACGGAAGGTGTGACCTAATTATTTTATGACTTTGAAAACTAGGTCAAATGATATTCAATATATTGTCTAGATGTAGGTAATTGCAAATTTAGCCTACATAATATTTTAAGGCTCTCAAAATACGTTCATAATTGTAAGCAATTCTATTTCTTTAATTACAACACAAAAATGATTAGCAAACTTTAAGAGATATCTACATTTTTAATAAATGATGGTTCACTTAACACTACAGTTTGAGATAAAATGCTTATTACTAACCTTGATTTTAAATGATATAATGTTGACATCAGTATTATTAGCTATTATTAATCTTAATACTAGATTTTCTCCAGTTCTATATATATTCTGTGATAATCTACAATATCAACCAAATAATGAATATAATGTAAGAGGTCTAAGCCTAAACAGTAAAATCTTTCATAGTAGCTTTATTCTTCCAGAAAGCATCTCTTATCCATTTAAACCGACTGATTCACTTTAGCATTGACAATTTGGTAATAGAATATTCAGATATTCATCAAAATATTATAATGTCTTTAAGGCCAATGCTGATATACTGGTATTCAATAAGGCCAAAAGATATTTGAGATCTCATAAAAGAAAAGCATAAGGATAAGGGCATTAACAGAAACTCTGTTTATTCAAAAAGCATGGGAAACACAAGATTGTGTGAATAATGATCATGGTTTTCTTAGTTTATAGCAATCACCAACACATGTAAACAAGCTTACTCAATAGGAGCAATTATACTTGACTAGGAGAATATTCTACAGTTGAAAGAACAAGATTTCATCTTTATTTGACTAGGGCTCATCTCATGCTACCTAAAAGCATATTCTGCAAGGTCAATGAAGATCTGATTCAAACAAAAAATATGAGCATAAAGCTAAACATACTTGCATGTAACACTGATCCCTCGGTTCCTCTTCCATAGTAAAAGAGATTTAACAGGATACACTGTAGAATGTGGTGTTACAACATGGTTCTCATCTAACTCCTGTTTAGTACAGTTTAATATAACTACTGATTGGGATATCTATAATAATAAAAACATTGGGATATCTATAATAATAAAAATATTGGGATATCTATACTAATAAAAACATTTGGATATCTATAATAATAAAAACATTGGGATATCTATAATAATAAAAATATTGGGATATCTATAATAATAAAAACATTGGGATATCTATAATAATAAAAATATTGGGATATCTATAATAATAAAAACATTGGGATATCTTTAATAATAAAAACATTGGGATATCTTTAATAATAAAAATTTTGGGATATCTATAATAATAAAAATATTGGGATGTATATAATAATAAAAACATTGGGATATCTATAATAATAAAAACATTGGGATATCTATAATAATAAAAACATTGGGATATCTATAATAATAAAAACATAGTACACACAACTATCTTTAACATAAAACAAGATTATATCGCAAGTCAATAGTGCATTGTTTAAAATTGTAATAAAATCAAACATCAAACAGTAAAATAATATAATATAAACCAATTCTGATGTATTACAATTGCTAGCTTTATTTATGCGACGTTACAACCAGTGTTCATATTTTGCTTGATAAGGCTGATTGAAACATTGCTAAAATAAAGCTAGTAATAGTAATTCATAAGTATTGATTTACTAAATGCCATTTTAAAATTGGTAAATCATATGTTGAATGTTATCCTTAAAACTTTCTGCCATTTTCTTATAACAGCTAAACAAATCAATCTTACGGTCAATGCTGTAGAGTCTATAGCAGTAGCTATTATAACACACTGAGAAACAGCCTTCCATTCTGGTGATTCCATATGAACACTGTGGAAGCTTCCTGCAACAAAAAAGGAAGCAGATTACCTTTTTGAAAGGGAAGATGAATGTTTTTTCAACTCTGAAAAGGCCTTAAAAGATCAAATTTTCATACACATTTTAAGATGTGACAGGTATTTTTGGATTGTTTTGCCCGAGAGGCCTGGCAGTCAAATGGAATATATAGAATTATATAGAATACATCTGTACAGTAGTCTTATGTCCTTCCAAAAGCAACTACAAAACTTGTGAAGTTAACATAAAAGCATTCAGATGGTTATTATATTATTTAAAACTTTCAGATTCAGGAAAGATTTCTCTTGATTTTGGTGTATAGTTTATGAATTCGCGAAACTTTTTGTTTCAAAATACGAAAATATCAGTATCCTATTAAAGCAGTGTCCTGTAAAAAGAGACATAGGGCCTACTAACTGAAACATACCTGGTGTTTGTACAGGAATTGTAAACTCAAAAGGAAATCTGTAACTACCATGTGACAATGGAGCTAAAAACACACAAAATTATAATTCATTCATATTTTATATTAAATAACACAACAAATCTGCCAGCTGGTCCTTAGTCAAACCTCTTGGCATAAATCATTCTCGTATTATCTGTACCCATTTACGCCAATCAAGAACTCCCCTCCGACATTTTCAAAGTATCGAAGCAAATGACATCATGATATAAAGAACCAACACCAGTGTTCATATATTGCTTGATAAGGCTGGTTGAAACATTGCTCAAATAAAGCTAGTAATAGTAATTCATAAGTATTGATTTACTAAATGCCATTTTAAAATTGGTAAATCATGTGTTGAATGTTATCCTTAAAACTTTCTGCCATTTTCTAATAACAGCTCATAAATCATACTCGTATTATCTGTACCCATTTACGCCAATCAAGGTTAGAACTACCGTTCGACATTTTTCAAAGTATCCAAGCAAAAGACATCATGATATAAAGAACCAACACTCACATCGCTGTGCTATACTACTCCTTAGTTTTATTACACACAACCTTTCAACAATCTACATTGTCATCATAGACATACCTCTAAATGGCGCTAAAGGATTATATTTTATACATTTTATTTTCATGTGTCTATTGATATACAGCTTAATTCTAAGAGTTGTTCATATTATTTGAACAAGGGTAATGCCCAAGTTATTTTCACTAGTCTTTGCATTTGCTCATGGTTGCATTATAACTTATCTTCTAATAACCTTAACTTCCTATCCAAAGTTTGCTGTTCATATTAACATACCTATGGGTCTGGATAATCTGGGAAAGATCAAATCAATGCCAAGGGGTTAGGTCAAGGACCAGATAGTTGACAGGATCTTTAGTGAGAAAATTATTGTTTCCTTCTTTCCTACATGGTTGCAATATAACTTATCAACACTTTAAACTAAATTAAACAATGTCCAGTGTCTAAGGCATACTTACAATCGCTTTCATACAGGATCACATTTTCATTTTTCAGATGTCGAATCTTGGATTCTTCTGATTCTAGAAATCCATTTTCACTCACATAGCTATACTTAACTAAAAAAAAAATGATTATTGAATGCTAAAATAAAAAGATACACTCACTAGGCCTTATTCTCAAAATATTAACTTAAGATGATTTCAGTGTTTCAGTTATCTGATTGGTCAATCACAAAGATCAATTTTACATTTAGTTTTAATTACTGTATTTCTTAAAATCCGGATTAAGTTTTCCCTTCTTAAAGGGTTAATAGGTCCTAAAATAAACATAAAATTTTAAACGTGGCTAATAGGAGCTCTATTCTTCAGTTAATATATCTGCTGCCATAAATAAGACAAGAAAAAAAAAAAACTACCTAAAAAATGCAAGTAGTTATCCATAAATATGCATTTGGTTATTGAAAAACGCTTAATAAATGATCAAGTGTTTTTCAAAATTGACTTGGTTTTGTGATTTTTTTAGATTTTAAGGGATTCTGTTACTTTATGACACTTTATGACACCAGGTAAGTTCATTGATGAATATATTCTCATACTAACCATTTTTGAAAATTAAAATTTTATATTCATGCTAAGACGCAGTTGAGAGAAAATGAATACAGAATATAATTGAGTAAGTATTTTTTATTATATAAACGGACTGTAATCTGTCTAACATCAATACGAATTAAGTCATTAATCAAAAAGTTTAAAACTTTACATCACTTTGAATTTGATAGATTACCATATAAATATTTAATGATAAATGTTCATTTTTTAAATTGATATAAAAATTGCACTTTTTCATTATTTTTTGTAATTGAGGTGATATTCATGTTGACAATCACTTACATTCTTCTGTTATATATATATCCAGCTTGATACCCTTAGCTGCAGTGGGTCGCACAATGTTCAAAAAAACATCACTGAAAATATTCCAATAAACAATCCTTAATCAAATTAGGTGATTAAATTAGAGACATTGGCAGTTGTATCACCACTAATGCATCCATGCTTATCCCATTGTCACAATCTACTATCCCATAAAGAATTTTAGATTTGACCTTGACCAAAGCATAAACATGAAAGTTGAAAATGGACCTAGTCCAGATCTAATATATAAAAAATTTTTTAGTAGATCTAAAGCCTCTTAGGAGAAATATTTTGTAAACTAATTACACCTACCCTCTTATGTCATTTCCAGGGAAATATTCACCTGCATCTGTTTTTATCACAATAACATTCATTCTGGCTATTTTCACTCATTTTACTGAAAAATATTCATCAGGCTTTTCGTGAGAAAATATCTTCCTGTTCATCGTGCATCCATGTTTTGATGCAGTCACGTGTTTTTACATGTATGTTTACATTCATTGCTCATGCGTAAAATACACGATTTCCATTTCCGTCAACAAATTGAAAGCATGAAATGAAAATCTTTTATTGTTTTATTGAGGTTTTGCTATTAAATACAAATCTAAAACATTAAAAATGCAGGAGGTAGTTGCCCCGACAGTCAATCTTTCATTTGATATCGAATATGCCCTAGAACAGCAGATAGGGGCTCAAGTGTTGCCCTTTCCTGGAATGGACAGTGAGTATCGATTTCGGCTTTCGACTTTCGAGTTTGGCTTTGTTAACCGACTACTGTGGTGTAATCGAAATTTAGATATTTATTTATATTCAATATTATATTAGAAATAACTATGCTCCAACGTTTGATACATAAGTATGATGCATTGTTAATATAAATTTAACTTTCAGGTCTTTAGAAGTTAAAAAGTAGCCTACAGTAGACATCGGTCCTGGCAAAATTTCCATCATTACACACTTCTTCTTCATTCATTTCATTAAGAAGTAATCATATTAAAGGAGCCCAGGCTTTATTTGTTTCGGACAATCATCTGACAGCCTCAAACACATGAAATCTTTTGGTTAGCTAATCAGAAATAGTCTACAGAGCTTACCTTTGAAATTTGAGCCTTCAAATCCATGTGTATCCATAATTATCCGTGTTTGAAAAATCATAATGTCCTAAGAAATTACGAACGTCCCGCCATATTGGAAAACGGTTCGTCTTGATAATCAAAGAGTTATCCTTCCCGTCGTGCAATAGCGGTCATCTATATAAACAGACTACAACGCATTTTTCAATTGTAGACTTTGTCAATTGGACACACAATTTTCAGACTGACTGGAGACCAGCCGCGTACAGCACGGAAAAAAAATGAAAAGTGAAATTTTTTGTTTGAGGTATATTTCAAGGTATTTTGCGATTTTCTTAGAGCTTGAGTATTTCTGAGGACTGTTAAAATGTAACAAAGGCCCAAAACGACCCCTAAAAATCAAGCCTGGGCCTCTTTAAGACAGTTGTCAAGAGTTGTTTCCAGGATTATGTGTTTGATCATCTTTCACTAAAATTTTGCTTTCTTTATGACCATTTGTTTATCAATCTTTCAGAGTCTGGTGCAGGCACTTGTACATTTTATTTAGTGAGTGGTTGTAACAAGGGTACAGCATGTCCATTCCGCCATGTTCGTGGTGACAGAACAGTGGTATGTAAACATTGGTTACGTGGTTTGTGTAAGAAAGGGGATGACTGTGAATTTTTACATGAGTATGACATGACCAAGATGCCTGAGTGTTATTTCTTCTCCAAATTTGGTGAGTTGGAATTTTTTGAAAAATATTTCGTTTGTTACAAAACAATTTGGTGAGAATCATTTAATTTCTGAAAGTTTGTAAATTTTTACTTACTTTATGGTCTCAGATGGTTGATCTGTTATTGTTTATGATAATTTGTATTATTGCGTATAATATTCACTGATGTGCCTTTGCCTAGTATGTAAAAATTTCAAATATTAGTTCTGTATAGACTAGGCCTACAGTGTTGAAATTTAAAGTAATTCTTTTGTGACCCAGATAAATGATGTAATTTAATAAATCTTGTAACTTATAGGCCAGTGTAGTAATAAAGAATGTCCATTTCTTCACATTGACCCAGAGAAGAAAATTAAAGATTGTCCATGGTATGATCGAGGGTTTTGCCGACATGGTAAGTTTCTGTTTCTGGAGTATCATAGTGATAGATCTGTTTTTAATGAGTTGAATATGTATACATGCAGTCAATAGTCTTTTTTATTAGATGTGTGTGTTCTTGCTATTGCACTTTATTTTATGGTGTCATTATTGCAAAGATCCATTTATCAATAGTAGCTTTTGAGATACTGACCTCATAAAATGCTTATCTTTTGTGGAATTGCAAGAGTCACAAATGTCTGACTGAAAAAATGTGACAAAAAATTTAAAATCAAGTGAGAAAGTTTCTGTGTGAACTACCGTGGGCCAAAATGGAAACGATCCAATAGCTTTGCTTACTTTTGTGGATCAGTTATTACATACCAGCTAACAAGGTGATTTTGTAGCATCAATTGCTTGTCTTGAACCTTAAGCTAAGGACTTGATCGTGGTGCGCCAAGGACTGTTTTTAAATAGTGCTTGTATTATATTACAGGACCTAACTGTAAAAATAGACATCAAAGAAGAGTGTTATGTATATCTTTTGTCAATGGTTTCTGTTTAGATGGTCCTAATTGTAAATTTGTTCAGTAAGTAATAAGTTAGTTTTCAACTTAGTTCAAATAACTTGTACTGTACATATATCATTCAAAGAAGAACCAATTTAGATACAAAATGATTTCTGTGCTCTATAAAGGCAAAATTTGAAAATATATCGTCATTCCTTTTGTAATGGGCATATAATCATCGGTTTTTCTAATACTCCAAGAATCTTTTATGAAACTTTCCTTTGAGGAATTAGCTTTTTTGCTTTAATTTTAAATTTTTTCCTGTTGTAGCCCTAAATTTGATCTTCCTGTAACTGACAACTCACAACAAGTGAAGAAGGGAAATTTAACATGTCATTTTTGTGGAGAGTATGGACATAAAGCTATACATTGTAATAAAATGCCTAACCAAGTTCGATCAGAACAACAACAGGTAGGGTTCCATTATACATTTTGATCTAAACAGAATAAAAATTGTATTTACAGTCATACACAATATTATTGCATGTGGTTATTACAGGAGCCCAAATTTTATTACAACTTTTTGATATACTTAGCCTACTGTAAGAAGTCCATATTGGTTTAAAGGACAGGTTTGCCATCCATTTTACCAATGTACTAAAGTTTTCTAAAAATGAGATTTTTTAAGCTAAGCTTATCAGTAATATTGTTTACAGCTCATCATCAAAATTGGAGTCTTGAAATCAATGTGTGTCTAGAAGTGTTTGCGTTTGAAAGCAATGGTGTATACATTTATCTTATATTAGATTATATATATGTGTTTAATATCTAAATTCTATATATTCTAGACTGCTATGATAGTAAATGAACAGCATTTATCTGATGGTAGAAGACCTTTAGATCAAGTAACATGCTATAAGGTATGTTGTTGTTATTATCAATTTCAGAGATTCATCAGAAATCAATAGATGTAACAGTGTAATAGTTTCATTACTAGTGCTTGGAAAGTATGAAACCTTATGACCAAAGGTTTTTTAGCCTTATTTCCCTTTGTCAATTGTGAGGTTCAAAGGGTTGACTTGGAAAAGGTTTCTATGCAATTTGGGTAGGACAATTAACTATCAATGGAGCGGTGGTGCCGAATTTAATGCAGTGGAAGTATCATATTGATCAGATTGATTAGATTTGGTTCATTATGATATGTATTTTGGGACAATGTATAAAAATCGCCACTGGGACCAAGATGTCTTTCGATATAAAAATTTGAATTTTCAATAAACACAGTTATTATTTTCTCTTTTCAGTGTGGAGAGAAAGGTCATTATGCTAATAAATGTAACAAGGGTCATTTAGCTTTCCTCAGTCAGAATGCACAGAATGTGGCCATGATGCAACCAATGGCAACATAAATTGTCATGTGTGAGTGAGCGAGTAGAAAAAAAAAAGTGCTCCAAATGTTCTGCAGAATATCATAGAACTGTGAGAAGATCAAAGTACACATGAAACGATGATTTGACTGCTTGCTTTGTTATTGTCTAAAAGAAGAGCATGCGTGAAACTGTTTTTGATAGTTTTGATAAATTATGTTTGAACTCCATCAGATACTGATTGATTAATCCTGTACCCTGCATTAATGGCATAAAAACAAGAAACAAGAACCTGTAGGTGTATGTTGACTGGAAGAAACACAAATCTGACAACTAGCTCCCATTTTTTCAAAAGTAAAATATACAGAATTGTGCCCTTGTCTGTGCAATTTTGGCAATTTTTTGAGAAATGGAAGCCAATTTAATTCAAAGCATTGATGAGAAATTAATTGTTTGGCACATCAAACTTTTGCAGATTTTCATATTGCAGAGTTGAAAAAAGTTGAAATTGAATTGGCCATTGAATGAAGTGTTTAACTGAAGTTAGTATGACTAAAATTGTTATGTTTGTATTTGTATATAAATGTATTTTGAGTTATTTTTGTCCATATATGAAATAAACTCATAAAGAAAATCATGTTTTATTGTATAGTTTTCACACTAGTATTCGGTCTTCTCAGGTTAATATGTAGTCTGAAAATGGAATTCCCCTGAATTTCAATATGTAATGTGTATGTATCAGGTTTCCTGGAAATCTAATTCAAAATTAAACCTCTGTAGTTCCTACAGGCCAATTGGTGGAACAGACACCAGAAGCACAATGACACTCCACATAGGCAGACATATGAAAGTTGTATAAAGAAAGATGTAAAGTGCACTAGGCTTGGCCTTCTGGAAAAGTTAAGAGTACCAGTACAAATAGTATGACATTGTATGTTACTAATTTATATTTCTTCAATATTTACCATGTTGGTTTATTAAAATTCATTTAATTTTCTCTTTTTAAATTTCCATTAGTCATTTAAGTAGCTGGCTAGCCAATTTCTGATTGTTTTTACAAAACTTATTGAAAATTGGTCTTACCGTGTTAAGGTTATGTTAGGGCCGTTAGAGATACGAGTGTGGGAACGTGTAAGGTTCTAAATTAAAATACATGCCCCAACCCATAACCGACACCCCCCCCCCCCCCCAACGCCATCGTTTGGTGGACTGGGTATTCAATATGTGTAGTACTATATGGATTATGTTTACAATGGATACTAGAATTAAAAATGGTGCATGAAGGCGCATAGAACTGAGTTACTGAGTACACAGTTCTATGATGAAGGGCAGACAAGAGTATTTTTTTTCCAAATAATTAAGTGTCATTAAAACATGATAGCTTTAATTTTTAATAATATACCCTGTTTTTGCATGTATGATGTTTGACTGACTGACGACTTGCGAATTTCTAACATATTTTTGTTTCAACCTCGTATTATTATAATCTTTTGTTGCTCCATCCTTTTGTTTATTTCTTTAAACTGATCTACGCCCCTCTCCCATTTTGAAGAAATCGTTGCAAAATAATTCGCTAAAAATTAACATAGATAAGTTCCATTGAACCGACTTTGTATTGCACCATCGGATGATCTTCAGCATGTAAACCTTGAAAAAAAAATTAACTTGTCTTCCAAGAAAGATACGCTCACAGATCTTTGGGCAGAAGGACCACATGAAAGGATACTAAAATGTACTGGGGACGCTGATAGTATGATTTGCATTATTCCAATTTTAATCTGACTTTTGTGGTTCCTACAATTCCACTGAAAGGGATACTTTTAGTATGAACATAAAATTCAAAATAGCACATGAAATGAGTAAATATACCTGCTGCATGCCATAAATAACATAGAAAATAAATATTCAAAAATCTTTGAAATTTTCCATAAAGATGCATTTGATTATTGAAAAATACTTGAGTCATTGCATACTTAGTTTTGTGAGTTTTCCATTTTTTAAGGGATTCTGTTACTTTATTACAAGTAACTTCACTGAATATAATACTCATATTAACCATTCTTGAGAACTAAAAGTTTATGTTCATGCTAAGACACAATATCCTTTTAAACTATGTGTTTTATAAGTTGCAATCGCAAATATCCTATTATATCGTTAGCATATTTTCTCAGAGATTATTATACACATTTAATGTAACTCATCCTATCTATATTATATATATTTTAATGAATTGCTCGGTTATGATCGTATAAATGCATACCTGATTATATGAAATCTAATATATACGTAAATTGATAATACCTCATCAAAGACAGAAAATCTATATACATGTAACTCAATACCCCTTTTTATAACAGAAACTGTCAGTAATGGTGTAAAATAAATCGGATGAAATTGCACCTATGCTGTCATCAATCGCGTTAAAACATAATACAAAATTAGTAGCTTCGTCTTGTTGTTAATGTCTCGATAACTATTTTATTTGTTAACAAGTCTCAAGTTTAGCCACTCGTTTTGTGCTTTTGGATATAGAGACAAATAGCTAATTTCCATCAATCTGAATGTGTTGCAGAGAATGATCCATTTTATGCCAGATTCTGATGTTTTCTCGATGGAGATTTATGTGTGTGTTAAAGAATAGACCTGATATTGTCGTCTTATGCCGAATGTGTCGTTATAAGTTGAAATTCCATTTTAGATATTGAGAAATACAACCGAATAGATCAATAGAAAACCATGATAAAGGTATATCTGTCTTATAATATTCAAACGGATTAGGATTAAGAAATACCAATTTATAATCTATAATACGCCGTGGTATCTATGTTATATAGCGTTTATTTGTTTTTGATACGCTATTTCAACCTCGATACATAGCTGATCGGTGTTCAATCAAGCGAGTTCGTGTCTTTTAACATTCATAAGAATAGCTTATCAACATTAAGTCAATGAAATCCCTTATTGATAGGTTCATAATCTAGTGAATAGTCTTGTTTTTGTCAGCGACTTTATTCGGATTTTCCACTCACCAAGGTGCCTCTGTTCAGGATTAACCGGTTATGTATATTATTTATGTCCTTTGGTAATTTTGAGGTCAGACCTTTTTATAATAGATCGTTATTGAAATGTGCTTTTAATGTTTGTTTAATAAACCAATATAGAGGGTTTTAACGGTGAATATGTAAAACTCAGTGTATAAAAAGGTGGTATTGCATGGAATGCAGGTGCTTACAGTGTAAGAATAAGAATTTTTGGATAATATTTCGAAACGCATTCTAGTCATTGGAATGGATTTAAGGAAGGAATTATTGTATGGTAAGATTTTCAATTTATTAAGTCTTATATAAGCTATATTCACTCTAAGCCTACCATACTGTGAATCCACTAACATAATCTTACTCACTTAAAGGGAATGATTCTCTATTTTCGGAATTATAGGGTCTGGAATGCATGTGAATAATCTTATAAGTAATGAACAAATATGTAAAATATATATTAAAAATTGCCTTGCACTACAATTTTCTCTTTCTATTTCCAAATATGCAATTTCTATCTATCGCATAGTCGTCAGTTTTTCTTTCAAACCCGGGTAATTCTCTACACACATGGATTTAAAGGCCAATCTTTCGACGTATATTGGTGTGACCACTCTTTACCCTTCGTTGTCACCTTGTCACCCTGTAGCTACAGGTCTGAAACTTCCTATTGGAGATGTCACATTATTGACTTCTGTAAGATCATAGTAAAATGAACAATAACAATTAGCACACGATCAATGTTCAATCAAAAATTAATACCTAAACGTTCTGCTCCAATACTTCAATTATTACGTTAAGATAAAGCATTCTGTTGTTTTTACTGTAAGTATGAAGCTTACAAAGCATACCATATTTTAGAATCGTGTGTATATACTGTTCAAAGAGAAATAAGAATTGCTTTTCATAATTGATGCCAACGTCTGAAAGATTGGCTATATAGGCCTAACCACCATATAGACTAGACAGTATGAAGTGCCATGCCTGCCTCCCTGTCCCCAACAAAAGATATCCTGACCAAGCTGCATCCCCCGCCCAGTCTCCCTGCACTTTCAAGTTTATTCTCATTTGGCATGGTGTGACAATAGCTTGCCATCATTCTTGATTATTATGTGGCCCCTTGCTCTATCTAACTTAATGTTCTCCAGAGAAGCCCCTGATGAATTTAAACGTTTAAACGTTATAACAGTCAAGTCCATAGAGGTATATTCTCGTCTGATTTTTATACATTTTAGATGAATTTCATTATATCCAATAGTTTTTATCTATTTTAGGTTTCGTTGTCTTCATCAATTTGATCATTTCATATGTTAACGGTAAGTGTCACCTTTAAATCAAATAATTAAATGGCAAGTATATTATACAACGGATATGTCGATGACGCAAAATATCATATAGGCCTACACGTGTATATTATACACGTTATAGGATTCTTTAATGTTAGCATTCCTTTTAAAATGCCTGGTAATTTCGCCTGTCGTCATTTCCGGCGTATCCGATATGATTAACAATTGCATCTCTTTGTTGTAGGTGTGAAACCAAAACCTAACTGTTATTTTGGTGTAATTGGAAATATTTTCCGTGGAATAACCGCTTACTCATTCCTATTTTTTTTTCGTAATCTTTAGAAGTGATGGGCTCTCTGTGTGTGCAGTTGGTTGAGCACAATATCAAGTATTGTTTATCATGTATGTTCATATTGATATAAACATATGATTAAAAAAGGAAGATATTCTATACATGTACTTGCAGGATGTGGATCATTCGTATCCCTTACGACGTCATCATCTGGAAGTTTGTCATCACCAAATTATCCTGGTTCTTACCCTAATAATACCCGATGTATCTGGATTCTAGAGGCACCAAGTCAATATCAAATAGATATTGATATTACATTCGGTGGTCAGAGTGTTAACTCAATTTGTTTAGATTTTATTCAGGTAAACCACTTGTTTCAAATATCCTACTATAATGAATTAGAATTTTTGATTGTACGCCAGTGAAAACAGGAACTCAAAAGCCTGGACAGAGAGGGTATAATTACATGTTTAATGTCTTTGTGTATGCAGGCTTTCAGTCGGAGATCCCGACTAGCTGTATTCGCTAGCGCACAATCCTTTAAATTACATAACTATCATTCATCTTATAATATTTAGGGATTCCAACACTATGCAATACATTGCCTGTTTTCAATAACCTATCAAAGCAGGGGAAAAAAGACTGTAAGCTACATGTTAAATTTTAGGTACGAGATGGCAGTATCATTTCCAATCTACACGTTTCAACATGTTCATCATTATCTTCTCACCGTGTCAGATCATCAGGACGATGGTTGTGGGTTTTATTTCAAAGTGATAACGTCGGCTCTGGAGCGGGGCTCTTCGCTAATTATACAACCGTTCATGCAGGTAAGAAGGCATTAAATAAGACATACTTCAAGCTACCATGTAAGAAAAGGAAATATTGCATACAATGTGTTAGATACAATACAATGTAAACGTCGATTTATAATGATTTTTTTTTTAATGCAGAGTAGTATTTTTACTAATTTGACGGAACTTTTCTACATCCAAAGCATATATTGAAAACATACAGGATGTTAACCAATAAAACAATCGTCTACCTTTATATTCCAGGCCCTGTTGTTAATAATATTACTTCACCACTTACAGGTGAGACATGTTACAATCTTATCAATGTGACTATAATATATACATGAATATCTTTCTATCACTCACCGTGATAAATCTATCTAATGTATTACAAATGTTGTTTTCATGTATTTTAGTTTCAATCTAATAAGTTTTTTAGCCCAAAGTAGAGCGACATGACAGGCTTTATGGGTTTTCCCTATCCTATTGACGTTATCCATCCCCACAAAGGATTATCATCCCGGGTTCCCCCTGTCAGTGATGCGGCTAACATGGAAAAAGCGTCTAGTCATTCGAATGGGACAATAAATCGAAGATCGTGTACTACAGGCTTAGAAGAAAGAAATTTCAATATTCAACCATGTGATTTCAACATATTATCTTTACCATTTCACACAATGACCCTTAATAATGATCATGTTTCTATTCAGTATGTAAATCCTATGAAGTGAGTTGCACCAATAAAGAATGTGTCTCAACGTCATATCTATGTGATGGTTTCAATGATTGTGGATGTGATGATACAGATTGTGATGAGGGTGATTGCAAAGGATTAAATATGAGTAAGTATTTATGGTTATATTTTATGGGGAAAATTAGAATTTCGTTACTTTAATTAGATCATGATAGCTTTAACTTATTATCGCAAAATAAAAAAAAAAATCATTTTTTCTTACCATGACAGATAGCTTTAAATTCCACGCGACTCAGATTATGACAGAACAGAAATGACATAATTCGAAAACCTGGATATTCTCTATGTTGCTCTTATCCTCTGCAGTTTTAAATTGCTTCAAAAATGAATGTCGCTACATCTGTCCGAGATATGATGATATCTTATTCCCTACCGTGTCTCTCATTAGCCAACAAGGTGCAGAAGAGTAGGGCGTAAAACTCCATTCATTTCATTTTTAATACAGTAGGATATTAATGTACTGTATGTATGATTATATTTTTTTCTTTTTTCAGCACTGGGAATAATGTATGTAATAGGCAGTGTGTTAGGACTAGTTGTGTTTATTGGGATCTGTATGGGGGCCTATATCTTTGAAAGAATGTTTCATTGGGCTCATATTAAGAAATCGCTAGAGAAGACAGAGACAGAGGATAAGCGAAGTCGAAGTCGAGGTCGTTTAGAAAGATGTTGTGCAATGAACTGAATATGACGGCAAAATGCTTCTTTAATTGTGTTAACAAAGATTTATGTTTTGTATAATGCATTGCTCATTTCAAGTGCCGTAACCTGCAACCCCCGCACCCCCCCCCCCCCCCCCAAAAACAAAAAAACAAGGGGATCTTCATACAATATGAAGACATCCTTCTAAAATAGAATAATAGCAGGATTGAGTTCTCTGAGATAATCCATCTTTAATTGTTAAGGGAGCCTGATTTCAAACTTCTATTCTGAATGTGCTATTTTATGCTGGACTGTAAATTAAATAATGATATTAGAGGGCTGAGTGCCTTCATCGTTTCTATAGTTTTAACTGTTGACACTACATCACTAGTTATTTTTTAAATGCATTTGTTGTTATATTTTTTAAAGGTAAAATACTTTGTACATATTTGTTTATAAATTTTTTATTCTCATACTGCTATTTTTTGTTAATTTGATTCTGATTTGTGTCAACTATAATGGCCAAGAAGAAATAAAATAAATGGTGGTTTAGGCCTACATCCTACTCAATGTGAAATTAAAGGGTCACTATACCAAATTATTATCATTAGAATGTTATTTTTGAATTTATTACAAAGTTCAGTGTATAAATTGTTAAAGGCATATATTACCTCTTTGGATGACTTGGCCAAAGTGAGTCTTTGTTTATCAGTTGTCTTACCTATATGAAATATAGTACAGAATCCCTCTATAGTCCATTAAAACTAAGTAATCAAGGTAAAACTCAGTAGTAATCCATTAAAATAAGTAATAATTACTTAGTTTAATTGATATAATAGCCTTAAATAGATTTTATTCCTTATTCATGTGGCACCTGTTAGGTCCAACTAAAAGGATATAGCCCCTATATGAAATATATGACACAATCCTTTTATAATCCATTAAAACTAAGTAATCAACTAAAACTTAGTAGTAATCCATTTAAATAAGTACCGTAATATAATTACTTAGTTTAAAAGATATAATAGCCTTATATAGAGATTCTATTCTGTATTCATATGACACCTGTTAAGTCTAACTTAAACGATATAGCCCCTATATGAAATGTATGACAGAATCCCTCAATAATCCATTAAAACTAAGTAAACCAGGTAAAACTCAGTAGTAATCCATTAATATAAGTAATAATTACTTAGTTTAAAAGATATAATAGCCTTTTATAGAGATTCTATTCTGTATTCATATGACACCTGTTAAGTCTAACTTAAACGATATAGCCCCTATATGAAATGTATGACAGAATCCCTCAATAATCCATTAAAACTAAGTAATCCAGGTAAAACTCAGTAGTAATCCATTAATATAAGTAATAATTACTTAGTTTAAAAGATATAATAGCCTTTTATAGAGATTCTATTCTGTATTCATATGACACCTGTTAAGTCTAACTTAAACGATATAGCCCCTATATGAAATGTATGACAGAATCCCTCAATAATCCATTAAAACTAAGTAATCAAGGTAAAACTCAGTATTAATCAATTAAAACTAAGTAATCAAGGTAAAACTCAGTATTAATCCATTAAAACTAAGTATTCAAGGTAAAACTCAATAGTAATCCATTAAAACTAAGTAATCAAGGTAATACTCAGTAGTAATTCATTTAAATAAGTACCTTATGATTACTTAGTTTAATGGATATAATAGCCTAATATAGAGATTCTTTTCTATAAATGCCTTAAGAAATAAAATATTTCAAAATTGATAAGAGTTGTGTGTCAAGAATATAATTTATTTGTCTCATTCAACAAGTATAAAATGTACAAGTAATAAAATCAATGATATGTATAATAATCTATAGTGGAATTAAACTACATGTATTAATAATAATTATAGTGAACAAAATAATCTGACAATATATATTCAAAACAGTGTCCCTCATAAGTGTCAGGATCATCATTTTCAGGGGTTAATTTGGGTCTTGATTTGTCTTATCACCAATAAAGCACTAGTTAATTCATTCAAAAATATCTCAAACTACCAATTTACATTTCTACATATACATGACAGTCTCATGAAATGATGAGTCATCAATTTTCAAAAGTGAATAATTCTTAACACACATTGACTTGAAGGCTCAAATTATGACAGTGAGATGTGAACACTATTACTTACTAGCTTTGCTTAGCTAAAAATTTCTGTTCATTCAAAGTGACTGGTGAACCTGTCCTTTGACTGATAAATATCATTTTTAACAGTAATTTTCAGGCATTGTAAAACCCTTATTGATCCTTGTTGATCCTAACCAGCCTCTTATACCGGTAGATATATTCAATAAGTTTTAGATACATTTTCTTGTACAACCAGTTTCCTAATACTTAAAACAAAGGTGTCAAAGCTTATAGGAATTCCGAACATACTACCAATATATAAATATACTAATACACATTTTTACAATATAGGATATTATAGAAAATACTGCTTCATAACATGCTTACAAGTAATAAAATAGGTAGTGCACCCTCTATTTCTATACAAATAATTATCTTAATAAATAAATTGTTGAAATATATACAAAATTGCATATGTGAATACTTGGACCATAGACGAATATAAAAAATATTTACAAGAACCATTTAAAGCATAAAAAAACATCAAAATAAACAAATTTCCTTGGAATGGAATTCTATACTAAAACATGTTTTTCATATAATTTTGTCAGCAAGAAATTAAAAAAAAAAAAAAATATTTCAAGTGAATTTTTAATATTAGCTTCAAAAAGTACCGTTGTATATGATTTATTTATATTAAAATAGTGTACAATATAAATCTGGTGTCTTAAACCCTTTTCTTTCTATTACCCCTTTCAGGATCCTTGATCGATTCCATTACCCCCTTCCTCTTATAAGTATTTTTCATGATTTTCTTTCCCTACAATCTTAACATTTTGGAAAATACAGCCAGACTGAATAGATGGACTTCAATTATATTTGTCTTAAAATTAAGCTAGGCTACAAAGCTCCTCATCACCCCCAGAAAATTTCAAAATTACCTCTGAAGGTTGAAAACTCCTGATATAGATCTACATTTAATAAAAACACTTTCTTCCCAAAGTTTCTATTTCATATGCCAATGTCACAAATTTTATGGCAAGATATTTGTCCTCAGTGAAAACATATTTCAAAATATTTATACAATAATACAAAGTTATTTAGTGTCTTAAATATCATTTTCATGCTCATATTCAAGCACATACAATTATAAGTGATATTTAATTTACTCAAGTGGAGACAGTATTCAGAAATAACCCAGTTGAAATTTGAAACCAATCAAAATACAGACAAAGATATCCCATTTTGTATCCTTTCACACAAACAATTATTACAAGCTACATCTGTTTCTTTACAGATTTTATAATTTTTTACATAAAAAAAATGCCAGTATATGGAAAATTTGTACATATATTCATTCAAAATATGCAAATACATGTATGTCATACTGATAATATATCACAGCACTGTGTAATTACGTTGTATCTTATGTGGGTTTTGTAATAAACTGATAGATTCGGTCCCTATGATGTTTAAAATATGAAAGATGACTTTAAATGTTAATGATAAAGCGACATAACTTTAAAATCTGTATAAAAGCCCACAGTGTAATTAAAATATAGACCTAATTTTCGTTCGTATTTTATTAGTTTCGTTTCGAATGTTTTTATTAGCTATTGGCTTTGTACGTAACCACTACAGTTAGGTCTAACACTGCCCTCAATGCGACCTTTGACCTAACTCTATTTTAACCTAATGACCTCTGTTTTAACTGATTCATTTAATTTGAACTGATACAGAACAGCCAAAGAAAACACTGGAACAAAGGCCATTCCACATATCAAACACACATTTCTTTTCTTCCTTCTTCGTTGTCCATATTGAATCCATAATAAAGAAATAATATATCAGCGGTTGACGAAACAGCCATTTTGTTCTACTTTCTATTTGAGTGGATTTGATAAGCTAGTCTTAAACTTCTCAGAAGGCACCAATTGTTAGCGTCACATTATCGTGTCGCAGGGAATGGAAGCCATGTGATTGGTTAAAACTGAGTTAGGTCAGCGGTTGTTCGAACAGTCTGTATTATTGAAGGGCAGTGTTAGACCTAACTGTAGTGGTTACGTACAAAGCCAATAGCTAATAAAAACATTCAAAACGAAACTAATTAAATACGACGAAAGTAAGGTCTATATTTTAATTAGACTGAAAAGCCCAATATGTACAAGTTCTAACTATTAGAACACAAAATCGATTATTTCACAACATTGAATATGAAAACAGTATACTGAGAACTGATATTTTCTTAGCTGTTCGCTAAAGGGCCAAACTGATTTTGTGTTTAGAACTAAATTTTGTCTTCAGACTTTTAGATACAGTGATTCTGGCCAAGGCAACCCTTTAACATAGAAAAATATTATTTTCAGCCTGTACATCATGAATACAATCTTGATAATTATAGCATATAGTTAAAGAGACAGATTCCCCATTTTCAGGTGTTGGGTCTTGAATATATGTAATAAGTCTTCAGGGATACTAGGGAATTCGCACATTTCCTGTAAATATACATGTACCTCAAACTTGGAATTACACTTTCTATTTCTTAATAAGTCTTTTCTATTTATCACTGAATCTCAAGAAATGCTGAGTCTTCATTTTAAAGATCAAAAGGCAAGACACACCTGGATTTGAGTGTTTAGATTAAAAAGTGAGCTTTGAACAAAACAGATTAGCTTAAATAAAAATTTCCCGTTTCTGAGACTAATGTACGATTGGTAAAACAGATGGCAAACATGTCCCTTTAACGTTAGCAAGTTTCTGACTACAATGAAACGAGTCCGACTAAAACCAAAAACAAGATAGATTTCAAATCTTTCAACAATATAAGTACTGGTACTTAATTGGTCATGTTATATCACCTTAATCCATTTTTTTACCATTAGTTACACTGGAGCCATTGATATATGCATCTCCTATAATTTCTGCAGCACAATGTCTTGGAAACCATCCTCTAATTCTTTTATTATTTTCTGAAATATCAAGTAAATTAAATCAAATGTCACATTTACATTATACAGATATTTTTCTTAATTTAAAATTCAAAATGAAATGAATCAAGCTCTATGTCCTCCTATACTTTCTAGTTCACCTAGCTGCAAAAAGGTACGGATAATCCGGGAAAGATCAATGCCAAGAGGTTTGGCCATGGACCAGCTGTAGAAAGGATCCCTGTCACGGCGGACTTGTGAACCTAAGTTGTTATCCTTGCAAAATATAGTTGTTTCTTTTTTTTCTTTTCTGCACCTTATTGAAGATGGGAAACATCACGTAGTGTGTTCACTGAGGGTAATGTTTCCAGGACAGCACTACATTCGCCTACTCTTTTTCAAATTTGTGTTGATGGATCATTAACCTGTATGGACACGAGGCCTAGGTTTATGGTTCCACCTGGAAACTAAATGCTTTTAACATGTCTGCTTCACTGACTTGCATCACCGAATGGGGTGAAATCGTGTTGTAAAAATTTGATGATAAGCAAAAACATCATGCTAATTGTTTCGTTTGATAGTGTTGTCATAATGTTTGACAGTGATGTCTTTACTGAATTACAGAGACTACAGACTTTGAAAGCTAGAAATTCTGTACAAAGCAAGGAAAACTTAAATGAAATATATTTCAAATGAATCCTACCTTGATCTTTTATGATCTTGGTCCCATATAACCAGTGTCTGAAATATGAATTATTATCAAAAATTTCTAGCTTATAGCTAGGGGTAAAATCTGATCATTTTCTTAATGTATTTAAGAAGCATCACAACTGGAAAGTGTTACTGATAGCTTGATTTAGCTTTAGCAACTAATTATTCACCTACATGTATTTAAATTTCTATGCCTAAGGAGTAAAAACAATTATTATGAATGGATACTTCTAGAATATTTATTATATCCATCCATAAAAATTGATTTAATTTATTTTTTCCCGTGCTTAATCTGAGAAAGATCAATGCCAAAAGGTTCGGCCAAGGACCAGCTGTAAATGGGTACGGATAATCAGGGAAAGATCAATGCCAAAAGCTTCGGCCAAGGACCAGCTGGTAGAAAGGATCCCTGTCACGGTGGACATCTGAACCAAATTTGTTATCCTTGTAAAATATATTTGCTTCTAATATGCCATTGAAGGATTAAGCCTAAGGAGTGTTTACTTACTTTTTCCACCTAGTCACCAGTACTCTATCACCAATTTCTAGTGCTATCCTAGGTTCATCAGTACAGGGAAAACAACACATCACTTTACAACCATGACATAATGGAATCATAGCACCACTAAATTTCTTAGTTATACTATACATTAAAGTTCTCTCTCTCTTCTCAGCTTTCTGTTTTATTTGTTCTTCCTGAAAATGAGATGAAATGGAGTTTTACACCCTTCTATGATCCTTACTAAACTAATGAAGCTATGAAGTGTGCAATGGACAAAATGTTATTATTGACTTAATGAAGATTAGCCATACCATATTTCTCCAGGAAAAAATCTCATCTGCTAATTTAGACTCCTTTTTAGATCATGTGACCAAATAACATGTAGATAATATTATTATTAACATTTATTAGACCATCTCTACTTTCAATTGATATAAGTATTAGCAGTCCAATTATCAAATATATTTATGCATAAATGAAATGGGAGAACCCAACTTTAACCAATTAAATTTGTTAAAAAAAAATTAAGTTACAATACATGTACATACTGTAAAAGTAAATTGATCACATCCATCTACAACCTGCCATGTATAACCATCAGATATAGGGTGACCTTTAAATGTGAATACTTGACGTAGGTTTTCTTTCCATCCTAGATTATAGGGATATATAAACTCTTCTGTTTCATCTTCTCCTCTAAATCTATCTTCTGCCTAGAAAAATGATTTAAAGTTAGTATACCCTTTTTTGACAACTTTTACCTCAATATTAAGTTGTATTTATCTTTATATTATACTAGCAATGCTTTATTGTCCACGCGGTTTAACATCTTTTTTCTCCTTCGTACAATCCCTTGACTGTGTTGTAGTACCGGTTAAGCCACAGCGAGATGGCAAAATATCTGGAAATGTCTTTATTAAAGCCTCTTTAGCTTTGTACCATTTCCAAATATTGCGCCAAATTTGGCTTTTGTCATGGTGAAAAAAAATAGAAATTGAAAAACAGATTGGAGAAGCTCTCTTTTAATGTGTTCAAGGAACAGGTTGGACCAGATTTGTTGGGCTAGTTTCTTATTATATTTTGATAGATCTACTTGCCTTTTCTATAATCCAAGATTCTATACCAGTTTCATTTTTCCACACACTTTTAAACTGAAAACATTCAACAAGTAAAAAGACCCTTAACGAGATGTTCTTAATTCATCCTAAAAGTGCTAATAACTATCGTAGCAAGTCCTTCAGGAGTCAAGGGAGACAATTTCATAGTACGGTATTTAAGAAAATGTGGTGCCACTTCTGTTGACCACCAAACACATCTCCATCTGTTATACATGTATTTCTTTCTATATATTACTATAAACAGCTAATGGCAATCATGTACATGTACAACAATTCAATATTCAATACAAGCATCAAATTTCAATACAAGCATCAAATTTCAATAAAAGCATCAAATTTCAATACAAGCATCAAATTTCAATACAAGCATCAAATTTCAATAAAAGCATCAAATTTCAATACAAGCATCAAGATTCAATACAAGCATCAATATTCAAGACAAGCATCAAGATTCAATACAAGCATCAAAATTCAATACAAGCATCAAAATTCTATACAAGCATCAAAATAGAGAAGAAGGGTAATTTAAGTATTAAAGCATTTAATATACAGAATTAAAGAAAAATAAATATTAGTTGCTGTATCAATAAAAAGGCATTTGCATCCATTAATCTACAGTCTTGTAATTCTAGCCTTACCTGTATGTAAAATAACATGCCTACAGCTACAATGACTCCAATAGCTAGTCCTATAGCAAACATTGATACAATAAAACCATAAACACCTAGTTCTACTAATGGTTCATTACGTCTATAATGATAATACCAGTGCTGTAACACATAATAAATAAAGCATTTAAGAAGAAAGTACAAATTATTGTAAACTTCAGTAACAGTAACTACACAATGTCAAGATATTTTGAATGTCAATGTTAAGTTATTTTGAATGTCAAGTATTATGAAAAAGGAAGGTGGTTATTGCAGTCAAGGACCAAGGTATAAGTATGAAGTTTGTAACAGCTTGACATTGTCAAGATGCCTAAAACCCTAAACTCCACCATGATGAATTCTCTAAACAAAATTTAAAGCACATATACTACTAGCTGAAAGAGCTCAAGTTCCAATAGTCTTAACTTGGACACTTTAACCCAGTGCCTTCTGTTGAATAGTAACTTGTTATCTTTCAACCACCCTAATCACTATGACTGATGTAAAAATTTAGACATCGAGACATCAGACTGAAATATAATATTGGAAGCAGAATAAAAAACAAATAGACAAATGAAAATACTTACAAAATTTAATGCTTTATAAATGGAAGGTATGAGAATGGAAAGTGCATGTATACAACCACATGGGGCAAAAAATAAAAACCATATAAAACTACCATGATTTAAATGACCACAACAAGTATTGATCCATGGACAATGGTGGTCCATCTTCATAACACATCTGAAACATCAACATATTACATAGCATAACTTTACTGATCACAATTAAAATTCTTAATTAATTTACAAATTCTTCTTTTCGTTTCTTCTGTGTCTCACTTTGCACACTGGATCACTATGGCAGACAGACGACGACTGTATAAGTGTTCTCAGGATAAGGTGCTGGATAGGCTGCAGAGGGCCTTTCATTAGGATCTGCGAGATACTAAGAGGAATTAGTGAGATAACAAACCGAAAAGTAGGTATCCCACTAACAAATGGAAAAGACTCTTGATAAGAAAACTATAGAAGTTTAATGGTGATACATTTTGTTGTCCTTCATCAGTGACAGATTCCTTTCCATTGGTTAGAGGAGTACCTCTTTTCAAAGTGATCACTAAGTGAGAGAATAAAGAGTGTGTTGGATACTGATACCCTATAACTTGAAGGTGTTAGTGATTTTAAATTTTTCATAACTAAGGCTACTATGCAGCCATTGGAGATGAAAAGTTGCCAGAATGCTTTCATATGCAACCAATGTGCGATTCTGTGAGATTTCCAGATCTATATTACTAACCTATCGCACTTTCTACAATGATGAGATCTAGGTGTTTTATAGCCTTCACAAAACTGACAATATTGTAATTTACTTCTATCTTCCTCATTTTCCTAAAAATTTAATACAATTTTTCAGAAACATTCAAATAAGCTTGTAAATTAAATATGAGCATCCTGATTATGGGTTTAGACTTGGTCTTATTAACAAATGGGAATAAACAACAAGATGATTAAAACTGTGCATATTTATACAATGAGTTAAAATTTTTACGTTATAGATTTTTAAGTCCTTATTGAAAATAATTGTTTATCTATTCAAACACCTACAAATAATAGCAACTGAGGAATTTTCAAGAAGAATGAAACTAATAAGTTGCACCTCACTGAAAAATGACATCAGACATCATTCATAATTCAATTACTCATACTTACAGGCATATATCCATAAGGCACGAAACCGGGTCCCAATAAAGCTGCTCGAAAATAATTATACAAGGTCAATCCAACCCAAGTTAGAAATACAACTAGATTCAGCACACCACCTATAGTATATGGTGGCCAATACATCAAATCACATTCTACAGCCACAATAGAGATCATAAATATCACTGATAAAGCTAAAATTGGTCCCCAATGAAATATCTGTCTCCATGTTCCAATATGGCGGCAACGTTTTCCCATTTTTGTCAGAATATGCTTTTTGTCCTAAACTTTAGAAGATGTATTAATAACTTTGTTTATGAAATGATTTTCACTGCTTTTGATCTCCAAAGTTATCTCTCATCATTCTGAAATTATATAAATATATATATAGGCCAATCAAAATCTTCCAATAAAAGCAACAAAAATCAAAAATTAATGAACAAGCTTAATAAATGAAAATTTTTCTTCCGGCTGAGGCTGAAATAGCCATTTTGTCTGAAAATCACACAGTATGAAACTTAAACGACTGGTAACAAGAAACTGCAAGTTCTTTTTAATACATAAAAGAAAGTTAGGTAACCTACAAAAATTACTTTCTAAACTAAAGTAATATAATACAATGGATGATCAATAAACATTTAACCTTACATTACAAAGAATATGAGTAAAATCATGTGAAAAGAATAATTTTGAAAGTTATGAAAACCTGACAACAAAGTGACATGACAAGTGAACACTTCTCTAATCATATCATCAACATTAAGTTTAAGCTTGGGGTATCAAAGTGCCTGGAGTCAATTATTATTGTAGGATTGTAGGCTCTATTTGTCAGTAGTCAATAGATAATATGGCTTGGTTGATTGAGCAATGAATTGTTTTAGTGTCACAATTTATGATGTATATCTCATAATATTTAAGTAACTGGGCTGAATTAAGACTAAATGAGTTTGATTAATGACGAGATTGAGATTTGGGTCTGAGAGGTACGATGCCGATGTAATGGATGGGGTATGCCTTAGTCTTTATTTGATTGTAGTAGAATCATTCTGTGATTTACACTAGGGCCTAGGCTTAATTTATAGCCATTCTTAGACATTCAGATCTTAAGATTCATTCTCAGATGACCACATCTCTCGAAAACTTAGAGTCTGAATCTATACTTACCAAAATTCGTCGGCATCATTTAAGGAAGAAAGTTCTGTTCATTTTCTGAAAAGAAATAACAACCTTGACCTTAACAAACTCTCTTAAGTAAAAGTTTAGAAAAAGTCATCCAGATTATCCCCCTTATATCGAATTTTCGTACAGGAGGTTAGTTTAGACTTAGGCCCTACAGTGTAAACAACATCCAGATATACCAAGAAAAAACAAAAATGCCAATTTGTAGAAAATAAATGTGATTTTTGGATAACCATGTCAAATACAACAAGAACACCAAAAGCTAATGGGGACCACATTAGGAAGGCTTTGTTTATGACCCCTGTTCCTGATAATATGAGGTCGTCATCTTCATCAAGTATGTCATATCTTTTCATTACAAAAAACAATTAGATGTAAACAATTTTTATATTAATGCCTATTTTTTTTCATAAAGGATAGAGTTGCTAACAACTAGGGTTAGAAAGGGAAGGGGGTGTGGTAAGTCGACTTTTTAATACAGCCAGTATGCTGAAAACAGTACAAAACTGAAAATCTTTATAATTTTTCGAACATTTTGTTTCGTTCCAGATTCTAATAAACTTATAAATATAATAAGCAAACTTCAGTTAGAAAGAGATACAGAGGTGTTCATTAAAGATGGAATGAAAGGTAACATATAAAATGACATGTTGCCGGTATATCTTTAATTTTGACAGATTATCAACCAGCTGTAGTCAGCAAAATTAGCTGCTATAATTATCAAACAAGTTCATTTTACTCATACAAATACGTTTTGTAAAGAGTGATCATTTTGAGAAAACATTTCGGCTAAATTTAATGGATTTCAAGATTTCAATAGAACTTTTAAATTTTAGATTTAATCGAAACATTTCTATATTTTTTTGTAGAAGCTCATGAAGAAAGATTAAAAGAGTTAAAAGATTTAGTCAAGACTTTAGAAGAAGATGATTGGCGCTATCCACCAGTAGAAAAACTATTAGGAATACAGTGATCGTCATTTGATTTCAAGAATATCTAGAATCCGAGTGTATATATAACCAAAAAATATAAAGGAATATATAACTCACTTCATTCATAACAAAGCATATGACACAATCTTCACATGTCATTATAGTATATGTTCCTCTATAGTTTTGTTTAGTTCAAAAAGAAAGTATGATGTATATAGAGAAAAACATTTTTTGATTCAATTTTATATTGTATTTCTGTACCATATGAAACGAGGAAATACTATTTATGACAGACAAGATAGAATATTTGGTCCCATGGAGATCTAGTCAACTTGCATTTAACCCAAAACTGCCCACCTTTTGGTCCAAATGCCCTTCGAAAAAACCACCTTGATACCAAAATAATATTCTATATACATGTATTATTTTAGCACTGGTTAGGTGCCAAGTTGACTATAACCTGTCAAACTTATAGGTATATACTTTGACTAGGAAAGACTACTTTTTATCAGGCCCAGCACCCGTCATAAGTTCATTGCTGAAGTAAATATTGTCTATAGATTACAGCTACATCATATACTTTTATATCCTATCCTCCTGAAAAAAGCAGTAATTCAATATACTGAATATAAAAAGTTATTCCATCATTTACAGGGATTCTGTTAAATCTATTGCTGAATGTATCCAGATTCAGTTCTTTTAAGTTGAGTTTAGCAAATAAGATTAAAATAAATTTCAGACACCCATTTCAGACACCCTTATTTGCCAAACCTGCTATATATAACTCACTTGAATTAATAAGAAAAAACTCCAAAAATAGAAATATATTTAATAAACTGTAATAACTACAATTATTCTTTGACTGAGCAATCATACAAAATACTTAAATATAAAAAAAACACCCAGACACAAAAAAAATTGTTTGTAAGAGTGCTGAAGGTGGATCCTATTTTTTCCGAGGGGCTGACATGAACCAACATGTGCTACAGGCTGTGCACATTAAAGATCCATGGACAGTTGGAAATCACAAAAAGAGGAGACTAACGTCTTTATTAGCATATAAGGTGCAGAAGAGTAGGACATAAAACTCAATTCATTTCATTTCAATTCAGCATTTAAGCTGGTCAAGTAGATTTCTATTTCCATATGTAATCAAAGAGAAGTATGTTATCAGAATGAATTTTTTTTATTTCATTTCATCCTAATTAACTGTTATCTGAACAGGTTTGAGAGGCACTTTCATACAAAATATATAAATTACAGTTGCATCAACAAGAACTATAACCTTTTCCTCAACTTGTATGTTTATAATATTGTTAACCTAAATCTCAATAATAAAAATTTAACAATGTAAATCAATTTATTGTTATTTAAAAAAATCACTTTGTAATAATCTGCTTGCATTGTATCCTAAATATTTATACAAATCATCCTCAAAATATTACAGTCATAAATTACATATTTCGAATGCAAATTTTCTCAGTAAAAATTTCAAAATATTTTTATAAAAAAATATAACAAATGCATTAACAAATTTACAAGTATCAACATGAGATGAAATTCACAGAAGTTACAAGTTGATGCCATATCTGATAAGATTGCAACCTACCCTAAGATTACTCCAAGCAACTACAGTGAAACCTGGCTATAACGAATCATACTGTAATGTCATGTTACAGAACCAACATTTTAACCAACTGTGCCAGAACATCACAAGTGCTTACATTACATTATCAACAAGCAACAAAGTACAAAATAATTTTAATAAATGGTTAAAATTTCCCCCAAAAAGTTCAAAGAATATAGTTATTATTATGCAAATGAAGAATGAATGACTTGTGTATATGGTACAGAAGTCAGAAAAAATTCTTATTTTCTTACTAATTTCATATAATTATATCAAATAATGATAAATATGCAGCTAAATGCATCCTTTACTCAAAAACTTTGACTTAATTTTTTAGAAACTAAATTAATGAAATCATTTACTTCCAGTTATAACTAAGTTAATGGAAGCTAGTTTATTTGGAAAAAACAAATAAAAAACTCTAACTTGACTCTACTTAAAAAGATGGTGAAAGGTTTTCTGAAACTTTTATGTATATTGGGGACACTGCTATCATCAATTGGCACCATTTAAATTATCAGTCAGTTTCCCCTATAAGATTTTTGTTTCCACAATCTTTTGACTACTTCCTTTAACCTGGATGATGTTTTAGACTACCTTATTCTACCTCTCGAAATAACCCCTAAAAATTGACCTGGTGTTGAAACTATGCAAAAGAACCTCCCTATAGTTCAATAAATTCATAAAAGTAAGTCATAAGAAATTATCGAATGACAAGTATTTATGAAACATCCTTCAAAGCATCTTTCCAGAATAACTTAGTTTAATGGATATATTGAATTGATTAGAGATTCTTTTCTTGAAAAGGCACCTTGTAAGTCAAGCATACTAATAGTCTAGATAGGGGTAGTAACTAGATCTAAATAATGAATAATAAGATATTGAGCAAGTTTATTTGGAAATATGGTCTTCTATGTGTGACAATCTATATAATTCTTCACCAGCTTTCTCTAACCTTGACTGATATTCTAAACCCTATAATATACAAACATAACATTATTAGCTTGTGAACTCTCTAAAAGGGAATGCAAACCAAAAGTAAAACATTAAAAATAGTAAAAATAGCTTTATTTCTACTTTCTTAACTTCACTTGTCATCAATGATCTGACAAAACTATTATGCATCTCTTGTTCTGGAGTAAATAGATTCAACAAATCAAATACATTTACTCTGAATATAAGAAGATATTGAATGACACATGATGGCTAACCAATACTTGACTTTTGATGATTGGACATTTGCACTAGCCAGTTAGTCATGTATGGAAAATTGAGCCAAATCAACAATTCTGGTTTCTAATGCCTAGGTTCTCACCTGATAATTAGTTACTGGTACACCTTTATAACCATATAGAGCACCATACCAGCATCCTGCCATCACAGCTGTACTATCACTGTCCCCACCATGGAAAAACGCCCTAAAATAATATATACAGTAAGTATTAGTAACACTTATCAATTAAAGGATATTTGTAATTTGTTGATTGTTTATGATCAACTTTCTTTGTACAGGAAATGTGCAGGCCCGTAGACAGTCTGCGTACCTAAAGGGGGGGGTTGATAAGTGTGTGGGGGTCAGAACAAATGACATTCGTTAGGGAGGCAAGAAAGATTCCAAGGGGGGGAGGGGAGTGGTCATTGGGTCAATAATCGTCCGACCTACCTGGCTGAGGAGCCTTGAAAGGTGGCTATTATTATCAAGGTATTAGACACAGTCTGTAATAGCTGAACATTGTAAAGATGATTTCTGGTGGACTTACCTGTTTGTCAGTTCTGTCCAATTATCTCTAGCTGCTAGTAAGGCATCATATCTGAAAGAATGTCAAAAATATATTAAATAGTAAATGAAGGCATAAACATGGCATCTCACATATAATATTATCATGTCCAACTATATCAATCAAATACTTTTTTTGCAAGACAGAACTTTAATTCTAAAGTATGCCTTTACAATCTTGTCTGTGGATGGACAAGCCTTATGCGAATGGTCTTCTTTGATTTATTAATATCATTAACTGTTGGTGTGAGTGGAATAATGCTTTAAATATCAGCAAACTGAGATAGGTATTAAATGCTGAAGAAAATGACCAAGATGATTTTCAAATAATATAAACAATGAGTAAGTTGGCAACTTACGCTATCAAGGGTGCATCATGGCCACTAGAGCCACCCCAACCACTAAAACTAATATGCTTATAATATATATCTCGTTCTTCTACATCATATTTACTAGGAAATACTGGTTCAGATTTACCATCTTTTATCTTTCTCTCTGTTAAATATCTTTCCCAAAGAGCTTTAAATCCTTTCTTATCCTCCCTTGAACAAAAATATTTTAAAGACAGTAAACACAAAGTAATCAAGGGTTGTAAGCATTTTATGTTTTTGAAATGAATGAATTTTACATCCTACTCTTCTGCACCTTATGGGCTAATGAAGACAGACAATACAATGGAGTGTGAAATGGGGGAAATTTGGCCAGGACAGCAGCATTAGCCTACTCTTTTTGATTTTTTTTTTTTTTTTAGACTTTGACTATCGTCACTTCTGTAAGTAACAAAAGTTCATTTTCAGAAGTCACAAGTCAGAAGTCATTTTAATATTCTGAAAATTCAGGTAATTAAAGTCAAATTATATCTGGGTTGGCTTCAACAACAAACCTCCAGAATATACTTTCTCCCATTTAATATTATATAGATCCATTATCATTAATATGAATAACATTGCATCTGTTTTAGACTATGAAATAGTCATCTTGTGACAAAAAAAGTCAAGAAACAGCAATTTCAATTTCTGTTTACTTACCATATTTGAACATTTGGTGCAACATATTCATTTGTATCTTTTATATATTGTAATGCTTTAGGTAATACATCATATACTAAACTGTGGCCCCATTCTATTATAGGCTTCTCTATAATGATAACATACACAATTTTCAGTTCAGCATACAGAAATTGTAAAATTTGCGATCTTGGGCGACTCACAAATTGAGAGATCTGAACAAGTTCTGTCGGTTCCAATTCTGCCTTCAATCAAACAGTAAGAATGCACATCAAAAACTGTCTATTTCCTTCTCCACCATTTTGAATTCTGTCTGTTTCTACTATTGTGTTCCAACATATTTTATTTAAATGCTTGGCTGAATCCAGAACTCACCAATTGAGCAACTGTTTGAACGAATTTTCAGTACAAAATACAAGTCATTTTGTATTGAAATTACTTACATTTATATCATCCTGAAATTGGAATGGATTGTCCAGTGAGAGAAAATATTGTATTCTTTGCTCAATGTGGTGGAAGACTGGAAGAGCAACTTGGAATCTTACCTTGTACACTGTATGCAGTAAATAAAGCAGCAGCAACAGCACCCAGATAACCCGTAGGATGATGGTGGGACATCCTACCACTTTCTATACTCACTTTAATCAATTTATCTTCATCTTTAGGTCTAAATCAATAGAGTTTAATAATGTTATTAATAAAGCCTTTGGACAAGGTAGTAAATAAGTTATTGTAGTTTTATGTAGATCTCAAGGAAGATTGCCTGAGTGCAACTGGATGTCTAAAAAATTATTATTATATAAATAAACATCAAATGCTGTCTGCTTTGTAATTATTAGGTATAATGGGTTTGGATTCACAATGTATAAAAAATTCTAATGCCATGGCAAGTGCTTATGAATGTCTGCCCATTCAACACCTAAAGGCCTAACTAACACAATCAATATTTTGTATGTCCATACTTACAAAGGATAACGTAATCCAATACACATAGCTCTCATTGCAGCACCACATCCTCCACCTCTATAATAAATATTGTATCAGAATGCTTAGCTTCAAAATTACCTTCAGTTTTGCTACTCGGCTACATTTTAATGCTATTTATAGTTAATTAACACCCTCTTACTGGTAATCCCTTAATTAACTAAATTAATTGACTGGTAGTGTTAGCAGTCTTAGTGGCTAAATGTGATTGTTTGGTAATTTAATTTTCTTTTTTTTTTCACCGTCACTGACCTATACTTGTTTTCCAGCGGAGCCTGTATGCAACAAATCATTTTGGCATGATTGCCTGTCATGACCGGCATAAATGGTCAAATCAACGGTCCTGATAGAAACCGCTTAAAACCTTGTATAATGTCACAGTTATATGTCACAAAATTACTTTACGAGAAATACATATATACATGTTTTTGTTGTATTGTTTTAAAGGATCTATTTTAGGTTACATTCATCATCTGACAATAAAAAATCTTCTATTCATATATCATAATAAAGAATACAAGGTTTTTTATTTTCATCTGCAGAAAAGAGAAGATATACTCCACAAATATAACCTTTTACAAGGTTTTTAATCTGACTGTTTATCTGCTTTAAAAATCATTTGAAGAATCTATTTCAATACTATTTTAATATAAATCTACACCTTGTTCAATTATTATTAAATCACAATTATTAAGTTTAATCTTTTTGATTATTTACAGATCAATACCCCACAATTCATAATTGTCAGGATGGAAATGTCATTACCAATTTGGTCAAAAACAAAAGTTATTTCAGTTATTTTACCTTCCATCAAATGGAACAATTTGTTTCTTCCTAACACTGGGCATAAATGCACTGGCACCACCAATACATGTAGGACCTGAAAATAACAGTGTAATGATAATAATAAACTCTTTATTTTACATGGGTCAGAATTAGGTCCAATGCACAAGGACATGGTGTAAACTGTAAACAGTGCTAGGCATCCATACAGGCGGTCATTTAAACAACTTTTTGTTGATTACAAGCTATGCTAAAATATGGTTCAATTTGTATCCAACTGTATACTGTACTTCAATGCCATGAATGTGTGGTAACAATTATCATAATTGGAACTATAACTTTTTGAACATATTGTCATACATCACATCACAATACCCGGTATACAGAAGACTTCTACTAGGGGAGCCTATTAGATGTACAGCAATTCTTACCTGGACCTCTACCTCTCATATCATTCATACATTCTTTATAATGTTTACCAATATTATAGAATATGTCATTCCAATCTTCTGTTTCACCACTTTCTACCAGAGCTACAATTAGTGGATACGTAAATCTATCTGGGGCCTTATTCTCAAAAACTTTAATTTGTTAAAATCCAAATTTTAAGCAATACAGTAATATGATTGGATAATAAAACAAAATATCCGCTGATTACAAAACTAAAATTGTCTTGAATTTTTCAAAATAGGGCCCCAGATCTGTCAAAGTTTGAAATTTTGTAAACTTTTTTGTTTTTTTTTACTGGTTAGTTGCCCTGCATTCAAATACTGTTCCCGTTCCCTAGGGTTTTGCCACAAGAACAATAATACATTGTGCCTGCTTCCACTGCTTGTACCCAGGGAAGTTGTGGACTTATGGACTTGAGACTAATAATATTTAAAGCTGAGTTCTTACCTTCAGCAGTAGCTAAATGCATAACAGTATCATCACTGACTATCCAGACTATATTATCATCCTGTTTTCTGTCTACAATTATACATAACAAAACATATTCTACATAATCATATTGTTAATCAGGAAATTTTATCCTGGAAAAGTGTTTATAAGCAATTTGTTCTGAACATTGACTATTTGTCATAAGCTTACTAAAATAATCCTCAAATGAAATAAAAGTCTTTCTGGATCAAGTGCAAATCCTAACCAGAACTAGATAGTCATTTTAGGGGATTTTTCCACCTTTGTTGCCCATTAATAACTTACAGGACAGATGGCACAAAATAGAAGCGTGTTTAGTTTTTTTGATGAGAAATAAACCAAGAAAGTTTTGTGTTGTGCACACTGCATATCTCAAAGATCCGTCAACATTTTAAAAGAGGATAAGGTTAAATTTCCCTTATTGCATACTGAATGGCTTTCTTTTTGTCATATACCACCTACCTGATACATCAATTTTTGTAATCCCACCCATTTCGTTCAATTCATCATGAATCTGTCTGCCATTATAACAAAACTCCCATCTGCCCTGTTTATATCCTATGGCATCACCAGCACCACTCAACACCATCGCTGCTTTAAATCTGTTCAACATTGTTTTATCTGGAAAATAATGTTTAAAGTTTAAAACCCAGCCTCACTAGCATGGCGTACATGCCAGACAAATTTGTTGGCTCAACTTACATTCAGTTCACATCTTGTTGGCTCTTACCAGCCTTTGATAGAAATTAGTGCAGTTATTGTCTGCTATTTAGTCATAACTATTAGATACCATGTATCTTTAGAAATTGGGATTAGGAAAAGCCACATTACTATCATTCCAACATACTAAGCTCTTGGAAAATAGATAGGATTAAATTCACAAACAGTACTGGGTAATGAGCTTTAGATTAAAGTTAGACCACAGTATTAACATTACACAGTTTGAAGACTATTAAGCCCAATTTTTCATGAAACAAAATTATCAAGTTCAAAATATTACCAGAATCACTCTTGGTATCCACCATAACAAATTTTGGATTAGGCTGAGTCAGAAGATAATTAATTGGTAATGTGACCAATTGGGAAACTGAGTAATCTAACCAAAATGAAAATAGATTTAGGATCACAATTGATAAAATGCTAATGACAAGAACTCTTCTTACGGGACAAGAGAGTAATCTCAAAATGTGTTTTTTCAATCGTTGCATTTAATGAGGAGCTACAAAACATACAATAAATTTAATGGCTTTTAGGCCTAAGTTAAATATTTCCGGGAGGGTCCAAATTAGCCTCTATCATCCAGTAACACGGAAAAGATTTAAAAAATTTAAGAGATGGAGAAGTCTGGATGTCAAAGACTGAGGTTTCATCTACTTTCGGTTTAATAAGATTGATAGGTCAAGGTCGAGTTGTTACGTACCAGATGCATGTTTGCTCATTTACAATGAATATAAGGAGTTTCGCTAATCTAAGCGTCAATTTTATCTGGAGTAAATATATTAAGATCTGACCCTGATAAAATAAACCACTAGAATATAAACATAATGTTGATACAACTCATTATTAAAAGTTACGAAAAGTCAAAATATTGATATCCCATAATGCAAAGACCCACATGGTTCCCAAAGTCTTACTTGTCAGAATTTCGTGTAAGAAATTCTTAAATCTAAGTTGCTGAAATGGTAATTTGCAAGTTTTTATTTTATACAGAATAAGACAAGATTACTGTCCACACCGTCACTAGTGTTTTAGATGTCACGATTAGCAAATTAGAGATAGAGAGGGCTTCTGGATATGAAAACGTCCAAGCTTGCTCTTTAATAAGGCCTACTACAGTTTACAGTGTATTGATTGATTGACTGCATGAATGATGCAGACCGCAGAGGTTCTGTCTCCGATGTCAGGATCCTTGGAAATGGATGGCCCAGTAGAGCGTCAGACCGCAAACTTTTTAAAATTTTGAATAAATTATTTTATTTGTGCATATTAAGGTACCGGTAGTTACTCAAATAGGTAGTAGCTTAGCAGTTCCAGTAGTAAACTAATTGTCAAAATTTCCACACTTAAGTGCATTTGCTCAATATCTAGTCTAGTAATTTTCATTTATCACAATCTGTACATCAGTCCTTCTTCATATTATTTATGTATTCTACCTTTGCCATGACTGACTGTCACATGAAGGTCATTGCATTCAGCGATTTTATTGGCAGTCGGAGGAGGTAATGAACTGAAATTCCGATAGACCTACATTTCGACACTTGATAGAAAAGTATTCGGCACTCTGTATATGCAGTGAAAATCAGTGTGAACTGGCATTAATAAAGGCTAATTGACCTGAAAGTGTTACCGGTAGTTGTTTTAATGTTAGATGATGATGGTGGTTATATTATTTAGGCTTCTGATGAAAACTCCCTGAGAGCCTTAGAGGCATTGATGACAGAGTTTTTTGATGGAAGAACCAGTAATGAAAGAAAGAGAGAAATTGGTAATTTGCTCTTCATATCATAAACCTATTCTCTGTGCTAGGTCATTAATATAGTGTGTTTGTTCATTTTTCAATCATATCCAGAGATGTCTTAGGTGCCTCTTAATATAACAAAGGAGATATAAAGAATCTCAAATGCAGATATGTTTCACTTATACAATGGGCACAATATCAGTCTTGCAAATTTAATTTTTATTCTGAAAGGATCTTCACTTGATATACGGGTGTATGCTCTTTTATCTGTTGACTGGGCATCTATTTTAGCAAGTCTACTCTGTTTATGTTTATTTGATAGAATATTTTAATTTGATATTTCAGAGGCTGTGTTAAATAATTTTGGTCAAACCAAAGAATCCTGGAGACATTGTTTATATTTTATGGGCAATACTCAGAATGAGTATGTTATGATGTTTTGCTTGAGCCTTTTAGAGGTAAATCTTATTTGTTTTTGGATAAACATAAGAAGAGTATAATATAAATGTAATTGACACACTTTAATCACCTTTTTGATTGATATTCTGAAGTGTAGTTTGTCTACAATTAAATTGAAATTTTCTAGTTTGTTCGAACTCAGCTCATTAGGATATTTTTTATAAGATTAGAAACAAGTTTCCACTTAGAATTGTGTAGTAAACTAGCATTAAAGCAAGCTTTATTGCCGAACACGCTGTGTTTTCACTTAGTTTATCTAGTTCCAGAACTACTTAAGTCTTGATAAAAAAAGTTGCACATTATTGACAGGCTGTGATGTACAAGACTACTGATGTTGCATGTGCAACAGTAAAACTAGTAATTCTCTATTTCCGAACTAGAAATAAGCTGACTTTAAAGCTAGCTTTCATTTGTCCACTGATAAATTGTCTTATGAGGTTTTCAGTTTCAGAAACACACAAAAGCTAGCTGAAAGCCGGCTTTTTGTCCCAAGTGGAAACACAGTTTTTGTTTTTCTTTAACTGAAGAGAAACCCTATATTGAATTTTCACACTAACTTCTCTAACAATATACAGTTGTATTTTAACAATAGCCTAAATTACATGGGACAATAAAAATGGTATATGTTTTTAGAATGTGGTAAATCGTCAGTGGTTGGGAATAGCAGTAAATGATAAACTAGAACTGAGAAATACAGTTAACCAATATTTATTAGAGAAACATACAATTGTACCATCCTATATTCGCAATAAGTTGATTAAACTAGTAGTAGATATAGGTCGTATTGATTGGCCTCATTTTTATCCTGATTTCTTTCCCAGTATACTACAGGTAAGTATAGTTTAATGCTATCCAATCAAAATTGGCCCTAAAATCTTTCTAGGAAGCCTCAGCTAATCAATCAAATCAATTGTCGGACATTTTACCCCTTCTTCATTTCTATTCTTTCTCATCCCGGGTCTAATTGCTCAGATATGAATAAACCAAATCTTTTTATGGCCTCTTTACACTCTTTATTGTTACTCATTTATTTACTAAATATATTGCTTAGTCTTGTTATATTATTCATTTCTCTTGATAACTCTGCCTGTATGGGCATGTGAAACATTGAGTTAATAAATGTCAGAAATAGTATATCTATATATTTGTGCTTCATCAAACCAAATCTTAATCTTATTTCTACAAAGGTAGTGTTTTGTTTTGCACTCCAATCTTCTATTGTTTAGATTTGTCGCATTAAATTGTTGATATTTTGTAGTTAGTACAACAGTCAGACACTGTTAGTTTAGGGGTCATGATTTTGCAAACAGCATCAGAAGAACTTGCCTCACCTAGAGAAGATTTAAGTATGGCTAGGAAAGAAGAGCTACATAAGTTATTATTATTACAAGTTCCAACTGTTTTGGGTCTTCTCAATAGTAAGTCGAAGATTTACATTCTTTTTTAAGGGGCCAAGAGCTATTGAATTCAGATTTGAATAATATAAATTTGAATTGATATTTTTAGTTAAATGTACAGTAATCAGATCAGTACTATTATATTTCAGATATATTATAATCAGTATAATTGTATTTCAGATATATTAATATCTGTATAATTGTATACCTGATATATTAATATCTGTATTATTGTATACCAGATATATTAATATCAGTATAATTGTATTTCAGATATATTAATATCTGTATACTTGTATTTCAGATATATTAATATCTGTATAATTGTATTTTAGATATATAAGAATCAGTATAATTGTATTTCAGATATATTAATATCAGTATGATTGTATTTCAGATATATTAATTTCTGTATAATTGTATTTCAGATATATAAGAATCAGTATTATTGTATTTCAGATATATAAGAATCAGTATAATTGTATTTCAGATATATTAATATCAGTATAATTGTATTTCAGATATATAAGAATCAGTATAATTGTATTTCAGATATATCAATATCTGTATAATTGTATTTTAGATATATTAATTTCTGTATAATTGTATTTCAGATATATTAATATCTAGTATAATTGTATTTCAGATATATAAGATATCAGTATAATTGTATTTTAGATATATTAATAGCAGCTATTATTGTTTTCAGATAGTAATGTATTTTTTAATAGGAATTTGATGATTGTATTTCAGATATATTAGAATCAGTATTAGAGAAACATCATCATTTAGTAGCTGCTACTCCACCCCCCTCACCTACACATGGTGAAGGTGAATCACATCGAAAATCAGCCATTTTATTATTTTCTTCATCACCTGCTAGATCTGGTCAGTGAGTTTGACTTTGGTTTTTACTTAAACTATCTTTCTATCAATTTCCTTTTTGTTCATGAATTGTGCATTTTTTATAAATTTTGTGCCGAATTGAAATTTAACATCTCTTTTATCATCTGCTAATAAACTTTATTGAGATATTATAATCAGACCTCGTTATCACTTCACTGATTAACCATTCCACGCTATTGAAATCAGTCATGATTCAGTCTTGTAAAGAACCTGATGCCACTCTCTAAATTGGTTTTAAACATTCTTCAGAGTTTTGAATTAGGTATTCAGATTTGCTCAACTTCAATTTGTTTCAGATATGTCCAGTATGTTCAAGACATCAGGTAGAGGTGTGCAACTAGAAGCCTTGCCACCATTGGATGAAAATGCCAATCAATTATGCTCGTTGTGTTTAAACTGTTTAGCTCATTTCTTTAGTTGGATTCCCCTTTCATCTACCATCACACCTCAATTACTGAGCACTATCTTTCATTTTGCTGGATTTGGGTGTGAGGTGAGAAATGTTCGTGCCTCAAGTCCTAGCTCTTCCTCAAGTGTCAATGCCCAATATTTAGGCGTTTTGGCCATGAACTGCATCAACGAACTCCTGGCCAAAAACTGTGTGCCTCAAGAATTTGAAGATTTTTTAGTACAGATGTTTCAGCAGACATTTTCCTTGTTACAAAAGTTAACAAAAGAAAGTAGTAGCACGTCAAGTGGTAATCGCTTAGAAGAATCTGATGAAAGGTAAGAACCAAAAAAATACTGAAGAAACATCATGACCTCTTGAAGACCTGATATTGATGTTTGCTTTCTTTTTTTTTTCTTCCAATCTGTGGTCTGACTAGATCTTTCTCTAATTTTGTTTGACACATATCACCCATGGTTTTCATAATTATTTTGACAAAACAGACATTGCAGATATTTATGGACACATGGATTTTAAATTTACTTATTATCCCTTTTTGTAATGATAATAATAAATCATAATAAGTTTTATGGAATAACGATTACTGAGTTTATTTATTCTACAACGTTTCAACAAGTGTTCTCTTGTTGTTATCATCTTCCCGCTTGATAAAGACAAGAAAACACTTGTTGAAACGTTGCAGAATAAATAAACTCAGTAATTGTTATACAATAACCCAATTACTAAATGCCATATAAAGAATATCCCTCTTAGTATTTAGACGAAGCACAAGGTTATTTAGATACAACTAGATTTCTATCCCAATGATTGAGAAACCAGAAAACTATGGATATTCCCCACTCCCCAAATTCCCCAATAGTCAAAGACTTTTAATATCTGTAATTAACAAACATGAAATAATGCATCAGTATTTGAATATTTCAGTTATGTTGAGAAGTTTACAGATTTTTTACAGTTGTTTGTTAGTGTACATTTAAGAAGATTTGAAAATAATGCCAAGTTTCCTATACTGGAATTTTTATCTCTTTTATTTAAATATACATTTAGACAGGTAATATTTATCATGTAATTTTAAAGTGTTATCTGCTTATTTCAATCAGTATTTGTGGCCATTCATATGATAATTTGACTAAACTTTTGTATCGATTCAGTAAAGGACAACAATCTATTTGGACATTCTTCTGTTAGATGACTCTACCAATCAGTCAAATCTTTCCCTCTGGATTTTGTGATGCAAATATAAGGTGTATTCAGTTAAAAACTACTCTAAGGCTTTTTTGAATACACCTTTTTACAAGTCACAAAATCCAAATGGGAGGGAAGAAATTTTATTAGATTTTGCTAGCTTTTCTGCCACTTATTGCTGGCCGTTGGTCTTTACTCAAACTTTGTTTTCACAACAAAACATTTGTCAATAAATATCGAGGATATTCTTAGTCAGAGAAAAGATTAACTTTATTTAATAATTGTTTGTTGATATTTCTTTGTGTATTTTAGCCTAGCCATGAAGGTTATTTTCATTGTTTAGAGATATGGAATACATTTCTAGATTATTTATTAACTAAACTAGGAGAAAGGTCATCAGAAACTGATTCAGTTATCGGCAGGTACTGTTGATCACTTTAAACATTCTCCCTTCTAGACAATTTATAAAGTATAGGATAAAAATTCTAAATGTTGCATTGAACAAATACAATAGTTAATAGTTATTGTTCTAATATATAGATATTAAAAAAAACAGACATGCAAAAAGCTTCTAGTATTTTGGATGAACCAAGGCTCCGTGTGTTACAGACTGTGTACTTGAAGATCCAGCGACAGTTGGAAATCGCAAAAAGAGTAGGCTATTGCTGCATTCCTGGCAAAATTTTCCTTGTTACGCACTATGTGGCGTCGCCCGTCTTCATTAGCCCACAAGGTGTTATCACTCTATTCATTTCATTTCATTTTAGTATTTGTATTTTAGATATAAAGAAGCTCTAACATCCCTGGTATCACATATACTACAGAAACTACAGTTCCGGTATAATCAGTCACAGTTAGAAGAATTAGATGATGAATCTTTAGATGATAATGTAAGTTGGTTTGAAATTTTTATGTTGTGTTGCAGGCACCACTATTGGTTGACATTTCTTTGCAGACACGAATGTCTCTCGTGTTCCTGCCCTTCTACAACAAGACTATTGTTTTGCTATCAGTATTTAAACATCAAATAAGTTTGATCACATGACGGAAAAAACGCCAGACTGGAGTTTTATTAGGTCAAAACCATTCAAGTGTACTCAGCATTAAACAAATATATTATAGTTTTGCATTTTGATGAAATTAATGGAGATTTGATTAAAATGAAACTTATTTGACCAAGAAAATTGAAATTAGCCTTGTTTCTCTTACAGAATGAAACAGAATGGCAACATTTTTTAAAGCAATCATTAGAAGTTGTGGCTAAAGTGTCTGAATTATTACCAGCTGAAACATTTCAACTAATTGTAAGTACATGTATAATGATCATTATGAAATTGTTGTGACAGAAGTACTTCTAAGTTGTGTCACTCAATTTAGGGGTTCTGCATGTTTGGGATTCATAGAATTAACTGGACTTTCAACAAAACAGTTCCATGTGCGCCCAAAAAATAGTCAGTGAAGACAAAATTCAAAATGCTGGAAGAGGGAAAAGTTGGTAAATTTTGAATATGACACATGTATTTTCATCCCATTCCTTTGTAGCCAGAATTGGTAGAGAACCTCCCAATCAAGTGTCCACCTCATTGTGTATCCCATTTAAATGGTTTCTGGTCAGATTTTACTATTTTATTCAATTTTCATTCACAAAAAGATTTTTATAACCTAAACAGTTGCCTAACAGTTATTTTTTAGCACCTTTTGAATTCCTTTCAGTGGGAGCCATTCAGCGAATCAGTTAATATCTATGCAGAGCTGGGACAGTTTGTAACCAATGGTAACCAAGGGAGACGATTAACTATAACCGGTGAAAATGAATGCAGACGACTTCACTGTACGTTGAGAGACTTGTCTTCCTTATTTCAAGCTGCAGGCAGATTAGCTGAACATTTTATTGGAGAGAAATTCTCAGAGAGAAGTTCTATTTCTCAAAGCTTAGTGGAGAGGTGAGTCGATGGTGTCCTAATTCTTTTTGATAAGATAGTGTGAAGGTCTCAATGTACCACTTAAAATTGGCAAGTTATTATGCAACACATCTTAGTATAGATTGCTATGTATTGTCAGTCTACCTTTAAGAATGATTTTGATTGAGTAGCAGTTTGATGTAAACTTTTGATGCTATGAATTAAGTACGTGCTTGATCATGATTGAAAGAAAATTTTAATCATATCAGGCATTAAGTGTTGTTATCTGTGTAAGGACAAAACATTATTTATGTGAAAGATTTAACAAATACTCCAAACCACAACCCCATTCGTCATACTTTCTTGCGGCTGTGGTAATACAAGTGATGAAAATTACTTTTTCATAGCTTAATATTGTCCAATCCAAATTGGCACTAGAGTTTTTCTAGGAAATCTCAGCCAATGAAATCATATCACTCATTATAGAAGCATTGTTTCAATGAAGTGTACTGTATTTAGTTCATAACGGGTTAATAAGATCATGTTAATATCTGTATTCAGGGTCTAATGTAATCCCTAAGTGTTTCAGAACCTTGAGAAAGAAATGAGAAGCGAATGTTGTCATATGTTATTAACAGATGAAATAACTTTTAATGTTGTAGATTAGTGTCCTGTGCATCTATTGGTAGTACTAATAAATTATTTGAAGTAGAGTCTACAGCTCAAACTGTTCTCCAGCCTGATTTTATACAAGTGTAGGTACATATGGCTTAATTATTATAATTAACCAATAACCCGACAGATAGAGCCATCTTATTTTTGTCTTGTTTTTAAGAAGTGTAGGTTAGAGTGATGTGGAGAGGTTTTGAACGTGTTACATATACTTAATATAGATCATTCTATATTCTCAGATTATTAGTACATAGCAGAGAGTTCACAAGTTCACAAAAGTATATTCTATAACTATTGCAATGTAGGGATAACTATGAAAAATTGCTTCAAATCCACCCCTTCAACCATGCATTAGTTCCTTTCAAATTATTTCGAATCCACCCATTCCACCATGTGTTCGTTCCTTTCCTGTAGACTTGATTATGAAGATGTTAAACGAACACGGCTTGATTATCAAGAGACTCATAGAACACACTGTGCACAGCTAGCCTAAATAAATTGTCTGCTAAATGACGCCAGTTGATTTATGAACTATTCAAGAACTTTGTCTTGTATCTCATATTCATTTAGCTCTTTTTATGTATCACAAAATGCAGTGATTTGATTGGATTGTACTGTAGCAAAATCAGCCGACACTGTTTTACGTAGCCTATCCAATCAAATCTTTCAATTTACAAACCTACTGTTATAAAATTTATGTTTTAGAATATGAATATTCTGTTTGATGGTTTAAATTTATCTTATATATTTATAGACATGCTCAAGCACTAGCTGCCACTAAAGCCTATTCTCATTGGTTGGTTCAGTTCTACGCCCAGACTCAGAAACCTAATGAATCAAACCAACCGTTCTATAATGTTATTAATACTATCTTATCATCAGTAGCTCCTATGATCAATAAACAGGTAAGTGGTACTAAGACAGTGCGAGGTAGATTGTCGTCTGCTAGTCATTAAGTCCTTTTGGTTCAATTTCAAGTTTCAAAAAGTTACTTCATTCAGTGTTTTCATGATTTGACCTTATTTAAGCTCTCAATTCCTTCTACCTTCAAGGGATACTACATCTTAGCAAAAACATAATATGCAGAAAGTGGTAATGCAAAAACTGATATTTCTAGTATCCATTATCATAAAAAATGGATTCTTAGGAGACTATCTCTAGATGAGCTAGAATTTCTTGCCAACACTGTAGTAAAAGACCCATCCACTAATAAATATTTGAGGTTATAAATATTTCAGATCCCAGAGAAAATAGTACATTCAGCAGCTCATTTACTATTATCAATAACAACTACAGTTCGGCCATGTTTCTTATTAGAAATACCTAGTATGATGACATTATATACCGCCTCCAGTCAGGGAAGTTATATACATTTATCACGAAATGTAAGTAATCAGTGAAATTATATACATTTATCACGAAATGTAAGTAATCAGTGAAATTATATACATTTATCACGAAATGTAAGTTGTCAGTATAATTATATACATATATCACAAAAATTTGCAGGGAAGTTATATACATTTATCACGAAATGTAAGTAGTCAGTGTAATTATATACATTTATAACGAAATTTAAGTACTTTTAACTGCCTTTAGTCAGGGAAGTTATATACATATATCACGAAATTTGAGTACTTTTAACTGTCTTTAGTCCGGGAAGTTATATACATATATCATGAAATTTGAGTACTTTTAACTGTCTTTAGTCAGGGAAGATGTATACATTTATCACGAAATTTGAGTACTTTTAACTGTCTTTAGTCCGTGAAGTTATATACATATATCACAAAATTTGAGTACTTTTAACTGTCTTTAGTTAGGGAAGTTATATACATATATCACGAAATTTGAGTACTTTTAACTGTCTTTAGTCAGGGAAGATGTATACATTTATCACGAAATTTGAGTACTTTTAACTGTCTTTAGTCAGGGAAGTTATATACATATATCATGAAATTTGAGTACTTTTAACTGTCTTTAGTCAGGGAAGTTATATACATATATCATGAAATTTGAGTACTTTTAACTGTCTTTAGTCAGGGAAGTTATATACATATATCATGAAATTTGAGTACTTTTAACTGTCTTTAGTCAGGGAAGTTATATACATATATCATGAAATTTGAGTACTTTTAACTGTCTTTAGTCAGGGAAGTTATATACATATATCATGAAATTTGAGTACTTTTAACTGTCTTTAGTCAGGGAAGATGTATACATATATCATGAAATTTGAGTACTTTTAACTGTCTTTAGTCAGGGAAGTTATATACATATATCATGAAATTTGAGTACTTTTAACTGTCTTTAGTCAGGGAAGATGTATACATATATCATGAAATTTGAGTACTTTTAACTGTCTTTAGTCAGGGAAGTTATATACATATATCATGAAATTTGAGTACTTTTAACTGTCTTTAGTCAGGGAAGTTATATACATATATCATGAAATTTGAGTACTTTTAACTGTCTTTAGTCAGGGAAGATGTATACATATATCACGAAATTTGAGTACTTTTAACTGTCTTTAGTCAGGGAAGATGTATACATTTATCACGAAATTTGAGTACTTTTAACTGTCTTTAGTTAGGGAAGTTATATACTCAAATGTAAGTAGTCGGTGTAATTATATGATTTCATCTAATGACAACACGTCATGTAATTGTCTTGAAATATTATGCTTCTTGATTTTAAAAAAGGTGTTATATCATAATTAAGTCCCTTTGTGTTCTTTTATAAATTATGATATATATGTCCATACTCCATATTCTTACATTTTATTTGATGCAAAGTGGATATATGTATATGACTACCATTTGAACCTTACATACCCTTTTCAAGTTATAGTTGACACTTCAAACGTTAGATACCCTCTATCACTTTTTAATTATAGATGACGTATAACATTGATGTCCCAATGCACATATCAGTAAAATAACATGATTCAATTTTTTTGTGTTTCTATATAGGTCCAGCATTTAGTATATAGATCCCTATCTCACTATTTATTACTACCCTGGTTAAATATAGCTGAATCAGAACAAGACTGGGAGAAACGAGCTGCCTTACATCAAAACTTTGTCAATCAACTAACAGCTGATTATTTACAACTGAAGGATACTCGACTTTTAGCTGAGAATAAAACTTTGTATAATAAAGGTGAGGTCACTTTACAAATACAAATTTACAACATAATTTTTTATTGAATTTTTTTATATTATGGCTTAGACTAAGCTATAATATGTTTTTAGTTTTGAACTTATTTTGAAGCCATATACAGAATGATAAATGTATATTTATATTGTATATGTGTAATGGAAAGAGCAAAAGATACATGTATTTATGTATTAAGTTAATAGTAATTAAGAGTAAACGATATTTACTGTATTTATGTGTTGTTGAAATTGTAATGATATTTAATGTATTTATGTGTTGTGGAAATTGTAATGAAAAGAGAAAAAGATACATGTAATAATGTATAATGGTAATAGTAATTTAAGTAAAAGATACATGTAAATATGTATAATGAAAAGAGTATTAATGTATAAATGTATTTTTATATTATGATGATTGTAATATAAAGAGTAAATGATACAATTTTAAATTCATTATGAAGATACTAATGATATATAAATGTATTTATGTATTATAGCAATAAGAATTATAAGAGAGACATTATGTATGTTAGAAGATTGGATAGAATCTATAGCTGGTGAAGTTGTCAAATGTAAAAAGATCTGTTTTCAATCATTACAAGTTATAACACATGTTACATTAGGCATATTTCCAGTCTATATACAGCAAACAGGTTAGTACAAGATTAACACATGTTACATTAGGCATATTTCCTGTCTATATACAGCAAATAGGTTAGAACAAGATTAATATGTTACATTAGGCATATTCCCTGTCTATATACAGCAAACAGGTTAGTACAAGATTAATATGTTACATTAGGCATATTCCCTGTCTATATACAGCAAACAGGTTAGTACAAGATTAGTACTTGGTACATTAGGCATATTTCTTGCCTATATACAACAGAGCTGTTGATTTGTTTTTTTGCCAGCCGGACATTTTTTAAACGATGTTTTGTTGATGTCAAAATTGCTACACTAATTTCTATTCATCTAGTATCCAACTGTAAAATTTATTTCACTGACATGAATGTTTAGTTATATTCATCATAATTTTCTGTACATACTGTCATACATCACATCACAATAACAAAACAATCCGAAATTGGCAGTAATGTAATATATTTGACGAAGAAACAAAAGATAACTTTCACAAATGATTTCTTCCGTTTGAACCTGAGAAAAATGAAGTGTTTTGAATGGTAAAACCTGCATTTTCAAAAAAAAAAAAGCATGTTTATTCTGCCGTCTGGAAACATCTTAATGTCACAGCCTAGTATTTCCCCTTTTTATTAATGCCAAACAGTGCAGAAAAGTAAGATGGACATTGGAAGGAAATCAATTTGGACTATATCAGATTAGAGTTTTGATTTAGATGAATTATAACCGAACCTGGAGTTTATATTTTGATTTGATTGAATATATTATATTAAATTAATGAGTATTTATGTATTTCAGATGTGATAGAGTGTATAATGAGTTTTTTCCTAGCATTATTTCAAGGTTTACGTGTCCAGATGGGTGTCAGTTTTACACAACAAGCTATCCAAACATTTATGAACCTATTTACTAAGTAAGTAGTACTGTAACATATTGAACACCCTACTGAAATTTGAAGTGTGATATTTTTATTTGACAGTCCTAGAGTCTGTTGTATACATGTACTTCTTAAACAAGATTTTATAACTCAGTGCTTGTTTAGACTGAACTAAGGATGTAGCAGGGATGTTGATTTAATTGCATTTGCCAGTCATGTCTGATTTAGCTCTAAAATGACTAACTGCAATTTTGATATTTGGTACATTTTCTATGCAAATCTGCTATATTTTTGTCATTTTTCTTGCATTCTTGTAAAAATACTAGAAGATCATCATTGACTTTTTGAAATGTCAAGTTGGGTATTATTTCAATCAACAACCTTGTGATGTAGTGAATTATTTCAGGGAACATTTAGCACAGACAATTCATGAAGAGAGTTCCTCTGCATTTAGGGTGATAGAAAAGTAAGTTTTCTTCTGAATTTATCCATATCAAATGGGTTATCATCATATTATTAATAATGCCCCATAGACTGAATATTAGACAGTACCATATCCTTGTCTAATGGATTTAATTCTGACCCATGTAAAATAAAGAGTCAAAGTTTGTCTCCATGGGTTGAATATTAGACAGAACCATGTCCTTGTCTAATGGACTTAATTCTGACCCATGTAAAATAAAGAGTCAAAGTTTGTCTCCATGGGTTGAATATTAGACAGAACCATGTCCTTGTCTAATGGACTTAATTCTGACCCATGTAAAATAAAGAGTCAAAGTTTGTCTCCATGGGTTGAATATTAGACAGTACCATATCCTTGTCTAATGGACTTAATTCTGACCCATGTAAAATAAAGAGTCAAAGTTTGTCTCCATGGGTTGAATATTAGACAGTACCATATCCTTGTCTAATTGACTTAATTCTGGCCCATGTAAAATAAAGAGTCTAAGTTTGTCTCCATGGGTTGAATATTAGACAGAACCATGTCCTTGTATATTATACCTAATACTGAACCATGTAAAATAAAGAGTTTATTATTATTATTTTGTTGCTTAAATAATTTTAAGTAAAAATAAAAATCAGAAAATAAAAACATAAGAAACTGTCTGCAATCATTTGAAAGAGACTGTTTTTAGTTTCATTAGTCAATCAATCTTGTTACCAGAAGTCCCAGGGTATTAGAACAGATTTAAAAATATCTTTACCATAGAACCTGTATATCATATGTTGGACATTTCAAATGGTCAAATTTCTGAAAGGTTTCAAATGAAGAAGTATTTAATAATATTTATCTTTCATGAAGGTTTATTAAATTGTAAAATGTATAACAGGAATACAGCTGGAATCAATTTGCATCATTTCAATTTTATTGATCAGATGTGTGTGATTCCGTTGAAACTGAGTGTTTGATGACGTGACTAATTGCAAAATGTGCTTTTATTACATAATGCCTTTTGATAAGTGAAGTCATCAAATACTTAGAATTACTGGAATTGCAGGAACCACAGACTTAAATGCAAAATAATGCTTTTGTCCCAGTTTCTGAGCTACACACATTTGTAGAAAACCTCTTTACAATCCTTTTGACTAACTATTTTGTATTATTTATATTTGTAGATTTTTAAAGATTTTAGTATTGATAGTACAAGAACCTGGATCACAGTTTAAATTTTTTTTACCCCAGATTATTACTATCAGTATGGATCAAATTTATCCTTTAGTAGCTCCAGTAAGTTCATAAGTTATGTTGTACATGTATTTTGTTGTAAGATAATTTCATCTAAATCTATATTATTGACCATGGCTGTTTTAATGGTATTTGCCATTCTTGTCTTATTGGAGTTCCATAATGACTGACTGCAACTGCAAGTTTGATATTTGGGACATTTTTGATGCAAATCTGCTATATTTTTGTCACTTTTCATGCAATATTTATGAAATTGAGTAGATCTTCCCTTCTGGGAATTTTTAAATCAACAGTCCTTCATTATGAAAAAAAAAACCTAGAGAATATTTATTTATATCTAAATATTGTCCAATCAAAATGGGCCCTAGAATCTTTCTGGGAAATCTCAGCCAATCAAATCAAATCACTTGTTATATACTCATTGTACAATGTAATTATTTCCTCTGTGCAATCAGTAATCATTGATACTGGTACTGAAAATGCTTTATATCCTTATATCAAATATGAAACACTTCTTACTTCTGAGAGATAACAAATGAAGCATAGCAGCAAATATTTCCTGGAAATTGTTAATTAGTGACTCATGCTTTCATCCATACTGATTACGGTTAATTTTATGAAATACAAACAAGGCATTATGACAAATTTATACTAAAAAATTGTTTAGCAATAACTCAAGCTTTCATCCCAACTGAATTTCTGAGAATTTAATGAAATGCAAACGACTTTCTTCTTCTGAGAAGCAACAAAGGGGACTTTTATACTGAATTTTGTCTGTCATTAACCTACAGTGATCCCAACAATTATCAAAATATTGAATGATATTTTAGAGACCGTCACCAGATATGAAAAGTGTATTATATACATTATTATTTGAAATAATAAATAATAACTGGCGATATTTCTTCAAATCTGGGGTGTTATCAACCATACAGAAACCATGTGAAGATATACAAAATGGTCCTCAATTTATAGCCATCATGCAGGTAATTTTATCTTACTTTAGCTTCTACTCTTTGTCTCTTCTCTTATTTTGCTCATATTATTGTAAATATTAAGGGAAATAGTAATAGTGTTCACAGTTTAAATTAGAGCTTTCATGATATAGTTAGCACAGCGGTTAGAGCGTTGAACATTTGCTTGAATGGATAGGTTGAAAATGTCGGCCATTAGTTCTAATCTTGATCAGCGTGTGAAAGTCTGATGACCTTGAATAAGTCATCTTCACTCACAATTTCAGTCCACCCAGCTGTAAATGGGTATGGCTAATCAGGGAGAGATCAATGCCAAGAGGTTTAAAAAGTTATTTCATCTGTTAATAACATATGACAATTTTTGCTTCTCATGTCTGTCACAAGGTTCATGGAAGTACAATAGGGGTTTTTACATTGTATCCAAAATACAGGTTTAAACAAAATCTTATTACCCTGTATTAAAATAAGTCCACTACACTTTGTGTAAAAGATCAATTTCAAGTGGTTTGGTCAAGGACTTGCTGGTAGAAAGGATCCCTGTCAAGGCGGACTTGTGAACCTAAGTTTTTATCCTAGTAAAATATAGTTGTTTCTTTTTCCCTTTCTTTTTATTTATAGAAAAACAAACTAGAAAAAAGGAATTATGATATTTTTATGAATATCTAGCTCTTCTGAATACTGTCTATAATGAAGACTCAAATAAACCCCTAAAAATGGCTAAACCTGTCTTGATTTTTTAGGCATATGGTCAGTCCTTTCTACAGCCTGATATAACTATTTTTAAACAGAATTTAGAATCTTTAGAACTTCTTAATGCTAAATGGAAACTGTATAGTAAGGTAAGGATTGATTTAGCAAATTTATTGCATGCTTATTTGTTTCTTATTTAACTAGATGAGTGAATTCTTTCTGTGATTTAAACCTGCAAAGCATCCATATCTTACATGAAATTTTTGACAACCCTTTATTGTGTTTTCCTTTCAACCAGTATCTGTCAATCAAGCTAAGGGGGTGTGGCATTGCCACAAATTTTAAAATCTTTCTAGGAGATGTTTTTTGACGTCATATTGTCATGTCACACACTACAGTTATTAAGAAAAAAAACGCCAGTTTGCGTAACTGGTTTATTGAAGAGAGTGATAATAGAAATGTAAAAAGTGATTTATGAACTTTTAATTTCAGGCAATATTTAAAGAGATGATGTTATTCCAATTTATAAATGTCTTATTACAAACATTAGTTGTGAAATCGCATGATTTATTGCAAGAAGAACTAGTAATAACAGTCTATAACATGGCTAGTGTAGATTTTGAAGGATTTTACACTGTGTTTTTACCTCAGTTTCTGAATAATTGTGATGGACTAGATGTGAATCAAAAAACACTTTTAAGCCAAAATTTTAAGATAGATAAGGTGAGTCTAGATCATTGATGATGATACTAGTGTTGGCACCATATATATGGGCGAATCTATGTATATCCATACAATATATTAATACTTGGTAAAACTAATAGTTGTGATATTAAGTCACAAATTGTTTTCTCTGACTTGAATCAATTTGTTGAAATATTTCAAAGGCAGTTGTCATCAATAAGGCCTATCAACTACATTAAAATTTGATTCTTACATATATAGAGACTTTATAAATAAATTGTTGATTTTTATTCCATTGTAGTAAAAGAGAGATTTCAAATGTAATGCAATTGGTTTTTCTTTGTTTCAGGATTTACCAACATTTACTCAGAATGTACACAGATTAATGAATGATGTTAGATACTATAGACAAGTCAATAATTATTTACCAGCTGGTTCTGTTTCCTTTTAATAACTGTCTTGTAAAGTCTCCAGAAATATACTGTAAAATGTACATGTACTTGGCCTATTGATATTGTTACAATGGCAACTTATCTTGATGGCATCTGTTTGACCAATCATAGTCTCAAAAACATGAATTTTTATCTAAGCTATTTAGTAATAGTGTTCAGAACTCACCATCAAATTTAAGCATTCAAATCCATGAGTGCCCAGAATTATCTTCTGTTGAATGTTAAAATGATGACACGTCATTTCTTGAGACTCTGCCATATATAGAAAAGACATAGAAATAGTAAAAACCTAGTTTGAGCTATTTTTGAAGAACAATTTGACGTATATGTCACTTACTACTGAATCATTTTGTTACTGTGTAAAATACAGAAACCCTATTTAAGATCAAAAACTTCGCATTATACAAGCAAATATACGGTAAATGATCACCGTTGGTGAAACATTTTTTGGGGATTTAAATATTTGCTTTATAGATGATCTTAATGGAAATATGAAGTATGAGAAAGAGCTGTTTATATGTATGTTTGAGAAAGTGTATGTTAATGTTATTTATGAATGTTATAAAAGTGCTAATCTAGTCAAATGTATTATTCTCCATATATTATTGTTAACGATACACATCATATAACTTTGGAACATTTTATTGTCTTGTTTTATGGATCCTCCTCCTTAATTCTCCAGAAATCATAAACAATATATAAATAATGTTTATGTCCGTAATTAACACAAATTAACTTCATTCTCTATGAGAAGAAATCATCAGAAACTCACATTTTCAATAAGATTTTACTTTTAAAAAAAGATGCTGTGTTTTTGAGAAAGATTCTCCCTGCCTATAGAAATTAGCTCACATCCTGTGCTCATCATACTAATGGTTTGTGGATTCAAAAAAAAAAAAAAAAAAATTGTTCAATAATACAGATGGCATGAAAATTAGTCGAAAGTTTGGAATTTTACTGAGCAAAAAATCATAGTACGTAAAAGTACGCGAAGTCATTAGAATTCTAATTGACGTAATTTATCATACATGTAATAATAATTATATAAGGTATTAGAGAGATTTTTCATTATGAAACATAGGTGAAGCTATTATAATATATCTATCAATGTCTAAAATTGTTAATATTAATTTTTCAAGACATATTGAACGACACTTTGTAATCTGGAGAGAAATCCAACCAAACTATGACCCCATAAGTGTGTACTAGTATATTATTTTTTTTGTATATATAAGAAATAATGTCAAATGAAAAAATTATTTTTAATAAATTATTAGCTTGAAGGAATGTGTTGTGCTATATGTATTCCATAAATTATCATATTTAAATAGTTATATAAAAATATCCTGGAAATGAATAGAACTGAAAATAATGCTCACATGTTCGCACATAATATTAGGATTGCAGTTTGTCGTTAGTGAAGAGCTAAGAAAGGACACAATTGATTTTTGTCTCACCGTTTTGTCCTCGAGCCATAAGAGGAGTCTTTCCGATGCGAGCCCGAATCCCCTTGAGTCTAGGTGTTTTGGGCCGCTAGAGGCCCCTAAAACGTAACGAATTTAGAGACCATAGTTGTGGATTAACTTTTTTAAAAAATCTGAAGGGGGGGGGGATTCATGCACCCCTACCCCACCTCAAATTACGTCGCGGATGCTATATAATCTATATTGATCTATTAGCCAGTAGGACATTATCATATCTATTAATACTTTTTAATAGTATTATGTAAGGGAGATCACCTACTGTGCCTAATACAATCATAATATTGATACAAACTGCTGATAATGGAGAAACAGATTGGTTTAAGATTCTCAACACGGGGGAAAAGTGAAAATATATTGGAAGGGCCAGTGCTGGCAAAAAAAAAAAAAAAATACTGTCTTACCCAAACAGTTTTGAAATCGAATTCATCCAAATATTTTTGGTTGACATTTAGTCAACTGATACAACAAATGAAAGCAGTTTTCAGTCAAATTTGTGGGTCATTTTTAGATGACAATTTTTGTGTTTCATTTCATATGTGAAATGTGAAAACCCGAATATATTCCACACATATACAAAAATACTCTTGAAAATATTTTTATAAAAGACAGTGAAATTCAAACCAAATATCATTGTAGTCGAGGAATAAGTAAAATCTGACGTAGGATTTTCTTAAAAATATAATATGCTACTTCAGTGCTTACAAACCATACAAACAAAAATTTTTGAAATACATAATTATGCTGCACAAAATATATAAATAATCAAAGTTCAATGCCATTATTAATGTCTAACTAGTTTGTCTATCAGAACCTTTACCGTTTAGAATTTAAAACTGATATTCCATACCAATGACTTATTAAAATTCTCTTTAAGCGCAAATAATTTTTTTTCAAGAAAAAAAAGTTGGCGATAACGATAATCATTATCTGTTAGCAAAATTATTTTGCATAAATATTAATTTGATTTAAAATACCCAGATATCCACCCCACCCCATTTCCTAACATAAAGATACCACTATTAAGAATACATTCAGTTCTATTAAGAATATTATCTTCGTTAAACATCTGTAGCATTTATGATTGCGTGACATTATATAACAAGGAATCTTAATATTTTGTTTCTTCTAATAATTCTATCATATTGCATTCTGCTAATTGAAAATAATTTCGGTGCCAAATTGTGATTGGTTTACACAAAATGCTGACTATCAGATGGGCGGAGTCTATTTCCATATGCGGTTATGTCCTAATGTAAACATCACGATTGATTGACTTGATATTGACGTTGAGCCAATTGGTTTCTCATTTTCTACGGAGGCGTGTTCCCTTCCCATAAAAGGACAAACACTATCACAAAAACCAAGCACCTGATTGGCCAATGGTAATGACGGTACTGGAACGTCATGCTGGCACATGTGGAACCGTCGTTGGGACAAATTGAATAAATACTGCTTCGATTGTGAACCAAATCACAACTGACTTTCACTGTGTAAGTATACGTGCAGATAATGTGTTGTCTGTGGTTTTGGTCTTAGATGAAATTCTTGAAATTCACGAAACTGCTTTATTTCGAAACGCACTAAGTGCTGCTTCTCAATAAGGAAGAACCAGTAGTAGATGAAGCTATTCTAGATTCATCTGATCGTTTGTGCTTTATTTAAGACGATTTATCCTAATACCTTTTAATTTCAGTCAGTTGGTTGTCAGATCATTGGTCTCTTGAATTTTGTTGTTGAGATTCGTTAACTTATTACTACCAAGATGGCTGGCTCTTACGATCCCAATGATCCCGATATGAAATATCTGGCTGTAGACAGAAAGAAGTTGATGGAAGAACAAACTAAAGCTTTTGATGGTAAAAAAGCTTGTTGGGTTCCTGATCCTCAAGCCTCTTTCTTACCAGCTGAAATTGTTAGCACTAAAGGTGATGATATAACAGTAAAACTCACCACCAACAACGAGGTAAATATCTTTTGCATAACTCAAGAACATAAATACGAAATTCATATAGTGAGAAACAATATATATAAGAAAGAGTAGATTCACTTAAAAGCACAAAATAGGAACGTGGAAACTAATGTATGATTAGGAAGAAATAATAAAAAACTACACGAGTTTTACATTTTTTCCAGCAAAGAACAGTGAAGAAAGATCAAATTCAACAAATGAATCCACCAAAATATGAGAAAATAGAAGATATGGCCAATATGACCTTCTTGAATGAGGCTTCAGTTCTCCATAATTTACGATCCCGTTATACATCAGGACTTATCTATGTAAGTATTTTGCAAGGATCGTTGCTTCACTCTCCACACTTTAACATAGGAATCAGTTGGAAATAACTCTCAAAAAGCATACACTGAAATTAAAATTAGAATAATATCATTTTCACAAATATCGAAGAGATAAGGCCTAAATAGTTCGCCCTGCTGCCAACCAATAACATCTTAATTCCTAATCCTTAATTTAATTTCTATGACATCTATTTGATTTTTCATTTCAGACTTATTCAGGATTATTTTGTATCGCTATTAATCCTTATAAAAGATTACCTATTTACACATTGAGTGTAATCGCTAAATATCGTGGTAAAAGAAAGATGGAGATGCCACCTCATTTATTTGCTATTGCTGATAATGCTTATCAATCTATGGTTCAAGAACGTGAAAATCAATCAGTTTTGATTACGTAAGTATTTTTAATTCCACACTGCAGATTTTCCGAAAACAGAGAAATAATATAAAGCCGAATAAAAGTTTATTAAAGCTCAGAAATCTTAAATTATCAAACATAGATATAATGTGAGTGGTTCAAATATATTGTTAATATTCTAGTGGTGAATCTGGTGCTGGTAAAACAGAAAATACCAAGAAAGTTATTATGTACTTTGCTCAAGTTGCTGCTATGGGACAAAAAGGTGACGAAGAAGAAGAAAAGAAAGACGAGAAAAAGGTAGGATTTTTGAGATGATTAATACTAAATAGAAATTCGCTCATATAACATAACGTATCCTTCGTAAATTAATAACTTTAAAACAAAATTTTGAGTAAATAAGGGATTTTATTTCACGAACCAATATTATTTTCTACCATATTTCCTCGAGTTCGTGGTAATAGTAGTGTCTTCAGAATATGACGCGAATTGTTCACCTGGCATCGGCATTTGGCAACATCAACCTAGATTTGGATATTGTTGGATATGAGATACTCTCCTGGCCTAGCCCATAAGTAGAGACTATTCTATTAATTTCAGTATACGTGGTGTTATATAATTAACATTATATAATAATTATGATTAGATGAATTATAATGCTAATTATCACAAATAAACAATAAGTATCATGTAAAGATAAACATTGGCACGTGTCGACCAGATTGGTACCCAAATATTGGCAGTAGTAGCTATAATGAGTCGTGATTTGTCAAAATATATTCTATTGATTAAAGTAGCCAAATTACCAAATATAACATATAGTTCATTTAGCCCAGTTACGGATAGCATGAAATTTTACAGCTTTGTTGGCTAACCAAAAAATTAAATATACAAATAATTATAAAAGACACACAGGCAGTATGTAAGAAGATAAACTTTGTAAGGAGAATTGTACCAATCAAATGTAAAATACCTACAAGTCACCTTATCGGTTCTCTTGAAATACGTCATTTACAAGCAGGCGTCTGATTGTAGATCTATATTGATTTGCCTTTGATAATAAATATAATCGAAAATTAAGCAATAGTTTCAATAATTTAATTTAATTTCTTTACAGGGTACACTAGAAGATCAGATCGTACAATGTAATCCAGTACTTGAAGCTTACGGTAACGCCAAGACAACCCGTAATAACAACTCCTCTAGATTCGTAAGTCATTTCTCTCATGCTCATCTTTATCTTTTAACGTAGATGCTTGTATCCATAAATTGAGATTCCATCTGCTACGCGATCAGTTTCAGAAAGTTTTAATTCCGACTATAGCTTTAGAAAATGTTTTAGGTGTCTACCCTTCTTTCAGCTATCTAAATATTATAAGAAAATATACACGAAAGAACTTAATGTAGCCAGTTATTTTTCCTTTTAGGGTAAATTCATCCGTATCCATTTTGGTACCCAAGGCAAAATCTCTGGAGCTGATATTGAACAATGTAAGTTATTTTCTGCTTTGTCTAATCATTTCGTCTTAAAAAAAAAATCATTGATGCACACATTTATCCATAAGAAACATTTATTAACAAGGACGTTTTCCACAAGGATAAAGCTTATTGATGTTTCAGGCCCCGCAATCTGACTGTTGCACGTTAGCAATCGTCCATACTTTGAGAGTAAGTGCCTTACTAAATAAAGTTTAACATCAATATCATTACAGATTTATTGGAGAAATCTCGAGTGACATATTGTCAACCAGCTGAAAGAAATTACCATATTTTCTATCAACTTCTATCTAACGCAATTCCTGCTTATCATGGTAAGTTGTTCCATTGGTTTTAAAAACTAAATAGGTTGATTAACTAGAGGAAGAGAAGAAGACAAACATGTTTTGAGTGGTGAAAGTGGCGTTAAATCACAGTTCAATCACCGTTCAACTGGAGGAAGTACAACGAGACCAAATTCAAAAGTTCGTTTTACATTAAACTACATTTCTAACCAGATTCTAATAAAATCCCATTTGTTTATTACAGAGAAGTTATTGGTCAGCCCTGATCCAGCTTTATATTCATTTATCAACCAAGGTTGTTTAACTGTTGATAGTATTGATGATACACAGGAGATGAAAGATACTGACGTAAGTAATAATAATCCTACAGTGTCCCAAAACATAAAAATAACACAGCATCAGGGGTATGCCACCGTTCTTTTTTCCCCCATTCACCAAAGAATTTCAAGAATTTGTCTTATATAATTCTTAGGACTTATTCATAAATCAGCATATTCTATGGCTTTATAATACTGTTCTTATCCTTGACAGAAAGCTTTCGATGTCCTTGGATTCAGTGAGGATGAAAAGATGAGTTATTTAAAATGTACAGGTGCCATCGTTCATTTTGGTGAAATGAAATTTAAACAGAGAGGTGAACAAGCTGAATCTGATGGAAATGCTGGTAAGTGATATCTCTCTGTTATATTAACAGACAATTAAGTATACATGAATATAATATACAGAATGATCTTTATTATATGTAAAGGAAAACAAACAGTAAAATATCGGAATGTGACTGTAAACCGGTACATCTAAATCTAAGCTTGCAAGTTTATGTAATGTCATGTCTGATTTATAAAACTGAGCACTACTTTGTAAATTTAAATGATAAATTTATCCGATGACTTCTTAATAATCTTATTTTGGCCCTTCTTTTTTATCTTGGCGTCTCTTTCAATTTGTAGAAGCTGAGAAGGTGGCTTTTCTTTTGGGTATCAACCCTGAAGATTTATTGAAAGGATTTTTGAAACCAAAGATCAAGGTCGGAACAGAATTTGTAACACAAGGTCGTACCAAGGATCAAGTTACTTATTCAGTATCTGCTCTAGCTAAATCTCTGTATGATCGTATGTTCAAGAGCATGGTTGTTCGTGTGAACAAAACTTTAGATACCAAGGCCAAGCGACAATTCTTCATTGGTGTACTGGATATTGCTGGTTTTGAAATCTTTGATGTAAGTATATGATCTGTGTATTATAACGATTCGCTTCTACTAGTAGAGAGACCTGTTTGAGCAACACATTGACGATTTATATAGTCTTGATAATTTTTTTTATACTAAATACCTTTCATGATATCCGAATCTTTCTATTACAGTTCAACAGTTTTGAACAGTTATGTATCAACTACACCAACGAACGTCTTCAACAATTCTTCAACCATCACATGTTTGTGTTGGAACAAGAAGAATATAAGAAAGAAGGAATTGAATGGGAATTTATTGATTTCGGTATGGATTTACAAGCCTGTGTTGATTTGATCGAAAAACCATTAGGTATCTTATCCATCCTTGAAGAAGAATGTATGTTCCCTAAAGCTAGTGATAAATCATTCATGGAAAAACTCTACCAAAATCATCTTGGTAAATCACCCAACTTTGGTAAACCAGTCGGCAAGAAAGTTAAGGGTGAAGCTCATTTTGAACTTCACCATTATGCTGGTACTGTACCATACAGTATTACTGCTTGGTTAGAAAAGAACAAGGATCCTTTGAACGAAACCATTGTTGAATTGTTGATGCACTCCAAAGAAGCTTTGGTCCAGACTCTGTTTGCTCCTGCTGAACCAGCTGCTACCGGTGGACCTGCTAAAAAGAAGAAGAGTTCTGCTTTCCAGACTATCTCTGCTACCCATAGAGTAAGTTTCATGGATTCATTCACCAATTAATCCTTTTAATTCAGCATAAATGCTTGTATCATTATATTACCAATCAACACGCACTTATTTCACGTCGATTGTTTCTTTTCCAGGAATCTTTGAACAAATTGATGAAAAACTTGTACAGTACTCATCCTCATTTTGTACGTTGTATTATTCCTAATGAATTTAAACAACCTGGTGAGGTCGATGCTCATTTGGTACTTCACCAACTTCAATGTAATGGTGTATTAGAAGGTATCCGTATTTGCCGAAAGGGTTTCCCTAATAGATTGGTTCACTCTGAATTCAAACAAAGGTAAGTTTATAGGTTTGGTAAAAAATTATTTGTTTATGCTTTCTTTACGAAGTAAAACTTTTGTGTTCTTTGGATACTTAAAAATAAAACCAAGGTTCACACCGAATGTTATTAATAATCTGGTCTAATCGTACTAGGCTCTTGAATTAACAGTTTTCTATTACTTATTGATCCATGCATTTCATTATGCATTTCTTTCACTTATTTCAGATACTCTATACTAGCTCCCAATGCTATACCTGATGGTTTTGTTGATGGTAAGACTGTTGCTGGTAAAATTCTTGTTGCCTTAGAGATGGATCCTAATGAATACAAATTAGGTTCAACCAAAGTCTTTTTCAAAGCTGGTGTTTTGGGTTACCTTGAAGATCTTCGTGATGAAAGATTAAGCTCCATCATCGCCATGTTCCAAGCTCACATCAGAGGTTACTTGGTACGAAGAAATTACAAGAAATTGTGCGACAGAAGGTAAGATCTTTGCAAATCGTATGTTACTCATTTGAGTCTTTTCGATATACACAAAAAACTGTATAAGATGAATTTAAACTAACAAATGGTAATTCAATTGTTTTCAGAATTGGTCTATCTGTCATCCAGAAGAACATCCGTAAATGGTTGTCTATGAGGAATTGGCTCTGGTGGAAGATGTACGTCAAAGTAAAACCACTCTTGAACGTAGCTCGTGCTGAAGACGAGATGAAACAGAAAGAAGAACAATTTGAAAAGACCAAGCTTGAACTAGAGAAAAGTGAAAAGATGAAGAAGGAACTTGAAGAACAGAATACAGTTTTACTTCAACAGAAGAATGACATGTTCTTAGAACTACAAACTGAACAAGATAAAGTTGTTGAATTCGAGGAGAAGGTTGAAAATCTTATCAAACAGAAGATTGATTTTGAAGCTCAAATTAAAGAAATGGAAGAGCGTTGTTTGGATGAAGAAGACGCCGTTGGAAATCTACAAGAGGCTAAGAAGCAGCTCGAAAAAGCTAACGATGACCTCAAGAAGGATCTTGAAGATATGGAGACCAACTTGGTTAAGGCCGAGCAAGAGAAATCCTCCAAGGATAACCAAATTAAATCCTTGAATGATGAAATTGCAAAACAAGAAGATATGCTTATTAAAGTAACTAAAGACAAGAAAAATATGGAAGAAGCCAACAAGAAATTATCTGACAGTCTTCAAGCTGAAGAAGATAAAGTCAATCATTTGAGCAAATTGAAGAGTAAATTAGAACAATCTCTTGATGAGGTGAGTGAACAGTCAAAAACAAAAACACAGCTTATAGTTGGAACTAAGTAACGCATGTAATATTTCTCAGACTTTTTTATCCTTTTTAAATGTAGCAATATTCAGCTTTGACAGACAACTGCCTTTTTCATGGCATATCAGGAATAAAGCTTTCATATCTAATTCCAGTTTGAAAATAATTTGGAAAGAGAAAAGAAGATTAGAGGTGATGTTGAGAAAGTTAAGAGAAAGTTGGAACAAGATTTGAAGATGACGCAAGAATCTGTTGAAGATTTGGAAAGAATCAGAAGAGAACTGGAAGAAACTATGAGAAAGAAGGACGCTGAGATCAACTCACTCAACTCCCGAGTTGAAGATGAACAAGGTCTTGTTGCTTCTCTTCAAAAGAAAATCAAGGAACTTCAGGTAAGTCACAAGTTTCTTTGAATTAATGGATGTTGACATGCCGTTAAAGCATTAGATAGGCAATGATGAGGTTCAAATAGTATCATTCATATGACAAACAACTTAATAATAATCAATTTTACTATTTCTATGAATTAATCCATAATTTCATTTCCCTGATCTTAGGCCATCATCGAAGAGCTTGAAGAGGAACTTTCTTCTGAGAAACAAGCTCGATCGAAGGTTGAAAAGCAACGAAATGAACTTTCCCACGAACTCGAAGATATCAGTGATCGTTTGGATGAAGCTGGTGGTGCAACATCTGCCCAGATTGAAATCAACAAGAAACGTGAACAAGAATTATTGAAAATCAGAAGGGAATTGGAAGAGAATCAGTTACATCATGATGCCCAAATTGCCAGTTTACGTAAAAAGCAACAAGAAGCTGCAAATGAGATGTCCGATGAAATTGATCAACTGATGAAGATCAAGAGCAAGTAAGTGAATTTTGGGCCGTTATTTTTAAGAATAATTTTAGTCATCTAGCTCTTTTCAGCAAACAGCAGGAAATTTCAGATACTATGATATCAATAAATATCACCTACATTTGCTTCTAAATTGTTCTTACAGATTGGAAAAGGAAAGAAACCATGCTAGATCTGAAGCTGAAGAACTTGCTGCTCAATTACAACACGCCAGTAAGAACAAGGTAAGTTGAACCTAAAACAGCATCCTTGAGAAAACCATGTCAAGTCAGTGCAAATATTATAATTAGATGGCTTATCTGTATTACAATTAAAGGACATCATCATATCCTCATCATAATTTCTAAATATTGTAGGGTATGTCCGAAAAGATGACCAAGCAGGTTGAAAACCAAATTTCTGAGTTCCACTTCAAACTTGAGGAAAGCACTCGCATCGTCAGTGATCTTCAATCAAGCAAGTCTAAGCTCCAGATGGAGGTCAGTGAAATCACCAGAACTCTGGAAGAAACTGAACACAAAGTTTGTATCATCACCAAAGAGAAGAACACCATCCAATCTCAATTTGAAGAGTCCAGGAGATGTTTGGAGGAAGAAATCAGGATCCGACAGAAACTCCAGAGTGAAGTAAGAAACCTCACCTCTGATATCGATTCTTTACGAGATCAAATCGAAGAAGAACAAGACACCAAATGTGCCATGCAGAGACAACTATCTAAAGCCAACTCTGAGGCCCAAAGCTGGAAGTCTAAATACGAAAGTGAAGGACTTTCAAAGATGGAAGAACTTGAAGAAACTAAGTAAGTGATGCTTTTTCTTTCAAATATTTTTGGCTTAGACATAAACATACCACGTGCTCTTAATTCCAAACTACCACTTCGGATATATTTTGTTGTTATATACGGTATTTTGTCACTTACTGCTACATAATGGTATGTAGTATATGGGAGGTTCGATTTTTACCTTCAACAAAAATAAATTTGAATATTACATTATTTTGTTTCTTTTCTTTCAGACGAAAACTTCAAGCTAAACTTGCTGACGCTGAACAAAACTTGGAAGCTGCCAATATCAAGATCAACAATCTTGAAAAAGTCAAATGCCGATTACAAACTGAGAATGAAGATATGATGATCGAAGTCGAAAGAGTGAGTATTTCCTTTTAACAGAAAATCATGTTGATAAGTTGTTTCTGAATTATTAAATGCACAAGCAAAATAGCCAATCATGATCTTGTTATCCATTATCGCGTGTATAAAATCCACAGACACCGCCCTTCAGAATTTTATTAGCTCGTACTTTTTTGCATTTGAAATTAATTTAATTCTATTAACTATTTTTACCCTATCTAATTTCAGACCAGCACTACTGCCAACATTTTAGAAAAGAAACAAAGATCATTTGATAAGACAACCTCGGAATGGCAGACTAAAATCAGCGAGTTACAACTGGAAATTGAAACCGTACAAAGAGAATCTAGAGCTTTGTCTGCTGAACTCTTCAGAGTAAAAGCAAAGGATGTTGAATCTGTTGAACGTATGGAGTCTTTGAGACGTGAAAACAAACACTTATCTGGTGAGTTATGATAACGAAGATTTGGACGATAGCTTAGTAATTAGCTCATTGATAACACAGTAGATAGCTCAGTAATTAGATCATTGGATAGCCCAGTAGATAGCTCAGTAATTAGATCATTGATAACCCAGTAGATAGCTCAGTAATTAGATCACAGTAATTAGATCATTGGAAAGCCCAGTAGATAGCTCAGTAATTAGCTCATTGATAACCAATAGATAACTCAGTAATTACATCATTGGAAAGCTCAGTAGATAGCTCAGTAGTTCACATAGAAAAGAAATGACAAAAAATTGCCTCTTTTGAAATTAACGTCATAATCGGGTCTTACTGTTATAACTTAAATATTCAAATAGCAATTAATGTAATATATTAAAATGTGTTAACTATCTTCCAGATGAAATCCGTGAACTGACTGATCAACTTAGTGAGGGAGGTAGAAGTGTCCATGATATTGAGAAAATCAGAAGACGTGTGGAATTAGAGAAGGAAGAACTCCAATCTGCTCTTGAAGAAGCCCACGCTACCCTTGAACAAGAAGAAGCCAAGGTTATGAGATTACAACTCGAAATCTCTCAGGTTCGACAAGAGGTCGATAGACGAGTCCACGAAAAGGATGAAGAATTCGAAAACACCAGGTATGGCAGAATAATATTTTGAAATATTTCAACATAATATTTTATAGAATATAGTGCTACACAGCAATTGATAAGCAATTGGGCACTAATTCACAAATTATGCTTTTTGAATATTCTTTTAAAATGGATAAACTGTAAAGAGTGTAATGTAACTAGTATTCCCCATATCTTTTCAGACGGAACCATCAACGAGCTATCGAATCCATGCAAGCTTCTCTTGAAATTGAAATCAAGAACAAGACTGAAGCAATGAGAATTAGAAAGAAATTGGAACACGACATCAATGAATTGGAAATAGCTTTAGATGCTGCCAACAGAAATCGAGTTGAAGCCGAGAAAACAACCAAGAAATTCCAACTCCAAATCACCGTAAGTATCAAATACTTCAATATACATATACATTGGTAACTTTACTCAAGGTTCATATTTTGGAAATTCCAATATATTCTGTCTAATTATCATAATTATCCATCATATCCGATCTTTTTCAGGAAATCCAGACCATGATAGAAGATGAAAGACGACAGAAAGAGGAAGCAAGAGAAGCTTACAACATGGCCGAAAGACGTTGTGGTGTCGTTAGCTGCGAAGTTGAAGAACTTAGAACTTCTCTTGAACAATCAGAAAGATCACGAAAGACTATCGAAGTTGAAGTCACCGATATCCACATCAGAATAAGTGAGATGACAGCCCAATTTAATTCTATCAATAGCCAGAAGAGGAAGCTCGAATGTGATATTGCTGCCATGACAGCTGATATTGATGAATTACATACAGAACTAAGATCATCAGAAGACAAATGTAAGAAATCCATGTGTGATGTTGCTCGTCTTACTGAAGAACTCAGAAGTGAACAAGAACACTGTATGCACATTGAGAAGATCCGAAAGAGCTTGGAAGCCACTACTAAAGAACTCCAAATTAGAATTGATGAGGCTGAAGCCCAGGGACTGAGAGGAGGAAAGAGAGTCGTTCAGAAACTTGAAGTCAAAATCAGAGAATTACAGAGCGAACTTGAAACCGAACAGATGCGACATTCAGAAACAGAGAAGAACATGAGAAAGATTGAAAGAAGACTCAAAGAAGTCCTCTTCCAGGCTGACGAAGACAAACGATCTCACGATAGACTCCAAGCTTTGGTTGAGAAGTTTCAAGACAAGACGAGAACATACAAGAAGCAAGTTGAAGAAGCCGTAAGTAATCTAATCTATGTTTTAAAATGTCGTTACACCATGTAAAAGTCTTTATAGGTGAACAAAATATCAAGATTATCAAATTCCTCTATAATAATGGCACAAATCGTGGTATTTTAAAAGGAACACATTGGCCTTTTTCGGGTGTTGTTTGGGTCTTGAATATAATAATGTAAATAGTCTTCAGAGGGACGAGTCGCATTATTTAACTTTCAACACAGATAATTCTGAATACACATGGATTCAAATTTAGACAGTTCAGCTGCAAACACTATAACTGATTAGTTCAGCTAGAGTGTTCCCTTTTCTCTGGGTCTAAGGTACGATTGGTCAAACGAATCGCATATCTGTCCCTGAAAGTTTTTAAGTTACCTTCGTGTTTGATGTTCATAACTTACCTACCCTTCTAAACAGTTTATATATAGAAAATTATAAACCTGGAGATTTTTCACGAAAATTTTACCTTAGGATGATTTACGTGTTTCCATGGTCAGATTGGTCCGTCACTAAAATTGAGTTTTTATTAACCAATCAGGTTACTGTATTTCTTAAAATCTTTATTGTATCTTAGTTTAAATTTTGTGAAACAGGCCCAAGTTATGATTTATTTCCTTACTCGACCTATTTATAAAGGATCTCTTTTACTTTTGCAGGAAGAGGTTGCTGCTCTCAATTTGGCTAAATTCAGAAAAGTCCAAAGTGAGCTCGAAGATGCTGAAGAGAGAGCTGAAACTGCTGAAAGCTACTCAAATAAACTGAGGGCTAAAAACCGAAGCTCGGTGTCTCAAAGCCGATCAACTTCAGTAACTAGAACTTCAGTTGTTCGTATGTCATAAGGTCAGTTTTAAATTTGATTGACAATAGACAAACTGTGTGTCTCTAATGAAATACGATGTAATTCGAATATTTTTGTTGGGTTCGGCTACCTGAAATTGATTGCTAGTGGTAACAAGTATCGAAGTACAGCCAAATTCCAATTAAATTTTCGCCGAAATAATACAAGTTAGAATTTGTCTCAACTTTTCTTTTCTCATTTTTGATGATTCAAAATTAGTGTTACGGGGACTTTGCTGTATTTATTACTCCATCATTTTCTTATGACATTAAGGCAGAAATCTAGATGATACACTAGCATACGTTGATTTGAGAACTCGGGTAGCTGGAATTATCTCAAGTTTACGTTATTCCACGAGTGGAGATGTATCAATGTTGGGCAGCCAATCTGAATCATTATAATGTTATATATATTATTATGCAAAAATCGTTTATTTATCTCATATTCTTTTACTGATTTTCAAATATATCCCAAATAAAATCAATTACAACAGTCTAATTAAATTATAGACCTAACTTTCGTTCGCAGTTTATTAGTTTCGTTTCGTATGTTTTTTTAGCTATTAGCTTTGTAACTACGTACAAAGCCAATAGTTACTAAATACATTCGAAAGGAAAGTTAGGTCCATATTTTAATTAGACTGCAATTACAACTGACTTCCAGGAAACTTCCAAACAATAAATGTGTATTTTGTTTTATTTCAGAAACCGGTGATTATGATACTTTCAGTAACAGATAATTAAAAATATTCCACAATTATACCACGCTGTGATTTTCCATAATATACTTCAGTTTTAAAATTTCTTTCCTTATAATTTATCCAGTGCAATTAATTTATACATGTACCCTGTAACATAATTCTATTTTGTATAATTTATTTCAAATATTAGTACAATTTGTAATTTATATCAAACTAACTAAAGTAACTTATTGTATTAATGCAATTTTAATTCATTTCAAACCTCAATAACTTATGTTTATTTATTATTCAACTTATCTAATAAACCTTTTTGTTTTTAAATCGGATCTATTTTTATTTTTTGCATTTGCTGGATAACATTCACAGATGAGTAACTTTTCATGAGCTTATGAAGGGAAGTCCTCTCTAAAATTTTATTGTCCGAGACAATGAGGCCCGAAGCTGTGTATGGCGAAGTCATTTGAACTGAGGTACCGCCCCACCTGAAAGTTCCTAACTTGCAAACTCTGCTTGCTACAGCACTTTTGCTTGCAGGCTTTTCCCCCAACTGCAATTTAAAGAATTCTTTGTTGAAAATTAGGATAGGATCATGTGACTTCACTTTAGACAGCTACGGGTAACATTTCCTCGGACAATTATGTACAGAACTGTGTCAGTAGCCTTTATTTTCCTATGTGGTATCCAAGATATATATTATATATGTACTATATGACTTCACTATATAATATGTGTTATTCATATATTATAATGCATTAATTATAGGTTCAACTTGACTGCAATCTTTTAACTTATAGGTTCAAATTGACTACAATCTTTTAACTTATAGGTTCAAATTGACTACAATCTTTTAACTTATAGGTTCAACTTGACTGCAATCTTTTAACTAATAGGTTCAACTTGACTGCAATCTTTTAACTTATAGGTTCAACTTGACTACAATCTTTTAACTAATAGGTTCAACTTGACTGCAATCTTTTAATTAATAGGTTCAAATTGACCGCAATCTTTTAACTTATTGGTTCAACTTGACTGCAATCTTTTAACTTATAGGTTCAAATTGACTGCAAACTTTTAACTTATAGGTTCAAATTGACTGCAATCTTTTAACTAATAGGTTCAACTTGACTGCAATCTTTTAACTAATAGGTTCAAATAGACTGAAATCTTTTAACTAATAGGTTCAAATTGACTGCAATCTTTTAACTTATAGGTTCAACTTGACTGCAATATTTTCACTGATAGGCTCAAATTGACTGCAATCTTTTATCTAATAGGCTCAAATTGACTGCAATCGTTTAACATATAGGTTCAAATTGACTGCAATCTTTTAACTTAAAGGTTAAAATTGACTGCAATCTTTTATCTTATAGGTTAAAATTGACTGCAATCTTTTAACTTATAGGTTAGAAATAGCTGCCACCTTTTAACTTATATGTTCAACTTAACTGCAATCTTTTAACTTAAAGGTTCGAATTGACAGCAATCTTTTAACTTATAGGTTCAAATTGACTGCAATCTTTTAACTTATAGGTTCAAATTGACTGCAATCTTTTAACTTATAGGTTCAAATTGACTGCAATCTTTTAACTAATAGGTTCAAATTGACTGCACTCTTTGAACTTATAGGTAAAACTTGACTGCAATCTTTTAACTAATAGGTTCAAATTGACTGCAATCTCTTAACAAATAGTTTCAACTTGACTGCAATCTCTTAACAAATAGTTTCAACTTGACTGCAATCTTTTAACTTATAGGTTCAACGTGACTGCAATCTGTATCTAATAGCTTCAAATTGACTGCGCTCTTTTAACTTAGAGGTTCATCTTGACTGCAATCTTTTAACTAATAGGTTCAAATTGACTGCAATCTTTTAACTTATAGGTTCAAATTGACTGCAATCTTTTAACTAATAGGTTCAAATTGACTGCACTCTTTGAACTTATAGGTAAAACCTGACTGCCATCTTTAACTTATAGGTTCACATTGACTGCAATCTTTTAACTTATAAGTTCAAATTGACCGCAATCTTTTAACTTATAGGTTCAAATTGACTGCAATCTTTTAACTTATAGGTTCATCTTGACTACAATCTTTTAACTAATTGGTTCAAATTGACTGCAATCTTTTAACTTATAGGTTCAAATTGACCGCAATCTTTTAACTTAGAGGTTCTACTTGACTTCAATCTTTTAACTAATAGGTTCAAAATTGACTACAATCTTTTAACTAATAGGTTCAAATTGACTGCAATCTTTTAACTTATAGGTTCAAATTGACTGCAATCTTTTAACTTGTAATGTAATGTTTTTTAAACGAGTGAAGGTTGGTACAGTTTTTGAGGTTTGACGGCAGAGAATTCCATAATATTGGGGCTTGGTAGGAAAAACTTCTCATTCCGTATGAACACAGATTTGCAGATTTTTGAACTAAATTGTTGGAGTTAGATGATCTGAGAGTTCTTGTTGGATGGTATTTAGATATAAGTTCAGTCAAGTAAGGAGGAGCCATCTCATGTAGACATTTAAATGTTATCACCAACACTTTATATTTAATCCGGAAGTTTACAGGCAACCAGTGAAGATGAAATAATATGGGGGTGATGTGTTCTCGGCGATCCGAGTTTGAGATAAGGCGAGCAGCTGAGTTTTGAACCTGTTGAAGTTTGTTGAGAAGTCGAGCAGGTAATCCAATCAGTAGAGAGTTAGTAGTATCTAGTCGAGAAGTAACAAGGGCATTTACTAGTGACTTTACAGCATCAATATCAAGATATTTGGTGATTAATCTAATATTCCGTAGATGATAATGACAGGATTGACACACTTTGTTAACCTGTTTCTCTAACTTCATCACAGAATCAAAGATAACTCCAATATTTCTAGCAGATGTACTAGGATCCACATGACAGTTTCCAATGGCGACTGAACGTTCCACTTGACAGTTTATTTTAGATGTAAGGTTTTTGGAGCCAAGAATCAAGTATTCTGTTTTACTATCATTGAGCTTTAGAAAGTTTGAGGACATCCATGTACGGATTTCATCTAAACATTCTTCTAATTTAAATTTAGCGGGATTAAAGGAGGAAGATGGTTCGAAAGAAGCGTACAGTTGTGTGTCATCTGCATAGAGATGAAATGAAACATTATGTTTTCTAACTATCTGACCAAGTGGTGCTGTATAGAGGCTAAACAGAATAGGACCAAGAACTGATCCTTGGGGGACGCCATAACTCAGTCCTACAAGAGATGAAGAGCTGCTCTCTATTACAATTTTCTGTGTACGGTTGGACAGATAGGATCTCAGTAATTCATTCGCCTCGTCCTGGATTCCAAAATATTTGTCTAGTCGTTGAAGCAGAATTGTGTGGTCTACAGTATCGAATGCTGCAGAAAGATCCAAAAGTATCAGAATGACACATTTCTTAGAATCTATAGCATTGAAGATGTCATCTTGTACTCGTAAGAGTGCTGTTTCTGTACTGTGATTTCGTCGATAAGCACTTTGGAATATTTCAGCCAGATTATTTATGTTGATATGATCAGTGATTTGTGTGGCAAGACATTTCTCTAGAATTTTTGAGACGAAGTTAAGGTTTGATACAGGTCTGTAGTTCTTGTAATCATTAGGGTCAAGTGTTTGTTTCTTTAATAAAGGTGTGACGTTAGCCGTTTTAAATGAATCTGGAAATGTGGAAGACCTTATGGCGTGGTTGATGATGTTCGCAATGATAGGAAGAAATTCATCTAAACATTCCTTCAATAACCATGTTGGTATGACGTCTAGTGCACATGACTTGCTAGCAGATATAGTTATCAGTTTTCGAATATCTGGAGCTGTACACGGCTTGAATTGAGGGAACTGGACGACTTTGAGAGGTAAAGGGTCTGTATATAAGGTACGATGGCTCTCAAGTTCTTCTCTGATAAGTTTTATTTTATCACAGAAATATGATGAGAACTGTTCCACAACAATAGCAAGATCACCATCAGGTATTTTTACTATATTGCAGTGAGGGTCAAACAAAGTACCAGCTATCTTGAATAATTCTTTTTGTTTATCGTGACTTTGTGAAATTTTAACCAAGTAATATTCTCTTTTTGCTTTCTCAATTAAATGTGTTACTTTATTACGCAAATATCTGAAGTTATCCCTATGAGCTTCATGTTTACTGCGTCTCCAAAGTTTCTCGGCCCTTTTTCGTTCCTTCTGAGCAGATTCAATCTCACTGTTAAACCACTGGGTCCCAGGACGGATCCGAAAAGTTCGGGTTTTTTCTGGCAGCAGAGAGTCGAGGATTGATTTTATTGTTTTATCGAAATGTTCTATTGTATCATTAACATCAGTCAGGTTGTGTGAAGAATTTATATTTGAATCAGCAATGTGATTTCTGAAATTAACTATATCAAGGTGTTTAAAATTTCTGAATGTTACTTTTTTCTGCGTTGGACGGGGTTTTCTATGTTTACTTGGAAACAAACAGGGTAGTGATCGGATAACAATTGGTCATCAGTTGATATATTTGTTAGTATAAGTTCATTTTTTCTGGTGATTATCAAGTCCAGAGTGTGTCCATGAATATGAGTGGCATTTTTAACCTGTTGGTGAAGGTTGTAAATATCTAGAATGTCACTAAATTTTTTAGCCGATGCGTCATTAGTATTGTCCATATGTATATTGAAATCACCTAGTATTAGTAGATCAGAACTGCAGGATGAGATTGTATCAATTAGTGAAGTAAATTCTTCAAGAAAGACATTAACTGGCTCCTTATTGGGTGGTCTGTATAATACTATTAATCGAATTTTTTTAGAGTCCAATGATAAAGATGTGTCCATGTATTCAAAAGATTCATAGTTTGCTTGTTTCTTTACTGTAAGTGACATGGAGGACTTGTGAATCACAGCGACACCTCCACCTGTTGTTTCACGATCAGTATGGTGAATATGATAACCATCAGGAACAATGCCTGCAATTACAGCACTTGGAGTGTCAGGATTAATCCAGGTTTCAGTGATGGCTACCACACAAAAATCATTTTCAATTATAAAATTGTTAATGATTGCAGTTTTATTTTTTACAGATCTAGAATTTAATAGGCACACATGAAGATTATTGTTTTCATTAGATTGAACACTGTTAGTTGAAACACTAATAAGGTTACTTGAGTTCACCCCTCTGTATATCTTAATCCTTCTTTTGTTGGTTACTCTAACTTTAGGTTTAAAAGTATGGTGAGCAGTTGTGAGAAGTTCAGGAAAGTGATTTAAAATACTATGGTCAAAGATTGTTGAGTTAAAATCACTATTCAAGTTTAAAAGATAGTCTCTACTGTAACTAATCATCACTAAAATTTCTCTCAGGCAAATAAAAATTACAAATAACTTCTAAGATATCTGTCCAAAAACAAAGGTTGAATATAAAACCAATTCAGCAGGTTGTCACAAATACACTAGTATAAAAATTGATGATGAAACAGCTATTAAAACACTAAAATCAAGCAAATCCTCTACCATCCGGCAGCCATCTTGCCTTATAGGTTCGTCTTGACTACAATCTTTTAACTAATAGGTTCAACTTGACTGCAATCTTTTAATTAATAGGTTCAAATTGACCGCAATCTTTTAACTAATAGTTTCAACTTCACTGCAATCTTTTAACTTATGGTTTCAAATTGACTGCACCCTTTTAACTTATAGGTTCAAATTGACTGCAATCTTTTAACTAATAGGTTCAACTTGACTGCAATCCTTTAACTTATAGGTTCAAATTGACTGCAATCTTTTAACTAATAGGCTCAAATTGACTGCAATCTTTTAACTTATAGGTTCAAATGACTGCAATCTTTTAACTAATAGTTTCAACTTGATTGCAATCTTTTAACTAATAGTTTCAACTTGACTGCAATCTTTTAACTTATAGGTTCAAATTGACTGCAAACTTTTAACAAATAGGTTCAACTTGACTGCAATCTTTTAACTGATAGGTTCAAATTGACTGCAATCTTTTAACTAATAGTTTCAACTTGACTGCAATCTTTTAACTTATAGGTTCAACTTGACAGCAATCTTTTAACTTATAGGTTCAAATTGACTGCAAACTTTTAACTAATAGGTTCAACCTGACTGCCATCTTTAACTTATAGGTTCACATTGACTGCAATCTTTTAACTAGTAGGTTCAAATTGACTGCAATCTTTTAACTTATAGGTTCAAATTGACTGCAATCTTTTAACTAATAGTTTCAACTTGACTGCAATCTTTTAACTTATAGGTTCAACTTGACTGCAAAATTTAACTTAAAGGTTCAAATTGACTGCAATCTTTTAACTAATAGTTTCAACTTGACTGTAATCTTTAAACTAATAGTTTCAACTTGACTGCAATCTTTTAACTTATAGGTTCAAATTGACTGCAAACTTTTAACTAATAGGTTCATCTTGACTGCAATCTTTTAACTAATAGGTTCAAATTGACTGCAAACTTTTAACTAATAGTTTCAACTTGACTGCAATCTTTTAACTTATAGGTTCAAATTGACTGCAAACTTTTAATTTATAGGTTCATCTTGACTGCAATCTTTTAACTTATAGGTTCAAATTGACTGCAATCTTTTAATTTATAGGTTCAAATTGACTGCATTCTTTTAACTAATAGGTTCGACCTGACTACAATCTGTTAACTATTCGGTTCAACTTGACTGCAATCTTTTAACGTAAAGGATGTTGCAGTAGCACAGGTTCGGGTGGGTTTCAAAAGCCTACCGCCAACCGCTGCCAACCGGCCTACCGGAAAGAAAAAAATGCGCCAAAATAGATATTGTTAAATTTAAGGATCGTAAATTTTCATACAATAAAACGAAACTATTCAATTTGACGGAACTTTTGTTGACGTCAAAATTATGGAATCAAAATTATTTTAAAAATGAAACGAAAAAAATAAATATTTTCTTTTCGTGTTCAGCGATGTTTTTCTTCACATTAACTGATTCAATCCATGCCAAAAAAAGCAATAATCTAATTTGTATTCAAATGGGACACACAATTAACCGTAAAAGACCCTTAAATCTTTTTTAAATGATCACGACAGGAAGGTCGTTTGTTTCAGAGTTACTTCCCTTAATTTATTTATTTAAATCGTCGGCATCATGGATGATCAACAAGGCCAAGGGATCTTTCTTCCACCTTTTAGAATTTTTTCAAAGTTAATCCTTGACGTAGACTATAATAATTCTGCGAATGCTCCTGTTAATCCAACCAAATCAGCAGTATATTTAGTTGATAAAACGCTTCACCAAGACTGGAAGCACACTTCCAGCACTTGGAAAAAGAAAGAAATCGCTGAACACGAAAATAAAGATTTATTTTTTTCGTTTCATTCTTAAGATAATTTTGATTCCATAATTTTGACGTCAACAAAAATTCCGTCAAATTAAATAGTTTCGTTTTATTGTATGAAAATCTACGATCCTTAAATTTAACAATACCAATTTTGGCGCCTTTTTTTGCTATCGGTAGGCCGGTTGGCAGCGGTTGGCGGTAGGCTTTTGAAACCCACCCCACAGGTTCATAACTATGCATATTTGGTTGGAATGTAGGACCATCCGAAACTATCGCGTCGTTCTTATTTGCAGACCCGAACATCATTGGAGTCCATTATTAGACTAAATCAGTCGAATGGCATCATAGGTTATGATATTTTCCGGTATCAAAACGCTTTCCCAATGTAAATGAATTAGCGACTATATTTAGAAAATTTTTAAAAAAATACACACTAAGCAAAACATTCTATGAGATTAACAATTTGCAGTCATTCTTTCATGAACGTTTTCTTATTCATGCGAAAACGAGACTTATTGTGTATTAACTATCTCTTTTTTTCCTACGCACAAGGACATTATACGAAGGCCCAAAAAGACTGACGTCAAAAATGAAACAATTCTTTCCTTGAAACGGGAAAATGAAAGTAAACATAATGTGTTTATCGATAGCTGTGTGATAAAAAGAACCTTGAACTCGTACTTGTTGATTTGACTGAGTTAATAGCCTACTTCCCGAGCCGTGGCGAGTTTGACATAAACACTCGTTAGAGATACTAAATATATATATGTCTGCAATCTTTAAGCTTGTACAGCGCATCTTGTCTGCAATCTTTAAACTTTTATAGAGTTCAACATGATTACAATCTTTAAGCTCATAAGTTCAACTTGACTGTAATCATTATTCTATTTAAGTTTACAACAACAAAAACTCATACCATATTGATAGCTTTCATTTTATTGCCAAGCATCCATGTTAACCAGAACCAGTTAGACTTATTGTAAAAACAGGGCTTTCGGCAATAAAGCTGGATCTAAGCTAGCTTAACTGTTCTATTCTCAGTGGAAACGCTATTAGTATAATGTAATTTACTTGAATAAAATATTGACCTAATAGTTGAAGTAGCCTCTTAAATGAATAGATCCGCGAACGACATTATGAACAGGAAATATCAAAGTCTGAGTGTAAAGACAACAGGATATGTGTACATGTAGGAATATATTCGTCTTAATTTAATAAATAATTAGCCGTATTTGTACAGACATGAACAGAATTGTGACCACTGAAAACATAGATAACGTTTCAAAATTTAGTTTATTTGTAAAAACTACAATACAAAAGTTTAAAAAAAAGCATATAACAAGCTAAAATATTTCTAAATAGAAAAACGAAAATTTTAATATTTTGATAAGAAATAATTATCAAACAAGAGGATTAAAAAATTAAAATACAATGAATTATTGTTCAACATAATCCTTCTTCGGAAGGAATTCTTCAGTTACTCTATTCTCTAAAAGGCCATAACAAATAAGTTATATAAGGGAATTCTTCCGTAAGTCTATAGCTATATAGCTATAAGGCTATATTAGGTATAATATATTTTAGATACTCTATATCTATATAAGCTATGTTATATATTGAATTTCTTCAGCTACTCTGTAGTTATATAACATAAGGCTACAGGAAAATATTATAAGGAAAGTCTTTGGAGACTTTATATCTATAAAAACATAAGTCCAAAAATAGCATATAAGAAAAGTATTTAGTTACTCTAAAGCTATGCAACAAATAAAAGGAATTATTCAGTTTCTTTAAAATGAAATATATTAATCAAGAGAATTCTCCAATTCCTCTATAGCAATGTAACATAAGGCTATAACAAATACATGTATATCATATAGAGAATCCTTCAATTCCTCTATAGCAATTTAACATAAGGCTATAACAAATACATGTATATCATACAGAATTATCCTTCAATTCCTCTATAGCAATATAACATAAGGCCATAACATACATAGCATATATGAACATCCTTCAATTCCTCTATAGCAATATAACGTAAGGCCATAACAAATACATGTATATCATATAGAGAATCCTTCAATTTTATAGCAATATAACATAAGGCTATAACAAATTCTTGTATATCATATAGAATTATCCTTCAATTCCTCTATAGCAATATAACATAAGGCCATAACATACATAGCATATAGGAGAATCCTTCAATTCCCCTATAGAAATATAACATAAGGCTATAACAAATACATGTATATCATATAGGAGAATCCTTCAATTTTATAGCAGAATAACATAAGGCTATAACAAATACTTGTATATCATATAGAATTATCCTTCAATTCCTCTATAGCAATATAACATAAGGCCATAACATACATAGCATATAGGAGAATCCTTCAATTCCCCTATAGCAATATAACATGAGGCTATAACAAATACATGTACTTGTATATCATATAGAATTATCCTTCAATTCCTCTATAGCAATGTAACATAAGGCTATAACAAATACATGTATATCATATAGAATTATCCTTCAATTCCTCTATAGCAATATAACATACACTAAAACAATTATATCATATAGGAGAATCCTTTAACTACTCTAGAGCAATATAACATAAGGCTATATCAAAATATATCATTTAGGAGAATACTTCAATTCCTCTATAGCAATATAACATAAGGCTATAACAAATACATGTCATAAAGAATTCTTCAATTCCTATATAACATAAATATAAAAGAATATATTATATAGGGGAATTCTTCAGTTGCTCTATAACTTAATATGACCTAAAGCTCTAAAACAATATATCGTATAGGAGAATTCTTCAATTACTCTATATCAATATACCATAAGCCTATAAATAATAAATTATACAAGGAAATTCTTCAGATTCTCTATAACATATTACATAAGGCTATAAATAATAAATTATATAAGGGAATTCTTCAGATTCTCTATAACATAATGCATAAGGCTATAAATAATAAATTATACAAGGAAATTCTTCAGATTCTCTATAACATATTACATAAGCCTATAAATAATAAATTATATAAGGGAATTCTTCAGATTCTCTAAACATATTACATAAGGCTATAAATAATAAATTATATAAGGGAATTCTTCAGATTCTCTAAACATATTACATAAGGCTATAAATAATAAATTATACAAGGAAATTCTTCAGATTCTCTATAACATATTACATAAGCCTATAAATAATAAATTATATAAGGGAATTCTTCAGATTCTCTGAAACATATTACATAAGGCTATAAATAATAAATTATATAAGGGAATTCTTCAGATTCTCTATAACATATAACATAAGGCTATAAAAGTATATATTATGTAAGGGAATTTTTTAGTCGATCCCAAAATAAGTGAATATATTCTGCATCATCATTCCAAGTTATATAAGTAGTTGTCTTTAATAAAGCTTGAAGTGAATGGCTCATATTTTCACTGTCTATATCTTCTAATAAAACAACACTTAAAGGTTCTATAGCCTGATTTAAGACGTGTTTCTGTGCTAAAGTCATTTCAAATTGACACCATTCACTTCGAGCAAAATTATTACTTAATATGATCAAAACACGACGACTGTTTTCAATCGCCTCTACAATATTATCTATAATTAATCTACCAGCCTGGAAATCTCTTTCATGTATACAGAGTTTGATGCCATCATGTTCCTCTAGCTGTGGTACCAGATGATCTAACACCCAAACGTCCCCAGCTGAGTATGAAACAAACGCGTCATAGAGGTACTGTCGTTCAGCCATATTGTTTAAGTGTTTTGGTTTATGTCGCCAAATATAAATCTGATATTTGATAAACCATCTATATTTATAAACAATAGATGCTAGGATTAATGAAAGAAGTATAGCACAACTAACACCAGTTATAGACCTATAGGTAGAACTTGGTTTTAAGCAAATTCGTTCCGTCATATTTAAACAGGTATATTTATTAGGATAATTTTTAAATTTTTTGTGGTCTCGGTTTACCCATTCAATGAACCAAACATTTTCACAAATACAGTCTATTGGATTATATTGAAGTGAAATGGTTTTTAATTGTGACCTAAATTTCGCAGGAAACATATCTTTTGATACTTTTTTCAATAAATTCCTTCCGAGATCTATGTAAGTTAAATTGGTGTTTCCGTCCCAAAAGTCGTCTTGCCAGCTTGAAATCCCATTGTCAAAAAGATTCAGAAACTTTAGTTTGGTGAAATTTTGAATAGATTTTGGTATTTCATTTAACTTGTTTTTTCTAAGATCTAAATATTTGATTCCACTACATCCACTAAACGCCAATGGATCAATATGTTTTATTTTATTATTAAATAATGTTAGCTTTTCAATATTTGAATTATTAAAAGAATACTTTTCTAGTGAAAGGAATGATTTAGAATTTCTCTGTTCTGACAGACCGAGGTGAATAAGAGATGATAATTCTTGGAAAGATCCAGATTGAATTGACGATATATTGTTTTTATCTATAATAAATTGGGCCAGTTTTCTTAAACAGTTTACGTGTCGAGGAACATAATCAAAAATATAATTAGCTTGTAAATTTAATTCAGTCAACCAAAAGAAATAATGTTTTTCTCGACAGAAATCCGGAAGGGATCTAATATTATTTGAAAGTAGGTGTAACAATTGTAAATGATGCATTTTATCTATAACAATTGTTTCGATAGAATTATTACTAACTTTTAAACCATTTAAATCCAGTGAGCTAAATTCTGTGAAATTCAGTGTTTTAATTAAATTATCAGATATGTCAAGAGCTGACAAAGTCGAATTATTTCTAAATAATCCTTGAGGTATATTTTTTAAACCTATATTTTGAAATCTAAATGAATAATATTTACCATTTTTCAAATCTGAAAATAAATTAAACAAAGAATCCGTCGTCAATGGATTAGAGGAGAGCGTTAATCTTTTTAAATGTTTTAGTAATTTAAAAGAATTGGTCGTAATATTTATGATATTACAATTTTCAACTGTCAAAATTTCCAATCTTCGATGTGTTGCATTAGTAAAAGTGTGTTCATTGATCAAAGGAAGATAATTATGATCTAAATATAAAGATTTGACATCTCTTGGAAGTAAAGGTATATAAGTTAAATTCTTATTGCTACAATTTACTGTAATTCCAATACATTTACACAGTTTTGAACTGCAAGCATCTTCTTCACAATTATACATCGAGTTAAACACAAACAATAGAACCAACAGTGTTATTGTATTCATTTTCTATTTGTATCAACAACCAGTAAGATTTCATTGTTTATAATCCAGGATCTTGCAGTGTCCACAATCTCTCAACTTGTCTTCCTTCTATATAAGTATATATGTATATTGTCTACAATTTATAACCATGTATTGTTCAGCTTGGAGTGTCCGCTTGTAATGTCCAGCTTGTACCGTCCACAATCTATAATCATGTACTGTTCACAATCTATAATCATGTATCGTCCATAATCTGCAAGCTTGTATTGTTCAAAACGAAAATGCTTCTAGTGCCTACAATATATAAGCTTCTGGTGTCCGGGATCTAAAAACTTTCTATCAGTTTCTAGTTTCCACAATCTATAATCTTATATCGTCCACAATCTATAATCTTGTACTGCCCACAATCTATAATCGTGTATTGTCCATAATCTATAATCTTGTATTGTCCACAATCAATATGTTTATAGTGTCCACAATCTATAATCTTATATTGTCGACAATCTATAATCGTGTACTGCCCACAATCTATAATCGTGTATTGTCCATAATCTATAATCTTGTATTGTCCACAATCAATATGTTTATAGTGTCCACAATCTATAATCGTGTATTGTCCACAATCTATAATCTTGTATTGTCCATGCAGAATCAATATATTTATAGAGTCCACAATCTCTCGGCTTCTAGTGTCCACTGTTTAAAAGTTTATAGCTTATGATTCTTGTCTACATTTAGTCACTTATCCTACAATTTAGGATATTTACTTCCTTATTTGTTTTATATACAGAGATTTTACCGGGAAATAGGAGATGCATGATTCAATCACATCAAAGGTCGAGATGAACCTACGAATAAAGGTATATTATTACCGCATTAAAGTATCTAAAAAAAATTTACCCCTAGTATATTTTATTCTTCCAACTTGGTTTATTAATTCAAACCTAAACCATACTTTCCTAGATGTATTGCAGAAGTACATGGAGATTAACCAGGAAAAAATAGGATTAACATTGTGTGAAAAGTCACTTCCTGTCTACAGATGGATTTCAAAAATATTAAACTTAATAAGAGTAAAAATAATCCCTCAGTACCAGCATCTCGTTTTTTTATCAGCACCATTTATTTCATTTCTGGGCAATATAGTTAAAAAAAAATAACTCTTGATAATTCAATTGATAGTGAATCATAAAATTTTATTTTTTTAAATGTATATATGTATATCTATCCCATTCATACCGTTTATATTCTTATCTTATTCAGTATGGACAAGTCTACTTAATAATACACCCCTTACAAATTGTAAGCAAACGAAACCCAAGCTCAAACAAGGTCAATAATTTTACCTTGAATTTTTCATTTTATGATAATTTTTCCGATGTCGAAAGAAAGGGACTACAGAAAAGGTTTTTTTGACATTTAAGACAAATCTAAAACTATTTATTATACATTATTTATACACAAATGATTCATAGTCTTCAATTACTCTATATCAATATACCATAAGCCTATAAATAATAAATTATACAAGGAAATTCTTCAGATTCTCTATAACATATTACATAAGGCTATAAATAATAAATTATATAAGGGAATTCTTCAGATTCTCTATAACATAATGCATAAGGCTATAAATAATAAATTATACAAGGAAATTCTTCAGATTCTCTATAACATATTACATAAGCCTATAAATAATAAATTATATAAGGGAATTCTTCAGATTCTCTGAAACATATTACATGAGGCTATAAATAATAAATTATATAAGGGAATTCTTCAGATTCTCTGAAACATATTACATGAGGCTATAAATAATAAATTATATAAGGGAATTCTTCAGATTCTCTGAAACATATTACATGAGGCTATAAATAATAAATTATATAAGGGAATTCTTCAGATTCTCTGAAACATATTACATAAGGCTATAAATAATAAATTATATTAGGGAATTCTTCAGATTCTCTGAAACATATTACATAAGGCTATAAATAATAAATTATATTAGGGAATTCTTCAGATTCTCTATAACATATAACATAAGGCTATAAAAGAATAGATTATGTAAGGGAATTTTTTAGTCGATCCCAAAATAAGTGAATATATTCTGCATCATCATTCCAAGTTATATAAGTAGTTGTCTTTAATAAAGCTTGAAGTGAATTGCTCATATTTTCACTGTCTATATCTTCTAATAAAACAACACTTAAAGGTTCTATAGCCTGATTTAAGACGTGTTTCTGTGCTAAAGTCATTTCAAATTGACACCATTCATTTCGAGCAAAATTATTACTTAATATGATCAAAACACGACGACTGTTTTCAATCGCCTCTACAATATTATCTATAATTAATCGACCAGCCTGGAAATCTCTTTCATGTATACAGAGTTTGATGCCATCATGTTCCTCTAGCTGTGGTACCAGATGATCTAACACCCAAACGTCCTCAGCTGAGTATGAAACAAACGCGTCATAGAGGTACTGTCGTTCAGCCATATTGTTTAAGTGTTTTGGTTTATGTCGCCAAATATAAATCTGATATTTGATAAACCATCTATATTTATAAACAATAGATGCTAGGATTAATGAAAGTATAGCACAACTAACACCAGTTATAGACCTATAGGTAGAAGTACAAATTCGCTCCGTCATATTTAAACAGGTATATTCATTAGCATAATTTTTAAATTTTTTGTGGTCTCGGTTTACCCATTCAATGAACCAAACAGGGATCTAATATTATTTGAAAGTAGGTGTAACAATTGTAAATGATGCATTTTATCTATAACAATTGTTTCGATAGAATTATTACTAACTTTAAAACATTTAAACCCAGAGAGCTAAATTCTGTGAAATTCAGTGTTTTAATCAAATTATCAGATATGTCAAGAGCTGATAAAGTCGAATTATTTCTAAATAATCCTTGAGGTATATTTTTTAAACCTATATTTTGAAATCTAAATGAATAATATTTACCATTTTTCAAATCTGAAAATAAATTAAACAAAGAATCCGTCGTCAATGGATTAGAGGAGAGCGTTAATCTTTTTAAATGTTTTAGTAATTTAAAAGAATTGGTCGTAATATTTATGATATTACAATTTTCAACTGTCAAAATTTCCAATCTTCGATGTGTTGCATTAGTAAAAGTGTGTTCATTGATCAAAGGAAGATAATTATGATCTAAATATAAAGATTTGACATCTCTTGGAAGTAAAGGTATATAAGTTAAATTCTTATTGCTACAATTTACTGTAATTCCAATACATTTACACAGTTTTGAACTGCAAGCATCTTCTTCACAATTATACATCGAGTTAAACACAAACAATAGAACCAACAGTGTTATTGTATTCATTTTCTATTTGTATCAACAACCAGTAAGATTTCATTGTTTATAATCCAGGATCTTGCAGTGTCCACAATCTCTCAACTTGTCTTCCTTCTATATAAGTATATATGTATATTGTCTACAATTTATAACCTTGTATTGTTCAGCTTGGAGTGTCCGCTTGTAATGTCCAGCTTGTACCGTCCACAATCTATAATCATGTACTGTTCACAATCTATAATCATGTATCGTCCATAATCTGCAAGCTTGTATTGTTCAAAACGAAAATGCTTCTAGTGCCTACAATATATAAGCTTCTGGTGTCCGGTATTTAAAAACTTTCTATCAGTTTCTAGTTTCCACAATCTATAATCTTATATCGTCCACAATCTATAATCTTGTACTGCCCACAATCTATAATCGTGTATTGTCTATAATCTATAATCTTGTATTGTCCACAATCAATATGTTTATAGTGTCCACAATCTATAATCTTATATTGTCCACAATCTATAATCGTGTACTGCCCACAATCTATAATCATGTATTGTCCATAATCTATAATCTTGTATTGTCCACAATCAATATGTTTATAATGTCCACAATCTGTAATCTTATATTGTCCACAATCTATAATCGTGTAATGTCCACAATCTATAATCTTGTACTGTCCATGCAAAATCAATATATTTATAGTGTCCACCATCTCTCGGCTTCTAGTGTCCACTGTTTAAAAGTTTATAGCTTATGATTCTTGTCTACATTTAGTCACTTATCCTACAATTTAGGATATTTACTTCCTTATTTGTTTTATATACAGAGATTTTACCGGGAAATTGAAGATGCATGATTCAATCACATCAAAGGTCGAGATGAACCTTCGAATAAAGGTATATTATTACCGCATTAAAGTATCTAAAAAAAAATTACCCCTAGTATATTTTATTCTTCCAACTTGTTTTATTAATTTAAATCTAAACCATACTTTCCTAGATGTATTGCAGAAGTACATGGAGATTAACCAGGAAAAAATAGGATTAACATTGTGTGAAAAGTCACTTCCTGTCTACAGATGGATTTCAAAAATATTAAACTTAATAAGAGTAAAAATAATCCCTCAGTACCAGCATCTCGTTTTTTTAGCAGCACCATTTATTTCATTTCTGGTCAATATAGTTAAAAAAAAAATAACTCTTGATAATTCAATTGATAGTGAATCATAAAATTTTATTTTTTTAAATGTATATATATATCTATCAATCCCATTCATACCGTTTATATTCTTAACTTATTCAGTATGGACAAGTCTACTTAATAATACACCCCTTACAAATAGTAAGCAAACGAAACCCAAGCTCAAACAAGGTCAATAATTTTACCTTGAATTTTTCATTTTATGATAATTTTTCCTATGTCGAAAGAAAGGGACTACAGAAAAGGGTTTTTTGACATTTAAGACAAATCTAAAACTATTTATTATACATTATTTATACACAAATGATTCATAGTCTTCAATTACTCTATATCAATATAACATAAGCCTATAAATAATAAATTATATAAGGGAATTCTTCAGATTCTCTGAAACATATTACATAAGGCTATAAAAGAATAGATTATGTAAGGCAATTCTTTAGTCGATCCCAAAAAACGTGAATATATTCTGCATCATCATTCCAAGTTATATAAGTAGTTGTCTTTAATAAAGCTTGAAGTGAATGGCTCATATTTTCACTGTCTATATCTTCTAATAAAACAACACTTAAAGGTTCTATAGCCTGATTTAAGACGTGTTCCTGTGCTAAAGTCATTTCAAATTGACACCATTCATTTCGAGCAAAATTATTACTTAATATGATCAAAACACGACGACTGTTTTCAATCGCCTCTACAATATTATCTATAATTAATATACCAGCCTGGAAATCTCTTTCATGTATACAGAGTTTGATGCCATCATGTTCCTCTAGCTGTGGTACCAGATGATCTAACACCCAAACGTCCTCAGCTGAGTATGAAACAAACGCGTCATAGAGGTACTGTCGTTCAGCCATATTGTTTAAGTGTTTTGGTTTATGTCGCCAAATATAAATCTGATATTTGATAAACCATCTATATTTATAAACAATAGATGCTAGGATTAATGAAAGAAGTATAGCACAACTAACACCAGTTATAGACCTATAGGTAGAAGTACAAATTCGCTCCGTCATATTTAAACAGGTATATTTATTAGGATAATTTTTTTAATTTTTTGTGGTCTCGGTTTACCCATTCAATGAACCAAACAGGGATCTAATATTATTTGAAAGTAGGTGTAACAATTGTAAATGATGCATTTTATCTATAACAATTGTTTCGACAGAATTATTACTAACTTTTAAAACATTTAAACCCAGAGAGCTAAATTCTGTGAAATTCAGTGTTTTAATCAAATTATCAGATATGTCAAGAGCTGATAAAGTCGAATTATTTCTAAATAATCCTTGAGGTATATTTTTTAAACCTATATTTTGAAATCTAAATGAATAATATTTACCATTTTTCAAATCTGAAAATAAATTAAACAAAGAATCCGTCGTCAATGGATTAGAGGAGAGCGTTAATCTTTTTAAATGTTTTAGTAATTTAAAAGAATTGGTCGTAATATTTATGATATTACAATTTTCAACTGTCAAAATTTCCAATCTTTGGTGTGTTGCATTAGTAAAAGTGTGTTCATTGACCAAAAGGGAAGATAATTATGATCAAAATATAAAGATTTGACATCTCTTGGAAGTAAAGGTATATAAGTTAAATTCTTATTGCTACAATTTACTGTAATTCCAATACATTTACACAGTTTTGAACTGCAAGCATCTTCTTAACAATTATACATCGAGTTAAACACAAACAATAGAACCAACAGTGTTATTGTATTCATTTTCTATTTGTATCAACAACCAGTAAGATTTCATCGTTTATAATCCAGGATCTTGCAGTGTCCACAATCTGTCGGCTTCTAGTGTCCACTGTTTAAAAGTTTATAGCTTATGATTCTTGTCTACATTTAGTCACTTATCCTACAATTTAGGATATTTACTTCCTTATTTGTTTTATATACAGAGATTTTACCGGGAAATTGGAGATGCATGATTCAATCACAGCAAAGGTCGAGATGAACTTTCGAATAAAGGTATGAGTGTGTAAGAGCACAGGGAATCAAAATTACAGTGATAAAGTGATGGAATTATATTTGTTTTTGAGATATGCATGTGTTTCTATTTTACTATTTGGCTACATAAAGACATTTATTGTGATTAGTTGTCAGATTGGGTGTGTGTTAATTGGATTATAATGAGTATTAAATACAGTTCAGACATTCTACATTCGATGAACAATAAACTCAACCTGAGTCTTAATGATGTTCTCTTTAACACCCTTCGTGAGATGAAATTACTGAGGTTTAAGAAGATTTCAAGGGGTAAAAGAGGAGGTAGAAAAGTAAAAAATTTCAGAACTGATATTAGTTCAAAGAACAATATACTATTAGAAAATACTCTAAAAATATGTTGCCTCAATATCAGGTCCCTGAATGGAAAATCTATTTCACTTATTGAGGACCTATTAGACAAAAATTGTGAAATTGCACTTCTGACAGAAACATGGCTTGATTCTGACACATGTGGTCCAATTATTAGTGATCTTCGTTCATTTGGATATGAAATGTTGCACATTCCTCGGATTGGAAAAGGCGGGGGTGTCGGCGTGCTATTTAAAAATTGTCTTACTGTTTCATTAAAGAACCACCTGAAATTTCAATCCTTCGAATATATTGAGACGACTCTTCATTCTAAGAAAGATCTTATTCGTATAATAGTGATTTACAGACCGCCAGTTGTGAAAGACATGTTAACAAACCGCTGTCTTCCTATTACTGAATTTTTCATCGAATTCGGAACTCTGTATGAATCACTTATTTCCAAACCTGGTAGATTGCTTTTGGCAGGGGATTTCAACATCCATTGTGATGATTCGACTAATTCTGCAGCAGTTACATTCGCTTCATTCCTTGAATCTTTTGGTCTACGTCAACATGTAAATATACCAACCCATCGTTTAGGACATATACTAGACTTGGTTATAACCAGCACTAGTAGTGAAGGCCTCAGCATTAGAGACCTAACAGTCAGTGACCCATTATTAAGTGATCATTTTGCCATTTATTTTACTATTCCCTTCACCAAGAACCTTGTTGATAACATCAAAAGAACATCGATCAAATTCAGAAAATATAAAAATATATGCTCCACGAGTCTTGAACTTGATTTGATTATCCTACAAGACACTGTTGACTCCTCTCGTTTTAGTCTTGATGTGTTGATTGATAACTACAATGACACTGTCCGGTCAATTATTGATAGTCATGCCCCCGAAGTGACAAAAACTATTACTACTAAAGACGGTAGTCCCTGGTTCAACAATGACATAAGGGATGCCAGAAAAGTTCGTCGAAAAGCTGAGCGCAATTTCTTGCACACTGGTCTTAACGTTCACAAACAGATTTTACAAGCAGAGGTCGCCAAGGTTAAGAAACTTGTAGCTGAATCAAAGGTCAAATACTACAACGATAGGATCAATAATTCAAAGTCAGATCCCAAAAAACTTTACTCTACTGCTTATAACTTACTGAATATATCCAAGAATACTGGTATTTTACCGGAATATCAATCACCAGCTGCACTTACTGAGCTCTTTGCTGATTACTTTTACGACAAAATTTCATTAATTCGATCTAATATCATCCAAAAACAGACTAATGACATAGCTCCGCCATCTTACAAAAATTCAACATTAGCAACTTTCAACTTCTTTAATCTGTACACCGAAGCTGAACTTCTGAAAATAGTTAAGATGACAAAACCCAAATCTTGCCTCCTAGATCCGATACCGACATGGCTATTGAAACAGCACATCAATAGTTTCATACAACCTCTTTTAACAATTGTAAACACATCGCTAGCAAATGGAGTATTTCCTGAAGAGCTAAAACAAGCAATTGTTACTCCACTGATTAAAAAGTCAAATATGGACAGAAACTGCATGAAGAGTTACAGACCGGTTAGCAATTTGAGTTACATCTCAAAGCTTGTTGAAAAGTGTGTTCTGATACAGCTTAATCATCACATTAGTGATAACCAGCTTGATAACCCTCTCCAGAGTGCATACAAACCATCGCACAGCACTGAAACAGCTATAATAAAGATTGTCAACGATGTTTACGAGGAAATTGACAAACAGAAAGCTGTAGTGTTAGTTTTATTGGACTTATCAGCTGCATTTGATACTCTAGACACCACGGATTTGTTGGATACACTATGGAAAGAAGTTGGATTAAGAGACACTGTGTTTAATTGGTTCAAATCTTATTTAACCGACCGGAAACAAAAAGTTAGCATCAATGGTGTGTGTTCAAAAAACAAAACCCTTCTTTGTGGAGTGCCTCAAGGTTCAGTCTTGGGTCCAGTACTCTTCATTATTTTTACAAAACCACTTTGCAAAATAGCATCAAAATACGGTCTGATAATCCACTTATTCGCAGACGATACTCAGCTGTATATTAGTTTTGAGCCTCACACACAAGATTCATCACTTATCAACATAGAAAACTGTCTTGATGAAATTCATACTTGGATGACGTTTCACTTCCTAAAACTAAACCCTGACAAAACGGAATTTATGTTTATAGGAACAAAACAGAAATTGTTGCAGATAAAGAATTCCACACTATCCATCGCTGGAGAATCAATATCTTCATCATTCAAGGTCAAAAACATCGGAGTAGTGCTCGATTCAAACTTGTCCTTCCAGCCTCAAATATCTGTCTTGACGTCATCGTCATTCTTCAAAATACACCAGTTGGCTAAAATCAAACAATATCTCTCAACCGATAATCTTAAACTACTCGTACAGTCATTAATTATATCCAAACTAGACTATCACAATGCTATTCTCTACGGAGTCGCTGATAGCCAGTTACGAAAACTGCAACATGTTCAAAATGCAGCAGCACGGTTAATCACAGGTACCAGGAAAAGATGTCACATAACCCCAGTTTTACACAAACTCCACTGGCTTCCAATCAAATCCAGAATCAACTACAAAATATTATTATTAACATTCAAGTCCTTAAATGACTCAGCACCAAGTTACATCTCTGATCTAGTTACAAAACCAAAACAACTTCGAAAACTGCGTTCATGTGATAAAAACCTTCTTGAAGTTCCTAAAGTTAATCTCCAAATATGTAAACGTTCCTTTCGATATGCTTCCTCTACATTATGGAACTCGATTCCTGATAACAACAATCTCAAACAGTCCAAATCAGTTGACATTTTCAAACTTCGACTCAAAACATACTTATTCAAGCTACACTTTGGATCTGAAGACCAGTCTTAAACTTTGCAAGCGCACTAGGAACTTTATTATTATTGTGTTTGTGCGCGATATAAATTTCATCATTATTATTATTACTGCATTAAAGTATCTAAAATAAATTTACCCCTAGTATATTTTATTCTTCCAACTTGGTTTATTAATTCAAATCTAAACCATACTTTCCTAGATGTATTGCAGAAGTACATGGAGATTAACCAGGAAAAAATAGGATTAACATTGTGTGAAAAGTCACTTCCTGTCTACAGATGGATTTCAAAAATAATAAACTTAATAAGAGTAAAAATAATCCCTCAGTACCAGCATCTCGTTTTTTTAGCAGCACCATTTATTTCATTTCTGGTCAATATAGTTAAAAAAAAAATAACTCTTGATAATTCAATTGATAGTGAATCATAAAATTTTATTTTTTTAAATGTATATATGTATATCTATCCCATTCATACCGTTTATATTCTTATCTTATTCAGTATGGACAAGTCTACTTAATAATACACCCCTTACAAATTGTAAGCAAACGAAACCCAAGCTCAAACAAGGTCAATAATTTTACCTTGAATTTTTCATTTTATGATAATTTCTCCGATGTCGAAAGAAAGGGACTACAGAAAAGGTTTTTTTGACATTTAAGACAAATCTAAAACTATTTATTATACATTATTTATACACAAATGATTCATAGTCTTCAATTACTCTATATCAATATAACATAAGCCTATAAATAATAAATTATGTAAGGGAATTCTTCAGATTCTCTATAACATATTACATAAGGCTATAAAAGAACATATTATGTAAGGGAATTCTTTAGTCGATCCCAAAATACGTGAATATATTCTGCATCATCATTCCAAGTTATATAAGTAGTTGTCTTTAATAAAGCTTGAAGTGAATTGCTCATATTTTCACTGTCTATATCTTCTAATAAAACAACACTTAAAGGTTCTATAGCCTGATTTAAGACGTGTTTCTTTACTAAAGTCATTTCAAATTGACACCATTCATTTCGAGCAAAATTATTACTTAATATGATCAAAACACGACGACTGTTTTCAATCGCCTCTACAATATTATCTATAATTAATCTACCAGCCTGGAAATCTCTTTCATGTATACAGAGTTTGATGCCATCATGTTCCTCTAGCTGTGGTACCAGATGATCTAACACCCAAACGTCCTCAGCTGAGTATGAAACAAACGCGTCATAGAGGTACTTTCGTTCAGCCATATTGTTTAAGTGTTTTGGTTTATGTCGCCAAATATAAATCTGATATTTGATAAACCATCTATATTTATAAACAATAGATGCTAGGATTAATGAAAGAAGTATAGCAGCACAAACACCAGTTATAGACGTATAGGTAGAAGTACAAATTTGTTCCGTCATATTTAAACAGGTATATTTATTAGGATAATTTTTAAATTTTTTGTGGTCTCGGTTTACCCATTCAATGAACCAAACATTTTCACAAATACAGTCTATTGGATTATATTGAAGTGAAATTGTTTTTAATTGTGACCTAAATTTCGCAGGAAACATATCTTTTGATACTCTTTTCAATAAATTCCTACCGAGATCTATGTAAGTTAAATTGCTGTTTCCGTCCCAAAAGTCGTCTTGCCAGCTTGAAATCCCATTGTTAAAAAGATTCAGAAACTTTAGTTTGGTGAAATTTTGAATAGATTTTGGTATTTCATTTAACTTGTTTTTTCTAAGATCTAAATATTTGATTCCACTACATCCACTAAACGCCAATGGATCAATATTTTTTATTTTTATATCATTATTAAATAATGTTAGCTTTTCAATATTTGAATTATTAAAAGCATACTTTTTTAGTGAAAATGATTTTTTAGAATTACACTGTTCAGACAGACCGAGGTGAAGAAGAGATGACAATTCTTGGAAAGATCCAGATGGAATTGACGATATACAGTTTTTATGAAGAATAAATTTGATCAGGTTTTTTAAACAGTTCACGTGTCGAGGAACGTAATCAATAATATAATTAGCTTGTATATTTAATCCATGCAACGAAGAGAAATAATGTTTTTCTTGACAGAAATCCGGAAGGGATTTAATATTATTTGAAAGTAGGTATAATAATTGTAAATGATCCATTTTATCTATAACAATTGTTTCGATAGAATTATTACTAACTTTTAAACCATTTAAATCCAGTGAGCTAAATTCTGTGAAATTCAGTGTTTTAATCAAATTATCAGATATGTCAAGAGCTGACAAAGTCGAATTATTTTTAAATAATCCTTGAGGTATATTTTTTAAACCTATATTTTGAAATCTAAATGAATAATATTTACCATTTTTCAAATCTGAAAATAAATTAAACAAAGAATCCGTCGTCAATGGATTAGAGGAGAGCGTTAATCTTTTTAAATGTTTTAGTAATTTAAAAGAATTGGTTGTAATATTTATGATATTACAATTTTCAACTGTCAAAATTTCCAATCTTTGGTGTGTTGCATTAGTAAAAGTGTGTTCATTGACCAAAGGAAGATAATTATGATCAAAATATAAAGATCCGACATGTCTTGGAAGTAAAGGTATATAAGTTAAATTCTTATTGCTACAATTTACTGTAATTCCAATACATTTACACAGTTTTGAACTGCAAGCATCTTCTTCGCAATTATACATCGAGTTAAACACAAACAATAGAACCAACAGTGTTATTGTATTCATTTTCTATTTGTATAAACAATCAGTAAGATTTCATTGTTTATAATCCAGGATCTTGCAGTGTCCACAATCTCTCAACTTGTCTTCCTTCTATATAAGTATATATGTATATTGTCTACAATGTATAACCTTGTATTGTTCAGCTTGGAGTGTCCGCTTGTAATGTCCAGCTTGTACAGTCCACAATCTATTATCATGTACTGTTCACAATCTATAATCATGTACTGTTCACAATCTATAATCATGTATTGTCCATAATCTGCAAGCTTGTATTGTTCAAAACGAAAATGCTTCTAGTGCCTACAATATATAAGCTTCTGGTGTCCGGGATCTAAAAGCTTTCTATCAGTTTCTAGTTTCCACAATCTATAATCTTATATCGTCCACAATCTATAATCTTGTACTGCCCACAATCTATAATCGTGTATTGTCCATAATCTATAATCTTGTATTGTCCACAATCAATATGTTTATAGTGTCCACAATCTATAATCTTATATTGTCGACAATCTATAATCGTGTACTGCCCACAATCTATAATCGTGTATTGTCCATAATCTATAATCTTGTATTGTCCACAATCAATATGTTTATAGTGTCCACAATCTGTAATCTTATATTGTCCACAATCTATAATCGTGTATTGTCCACAATCTATAATCTTGTACTGTCCAAGAAAATATATTTATAGTGTCCACAATCTCTCGGCTTCTAGTGTCCACTGTTTAAAAGTTTATAGCTTATGATTCTTGTCTACATTTAGTCACTTATCCTACAATTTAGGATATTTACTTCCTTATTTGTTTTACAGAGATTTTACCGGGAAATTGAAGATGTATGATTCAATCACATCAAAGGTCGAGATGAACTTTTGAATAAAGGTATATTATTACCGCATTAAAGTATCTAAAAAAAATTTACCCCTAGTATATTTTATTCTTCCAACTTGTTTTATTAATTTAAATCTAAACCATACTTTCCTAGATGTATTGCAGAAGTACATGGAGATTAACCAGGAAAAAATAGGATTAACATTGTGTGAAAAGTCACTTCCTGTCTACAGATGGATTTCAAAAATAATAAACTTAATAAGAGTAAAAATAATCCCTCAGTACCAGCATCTCGTTTTTTTAGCAGCACCATTTATTTCATTTCTGGTCAATATAGTTAAAAAAAAAATAACTCTTGATAATTCAATTGATAGTGAATCATAAAATTTTATTTTTTTAAATGTATATATGTATATCTATCCCATTCATACCGTTTATATTCTTAACTTATTCAGTATGGACAAGTCTACTTAATAATACACCCCTTACAAATTGTAAGCAAACGAAACCCAAGCTCAAACAAGGTCAATAATTTTACCTTGAATTTTTCATTTTATGATAATTTTTCCGATGTCGAAAGAAAGGGACTACAGAAAAGGGTTTTTTGACATTTAAGACAAATCTAAAACTATTTATTATACATTATTTATACACAAATGATTCATAGTCTAAAAACTGTTTATAATTTCCTCATCTTAATCTTAGCAAATGCAGAATATGAAAGTAAATGTACTGACGTGTGATTCATTGAAATGACGCATACAAACTGGCGGAAATCGAAATAAATTTTTTTACACTGAAACCGTTAAAGACTTGGGCAGACATATAACTTAAAACATATCAGAGTCGGTGTGAGTTCACAGACAACCAACAGATATCTGATAAATATCGCGAATGAAATATACCAAAATAATTAATATTGTGACTAGGAGTACTCTGAAAACTGAAAAATACTTTAGAATAGGCATCATAACATGAAGAACGTGGACGACTAATGTACAATTCTAAATGTGCAATACAAGATTATAGATTGTGGAAACTAGAAGCTAGAAACTACAAACTTTGAGCCTGTAGACATGAAAAGCTTATAGATTGTGGATACACTTGTGGGTACTAGAAGCTTGTGGATTATGAACAATACAAGATCATAGATTGTTCAAATTGGAAGCTGGAAATTACAACTTAGAGACTGTAGACATCACAAGCTTATAAACTGTGGATACACTTTTGGGTACTAGAAGATCGTAGATTGAAAACAATACAGATTATAGATTGCAGACAATACATTTTATAGATTGTGGACAATACAAATAAATAGATTGTGGACAATACAAACTTATAGATTGTGGACAATACAAACTTATAGACGATACAAGTTGGTAGATTGTGGACAATATAAATAAATGGATTGTGGACGATACAAACTTATAGATTGTAGACAAGTTGATAGATTGTGGACACGGCAAGCTTATATTTTTGAAAAGTGATATACAAATAGAAAATAATGAATACACTAACACCGTTGGCTCTATTGTTTGTATTTAACTCGATGTATAATTGTGAAGAAGATGCTTGTAAGTCAAAACTGTGTAGATGTTTTGGAATTACAGTAAATTGTAGCAATAAGAATTTAACTTATATACCTTTACTTCCACGTCCTACTAGAAGGTTATATTTTGAAAATAATTATCTTCCTTTGATCAATGAACAAACATTTTCTAATGTTACATACTCGATATTGGATAGGTTAAGACTTCAAAATTGTAATATCATAAACATTACGACCAATTCTTTTAAATTACTAAAATATTTAAAAAGATTAACGCTCTCCTCTAATCCATTGACGACGGATTCTTTGTTTAATTTATTTTCAGATTTGAAAAATGGTAAATATTATTCATTTAGATTTCAAAATATAGGTTTAAAAACTATACCTCAAGGATTATTTAGAAATAATTCGACTTTGTCAGCTCTTGACATATCTGATAATTTCATTAAAACACTGAATTTCACAGAATTTAGCTATCTGGGTTTAAATGTTTTAAAAGTCAGTAATAACGTTATCGAAACCATTGTTATAGATAAAATGGATCATTTACAATTATTATACCTACTTTCAAATAATATTAAATCCCTTCCGGATTTCTGTCAAGAAAAACATTATTTCTCTTCGTTGAATGAATTAAATGTACAAGCTAATTATATTATTGATTTCGTTCCTCGACACGTAAACTGTTTAAAAAAACTGACTAAATTTATTCTTCATAAAAACTATATATCGTCAATTCCATCTGGATCTTTCCAAGAATTATCATCTCTTCTTTACCTCGGTCTGTCTGAACAGAGTAATTCTAAAAAATCATTTTCACTAAAAAATTATTCTTTTAATAATTCAAATATTAAAAAGCTAACATTATTTAATAATGATATAAAAATAAAAAATATTGATCCATTGGCGTTTAGTGGATGTAGTGGAGTCAAATATTTATTACTTTCTGACAATTCGTTGAGTGACCCGGGAAAAAGTACTACTAGATACCTGGACCAAGTTTTATCAGAACTGAACTCTTTACAATATTTAGATCTTAGAAAAAACAAGTTCAATGAAATACCAAAATCTATTCAAAATTTCACCAAACTAAAGTTTCTGAATCTTTTCGATAATGGGATTTCAAGCTGGCAAGACGACTTTTGGGACGGAAACAGCAATTTAACTTACATAGATCTCGGTAGGAATTTATTGAAAAAAGTATCAAAAGATATGTTTCCTGCGAAATTTAGGTCACAATTAAAAACCATTTCACTTCAATATAATCCAATAGACTGTATTTGTGAAAATGTTTGGTTCATTGAATGGGTAAACCGAGACCACAAAAAATTTAAAAATTATCCTAATAAATATACCTGTTTAAATATAACGGAGCGAATTTGTTTAAAACCAAGTTCTACCTATACGTCTATAACTGGTGTTAGTTGTGCTATACTTCTTTCATTAATCCTAGCATCTATTGTTTATAAATATAGATGGTTTATCAAATATCAGATTTATATTTGGCGACATAAACCAAAACACTTAAACAATATGGCTGAACGACAGTACCTCTATGACGCGTTTGTTTCATACTCAGCTGAGGACGTTTGGGTGTTAGATCATCTGGTACCACAGCTAGAGGAACATGATGGCATCAAACTCTGTATACATGAAAGAGATTTCCAGGCTGGTAGATTGATTATAGATAATATTGTAGAGGCGATTGAAAACAGTCGTCGTGTTTTGATCATATTAAGTAATAATTTTGCTCGAAGTGAATGGTGTCAATTTGAAATGACTTTAGCACAGAAACCCGTCTTAAATCAGGCTATAGAACCTTTAAGTGTTGTTTTATTAGAAGATATAGACAGTGAAAATATGAGCAATTCACTTCAAGCTTTATTAAAGACAACTACTTATATAACTTGGAATGATGATGCAGAATATATTCACTTATTTTGGGATCGACTAAAGAATTCCCTTACATAATGTATACTTTTATAGCCTTATGTAATATGTTTCAGAGAATCTGAAGAATTCCCTTATATAATTTATTATTTATTGCCTTATGTTATATGTTATAGAGAATCTGAAGAATTCCCTTATATAATTTATTATTTATAGCCTCATGTTATATTGTTATAGAGAATCTGAAGAATTCCCTTATATAATTTATTATTTATAGCCTCATGTTATATTGCTATAGAGGAATTGAAGGATAATTCTGTATGATATACATGTATTTGTTATAGCCTTATGTTACATTTTCTTTATAGCTTTAGGTCATACTACTGAAACTCTTTAAATAATTTTGTCATAGCCTTATGTCTTATAGCTTAATAGGAACTGAAGAATTGCCTATATATTTATATATTGTTATATATTTGCTATTTCTTAATTTAAATGTTTTTTTAAAGAATATCTTTGGTTTCAGACGGATTTGCGAACTGCCATTAGGCCAGTAGTGTTGTCGATATTGGTGTACATAGAAGTTACGTCAATAGAAATTAAAATAGCATTTGAAGGAACTTGGAGATTTTTTATTTTATTGACAAAGTCAGTTGTGTAGGCACAAAAAAGAAAAAAATTCATTTTGGTCAATATGTTCATTTTAGTTCTTAGGGATGTGGGCGGTCACCAGCCTTCAGCAGTCTAGTTGACTGGTATGGATAGAGACCAACGCTTGTCAGACTGCTGTTCGAAAACTATCTGAGATGTAATGGTGTAATTTTGACTGATGTTATCCGACATAGAAACCGAATATCTATTTCTGAATGAATGAGGCACAGGGAATGATTCTCTTGCGATTATACTTTTATTCATGCTTTATCAAACTCCTGTAATGTAGGCCTAGTTTATAAATAAAAATAAAATTACATTTAAATTTTAAAATGTTGTGTATTTTTTCTGTTGCCAAATTACGACGTATGTGGAAATCATTCATGAATTCATCTCTTCTGCACCGTTTTGGCTTATGAAGACGGCAACGCCATGCAGTGTGCAATGAGGGAAATTCAACCTTTACAGCGGCATATGCCTCTTCGATTTCCAACAAAGCGAGGGGTCTTTGAAGGGGCTCGACAAAAAGGAGGATGCTCTACATTACTTTTTCAATTGTCCAGAACAAACTTTTTAAAACCAGAAACAAATCGTTAAACAACCCATCTTTGTAGGAATATGTTTCATTTCCTGTTTCAAGAAAAGAGTTACTTCCCCTATGTTCACTTTGCGTTACTATCCCTCAAAAAGGGCAAAACTCAGTGGTTGACTATCTACCAATTAAGTGTGATCCATATTCAGATTAGACATAGCCCCTTTCTATTTTAATTAAATTTTCAATTCGTGTTTTTTTTTAAATCAAGTCCCACTTGATATGGGGCAAATGTTCTTTCTTTAACTGATCTCAAAATAACACTGATGATTTTTTTCAAACAAGTCCAACAACCAAAATGTATTTTGAGGTCTGTATTTGTCTAAGAAGGTAAACCGAAAGACGAAAAGTGAGAAGTTAAAGTCTAAACACGACAGAGCATGGGATTTTCCGAATAGAGGTAGGTCTACGTATGTTAAGAAATCTTTATTATGTTTGCACATTATTTAAGGAGCACATACATGCGTTCGTTGCAAATATTTTAGACTCTCTTGGAATCGGAGATGATGATAGCCCGAAACCATGTACATGTATACTAATGCAATAACATCAAAGACCATATTATTTATATGGTCTTTGATAACATTGATAGGAAATAAAATGAATACAGTTTAAAGTCCTACAATGTTGTACCTTACAAGATAAAGAAAACGGACAACGCCATGCATTGTGCAATGAGGGAAATTTTTGCCAAGACAACGGCATTGGCCTACTATTTTTGCTATTTCCATGTCAAACCCCATTACAGGTATATTGTGTTTTGTATAATTATCGGCTCCAGTGTCATATAATATGTATTATGTAAAATACTATAAATAGTATGTCATTTAAAGGTAAACATTGAGTAATTGTGGATTAATAACTGGATACAAGTTTATGGATAACATTTGCTTTATTAGACAACTTGGGGTGTTTTAACAATGATACTTTAGTCTTTATCAAGCTATTATACAAAATATCAGAACAGAGAAAAGCAGTATATATTCTCTCTGTTCTGTTATTTCGTACATTGATAAAGACGAGAGTATTTTGTATATTGAGATATTATTTATTTTCGATTTGTTTTCTTTTTATCTTCTTTTTTTTTCCAATGTATTGCCCCATGGGCTGAATGTGAGACAGGACCATGTCCTTGTGTATTGGGCCTAATTCTGACCCATGTAAAATAAAGAGTTTATTATTATTATTATTATTATTATTATTATTATTATTATTATTATTATTATTATTATTATAAACACAATAAGGTTTTTTTTCAACACCTAACTTACCTGGTGTAAAAAACTATACGATAGGATCCCTCCCTTAAAACAAAGAATTGACCAATTAATCTAAGGAATTTTAGAACATGCCTAGAAGGCTTTCTCTATAATTACTTAGTTTTATGAATATATCGTGTTATATAGAGATTCTATTCCTTAATCATGCCATGGTACCAGGTTAGTCCAATGAATAAGTCTGTACCGGTACTCTTGTTGTCCAATATTGAGACTTGTATTTCGATTCTAATTACCTTAATTATGTGCTATTTTCAACTATGAGTGATCTGAAACCAATTTTATATGTAAAATTAGTGGTTGTTAATTAATCATTTATTCCATTCAACAGGTTGCCTTTCGTAACCAATATTAAATTATGTTGTCCGAAAAAAACACCCTCCATTTTAAATACAAGATGATGATACTTGGTCAAATTTTAAATTTGTTAATCTATTAGGATCTTTCATGTAATTTAGAATTTGACTAAGTAGTATCATGCAGGATGTTGTGTCGAACTACATAATGTATGATTGATTGTGAAAGGTAACAACTGGTTTTAAACCTTAGATGACAATACTTGGTCACAAGTGTAGCTGTGTGAAGCGAATAAGGCTATACATTTATTTTTCAATTTGAGAAATTAGCATCATCTATCATTAACATTGCAGGGTGTTTTTCGGACTACATAATTTGTAAGCTGTGTGAAACGAATAAGATCCCTTTCTAAATCGCTTTGGTCACGTGGGAAATTTGACAAGAGACTTGATAATGCTCCGTTTAAAACGCAAAATCTTTCAACTTATCTTTAGCTGATAATTGTTGTTGAAACGGGAGCATCGTACATGTATATAGGTTTTATGTCATTCCAGTATACGTAATTTGATTTTGGCTATGTTGCTGCTGATCTCTTGAAGCAGGTTTTTGTTGACGATTTAATAAGAATATTGTGAATTGAAACGTGTTTATTATGTTAATTAAAACATATTATTATAAATTACATAAATAAAGAGAATATAAATAACATCATAAACAATAAATAAGATGGTTTAAGAGTTGAACTTATTATTTGTCATGATGGCCAGGATAATACTCTGAAATACACAAATTACAGAATATATTATCAGTGGCTCAAGTACCACAGGGACTTGTTAAGCCACGAGAAAATACGTATCTAATAGGTTAACAAACAATATAAAAGTATGCTGGGGCATGAGATCACCCCCCCCCCCCACACACACACATTTGAAATGGCTAAAGGGCTATGTGAAGCAGTATTACGAAATTTAACTTTAATATTTATTAATAGTGGTTCCGTATTATGGGTAGGCTATACGACTTTGCTTAAGTTCAATAATATGACCGAGTTCTATTGTATGACAAAGTATAGCATCGATGAGTTCAATTTTATTTCATTATTTACCTTATGAGAATCGGACGGTCCTGGTAACTGAAGAGGCACGAGTTTGAGAAACGGAACTCCTGTTTTTAGCTCTCAGCTTATTTGTAACACTTTCGGCTGCTTCAGCTCTCTCTTCAGCATCTTCGAGCTCACTTTGAACCTTTCGAAATTTAGCTAGGTTGAGTGCAGCAACTTCTTCCTAAAAGGATAAATGAAAACGTCTTATTTTTTCTTTTTTTGTCCATATTTTATTTTATTTAGCCATGCAGGGTGTGCCTACTCTTCTAGACACCTATGTCATTATGACATTCTTGTGATTGACAGTTGCTCATGCGAAAAGTGAATGACTATGTTTTGCTGTTGTTTTGGATATCCGGTTTCGCTTTGCAGATCGGATTGTTAGTACTTGGTTTGTTCATCCAATGAAATAATTTATGAAATGAGTTGACGAATTTACCACATAAGGACAGGAATCTTGTTTGTTTCATAATGCATGCTTAGATCATATTAATTTTTTAAATTAGGCCTTCGATACTGGCAAGTCAGAAATGCTACTTACAACTTCTTCAACCTGTTTCTTGTAAGTTTTATTCTTTGTTTGGAGTTTCTCAACCAAATCTTGTAGTCTTTCCTTGATTCTCTTGTCTTCGTCAGCCTGGAAGAGGACTTCTTTGAGTCTTCTTTCAATCTTCCTCATGTTCTTCTCTGTTTCTGAATGACGCATCTGTTCGGTTTCAAGTTCTGTCTGTAATTCTCTGAGCTTAGTTTCGAGTTTTTGGACGGCCTTCTTTCCACCTTTGAGACCTTGAGCTTCAGCTTCGTCTATTCGTACTTGCAGGTCCTTAGTCGTGGCTTCAAGACTCTTTCGGATTTTTTCAACTTGGAGACTGTGCTCTTGTTCGTTCTTTAATTCCTCGGCAAGTCGAGCAGCGTCAAGGACGGCCTTTTTACACCTTTCTTCGGCGTTTCTGATCTCTGAGTACATTTCGTCCAAGTCTGATCCCATAGCAGCGATATCACATTCCAGCTTTCTCTTTTGGGAATTGATTGAATTCATCTGAGAAGTGATGTCAGTGACTCGAATATTGGCTTCCATAACTTCAGCTTCACTGATCTTTCTTCCTCGTTCCGCCTATAAATAAGAACAATCTATGCTTAAACGTTGGATGAGCTATAGCAATTTAAGATATACTTAAAATTGTAGACACCTGATACCACTTGGCATTTGAGTTGACCAAATTCAACCTCTTTTGGAGATTCACTAATGTTTATTTTATAAAGATTATGTATGAATTATTTCCCTTTTGAAAGGATATCTGGAGTTAAAATTCCTCAAATCATACCTGTTCAAGTGAAGTCCTAAGTTCTTCAACTTCACCAGCAATAATAGCACAATGTCTTTCAGCCATGTTGTATGATTCACGAGCTTCATCTCTCTGGCGTTGTTCTTCTTCAATAGTAGTTTGGAGTTCCTATAATAGTTTATATGGTTTTTCAACAAATTGATTTGAAAATATACTCAATAAAGATGTAGAAGAATGAACAAAACCCTGATGAAATGTCTTTTACATCTAAAACTAGTCATAAATCGAGTTATAATTTGATACTTACAGTGATTTGTTGTTGATATCTCTTGATAGTTTTCTCAGTATCAGCCCGGCCTCTATTGGCACCATCTAAAGCAATTTCCAAATCATTGATGTCGTGTTCCAATTTCTTTCTAATTCTCATTGCTTCAGTCTTGTTCTTGATTTCAACTTCAAGAGAAGCTTGCATGGATTCGATAGCTCGTTGATGATTTCGCCTGTTAAAACAGTAGATGCATTGTAAATGACCTAGAGAAAAGCTTCGTATCCCATTTGTTCTGATGACAACTCAATGGCACAAATTTAATCTACTCAAAGATCTTTTATTGTCTTTGTAAATTTGGCTTCAGTAGGTTTTGTGATAATGACATCAGAAACTACAGACATTGGCAGGAATTGAAAAGGTCGTCATCTTTTAAATTTATCCTGTGATTTTTTACCTAGTAATGTCAAATTCTTCTTCTTTTTCATGGATTCGTCTATCAATGTCTTGTCGAACTTGAGAAACTTCGAGGTGAGCTCTAATAACTTTAGCTTCTTCTTGTTCAAGAGATGCTTCAGCTTCTTCTAGAGCAGATTTGAGTTCTTCCTTTTCCATTTCAACACGTCGTTTTGCCTTTTCCACATCATGGACACTGCGGCCTCCTTCACTCAGCTGGTCTGTTAATTCCTTGATTTCGTCTGAAAAGAGATCAATATGAATTTAACAAACATGTATTAGTCACCTTCCGTGATTTGGCCAAAAATATGAATAAATATGAAACATGTAGAGCAATATACTCACCAGTTAAATTCCTGTTTTCCCGTCTCAAAACATCCATACGATCAATAGTTTCAACTTCTTTGGCCTTAACTCTGAAGAGCTCAGCAGACAAATCTCGTGTTTCTTTATGGGCAGTGTCTATTTCGTATTGCATATCATGTAGCTTCGCTTGCCATTCGGAAGTTGTTTTATCGAAGGACCGTTGCTTCTTTTCCAAGATGGCTGATGTGGTGTTGGCCTGAAAATGAATAATATGGTGTATTTTAATATGGCATCAACGAAAGACCCGAGAGGATCAATGGTCTCGGGAGGAAACGGATTACATGTAATATATTATCAGAGACGTTTTGCAATAATTTCGAAACTTACTCGTTCAGCTTCAACCATAAGATCCTCATGATCAGCCTGCATTCTAAATTTAACTTTCTCTAAGTTATTGATTTTAATGTTAGCAGCTTCCAAATTCTGTTCACAGTCAGCAAGTTTTGCTTGTAGTTTTCGTCTGATAAAAATATAGAAATAAAGATGATTATGACTTATATATTTAAAAAGTTGTTTGGTTGGTAGCTATTATTATATACTCAATTGAATAGGTTTTTCATGATAACAACAAATGCGACATCCTTGTCTTCGTACAAATGTCTGATCGATAGCAATTAACAATGTAAATATATAGGACAAACCTTGCTTCTTCGAGTTCTTCGGATCTAGCAATGCCTTCACTTTCATATTTGGATCGCCATTGTTGTACATCTGAATGGGCTTTGGATAACTGTCTATGAAGATTACTTTTGTTGTCCTGTTCTTCTTCAATCTGATCACGAAGGCAATCGCAGTCAGACATGAGAGTCCGGACTTCACTTTGAAGTTTCTGGCGAAGCCTTATCTCTTCTTCTAGGTTCCTTTTCGATTCTTCGTTTTCAGTTTGGAATGTTGCTTTTTCTTTTATGAGTAGACCGACTTTATGCTCGGTTTCTTCAAGAACTCTGACAAGCTCATTGACTTCAGTTTGGAGTTTGATCTTGCTTGCTTGAATCTCGTCAATGGTGCGGACTCCTTCCTCGATCTTGGCGTTTAATTCAGAGATCTGATTTTCAACCTGTTTGGTCATCTTTTCAGACATACCCTGAAATGATAATGGTTTTGAATAAGAATTTTGATGAATTAATGGTTGTCTAAAGAAAAAGATGTGGGTGTTAATGTTTCTACAGTCTATAAGCTGCCTTTTTCCTGTCATTGTTTTAAGGTTTTAAAGTCAACTGACACATCCGAGCTGTAACATTGGCCCGAGCGAAGTACATGTATTTTGAATTTTCCTGGACATCATGGTTAGTAATATGAACAGATGAAAGGAGAAAAGTGCAAATTAACTTTGACACACTAACCTTGTTCTTACTGGCATGCTGTAATTGGGCAGCAATGTCTTCAACCTCAGACCTAGCATGGTTTTTTTCCTTTTCCAATCTGAAATACACATATTCACTGATAATTTCTGGCAAAATCTGGTCCGACGTATGCTTACAGGTCATCAGTATTATTCACCAGAACCCTTGAAAAAACTTCAGCTTAAATATTCTATTATATAACTTACTTGCTCTTGATTTTGGTTAGTTGGTCAATCTGATCAGTGAGTTCATTGTTAGCTTCTTGTGCCTTTTTTCTCATACTGGCAATTTGGGCATCGTGTTGGAGTTGGTGTTGTTCAATTTCACGTCGTAATTTCAGCACTTCTTGTTCACGTTTCTTGTTGATTTCTACCTGAGCGTGAGTTGCACCACCAGCTTCTTCCAGTTTGTCACTGATTTCTTCAATTTCTAGATTCAATTCATTACGTTGTTTCTCGGTCTGAAAGAGATATATCAATTATTTTTCCTTTTTGTGACCGACCTATTGGACTTTGAATGGTGTTTTGACAGTTATATACATGTGTAGGTGTTCACCCTGGGATTGGCTAGTGTCAGATGATTCTCAAACAAATGTTCACTTAAATCTAACTTACCTTAGCACGAGCTTGTTTTTCGTGCTCAAGTTCCTCCTCCAGTTCTTCAATAGTCGACTGTAACATTAAACAATGGATTATATTTCAAGGTACACCCTAAACCCCGAAGATGTTGATATCATTGATTGAAAGCAAATTTACTGATTTAATTTATGTAGACAGCATGGTCGAGCATCAACTGCATTTGTCGTATTGAATTATTTCATTAATACACCACCACATACCTGGAGTTCCTTGATCTTCTTCTGGAGTCCAACAACCATGTTCTGTTCATCCTCAACATGAGAATGTAGGGAGTTGATCTCAGCATCCTTCTTTCTCATAGTTTCTTCCAGTTCTCTTCTGATTCTCTCCAAATCTTCAACAGATTCTTGACTCATCTTCAAATCTTGTTCTAACTTTCTCTTGACTTTCTCAACATCACCTCTAATCTTCTTTTCTCTTTCCAAATTATTCTCAAACTGAAGTAGATTTTGGATTCCAGTTTACATAAATAATGATTTTTTTACGAAATATGGAGTAAATATATATATACTGAACCTACATGCAAATAAAAGCTCTAGACGTCACCAAAAGTTCTTCGAATATTCAGGCTCACATACCTCGTCTAAAGTCTGCTCCAATTTGGTTTTGATCTTATTGAGATGATTAACTTTGTCTTCTTCAGCTTGAAGACTGTCGGATAATTTTTTGTTGGCTTCATCCATACTCTTCTTATCTTTGTTCAACTTGACGATCTGTTCATCTTGTTGAGTAATTTCATCATTCAATGTTTTGATTTGGTGTTCCTTGGCAGTCTTCTCCTGTTCCGATTTAACCAAGTTGGTTTCCATGTCTTCAAGATCCTTCTTGAGGTCATCGTTAGTCTTTTCGAGCTGCTTCTTCTTTTCATTCAATTCGTTGACGGCATCTTCTTCATCCAAACAACGCTCTTCCATTTCTTTAATTTGTGCTTCAAAATCAATCTTCTGTTTGATAAGATTTTCAACCTTCTCCTCGAATTCAACCACTTTATCTTGCTCAGTTTGTAGTTCTAAGAACATGTCATTCTTCTGTTGAAGTAAAACTGTATTCTGTTCTTCAAGTTCCTTCTTCATCTTTTCACTTTTCTCTAGTTCAACCTTGGTCTTTTCAAATTGTGCTTCTTTCTGTTTCATCTCGTCTTCAGCACGAGCAACGTTCAAGAGTGGTTTTACTTTGACGTACATCTTCCACCAGAGCCAATTTCTCATTGACAACCATTTACGGATGTTCTTTTGGATGACAGATAGACCGATTCTAAAATAATAGCGAATACATGTTAGGTTTAATGGATATGTTCTAAAGGGAAAGTTATAAGAAAACGGCCACATGCACTGATAAGAGTGCAGATTGTCTAAACCAAATGCATTGATGCATTAGTGCAAAATAAATAATATGCTTATCAACACAATCCCTAGCGTAAGTATGGTTTTGAAAAGATGGCTACCTTCGGTCGCACAATTTCTTGTAATTTCTTCGTACCAAATAACCCCTGATGTGAGCTTGGAACATGGCGATGATGGAGCTTAATCTTTCATCACGAAGATCTTCAAGGTAACCCAAAACACCAGCTTTGAAGAAGACTTTTGTTGAACCTAATTTGTATTCATTGGGATCCATCTCTAAAGCAACAAGAATTTTACCGGCAACAGTCTTGCCATCAACAAAACCATCAGGTATAGCATTGGGAGCTAGTATAGAGTATCTGAAATAAGTGAACGAAATATCAATATAGATGACCAAAAAAGAATTAAATTTCAGACTAAATAATAGACTTAATCAAGTTCTAGGTTATTAAACGATGTTTCAGTCAACATAACCGACTGTATTACTACATAGTTTACTCTTATAACCTCTCCAAATTGTTATGTTTCATAAAAAATGAAATTTTTGTTCAGAAGTTTCAAGACTAAAGAGAAGTCATTGGTTGCATCAATACTCACCTTTGTTTAAATTCAGAGTGAACCAATCTATTTGGGAATCCCTTTCTACAAATACGGATACCTTCCAATACACCATTACATTGAAGCTGATGAAGAACCAAATGAGCATCGACCTCACCAGGTTGTTTAAATTCATTAGGAATAATACAACGTACAAAATGAGGATGAGTACTATACAAGTTCTTCATCAATTTGTTCAAAGATTCCTGAAAAATGACATATATGCATAATATACACTATGTACATTAAAGATTATGAGTTTATTATTGCCCAGTTACGTGCATTCCTGTGGTTATTTAACGAATAATTGAAGATCGATGTACAAATAAGAATAAATCCTCCCTATTACAACCAAAGTATGATCCCAAGTTTGTTCTTTATGATGGCACTTGGTTTTGCAAAAAAAAGATCTTTTCAAAAAATATTTTAGATCACTTACCCTATGAGTAGCAGAGATAGTCTGGAAAGCAGAACTCTTCTTCTTTTTAGCAGGTCCACCGGCAGCAGCAGGTTCAGCAGGGGCAAAAAGAGTCTGGACCAAAGGTTCCTTGGAGTGCATCAACAATTCAACAATGGTTTCATTCAAAGGATCCTTGTTCTTTTCAAGCCAAGCAGTAATACTGTATGGTACAGTACCAGCATAATGATGAAGTTCAAAATGAGCTTCACCTTTAACTTTCTTGCCGACTGGTTTACCAAAGTTGGGTGATTTACCAAGATGATTTTGGTAGAGTTTGTCCATGAATGATTTATCACTAGCTTTAGGGAACATACATTCTTCTTCAAGGATGGATAAGATACCTAATGGTTTTTCAATCAAATCAACACAGGCCTGTAAATCCATACCGAAATCAATAAATTCCCATTCAATTCCTTCTTTCTTATATTCTTCTTGTTCCAACACAAACATGTGATGGTTGAAGAATTGTTGAAGACGTTCGTTGGTGTAGTTGATACATAACTGTTCAAAGCTGTTGAACTGTAATAGAAAGATTCGAATATCAGGAAAGCATTCAGTAAAATAAAAATAATTATCAAGACCATATAAATCATAAATCAAACGGGTCTCTCTATAGTTAATAAATGTCAAAGTTTTCGCAGTTCAATATGTATTGAAAGGTGTAGATATCAACTAGTTGAAGCGAATCGTTATAATACTAGATCATATACTTACATCAAAGATTTCAAAACCAGCAATATCCAGTACACCAATGAAGAATTGTCGCTTGGCCTTGGTATCTAAAGTTTTGTTGACACGAACAACCATGCTCTTGAACATACGATCATACAGAGATTTAGCTAGAGCAGATACTGAATAAGTAACTTGATCCTTGGTACGACCTTGTGTTACAAATTCAGTTCCGACCTTGATCTTTGGTTTCAAAAATCCTTTCAATAGATCTTCAGGGTTGATACCCAAAAGGAAAGCGACCTTCTCAGCCTCTACAAGTGAAAAGGGTATAAAGTTAATAATTGTTATTTATATAAAAAGAAATATATCATCTACCTTTAAGTTACAAATTACAAGAGAAAGAGAGGAGATTATTTCATAAAATAAGAGAACTTAGTCACTTACCAGCATTTCCATCAGATTCAGCTTGTTCACCTCTCTGTTTAAATTTCATTTCACCAAAATGGACGATGGAACCAGTGCATTTTAAATAACTCAACTTTTCATCCTCACTGAATCCAAGGACATCGAAGGCTTTCTGTAAAGGTGAGAATCGTAGCATGTTAAAAATTAAAAGTGTGATAAAGACATTCTTCGATGCACTGGTATGCAAGTATTCTCATATGAATTGTCTGTTATTAAATACGCGTTATGAGCAGAATATATTTTATTGTGTTGTTAGCTTTGAGTTTGCGACCAGCGACCATAATAAATCAGTTCAGTGACCATAACAGAAGAACACTTTTCAGTATGGAATTCTTATACATGTATAATAATAATAACTCGTACGTTTTGTGATTTGTGATTGTGTGCATTGTAAAGAAAAAAATATATTTTACAAGGATAACAACTAAGGTTCACAAGTCAGTCGTGACAGGGATCCGTTCTACCAGCTGGTCCTTGACCAAACCTCTTGGCATTGATCTTTATTGGATTATTCGTACCCATATGATTCTTATTACTTACGTCAGTATCTATCATCTCCTGTGTATCATCAATACTATCAACAGTTAAACAACCTTGGTTGATGAATGAATATAAAGCTGGATCAGGGCTGACCAATAATTTCTCTGTAATAAACAAATGAGATTTTACAGTTTGGGCCCAGTTCTGGTTAGTTTCAGATTAGTCTTATAGCGAAAATATGTGTACAGTTTTGTCCATTTTAGGATGGAGCTACATGTGATACATCAATTATTTATTAATACTGGTGGATTGAAAAAGAAGTTCTAATCACAAGCACGAATGGCACTTACCATGATAAGCAGGAATAGCGTTAGATAAAAGTTGATAGAAAATGTGGTAATTTCTTTCAGCTGGTTGACAATATGTTACTCGAGATTTCTCCAATAAATCTGTAAAAGGATTGATCGAGGTCAGTAATTTTGTGATTGAATGCAAATGCCAAACCCAAATGATGAAGTTTTTAATCTTGTTTGATAAAAATAGATACAAAAAAAAAAAAAAAAGTAATTCTAAAATGTAATATTAGTGTTTATTAAAAACGAACGTGTATAATCTGTGATATTTTGAAATTGTATGAATTTTATGAATAAAGATTAAAAAACGCGTTGCTCTTGTTATTGTTCAGAATAAAAATAGCTGTGTGATGAAATCATAATATGTGTACTTACATTGTTCAATATCGGCTCCAGAGATTTTACCTTGGGTACCAAAATGGATACGGATAAATTTACCCTAAAAAACATAATGGAATTTTTTGAAGATCTTTTTTTCGTTTCAGTTGCAAATTCGTATTCATTAAATTTTTTATACTAAATTCATAAAGGAATAAGAAATGAAAATTAATCACTTACAAATCTAGAAGAGTTATTATTACGGGTTGTCTTGGCGTTACCGTAAGCTTCAAGTACTGGATTACATTGCACAATCTGATCTTCTAGTGTACCCTATAATATTTCCATTCCAAAATTATTATCATAAATTCCCATAAGAGGTGATTATTTTAAAAATTATTTTAATGTCCTGTTGTTCTCGTTTAACCTCCTTCTTCCGAAGCACTAGGGTAGTTTTCGATTTCATTCTATTCTATCACAGTCAAAGATTAGAATTGTACAGTTTGCCGATTGTTACGACATCAAGATGTTCGTCGTAAAAAGTTTTAGTATCCATGTGGGTATTAAGTTTATCTATATATCAGTAGTCGTTAATCTCTTTTAATTAACAGATTTATTAGTTTTAATCTAATTATCATTAGTCTAATTAGGTTCCGTAGTAAGGCCGCAAATCGTTTGTTAAAATAAAAGCTTGTATCGGTGACATTTTGATTACCTTTTTCTCGTCTTTCTTTTCTTCTTCTTCATCACCTTTTTGCCCCATAGCAGCAACTTGAGCAAAGTACATAATGACTTTTTTAGTGTTTTCGGTTTTACCAGCACCAGATTCACCACTGAAGAATAAAAATCAGGTCTAAGACTACAGAATGAACATTTACATTTCAATAGTAAACGTTTATTTACACTTACTGGAACTGGTATATGCTTTCTAACTTTTTTCGTCTGATTGATTTTCATTAATATTAAATTCTGTATTGGAATGAAATACGTACGTAATCAAAACTGATTGATTTTCACGTTCTTGTACCATAGATTGATAAGCATTATCAGCAATAGCAAATAAATGAGGTGGCATCTCCATCTTTCTTTTACCACGATATTTAGCGATTACACTCAATGTGTAAATAGGTAATCTTTTATAAGGATTAATAGCGATACAAAATAATCCTGAATAAGTCTGAAATGAAAAATCAAATAGATGTCATAGAAATTAAAGTAAGTATTAAGAAAAAAGATGTTATTGGTTGGCAGCAGGGCGAGCTATTTAGGCCTTATCTCTTCGATATTTGTGAAAATGATATTATTCTAATTTTGATTTCAGTGTATGATTTTTGAGAGTTTTTTCTAATAGATTCCTATGTTAGGATTTGGAGAATGAAGAGGCGATCCTTGCAGATTACTTACATAGATAAGTCCTGATGTATAACGGGATCGTAAATTATGGAGAACTGAAGCCTCATTCAAGAAGGTCATATTAGCCATATCTTCTATTTTCTCATATTTTGGTGGATTCATTTGTTGAAGTTGGTCCTTTTTTACTGTTCTTTGCTATGATAAAAACACATTAAAATAATTTTATTTAGAGAAGTTCTCTGTAAAGAATAACATTTTTGAATGGGTATAAAAATGACACGATATACAATTGCTTATAAGTATGTAAGGCTATTAATTTGTCACCGATGCGAAATGAACGCAAAATGATAAGTACTTCATAATGTAATAGAGTCTATAGTCTAACGATCATTTACCTTAGCTTTGATTTGAATAAATGAGAACATTGTGTTCTAGAAAGTCTAGATTTTAGTGCACAGAAGAAAAATCTACATTACCTCATTGTTGGTGGTGATTTTTACTGTGATATCATCTCCTTTACTGCTAACAATTTCAGCTGGTAAGAAAGAGGCTTGAGGATCAGGAACCCAACAAGCTTTTTTGCCATCAAAAGCTTTGGTTTGTTCTTCCATCAACTTCTTTCTGTCTACAGCCAGATATTTCATATCGGGATCATTGGGGTCGTAAGAGCCAGCCATTTTGGTAGAAGTTTAAACCAGGTTAATTATTGTAAAAATAAGTAAGATGCTTATATGGCTGCTGAAAAAGAGAGTTGAGAAATAAACTTGCTGTCTTCAATAGATCTCTAAATGTATTTCATTTCGCGAAAAAGTATAAGTTATATATTATATTGTATATGATATTTAAACACGTTAAAGCCTCAACTAAATTCATAGATCGACATTGCCAAGGACCTGCCGAATACACAAAGTACTATGTGAATACTTACACTGCACAGTCAGTTCTGTTGAATCTGAAGAAATCTGCGCTTATTTAAAGGCTGAGGTCGGGGTGGCACCATGTCGTTTAAGATAAACATCGTTTCTGATTGGTAGGATTCTTCATCACATCCAATCACAATGATGCTTGCAGTTACATTTGGCTACTAATCTAATGAAACTGTATCTGCTTTAGATAAGGAAATGTATATTATTGCATAAGATTAACATAATTATTATCATTGTCCAGATCTTAAACATCAGGGAACATAAATATAATTATTAGGTACATCTGTACAGCATCTATATTGAAAATATATAATAAATACGCGGGGGTGGGGGGGGGGCAATTACAAGCACGTTTGCTGACATGTTGAATTATCTTAAGATGATTTGGAAGTGCATTATATTCTTTTGAAATTAAACGAGTTTTATTTCCTTTTTCTGTTTCAAACACTTACAAAAGTGGACATTGTGATGCAATTTGGAATGAAGGACTGGTGAGGGATCATTCACTTGCACGGCCTTGCCCACATTAGGTCTCTGTCATTGATCATTTTTTGACGCACCTTCCACCTCAACCCTACTTACCTGCATGTCAGGAGAGGGGGGGGGGATCTGGTCAAATAGTTTCGAAGGTTACGGCATTGTCACAGATTGAATGCTATTTATTGAAAATATAACACATATAATAATAGAACCAATTTCATTTATCAATATTCTAAAAACATACATGTAGCAGTTATAATTATTGCTTCGTACTATGATTTTGATGAAATTATAAAGTATTGTCTTTGATGCCTTGGATAATTTGTTCTAGTATTCATCTTGACGTAAAACAAATCGAAATGTGACTACAAAATTATACTTTAATTTATCTTTCTATTATCTTTCTTATCGCAAACTAATTTTTCTTTTTTAAGTCCATGTATATGTATGTTCATGAAAACTGATATCAGAATTTTCAAAATTTCCATATATAACCTATATATTTCTCTTTGCGAATATTTTTCCGCGTTTAACCGACTATTGAAGTCTACATGTATAGGTTACACCTAAAAGTGTTTAAATTATACCTAAAAATATTTCTGAAATATATGTGTATTAGTTATATCTATTTTTCTGCTTGATCAAACTGAATTTTCTATAATTTTTTACACTAATTTGCATACATTTTAGGAAAACATATTTTGATCTGAAAAACCCAGACTTATATCACTTTAAGAAACTAATTATCTGACAAAACCATTTGTATTTTATGATAACCATAAATACAATTCTTTACACGCTCATTTTGTTTACAAGTTTTCACTTAATATGCTCAAATTCCACAATGTCACAAACAAAGAGCAATTTTAAGATGCAAGTTTACTAGACTATTGAGATCCATTTCTAAATAATTTTACTTTCTATGCCAAAATATCGTTTTGTGATCACTCCAGAGGCAAGCATTTTGATCAAAATTTACACTAAATTTGTTTGTACTCTTGAGCTCCGTAACAGAAGAGTTCTGTGATAGAAATTGTATATATAGACCAATTAAAGCAGGGGTTTTTAACCTTTTTTTTCTATTACTCCTTCTCGGAATTTCCCCTTTAAATATTTACAGTTTCCTACTAAAATTGCGTCAAAATTTTATTGTGGGTGCAATAGATTCTACAATTTTCAATGTATTTTGATGAAACACGGTGTGAGCATTGGAATTGATAAAGCGACGGTCAAGGTGGAATTTGACGATTTTTCGATAAATGGTTTTTGAGTTATTGCCCTTGACTTAGTAAAATTACGTCAAAATTTTATTGTGAGTGCTATAATGTGAGCATTAGAATTGATTAGACCTCAGTCAAGTTTGAATTTGACAATTTTTCAGGAATGTTTTTGGGTTATTGACCTTGACTTTGTAGAAATTGCGTCAAACTTCTATTGTGGTTGCAATAAGAAGCTTCAATTTTAAAAGGATTTTGATGAAACTTGGTGTAAGCATTGGAATTGATAAGACGGTAGTCAAGTTCGTATTTGACGATTTTTTGATGAACGATTTTTGAGTTATTAGCCTTGAGTTATTAAAATTGCCTTAAAATTTAATTGTGAGTGCGATAGAATCTACAATTTTTAATAGATTTTGATGTAACTTGGTATAAGTATTGTATTAGATAAGATGGTGGTCAAGTTTGAATTTGACGATTTTCCATGAACAGTTTTTGAGTTATTGTCCTTGACATATTGTATTGTGGTTTCAAAGGATTTTGATGAAACTTGGTGCGAGTAATGACATTGAAAAAAATTTTAATTCACATTTTTTGAGTTATTGCCCAATTTATTTTTCAAATTCAATACTGTCAGTAAGCGTATATTTATGGAAGACAATCCCTGCCAAAATTATTCATTCTTAATGAATAATTCGGTGCCAAACATTAGTACAGTAAAATCAACATTTGTACGCTTAATTTGACATTTGTTCGCTTAATAAATAATTCGTTGTTAAAAATTTATCATTCGAATACAGAATATTACTGAACAAATTAACGATCAAGCCGAACTAATAATGCCCACTTCATAACGCCGAATGAAGTTTACCGAACAAATGTTGAAAAACATTTCTCGCATTTCATGAGAACGATATCATTAAGACGACAAGTGGCGCTGCTCAATTTGAGCTAGGATCTCGTCCCTATTTGTCTCGCCAATTTTTATGGCCGGCCAGTGGCTGTGTACAAAGTAAAGAATCTTATTATGAATTCCAATTTTATGATAAAAAGCGAAGTTTTTAATCAAACTCTTGGTCCTCTTTATTCGTGGAATGTGAGATTTTGAGATAAATATGGTGCCTATAATGTTTTGAAAAATGGCAATTTTTGTACAGTCCACAGTGATGGTGGGGGGGGGGGGTTCAGATATTTTGATGGAATTGGCAAAATCCCAACAACCTGGTTTCTTCAGACGTGTGAATATATCTAAAATTCCAATATAATAGTATATTTTCATGCCAAGCTGAGTTACTTGCCAGTTAGAGATGAAAACTCTTCATGGCCATTTTTTGAAAAATGGACAATTTTTGAATAGTCCACGCTGATGGTGGTGGGGTATATTTTTTGATGGAATTGGCAGAATCCCAACCTCATGGTGCTTCAGACCTGTGAATGTCCAAAAATTAAAAAAAGAAATAGTATTTTCATGCCAAACTTAGTGACTGGCCAGTCAGTGATGAAGACTCTTCATGGCCTCTTCAGTCCACGGTGATGGTGGTGGGGCATAATTTTTGATGGAATTGGCAGAATCATAACCACAAAATGCATTCAAACCTGTAAATATCCCAAAAATTCCAATGTATTTTCATGCCAAACTAAGTGACTGGCCAGTCAGTGATGAAAACTCTTAATGGCCATTTTTTGAATTTTTGAATAGTCCACGCTGATGGTGGTGGGGTATATTTTTTGTTGGAATTGGCATACCTGTGAATAAATCAAAAATTCCAAAGAAATAGTATTTTCATGCCAAACTTTGTTACTGGCCAGTCAGTGATGAAGACTCTTCATGGCCAATTTTTGAAAAAATTAACAATGTTAGAAAAGTACACGCTTATGATGGAATTGACAGAATCCGAACCAAATAGTGGCCATAGACCACTCCACCACTATCGGCGTGGACTGTTAAAAAATTGGCAATTTTTCAAAAATTGGCCATGAAGAGTCCTCATCTCTTACTGCCCAGTAACTAAGCTTGGCATGAAAATACTATTATATTGGAATTTTCGATATATTCACAGGTCTGAAGAAACCATGTTGTTGGGATTTTGCCAATTCCATCAAAATATCTGCCCCCCACCATCACTGTGGACTGTACAAAAATTGGCCATTTTTCAAAACATTATAGGCACCATATTTATCTCAAAATCCCACATTCCAATGAATAAAGAGTACCAAGAGTTTGATTAAAAACTTCGCTTTTTATCATAAAATTGGAATTCATAATAAGATTCTTTACTTTGTACACAGCCACTGGCCGGCCATAAAAATTGGCCAGACAAATAGGGACGAAGCCCCAACTCAAATTGAGCAGCGCCACTTGTCGTCATAATAATAACGTTCTCGTGAAATGCGAGAAATATTTTTCAACATTGGTTCGGTAAACTTCATTCGGCGTTATGAAGTGGGCATTATTAGTTCGGCTTGATCGTTAATTTGTTTTTGAATTTTAAGGGGGTTGAAAACCCTAAACCTATGTACAAAAATAGACGATTTCAACCAGTTCTTTTCCACCTATCTGAAATATTTAAATATCAATGGAAAGAGGGGACTTTCAGCTATCCAAAAATATAAAATTTATTTCTTTATGACATTTCAACTTTAAGAAATAGGGTATGAACGATGAACGAAAAAAACGTCAATTATTCCCTTAAAATTAGCATATCTACTAGGCTATTTAATATAGAAAGTTGAAATTTTGCACAACGCAAGTCTACATGTATCTCTACAAAATTACGTTGGCTTTTTGGAAAATTTTGTTTTGTTTTGAAGATATTGATAGAAATCAAAATTTTGCGAGTGCATTTACAAAAAATTGAATTTTTAAAAAACTATTCATTATATAAAAATGCCAACGTAAAGTTATAGAGGACATCGTAAGCTTTAGCTGAAGCCAAAGTTTGTAAAAATCGGATAAATTGTAAGCGAGATATGCTTTTGGAAAAATGGCATTTTTTTTCAACATTTTGCAAACACATGTAAACCTTACGTAATTAACGACCATGTTGTTAAAAGATTGTCTTTCATGCTGTAGAAATCTTTAAGCACCTTTTAGGCATCGATATACACCCATATCCACACAATTGGAGTGCTAAAACAATGGATGAGCACATGTCAAAACATCCCTACCCACCAATCATAAAATTTTCTTTGTTTACATGTGACGTAAAGATTTATGGGACGTCACGTGACTTCTGGATTCCCCCGAAACACAAACTCTTACTTCGCGTGGCGATATTGACAATAACTGACCGGCAAATGTAGAGAATGTTTATTTAGCCGATGACGTTGTAATCACAAATGTCAACTGACAACGTAATTTGTACGTCTACATAGAGGAATACCCCGTTTGAAGCGATTGAGCTAAAATTTTTACTAGATGAGTTTCTTTTAATGTCAAATAGAATGGATATAAACTTAATACGTTTCTTGATTGAAATACACTTCGAACGATAAGGTTGTCAACCCCCTTAAATCTATAAAATGACTTACTAACAGGACAAGAGTAAAGGTTTGGTTTGTGTTCTAGATAGTACATGATAGCTTTAAGTTATAATCTAGTTGATTAACCATGACCTGTAGTGAGTTGATTTTGCCATACTGAACTCTTTTTTAATAGTAAGATATCCTTTACCCTCCATTAAGAGCAGTTTAAATTTGAAAGTCAACCAAGAAGGTTTAATATTCTTTATTCGAATGATAAATTTTTAACAACAAATTATGAATTTAGCAAACCAGTGTCAAATTAAGCGTACAAATGTTGATTTTACTGTACTTATCTTTGACACCGAATTATTCATTAAGAATGATTAATTTCGGCAGGGATTGTCTTCCATATATATATTACCTTGTCTGGTAAGCTATCTTTACGCATATGTAGTTAATTATATTTTCCTTAGTAATTCAATATATTCACCTTTGTGTGTGCCATTGCTCACGGAAATATGGTTTGAACCCCAAATCATTTACCTCCCCGACGAATTGGCTTCAAATACAAATGTGGGCATATTACGTTGACGTTTTATAGAAACGTGTTTGATTTTCATAATTTCACTGTATTATTTTTTAAAGTGTTCCAAAGACATGTATGACTGAAGGTTGAATATGGAAGGGAATAGCTGCCATAATTAGATGCAATGAAGAAGTGTCTAATTCCATTGTAATTAGTCAAATGACATGTGTAATAAAACAAAATACCTTAATATCAAAAGACATATGACTGCTTTTGTTAAAGTAAACTGTTTTAAAACAAAAGTTGTATGTTTAATGGCAAGATCAGTCTTGTTTTTGTAGAATATAATATTACTAAAAACTTTTTACATTAGATGTATGTCACAAACCCCCCTTCATAACACACTGGTTATATGTCGCGTGCAGTTTCTCTTTTAACATTTCACTTTTGTCATATCTATTTTGTCGTATCTTTTACGTTCATCACATGACCATCACGTGACCAAAAAATAGAAATCATTTAAGAACTGCTCCCAGTGGAATTTATAGTCTTGTTCTTCATGACAGACGGTAAATGAATTTTCGCCACCAATGTAAGTTCGCTTATTTAAGCCTTTGCTTAAACTTTCTCTTTGCTAAAGCCCCTTTCCAGGTTAAGAATTGTTTTTCTTTTCTTTATTTTTTGGCATTTATCTATTTCAGTGGTTTTCAACCTTGGGGATGTCGGAAAACTTTTAGGTCACGCGAACAACATATAATCGCAAAAAAAAAAAAAACTGTTGTGTCTGTGAACATGTTATGGTTTGAGATTTAATGCAAGGCCTTTAAAGTCAATATTTGAAATGAAATAGGAGACGCGAACTTTTCATTAACCAAAAAATGGGGACATTGCTTGAAAAGGTTGAATTCCACTGATCTATTTAGACACATCTGATTTTTAGGTAGCGGAGCTTCTAAGACAAGCTGCATCCCACCTCACTTCAAATTCTGATGATTTGCCTGTGCCAGAAAACACCCCCCCCCACAAAAAGCTACTACTACTGGTACTGCTGCCACCAAAAAATCGGCTCCTCTCCATTCCACTACTACTATTCGGCCTCGGTACTAGTACTAGCCTTATAAAGAGAAAACAGGCGACACATTTCTTGACGGATAGTATTATTAGTATTATTAGTTGACTCCTTATCGGTGGTTTGTGACTGGTTTTCTGGCTCAGACAAAACCTCGGAATTTGAAGTGAGGTGGGATGCAACTTGTTTCAGTAGCTCCACAACCTTGCTTATGTTGTCTGCTAAGTACAAGTATCTAAATTAAGGGTCTTGATTATCTCTTGAAGCGGTGAACTATATTTTATTTCCGAATGATGTGTCTAAATAGATAAATGCCAAAAAAATAAAGAAAAGCAAAAGATATTCTGTAAAAAGGGGCTTTAGCAGCGAGGCAGTTTAAGCAAAGGCTTCAACAATCGAACTTAAATGGGAAATCGAAAATGTTATGCATAATAAATTGTTGACTAGAATAAAAAATCATTATTGTTATCATGGCAATTGGTGTCGAAAATTCATTCACCGTCTGTCATGAAGAACAAGACTATAAATTCCACTGGGAGCAGTTCTTAAATGATTTCTATTTTTTTGTCACGTGATGGTCATGTCATGAACGTAAAAGATACGACAAAAGAGATATGACAAAAGTGAAATGTAAAAAGAGAAACTGCACGCGACAAATAACCAATGTGTTATGGAGGGGGGTTTGTGACATAGATCTAATGTAAAATGTATTTAGTAATATTATATTCTACAAAAACAAGAGTGATCTTACCGTTAAACATAAAACTTTTGTTTTAAAACAGTTTACTTTAACAAAAGTTGTCATATGTTTTTTTTATATTAATGTATCTTGTTTTATCACACATGTCATTTGACGTATTACAATGGAATTAAACACTTCTTCATTGCATCTAATTATGGCAGCTATTCCCTTCCATAGTTGAATATTTCCTACTGCTGGTGATCGTAACCAAATATTTATCTTTATCTATTTAAATTCAAAGCTGCCAGTTGGTATATTATCTTGCCTGGTAAGCTATATTTATGGAGTGTAATGCAGGTCAGAGGGAATGACATGGAAAAGAACCCATTCGTTCTCATGGGACAATAAGCCGAGGGTCAGGCTGTACACGTTAAAGATCCTTCGAGAGTTGGAAAATTTCTGTCATTGCACACTGCATGGCGCTGCCAGTCTAAGATGCAGACGAGTAGCAAATTTTCCTCTTATTCGCTGTATTCGCTGTGTCCTATCAAATCCTGCACATACAAACTTTTGTGACTTTATCAGTCAAGGCATAAGATAGCTTGCCATTGTGGAGATGCTCCACCGGAAACATTCCTGGATATACTTGCTCTAATGACCACGGGAACGATCATGTGGCCCATTGGACTAGACTGAAACCTGAATCGATTTTTCATTTTATTTTAGAAAGCATGTAACGGGTTGAAAGACAAAAAGATTCGTAGTCAGGACATCTTTAATTATAAATTAGATAAATAAAGTCAAAATAAATAACATAAAGATAAACAATTAATTAATAATTTATGTTTAAATATGGTTTCAGTTAGTCTAAAATCTGCTTGGTATTTATACTTCTTTGAACTGCTTTAGAATCTGGTGCCATTGTACAATGGTTCATATGTTGAAATTCTGCAAAATATAATCTTAGTAAATTATCAGTTTTCAACGATCAGTTTTGAACACCGTCGACTTCATCAATAAGATTTTATAAGTTAATATATTATATAATACAGTGTATGTATTAACTTGAAATTAAACTAAATATATTCATTTCATATATATTGATAAAGTATTATGCATAGTATATGCATACAGGGCATTAAAGAGTACCATTAATTGTGTTCACTGTGTTCAAGATACGTTCCAGTCATTAGTTGTTTCATAGTAATCAAAAAATAATAGTTACCTTATGAGAATCGGACAGTTCTGGTAACAGAGCTTGCACGAGTTTGGGAAACAGAGCTTCGGTTTTTAGCTCTCAGTTTATTGGTTACACTTTCGGCTGCTTCAGCTCTCTCTTCAGCATCATCTAATTCACTTTGGACTTTTCTAAATTTAGCCAAGTTGAGAGCAGCAACTTCTTCCTGTAAAACACAGAGAACATAAATTTATATGATAATCATTTCTGATAATTAAAATACATGTAAACAGAAAAAGGAATAGACACAATTAACAATTTACGTTTTCGATGATTCTTACTAACCAATAGCTACTTTTGTCACGAAATCATCCTATCCTGACTTGCCTATTAGTCCACTGAAGAGGAATTTTAAGTTACTTGAAGACACTAAATACTTGGTTTCGAGAACGAAATTGTTTCATTCTTTAATTCTGTATAAAGTATAGGCTTATTACTTACAGCTTCTTCAACCTGTTTCTTGTATGTCTTGTTCTTATCTTGTAGTTTCTCAACCAAATCTTGTAGTCTTTCCTTGATTCTCTTGTCTTCGTCAGCCTGAAAGAGGACTTCTTTGAGTCTTCTTTCAATCTTCCTCATGTTCTTCTCTGTTTCTGAATGACGCATCTGTTCGGTTTCAAGTTCTGTTGTAATTCTCTGAGCTTAGTCTCGAGCTTTTGGACAGCCTTCTTTCCACCCTTAAGGCCTTGAGCTTCAGCTTCGTCGATTCGTACTTGGAGATCTTTGGTAGTGGCTTCGAGGCTCTTTCGAATCTTTTCGATTTGCATGTTATGTTCTTGTTCGTTCTTCAATTCTTCGGCAAGTCTGGCAGCGTCAAGAACAGCCTTTTTGCATCGATCTTCGGCGTTTCGGATTTCTGAGTGCATCTCGTCTAAATCTGAACCCATAGCAGCGATATCACATTCCAACTTTCTCTTTTGGGAATTGATGGAATTCATCTGGGTAGTGATGTCAGTGACTCGAATATTGGCTTCCATGACTTCAGCTTCACTGATCTTACGTGCTCGTTCAGCCTTCAAAGAAAGATAGAAGAAGATGTAAGAAATGAAATGGAAGCCTTCAATGATTTGATGATGATTTGACAATTGTCGTAACGAAATAACTTCTTAGTGATTACCTTGTGTTTCAAAAATCTAAAGCAAGCTACTTCATGTATATATTTGAAAAGAAAAAAATTGAAGTTGATCAATTAAAACATACCTGCTCAAGAGAAGTTCTGAGTTCTTCAACCTCACCAGCAACGACAGCACATCTTCGTTCAGCCATGTTGTAGGCTTCTCTTGCCTCATCTCTTTGGCGTTGCTCTTCCTCAATAGTAGTTTGAAGTTCCTGATGGAAAGAATGGCATGAGGTATAATGATAAGTTTGCAAGTATGTTCTGTTTTATTTGGTTCCGGGAATTATTTGTTCTTTATTTGTGTTTGTCAACAAATTCTTATTGTTATATTGTTTAATTCCACGCTTGAAATGTAAATGAACTTACAGTGATTTGTTGTTGGTATCTCTTGATGGTTTTTTCAGCATCAGCTCGACCTCTGTTGGCACCATCTAAAGCAATTTCCAAATCATTGATGTCGTGTTCCAATTTCTTTCTAATTCTCATTGCTTCAGTCTTGTTCTTGATTTCAACTTCAAGGGAAGCTTGCATGGATTCGATGGCTCGTTGATGATTTCGTCTGGAAAGAATAGTTTTATCTTAATAGAGTATTTGCCGATAGAAACTAATCATTTGCTGATTGTTTAGGATATAGCCTGTTAACCCTGTTATGTTATTATCATAATGTTAATAGAACATTTATTAAATTGATTAATTATTTCAAAGCGCTAAATTCAGACTATCTCAAAATTTGCTGCTTTTAAAAACTGTGATAGCTTACCTTGTCATTTCAAATTCCTCCTCCTTTTCATTGACTCTTCTATCAATTTCTTGTCGAACTTGGGACATTTCAAGTTGAGCTCTAACAACCTTGGCTTCTTCTTGTTCAAGAGATGCCTCAGCTTCCTCTAACGCAGATTGAAGTTCTTCCTTTTCCATTTCGGCTCGTAGTCTAGCCTTCTCAACATCATGGACACTGCGCCCTCCTTCACTAAGCTGGTCTGTTAGTTCCTTGATTTCGTCTGAAATAAACAAGAAATGTTATAAATGGTTTTTATGCATTTACAGATGTTGCACTATGTCAGATATTTCGAAATGTATTTCGTATACAAAGTAGGACCATAGCCACAATTTGACTTACCAGCTAAGTTCTTGTTTTCGCGTCTCAAACTGTCCATACGGTCAAGAGTTTCAATTTCCTTAGCCTTGATTCTGAAGAGCTCAGCAGATAAAGCTCGTGATTCCTTCTGGGCGTTATCTATTTCATACTGCATATCATGGATTTTAGCTTGCCATTCGGAAGCTGTCTTATCGAAAGATCTCTGCTTCTTTTCCAATATGGTAGTTGCAGTATTTGACTGAAAGAGAAAACGCAGAAACTGTTATTCAAAGTATCAAGTATCTTAAGATTGTCAATTCTCTTATGGATGGAATTGAAAAGGTCCATACGGTCAAGAGTTTCAATTTCCTTAGCCTTGGCTCTGAAGAGCGTAGTAGATAAAACTCGGGTTTCCTTCAGGGTCTTATCTATTTCATACTACATATCATGGATTTTAGCTTGCCATTCGGAAATTGTCTTAAGAAATTGAATTGGCCATTATTCTGGCTGACCATTAATTCGAGATACAAAAAGGGGAACGACTTACTCGCTCAACTTCAACCATAAGATCTTCATTTTCAGCCTGCATTCTAAATTTAACTTTCTCTAAATTATTGATCTTGATATTTGCAGCTTCCAAGTTTTGTTCAGCGTCAGCAAGTTTAGCTTGAAGTTTTCGTCTGAAATAAAAGAATATTGCTTTTTTTAGCATCGATGGAAGAATAAATTCAAATCTTTTAAATAACATATTTCAAATGTATCAAGTATTTTGTTTTTTGTTGTATATTTGATATTTTTTACACTAACCTCGCTTCTTCTAGCTCTTCAGATCTAGCAATGCCTTCACTTTCATATTTGGATCTCCATTGGAGAGCTTCGGAATGAGCTTTGGACAACTGTCTCTGAAGATTGCTCTTGTTGTCTTGTTCTTCTTCAATCTGATCTCGAAGTGAATCGCAATCTGACATCAGAGTTCGGACTTCACCTTGAAGTTTCTGTCGAAGACGAGTCTCTTCCTCAAGATTTCTTTTGGTCTCTTCATAATTTGTTTGGAAGGTTGCCTTTTCCTTGGTGAGAACACTGACTTTGTGCTCAGCTTCTTCCAGAATTCTGGTAAGCTCGCCAACTTCAGTTTGGAGCTTGCTCTTGCTGGCTTGAACTTCATTAATAGTTCGGACTCCTTCTTCAATCTTGGCGTTTAGTTCTGAGATCTGGTGTTCAACCTGTTTGGTCATCTTTTCGGACATACCCTGAACATACAAAATACAAAGATATTGAAATCTGATAGTATATTTGAGACATCTGATACCACATTCCATTCAAATACTTTCTTACATCTGGTTGATATACTTCCTGATATGAAAAGTTAATTATGTGCTATAAATGTTTTTCCAATATGTTGTTCTTGATTTTGGATTTCGTTTTTAGCGCTTTGGATCGTCATTACTTGGTATATTTATTTAATCTACAAGACTGAAATACTTACCTTGTTCTTACTGGCGTTTTGTAATTGGGCAGCAATGTCCTCAACCTCGGATCGGGCGTGGTTTCTTTCCTTTTCCAATCTGAGATGTGAATAAATATTTTAGAACAGAGGAAACTGTATTGTAATACTGTAGGCATTCACTTAAAGCATCAGTGAATTTTGCTATATATATTTTTATATTGGTCTCGTTTGGTGTGAGCGGTTCGTTTTAATAATAGATCATCGATGCACATATTTGTTCACACATTATAGAATTTGTATGTATTAATCAAAACCCTGATTTCTGATCCTCATTTTACGATTTTTTAATTTCGTGTTATGAATACGAAAGAAATGTATTAGTTTACTTACTTGCTCTTGATTTTGGTGAGTTGGTCAATCTGATCAGTGAGTTCATTGTTAGCTTCTTGTGCCTTCTTTCTCATACTGGCAATTTGGGCATCGTGTTGGAGTTGATTTTGTTCAATTTCCCGTCGGAGCTTCAATAATTCTTGTTCACGTTTCTTGTTGATTTCGACCTGAGCGTGAGTTGCACCACCAGCTTCTTCTAGTTTGTCACTGATTTCTTCTATTTCAAGATTCAACTCATTACGTTGTTTCTCGGCCTATGGTAATAAAATTTGATTATTACTTTAATAAGAGGATGATTTGCATTTATAAACGGTGGTAGGAATGATACGATCATTATTAAAGTATTTGATATATACTGTGCGCCAATGTTTCACTTGTAAAGCATGGATGGCTTTTATGCATCGATAAACTTGAATCTGCGGTGCCACTTCAGTTGATAATGCATGTTTTCGTCTCACCTTTGCTCTTGCTTGTTTCTCGTGTTCAAGTTCTTCTTCAAGCTCTTCAATGGTAGCCTGTAATAAAACATAAGTTGCTAGTAATCTGTTTTCTTAACTGGAAACAACTATATTTTACAAGGATAACAACTTAGGTTCTCAAGTCTGTCGTGACAAGGATCCTTTCTACTAGCTGGTCTTTGTATAGGCCTATATTGTAATTGTACTTTCAGAAAATTAAAATGTTTATCTTATTCTGACTTACTTGGAGTTCCTTGATCTTCTTCTGGAGTCCAGCAACCATGCTTTGTTCATCTTCAACTCGAGAGTTTAGAGAGTTAATATCAGCATCCTTCTTTCTCATAGTTTCTTCCAGTTCTCTTCTGATTCTTTCCAAATCTTCAACAGATTCTTGACTCGTCTTCAAATCTTGTTCTAACTTTCTCTTAACTTTCTCAACATCACCTCTAATCTTCTTTTCTCTTTCCAAATTATTCTCAAACTAAAATAAGAGATGCCAACTAATGACACATTTGTCAGGTGTTTTGTACAATTCACGAATCCATGGGGCTTTAAGTAAAAAGAAAAGAACAAATGCAAAAGTTACACCAACCTCATCAAGAGTCTGCTCCAATTTGGTTTTGATCTTATTGAGATGATTCACTTTGTCTTCTTCAGCTTGAAGACTGTCAGATAATTTCTTGTTGGCTTCATCCATACTCTTCTTATCTTTGTTCAACTTGACGATCTGTTCAGTTTGTTGAGTAATTTCATCATTCAACGTTTTGATTTGGTGTTCCTTGGCAGTCTTCTCCTGTTCCGATTTAACCAAGTTGGTTTCCATGTCTTCAAGATCCTTCTTGAGGTCATCGTTAGCCTTTTCGAGCTGCTTCTTCTTTTCATTCAATTCATTGACGGCATCTTCTTCATCCAAACAACGCTCTTCCATTTCTTTAATTTGAGCTTCAAAATCAATCTTCTGCTTGATAAGATTTTCAACCTTCTCCTCGAATTCAACCACTTTATCTTGCTCAGTTTGTAGTTCTAAGAACATGTCATTCTTCTGTTGAAGTAAAACTGTATTCTGTTCTTCAAGTTCCTTCTTCATCTTTTCACATTTCTCTAGTTCAACCTTGGTCTTTTCAAATTGTTCTTCTTTCTGTTTCATCTCGTCTTCAGCACGAGCAACGTTCAAGAGTGGTTTTACTTTGACGTACATCTTCCACCAGAGCCAATTTCTCATAGACAACCATTTACGAATGTTCTTTTGGATTACAGATAAACCAATTCTACAAAATAAAAAAAAAGAACTTAGTTGATCTAAAAGATATAGATTTAGTAGTTTTAAGTACTTTCATATATTTCGTTTTGGCATTCAATCAGTTGATTTCTAGTCTTAATTCAAAGTTTTTACTGGTACCTTCGGTCACATAATTTCTTGTAATTTCTTCGTACCAAGTAACCTCTGATGTGAGCTTGGAACATGGAGATGATGGAGCTTAATCTTTCGTCACGAAGATCTTCAAGGTAACCTAAAACACCAGCTTTGAAGAAGACTTTAGTAGAACCTAATTTGTATTCATTGGGATCCATCTCTAAAGCAACAAGAATTTTATCGGCAACAGTCTTGCCATCAACAAAACCATCAGGTATAGCATTGGGAGCTAGTATAGAGTATCTGAAATAAGCAAAAGACATACATAATGAAATTCATAATGGAATGCATGGATCAATAAGTGATAGAAAAAAGTTAATTCAAGAGCCTAGTACAATTAGACCAGATTATTAATATAATTTATGTGTGAACATCGGTTTGATCGTATCCGAAAAGTTGTTACTTCATAAACAAACAATTTTTGACCAAACCTATACAAATTGACAAAGATACTAACCTTTGCTTGAATTCGGAGTGAACTAATCTATTAGGAAAACCTTTTCGGCAAATACGGATACCTTCCAATACACCATTACATTGAAGCTGATGAAGAACCAAATGAGCATCGACCTCACCAGGTTGTTTAAATTCATTAGGAATAATACAACGAACAAAATGAGGATGAGTACTGTACAAGTTCTTCATCAATTTGTTTAAAGATTCCTGGAAAAGAAACAATCGACGTGAAATAAGTGCGTGTTGATTGGTAATATCATGATACAAGCATTTATGCTGAATTAAAAGGATTATTTGGTGAATTAATATATAAAACTTACTCTATGGGTAGCAGAGATAGTCTGGAAAGCAGAACTCTTCTTCTTCTTAGCAGGTCCACCGGCAGCAGCAGGTTCAGCAGGTGCAAACAGAGTCTGGACCAAAGCTTCTTTAGAGTGCATCAGCAATTCAACAATGGTTTCATTCAATGGATCCTTGTTCTTTTCTAACCAAGCAGTAATACTGTATGGTACAGTACCAGCATAATGATGAAGTTCAAAATGAGCTTCACCCTTAACTTTCTTGCCGACTGGTTTACCAAAGTTGGGTGATTTACCAAGATGATTTTGATAGAGTTTGTCCATGAATGATTTATCACTGGCTTTAGGGAACATACATTCTTCTTCAAGGATGGATAAGATACCTAATGGTTTTTCAATCAAATCAACACAGGCCTGTAAATCCATACCGAAATCAATAAATTCCCATTCAATTCCTTCTTTCTTATATTCTTCTTGTTCCAACACAAACATGTGATGATTGAAGAATTGTTGAAGACGTTCGTTGGTGTAGTTGATACATAACTGTTCAAAACTGTTGAACTGTAATAGAAAGATTCGGATATCTTGAAAGCATTCATTTTATAATGTCAAAGTTTGATCGTAGTTATTCAATATGTATAGAAAGGTGTAGATATCAACTAGTTGAAACGAAACGTTATAATACTAGATCATATACTTACATCAAAGATTTCAAAACCAGCAATATCCAGTACACCAATGAAGAATTGTCGCTTGGCCTTGGTATCTAAAGTTTTGTTCACACGAACAACCATGCTCTTGAACATACGATCATACAGAGATTTAGCTAAAGCAGATACTGAATAAACAACTTGATCCTTGGTACGACCTTGTGTTACGAATTCTGTTCCGACCTTGATCTTTGGTTTCAAAAATCCTTTCAATAAATCTTCAGGGTTAATACCCAAAAGGAAAGCGACCTTCTCAGCCTCTACAAGGTGAAAGGGGAATAAAGTTAATAATTGCTATTTATAAAGGAATATATCATCTACTTTTCAGCTTCTACAAATCAATGATTTAAAGTAAGATAAGATTATTAAGATGCCATCGGAGAACATAATTAGACAAAGTGGTAATTCGACGTGACCGGTTTACAGTTACATTCCGACAAATAACTGTTTGTTTTTCTTGATATATAAGATCTTTCTGTAAATATGTACGTATATTTAAAAGTCTGTTAATATAACAGAAATTTATTACTTACCAGCATTTCCATCAGATTCAGCTTGTTCACCTCTCTGTTTAAATTTCATTTCACCGAAATGGACGATGGCACCAGTACATTTTAAATAACTCAACTTTTCATCTTCACTGAATCCAAGGACATCGAAAGCTTTCTGTTTAGGACAGGAAGAGTATTATAAAGGCATAGATCATACTCATTTATGGAGAGTTCTTAATCATTATAAATTAGGTGACAGACATTTGCTTTGGCGTGTTATGCATTTGTGGATGTGTATGTACTGCATTGAAAATTACTTACGTCGGTATCTTTCATCTCCTGTGTATCATCAATACTATCAACAGTTAAACAACCTTGGTTGATAAATGAATATAAAGCTGGATCAGGGCTGACCAATAATTTCTCTGTAATAAACAAATGGGATTTTATTGGAATCTGGTTAAGAATGTAGTTTAATGTAAAACGAATTTATGAATTTGGTCTCGTTGTACCTCTTCCAGTTGAACGGTGATTTAACGCCGCTTAAACCGCTCAAAACATGTTTGTCTTCTTCTCTTCCTCTCGTTTATCTCCCTGTTTAGTTTTTAAAACCAATGAAACAACTTACCATGATAAGCAGGAATAGCGTTAGATAGTAGTTGATAGAAAATGTGGTAATTTCTTTCAGCTGGTTGACAATATGTTACTCGAGATTTCTCCAATAAATCTGTAATGAGAGATTTGTCGAGGTCATTTCATGTACATTTATGGTGTGATGACTATGAATGCTTAAATCAAATCTTAGATTTTTTAATCGTGTATGAAGAATGTTAAAAGTAAGCATTTCATAACCATGGGACGTTTGCCTGTATTAGTCGGCTTTGGGGTTGCTCTTTTAAAAACAAATAGTATTAAGAAACTTTACTTACATTGTTCAATATCAGCTCCAGAGATTTTACCTTGGGTACCAAAATGGATACGGATAAATTTACCCTAAAATATAATATGACATATTAAAATATAGATATAGGATAGGTGTGACACTTTCATGAATTTTTACGTTCTTCTTTTAGACAATTTTTCTATTTGGCGCACTGAATAAAGTATTCTTTGCATTTTAATGGAAATTTGGATTAAGTGTTATGTTGTACTTACAAATCTAGAAGAGTTATTATTACGGGTTGTCTTGGCGTTACCGTAAGCTTCAAGTACTGGATTACATTGTACAATCTGATCTTCTAGTGTACCCTGTAGAAAGATATAAGAATTCAAACTAATATTGTGATATCAAGATAAAAACCATTTGACAAAATTACATTACGTTTTTAATTTTGCTAAATCTACAAATCTAAGCAAAGCAACATGACCAATCTTTTCTTACCTTTTTCTCGTCTTTTTCTTCTTCTTCGTCACCTTTTTGTCCCATAGCAGCAACTTGAGCAAAGTACATAATGACTTTCTTGGTGTTTTCAGTTTTACCAGCACCAGATTCACCACTGAAATTATATTACAGTTTCATATTATTGTAAAATCTATAACTGTTCCAGTAGTTGAAATCGATAATCAGTTTCATGGGCTTCGAGAAAATTGTGTGATCTGTGTTGTTTAACTAGTGGCAAATGATGCTTGATGGCAGTAGAGATTTGACCCTTATTTGCATTTGGAATATTTGTTATCAGTTATCAATGATATACTTACGTAATCAAAACTGATTGATTTTCACGTTCTTGAACCATAGATTGATAAGCATTATCAGCAATAGCAAATAAATGGGGTGGCATCTCCATCTTTCTTTTACCACGATATTTAGCGATAACACTCAATGTATAAATAGGTAATCTTTTATAAGGATTAATAGCGATACAAAATAACCCTGAATAAGTCTGAAATGATAAAGAAAAACCAAATAGAAGTCACAGAAATAAAAATTGATATTGGTTGGCAGCAGGGCGAAGTATTTAGGCCTTATTTTTTAAATGTTTGTGAAAATGAACTGGTTAAGAGTTGAAATCAGACCATTTTTAAGCAGCGAATAATCTATCTTAATTTGAAGATGAATCAATGATATAGCTTAAGCACTTACATAGATAAGTCCTGATGTATAACGGGATCGTAAATTATGGAGAACTGAAGCCTCATTCAAGAAGGTCATATTGGCCATGTCTTCTATTTTCTCATATTTTGGTGGATTCATTTGTTGAAGTTGGTCCTTCTTTACTGTTCTTTGCTGAAAAGTAAAAATTTCCGTCAATGAGCCCTACAATACTTTTCGGATATTTCCACAAATCCATTCACCTTTACATTTTCATTTTAGTTCCAATAAAAAAGTTAGATAATTAAGAATGACTTTAAGAACTATGTTGATACACATTATTTTAAGCAAAAGATTTTGAAACGTAAAATATTAACCTCGTTGTTGGTGGTGATTTTTACTGTGATATCATCACCTTTACTGCTAACAATTTCAGCTGGTAAAAAAGAGGCTTGAGGATCAGGAACCCAACAAGCTTTTTTACCATCAAAAGCTTTAGTTTGTTCTTCCATCAACTTCTTTCTGTCTACAGCCAGATATTTCATATCGGGATCATTGGGATCGTAAGAGCCAGCCATCTTGGTAGAAGTTCTGTTTCAAAAATCCAACGAGAAATGACACTGACCAATCAAGATTTCCAGACAACTAGCTGTAAAAAATATTTATGTGTATTAGAAAAAAAAATCAGCATTTCTCAAAAATGTTTACTGTTCTGTACATAAGTTATTTTTTGCATCTTTGTCACTTTTGCATCTTTGTCACTTTATGTTTATCTGTCATTATAAACGCGCATCTGCAGAATTTATTTACCTAAATATTGACAATTTGTTCAACGTCTTTAAAGCAAGACAGTAATATCAGTAAACGAAGATTTTCATTGAAAACTACAATAATGAATACTTACAGAGCAATGTCAGCTGTGCTGATTCTGAAAAATTGTCCGGTATTTAAAGGCGAAAATGTTACCGACACCATAATGATGCCAGATAAAACCACATCACTGATTGGTTCTGATTGACCTCTCAACCAATCAGAAAGACTCTTATAATGGATTGTCGGAAATTCTTAAAAAGGACATGGTTTCTTAGAGTCACAAGAAACGGTAGAACTGCGATTGTGTAATAATTAACGATAACTATACTAATAACAGCTTGGGGTATTAATATGTTGGACTAATGTTTATGATTGTACAAATAATAACATATGTGATGATTTGCTTCATTATGATAATCACTATATTGTACATCTCATTTTTCATTGGTATCATTTGTAGAAGTAGGAAGTACCTACTACTAAGGAGATGATGGGGTTTCTCGAAAGCAAAATGGAAGACAGTTTTTTGTATTTTCAGGCTAAACAAGATGTAATGGTTTTTTTTTAAAAAAAAAGATTGAAAATGAACATTAAGTTATTTTTCTAGACAATTCGTCCATTCCTAGGATTGTAATTCTAATCCAAAGGTGCGACAAAAGTCTAAAAGTTTCAAGCAATCCGATGATGCAAAAAATTCAAAATGTCAAGTGTGGATGAAAATCATAACTGTTGACAGAGCGGCAAGATGTGTTTGCTTCTTAATCTATAATCTTAATCCACAAATTAATCTTGTTTAATGACTGTTTAATGTGATTTGATTAATTAAGAAATTACCCTCCTACTGTTGACACGTGTAATCCAGCTGACCGTAATAGCTGACTGATTTTGGATCTTGTCGTAGTTATGATTTTCGTTCATTGTTGCATTTCTAACGCTTTCAAATTTATGTACCGATCCACCGACGTCTTTTTCTCAAATAGGCATATAACGTTTTCGTCCCTATTAATAAATACATTATGATAATTGTGAGATTCAATTTTGGTTGCGCCACTAGTTACATTCCGATCGGATTTTGATGAAACTTTCCGAAATATGAACAGTTAAACTAATAAATTTGCGAGAATTTTTCTGAAGTGATATTGAACCAACCCATCCGACCCCTATATCCCATCTGATGTATTTTTAATGTCGACCTTGTGATGCATATTTTATGAGATACAATAAATTTTAATCTGATTTTGATGAAAACTATCAAAAATGAAGTTGAACAGTTAAATAATTGTTTTTAAGCTACAGTCTTAAACAAAGCATCCACATTTCGTTTGTAGGTTTATCGAAGTTGCCCTTAATGCGTATTACATAATAATATTGGCAGAGGAATAAGCTAGCCAATCTGGAATGATATAACCAAAGAATGATAATCGGTATACGATGTTGAGCCTCATTAATCAATTCCCTGCGAAACTAGAAATTGTATTCTCTTCTTAATGATTACAGTGTTTTTTTTAGATTGCTGTTTACTGAACACATCTGTGATCCTTTTTGAAAACTTCTTGATGCATGTAGTAAAAGCTCATTTTTGGAAACGTTTGGACTCTTAACATCTTTGATAAAATATATGGGTAGAAGTGGTTGAAGACGTCGTTTTCAAATGAAAGGTAAGTTGATTTAACCTACATGTATGATTCTTTCGATGGTCGTGATCGTTTTAGTTTTCAAAGACAAGACGATTTTTGGTCCATACGGGATATCGTCAGTAGTACGACATCTGTGATTTCAGTAGATCTAATCACTTGCAATTTGAAAACTACAAAAAGGTGGTTAGCTTAAGGGAACAAAAAGCATGTTTAAATATGATTTCCATTACATGAGCGATCCAGGAATTTGACCAGAAATGCATACTCAGGATTGAAAATATAACCTCCCCATTGTCAGACAAGGACGACGATTACTTTAAGTTCTAGCTGAGACGGTAATTCAGAATTGGGTATTGGAAAGGAAAGCTATAAGACTCCTGTTTTGAAAAGAGTTCCATTATTTCCCAGTCTTATTTATTGTACCGGCACGTTAGCCCCTCTCGGATTTGTGGTCAACCCGCTTCGAAATCGTATCCAATCGTCTCACAAACGCAATTATTCATTAGCAGTTATTCCCCTTTATCTTGAACAGTAATGATTTTATCAGGTTCCTTCTCTAATCCGCAATTTTTTCAACGAAAGGGCGTTCAGCACCCCGTGTCTTATCATACCAACAAGTTTTAATGTGTAAATAAACCGTATTTTGTACCTAGCAGAGGGGACGGGAATTAAAGGGTCAAGGTTGAGGTGTTAAAGTTTGCGAAATAGTGACGGCGATTTATTTGATATCGTCATTAACTTAACAAATTTCACTGGTCAAAAAATATGTATTTATTTGAGAAGGTAGGGTCTATTGAGTGTGAAGCTTCACATTGATGGCGGTTTTAATTTCCATTTTCATACGCCCACATGAAATGGGGGGCGTATATTGTCGTCACCCACATCCGTCCGTCCGTCGGTCCGTCCGTCCGTCCGTCCGTCCACAATTGCTCGTAAACACTCTACAAGGTGCAATTCTTGACATATTTAATTGAATCTTTATATGAGTGTTTATGATCACTCAAGGATGAACCCTATTTAAAATCAGCGAAATCGGAAAAAAATTAGTATGAGTTTTTGCCCTTGTTCTTGAATGGCTCGTAAACACTCTACAATGTGCAATTCTTGCCTGATTTTGATGAAACTTGGTGTGAGAGTATGTTATAACTCAAGGATAAACCCTAATGAAAATCAGCGAAATCAAAAAACATTTAGTATGAGTTATTGCCCTTGTTCTTGAAAACGCGTTCAATTTTAGCTTGTAAACACTCTTGAGAGAACAATTCTTAATGGATTTTGATGAAACTTGGCTAGAGTATTTGTTATCACCCAAGGATGAAGCCTATTGAAAACCAGTAAAATCGAAAAAAAATTAATATCAGTTATTGCCCTTGTTTTTGAAAATGCGTTCAATTTTTGGCTTTAAAACACTCTACAAAGCACAGTTATTGACCGATTTTGACAAAACTTGTTGAAATTGTTTAATATCACCCAAGGATGAACACTTTTGAAAATAAAAAATATCGAAATATATTTGATACGAATTATTGCCCTTGTTCTATAGAATGTGTTGGATTTTTGCCTTGTAAACACTCTACAAGTCACAATTGTTGAACGATTTTGAAGTAACTTGGCATGAATATTTGTAATCACCTAAGGATGAACCCTATTGAAATTCAGTTTAATCGAAAAATATTTAGTATCAGTAATTGCCCTTTTTTTTGAAAACGCGTTCAGTTTTAGCTTATAAACACTCTAGAAAGAACAATTCTTAATGGATTTTGATAAAACTTGGCTTGAGTATTTGTTTTTATACGCCCACATGAAATGGGGGGCGTATATTGTCGTCACCCACATCCGTCCGTCCGTCCGTCCGTCTGTCCGTCGGTCCGTCCGTCCACAATTGCTCGTAAACACTCTACACGGTGTAATTCTTGACGGATTTAGATGAAACTTAATATGAGTGTTTATGATCACGCAAGGATGAACCCTATTGAAAATCAGCGAAATCGGAAAAAAATTAGTATGAGTTCGTGCCCTTGTTCTTGAATGGCTCGTAAACACTCTACAACGTGCAATTCTTGACCGATTTTGATGAAACTTGGTGTGAGAGTATGTTATAACTCAAGGATAAACCCTATCGAAAATCAGCAAAATCGAAAAACATTTAGTATGAGTTATTGCCCTTGTTCTTGAAAACGCGTTCAATTTTAGCTTGTAAACACTCTTGAGAGAAAATTTTTTAATGGATTTTAATGAAACTTGGCCTGAGTATTTGTTATCACCCAAGGATGAAGTCTATTGAAAACCAGTCAAATCGAAAAAAAATTAATATCAGTTATTGCCCTTGTTTTTGAAAACGCGTTCAATTTTTAGCTTGTAAACACTCTACAAAGCACGGTTATTGACCGATTTTGACGAAACTTGCTGAAATTGTTTAATATCACCCAAGAATGAACCATTTTTGAAAATAGCACATATCGAAATATATTTAATATGAATTATTGCCCTTGTTCTATAAAATGTGTTGGATTTTTGCCTTGTACTTGTAAACACACTACAACGTGCAATTCTTGACCGATTTTGATGAAACTTGGCTGGAGTATTTGTTGTCTCCCAAGGATGAACCCTATTGAAAATCGAAAAATATTTAGTACAAGTTATTGACCTTGTTTTTGAAAATGCGTTCAATTTAACTCGGTAAACACTCTAGAAAGAACAATTTTGAATGGATTTTGATGAAACTTGGCTTTAGTATTTGTTTTCTCACAAGGATAGACCCTATTGAAAATCAGATAAATCGAAAAATATTTAGTGTCAGTTATTGCGCCTGTTTTCAAAAACGCTTTCAACTTTTGGCTTGTGAACACTCTAAACATTCCTTTTTGACAAAACTCGCTGAAATTGTTTAATATCAACTAATGATGAGCCGTATTGAGAATTAAAAATATCAAAATATTATTAAGGGTGAACCCTATTGCAAATCATAAAAATACTGAAAAATATTTAATGAGTTGTTATTAGGTACAATTCTTGACAGTTTTTAATGAAACTAGAGACCCTAGAAAAAAATAGGTTGGAAGGTTGAATATTTCATTTTAGTTATTGTAACGTTACTGAAAAGTTTTTATTTGAAATAAATGCTGCCAGTGGGCGTATATTACCTTGCCTGGCAAGCTATCTTACCATTTTCTGTGGTAAAGCCATAGGCAAAATCCTTTTATGGAACGTCGGATTCTCCACCCGAAAAAATGGAATTGAACCTGAACAGTTATGCTCTCTTTGAGTCAATGTATGCCCCCCCCCCTTCCACAGCCCCGAGAGGCTAGGGCTACCACTGCATTTTGAAGTAAGAAACACATTGCTAAAGTCCGAAATTGGTCCAAAATTCAAAATTCGAATGCATGCCACCGCTTTGATGATTCATTCTTTTCATCCAAAATATTTGCTTGTAGTTTCAGATAATCGTCACCATTATCAATCAAAATAAAAGTGAAAAAATGAAAAGTGAAAAGGCAAAACAAAAACACAAACCTAATAAGGGAATGCCTTTATTGCATCATAACAAACTACAGGTTAAATTGAATATTCAAATGAGTAAACATTAACATAATAATTTTTCACGAATATATAATAAATAAATATCGGAATATGTTATAATCTGTTTTTGCCAAAATGTTTCGATCCACATGTTAACACAGTTTCAGATGCTTCATTGTTTTCATTGAAATATTGGGTATGTTCAGTAACTGTTCACTTTGTTTTTAAAATTCACCCATATATGTGGGAACTTTGGACGAGAGGGTTGATAACTCTATTTCTATTGAACTAAAATATCATATGGTGAACCATTTTAAAAGTCTGAAATACAAAAGCATTAAAACATTTTAAATAAGGAATCAATGGTGTTTGTATATTTTTAGTTAAGTCATACGTATACTTTGTACAATCTCTCTTTGCTTCCAGAGCAACTCACACCAGCTATCCATTATTTCTTGCATCTTTCGTCTTCGAAAACATTTATAGTGTGCATACTTACTCTGTGTAACCGAGGCAGCTCTTCCAACTCTGGATGTAGAGGCTGCTCTGGGCTGAGAGGCACTGCTTCTATTCTTAGCTCTTAGTTTAGCAGCAAGACTCTCAGCCGAATCAGCTCGCTCTTCAGCATCTTCCAACTCACTTTGGACCTTTCTAAATTTAGCCAAGTTAACCGCAGCAATTTCCTCCTGAAAAAATAAAGCAGAATATGTACTATCATTAATAAAACACTTACTGGACTTTTCGATATATAATTTGGTTATTACTTTCGAAAAACTGTTCCACTCTTCGACTGTGCAAGCCGTTTAAAACTGCATTCAGTTCAGGTCTGATCATGGCTGTCGGATTGAAATTTCGTTTCCGAAATTGAAAGGAAACGTGGTTTTTAATAACGCCAACCAATAAATTGTCTAAAAAGAAACTCTTGTCGTGAAATCATGTTAACAATAGACAGAAAAACAATGTGGCTAGGTTTTAAGTTCTCGACCAATATTACTACTTACGGCTTCTTCAACTTGTCTTTTGTAGGTTTTGATTTTACCATTGAGTTTATCAATAAGTTCCTGGAGACGATCGTGACTCTTTTTGTCTTCTTCGACTTGATACATCAATTCTTTTAGACGACGGTCAGATTTGCGGATGTTCTTCTCACTTTCAGTATATTTAATTTGAGAAGTCTCCAGTTGGCCTTCGAGGTCTCGGACTCTTTGTTCCAGTTTGGCTAGTAATCGCTTGCCTCCTTTAAGGGCGTTAGCTTCAGATTCATCAAGGCGCACTTGCAGTTCCTTGTTGGAAGCTTCAAGATTTTTACGAAGTTTTTCAATCTGTAAACTGTGTTCCTGTTCATTTCTAAGTTCTTCAGCCAATCTTGCAGCATCCATTATTGCCTTCTTTCCTCGTTCTTCAGAAGTCCTCAATTCATTATTCATCTCATCTAAATCAGCTTGCATGGCAGCGATATCGCTTTCCAGTCGCCTCTTTTGCCCCTGGATAGAGCTGTTCTGAGCTGTCAGTTCATTAACTCTATCACTAGCATCATTCAATTCATTTTCAGCAGCCTTCCTTGCTCGTTCAGCCTAAAAAGGTATATTAATTTTGTTAACTTTGTGTAACCTGATCGTTAAAGTCATATGAGTTAAAAGGAAATGTGTACGTTTTGTAGTGCCTTTTTATATCAGTGCAAAATCTGTTACCTGTTCAAGAATAGTTCTAAGTTCTTCAACCTCACCAGCAATAACAGCACAACGTCTTTCAGCCATGTTATAGGCTTCTCTTGCTTCATCTTTTTGACGTTGTTCGTCCTCAACCTGAGATTCTAGTTCCTGGAATAGATAAGCAATGTGTTCAGATACGTTCACCAATAGATTGAAGACCATAATTATACCATCTTATTATGTATCAATCTGAAACTCATCCTTGGGTTTTCACGTCAGTGAAACAGATCTTTATGAAATAATCAGTTATTATTTGACGTATAAATAAGCTATGCGAGTCACAAAGATTATTAGTGACTCTTACACATGAAAAAAAAATTAATGGATAACAACTGAAGACAGGCAACGCCACGCAGTGTGCAATTTTGACAGGACAGCGGCATAAAGACAAATACATTTTTTGCTAGGGAAGTTGCAAAGCCTTAAAGCTGAACTGGCAGGGGTGAACCAGGTTGTTCATCTCTATCTTTGTCGGAATTGAACCCTGGACCTTCATGTTAGCGAGCATAAGTCTAACGTATTGAGCTACCGCGGCTCCCAATAACAAAGAATCCAGATATATACCAACCGTTACTTGTTGTTGGTATTTCTTTACAGTCTTCTCCATATCAGCACGGCTTCTGTTAGCAGCATCAAGAGCAATTTCCAATTCATTGATATCTGATTCAAATTTCTTTTTGATCTTCATAGCTTCAGCTTTACCCTTAGATTCAGCTTCTAGAGATGCTTGCATTGATTCAAGAGCTCTCTGGTGGTTACGTCTATAATAATTTAGAATATTTGATATTACATGTCAACGCTAGTATACTACAGTTTAATTAAAAAACTCATCTGTCATGCTAAGAACAGCTCTCATTGATTAAGTGACTAAGCATCAGTGTTTGATCGGGAACTTTTAATAAATTACCTAGTGGTTTCGAATTCGTCCTCCTTTTCGTGAAGTCGTCTATCGATATCCTGGCGTACGTTCGATATTTCAAGCTGAGCTCGCATTACTTTAGCTTCTTCTTGCTCAAGTGTTGCTTCAGCCTCTTCAAGAGCAGTTTGAAGTTCTTCTTTTTCCATTTCGAGACGTCGTTTGGCTTTTTCAACTTCATGGACGCTTCGACCACCTTCACTTAGCTGGTCTGTAAGTTCTTTGATTTCATCTGTAAAGCGATAGTGCAGCACGTTATAGCAACATAATCTCATCTCAAATGAGTGACATTTACATTAAAAATATGATTGAGTGACTTTGCAAATCACGATGAAAATTGAAGAAAATAAATTTTGTATAAATTCGACTATCAGTGATTTTACCTTTACGAGTATTTATTATTTAGTATTTATCTTTTTAGTTTTGAATCGTAGTTTCAGAGAAAAGAGTATTCAGATATTATGTAATAATATGTTAGTGAGTACTGCTTTAAGCATATGGCAGTGCCTTCTGTTGAATAACAACTTGTTACCTTTCAACAGCCATATCTCTTATTAAGGTACAGATTTTACCTGCCAAGTTCTTGTTTTCTCGCTTCATAGCCTCATATCTATCATTAGCTTCTTCTTCTCTGGCTTTGATACGGAAGAGTTCAGCAGAATAACTTCGTGATTCTTTCTGGGCGTTCTCAAGTTCTGCATGAAGGTCGCGATTCTTGGACTCCCATTCTTGAATGGACTTGTCGAAGTTGCGTTGTTTCTTTTCCAATAGGCTAGCATTACTGTTTGCCTTGAAAATATGATCGAAAACAAAATTTAGTAACCATGCTAATTTTATGTTCTCGTTATATCGAATATCATTACTGAATTCATTTTTTATTTTGTCTTCAAATGCGGAAATGAAAATTAATTTCTGGTTTGGTGCAAGTACTTATCTGAAATTTGATTGGCATTAATATTCTGCGTACATTAATAATAGAATATTATTAGTTATTTACCCTTTCGACTTCAATAACCAAATCTTCAAGTTCTCCCTGCATTCTTGATTTCGTTTTCTCCAAATTGTTAACCTTGATGTTGGCAGCTTCAGCATTTTGTTCTGCCTCAGCCAGCTTTTGTTGGAGTTTTCGTCTGCAAATTAAAAGGCATCATTATCATTTATTTCTCATACTTATGGTTCGAACATGGCAATACCACATACGAACCTTGTTCACAACCATTTTGAGCCTCAACCTTGACTTAATAAAGTCAAATATTTGGAAAGAGGCTATAATATTTAAACAAAAGTATTCAAAGCCTTAGTAATGCCGCTAATTCTGAATTGAAGAAGTTGTTGATAGGTTATGGCATTAAAAAAAAATGGCTGTGAACTAATGTTTACATCTACATTCATGTACCAAGAAATGCATCCGAAATATTTTCAGGTTTAATAATTGCCGCGACAATTGGAAAAAAATAAATCAATATGTTGGCATGCTATACTTTTCAGATCGCTATAGAAAATCAAGTCCTTACTTAGCTTCCTCGAGTTCTTCTGCTTTTGCCATTCCCTCCCCTTCATATTTGTTTCTCCATTGTTGAGCTTCTCCATTGGCTTTGGAGAGTTGACGCTGGAGATTGCTTCTAACTTCCTGTTCTTCTTCGAGTTGTTCACGAAGAGAATCAACTTCAGATTGAAAGCTTCGGAGATCACTCTGCAGCTTTTGTCTCAATCTAGTTTCATCTTCAAGATTTCTTTGAGATTCTTCAAGTTTGGCACTGAGGTTACTCTTTTCTTTAGACAGTTCTCCTACTCTGTGTTCAGCTTCCTCAAGTTGTCGAGTAAGTTCAGACGTTTCATGTTGAAGTTTTCCCTTGGTTGACTGTAAGTCAGTAACAGTTCTATTGGCCTCATCTAATCGAGCATTTAATTCACCAATCTGAGCTTCAACCTGTTTAGACATCTTCTCGGACATTCCCTAAAATATAATAATGTGACAGGATTTCTTTAAAGTCAGGCACACAAATTATATACAAAGATGCAAGTTTTTCACGTATTTTGACTATTCGTCTTAAAGGAATAGTACTGGACATAAAACTTAAAATCTTAAACTTGAGCAATAATAGTTTTATTTCATCAGAAATTCATCTATATCACAAGATACACCAATTAAAAGCTAGGTAGTTATTGAAACCCACTACTAAACATGTTTTAAAAGTACTTGTTTTAATACATTTTTACTCATGTACTTATTTGATTATCTAATGATAAACACTGACCAAAACTGACCAAGTTTAAAATGTTTATTTGTTTTCGTAAAAAAAGGTAATATACCTTTCAATCATTGAATATTCATTCAAGTCCCCATTTCCTGCTTGTGGGTGGATACGAATTACTGGCTTAAAGATTAAAATGACTACACATTATTTTATCTGAATAGTCATATTTGACATGATTACCTTATTTTTGCTGGCGTGTTGAAGTTGAGCGGCAATATCTTCAGCTTCAGCTTTAGCTTGATTCTTCTCTTTTTCTAATCTACAAACCGATTATTAGTGAAAGTTACATTTAGTAAAATCCATCGAAATAATTGGGTTCGCAAATAGGAACTTCAATTACATTTTCTCATCTGACGCCATATATTCCATTGCCTTATATGGATTTCATGAGGTGAAGAAAACAAAATTTGTTGTAAAGTGATCTTTGAGGCCCGTTTGCGCTAGCTATGTATGATGCATGTGTTCATTACTTACTTGCTCTTGACCTTTTGCAGTTGATCGATTTGATCAGACAACTCGTTGCTGGCATCTTGAGCCTTCTTTCGGAGAGAAGCAATTTGAGCATCGTGTTGAAGCTGGCTTTCTTCAAGATCACGTCTGAGTTTCAATAATTCTTGTTCACGTTTCTTGTTGATTTCAATCTGTGCAGATGTAGCTCCACCAGCATCATCAAGACGCTCACTGATGTCTTCAATTTCTCTAGATAATTCATTACGCTGCTTCTCTACCTGAAAAAACAAATTGAATGTTCCTATTACAACTGGTGGGCTTCTGATAACCGTTAAAAATCTCTTCCTGTTAATTTCAGGCTCAGGTCATGCTTATTTCATAAATCCCCTTTGAGGTCTCTATGTCGTCATGTGCATAACCTTATATGCAGGCTTGTAGCTAGACTTTTTTGTTAAGGAGAAAAGAAATTGATCCGGAGGGGCGATGCGGTATGGAGGTAAGTTGCCCTCCTGTAGCTAAGGGCCTGATTTTATGATCTATTGGCTAGATGACGCGTTAATATGTAAAACAACGAATACTTGCCTTAGAACGAGATTGTCTTTCAGCTTCAAGTTCTTCCTCAAGCTCTTCAATTCTGGCCTAATATAAAACAGAACAAAAATAAATGATGAAAATCATTACAGTGAGTGCTAGTGTAATGTAATGAGACTAACAATATGCAAATAATGATGACCACATATGCCAAGAAAATTTACATGGCAAGAGGTCGCGGAAAGATATAATGAAGAAACCTTAGTTCATATGAGGATGTTTTAAATAAGTATGCATACCTGGAGTTCCTTGATCTTTCTTTGAAGCTGAGCAACCAAATTTTGTTCATCTTCAAGCCTGGAATTAAGACCATTGATTTCGGTGTCCTTTCGTCTGACGTTTTCTTCTAATTCCCGTTTAGTTCGTTCCAAGTCTTCTACTGCTTCTTGTGTCGATTTGAGATCTTGTTCAACCTTTCGCTTTGCCTTCTCGACGTCACCTCGAACTTTCTTTTCTCGCTCCAAGTTGTTTTCGAGCTATAAAGTACAAGAAACAAGACTTTAGTCTTACCATTCATGTAGTTTCATGGATTTCAGTAAAACCGCACCATAATAGGTGGAGGGGCCGAGTTAGGGTTACTCATTTTTCGGGGTGTGTGTGTGGGGGGGGGGGGGGGATTGGGGTGTACACCAGTTATTTTAAATCCCAATGGTATGACATGATAGGGCATTTTAAATGGAGGAATATGGGGAGGGTAGAAACGCCACTAGAACGCACCCATATTCGCTTTTAGGACTCACCTCGTCAAGTGTCTGTTCTAATTTTGTTTTCAGTTTACTCAAATGATTAACTTTATCTTCTTCAGCTTGGAGGTCTGACATAAGCTTTTTATTGTCTTCTTCCATGTTCTTCTTATCTTTGTTAAGTTTGGCAATCTGTTCATCTTGTTGGGCCATCTCGTCTTGGAGTGTTTTTATCTGGTTGTCTTTAGTTTGTTTTTCTTGTTCAGCTTTGGCTAAATTGTTCTCAACTTCATCAAGATCTTTCTTAAGATCGCTGTTTTCTTTTTCTAACTTCTTTTTCTTCTCTTCAATTTCACCAGCAGCGTCTTCTTCATCCAGTAGTCTTTCTTCCATTTCCTTTATCTGAGCTTCAAAATCGACCTTCTGTCGGATAAAGTTTTCGATTCGTTCCTGACAATCAGCAACATTGTCCTGCTCAGCTTGAAGTTGGATGAACATATCATTCTTCTGTTGAAGTAATACCGTGTTTTGTTCTTCCAGTTCCTTTTTGATTTTCTCAACCTTCTCTAATTCAGCTTTAGTTTTTTCAAACTGTTCTTCTTTCTGTTTCATCTCATCTTCAGCACGAGCAATGTTCAAGAGTGGTTTTACTTTGACGTACATCTTCCACCAGAGCCAATTTCTCATAGACAACCATTTACGGATGTTCTTCTGGATGACAGATAGACCAATTCTGAAAACAATGTATCAATACTAAATTTCGTGTCATAGTACATTTCGTGCATTGAACAAGTATCAATTCATCATATCAGCGATGCCTTCAATAGTAAAACTTAATTTCTGAAAATGCTCATGCTCAAGAGGACAAATTTTTTCCTTCATCTGCTCATAAAAATTCTTTTATCCAACAAACACCGATAATAATTAGTGTAAGCAGTTTTGAATAAATAATTATATGTACCGTTGATCACAAAGTTTCTTATAAGCCTTCCTCATCAAGTAACCTCGGATATGAGCTTGGAACATGGAAATAATGGAGCTTAATCTTTCGTCACGAAGATCTTCAAGGTAACCTAAAACACCAGCCTTGAAGAAGACTTTAGTGGTACCAAGCTTGTATTCATTAGTATCCATTTCCAAAGCCAACAGAATCTTGGTAGCAACTGTCTTACCATCAACAAAACCATCAGGTATAGCATTTGGAGCCAGGATAGAGTATCTGAAAAGAACACAGGTGTAAATCTTGTTTCGATATTATGTCTGTCTCAAATAAAACGGCATGCATGTAATTGTAATCCAGAAAAAAACTCTTTTATTACCTGCCATTTCGTGTATGATTAAGTCCATTTACAGATCTCAGAAATATTAAATTTCAGCACGCTCATGTTATTCAATGTGTTAGTTTCTAAAATAGTTCTTACCTTTGCTTGAACTCTCCGTACACAATTCTATTGGGGAATCCCTTTCGGCAAATACGGATACCTTCCAATACGCCATTACATTGAAGCTGATGAAGAACCAAATGAGCATCGACCTCACCGGGTTGTTTGAATTCATTAGGAATAATACAACGTACAAAATGAGGATGAGTACTGTACAAGTTCTTCATCAATTTGTTCAACGACTTTCCTGAAAAAGAAACAATATTTAATGAATTATATCACTCGGTGACATTACAGAGTTGACTAATAATCATCGTCTTTTTTGCACTTGATTGCACGCTTGTGTCAAAACGTTGTGATCTGGATTAAAATTACATGGGTGGCAGAGACGGCACCATCCGCGGCATTTCTATGGAGGCGACATAAATGCAGGCCTCCAAAGGGGAAGTTTGGCTGCTAATATGCGTACAAACCATATTTATAAGAGGCAAAAGCTTTCTTTTTCTCCACTAACATCTTCACTGACAGGTGATAAATACCCTTCAAATATACTTACTCTGTGGGTTGCAGAAATGGTCTGGAAAGCAGAGCTCTTCTTCTTCTTTGTTGAACCACCAGCAGCAGGATCTAAAAAATATAAATATATACAGAAATAGGTTTATGCCATTGTTACAATTGTGCCTATCATTCCTTATACATAATAATATGAATAAATTCGACCTGATTTATGGTCTACAGGTTATTAGTTTTGTATCTGCGTGTCTGCATAACTTACATCAATACCAATGGAATTTCAAAGCCGATCAAAGTTATTTGATTTTTTAATTTGGAATTCAATAATTACCAGCAGGAGCAAACAGGGATTGTACCAGTGGTTCCTTTGAATGCATCAACAATTCAACAATAGTCTCGTTCAAAGGATCCTTGTTCTTCTCGAGCCAACCAGTAATACTGTATGGTACAGTACCAGCATAATGATGAAGTTCAAAATGAGCTTCACCCTTAACTTTCTTGCCGACTGGTTTACCAAAGTTGGGTGATTTACCAAGATGATTTTGGTAGAGTTTGTCCATGAATGATTTATCACTGGCTTTAGGGAACATACATTCTTCTTCAAGGATGGATAAGATACCCAAAGGCTGGAATATAAAGGCATTGAAGTGCAATCTGAATATCCACTAAAACAACATGCTGACAATATCTCCATACTCCATATAATGAAAAATGAGCAACAAACCTTTTCAATCAAATCAACACAGGCCTGTAAATCCATACCGAAATCAATAAATTCCCATTCAATTCCTTCTTTTTTGTATTCTTCCTGTTCCAAAATGAACATGTGATGGTTGAAGAATTGTTGAAGACGTTCGTTGGTGTAGTTGATACAAAGCTGTTCAAAACTGTTGAACTGTAAACAAGAAGCACAACAATATTGAAATTTCTCTAACCCGTCGGTATGTAGAAGTTCTTAGTTCACAAATATATAATTAAGTCGTTTAATATATAACTTGTTTAACTTCAGTACTAACGTAGGATTGGCTGAAATAGATCAGTTGTCTGAAGATCGTATTGTGTGAAACTCAAACTTGAATAAAACCTGCTTAGGTTCAGTTTTAATATTAATAAATATATATTATTTAATCAGTGAGATTTTTGTTATTCTAAATAGTTCGATAAACTTATCCTTATAATAACTTACGTCGAAAATTTCAAAGCCAGCAATATCCAGTACACCAATGAAGAATTGTCTCTTGGCCTTGGTATCTAAAGTTTTGTTGACACGAACAACCATGTTCTTGAACATACGATCATATAGAGATTTTGCCAAAGCTCCAACAGAGTTGACCACTTGAACTTTGTTTCTTCCCTGGGTAACAAACTCGTTGCCGACTTTAATTTTCGGCTTCAGGAACCCTTTCATTAAATCTCCAGAGTTGATGCCCAATAAGAAGGCAACCTTTTCAGCTTCTACAAATCAAATAAGTGAAAAAGATAATAGAAAAGATAGCTTGCCAGGCAAGGTAATATACGCCCATTGGCAGCATTGATTTTGAATAGAAATATTCAACCTTAAATCTGGTTATAGCTCGTCTTTTTTGGGGTGATAAATATAAAATATTACAAGTTTCATTAAAATCTTTCAAGAATAAATATTTTCGGTAATTTTGATTTTTAATAAGGTTGGCCCTCGGGTGATAACAAACAATTTCAACAAGTTCCATCAAAATCTGTAAATAATTGTGCCTTATAGAGTGTATATGAGCCAAAAGTCGATTTTGTTTTTAAAGAACAAAGTAAAGGCAATAATTCAACTTATTTTGCTATATATATCCTATTTTCATTAGGGTACATTCTTGAGTGATAATTACCAATTTCAGTACGTTTTGTCAAAATTGAAGTCAAAGTCAAAATTGTGCCTTTTTGAGTGTTTACAATCTAAAATTTTGACGCTTTTACAAAAAACAAGGGCAATAACTGATACAAGATACATTTAGATATATCTCATTTTCAATAGGGTTTATCTTGGTTGGTTACAAATACTCATGCCAAGTTTCATTAAAAAGAATTGTGCCTTGTAGAGTGTTTATTAGCCGAAAATCAAACGCGTGTTAAAAAACAAGGGGAAATCATATTAAATATATTTTGATTTATAACTTTCAATAGGGATTCATCCTTTTATGATATTTCAGCTAGTATTGTTAAAATTGGTCAAGAATTGCGCCTTCGTGATAACAAATACTAAAAATTAAGTTTCACCAAAATCAATTAATAATTGTTCTCCCTAGAGTATTTAAAAGTTAAAATTGAGCGAGTTTTCAAGAACAAACTCATACTTAATATTTTTAATTTCGTTGATTTTCAATAGGGCTCATACTCGAGTTTTAACACACGAAGTTTCATCAAAATCCTCCAAGAATTGCACATTGTAGACTGTTCACGACCCTTTAAAGAATAAGGGCAATAACCCTTACTAAATTTTCCGATTTCGCTGAGCATCCCTGCGTGACTAGGAACACTCAAATCAAGTTTCATCAAAATCGGTCAAATATTACGCCTTCTTGAGTGTTTACGAGAAGTTGTGGACGGACAGGCGGATGACAATATACGCCCCCCATTGCATGTGGGCGTATAAAAATTGCTCAAAGATTATTCAAAGTGTCCTCAAGTTGAAAACTGCCGATTAAGACTATATAATAGAAGAACTAGCAAACACATATATTACTGGTCCCAGATCAAAGTGAGCACTTTGCAATTTTCTTTGAAAACAGATGTTGGCTTTTAAAAAAGTAACACATTTTTACCAGCAGTTCCATCGGCTTCAGCCTGTTCTTCTCTGGGTCTCTGTTTGAATTTCATTTCACCAAAATGGATGATGGCACCTGTACATTTGAAGAAACCCATTTTTTCCTCCTCACTGAATCCCAAAACATCGAAAGCTTTCTGCAATGTAAAGGTGATGGTATTATTTTTCAATGCAGACAATGGATTGGTCTTAACTGACCATTCACGTGAAAGTTGAAAATACTGGGGTTTGCGGGGTGGTCTTTGGTGTGTTTCCAAACAGTATGCTGCCCATACTTAATATAGAAATGAAATACAGATCCAACCAACGGATCTGAATGTACTCAAATACTTACATCTGTATCCAACATTTCCTGGGAATCATCAATATTGTCCACAGTAATACAACCTTGGTTGATAAACGAATAAAGAGCTGGATCAGGACTCAATAGCAATTTTTCTGGAAAAAAAGTTCACATTTGGCGTGTAATAATTATGCATTCAATTCATCGGTAAATATGGTTTGGGATTACCATCACCATCGTCATCAGACTCGTAGTCAGACTTGATTATTCGGTAGGAAAGTCTTATATTCTGAGGGGAATTGAGTATGCTATTTTATTTACAGTAATGACGTTTATCAGTCAAAATTCGGGGCAGTCCATGTAGCTCTTTATTTATGACGTGCCTAAAATGACTTTGTCGTGCATCTGCGACTAGGTGAATTGGAATTAATATCTACCTGGATACACTGGGATTGAATTGGATAGAAGCTGGTAAAAAATATGGTAGTTTCTTTCCGCAGATTGTTGAAATGTAACTCGAGATTTCTCCAACAAATCTGCAAATATTAATCGTTTTGCATGAGTAGTATATTCTACAGCAGGAATTTCTTCTTACATTTACATCATAGAAATAAGTCAGCTCAAAATATCTTAACCTTTCTATTTCCAAAACTTCATTCCAATATATTTGTTTTGTGTCCATGATGAATGATAAGTGAACGGTTTAAATCATCTTCACATTGTCAAATTATTACGAGCTACGTCTCATATTTACAATATCAAGTTTTTACGAACTGTCTAATACCTCACTTGCAATTGTACGCTAGCGAATACAGTCAGAACTCTGGACATAAATACGGTAAATTGTTTTTCGATGCTCTAATTTGTCGTATTTCTTCAGCGTACAATCCAATCATATCGTTGAAGACTGGTTGAAATAATTAAGATATGTTTCTTTATTACTTACATTGTTCAATATCAGCTCCAGAGATTTTACCTTGGGTACCAAAATGGATACGGATAAATTTACCCTAAAGGAACAAAAAACTAGTTAAAGACAAACAATGGAAAAAAAAAAACCCGGAACCCAGAAACAAAACGAGTTGATGTTGATTAATTTGTTTAAAAGATAACCACGAAGATTAAAGGGTGTTCTTTTCTTTTCACTAAGCTGTCCATTCCAATAACCGCCGAATTCGTTAACTAGATCTGAAAACATGCAAAGTACAACATTTACTTACTGGGTAAGGTAAGGTTGTGCTCTTTTAATTAACTTCTGTCCATTACTGGACTGTAGGGTAGTTTAGGCTGAGCTATTAAGTTAAGGACAGGATTATTATTGAGATTAGGTAAAGGGTCACACAGTGTTCTTGGTGCTGTAACGGAAAGGTAATAGAGTACATCTAGTGAAGAGGTCTTTGAACACAATTATCTTGTGTGAGGTTTCTATAGGAGAGGGGCGGGAATTGGTCATTTTGGGGTTATTAGACCTTTGGAAGGGTATGTATGGACTATAGGTTTCTATTCCACCGTAGTGCTCGTAGTTTGATAATTTAGACACATGGATATTGACAATGTTGCTTTTAAGGTAAGTGTGAAAGGGTGATTATATCGGTTGATCTTCTGGTTAGTAACATAAATAGTAGTAAAATAAAAATTCGTTCAAGTCCCTGTATCTAATCACAATTCAAATTCCTGACATGTTAACTTTAAGCCCGGACATTGGAAGGAGTCAAACACCCCCATGAAATACCCGATCTAGCATTCTGTGTTTATTATCATGCATTAGAATATATTTTGATTGTGTCCTTGGTGATCATTAAGTAGATGATCATCTACTTACAAATCTAGACGAGTTGTTATTACGGGTTGTCTTGGCGTTACCGTAAGCTTCAAGTACTGGATTACATTGTACAATCTGATCTTCTAGTGTACCCTGTAGAAAGATATAAGAATTCAAACTGATATTGTGATGGACATACAATATGAATTATTTGTGATTGTAGTAAGCATATCAGAAAGATATCATACATCGTTTTCTGAGGATATGATTCAAGCCGTGGAAATAATAATTTGACATGATTTCGGTGAATACGGTTCAAATTCTAGTTCTGACGAAAGTTTACTTGAAGGCAATTGTAGATTATGCTTGTTACAGTGCTTCTTCGTCATCACTCTCTTTCTATACATTGTTCAGATAAAGATCGTGTCGAATTATCTCCTTCCTAGTAGGAAGGATTAATATCCAAAATAATAAATGGCATAAGACAATCTCTTGATTTTCGGTTTGAGAGGAAAACAAAATTTGCTTCTCTAGTTTGATTTATCTTTGGAAGATTCGGTAACAATGTGTAAGTCAACTGTTTCATACTACCTTTTTACTGTCCTTCTTCTCCTCTTCCTCCTTGTGCGCAACAGCAGCGACGTGAGCGAAGTACATAATGACTTTCTTGGTGTTTTCAGTCTTACCAGCACCAGATTCACCACTGTAAAACAATAATCGTGTTGGTGAAAAAGCAGAAGTGGATACAATTACGTACCCGCAGTTCTCGAAAGCAAATATACTAATTACTAGGAACAAAACGAAACTTCATTATGATTGTTACATGGAAATAACACACACGTAAGTATTTCACAACCATTTTTAATCTCTAACTCGAATGAATAAGTTTTCAAATCATAATATTCTTTCTTCGACTTAAAATGTGATTTGAAGGCGTAATGGAAACATTAAACTTTGAAAATATTGAACTCCCCGATTTTTTCAAAATTACCGTGAACTATGTTCTATGTGTTATTTCCTTGTAAGAACCATACGTTGTTTCGTTTGCTGTATGATAAGGTAGGGCTTTATTAAATGTATTTCTGAAGAACATAATTAAAAGATATGACTAGTACTATCATTTTCAATTGATGATCTTACAAATACATTTGATGGTTCTTGAAAGAAAGATTACTCACGTAATAAGCACAGACTGATTTTCACGATCTGAAATAAAAAATGAATGATAACTTTGAGAAAAATTAGTTTCGAAATTGAAAAATTGTTCATCAATAGTTGAAAGGAAATAAATGCAGTTTTACGTCTTACTCTTCTGCACCTAATAACCTAATTCTAAAACCAAGAATTTCTCATGAGTAGTTATCAGCAGAAATATTTTGCCGTTACTAACGAAGGGATTTGTAAAGTCAAGTAAACGAAATGAGGTGTGTACCGATTTATAGTTGTCTGTATTGGCCGAGCTAGTGAAAGTACCAGGGCTGTGTCCATTTAGAACAATTTCTTTTCACCCCTAAATGTAGGCCTACTTCCTGTTTATGATTTTCATACGTTTTTGCCCGAAAACCCACCCTCAGATGCTCTACAAAAGGCTTGCTACTACTGGTTATCTTAGTGGAAATAGATTTAGAATACATTAATGAACAAACCGTTTTGTTATCTTCTTTGGAAAACGAAATTATCATATCCTCTTTCGACTTACCTTGCAACATGTTTTGATATGCGTTGTCAGAAATAGAGAACAAATGAGGAGGCATTTCAACCTTTCTCTTTCCTCGATATTTACTAATAACACTCATTGTGTAAATTGGAAGACGTCGGTAAGGATTGATGGCCACACAGAAAAGACCAGAATAAGTCTGAAAAAGAAACGAGGTACTGTGTATGATTATCATCCATATAGTGAAGTTCATAATAGAGTACCATCTTAATTAGTTCATATTCCGTTAAAAGGGATAATCTAAACAATCGACGCAATAGGGAAATGCTTTAACTATGAATTGATTAATTGAATTAATTTAGAAATCGAAATCTTGAAACGGATTTGCCTATAGATAGCCTTCTACTTAACTTTTATGCATCTACATGTTTACTGTTAACTTTGTCAATATCAATATAACTTACGTAAATGAGGCCTGCTTGGTAGCGAGCCTTTAAATTGTAAAGTACGGCGGCTTCATTTAAATAGGTCAGGTTAGCCATATCTTCATACTTTTCAAACTTGGGTGGATTCATCTGCTGAAGATCATCTTTCTTTACAGTCTTGATCTGTGAAATAAATAAAAGATTTTAGAACAGTATTGTACATAATGCTACTGAACCGATTAATTTCATATGTAAGAAGACCTTTTGGAAAAAATGGGATTGAAAATTATATATACAATAAAATTTGTCCATACTTACCGACTGGTTGGTAGTGACTTTGACAGTGATCTCATCGCCTTTGCTGCTTTGAATTTCAGCTGGTAGAAAAGCTTCTTTTTCATCCGGGACCCAGCATGCCTTTTTACCATCAAAAGTTTGAGTCTGTTCCTTTAGTAACTTCTTGCGATCTACGGCAAGATACTCGAAGTCGGGATCATTCGGGTCGTAAGACATCTTTATTTGTTACTGCCAGATGTCGATTTCAAACACAGGGCGAAACTACTTATGGACTTCAATGGTATGGAGAAGCAGCCAAACTGAAAAGAGAAGATGAAATAATTGAACAGCAAATTAACTGTAGATTAAAAGGTGATTCTGTTGATGAAGATGGGTAGCATGATTTCAGTTTTCAAAGACCTTTTTTGAAAACAGTAGCATAAGCCTGATCTATTACATATCAACTGTTCATCGTCGTTAAAACAGCTGCAGTATTCTGATCCTCGGTTTGTTACCGTATTCGGAAGACTGGACGCTTGATCATGTGGAATGCGTCGTCTTGCGAGGTTTTTCTCATATAGAACTGGAGACAGCGATATCTTTTTGATCGCATAAAGTTAGTCAGCAGTTTGGTGAGTGCAACAATCACTGACAAGCCAAAAACATTAATTTCAAGCGTCGCAAAGCTTAAACGCCGTAATAAAATATAGGGTTATAGCGGCAGTGGTTCAATATAGTCACATCAAGGTACATGTATATTTATAACAGTTTAAAAGCAGTTTTCCCTTTGAAAGGCAGTCTTCAGGAACATATAATATGTAATATAATATGGATATTGAACCCAATTTGCCGCAATGTTCCTTTACTATGATCAAAGAAAATTTCGTGCTTTCTAATTCAGTTTGACCTCTAAATGTGCACCGACTTGGCAGATTTCCATCGAAAAAAAGCTTACCTGTCAAATATTGCCAAACATGACAGCTATGAAAATACCCATGTGTGATATAAGTTTAGAGAAAATAATTTGTATTGACTACAATTGTGCCAGAAAGTTTTATTTCGGTCGTAAAGATTTATGTATTATAGGCTGTTGTCTTTATACCAGTATGACTAATGTAACGTTCTTGGAAGGAATGTCTTGTTAGAATGTTCTATTTAGTATAGCTTCGAAAGTACCAACCCTGCACTGATAGTTTATTCTTGCCTTAAGGAACCTCCAATTTATAAGTCCAAGAGACACAATATCAAATTACTTTTTAAAGAATTTTTTTTTATTGTTTGAGATTTAAACTTTAGAAAACTTAATATCAAGCCAAAAAAGGTCTCGGTGATAAATCGATTCTGAAAGTCATTGCTTAAAACGGAAACATGTAAAATATCGACAAATATATAATATATTTTTTTTAAATTAAACAATAAAAATGCGTATTGCATATAACATTGGCACCATGTTATCTTGATTGTTAAAAAAGAACACGTGGAGTTCATTAGTTTCTATCATTATGTTAATTAGGACCACCTATAGAGCCCTTTATTGAATCTTCATTTTATCTTAGTATATAACAAACGTATTCATAACGTTTGCCAAATTATATGAAATAGATAGATTATTTTACACAGCGAGAATTATAATTTTTGCATGATCATCATTTTTTTGTGTATGCAAAAATAACGTTTGCCAAATTATATATTTTACACAGCGAGAATTATAATTTTTGCATGATCATCATTTTTTGTTTTTTTGTGCAAAATGTATTTTTTATGTGCTACCATGTACTTGTAAGCAAATCAAGAATTTACTTTTCCTACATTCGCAATCACTGAAGAAAATTCTCTTTAAATGATGTTCAGTCGAAATTTGGCCCAACCGCATACTAACTTTTGTTAATTAAAATAACTTATTTTGCTCAGTCCAATGTAGATATTTTTGAACTCAAATAAATTTTAAAAAAAACATGAGAAAATATCAAATTTCTTGATATAGGTAATTTTCTTAGCATTTAACTTCTCTTCATTAATGTGTGCGAATTCAGACTTCGATACCATGTTTCTCTCGAATTTACTAAATTCAAACCCATGCACATGCCGGTTATAAATTTGCCATCACATTCGTGTCTGTTCAATTAGTACGATTACAATGTAGTAAGGTACTATTAAACCAAGGTGAACGCCCGGTAGAGTTTGGCACTACACTGTACTATAAAATGAGAGATGCAGCAATTTAGTATCTGTTCATCTCATCAATAAACTGCTATTTATGAACTATTTGTTTTAGGAAGCAAAGCTGTCTCAATATTTATGGTTTATACATCCTCGGTAAAATGGTATTACTGTAGATCTACTGTAAAACAATTACGTTTAAGGGCGTTGTAAATTAATCGGGTGCATTTCAAACAGCTTGCCGAAACTCAAGTCTAGGTCAGTTTGAATCAATCAATGCGTGATGACGTCATGAACAGGCCCCATTCTCGTACATACCTGAGTTTGAAACGATATTACGCCCAAATTATCCTTCAATCTTTACTTATTTAGGTAAAGGTCAACTATAAAGCATACTGATTGTTCTGATCGGTACCGGTGAATCTGTACATCGAAGACGTTAGTCATTGTACATCAGACGGTAATATATTCAAAAATTCAATAACACGTCATAGCCTTGCTCGTGTCCATAGTTTCAAGAAAAGTTACGTAAGGCTTCGGACCGATTTCTTCGTCAAGTTATATTTGATAGTATAAATAGTTGCCTATTCGATTTTGCTCCTACTTTCAAGTACATGTATCTCAAAATCATCTTCGTCTAGTTTGCTGTTCCAAATAATAAAGTGTTGCAGTTGATTTAATATAAAAAAACACATGCTTTTACATCAAGATGGAAAAAGACTTAGACCTTTCTAGGCAATATCTTTACTAACCCTATTGAGATTGTTAATCGTTCAATGAATATTATTCCATATTCTATAATAGCCACTGTTTCAAAAATATAAACCAACAACTACCAATATTTTCTGTTTCAAATTTCTCGATTGTTGATTTATTTATAACAAAGAGCGAATTATTCAAAATAATTGAACTTCAAGGCTATTTCCAGTTAAGATTTTAGCAATTAAATATATCTTACCTTGCACGGCCGCTCTGTTAACTTTGAATTCAACACTAACCAAGTAGCACCATCTAATTTCCTTGAAGTATAGCCGCGATATGGTAGCATGGTGCCTTACTTGATTGGCTACCAGTAAAACACCCACAGAATTCAACCAGTCAAAATTCTACATTGAATATATCCTCTATATAAGGCAAAAGTGAAACTATAGACGCTGGGTAACCTTCATTCACGGACAAAATCCGCGACTGTGGAAAATGCAATTAATACGCTAGCTTACCCCGTTTGATAGTACCTGAAGCTCATTACATGCAGTTATGGTTTAGTCGTTAAGTTTGAACCTTTCTATTAACACATCTGAATTCTCGCCATATTTTGTGCAGATATCTGTCTCTGACAGGAGAAAAAAAAAGATAAAGGGTTATCTTTCAGTTACTTCTTCAATTTCTTGCGTTTCTTAAAAAATACTCCTAACATCGACTTCTTTTTGAAAAAAAAAATTCTTTCTGCTTGTCCGAACTTAAGATTTACTATACTTACGACCAAAATAATCGTTAGATATTTAGTCCTGGCTACGTATTGTGGAAACGATCTTGGCGCTAGAACATCTTAGAAACAGTGTTAAAAGGTACTAGGACGTCCCAAATCGTTTCGAGTTTACGAAGTATGGTGTTTTGTCTCAGATGGCTTTGCTTATGTGATGATGGGATTATACTGAGGCGTGTTTGTACTTAAGCAATAATCCTTATGATTCATTCTCTCGTGGAAAACATCGAAATAATTTTCCATTGAATTTAACTATGCTAATGAAATATATTAATTGAAAACATAATGCTAAAGGTATACCTCTACCATCCATGTCCTTCAGTGATTATTTTAATGTTTTTCAATATGCGGTTTCTGTTTGCATAGTCGAGCAAGGATACAGCACATCCCTTTGCTAAGCCTTATATACAGATTTTGTAGTAAATGCCCGTATAAACACTCTTTTCATTAAAAACTATTCTCTCACTGGTCAAAGATAAATTTGCTCGACAAAAATTATCCCAAAAACTAACCTTTACAGAAGAGAAAATCTAGTCCTCTCCTTCCCCGAAAACATTATATTATTAAGACAAGTTAGCTTTTTAGACTTATATGCTTTAAAGTTACACAAATTAGTTATACTCTATAGCTCATGTCGTTTATTTTCAGTTATGAAATGGATTCAAAGGGCTCATTCCATTTTTTATTCTAGAGAGCCCTGTCCCCTCTCCCCCTCCTTGCCACCCTGTAGCTACGGGCCTAACTACCTACAAATCACGTTGTTTGTTAGATTAGCGTTCGCTTTCAGGTAGTTGTTGTTGATAGTCGTTGAAGTTTGGATTAGTGGTTGGATTGGTTAAGTTTGGAAGATCTGTGATGGTTTGGTATAATTGGAGAATAAATATGTATTAAAACTAACACGATACTTTTGTGCTTTTGCCTAAATGAATCGCTATTAGCAATTATTGTGGAACAATATTAGGCAATATAAAAAACAATTTGCATGCTATCCGCATCATAAATATGTTTTTTTTTTCACCTTCAAAGCATTAACAATGATTCATTATCTTCACTACCACCCCCTCCCCCACCCTTTCAAAGAAAGAAAAAACGGAAAGGGTCGTTCCAGTATTGTAATCAATGTAACTTTGCAATACGCCATCAGTTAGTCTAATGCCGGTACCAATTCGTGTAATTGTCCAAATAATACAAATCAAAAGGACCTGTTTCATGCCTAGCTGCTAGCTGATAGTGAATAACATTTTTTTTTATATTATTTCGAGAGCCATAATGGTTCATGGTTTTGGGTTCAAAATGTCAGAAATAATGATAACGTCTGCTTATTATAATGATTTGTCAGAGTAAATAGTTTTGGTCTTGTTGTTTATTTAACATGATATGATCTGGAGCCCTCTAGGTATTTTTGTTCTCATAACTCAATCATTGGTTACACAAATTACTCTCTGTCTTGCCTGTAATCACCCTTATCGAGATCTACCTGTTAGCCTGTAAGATTTATTAGACAAGACATAAAGATCTGATCTACGTCGCGTTAGGTCAGACTTATGAAAGCGATGAACGTTTGGATTCCGAACAATTTCTCAATTAAGGTATCAATCCATACCTAGCCAATTTGAAAACTATATAGTTATTATGACATCGAAAGCAAACCGACATGCCCGACTCTTTGGAATAAAGGTTTTGAGCTTAAAATGAGATTTACGTGATTTTCATTAAATTGATTGAAAACTTTCATATCAATTTGTGCCTCAATTTCAAAAGCCCTAATTGCATCTTACTAGATTGTTCAGTATACCACACTGCAGGTGCCTCATTTTGGAAAATTTAACTTATGATAATTTAAGTGTTTCAATCATTTGATTGGTCAATTACTCAAACTGATTTGTTTTATTATATAATCAGATTACTGTATTTCTTCAAACTGGATATAATTTAAGTTTTCGGGGCCACGGAAATTTCAAATCGATCATAGTTTGGAACCTTCATTAGATAATCAAATAGCTATAATCGAGCTCTGATAGTTGGGGTTAACCATTTGAGCCTTTTAGGTTTGAGCTTAATCAGAATTCAGATTTTTGTTACATCAAATGAACAATGAAAAAACAATGAACAAAAATAATACTGATATTTGAAAAACAAAAACAAAATTGTTTTCCTACGATATGTTATCGTCCATGAACATTAATACAAAATATTACCTTTCAGATATTTGTCGACAATTTTTTTTTTATAATCAAAATCATAATTGAGACGATAGAAATAGGAACTTTATCCTGTTGTACCGGTTACCGTATATAATTAATAATGATAGCATTCTGTATTGAAGAATTATTTTACAAAGCAATACGAAATTGATTAATATGTACTCGGTTACATCAGAAAACTTAGAAGGGAATCTGATAGTGGACACATTTTTATAAGAAAGAGTAAAAAGTACGGTTATATATTAACGTTGGTCAGAATTGGATGGCAGCGAGATGAGAGAAGGTAGGTGGCGTGTTGTATTTTATATTTGACTGATGTACGCTTCAGATATACACATGTACAGATAGCATTAATGTGTGAATAACTTTCGAGTACTTTAACTGCTTATAGTTTTTTTTTCTTCATGCGTGTTATTTCCAAAGGACGTCCTGTTCATCTAGTTAATCAGTGTTGATTTATATTATGCTCGGTCGAGCCCGATCCACACGTGAACTGACATTAAAAGTAGAAGTATACATAACATGCAGTTGCCAATTTACATGGGTTACATCCCTTTCCCTTGTGATCCATAGGATATATGAACAAGCTTTGTTTAGGTAGAATGATCGGTGATCTGCCTTTTCTCGGGTTATTCAAATATAAAAAAAAAAATAACCCGACATTTATCACCCAATATGGTATTCTACAATAGATATCGCTTGTATGATAAAAAGCGTTATCTCCTGCACTATATCTCTTTTCTGGGATAACGCTAAAGATATTCCATTATTATTTATTTCTTTATTTATTAACTAACAGCTATATTGGCTGATAAATTAAATCTCAAACCCGTCTTTCTCATCAGAAATGTCGCCTCACGTCGATTTTTTATATCATCAAAGACTCGTGAGAGATTCTGTTTGTCCCATCGTCTGTCCAAAAGAGTTTGCACTCTTGATAAAGACGCTCTTTTACTGCCAAAATATCTAAGAGGAAGATTTGATCGAACGGAACTTGTTGTTATAAGATCTACATTAGGTATTATGTTCGTATGAACATAATGAAACAGGTTAAAATCCATAATAACCCAGGTTAATGCATATTGTTAATGAAATCGATAAGATACGCTTTTTTAAAACACAAAAGCTGTCTTATAATAGGTTACTGTATGGGTTTTAAGTCATTCTAACTAGAATGATACGGCTTGATTTTGAATACCAAAAGTTCTCTTTTGGAAGTTCTTACCCTTACTACACAAGGGCTGTCAAATTAATAAACCCGGGCGTACAAAAAATAACACAAAACTATTTCGATACCTATATCGTATTTTGCTTTTCTTGCAAAATTCACCACGATGAGCAAGTAATCTTGTTTTATCTGAACTATTATAATTATAAAGTTTATCAATTAAATGTGAGATTACGATGCAGTCGTGTATATTATCTGTTTGATTACTTCAGTATGTTTTGACGTGAGAAACGTGCCTGTTTAGTTTAATTGCATACAATTATCTTTAGGTATTGATAAAATGGAATGGTTCATGACTAATTAAAGATAATTTCTCTAAGATATCGTGCCAATTAATTAAGAGGGAAAAGCACTGAATAAATTACTTTGGAATGATTTTGTAAAATGTATCTTAGAAAATTTTAACAAGGGCGAATTCAGCAATTTTATTGGATAGCGGACAAGAGTGATTATAATATGTTTCCTCATAGACCTGAAATTGTCTGTTTATCATCATAACTATACATCATAATCATTCTCTGTTTATCAGAATGAATGAAAACCTTCTCTGTTAATTAGAATATACATTATGATCTTTCTCTGTCAAATTACACACTATTGTCATTCTGTACATTAAACTATACATTACATAGGTATTTTCAATTTATCAGAATACATTGAATGTTTATTTTCTATCAAAATATACATTATTATATAATTCTCTATTTAACTTACCGGTACTACACATTATGATCATTCTCTGTTGATCATACTATACAATATAATCATTCTCTGCTTATCATACTTTACAATATGATCATTCTCTGTTTATCATACTATACATTATAGCTATTTTATCAGTTTATCAGACTTTATGGAAATGGGTATTTTTTGCTTATCAAACTATACAAATCATTCTCTTTGTATCAGACTATACGTTGATTTTTAGATTATAGCCTACAAATGATTAATCTCTGATTATCGTATCATAAGTACAACATTATCATTCTCTGGATTGTTATTTGTTTTATGTCACACTATGTTTTATCAGACTATACCACCTTTATTCATGAATACAGTTTGTTATTTGTTTATCCGGATCTTCTGAAAAAACACTCAAAATCTAGTCTAGTTTCAAAAGATTCAGTATATATGATCAATGATTTATCTCTATTTTCAGAAAAAAATGAAAACACACAAGTTATTAATTTGATCAGAAGTTATCAGTTTAACATTGATGATTTACAGATGGTTCTTTGAAGGAAAATGGAATTAATTTCAAAGCCTGGCTTATCTTTATTAGGTTTAAGAGTAAGTACCAATTAAATAAAGTTTGCATGCCAAAATACACTAGGAACATTTGCTTTGATCGACTTTGAGGCCTGCAAACACCTTACATAAAACACAAATATTGCTATATCGACCGCTTAAAGTATAGTTAATACAATTATGCGATCTCCGTCCACTCAAAATACTATTTACAGACCAGAAAATGCCACCAAATTGGTTTTAATAAAATAATAATCAATACATTAATATTATAGAGCGACATAGATAGGTATAGTAAATACTAGATAGGTCTGACAAATCGTAAATCAATTTTGCCTCACAAATATTAAAGATATAAATGATACGTAATAAAGACTTAACTAAAACTATGCTTAACTTTGTTTTATAAAAATGACTCAAGATTAAAATGTTACACATAAAAAAGAAAAAAAAAGGTTGTAATTGATAAAAATGCCTATTTGCACCTTTGTACTGTATGTTTATCATAATTACAAGTAAGAAATTAATAAAGTGTGCTAAATTGTTTTCATAAAAAGTTGCTTTAAGTCACAACATAGCAATCTGTAAAACACATTAAAAGCATGTAAAAACACTAATTTACGCCCATGACATACGGTAGAAGTTCGATGTTCTATATGTGATTTTAACCTTCTTGAATGATACGATAATGTTTATAAGAAAAATGTGATTAACTTATTAGATTTGAGTACGTTGTCCCGCGGGACTATCCAATCTTCAATAAATAAGTTGAGTTAAGTATAGATAAACATGAATTGGTCAAAACCTTTTTTTGTTTCAACAGTAATTTTGCTTCTTTTGGTAATAGCCTGTGCTTTACTTCTTACAAAAACAGAAAGGATCAGACGTAATTGTTGAAAATTCGGAACGGAGACATGTTGCACCAATAAGGACATGATGGATTGTTGCTGTAAGTTTTTTTTTAGACTTATTCACGCATCACATGTTGAAAAATGTTAAACATACCCTTGCTACCGATTTTCATAGTGTACCCTCGATTCTTGTTGCTTTCTCCAATCTTTTGCTTTGTTCGTCTTCAAACCAGGTTTTGTGTTCAGTGTCCATGTTAAGGTCTTCTATTGGGATACTTGTACGTTTATTATCCTTTTAGACTATATGATATAAAATATCATCCGATGATGTAAAAGAAACAAATAAACCGTTTTCTTTATATCGATTTTCAGGGTGTACTCTGGTTTGTTTTGAGTTCAGCTTTCATTTTCAGACTGTGCCGAAGGACACTTGCTAACACTTTATTCTTGGGATTTTCACCTTTGTTCTCTCTTTAAAGAAGATAGTTTTTTTTTTAAATCAAAAGACTTGTCGTCTTTGATAAATCTCTTTTCAATGGGTCACCTTGCTAGATCTAATTGTCTTGAACTTACAAGACCTCATTTCAGTAACCCAATAGTAAATCAAACTTTTAGATCTTGTATTTGTAAGTATTTTATTGACCACCTTCAAGTATTTGGTGCTTAGCCAAGCTCTGATGAAATCTAGCGTAAAAAGATAAAGTGTATGGTACTTAAACTTGATTAGTAAGCAGACCAAGTAGTAGATGTAAACATAAGATTACGCCCAAGTACACCTCTCAATTTGAAGACTATTTCAACAGGGTATTTCAGAAACTTTTAACAAAAGTGCCAAGAATATCAAAATTTAAAGATCCTGATGAAGTACCAGTATATATACATACAGTACAGTATATACTTAAAAAAACAAGAGTGGTTAGAGATTGCTATATTATAAAGGATAGGCATTAACAGAATTGGCGATAACGATTCTAAGCAATTTTGAAATACCGAAGACAGTTACTATTCAAGAGTTTGTTGTTTCTTCTGCTGCATGAGGAATTATTTACGATATTGTTCAGTTTACACAAGATAAGTCGATTGTTTTCTTATTCTACCTAAAAGCCGGCGCACATTTGGATCGGATTTGATGTGTGGATGTGGGTACGTTATACGTACCTTGAAATCTATTACTATTCTTCTCACGACAAATAATCGGGAACATCCACACACGTACGTCAGGACGTCTGTAGATCATACACGGTAGATAATATGTCCCAGTCACACCCCATTTATATCGCAGATGTGCAATGTTGTGGGCGTAAATCTGTGTGTAAAAGTGTGCGTTTACACAATAGAACTTTGAATTAAATTGGCTGAGTAAGCCGCAAATTTGTAATATAAGCCAGAATCTATCTTTTAACGTGTGTTTAAGAATGTTTTGGTTTTAGCTGAGAGAACAGAAGGAACAGACCAGCTGCCAATTTTAAAGACTACCATCTGTTACCGAACGCACGTCAGCAGTATTAATTGTTCTTTTCGGACTTGATAAATAAAGAAACATTTTCGGTAAAGATAACACGAGGAACGGTTCTTTTTCTTTTGTTGTGTAAGATAATTAACGCATTAAACGCTACGAATGATAGGAAAATCTAGAAATAATAAACATACAGCACGCATTCAATCACGTTAGATAATTCAGAATTCGTCATTTCAAAATGGATCTTTTGCCTTCACAATGCCAATTTACTTCTAGCCTACTATTTTAATCTTTGATGATATTTGATGATGAGCCGATACATTTGTTCTAAGATTAAATTGGAAACATCATCAAATTTGTATATTGATACTGGCATCAAATGAGCACGTATAACGAGTTGTTATACAGCAATCATAACAAAACCCAAAACCCCAGGCACATTAGTCATTACATTATTATTGGCAGAAGGAAGTTTAAAAAACGGTTTAAGGTTGTTGTGGTCATGGTGTCATTACATAATTATCATTGCCTAGTTTATTACATATTCACAATGTCAAGCTGTTTTGTACTTCTATGACATATATGACATGTAATTAATTGTCTTTTACTACAGTTCTGGTGTGTCTTATAAGGAAGCCCTCACTCTACCGTTCAGACGTCACAATATTTTTTCGGGGAATTTTTTATTGTTGTTTCAAGTTCTTCTGGGTGAAGTAAAATGCCTCAAAACAACGTATATTTTTGGTGGTGGCTAGATTAGTGGGCATGTAGACTTGACAGAGGGTCCCTGAGAATGTTTTGTTTTAACGAAATGTTATGCTTAGGATTCGGGTCCCGTGGACCTGGTCGACCAGTCCTTGTTGTAGTAGAGCCACTGACTGTGACTTACTTTTCTCTAAGGCTGAGTGAACAACCGGGTGGAAGTTACTTAAAGGTTCCGTATGGGCTTAAAAGTCAGAGTAATACCTAGCAGAATATTATATAATCAATAATAATTATTTATATATTGTACAAAGTGTTAACTGTAAAATATTATTATTAATTATCTATACTAGAATCAGTTGAGCAGAAAACTATCCGCGTACATAGCTGTGTAATGATTTTTCATAACAGTTTACTGATCGTAAAGTGATTTGCAAAAGGTCGAATGAAAGAAGAGATTGATGAATCTAACCGATCTACAATTGCAATAACATTTGATATGTATACCAGACATGTATTTGTTTAATACGTACCCAATTTTTTTATTCACTCTGATTAAAGGAATATAACCTTTTACTCTTAGAATGAACATAAAGTTCATTTTAAAACTTTGCCAACAAGGTATCTATGTTACAGTCAATGTGTACAATAGCTGAAATGAAGCCTGTGCAGTCATATAACAACACCTCTGCTTAAGCAGGTTAAAGAATCAGTAAATGTCTACAATAATTGAACCAATTAATCAGGCAATGTTCACAATGCCTGGAAATTTCAGCTAATGTACACAATGACTGCCCTTGTCAGGCCATGTACACATTGATTATTTCAGCTATTCTACACATTGCCTGATTGTACACATTGACTGTAACATATATCCATCAGCTGGACCACATACCACGGCCAAAGAATTGCTAATTGTTATAAACCGCTGCTAAACATGTATCAAAAGTACTTAGTTTGATGAAGTATTTCTTAGTTTTATTGATTTATTGGATTATAATGGGACAGAACAATTTACAAAGACTCATTTTGGTCATTTTTAAATATTTCAAATTTTGTCATATCTATAGTTGATAGATACGTTTAAAACACGAGCGTAGCATAAGAAAACTATAGCAAAGTTTAAAAAATTAAATTAGTTAGTTTACCTTTAAGGATTTGTACCTATGGGTACAGGAATCAAGACATACAGAAGCCACTATGTCCGGTTCTTATTTCATTATTTATAATCTTTGGCATTTCTAATAAATAATTTTTCGGCAAATCGGATGTGATTCTTAACACTATTGTAGGCCACACAACCTGAAATAATTTTTTGCTTGGAAATTACGTGGCATTCATAAACGAAAATTAGGTGATGAAAGAAAAGTTTATTCAGTTCATTTTAAAGAGCAGCATCTCAAATGATGATCGGGCGAACATATACAGGGCTCATTAATTGTTTCAATAGACAACATGAATCTGGTAGTAGGCCTATTTGCAAGGATGTCGATTACGTTTAATAAATCTAAAAGAAAAAAAAAACATGTCTCAAAAAACAAAAGATATTTTGAAGAATATGGGAGCCTTGATGACTCAGTGAGTTAGACGCTTGCTCGTTACCCAGAGGTCCAGGCTTCTATCCCGACGAAGGTCGAGATGAACTTAAGATTTTTCAGCCCGGTTTCCCCTTGTCAGTGTTGCATGCCGAAGGGACTGAAATGGAAAAAGCATCTTGTCGTTCGGGTGAGACAATAAACCTAGGTCCCGTATGTTGGAAATCTCAAAAGAGTACGTTAAGGTGCTGTCTTGGCAACAGCTTCCTCCTTGCACACTGCATGGCGTTGTCCGTCATCATAAGTCCATAAGGTATATAAGAGTAGGACGTTTCCATTTCTATTAGAATACATGATTTTGATTGTATTTGTTATATTTTTAGTTGATTAAGATTCATCAGAAATAATGTATTTTTTTAAATCCATGTTTCAATCACTTAGCAACTAACAACACCACCTTTCGTCTTTCTACCACAAAATCGCTTATTCAGAGATAACGAATGTTTATTCCATTCGAGGTTAGATGTATCTTCATGTATTAGTTAGTATTCACTATGAGCTAATGAGTACTCAATATTTAAAGTTTGCCAACATCTGGTTTTTATTTACAGTCATTATTGTAAGACTCTCTTCCTCTACATATTACATACGATCATGTTTCATTAACCTTGAAAATGATAAGGACATTCACCACTAGCGGTGCCTGTGGAGGTATATACTAAGAAAAATGGTTTTCACCCTCTTTATATTTTAACAACTTTTAAAAAAATTCTTTTTATACGTTTTTTTACTCTTAAGTATGTGTCAGAATGCACTAAATCAATTTATTTTCTGAAAATCGTCTTAGATAAACCCACTTTACACACCATGAGAGGCTTGCGACTATGTTAACTACAGATTTGGCGCATTGTGAATATAGTCTCTACACTTGTCTCCTACTAACTCCCAGTCAGTTAGCCTCCACTTTGTACCCCCCTGTAAGGAGGCTGGTACTTACACCGATACTCACAATCTACAATTCTTTTTCTTTGTTTCAAGACATATACTGCTGATAATTCAATCAAAATTATTGGGTTAAGTTATACATATGGATATCTAACAACTGATTGATATTATGCTCATAGCATATTGTATTTGGTAATCTGACAATACGATGTCGTATCCGTAACGTACACCTGAAAGCAATTGTTGAAATAACTGCGACGAACTTGACTGAAACTCCAGTGGTTTAGTCAGTTTAAATTCTAAACTTGGACTTCACTTGATTTAAGTTAACATAAACCCCGTTTACACTACAAAAGTTATCCGTTCTCAGAACGGTACGGATGTATTTTGTGTAATGTATTATGTAAAAGGTCGAGCGTTCTCAGAACGGTTCTGATACTAGCCCACCTCGAAGAGGTTCAAGGCATATAACCGATATATTGTTGGTTTAAACTGGGTAAATTTGTGATTTTATCGCGGCTGGGTCCGGACCGAGAACGGAACGCTTTATAACGGCCAGTTTTCCATTATAAGGTATGAATTAATGGTGTGAAAAATTAAAAAAGTTAGCCTGAAATACAGGAAGGCAAACAATGTGTTTTGGTATATTTATTTAGTTTTCTAAAAGAATAATATAAACACTAATATTGATCATGAAGTAAAACCAAGTGATGTACAAAATATCCAACAGAAGTTTCATTAATAGCAAAAGTCGAATTCTGTCCAACGTCAATTTTCGCCCCTCTGACAGTAACTCTTCCCCAGAGCAATTTGATTCATATTTGGAGGTGCCATAAACAATAAAAGTAGGTTATGAATTTTTATCTCCATGGGCATTCGGACACAAAACCCCTCCTTATACTGTTAGCACTTTTGGCTGTAGATACTTATCGTAGTTAATAGGTGCAAATAGACTCATCTTTTTTCTTTGGACGTATCCAAATACTAATAGTAACATTATTATCTCGTTAACACCAGTGAAATAACATGGGAAGATTACCTCGTCTCCATCAGCCTATCAATTAGACTTAAAATGTTGGTTATTTAAATATACAGGTATTTTGACAGGTGGTAAGAAAAATACATCTCGCTTTTCTCTCCTTGTAACGATTATACATGTTCACTACATGAATATTATTCTAGAATGAAGAAGATGTTTATTGACGTCATAAGACAACTTTATACGGGCAAAAATAACATCCTTTTTGAATAGGACAGTTTCGCCATTTGTTTGACCATTGATAGCCTAGTCTCAGAAACGAGATTTTTTTTTATCTAATCCATTTAGTAATAGTGTTCACAGCTCACCGTCGATATTCAGCTTTTAAATCCATTTGAATCAAGAAGTATTCGCTGTTAATAACGTTTCGGCTATTTTGGGAATTTGTGATAAAAGTTAAAATGACGCCATTTCTTGAGACTCTGCATAATATAGAAGTTGTATATAGAAATAGAAGGTAAAATTCCTATTTTGAGCAATTTTTAAATGAATAATGGAATTATTATAGTACTTATTAAGACATTTTATTTTTTATTGAAGGTTAAGTCAACCTCGAAAATGGCGAATTATGACCGTTAATGTTGGTGCACTAAATAACATACATTTGCACCATTTTAGGTTACATTCAGAAAAAAAAAAATCGTATTATAGTTGGGAAATTACTTAAAATTACTTATTGAAGACAATTTTCAGTGGAAGTTGTATAGCCTACTAAAAACGATTCTACTATGAGACTGAAATATGCCATACAGAAAAGGAATGGTAATCATTATCTGTTTACGAATGCAGATATAGGATTTTGATTAATGTTTTGATGTTTGTGGCAAGCATGATTAATGTTTATGTTCTACATTGATGAGTTGTAGCTAGTATTATTTATGTTTTGAAAATCTGTCAATATACTCGAAAATTAGCTACAGGCAATTATGTCAAATTAAAGGTATACCATCTCTAAACTTAGCCGAACTGAGTCTCTGTTCATCAGTGGACTAACCTGGTGTTTCAGCTTTTCAAAAAAGGGATATATCGTCCTATAGAAAATTCTACTATTTAGTCCAACTGATTACTCTTATCGATCAAGTGAAATTTATACCAATACAATCAAGTTTTCAGATGGAATCAAATTTTATTTCTATTTTTTTTGGTGTTCATTTTTTACTTCTAGTTTGTGAACTAAATAAATTCCATACATTGCTAATCTGACTTTCTGAAAGTTTGGCTTCCGATAGTAAAACAAAATCCCATAATTCTAAGCCTTTGTCCTTTTCATCTAGATGCACACCACAAGAGGTACAAGGTATACTTTTTCTGCCCATATTAAGTTCGTTATCTACTATAGACTTATAAGGTGGCTTCCCTTACCACTTTGTCCCAAAACTATTCCCATTTCGCCCCTTTTCCATTCCGCCCCTTTTCCATTCCACCCCTTTTCCATTCCACCCCTTTTCCATTCCACCCCTTCCCAGTACACCCATTCCGACTTCGCCCCTTTGCATTTCGCCGCTCTCCCATTCCACCCCTTTGCATTTCGCCCCATCCCATTTCGCCCCCCCCCCTTATTTTCCTTTTGAAAACACTTTTACCACTTATAGAGGAACAATCTTAATTTTCGTGGGTCCATTTGCTTAAGCAAATGGTATTCCGATCTACTACAAATGTACACAATATATACTTCAAATATACCATAAATTAGAAAGTTTTTTTTTTTATATATTTCGAGAAATATTTGTCTATTATATATTGCATAGTCTCACTAAATTATGACAGATATGACAAATGCGGATAATTATTGTTTCTGAGACTTACCCAAATTAACCCACGAACATGAAGACTGTTCCCAATTAAAAAAGTGTGCTTGTTCCGGGTTCGAATTCTGGACAAGGTTATTGGCGAAATGGGAAAGGGGCAAAACATAAAAGTGGCGAATTCGGAAGGGGCGAAATGGGAAGGAGCGAAATGGGAATAGTTTAGGGGCGAAGTGGGAAGGGGCGAAGTGGGAATAAAAACTTATAAATAAGACGATAAAATAGACGAATAAATAATTTCGTTTTCAAGTTTTTAAATCTGTATATCTATTCCCATACGAAATTATGCTTGGTTCTTACATGCTTATACCGCTTCTCGGCTTGTTGGTAGGACTGAACACACACGAACGCAGTTCACAACCATGAAGTATAAATGTTACATTTTTTCGACTATTTCAGATAACATTTATAGGCTTATTGGAATATTATAGAACAAAGTTGAGTTAGAGACTTAAAATGGTTGTGGACTTTATCGTGTGTGTTATTTCCCATGTAAGAGCAAAACGTGTTTTCTTTGATCAGTTCCGTGGATCAATATGATGTCAATATTTCAGATAAACCAATTTCATGCTGCTGCCAATATTTTTAATTGAAGGTTCAAGCTGCCAGATAACATTCAAAATGGTTGGACCATATTGGATAATTGCATTAAATAGCTATCTATGTTCAAAAAGGTTCTTATAAAGGTACATTGCGTATAAACACGTAAGTTAACAATACATTTTATTGCATAATTAACAAATATAATAAAGCAATTTTGCATGAAACAAATTTGTGAAGGAAAAAAAAAAAATATTGCGATGCTTTAAAATTTGCATATTACTTTTTGTGAACCGTATAGCTTTATTGTATATAGTTTTATTGGTGTTAGTTACGTATTACGCAAGCATAGGCGTAGAAACAATCCACCATCCATCAACTAGTTTTTGGACAAAGATTTTTTATGCTATATTTCCATATAGTGGTCGAAAATAATTCGGTATGGACAAAAACACATGGATATATTGTAACTCTGTAACATGTGGACGCCCTCCAAGCTCACGTACATAACTAATGCTCGTTAGAGCTATGTGTTAATCAGATTTGATGCCAATAACCGCAAGATAAAGGGAGACAACTCTATAAAAAGGGACTTAACTATGTTTTACCATGATACCAACTTAAGTTCACAGTTAAGAATTCTTTGTACCTTTGCCAACCCTGTTGAATTACTTAAGATAAACCAATAGCCGAAAAGTCCTTGATATTTTTGTTTTTGGAAGAACTGAACTGATCATATGGCTGTCGTGTATCATGTAACAGTAAAGAGCAATGAAAATAGATGATATTGGCATGCTTTGAAATAAATAATGACGTAAACAGCTGAAGCGCTAACCGCCTTCAACAAAAGGACGGACTTCGATCCCTTGCCCAACAGTGATCAGTTGATTATCCACCTTAATGTATTGTTGTATAACTACTTAGAACAGTCTGAAATAGACAAAAAATAACGGAAACTTTAATTTCACTAAGACTTATGAAAATAATGGCGAAAGAAACATTACTCGCAGCATAAGTCTATAGGAGTTTCAATTCAACAGCAGCACGTCGAAGGTGCAACACAAATTACTTCAAATACATAAGGGGGAATAATCTTTTGAACACTTGTTTGGTTCCGATGCTTTTTGTATAGCAAGCCACTGCACACTTAGACATTTTACCTACTAAACTTTGCAAAACTCATCAATGGCCTTGTACAGGGCTAGGAATTATTTTTAAAATATATAAGTCGTGCATTAATACCTTATTGTACAATACTATGTGATTGAGAAACTGAGCTTCTGTTTTTAGCCCTGAGTTTTGACAATGTACTTTCGGCAATATCAACTCTTTCTTCGGCATCATCCAATTCACTTTGGGCCTTTCTGTATTTGGCTAAATTAACCGCCGCAACCTCCTCCTGCAAACATTAATTATACTGCTTATGGGGGAAAGTGTATATATATTTACTGAACTAGAAGATATTGTAATGTCGGACCTGTCCCAGCTGTTCCTACACTTTATAAATGTGCTATGGTTAAAGTCATACTTACAGAATCTTCAAGTTGTTTTTTAAATAATCTAATCTTATCTTGAAGCTTATCAACTGTCTCTTGCAACCTCTCTTGACTCTTTTTATCTTCTTCAGAAAGAAAAGCCAACTCCTTGATTCTCCTTTCAGTCTTCTTGGCTTGTTTGTCAATTTCAGCATATCGTCGGCGTTCATGTTCCAAGTCTCTAGTCAACTCAGCAATACGATGTTCGTATTTTTCAACAACCTTCTTTCCTTCTTTTGCAGCATGGGCTTCAGCTTCTTCTACCCTTATTTGTAAATCTTTATTGGCGTTCTCCAGAGCAAGGCGTTGATATTCAATTCTCATACTGTGGTCCTTTTCAAATTTGATTTCATCTGATAATTTTCCAACCTCTTCTTCTGCTCTCTTCCATTTTTCTTCATAAACTTTGATCTCTTCGCTGATGTCTTCTAAATCAGCAGACATGGCGGACACGTCACCTTCCAGTTTTCGCTTTTGAAGTTGTGCAGAATTAGCTGTTGCTACCAATTCGTTAATTTGGCCCTTTACTTCTTCAAGTTCTCCTTCTACAGCCTTTCGGTTACGTTCTGCCTGAAAAAAAGTTTATACTTCCCCTAATGTCTTGTTTTTTAATAGCCTTTTAGGTTTATTGATATCTCAAGTTTTGCACCACTTGGGGAAACCTGGATGTAAACAGCCTAACACATTAACTATGGGTTATTTAAAGCAATTCATTTTTTTAACTCTAGGGGACTCCCATACGACTTCTCAAGTTGGTTGTCCATTGTGATATATTCGTTTCGCTTTTACAAATTAGATCACCATTTTTCTTCAAGTGATTAAGTTTTCTTTTTAACGCTATCACATCAAGTCCACTACACTTTGCTTCGTAGGCCTCCAAATGAGAACATGGGCGTCTATAATAATTTGCTTTATTTGGCTAAGATTTTCTAGAAAGATTCTAGCGACAATTTAGATTGAACAATATTTAGATATACATAGTAAATGCCTAAGCTTGTATTACCACGGCCCAGAGGATGTATGACAAATTGGGCTAGTTTGGTCACGATGCCTTATGTCGTAATCATTGTTAACAGGTTATGCTAAGAAAGTGAAAAAAGTTGCGGCAAACAAACTAAAGAGAGCATAAGATGTGAAAAAATGGAACACCATATGTTTGTAGTTGTATATGTGTTTCCCTCAAGCTATATACCTGTTCGTAATTAGCCCGAACATCTTCTAATTCACTAGATACCATCTGAGATTTCTTCTCGGCTAGAGCCAATTGTTCACGTAAGTGATCCTTTTCTCTGTGTTCTTCCTCAAACCGACTTTGGATTTCCTGTAATAAAATATCCTTACGTAAGATCATGAAGTAGTGTTTCAGACTATAGGATCAATAGACAGTCAATCATTTGAGGCCTTTTTTCGGAAAAATTTGAGTTGAGAAATATAGATGGATGTGAATTACTCAAAGTTTTAGTTATCTCCCCTTTGACCAAATAGCACCAAAAACTTGGAAGCCTTTAGTATTGTATAATCCAATAAAATTGTTTCGGCCATTTCTTCTGTGGAGAGCTCAGCCACAAAACAGAAAGAAATCACTTACGGTGACTTGTTGTTGGTACTTCCTCATGTTCTTTTCAAATTCAGCTTTTTCATGATTAGCTGTATCCAGTGCTATTTCTAAATCATTAATGTCCTTCTCCAACTTTTTTTTTGATTTAATAGCTTCTGCTTTACCTTTCGCTTCAGCTTCAATGGAGGCTTGCATTGATTCCATGTTTGAGGCATGGTTACGCCTATAATCAAAGATCATAATGAATTATAGTGTCTGATCCAAATATTAATCCTGTCTACGTCAATACTGTACGGAGACATATAATGACTGGATAATAGAGGCTAAATGGGTTATTAATATGTCGATGTCAATTAATCAAATATATTAATCTCTACTCGCAAAGTCGTCTAAAATTCTTTCGAAATGATCTCGGATTTGGCTAAATTTGGCATGGAAGGAGCTAAAAGCTTTGTCTTTGATCGGCCTTGAAGAAAGACAGATCTCAAGGAATTTTCCCAGTGATGACACAGCCACGTTGCAGTTTTTATTACTATCACTGTTATTTTCTGAATAACGATCGATTCTGTTTGATAAAAAAAAAATAATGCTTTCAAATAATGAATGGGAAATATTGGATATGTTTGAGGTTTATAACTTAATGATACCAATAATAAGCCACGCAGACCTTTTAAATGAGTTACTTAACCGAAAAAACCAAGTCGTATCATACCTGGTGGTGGTGAATTCCTCTTCCTTTTCTTTCAATCGTCTCTCTATTTCTTGTTTAACCTCAGCTATTTGCATTTCAGCTCTCATCACTTTAGCTTCTTCTTGTTCCAAACACGAAGACGCTTCTTCTAGGGCCGATTCTAATTCTTCCTTTTCTATCTCAAGACGTTTGACAAACTTCTTCATCTCATAATTATTTCTTCCGCTATCTGTCAATTGATCTGTTAGTTCTTTGATTTCGCCTGTAAAATGAAATGCAATTCTAGCTAGAACTTTTCCCAGTGGCTCAACTACCATAGGGACTGGTTATAACAAATGTACCTCTTCCACCCACCCAGGAAAAAATGTAGGAGAGCATGTTAAAAAAAGAGTTACTTCCACTTATATAGTTGAGCCACTGACTATCTTTGATCTTAACAAATCAATGAAATAGACTATAAAGTCCTACAATTCTTCCTTTGCTTAGTGAAGAGCGGGCATCGCAGCTCGATATGGAGACAATCGGCCACGCCAGCGGAATTAATTTGATGTCCTTTGCGAAGATAAAAGTGTTATTAAGTTTAGGACGAATTGGGGTTAATGCTGGTCTTAATTGGGCTCATTTGTATCACTTACTTCCCAAGTTGCTATTTTCCTTACGAAGCTGTTCTATTGTGTCGAGAGCTTCGGCCTCTTTAGCTTTGGATCTGACCAGGTCTGTGGAGTAGTTGTTGATCTCCTTCTGGGCCTCCTGAAGCTCAATCTCGAGATTTTTACATTTAACTTCCCATTCGGTGACTATCTTGTCATAACCGCGCAGTTTCTTTTCAAAATTATTTGCATTGTTATTCGCCTAAAATGAAAAATAAAAATAACAATCCGATTTTATAATACCTAATGGATATCATAAAGAACGTCCCCTGTGGTAGGTTCGCATAATATTTGCACTAGCTTGGTGAAAAGTTAGAATAGTACTTGAGATTTACTAGAAATGTCATAACAAGGCTTATTACCTTTTCAACGTCAACAGTAAGATCTTCTATATCACCCTGTAGTCTTGTCTTGTGTTTTTCTAGATTGGCTATCATGGCATTGGCTGCTTCAACACTTTGTTCAGCCTCCGTTAGTTTAGCTAAAAGTTTTCGCCTAAAACATAACAATTATTGTATTATATAGAAGTTATATATGAAAAGTTGTAATTTATTGTTAACAAATGTTGTAGAAATAGTATTTAGCACAGTCAGTAACAAGCTGTTGTTGTTATTTAGTGGATACCAATATATTGCAATCTGATTTTTTTTTTAAATTGTGTATTAAATACGTTGTGATTTTCTGTTCGGCTTTATGGTCAGTGATGTGTAGTGAATTTCCTTCTAAAATAAGAGTAAGACAGGGCACTTTAATTCATATTGCAAACACTCTCTTACCAGAACACCCAAAATAAATTCAATTGCTAGGAATATATTACTCTGAAATAAATTCCAATTACCATAACATTATTCTCTTGTGTTATTTCATTGGCCATTTTCACATAAACATATAACAAAATTATCCCACAGTTAAAAACGTGCTCAATGCATCAATTACAGAGCGATATTTGTTTTAATATATACCAATATATATTTAAGGGGTTCTACTTTACTACTACGAATGGATTTTCAGTTTAAATTAATGCAGTATAGGAAACTATTCTACTTAAAAAAGATTTTAGGCAAAACTCACACACTTTTTGGAAAATGTTGATAGACATGCATTAAGATGTAATAGTCGATTGTAAAATGTAAAATTATGTAAGAAAAGGGTGAAACTGGTTGAGATCTTAGGGTATGGTTTGGGGAAAATGACCTCAAATTACGATCACACATCAACCTATTATTAAGCTTATAGAAACCTCTCTGTATGCGGCGTCTCCTGGATTAAAATAAACCTCTTTTTCTGCGGATAACCATTTCCCTGTTGTTAGATTGTCAAAAAATGAACTAAATAAGAACCGTAATGAATGATAAACAATACAGAAATAAACAAAAAGGCAACATAGAATGATTGCTGTACATAATGTGTAATGTTTACTTTGCTGTACGTTGCTCAAAATAATAATAAACAAAGCAAAGATATACAAAAGCCCGTTCATTAGTTAATTGCTGCAGAAATGATACTGGTTAATAAATCGACGTAATCCTTATATCGTCTTTACTTACTTAGCATCTTGTAGTTCTTCAGTTCGAGCTACTCCTTCTTCCTCGAATTTAGTTTTCCATGATTGGGCTTCAGCGTTAGCTCGAGATAGATGTCTTTGAAGGTCGTTCTTACTTTCTTGTTCGTCTTCCAGATGTTCTTTTACACTAGATAATTCAGAACGAATGTCTCGGATTTCGTTTTCAAGTCGCTTCCCTTTTCGAACCTCTTCCTCTAATGATAATTTGAGGTCCTGCAGTTGGTCGGCTAGGTTATCTCGTTCTTTCACCACAACTTGGGTTCTAGATTCAGCTTTCTCCAGCTTGGTAGTCAGTTCTAAGACCTCTTGTTGAAATTTGTTTTTATCTGCCTGTAGGTTGTTCAGGTTGCGATGAAGGTCGTCGAGTTTAATGCCCTGTTCATTAAGTTGCTGTTCATATTGTTTGAGCATTTTCTCTGATGCGACTTGCTGTAATTAGAACGCCATGATTAGAGAATATACCCTGTAGCTAGAGCCAAGTTGAACTTTTGGTCTCTCTGAGGGAATTCTCAGTGGACAAATTTGTGGTTAGGTGTTTCCGTTATTCCAACAACATAACATGAAATAGCAACAGTTTGTGAAATAGGGGTAGTAAGAATGGATTTATGAGCTCAAGCTACTTCGCAGAAGCTAAGGGTTTTATTTTAATTTAATTCTGGTTTGTTCAATCGAATTCTTAATGTAATATTCTTTACCGCCATTGATCTTTTTGACATATATTTGTTACTTACCCTAGTCTTTGTTGCTTGTTGAAGTTGAGCAGCAAAATCTTCCGCTTCCGCTTTAGCTTGTTGCTTTTCTCTTTCAAGCCTGTAATGACACGCGAATATATTCTAGCCTTGTTTTCGTATGGAACGAAATATGCATGAATGAGATACATGCAAACAGATTTAAATAAATGGGGCTTTTAAGTCATACACTTTTTACATAATAGAATGATGAACACATTTAGTTTTATTGAGGTCGATGTCATTTACTTCAAATGCTCAAATTTCAATAAGTTACCTTGTTTTAACCTTTTGAAGCATGTCTATTTGGTCTGATAGTTCTTTGTTGGCTTCAATTTGTCTACGGCGAAGGTTACCAATTTGTCCTTCATGTTGAAGTTGGTTATTTTCCATCTCTCTACGGAGTTTCAACAACTCCTGCTCTCGACGTTTCGTAAGGTCAATACAGGCATTTTTACTAGCTGCTAGGTCGTCCAATTTTTCATTAAGGTCTTCGATATCCCGTAGTAGATCTTGTCTTTGTTTTTCACTCTACAAAAGAAAAATCATTTTACACTTGTGACTAAAATTATTGTCTACATAACGGTTAAATGTCGGAATAGCTTATAGACTGAACTGGCAGGTTAAACTTAACTGTTGGGGAATCAAACGCTGAATGTTATTTTAAAAAGTGTAACGTATATTTGAAGTTTTGGATTGTTTTGGATTTGCACCCCTCCTTCCCTCTCAAATTTCTTTAAAAAAAACAAAGAAATTAAAAAATCGTGCTCCCCATCCAATAACTAGATGCCACTGGGTAAGGTAAACTAAAGAAGATGCATAGCAAGATATTACGTCACTATATTTATCAGTTTCCAGCCCTAAGGTCTAGCTTCAGCATAACATGTACTGTAATAGGTTTTCATATCAAATTTATTTTTGCTGAGTCAGAATTTATTTGTCCAGATGTTTCTCTTTTATTTATTTATTCTGAACGTAATTCATGAGGTATTATTTTCATTATACTGTGAAATATGGTAGATGTTGCTAAGATATATCTTAAGTTTCTGAGAAAAAGGAACCTCTGTATGCCTTATCATTTATGTTAATTTTATGGTTGAAACAATTATATACTATTTCACAATGCATCGAATTATGTGTTACAGAATGGGTGGCTCACTATTGTGTAAGATCTAATAATTTATAAATCATTTAATTTATTGACCTTAAAAGGAATAGGGTCGCCATGAGAAGTTCTTAGGCATTCTGGAAAATTGACAATTCCTTCATAAACATATCAAACTAGGAATTAACTTTCTATGCTTATGTTTTTCCAATAAAGAGTTCGAAGAATTGACGGGTGGCTTTTTTCAAACGAGGATAATTATGGACACAAACGTATTTGAAGACTCAAATTTTCACGATGAGCTGTCAAAACTATTACTTATCAACTTAAATAAAACAAAATCCGATTTATGTGGTATGATCAGTTCGAATGGCGAACCTGTCATCTTTCATCATTGCTTCAGTCTTATGCAGTTAAAATGACATGATGAACTAGCGAAGAGGATCATAAGAACTATAGAATTATTCTTCCAATTGATAAATTTCGATTCAATTTGTTTAGATTGTGGAACAAAACATGGTAATGTACCCATAAATACACAAAAAATCTGGTTGGAAGATCAAAGATTAGTTATTATTATTAGTTATGGCATGTATTCTGATATTTTGCCGTAAGCTGTTCATCCTTGTAATGTCAAGCAGTACAAGTATGCATCATATACCTAAAAATTCCCTTAACAAATCATATTACCGTATATCATAACAATTTGTATTCATTTGTTGATGTGTGCAGAATCCTAAAATATAATATTCTTTATTTAACATATGGTATTTATCAAATTACATCCTTTGAAACATAAAATGACGGCACGCGTACAGTGGATTTATTGTCTGTAACTGACTTGGCACATGTTTAAATTCTTCATTTTATACCGGTTTCTGTTTCAGCGGTGATTGATTAGATCTAAATTTATCTCATTCTCTTGTTTAAACTAATAAATCATTTACCGGCTTTAAATTATCGTAAATATCAACACGGAAGGTTTCCTCAGAAACTTTCTTAAAATAAATTTGAAGTACAATATCAATATCAAACGAACGACTCCGTTTTATGTAACTTCATATTTATAAATATTTTGTTTTAGAGCAATGTCAAGGACGGCATGTGCATTGCATGTGTGGCAGTCATTTTGCAAACTAGTATAAATGCATAATTTGACATATTCTGCAGTAGTTATGTAAGTACAAAGGTACTTTTGCGCCTTCAAAGGAGTAACTGCTCATCTCTGTTGACACAATATAATATAATGTAATAATATTAATAAATATTCCTGTTGGTTTCTGCTTAGAATGATGCGTTTTTGCTTTTGTTTGTCAAGCATGTGAATGATACTTTTTGAATTGAGATTGTCCAACATGTAAATATTCGATTATGTTGCCTGATTCTACGGTTGATTATGTTTTTACTAGAATATTTAAAATGATTCCAAATTCCCTTAAGAGGCTAATATACTAGCAATGCAATTACCACTCAACAAATAACTATTTTATTTATTTATTTTTTTATTGTTCGGGATGTTTCTATCATTTTTTTTGAAATAGTTCATTACAATATTGTTAATAATAATTTTGGAAATAGGGCTTTTATGGGGCAGAAACTTGGCTGGCCAAAATTCATACTATTGAGTTTTTACATGCCTGGTTCTGTGACCTTGTCATCTAACGCTTATTAAAAACACCACTTACTGTTCCAGTACAAATAAAGTAAATTTTGGAACTGGGATCAAACAGATGCATATTTATATGGTTTATGACGGATTACATAGAGTCATTGTAGACGTAAATATATATCATTGTAAGAACGTTCTCAGTGCACAATAACTGGTAGTTATGATTGTTCAGTACACAGACAAGCTGATGTATAGTAGCAGAAGTCATTTGCAAAAACACCATTCATCATGGTAAGCTATGCGTAGATTGATAAATAATTACCATAGAAAGTCGTTAGTATGTACTTGGAACATGGTTCCCTTGGTTACCCGAAAACAAACATTTAAACTAGATAAATACCAACCTTTACTTTAGCTTGTCTTTCAGTTTCCAAATCCAATTCCAGTTCCTCAACACGGGCTTCTAACGCTCTCGTCGTCATTTTTGAAGATTTCAATATTCCGAAGTTACGAAAATCACCGAAGACTTCTTTTGAACCACACTTTTCACTGAGTTGTAAATGACTAAAAATCCGAAATTTCGAATTTTTGAACGATCAAATTTGATTAAATATTAAACCATCTCGAAATTTCCTAAATAAAATCAAACTTCTGGTCTCGAACTGTTTACCACCATGGAGAATCTGAAACCCGAACGTTCAAATTGGAGAAAGAGGTGGAATATATTTGAAATGAGTCAGCTAGATGAGAAATAGAGAGAAGAGAAAGCGAACCGTAATCTGATATGTTCCTATTTCTAAAATCTTATGTTAATGTAATCACCTTCATTTAGACGGTAAAAATAACTTTCGTCTAACTAGAAGTTTCTATTTATACGTAGGTGGGTATTTTAGAGATGTACCGATTATTACCTCATCGTTGTTTTGGCAGCTTGCTATTCCTCTTTAATTCTTATTTCAAAATTTAAGCAAATTTGCACATCGGTATTTTGGCTATAGATTTTCTTACTTTTGATAGATAACCTAGGTGTCTTGAACCTTGATTCTAACACTTTGATCTGTACATTTTCGTTAGGTCAAAATAAAGGATGTGGATATTTCTAGAATGAGGCGTCAAGTGTTGTTATTTATATGGACAAATAATATCCGATAATTTTTTCGCAACTGGACCCGGGGAAGATAGAACTAGATTTTCCCCTTGCAGGTATAGGTTGCAGGTGCTCGATTGTGCTCGTATGTTCTCGTCCAATTCTCGATCGACCAAACAAATGATCGGGTACTAATCTATATAGAATATCGTATTAAGTAAAGAATATAACTTGTCTGATCTATATAGAATATGTCTCATTTATAAGGGTATCGAGCATAAGAAAATATGTCTCAACTATTTTTAATGTCGTCATAACTTTACAAACAATGTCTCATCTATATTGAATGTCGTCAAAAAATTACATAATATATTTCATTTATATGAAATGTCGTCAGAAGGTTACAAAATATGTCTCTCATCTATATGGAATGTCGTCATAAAGTTACAAAATATGTCTCAGCTATATGGAATGTCGTCATAAAGTTACAAAATATGTCTAAGCTATATGGAATGTCGTCATCTATATAGAATTTCGCAATTTCTTCTCAGTTTTATATTCAGACATCTAATATAAATGACACAATAAAGGGCGAAAAGTTAAACAACAATTTCATTTCATTTACCCCTAGTTTTTATCTAAATTTAATTGTGTAACCGTTTTACCGACATCTGGCAAAATTAGAATTAAGACTACAGGCTTTAAATAGCTTGTTCTTTATCATCATCCATATGCACTGAAGGTACCCAACCATCTGAAGTGGCTACCTACCAAATTTCAAGTTCCTACCTTGTAAACTCTGCCTGCTACAGCACTTTTGGTTTCAATGCTTTTCGATCAATCTGAGACATGATGACTTTTTCTGCTATCTTTGGAAATCATTAACATTAGATTCCTTCTTTATATGCCAAATATTGTCTTTGATAAATAAATTAGACATGACAAAGCGTAGATTATGCCTGATTCATATTATATGCTATATTGTTTGATAGTATCTACCATTCTTGTGAAATGAATGAATTTTCTGCGTGCCTCTTCTGACGCCAAAATGATAACAATTACTCCCAATTCAATTTCTTGTGTATGAGACATAATAAGTACGCTTATCAAGTATGACGTTTAATCTGCGAAATTTACATTTGCGATTGTTTTGCAAAACAGATGGCTACATGTTAGAAGCAAGAATATATGTGAATTTTATGTAAATTGTTCATATAAAGTAATATATAGAATAAAGACGAAACATTCTTTGGTTTTCAAAAAAAATAAAAAAAACATTAAGTGTATCGAGTGGCATAGAATTGACCCATTCCAATTTTCAATACGACATCTGTAAATCCTGCAATTCCACTAAAACTATTTGTTTGATGACATCATTAATCCCAAAATATGCTCGTTCACATACAAATGTAAGAATTGTTTTTTTTTATTTATATCAGAGTGGATTATTACATATATAATTCTGTTGATATCGATTTCTAATAAATGCAGATGAGCAACTCAGTGGTTAGTTCCCTTGAGATGTGTTTTCGTTAACATAAAGTCTAAACTTGGCATTGATTCTGTAACTTATACTTTCAAGACTTTGTTTTGAATTAACAAACTGTTGGCGCCTTTTAGATGTACTTTGATCTTTATGAATTATTTAATTACCAGTCTCATACTGCTTTTATTCTAATTATATTGCAAATGCGTAACGCCATTATTGCCGGCCGTTTCGACCCATAAAGACGAGTGAAGGTCACGGAGTTATCTATAAAGAAGAGCTCACAATGATTTCTCTATGCTTGCAGTGGTTGTAACTAGGTGAGTAAGGGCTCATGGACATTAGTCGGTTGAGTCCAGGGAGGAATACATTTTTCCAACATAATGCTCTCCTGCAGACTTTGGTAAGGCCATTGCCGAAGTGATGTCGGGTATTAACCCTTAACGTACGTTGTGGAATTTTGTATTTTATTCTGATGGTGGGGTCCCATTAGTGTTGGGGGTTCATAAGATTAGGTTTCTTCTACCACTGGAAACTTGAAATGTGGGAGCAGGCCGGGCTAACCTCTACACTGGATCCCCCCCCCCCTTTCAATGCTCCCGTTGAATCGTCACTGGATCATTTGGTATTGATCTGTATATTGTCAACAATTCAATTCTTTTTTCGAGTGATTTTATTATATTCGTATTGTCTTAAAAAATGGCTTTGATTTATTTCAGTCAGAAAAGTATCTGTAATTAATTATGATATAATGCTGTGTATTTTAAAAGCTACGCATGGCAATAATCACTATAGCAATAAGGGTTTGATTGTGGTTTCCTTTGGCAATAAGTGAACGGGATGTATATCCGCTAAGAGATTGGAAATGGTTGTGAACTATGTTCGTGTGTTTTTTCCGTATGGGTTTCCTACATCCCAAAATCGTTATTTGTCAGTCAAGTATTTTGATACGAATTTTTGGGTACTTCTGTGAATCTGATAGATTGCTCATTGAATAAATAAGAACACTATCATTATGGACATACTTCTCCTTCCTTTTATTTAAGCAAAGCTTCAATTCACATACAAGAATCTTTTTCAAGCATGTGAATTGAAACGTTGCTTAAATTAACGGAAAGAGTAGTATATCCATAAAAATAGAGTTCTTAATCTAGTTAATGTTCCACCTACTTTTAAATATTATTCAAAGATTAACTTAAAATTGCTTCCGTCGTTGATAGCGCTTCCCCGTAGTGATAATACGATCTTGTTCTGCCGGAGGTGACCACTAAATGTATTAACATGACCTCATTGTCCTGTTATATCCAAGAACGTCATTACATTGGGAAGGTTATTTTACCCATGAAGTAAATGTCTTTACTACCATCACTACAGTAAATCTGACACCAGATCTTCTGGGCATCTTGTTATTTAAGAAAATAAAACTGACCACAGAGACATAGCAGTTTATTTAGTTATACAGATCCCAAAAGCGGGCAAAAATAATATAAATAATTGTAATAAATACAAATTTTCTAAATAAATCAGATTTACGAATTCGTAAGATAATAATTTCGTTATTGCACTTCAAATTTATTATGAAAAATTGAACTTAAATAATATAATAAATATGAAAAATATCACTTGAGGGAAGGGGTGATAGGTCGGTTCCTTGTCTGACCAGATTCTAGTCGAAACATCTTCCAGGAACACCTGTAAAAAGAAACGTATGGTTATAAGCTCCGTTGCTTGATCGTACAATCGAACGGGACATCAAGCGATATAAAATAATGTTAATAACGTTGAAACCAGTTTTCGGGGAAGAATGACAGATAGCTAAAATATTATCAGGAATTGGCCTTTTTATGATATGATATATTACTGAAACAAGATTTTATTTGGGAATAGCGTCACTAAGGTTTAAATTAATCTGCCAATGCCGTAAAAATGTTTTACACTTACCTTAACTGATTGATGTCGAGCTTGTTGATACAACTGAACCTGAGCGAACGACTGATACCGAGCTTCTGTTCTTCAATCTGAGTTTAGATACAGTGTTTTCGGCATTATCAGCTCTCTCTTCGGCATCTTCGAGCTCAGTTTGAGCCTTTCTGAATTTAGCCAAATTGACAGCTGCAACTTCCTCCTGCAGTTAGAAAAACAAAAGTAGATATTATTATTCAATACATTGCATCTAAATAGTACTATAGAATTCGCTTGATGGATTTGTCTCCGCAGCAAAATCTACCACACTATTTTCATGTTCCGACCTGCCAAAGTAAAAACCAATATTCTTAACAGAGACTGCTAATGATGGAACTTCAAGAACCTTTCATTTAGTTTGTTATGTAAAATGTACTACTTACGGCTTCTTCTAGTTGCCTCTTGAAGACTTTGATCTTGCCATTAAGTTTTTCAACCAACTCATTGAGACGATCTTGATTCTTTTTCTCTTCTTCGGCCTGGAAGATAACTTCCTTTAGACGTCTCTCGCTCTTTCTGGCGTTCTTGTCGGTTTCAGCATGACGACGTTGTTCACTTTGTAATTCTCCTTCAAGTTCAAGAACTCTCTGTTCAAGTTTAGCAATCATCTTCTTGCCTCCTCTCAGAGCTTGAGCTTCAGCTTCTTCAAGACGAACAGACAGGTCTTTGTTTGTTGATTCGAGACTCTTTCGGAGTTTTTCAATGTTCAGACTCTTATCTTGTTCTCGTTTCAAGTCATCTTGATATTGAATGGTAGCTTGTTCTGCCTTCTTAACCTTTTCGTCGGCATTCTTGACTTCGAGATGCATCTCGTCGAGATCAGCTTGCATGGCAGTAATATCACCTTCTAATTTCCTCTTTTGGAGTTGAACTGAACTGAGTTGAGCGGTGAGTTCGTTGACACGATCATTTGCTTCGTTAAGTTCATTTTCAGCTTGTTTTCGTGCACGATCAGCCTAGAAAAAGATGATATACTTTAAATCATACATAGTGGTTAGTTTGTGGTAGATTTCGAAATATAGTATGGAAAACCAGTAAACAAATATTGACAACGACAAAGCTGATCAATATGAACTACTTACATGTACTCATAATGCAAATGACTAAATATTAGCTTTTGTAAACGAAATATAAATGCTTAATAGACCTGAATCCGAAGGTCGATGTAAAACCACTTACATTGTCCAAAGCGGATCGGAGTTCTTCCACTTCGCCGTTGAGTAAAGCAACACGTCTTTCTGAAGCACTGTAGTTTTCACGAGCTTCGTCTCTCTGTCTTTGTTCATCAGAGACTTGAGCAGACAATTCCTGGAAAACAAATTTCAACTTTCAATTGGATGAGCTATTGTTACATAGTGAATACAGCTATTTGCACAAAACCCAGAGATTCGCCCAATACTGGCATCTTGTTATGGATTGATTATGGTATTCCACGAAGGACCTTTGTCAATACAAAAATATCGAATGCCGAATGATTCTACATGATATTGCAGAACAAAAAACTATGGATGTGGATACTATCAATAACATTTAGGCCAGGAAGGATTCAATTTCAAACTTACAGTGCACTGTTGTTGGAATTTCTTACAATTCTTTTCAGTTTCAGCACGAGCTCGGTTAGCACTATCAAGTGCAATTTCAAGTTCGTTGATATCTTGTTCCAACTTCTTTCTTACTTTCATGGCATCGTTTTTACCCTTCACTTCAGCTTCGAGGGATGCTTGCATAGATTCAAGAGCACGTTGATGGTTTCGTCTGAAAAGAAGAAATAACATTATTTAGAGTGTTATGAGAGATGCAGTATACTAAAGCTCACAATAAGCGAATAAAGGCCATCTCATATCAAAACACTACTGTGCCTAACGACAATTACTAGAATAAAGTCTTGAATACCAAATTCAGTGCCGTCAAATCAATATAGATGATCATTGCATAGTAAACATGGTAAACATACCTTGTGTTCTCGAATTCTTCCTCCTTTTCGCGTAAACGTTTGTCGATGTCAGCCTTGGCATTGGCGATTTCAATTTGAGCACGGGCAACCTTAGCTTCTTCTTGTTCAAGTGTTTGTTCGGCTTCTTCAAGAGCAGTTTGGAGCTCATCCTTCTCCATTTGAATTCGTTTGCGTAATTTTTCAACTTCATAAACGTTTCGTCCACCCTCGTTGATTTGTTCGTTGAGATCTCTGATTTCATCTGAAAGTAACAGCACCACATTAATTCTTGTAAATAAGGCATTTCAAGAAGTTAGCTCATCCATGCTCTGTATGACAATAATTTCTGCTTTTTGAGTCCATTGGCAGGTGACATCTTCATTTCTTTGCATGAAATTGAACAACTAAACAAAACGGTAATAACAACTTACCAGCAAGATTTTTGTTTTCACGTCTCAAGGATTCTAAGCTATCTGTAGCTTCTTCTTCTTTGGCCTTTGATCGGAAGAGTTCAGCAGAAATGCTTCTTGATTCTCTCTGGGCTGCCTCGAGTTCGCTTGTGAGATCGGTAACCTTAGTTTGCCATTCTTGGATAGTCTTATCGAATCCACGTTGCTTCTTCTCCAACATGTTGGCGTTGGCATTAGCCTAGAAAAAGTTAAATTTCCTCTTTGAACACGCAACAATGATCAGATACCATTTAAGAATACAATGACGTTTTGACAAAAAGAAAATGCATTGTGAAGGAATTTCGCATCAGAACTGCAAGCACCATAACTCGAATCGCTACCTTGATTAGTACTTATAATCTACCCTTATCTCTATTTTTTCTCCAACGATTCAATACTTACGCGTTCAACGTCGATCATAAGGTCTTCGAGTTCACCAGTGAGTCTGGATTTGGCCTTCTCCAAGCCACCAACTTTAGCGTTGGCAGCATCAAGTGCCTGTTCAAGGTCGCTGACCTTTGCTTGGAGTTTTCGTCTAAAAAGCATAATGTTTGTTTTATTGGACTAGAAATACAATATTAGTTATTGAAATGTTTTATTGTCTTTACTTGTACACGAATTCCTCAACAGTCCATTCTATGATTGTGTTTGAAAACTGTGCCCTTTTTGTTCGTACACATGGGCACAGTTTGTACTGTATAAATAAGATAAACGTGAATGATTAGTTACTTACTTAGCTTCTTCGAGTTCTTCGGCTTTAGCAGCACCTTCACTTTCATATTTAGTTCTCCATTGTTGAGTTTCGGCGTTGGCTCTAGACAATTGTCTTTGAACATCGTTTCTGGCTTCTTGTTCTTCCTCGAGTTGTTCACGAAGGCCGTCGAGATCTGATCGAAGGTTTCTGACTTCGTTTTGGAGTTTCTGTCGGAGTCGTGATTCATCTTCGAAAGATCTTGAAGCTTCTTCAAGTTTGGAGTTGATGTTGTTTTTGTCTTTGGTAAGTTGACCGACCTTATGCTCGGATTCTTCTAATTGTCTCTGGAGTTCTGCACTTTCTCGCTGGAACTTGTCTTTGCTTGATTGAAGTTCGCTGATGGTTCGGTTGCCCTCATCGATCTTGGCATTTAGTTCAGCCATTTGAGATTCGACTTGTTTGGACATCTTCTCGGACATACCCTAGAAATAAGGAAAAAATCCAAAAGTATGTAGATCGGTACTTTTCGTTTGCGATCACAAAAGAAAATTTAATCATATCTGTTTTTCATTAGTCCACGCTATTTGTGCGTCTTAGTCTAGTGCATTTATGGACGAATTCTATCAATTACCACCAATTATAATAATAGCCTCTTTCGGTAAATGCAAATGGTTATACTTACTCGGTTCTTGCTGGCATTTTGGAGTTGAGCAGAAATATCTTCAACTTCAGCTCTCGCTTGATTCTTTTCTTTCTCCAATCTGAATACACGAAAAGCAGATGCATTGAACTTTAGTGCATATATGACAATACGATATTCCTTAGGAGATTTATGCCACAGTTTACGCTCCTGACCATTCAGTACCCTATCTTTGGAAGCCTATTTATTGACGTGTTTTGTACGAATTTGTATTATTTTATTTTATTCAAGATTCTCAGAATAGTTACTCAGGTATGGCATTCGACTTACTTGCTCTTGATCTTTTGGAGTTGATCGATTTGATCAGACAACTCGTTGTTTGCATCTTGAGCCTTCTTTCGGAGTGAAGCAACTTGAGCATCATGTTGAAGCTGGCTTTCTTCAAGATCACGTCTGAGTTTCAATAATTCTTGTTCACGTTTCTTGTTGATCTCAACTTGAGCGTGTGTAGCGCCACCAGCTTCATCAAGTCTTTCACCGATATCTTCAAGTTCGCGAGACAATTCATTACGTTGTTTCTCAACCTGTTAATGATATGAGTGAATATATGCAATACATCACACGAACTTCTATGTCCTGGCAATTTTAAAATCCTCATAGAATCAACGCTTTTTAGTAAAAAAAACCCCACAAATCTCAGCCTTTTAACTCATTATTCCTATTCACTTCACTGAAATATGATACTAATTTTGTATGATATCGAAGATAAATGGATCGCCTGTTGCTTACCTTCGATCTAGATTGTCTTTCAGCTTCGAGTTCCTCTTCAAGCTCTTCAATTCTGGCCTGTAATAACAAAACTAAAATTACTCGCATGGAATATATATATGAACAACGTCTTGTCATCAAGACTGCAATTTTTTTTTTGTGGCAGTCGTTAAATAATTAGTGCTCTGATCTGATCTAGAATTTAAATCAATGCGTGATATCTTGTAAAGGTTTTGTCCTTCCGATTTTCCGGTCTATTGCGTTGCTGAAGCATCTGAATGTCAATCAGACGCAGATTTAAGGTTTTATTGATTTTGTGTGATTTATAAGTAATAACTGTAAGCACCTGGAGTTCCTTAATCTTTCTCTGAAGTTGGGCGACGAGATTCTGTTCATCTTCAAGACGGCTGTTGAGGGATCCGATTTCAGCGTCCTTCTTTCTACCGGCCTCTTCAAGATCACGTTTGTTTCTTTCCAAATCTTCAACAGATTCTTGGGTTGCTTTAAGATCTTGTTCAAGCTTTCTCTTGGCTTTTTCAACATCACCTCGTGTCTTCTTTTCTCGCTCGAGATTATCTTCAAGCTAATTAATATAAGAAAACATGATATATAAAGAGGCAATAGATATATAAGATCCTGTTATATATAATCTGAGGTACACACGCAGGATATCTCATACATAAACGTCAACTTTTGGCATAAATAAATTTATTTTTTAAATAGTCATATTAAGTACTATATTAAAAAAATTAAGGAACTGTCACAAGTCCTTTTTTTAATCACAAACTAAACAAAAATTAAGATATTTCAAATATTAAATGGATTTCCGTTTTAATGAGCGTTCAATCAGATGCTTCATTCCAAAGACCAGTTTTGTTATTACATATCTAAAGATGAAACTTCAAATTTAGACTTAATTTCATTTAATCCAATTGAAATAATGTCTGTAACCTACCTCATCAAGAGTCTGCTCCAATTTGGTCTTGAGTTTGCTTAGATGATTGACTTTGTCTTCTTCAGCTTGAAGGTCTTCTAACAATTTCTTGGTGCTTTCATCTGCATTCTTTGCAGCTTTGTTCAATTTAGCGATCTGTTCATCTTGTTGGGCCATCTCATCTTGGAGTGTTTTGATCTGGTTGTCTTTGGTCTGTTTATCTTGTTCAGCTTTATTGAGATTGGATTCCATTTCTTCCAAGTCTTTCTTCAATTTTTCTTTATCGGCAGTAAGCTTCTTCTTAACTTCTTCCAATTCACCAGCAGCATCTTCTTCATCAAGGAGACGTTCTTCCATTTCTTTCATTTGGGCTTCAAAATCGATTTTCTGCTGAATGAGACTTTCGATTTGTTCTTGACGATCAGCAAGATTATCAAGTTCAGCTTGCATCTGAATGTTCATATCTTCGTTCTTTCGCTGGAGAACACTGTTTTGTTCCGAAAGCTCTTTGCATAGTTTCTCGGTCTTCTCCAATTCTAGTTTAGTTTTCTCGAGAAGTTCCTCTTTCTGTTTCATTTCATCTTCAGCTCGGGCAATGTTCAAGAGAGGCTTTACTTTGGTGTACATCTTCCACCAGAGCCAGTTTCTCATGGACAGCCATTTACGGATGTTTCTCTGGATGATAGATAGACCAGTTCTGAAAAGGAAGAAATGTCAAAATGTATATCAACATACCGAAAGAACATTACATATTGTTCATATAAGGTTCATTCCCATTAGCTTTTAGAAATACGCATTGGAAAGATCAATAACTGAATGGTTTTCTATATAAATCTATCACAAGCGGAAGAATGCTTCGGTTCAAAGCAGCAAATAAATGTGCTTCACGTACCTTTGATCTTCGAGTTTCTTGTAGTTTCGTCTCATGAGAAAGCCACGGACGAAGGCTTGGAAGTTAGAAATGATGCTGGTTAATCTTTCATCACGAAGATCTTCAAGGTAACCTAAAACACCAGCTTTGAAGAATACTTTGGTTGAACCAAGTTTGTATTCATTGGTATCCATCTGAAGAGCTTGAAGAATCTTGGTTGCAACAGTCTTACCATCAACAAAACCATCAGGAATAGCGTTGGGAGCTAGGATAGAGTATCTGAAAAACGCATGTATTTGTTTTAATACGCCCATATGAAAATGTGGACGTATATTGCCATCACCCCTGTCCGTCCGTCGGTTCGTCGGTCCGTCGGTCTGTCGGTCCGTCGGTCCGTCCGTCCGTCCGTCAACAATTACTTGTGTACACAATACAGGCCAGAGTTTTTATCCGATTTGAATGAAACTTGGTATGTGTATTCATCTTGATAATATCTCGGACAAGTTCGAAAATGGCACGATTCCAGATGTCGGTTTATGAGTTATTGCACTTGATTAAATGAAAAAGCGTTAAAATTTACTTGTGTACGCAATAGAAGCTGTAGTTTTTATCCGATTTGAATGAAACTTGGTATGTGTATTCATTTTGATAATATCGCGGACAAGTTCGTAAATGGCACGATTCCAGATGTCGGTTTATGAGTTATGGCCCTTGATTAAATGAAAAAAACGTTAGAATTTACTTGTGTACGCAATAGAAGATGTAGTTTTTATCCTATTTGAATGAAACTTGGTATGTGTATTCATCTTGATAATGTCTCGGACAATTTCGAAAATGGCACGATTCCAGATGTCGGTTTATGAGTTATGGCCCTTGATTAAATGAAAAAAAGTTAAAATGTACTTGTGTATTCAATAGAAGCTATAGTTTTCATCCGATATGAATGAAACTTGGTATGTGTATTCATCTTGATTATATCTGGCCAGATGTCTGTTTATGAGTAATGGCCCTTGATTAAATGAATAAACGTTAAAATTTAGTTGAGTACAATAGAAGCTGTAGTTTTTATCCGATTTGAATGAAACTTGGTATGTGTATTCATCTTGATAATATGTCGCCAGATGTCTGTTTATGAGTTATTGCCCTTGATTAAATGAGAAAATGTTAAAATTTACTTTTGTACGCAATAGAAGCTGTAGTTTTTATCCGATTTGAATGAAACTTGGTATGTGTATTCATCTTAATAACATCTTGGACAAGTTAAAAAATGGTGTGATTCCAGATGTGGGTTTTTGAGTTATTGACCTTGATTAAATGAAAAAACATGGAATATTCTGTTTGCTGAAGTGGGCGTATGTTACCTTGCCTGGCAAGCTATCTTTGTACACATTTTATTTATGTTTCTATTTTATGATGTCTTCTGAAGGATTGTAATAAGAACACTCCTTTAAATATTCCAATATTTAAAGCCTCACATGAATTACTTACCTCTGTTTGAATTCACCATAGATGATTCTGTTGGGGAATCCTTTTCGGCAAATACGAATACCTTCCAATACACCATTACATTGAAGCTGGTGAAGAACCAAATGGGCGTCGATCTCTCCGGGTTCTTTGAATTCGTTGGGAATAATACAACGAACAAAATGAGGATGAGTACTGTACAAGTTCTTCATCAATTTGTTCAAAGATTCCTGAAATATATGGCGAAAAGTTTAATATCAACCTTTGGTAACGAGCGAATATCTTTATATGTTGTGGAAGGATTAAGTGATTAAGATACAATAGTTTGTCGATGATCGTCGATTTGAAGCATGACGAGTTACCTTGTGTACAGAGGAGATGGTCTGGAAAGCAGAACTCTTCTGTTTCTTCTTAGTACCACCAGCTTCAGGTTCTGTAAAATATGAAGGTATTTAGCTATGACCCAGCAAGACTGAGACTTATAATCATAGATGTATAACACGGATAACTGATCATGATCAGTCAAATCCTACCTATAACAGTTACAGCCTGAATGAAAACATACCCTTGCCTTCTTGGGTTTGCCAACTCAGAATTTTTTCCTTTAAAAGCTCTTTAAAAGATCAGCAAATGCAAATTTTACCTGGTTTAAGAAACAACTGTTGAACCAAGACATCTTTTGAGTGTGACAACAATTCAACAATAGTCTCATTCAAGGGATCCTTGTTCTTCTCGAGCCAACCAGTAATACTGTATGGTACAGTACCAGCATAATGATGAAGTTCAAAATGAGCTTCACCCTTAACTTTCTTGCCGACTGGTTTACCAAAGTTGGGTGATTTACCCAAATGGTTGTTATATAATTTTTCTTTGAATGTTTGGTCAGATGCCTTGGGGAACATACATTCTTCTTCTAAGATGGACAAGATACCCATAGGCTATAAGGAACAAAAATACAATCAGTAATGTAATATGTAGCGATCAACTACGACTTGTACTACACTAGTCAATTTGTGATAAAGCAAAATGACGTATAAACGGAAGCCATCATACAGATTGTAGGCCTGTTGCAGTCAGCTTTTGCAATATGACTTTTGCAAGATCACCAAAATAACCAACGTGGAAAAATGATTCTGATTTATACATTTGTCTTCCAACGAACCCACCTTTTCAATAAGATCAACACAGGCTTGCAAGTCCATACCGAAATCGATGAATGTCCATTCAATTTGTTCTTTCTTATATTCTTCTTGTTCCAGCACGAACATGTGATGGTTGAAGAATTGTTGAAGACGTTCGTTGGTGTAGTTGATACATAACTGTTCAAAACTGTTGAACTACAAGATGATAAAACATATTGCTTTATAAGAACATTTCATAAGGAATCACTTTAAGTTTGAAGGATTCATTCAAATTACATCACAAATTCAATTGGTTAAGTATTATTTATTCCATACTTACATCGAAGATTTCAAAACCAGCAATATCCAGTACACCAATGAAGAATTGTCTCTTGGCCTTGGTATCCAAAGTTTTGTTGACACGAAAGACCATCCATTTGAACATTCTATCGTAAATGGATTTAGATAAAGCAGCAACAGAGTATACAACTTGATCTTTAGTTCTACCCTGGGTGACGTATTCGCTTCCGACCTTAATTTTGGGTTTCAACAAGCTCTTGACCAAATCACCTGAGTTAATACCCAATAAGAAGGCGACTTTCTCAGCCTCTGAAATGAAGAAGTGGTTGGTATGTATATTCATACCATTATTTGATTATGAGGACGGAAGATGTTTATAGAAATTTTTATTTATTTTCATAATTTTTTATAGATGAATTATATATTTTCTGATGTAAATATAATGACCATAAAAAAGATGTAGTAGGTTATGATGTTCTTACCAGCAGTACCATCAGACTCAGCCTGTTCTTCTCTGGGTCTCTGTTTGAATTTCATTTCACCAAAATGGATGATAGAACCGGTACATTTGTACAAACTGTTCTTCTCGTCTTCTGAGAATCCCAAGACATCAAAGGCAACCTGAATCATTCAATCAAATTTGTGGTTTAAACAAACAGAAACATAATAATGCAATATTATCCATTTTTCTAAGGAAATACCAGTAACGCTTCAGAACAAATTTGAAAATGCCCTATCAAACAGTCTATCAAATTGTCTTGAAAGTAGTCTTTTCTTGTATCAAGGACTGCCAGATCTTCATTTATTATGTAGTGATAATAGAATCGAATGCATCACAATAGGAAACCTACATCTGTATCTTTCATTTCTTGGTTGTCATCAATACCGTCAACGGTGATACAACCTTGGTTGATAAATGCATACTGGGATGGGTCAGGGTTGGCCAACATTTTCTCTGAAATACAAATAAACAATCATAAATATGTATATGGTTAAAACAGATAAGTGGTCATTAAAAAAAATATGTTTTTGCTCTAGCACTGTTCATGGTCAATACAGTTTGAAATATGTGTAGCCCAGTAATGAGACAAATACTCCATGCCGAATTTAACCAAAGGATAAAACAACTTAAAAATAAATATATATAAATCATATATACGATTTTTGCTAAATATATCACCCTTTTTTATGTCTACAGAGGAGAAAGCGTTTCGAAAGCGTTGCAATGAAAGACATGATTTTTGCCACATGGGCAATAGAAGCTACGGCCCTGCTTAATAGGAGGAGTTCAAATAACGAAATAATCCATTTGGTTCCGAAATGATAAAACTACTAGCACTCAATAATTGTTTTTGATCATAATTATAGTGTCAATGCACTAAACAGTACATCATTTCTGATTTCAATCTTATATAACAGTTCTGTTAACACTGGGATAACTTACCTACGATTTGTGGTACGGAATTAGACAACAACTGGTAGAAAATGTGGTAGTTTCTCTCAGCTGGTTGTTGGAAGGTTACTCGAGATTTCTCCAACAAATCTGGAAGAAGATGTTACCTTATAAATCATCTTAAATATTTTTTTCCACAATCCATAAGTCATTCCATAAAGACATAATTAAAGTGGTAAAATGAAATTAACATCCAGATGAAAAGTCTGATGTTGTAATTGTTATCGACTGATGTTGTAATTTCCATGACTGATATGTTACTGTCATTGATTTGTGCTATGACTGTCATTTCCGATGCTGTAACTGTCATTGACTGATTTCGCAGAAAGAAATTATAAGATACACTTACATTGTTCAATATCAGCTCCGGAGATTTTACCTTGGGTACCAAAATGGATACGGATGAATTTACCCTATTTTTGAAATAAAATAATGGTTTAAACGTTTCGAAAAGAATACAGCAAAGGTCCAAATGATTTATTTTCAATTAGATGAGGCGAATAAGCAAGCATTGCTATCTATGTTACATCTTTACAGATGACCCACCCATATGTAATGGTCTTTGTGGACCGTGGACATGCCAACGACAAGCCAGTCTGATAGTGATAAAGCACGTTTCATTGTTTCACGAGCATAAACTTTTGGCCAAAGATTCACTAATTGTATTTTCTTGTCAGTTTCATGATATATTTGCACATAGTAATTTCATGCAATTACGAAAGATGTCCATAAGATAAGAGTACAGGTATAATAACAATCTTTCAAGTAATGCTATAATAATGCAGTAGTGTCATGACAGCTTTGACCATATATAAGTTAATGAAATTTGTCATACGTTTACCTGGATATTACAAGCTATATTTTGGTTTCTGGGCATATATCCATTAAATAAATAGAAGTTAATATCATGCAATTAGAAATGGTTAAATAGTTTTTTTGATATTTCAAAGTAATACAGTCCTCTAATTATTCCTGGAGTCTTATTCTTGAAAGCTTAACTTAAAATGTTAAAAGTATTCTGTTGATCTAATTGGTTTAACGCAGTGGTCAATTTAAAGTTAAGTTGTAATATCCAATCAGATTGCTGTATTTCCAGAAATCTGGATTTTTTAAGTTTTGGATTCGAAGGCCCCTGGTTTTAGCTTAGCTGGGTGTTGCTTAATGTAGACCACCAACAATTTCATCAGGATTTCTTTAGAAGACTGTATTCCTTACAGAATTATTATGACAAACGATATTAAGTGACTATGTTCGTAACAAAGGAAATATTAATAAAGTTTGGCTATCACATCAATGCGATCCATCAGCTTTCACTATACTATGTCTACAACTAGACCCCTATACTACCGAGGTACGAATGGAATTGAATTTTTGGAATAAAGAACAATACAATGCCTTTAGCGTGTTTATCAAATTAGGTAAAGCACACACATGAAACTATGAAACATATACATGTATATAGTCCTCTAAGCATTTGTTTGACTAGGTGATCTAGTTCAATCGCATTTATCCATATCACTTATCGAACTAAGAAAAACTACCTGTTTCGTTTGCAATTGTAGAAAATGGCCCTGACAGACTTATGTCACCTTTGATATAAGCCTTCCTGCGTTGTGTTTGTATTGCAGACGATCGAGGTGCTGGATATCTATTCTTAGAACTACTATGGATAGATGAAATTAAAATTCATCCACTGGCAAATCAAATTTATTGACGACTTTACCCTTTTGTTTATGCAGTGCAAAGCATCTACTCTGTTTGTTTTTACTTTGAACTATTCAAGGATGCGTTGTACTTACAGAACTTCAATTTGATATAATCTGCATGGATTTAAACTGATTGAGGAGCTGGCTCATCAACTGTGATAGCCACTAGATAAGGAAAGGATCGAAAAAAGAAAGTATTAGTTCATTTTTAATATTGATGCGGTGGCTTAAGATCATGACAAAGCCAGGATACCCTTGGTAACTAAATAGTCTGGTTAATTATCGATTTAGTTATCTTTATTTTAGAAGAAATCGTTATTAATCGAGAACAGTTTGGGAGGGTTATTTCTAGGGGTAGTAATCTAGGGATTAATGGGGGTGGGGGTCTAATTAGGAGTATTGCAAAAAATTCAAACACATAAAAATGAAAATTCTGTAATCAGCGTAATCAAGAAGTAATTTCGACAGCAGCTGCTTTAAGAAATCTTAGTAAAACTTGTTCTTCGTAATGCATATCGTTAATGATCGAACTGAACTACAGGATTGTTAAATTAGGAGCGTTGTTCGTTCTGCGAACTGAATCAGCTGTTCATTCATAAGTTTGAAGCGTTGTTTATTTTGAATGAAAAACTTGATTTGTAGAAGCAGGTATTTCACTTTGATGTGTTTTTATAAATAAGTTGCATTGTACCTAAAGACATGTTACTTACGAATCTAGAAGAATTATTATTACGAATTGTTTTGGCGTTACCGTATGCTTCCAAAACAGGATTGGCTTGTACAATTTGGTCTTCGAGAGTACCCTATATTTATCACACAAGGAAAAGTAGGGTAAGGTTTATATTAATTCAAATCGGGGAGTGGTTCATGTGGTAGTATATGGTGTGGAAGAACGGGTTGGAAACTTCATGAGGTGATGGAAACAAGGTTTGGGTATCTAAAAAGGGTATGTTCAAAGGGATTGTGATATTTCCACTGAACGATTTTACTTACGAATCTAGACGAGTTGTTATTACGGGTTGTCTTGGCGTTACCGTAAGCTTCGAGTACAGGATTGGCTTGAACAATTTGATCTTCCAGTGTTCCCTAATAGGGTAATTGGGTTTTGTGGGAGGTAAATGGGGAAAGGGGTGAGAATTGCAATGCGTGCGATCCATTGGAAGTTGGATAGGGTAAAAGGGTTGAATAAAGAAAAAATATAAAGTATTACTAATTGTAAAATTATTAAATCATAGTATTGGTCTTCCATCGTTTTGCAATGTTCATTCCATTTTGATCAATACTCAAGGTTTGGACTGGCTCTTATGCAAGTCAATGAGATGTATATCTTAACGGCTTAAAATTGAGCTCGAGGTCAAACCTATTTGTAATAGATATGATTTAAATGTAGTAATAGAAAACAGAAATATGAAACGGACCTTCTTTTTGTCCTTCTTTTCTTCATCCTCGTCCTTTTCTTTGTGTTGACCTACGGCGACGTGAGCGAAGTACATAATGACTTTCTTGGTATTTTCAGTTTTACCAGCACCAGATTCACCACTGTAACAAGTATTAGAAACTAACTATGAGAATCCGAGGATCCGGTGATTTCTGAATATCCAAGGTTCCTTTTTAGTATTTAAACACTTACTTTTGCTCAATTCTGACGAATTTTTTGTTGCCCCACAGTGAAATACACTAGCGTCTCATGAGTTTATATTTAGATTGACAAATGACTATTACACGAGCTGCAGTTGTTTTTAAATAATGGTAATGTTAAATAATGAAAACACTTACGTAATGAGTACAGACTGATTTTCACGATCTGAAACGGAGATCAAACGAATTTTTTGAAAAGAAATCTCTTAAGCTATATATGCAATTTTTTGAAAAGAACTCTCTTAAGCTATATATGCAATGATATCTATGGCTCGCCTTTTTCGGGGTAATTAGTCTTCAGACGTATATGAAATGAACGAAAATTGCATAGTTCGTTCACAAATACCTCCCATGAGATTTTAATTTTTAAGAAATGACGTTTTGAATATGGATTATTATGGACAAGGACTTGAAAACTAAATTTCGACGGGTGGCTAAGCTAAAATATACATTTCTGGGATTAAGGTAAAAAAAAATGACGAACCAGTGGCTTTGAGTTCCAAAAAAAGGAATCAATAACTCACCTTGCAACATGTTCTGGTAAGCGTTGTCAGCGATGGAGAACAGATGGGGAGGCATTTCCAACTTTCGTTTACCCCTGTATTTAGAGATGACGCTCAATGTGTAAATGGGAAGACGTCGGTAAGGATTGATGGCTACACAGAAAAGACCAGAATAAGTCTGAAATATAAAAAAAGAAAATTGTGTACATGTATTCAAATTATCATGTCCAACTCTACGGATTAATTTTCCATTGTAATTATATATTAATCCATTTCAAGCCCAAGAACATCAACTGTTCATTTGAAAATATACAGACAGACAAACGACAAATGACGTCGTTTAGGGTGTATTCGTTTTTGTGTGTTTTGTTTAGTAATGGCAATGGTAGCTCTATGTTTGAGAGTACAGCGATACACATTGACGATAATTACTTACGTAAATGAGACCTGCTTGGTAGCGGGCCTTTAAATTGTAAAGTACAGCGGCTTCATTTAAATAGGTCAAGTTAGCCATATCCTCAATCTTCTCGAATTTGGGAGGATTCATCTGCATGATTGATTCCTTGTTGACGGTTCTGATCTGAAATCGAATAATGATGATACATATCATATATAAATATATTAGAAAGTGTAGTCGTAGCTGAACTCCTTATGAACTTATGATTTAAATCGTGAGCCTCTACTCAAATCAAATGATATTTGAATGTTCTCAAAAGTTATTATAATATTTATGTAGTAACAAAACATCAAAGCAATCCAATCCGACTTGATCTAATGAAGCCTAACAGGTCATAATTGCAGTGTTCAAATATGTTTTGAAAGCACTGTTTCATATTGAAACATTAGAAAAAATGTAGTATTTACTTACGTCATTGTTGGTGGTGATCTTGACAGTGATCTCGTCACCTTTGCTGCTTTGGATTTCAGCTGGTAGAAAAGCATGCTTCTCATCTGGAACCCAACATGCCTTTTTACCGTCAAAAGCTTGAGTCTGTTCAGCAAGCAGCTTCTTTCTGTCAACTGCCAAATATTCGAAGTCGGGATCGCTAGGATCGTATGCTGCAGCCATGTTGACTGACCTTGTGTTAAATTATCGCAACGAAAGCTTGTTACTACTCTGTTCACAAGGTTAACTTTTTTCACTCAAGCCCAAACTGGTGTTTTCAGAACAGCTTTTTCCAGACTGAAAATAAATAGCAACGTTCATTATATATGTAAAAGTTTTAAAACAACTCAACGGATATTTTTGGCTAACCATATGCCACAGTTACATATCTATCAAAATGGATGTAAACATTGCTAATTAAATTTGTAATCATGAAGGAATTTGAACGATTTACAACTTAATTAACATGCAGTTTTTGGATATTCCTTATAATATATTTAATTTCCATACGTGGTCCCTTTTTAGTCTAACTTTTACTTTATCTTGTGAATAAATAAAAAACATTGTTATTAAAAGAGTTCTTAAAGGTCCATTCTCGAGGTTTAATTTCAAATTTAATGTGGCAAAGCTTACAATTATCAATGCATTTGGTTGGGTCATAATATGTTGATCAAACAATGAAATTAGAATGTACCATGTAACGAAATTTTGAAGCTACAATGATTTTAATTTCATTTATTCTAAACATATGCGCTCGAATAGAACTTCAAATGATTTAATGCTAGGAATATTTCTTCTAAACTCACAAACGCTTCATTAATCATATCCTTAATGGTCTGTAATGGACAGGCCAGACTAATTAACCATCCAGTAAAGGTGAAAACTCGATTATATCTATTGCACTTCAGGGGGTCCATTTTGGACCTATCCTATTCCTCAACAATCATCATTTAGATAAGTGGTTAGCCAGTGTCTGCTACCGATCTATCAACGCTATGGTATCTACGGGTTACTTAGTTTTCGTTCATTATCATTATAATTAAGTCTCTTACGTGGAAATTTGAGACTCTGTTTATTATCAAACTCGGTTAAAGATTGAACTCTACAAAGGCTTATCTTACAAGAGGCGTGCCGTGTCTATAACTTTTAAAATGAAATATGGTAAACTCATAAGAGATTTTGCACTCATCTTAAAGGTAATTTTCAAGTACCAACTGCCGGTATAGGCCGACAAGATTTTAATTTTTCAATATTATTTTGTGTGATCGTTTTAGTTGCTTTCCGCTATGAAATCGAAAATACACCGTATCTTATCTAAGGCAATTTGTAAAAAGATAACTGTATGTAAAAAATCCCTAGCGATACCTAGTTATGGTTATTGACTTTCTAATTTAATTGATTTCGTTCGTCCCACCACTGTGCTAATTGTTTACTGTCATTTTGAAATATCTACTTTTGTTGATCTCATTACTGTGTCAGTGTGTATGGGTCTTTAAGGAACACCAGTACCCTACAGTGACATATTTATTGAAGTTTAATGCTTAATTAATTCCTTTCAGAGCACTATGTCTGACAACAACAAAAAAATCTACTTAAAGTATTTGCAAGCTTGCCAGAAAATTTAAGTTAATAACTCGCTGTGAATCTCTGCATTAAGCATAGAAAGGCGTTATCATTTCAAGTCAGCGATAACCGACATTTTCTCAAATTAATTCTAAGTTCGAAATGAAATAACTATGGAAATGAAAAATATAAAAAACAAATCGTAGGTAACTTTCTATGAAAATTGCAATTTAAGCTCTTTTTTACTGATTGTTGTAACAGACAAGTAAGTGAATGCCGGTAAAACTTCTTTCACGTTTCTCATACATGCAGCGATGAAATTCTGTACAAGTTCAAATCTTGATATCAAGTTATCAAAAAACATCAATAATCAAATGGACAACCGTGAAGCAAATGACTCAAGATATAAGTGAACAATTAGGAAAAAGAAAAAGACGGGTGGTACTCACGTTCAAAAAGCCGCTCTGTGTTCCTCTCAGACATATATCCTAACTTATAGAACTGCAAGCAACAATGATACCTGTGCTGAATATACCTGAAACTCCAATTGGTTGGCACTTTCAGAACGGCCAATCGGAAGCTCAGCAAACTCAGAAGACCGGTTTTCTGTAAAAGGCAAGCACGACAGTCGAAGCATGAAGACATGAAATTCTATATTGTACAAGATACTAATAAAGATAGCTGGTAAATAACTACAAGCGTTTCCCCGTTAAAACAAAACGAAACTTGCATTCTTATTTTTGATTAGTTTTGCCGATGTAATTACTAACATGTGTTAAAACCAAGACGGAATATGAAAGCATAACGACATTGAACATGCCTTTAGAGTGCATTTTCGCACCTGAAAATTATTGTAAACCATGTAAACATTACAACATCGTTAACTTGTGTTTTATTAGTTATTTAGAATTCATTACACCATATTTCATTAGGCTAATATTTACTTTTAAATTAAACAATATTTTATCTGTCACTTAAGAGTTCACCTGTTTACAATCTAACGTTCTTGAAATACAACCCTTACTAATTCATGCTGGATTGTTTAGCCCTGGAAAATACATTATTCCGATTAGGTGGCTAAAGGTCGTAATCAAAAGAAGACTAGGTATCAAATCCAATATTTTGAGAGAAACTTCATCTGAATTTGGTGAGAAAATCAGACTTGTGAATGAAAGGTAGATTTTGTAAGCAATCAACTGAGATTAGGGTAGGATCAGCTAGCAAATAATATGTATATTGATATGGGCTTTAATGGTTTATCCAATAACTAGTTGGATATGAAGAGAAAATGGTATGTTTTTTGCGCTTTATTAGGTAAAGAGGACCGGCAACGCCAGTGTAAAATTCAGTGTACGGTGGTATTTGGTCGACTCCCTTTTCTTTGACTAAACAGCATGTGCTATACGGGACCTCTGTTTTAACCCATCCGACAAACCTACTTTCGTGTCCCTCCGACCTGCATCACTGGGAATTTTAATTGTTATTGCCAAATTACTTAAAATAGGATTGCCCTAAAATAAAAAATAACCATCCTGCTTCTTCGTTTACCGAGAGTCTATTAATGAGTGCTAAAAGATCGCAAGATAACGATTATCATTAGTGCTTTATTACATCATTATATCGCTAGTGGTGTCCCTCGTGGTGGGAATCCCATAATTATATTGATAATTGGCAACACTTCGTTGTATATCGTTACGTTAATCACACATCCCGCTTAATTTGTTTCCCGCTTAACATGATTATTGAAAGTGTAGGTTTATCCAACCAGTACGGTTTTGGATTCGCATTTTGCCAATTGTAATTTTGATAAAATATAATCCACGACTCGAACCGGGGTTTGAAGAAAAACTCATCATAAATTCCAGAAAAAGAGGGAATTTCCAGTCATTATGTCAGTCAATGATTGTCGTCATTATGACATGATTTCTCTCTAAGAGAAATGCGTAAGATTATTATTTAAAATTATCAAATTCTATTATATATCTAAATATACCCAATATATTGTTGTCGGAAAGAAATCCATAAATCTTTAGTAGATAAAGTGTTTAATGGTTAAGTGCATCACTGAAAGAGACGTATAAGGCATTGCTTTTTGTAAATTCAAAATTTGTTGCAAGTGTATTGCAGATGGAAAGTATAATTCTATCATATATGATAAATTTTTAAAAATATAAATTGAAAACGTACAAAGGATCGTTCCTCGTTATTAAAGATATATTATTATATTTAAGTGCTACTAATTAGAAGCTAAGATTTTGTTGACTGTTGAGTGTAAAACGAGATAAGTAAAAATATGTATATACAACTAAGATTCTGGCGTGAATGGCTGTTTTCTTAACTATCAACTAAACTACAGGGCCTTCCATTAATTGAACACACTCTGTACCATTAGATCATATACTAATATGGTCAATGCTTTTAATGAAAACAATATGGTTTGCAGCGAAGCTTAAAGTAGGTACATATATATGCTTTTAAACCATTATTCAACAATTACATAATTCAACCTCTTTCGATAAACGAAAATATGCATCGTTAAGTTTTCGTTTCATTTCAGACCTAAGTCGAACATGGAGTTGTTTATTTGTGACTATGGATAGCTTTACTAGTGCCACTTTGGTAAGTACTATTTACTACGCATTTTTCGCATGCATTTCGTCTCATATCTATTGCATACATTAAACTTTGCTTCGTTGCATACATCTCGCAATTACTGCTTAGCATAATTATATTTAAATTAGTTATGCATCAATAACTTTTTGGCAGATTGACGCAAATTCATGCATACACTTCGTAAATATTTTGCTTTTAACATTTACTGTAGCTGTGTTCGCACAATATTTCTTTGGTCTGTTTTGTTCTGTCAGCTTTGTACTTCGACTGTTTTGTTTTGAAATTTTGTGCTTGAATATTTTTAATCATGAGCATTTTTAGAAATTTGAATTTTGGCATTTCGTGATTAGTGGAAAAGTTTTGTCAAAGAGTTTTTGTGACCGAAAATAGCATTTTGTTTTTGTTTTAAGTTATCTAAACATATTCTAGTTTGATTGATTGCTTTGCCGGATTTGTTTTGTTTTGATTGAGTTGCCATGGCGATTTGCATCGTCTCGGGCTGCCTGCATAGCAACATGCTATTTCAATTTGTTGAGCTGTCATTGTCAATTAATGCCACTTAAATATCAACATTATTTGACACTTTATAGAATATTTTGGATTGTAGACTTGAATAATGAAATTGTAGATTGTACCTTTCTTACATCGCATTGGTTTTACATTGTGGGTAGTCTTCTTGGTAGAGCCATAAACAATTAAGATTTTTTTCTGGAATCATATAATTAAATTTTATTTCTGACTAACTTGCTAGTGGACTAAATTCTTTGGAACAACGCATACTTATTTATATGAACTAGAAGCCAATTATGAGGCAAAATCCCGCCTGTCTCCGATATTTCAGCCATGGTGTGTGACATCCCAGTGTGGGCGGTGTCCAAGGTTTCTTGTGTGATATCTCAGTCGTATGCAAGATATTTATATGATAACCTTTGTAATCCCAACCAGGGTAAGGAATATCCCAGCATTGGTGTGTGATATCCTAGTCTTGATTTGCGATATTCCAGCCTTGTTGTGCGAAATCCCAGACTTAGTGTGTGATATATCCTAGCCTGGTGTTCAAGATTTGAGAGATGATCTCAACCTGATATGCAATATTCCAGCCTTGGTGTGTGATATCCCAGCATTACTGAACGATGTTTCAGCCTTGGTGTGCGATATCCAAGCAAGGTGTTTAATATTCCAGCCTTGGTGTGCGATATCCTAGCATTAGTGAACGATGTTTCAGTCTTGGTGTTCGATATCCCAGCTTGGTGTTTAATACTAAGGCCTTCGTGTGCGATATCCCAGCCTCACCCATGGTTTGCGATATCCCAACCTTGGTGCGTGATATCAAAGCCTATTATGGGATATTTCAGCTTCGGTGAGCGATATCTCAGGCTGAATGTGTGACAACCCAGCCTCGATGCGCAATATCTAAGTTCCGGTGTGCGATATCTGCTGTAAGACATTCCAAACTTGATGTTCTATATTCCAGCCTTGGCGCGCGTTAGCCAAGTCTTTGTGATTGATATATCCCAGCCTTGGTAATACCTAGTCAATAGACAATTATTTAATTTTTATCGCTAATTGATCTGTGGTACCTATGAGAGATATGTCTAGAAATGATTGATGCTATACTCTATAGTTTGTGATTCTGTATGAAGATCTTGTCTGCAGTCATAAATATGGCTATATGCACTACATTAGCTGTTGTGGATGATCTGGATCTAGAATACCGTTCTGTGGACTTTTGCGCAACTACTTGAGTTCTCCTTTCCTTCTCATAAATTCTGTTACTGTTTGGAGGGCGTTTGGTTACAGTTTATGTCTTATAAGTCTATATAGAATATATCCGAGTATATCATTTAAAGATTTATTGATGATTTTTGTAACCATCATTTGTTCCTATGATACCAAGAATTTTTGAAAAATTTAATAAAAGTAAAATCGCTTTAAACAATATTTTGACTATAATTGACACCCTACAATTTAGGTTTTCAACCTGTTCTCTTCTATTACTCCTTTCAGGATCTTTGATCTGCCCCTATTATCCTTCCTTCTATCATTATCATCCTATTCCTTCTATAAATCATTACAATCATCCTATTCCTTCTATAAATCATTACTATGGTCTTATTCCTTCTATAAATCATTACTATCATCCCATTCCTTCTATAAATCATTACTATCATCTTATTCCTTCTGTAAATCATTACAATCATTATATTCCTTCTTTATATCATCACAACCACCCTCTTCCTTCTATATATTATTATAATCATCTCCTTCATTCTATAAATCATTACTATCATCCTATTCCTTCTATAAATCATTACTATCATCTTATTACTTCTGTAAAACATTACAATCATTATATTCCTTCTTTATTTCATTACAACCGCCCTCTTCCATCTATATATTATTACAATCATCTCCTTCATTCTATAAATCATAACTATCATCCTATTCCTTCTGTAAATCATTACTATCACCCTCTTCCATCTATTAATCATTACTGTCATCCTTTCCCTCCTATAAATCATTACTATCATCCTATTACTACTATAAATCATTACTATCATCCTATTCCTTCTATAATTCATTTTTATCACCATTCCTTCTATAAATCATTACTATCACTCTATTAATTCTGTAAATCATTACAATCACCCTATTCCTTCTATTAATCATTACTATCACCCTATTCATTCTGTAAATCATTACAATCACCCTATCCCTTCTACAAATCATTACTATCACCCTAATCCTCCTATAAATCATTACTATCACCCTATTCCTTCTACAAATCATAACTATCACCCTATTCCTCCCATATATCATTACTATCAACCTATTCATTCTGTAATACATTACTATCACCCTATTCATTCTGTAAATCATTACAGACATCATCATCCTCTATAAACCTTTTTTTTTCTCCTAAGTTTTCCCGACATTTCAAAATTACTCCTGCCTTTTAGTGTACCACATGAATAATCATCAGCAAACTTATTAAATTTTGCGTAGTTTATCCAATAGATAATTCAATAGGTGTCAGCCATATTAAATTCAGAACGAAGCTTATAACGCAAACAAACGTGGTGTCACAGAAGTTAAATCTGGACACCATTAATACCAATCAGTTGATTAAGCTATAGATATTTCCAGTTTACTTTATTACATTATTGAGAAAGGGTAGCTTTATCTCATTTTACGGTTGCTTATCGAATGTTCGGTGAAACTAATGCCGTCACAATTCTTTATGTAACTGACGTTAGGAACCTCGCTTTCAGTGTCTCGAGGTGAAATAAGGTATGTTATACACTTTTCGTATCGTGAATTGGTCTCTGCAAATGTCTGCACATTTTCAGTGATTGCTGTGTATGCGTGTTGGGAAACGACTTTACAGTAAATGAACTACTTAGCATATCAACATTCCCAATCATAATGATGGTGTTTTTGTAACAATCTTATCTTCCTAATGTTAGATGTGGGCCAAAAATGATACACGTTATAATTTACCAAATATTTCTTACTGTGTCTGGAATTTAATCGCACTGCCATGGAAGGTGTTTTATATTTAAATCAAACTATACTATACTAAATTTTTAAACTTGGCCTTCGTTCATCGACGGACTTTATCGCCTGGTTTCATTGGAAATCGCCCAATAAATCTAAGGAATAAATCCTTTAAAGTAATTGTTTAAACACGCTTAGTGCGGAGGTTGAATGTTTTTTCGTTTTATATATAAATTCTTTTCTTTAGTCATTACAAGTGCTATCTAACTGATGAATATATACTCTTATTGACCAAGTCTGGGACTTAAAATTTAATTTCTATCTTATTTATTTCTATGTATTTCTGAGTTTATCATATTACCCGACTGTTTTGCCATTCTTTAACATTTTTTTTTTTTGGTATTTGGCATGAGGTTCAGTTTAAAAGCTGCAGTAGGCCTATCCGGTTGATTTTGATAAGTCAAATTATTTATTTCGTAAAACAATCTACAAATAAACTTTGTACATCAACACAAAGACATTCAACGGGAATCGTCAAACGGAAGTAGATCAACTATGCGGATTTTGATAATGCTCTTAATGTTCTCTTTTTATGCAAAGATTTTGGACGTGTTATTGCAATCTTTGACAAATACAGTTAGGAACCGGGTACTAACAAAGTATTGCAAAACAATGAACAAGGCAGTAAAAGCCGTTTATACTTGCAACCATTACTTTTTTTTCAAATCAATTATTTCGGGTTTAATTTTGTGTGAAAACTATCTATTGAAGCAATAATTAAATTCTAGTTCGTCCTCTTAGATCGTCAGAAAACGTATTTGCCTCGTGAAAAATCCAGTTCCCCTTTACCTCTTTATTTATTTCGTGGTATCTTGTAAGTCCAACTGATAAATATTTTTAACCTATATTTTATTGGTCAGGTTTGAGGCTTGTACGTGTCCATTCTATGATGGCGTATTACTTTAATATTTAAACAAATATAGCCATTTCTTCGTAATGGTTGTTTACATTGAAACTTTATTGACTCATTACTTTAAAATGTATCGTTATCAGAGCAACACAAGAGTGTTTGCCGAAAACTAACTTTCGTCACTATATCTGTTACAAAACTCGGTTTCATTAGACTGATATCCTGGCAAGAACACAGATTCACTGCATGTTATAATCAACAGTAAACTCTTTAAATTGTGAAAACAGAAAACTCGTGTAAAATAATATACTCAAGGTCGTTGGGACTTTCACATATTTAAAATCATGTATTTTAGCTTTTTTCTTTCCTTGGGATTACAAAGCGTTTAATATTCAAATGCATTTTACTCAAAGGTTGATTGTATTTTATGTTAAAGTTCGTCAAGGGGGGAATATAAATCTATGTATACGCTTGTTATGTTTAAGAAATTAATATGCAACGGGTAACTGTTTTCAGAAACACATCCATTACTCTATCGTTCTAAGTGTACACGGGTTATGTTTCAGAATCATAATCTGTTAGTTGTATCTGTTTTGAGACACGCATCTGTTTGATCCCATTGTTCAACGCATATGCTTGTTATGTTTCAGAACCACTGTGTTGAGAAACATTTGCATTTAACTCCATTGATTAAAGTATATGCTTGTTATGATACAGAATCATAATCTGTGACTAGTTGCTGTTCTGAGAGAGATTCAATTTTATCCCATTGTTCAAAACATACGCTTGTTTTCGAATCATAATCTGTGTCTAGTAACGTCATTAGGAAACTCACTCCATTTATCTAAGTAGGCTTCAACATTAATAGACTGTTATTGTATTGTAACACATTTGACTTCAATGATATCCAAGTTGTATGGTGGGCGCAAAGCGTAAAACAAGGAATTACAATGTAGAGTCTCAAAGAAAAGACGAATCATCATTTTAACTTTGAACGCATAGATATCAGGCCACATATCTCGACCTGGAACTGTGAACACTATTACTGATCAGCGTAGCTACAACATTACCCTTTCTTAGAATAAGATACAAGTGGTCGAATGGATGGCGAATATGTACATTGGGGGAGGCTGCCTCTTCTTTTTCAACGTATTTTACGGACCTGTTTATTGCAAAAAACATGAGAGAATAGTAGGCCGATGCCTATAAATAAATAAGAGTGGGATGTTATTGACAGTAAATGATAGATGAGCCGGTAATTTCAGGTATAATACGCGCTTAAACCATAAATCTTGTTAATCGCTAAATCAGAAAGTCAGTAGAGCTACATTAGAGAGTTTTTTGATGTTCAGTTTTTATGGCAACTATGGCAACGACGTGGCCTCTAATTTACTAGACTATCTATCTAGTACAGTCAATGACTGGATGAACATTTTAGCTTACTAGGCTTATATTCATCTAATAATCTGAGAGTAACAGTTTATACGTAATGTATTCTGCATTTTAAACTGTAGATTAGTGTTATATCATTAGGGATATGCTGACTTCACTTAAACTTATCTTTTATGTACTTATTATGTTCTTTACTGGAGATTATTCATTTGCTGCACTTTCAAACCACGTATTAAGCTACTTCTGAATACGGTTCATTCCCACGAAGTCATTGCTTGGATGAAAACTAATGATGCATAAAAAGAAAACGGTTACTTCACGAGAAATTAAAGAAATTTGAGTACAATAGGATTAATCGGTATTATCGTAAATAGACCTAATCGGATCGAATCCGTATATAACCAATTGACCAAAATATTATTAAAATATTGTATTTCTTCCTTTCATGTAACTAGTCAGCAAATACGAAACAGAATTCGCAAACTCGTACATACTCATCAAAGACCCTTAAGCAAGTCGTTGTGATAACTGTGATTCATTCTATCGGTTAAGTTAAGATTAGTTCATGAAATCTGACTTCAGCTTAATACGGCTGCTTCATGGATAACCATTATAAAGCATTAACTAATAAACAGATAAAATGCCTCGAAATATAGTCAGAAATAAAGGAAAAATATTTAAAAAAATAAAATCACTAAAATATGGATTATTGAACAAATGAGTTGCTTATGGAAACCAACAGAAGGTTCATACACTATGATCAACTTTAAAAGTGGACTTCTGTCCAGTATTAAGCTGCTTGTCCATCTCCAAGGATAGTCGAATAAAAACATCGTCGGCTTCCATATGTCAACTAACAGTGTGACGTCTTATTGTGGTGGCTTACAGGTCTAGCGGTCCAGAATATAATGTACCCAACATCTATATTGGACAATAAAGACCATTCATGGGTGTGAGCAAATTGAATATCAGCGTCTCGGATGTATGGGACTATTTTAGAACAGTAAATAGTAGTTTGACGGTACACGATTCTTACCTTGTTATTGTATAACTTGTATAGTTTTTTCATAACTTTCTAATTATTATTTACAATTTTTTTTGGCTTCTGTTGAAAGGTAGAGGTACATAACTCTTGTATAGTTATTATACGCCCACATGAAATGGGGGGCGTATATTGTCGTCATCAAAATCCGTCCGTCCGTCCACAATTGCTCGTAAACACTCTACAAGGTGTAATTCTTGACTGATTTAGATGAAACTTGATATGAGTGTTTATGATCACGCAAGGATAAACCCTATTGAAAATCAGCGAAATCGGAAAAAATTTAGTATGAGTTCTTGCCCTTGTTCTTGAATGGCTCGTAAACACTCTACAGTGTGCAATTCTTGACCGATTTTGATGAAACTTGGTGTGAGAGTATGTTAAAACTCAAGGATAAACCCTATTGAAAATCAGCGAAATCGAAAAACATTTAGTACTTATTTTTAGTTATTGCCCTTGTTCTTGAAAACGCGTTCAATTTTAGCTTGTAAACATTCTTGAAAGAACAATTTTTAATGGATTTTAATGAAATTTGGCCTGAGTATTTGTTATCATCCAAAGATGAAGCCTATTGAAAACCAGTCCAATTGAAAAAAAATTAATATCAGTTATTGCCCTTGTTTTTGAAAACAAGTTCAATTTTTAGCTTGTAAACACTCTGCAAAGCACAGTTATTGACCGATTTTGACGAAACTTGCTGAAATTGTTTGATATCACCCAAGTATGAAACCTTTTGAAAATACCACATATCGAAATATATTTAATACGAATTATTGCCCTTGTTCTATAAAATGTGTTGGATATTTGCCTTGTAAACACTCTACAAGTCACAATTCTTGAGCGATTTTGACGTAACTTGGCATGAGTATTTGTAATCACTTAAGGATGAACCCTATTGAAATTCAGTTAAATTGAAACATATTTAGTATCAGTTATTGCCCTTGTGTTTGAAAACGCGTTCAATTTTAGCTTGTAAGCACTCTAGAAAGAACAATTCTTAATGATTTTTGATAAAACTAGGCTTGAGAATTTTTTTTTATTCAAGGATGAACCCTTTTGAAAATCAAATAAATCGAACTATATTCAGTGTCAGTTATTGCCCTTGTGTTTGAAAACTGTTTCACTATTTGGCTTATAAACACTCGAGAAGGCACAATTCATGACCAATGTTGAAAAAACTCACTGAAATTGTTTGATATCACCCAGGGATGAGCCCTATTGAAAATTAAAAATATCAAAATATATCTTATATGAATTTTTGCCCTTGTTCTTTTAAACGTGTTTGATTTTTGTCTCGTAAACACTCTACATGGCACAATTCTTGACCGATTTTGATGAAACTTGGTGTGAGATTGTGCTTTAACTCAAGGATGAATCCTATTGAAAATCAGCTAAATTGAAACATATTTAGTATGAGTTATTGCCCTTGTTCTTGAAAACGCGTTCAATTTTAGCTTGTAAACACTCTAGAAAAAACAATTCTTAATGGATTTTGATGAAACTTAGTTTGAGTATTTGTTTTCACCCAAGGATGAACCCTATTGAAAATCAGATAAATCAAAAAATATTTAGTACAAGTTATTGCCTTCGTTCTTAAAAGCGCGTTCAATTTTAGTTTGAAAACACTCTAGAAAGAACAATTTTGAATGGATTTTGATGAAACTTGGCTTTAGTATTTGTTTTCTCCCAAGGATGAACCCTATTGAAAATCAGATAAACTGAAAAATATTCAGTGTCAGTTATTGCCCTTGTTTTTGAAAACGCTTTAAACTCTTCACGTGTAAACACACGTTCATTTTTGACAAACTCGCTGAAATTGTTTGATATCACCCAAGGAAGATCCCTATTAAAAATATCAAAATATTATTAAGGGTGAACCCTATTGCAAATCATAATAATAACGAAAAATATTTAATGAGTTGTTATTAGGTACTATTCCTGACATTTTTTAATGAAAATAGAGACCCTAGAAAAAAAGTATATGGCGGAAGGTTTAATATTTTAGTCCACCAATAAATTGTTACCTTACTGAATTTTTTTTATTCAAAATCAATGCTGCCAGTGGGCGTATATTACCTTGCCTGGCAAGCTATCTTTTTATAATTTGTAAAGCTAATAACCTACCTTAGAACTGTAATTAGAGGGTATGTGTTTGTAGAGGTACATAACTCTTGTATAGTTATTTTATAATTTGTATAGCTGATAATAATAATAATAATAAACTCTTTATTTTACATGGGTCAGAATTAGGCCCAATACACAAGGACATGGTCCTGTCTCACATTCAGCCCATGGGGCAATACATTGGAAAAAAAAAAAAAAAAAAAAAAAATCGAAAATACATAATATCTCAATATACAATTCGTCTGAAATACTAAAAATACACAAGTACATGTGTATCAAATGGACAGAGATATGTTCCGGCGATCAAGTACATGACCACAAATAAATATACAATACTCCACGTACAATTTGTTTAAAAATACACAAGTACATGTGCATGAATGGACAGATTTTCAACCTACAATTTGTTTATAAAATGGATGTAATATATAGTTCCCGCGGCCATGCACACGACCGCAAAAAATCACGTATTATTTCAACGTACAATTTATTTTCAAATACACAATTACATGTGTAAATAATGGACAGATTTATCTTCCGGCGATCAAGTACATGACAGCAAAAACCATATAACCTACTTTTGAACTGTAATTCGAGGGCATGTGTTTGTAGAGGTACATAACTCTTGTATAGTTATTTTATAATTTGAATAGCTAATAACCTACTTTTGAACTGTGATTAGAGGGTATGTGTTGATAGAGAAAATAACTCTTGTATAGTTATTTATAATTTGTATTTAACCTTCTTTTGAACTGTAATTGACGGTGATGCGTTGGTAAAGGAACATAACTCTTGTATAGTTATTTTATAATTTGTATTTCTAATAACCTACTTTTGAACTGTAATAAGAGGGTATGTGTTGATAGAGAAAATAACTCTTGTATAGTTATTTATAACTTGTATAACCTTCTTTTGAACTGTAATTGACGGTGATGCGTTGGTAAAGGGAACATAACTCTTGTATAGCTAATAACCTACTTTTGAACTGTAATTAGAGGGTATGTGTTGGTAGAGAACATAACTTTTGTATAGTTATTTTATAATTTGTATTACTAATAACTTTCATTTGAAGTGTAAATGAAGGTGATGTGTTGTTGGTTGAGCTGTAGAACTCTTGTATAGTTATTTCAGAACGGACATCTGTGTTATATAGCTTATTTTGTTGTATTGTACATTTGTAGATATTTCACAGATTGTATATATATTAACTTTTATGTGTTAGTCAAATGATTTTAATTACAAGTAGTTTTCATATGAAAGTGACAGCAATTGATTTTGTTTGCTGCTAACCAGAGATTTTGTTGATCGGTAACCTATCTAAAACATCCTGAAATGATCTAAAATTTGTTTTATTACACTTATTGTGTACATAATTCACCGCGATGCTTCTTATTTGGACAGATGTAAATTTCTGTATTGAAATCGCAGGGCATCAAACGATTGTAATATAGATAAGTTATCAAGGTATGCTATGGTAAGTGAACCGAAAAGTTCGCCTCTAAATATTGTAATTCCTTAAAATATATGACAATATCTTGTACCTACCGAAGAAGCTTCTCAGTTAAATTGCAACTCAAACTCGATACACTTAATACAAAATTTAATGCATATTTTCTTTATGTACCTATCTTCTGCATGACACCATATAATTCCATTACTAAACTATTGCATGGTTTGGGGGGGGGGATAGTGCAACAATATATCGACCAGCTGGAGGCAAGAAATATGAGCTCTAAATAGGCATTTAGTTATCCGTCAAAATCCTTTAGTAAAACGTGTCGTGGCAATATTACGATAATTTTCCATCTATTAGTATAGGGAAATAAGATACTAGAGGGTACTTAATTTTCTTGCTCCAGTTGGTCCACGTTTTGAACAAACTAGCAATAAGTGACAGAGAAGGATTCGACCGTTTTCGGGATTAAGTGGTACAATGTATTTCCTGAATAAATGTTTTATGAATTTTTCCTTGTGTTGTGTAAATTAATTCACCAAATAACAACCCCATCCCCATATCCCCGCCAATTCCTTATAACCACGTCAGCACACTGTTTAATAACTCCCAGTTCCCGACACTCAAATGGAAGCATAAGAAACAAAATTCGCAGAACGGGGCTGTTGTCTTATATATTTGACTGTCGACGTGCATACTAGGAAAATAACGAAGCCCATAGAAAAGTCGTCCGAGCAATACCTGCACAATCCCACCTAAACACCTTGTCTCCCCTATATCTGATTAGTGGTATTTTGTTAATTTTTATGCCCCACATCCTTTTCTCTCTTGTTTACGTATCTTGAATAATAACTCCCAATTATTCAAGCGACACAATGGTCTCACTACTGTGTGAATGTCATAATGCGCTATTTTTCCCAGTTGTCCCATCGTGTCCACCCATATCTGCATTTACAATGTTCTGATATTCAGAATAGAGATTTGTAGACATGGATGGACATCCTGCGACGATTTGACGTAGAGTATAAATCTTAAACCCCTTCCCATAACGTCCCTGTGGATCTGACACTGTTCATTTACACTTTGCCAGATGCGGTAATAACACAATTTCATGTAAATGGATAAATTCGACAATATTGTTCCTGATATATGCCTCTTGCAGCTATCTGCGAAACTGCAATCTACAATACAGTGAATTTCTTTTTTAAATTGTTTCATACTGTTCATACTTTGGGTTAGGCTGCAAGTTGGCTTGATCAGTTGGGAATGCAAATTTTAAGACGAATTTATCCATCTTCATGTCTTTATATATCAAGTTCGCTAACAGAAAATTCAGTAGGCACACGTAACTATTGTCCTTATATGGAGAAAACAAAGAACAGAGTTCACAGCCATTTCGAATTATTTCTTCGATTTAATAAGTCGAAGATTTTAACAGCTCAGATTTATTTGATGGCCTTATTGAAATATTATGACCTCTTCGAAAATCCGACTTATAAAGTCGAGGTAAAGATTCAAACTGGATGTGAACTACATTCATGTTGTTATTTCTATAATTATAAGAACCACATGTAGTTTCGTAGTAGGCAGGCGATATATCATCCCATTTCATGCAATATCAAGTTAAACAAGAAAAACAACGGAACATTATATAGGTGTGGAGAGATATTCTTCATTTTTCATATCATAAGAGTTTACAGAGAAAAATCAAAAAAAGCACGACAGAAACAAAAACAAAAAAAACAGCAAAATATGTTTTCTATAAATTGTTTTGTGTCCATTAAGCCGTCCAATGAGGAGACAAAAAAATGTCTCTAGAATTACAATAAATAGTTTAAGATTAAGAAATTAATAAATAAATGAATAAGTAAATAAATATTTATTTCTAATGCTGAAAATTTATTTTATAATAAATATTACAAAAAAAATAATCTAAGAATATAGAGACGAGTGTTCTGAGAAATACAAAAGCGTCGTTAATTGAAAACATTTCAGAAAATAAAACAAGTTAAAAAAATTATTGCACTTTTAGTTTAAATTGCACTTATTCAAGATCATACGGTAAAACCGGCACAGCCAGGGCATGAATATTAGATAGCAACTACAAAAATTTTCTCAAAAGACCTAAAAATATGTTCAAAAGTTCTCTCCCTCATTGGACGGAGAGAGAGTTCTATATGCAGAACTAAAACGACCTGATCTCATGTTTCTTTGTGTGCTGTGACTGTAGTATTCATTAAGCTGAAAAAACAATAAATATATTATTATTCTTAACCTGATATCTGAAAAAAGATATCACAATCCTTTAGTTGAAAAGACTCCATAGATTAAAAGACTAAAATTACGCGATCAATTGAGAAAGATTGTGATGCGTAGTCTTGATCGTTTTGGATTTTTTCTAGCATATCAATATAAAGTTAAATAAATAATGTTAATCTTTTGAACTATTATGGCTTCGTCAAATATTGCATTGTGTCCAGACAAATCAGGAATAGAAGTGATATTAAAGCCGTTTCTTACAATTGCGACATAGTATTATAGGTAAATCAAGATGGTTAAATAAATGGGTAGAATTTAATTTAAGTTCAAATCTTATCACAAACAAATTTTAATGAATGAAAGTACAGTATTGGAAAGGTGAAATTAGAGATAAGTAATAACTCCAATTGTATCTGAAATTGAAAACAATTGTAACAAATTTTAATCCAATAAAAACATACAACATGCCCATGCAGAGAATAACACATAGCACTTATCGCATCGAGTAATCATAAAAACAAATTCGACTTATGAGGTGAGTAGGCAGTTTCAAATTGAAGTGTGTAAAACTGGCCAATTTCGTTCAAAATTTTGATATAATTATTAAGACCTTAAGTCCAATGTTTGTTGGCATAAGAATTTACTTTCTTTACAAGATCATTGAAGCCATAATTGAGTATGTGAAGTATGAGGGTTTATTACTTAAATTCAAATAGCTAGAAAAAAGAAAGGTGGTTTTTGAAATTTAGTATTTTAGAAATAACCACTTGGGGTATTGTTTGTTATATGATTGACATAGAAATAAAGAAAATAGATTTAGAATGAATTGTAATCACAAAACAGTTTTAGAAGAATGAAACAATGAACATTTTTTTAAAGATGACCATGGTTTGGGTAATAGGGCAGCAAGCCCACTTACTATGTATACTATTTTACTAAAGCAGAATATCACTCCTTTTTACCGTCCTCTCTCTAATTTCACAAAAAGAAACAACATAATTAATACTAATGTTTTGATTTATGATTGACAATATCAAGTGGCTACATTAAAATTTCTACTATTTCACAAAAAACGAAATAACCTGAAAGCTACATTTAAAGCTCATGATATTATTACTCATTAAAGCTGAACTAAGCAATTATTATATGATTACACCATGATTACGTCACAGAGACTTACTAGATTAATAATCGACACCAGATGTCGCTCGTCGAGTAGGCTAAATATGGAAGAAAGATAAGGGAAAGATATAACTATTATAACTACTAATATAAGCTCTATGCATCTAAATTGCGTATTGATAACACAAGTTTCTAAACCTAAAAGCTAAGTACATAAGGATGGAATATACTGACAAAGTTGTCACATCTTCTGTGCATTCAAGAGTTCGGTTATTTCGACATTCGCTTTATATTCACGAAGTGCAACTGAACATTTTGTGTAATACTACACTAAGGATATAAATATATGTAAGAAGGTGGAAATATAAATAATGGCATTCGAGTACTAAATCTACATATTTTAAAACCACGCTGGACGTATCATTTGGTATTTTGAAGGAAACACAAAACATTCTACAATGATCCTTCCAAATATGGGGAAACACGCTTTCTAGGGATTTCTATCTCATTGTTACCTGTATTTAAGACATTGCTGCAGAGCCAGCTCTGGCACCGCGGGCAATAGAACCAGCACGTCCCTAATTTATAAAAATCAAGTGTTAGTCTAATGCAGCGCTAAATATGGTATAAATAATTGCTTTAATTTAGATAATATACATTACATAGCTAAGATCATTACTAGTTTTAGAAATATATATGTATTTAGACTGAACGTATATCATGAAAACAAGTTAAGAAATACTTACTCCTGGGCTAGCACTTGTTCGGCTCATGGATGCAGAGCTCCTATTTTTAGCACGAAGTTTGTTCACTGTACCCTCAGCTGTGTCAGCTCTCTCCTCGGCATCCTCAAGTTCACTCTGGACCTTTCGGAATTTGGCCAAGTTAACAGCGGCAATTTCTTCCTGTAAATATCAAATAACGGTTTGCAATTATTGGTTTTGAATTATTTACATAAGCAAATATAGAAATATCACTAAGTTAGGCAGCATCATAAATCTAGAATATACATAACAGTTCTTCTGTACAATAGAAACTATAGAGATATGAAAGGTCAACTTACGGCTTCTTCAACTTGTCTCTTGTATGTCTTAATCTTGCCCTGGAGTTTCTCAATCAATTCCTGGAGACGATCCTGGTTCTTTCTGTCTTCGTCAGCCTGGAAAGCCAATTCTTTGAGGCGTCTGTCAGCCTTGCGCATATTTTTCTGGGTTTCGGCATGACGACGTTGTTCACTATCAAGTTCACCTTCAAGTTCACGGACTCTGGTCTCAAGTTTAGATATGATTTTCTTGCCTCCTTTAAGAGCTTGGGCCTCAGCTTCATCAAGTCTAACTTGGAGCTCTTTGGTGTGGTTTTCGAGTCCCTTGCGGAGTTTCTCGATCTGTAATCCGTGTTCTTGTTCGCTTCTGAGTTCTTCAGCCAATCTAGCGGCATCGGACATGGCTTTCTTGGCTCTGTCTTCGGAGTTTCTGAGTTCATTGTTCATTTCATCAAGATCAGACTGCATGGCGTTAATGTCTCCTTCCAATTTCCTCTTTTGGCTGTTGACGGAGCTGGCTTGGGCAGACAATTCGTTGACACGATCGTTGGCATCGTTGAGTTCATTTTCTGCTCCTTTGCGTGCTCTTTCAGCCTGAAATAAAGATTAATTTAAAGATGAAACTTGGTATAGAAACTTGCAAGGTAAAATCAGTCTATAATTACTACGATATAATCCAATTTGTAGCATTCAGAAACTGTTCTTAATATCACAATATTCTTGTGGTGTCTTGTCTAAACCATCATCTAAAACCGTTACTATTACCTGTTCAAGAGCAGTTCTGAGTTCCTCAACTTCCCCAGCAATAACAGCACAACGTCTTTCAGCCATGTTGTATGATTCACGAGCTTCATCTCTCTGGCGTTGTTCATCTTCAACGTGGGCTTGGAGTTCCTGTAGCATACAACATCAATAGATTATGAAACGGAGTAGCGACAGATTCTTCATTCTTCATCTTTTATTATATTAAAAGACCTAAAGAAGGCAGCGGCTGAAGAAGCTGCTAGTCATCTGATTTCTGGTCTATAATATGCCATTAGTGGTCATTATCGAAAGAAACCATAAATTTGTGATCTTCATCATATACGAAAGTGTTAGTTTCTGGCGAGATTTTTAAGGATGTTAAAGATATCTTTTATAAGTATAAAGGTCATTAAGAGAATAGGCTACATACCATGATTTGCTGTTGGTGTCGCTTGACGGTTTTCTCGAGTTCAGCTCGTCCTCTATTAGCACTATCTAATGCGATTTCAAGTTCATTGATATCTGATTCAAGTTTCTTCTTGATTCTCATTGCTTCAGCTTTACCCTTGCTTTCAGCTTCAAGGGATGCTTGCATGGATTCCATGGCGCGTTGATGATTTCTCCTGCAATTATGGGTTTAAATCATGTATGTGTCAGCAAATACTATTATCAAATCTATTTAATAATATGTATATATATATTCCAATAGATTAGCACTCCGTGTAGACTATAAAATATCGAAAACAAGTGCACCAGCGTTTGGACATAACTGATCTCAGAATAGCTCCTCAAATGAGCTGATGAAATCTTCTGGCTAAAATCTTATACTCAAATAAAATTGTTGTTTAAGGTACTGCGAGAGAAAATGGGCTGAGCAGAAAAGTCATGACGGAAGCAGTTGGTTTCGTACCTTGTGTTCTCGAACTCATCATCCTTTTCGTGAAGGCGTCTGTCGATATCTTGACGAACTTGGGAGATTTCAAGTTGCGCTCTCATCACCTTGGCTTCTTCTTGCTCAAGAGCTGCCTCGGCTTCTTCTAGAGCGGCTTGGAGTTCTTCTTTCTCCAATTCCAATCGTTTGCGAGCCTTTTCAACTTCATGTACACTACGACCACCTTCACTGAGTTGATCGGTAAGATCATGGATTTCATCTGAAAATAAATTGTGAAAGTCATTATACATCATCAGATAATATATAATTCCTAATAATTAATTCATATATGGAAGTTTAGCTTCTGCACATCGATGGATTACTGTTTAATAATTTACTGTCTTGAACTGGTGAAATTGAAATGGAGTTTTCGTCCTACCCTTCTGGACTTAAAGGGCTAATGACGACGGCAAGACTCTTTTTGCGATTTCCATTTGTCGAGGGATCTTGTGCACAGTCTGTAGCACACGGGGCCTCGGTTGTACCATCCGAAAGACTAACCTGAACTGATAAACTTAACATAAACATAATATTTTTATCTTATTGAAATAATTGTACTTACCGGCGAGATTCTTGTTTTCTCGTCTGAGTGATTCAATTGTGTCCTGAGCTTCTTCACCCTTGGCCTTAACTCTGAATAATTCAGCAGAGTAACCACGGGCTTCTTTCTGGGCGTTCTCCAATTCAGATTGAAGATCGTTGCATTTAGCTTGCCATTCCTGAATAGTCTTGTCGAAACCTCGTTGTTTCTTTTCCAACATGTTGGCGTTACCGTTAGCCTAGAAACAAGCAAACAATAATATTGGTTGTTCTTGATCAATGAAGTTGGTATATTGATGACTTTTACTTGTAATTTTCAAAGTGGCCAAAAAGGTGGAAATGGACAACTATAGGAAGCCTTACGTAATATGCGTATATCTTACCCGTTCTACGTCGATCATAAGATCTTCGAGTTCTCCCTGAAGTCTAGATTTAGTCTTCTCCAAACCATTGACTTTGTTGTTGGCAGCCTCAGCAGCTTGTTCAGCTTCAGCCAATTTAGCTTGGAGTTTACGTCTGAAACATGGATAATAAGCGTTTCAGACTTTAATGACATAATCTTATCGGATGTTGTTTGTGGTTTTTGGAAGCAAATTGTCAATATTTGGAAATGTTGGACTTTTATTCAGCTCAAATAGTTAAGAAGAATACTCACTTAGATTCCTCAAGTTCTTCAGCACGGGCAGCTCCTTCACCTTCATATTTAGTTCTCCATAATTGCGCTTCTCCATTAGCCTTGGATAATGCTCTCTGTAAGTCGCTTCGACCTTCTTGTTCCTCCTCAAGCTGTTCACGGACGCCATCGAGATCAGAAGTAAGATTTCTAACTTCACTCTGGAGTTTCTGTCTGAGTCTTGTCTCATCTTCCAGAGATCGCTTAGCTTCTTCTAGAGAAGAAGCAAGGCCATTCTTTTCCTTAGTGAGTTGACCAACACGGTGCTCAGCCTCTTCGAGTTGACGAGTGAGTTCAGAGCTTTCTTGTTGAAGCCTACTTTTATTGGATTGTAAATCATTGATAGTTCGGTTAGCTTCTTCAACCTTAGCATTGAGTTCAGCCATTTGGGATTCGACTTGTTTGGTCATCTTTTCGGACATACCCTAAAAACATCACCAAAGGTTATGATCATCTATTAAAGTTGCCTTCAACTTGAAGCACTTATGTAAACTAATCGCATGCGAAACATATATGTCTAATTTTATACTCATGCATTTATTGCAAAGAAAAATTGTGTATTCGGTTATAAATTGATTGATTTGTACCTAAAAAAGAAAGTGAAATGGGATACCATATGACGAGTCTCCAGCAAAATTTCTAATTCTTCCAATTCTATTTGAAGATTTAATTTTTCTCTGTCTTGTCTGTTTGAAGTTCAATAAAAATCATGCAGCATGCATTAAAAGAAACAAAAGGAAATTATATATTTCTATTATACAATTTGATGAGCTATTAATGTATGACCACAAACCAAACAGTAAGTCTTATCCTAATGATGTGACGCTAGGTGGCAATGTTTCTAGCACAGTCCTTTTTCTTTATATGGGTCTGTGGTAATAACACAATCTTATTAAATAGGAGATCTAATTGTTTGCTTTCTTTAGTTACTACACTAAATTAATTTTATTCAATTGTCATTTGTAGAAAAGCCAAGAAACAAAACAACTCGATCTGTATTTACATCGGATTGTTCAGGAAGGAGCACCATGTGGTCATGCAATATCTAGAGACTGCACATACATGCTCCTCACCTTATTTTTACTACTATGTTGAAGTTGGTGGAGGGCATCTTCAGCTTCAGCCTTAATTTGTTGCTTTTCTTTCTCTAATCTAAAAGTTCAATAGTTAGCATTGACACTCTGTATATTTGATGCGTTTTTTTGTGGTTCACGTTTTGTTGGGGATTAAATTGTATTCTAATACCAAACAATATTGAAGATTTTATTTTTACCTAAATCATCATCAGTCATAATATAAGGACACATATCTTGACGTGGGATTTAACTCAGATAATGAACATATTAACTCCTTGTTGTCAACGAGAAATGGTTCCTGCAAATGAAGTGGTACAAACCTGCTCTTGATCTTCTGGAGTTGGTCGATCTGGTCGGACAACTCGTTGTTGGCATCTTGTTGTTTCTTTCTAAGACTGGAAATCTGGGCTTCGTGTTGTAATGTGGATTCTTCAAGATCACGCCTGAGTTTCAATAATTCTTGTTCACGTTTCTTGTTGATTTCAATCTGAGCAGATGTGGCACCACCAGCTTCGTCAAGTCGTTCACTAACATCTTCGATTTCACGTGAAAGTTCGTTACGCTGTTTCTCAACCTAAAATCAGATTATTAAAATAGTTAAGACCATGCGTGCTAATGATTTAGATAAATGAAGAAGTACAGTATATCCTGCTCACACGACCACCTTTATTAAGAGCCCACCTTCAAAATGCAAATTAGTTAATCATCTCCCGAAATGAGTCCTCGTTATGGCGAAATTTCAAAAGAAAAAGTAAAATGTGATTTTGATGAACATGTGAGGTTTCTTTGCTAATCATAGCTTCGAGATAACACTTAAAGATCTATATTTAGACCGTCTTAGATAACTGTATAAACTGATGAGTCGGCTGGCAAAAAGTCTGAGTAAGTCAAAGCACTATATTTAGATTTAGAAAGAAATACCAGTAAAAAAACAATGCTATCTGATTCAAGATGTTTGTACATGAAGTACATTTTGGCAGGTATTGTATATCTTGGCACAATTTTCGAATAGCGAACGAAACTTGATTATATTAATGCCTGTCAAACCTGAGTTATGCTATTGCAGCTTAATTCGAAATTGGGGCATGCAGGGTTTTCTTATGATATTTTAAAGAACATTACATAGATCTATATTCATTTCTAAAAATATATTTATATAAACATTCGTTTGATTTCGGTCTATTGCTTTACAAACATTCTGCTGTGGACTCATAAGCTTTTTCACAACCTTTATCACATAATGCAATGAATTTGATATTAAGATTGAATTCCCTTCAACTGACTGCTTTCTGTATTTGGATTCCCAAGGTTGTGGAAAAATATAAACCAGATGCCCTGATTCGAAGACAAGCAAGCCTTGTAGTATTTTAAAATTATATAATGCCTGTCAAACCTGAGTTATGCTATTGCAGCTTAATTCGAAATTGGGGCATGCAGGGTTTTCTTATGATATTTTAAAGAACATTACATAGATCTATATTCATTTCTAAAAATATATTTATATAAACATTCGTTTGATTTCGGTCTATTGCTTTACAAACATTCTGCTGTGGACTCATAAGCTTTTTCACAACCTTTATCACATAATGCAATGAATTTGATATTAAGATTGAATTCCCTTCAACTGACTGCTTTCTATATTTGGATTCCCAAGGTTGTGGAAAAATATAAACCAGATGCCCTGATTCGAAGACAAGCAAGCCTTGTAGTATTTTAAAACCTGCAGGAAGGATAACATAAAAAGATAACTTTTGAAAATAGGTCATACATGGAATATATATACAAGTAAAACAACGTCTAATAAAATATAGGTTATTACCTTTGCTCTGGCTTGTCTTTCAGCTTCCAATTCTTCTTCCAGCTCTTCAATTCGAGCCTGCAAAACACGATGGGTCATTTTAAGTATTCACTTAAGAAAAGAATTCCAAGTTTTAAACAAATAAATCCGCATATAAAGGCAGAGCAGAATAGCTTTATCCAAGGAAAGTTTTATCCATAGTTTGGAACCTTATAAATATAATAATCCATTTATAATGCGAAATCCCGAAATTCTTTGTACGTCCAGTTTAATTGAGAAAACTTTAAATTAATTCCATGGCAAGCCTAGCTTCGTGTTATAACTTGAACCACGTCTTTGATACCGATATTTAAATACTTCTCAAATGAGTCAGCGAGAAATAAAAATTTTGGCAGTGATAAGAGATATCTTTACCCGAGAATTTCTTATTTTTCCGAATTCAACGCAACTTAACCGAATCAAACAGAAAAAGTATAAAATGACAATTTTAAGCGTCGAATATGACCAATGGTTTAAGCTTTTGACATAGAAAACCGGAAATTCCAAAGAATGGATAAAAAGCAGTGAAAAAAAAGAAATTAAAGCATAATTACAATTATTTCACATTCATGGCAAATAACGACATCATGCATTATAGCAACATGATAATATACTATACTTCGAGAAGAGCCTTTAATCCTGGACAGGTTGCTGCCAACTCGGCTGTGTCCCGTATCACTTTTTTACTTCGAGCACTTAATTTCGATCCATATGTTGGCTCGTAGGCTTTAGAGTACAAAAGTGGATGTGTGGCGATGTTTTCAAGAACTGCTGGGCTAGTGCCCCGAAACTCTCTGGATAATGCTCCGAGATAATCTCCATATTGATAATCCGAACTCGTTTTTGCACGTGATGAAGATGAACTTGAAACTACTCTGGAAGCTGAAGACGATGTGGTAGATGGTTTCTTTGTCCGTGGTCTTGTCTCTGGCTCTGGTTCCTCAGGTCTTTTGATCGATGGAGTAACTTTCGGTGGTACCGATACTGGGGCCGCAGGGGGCTGCGACTCAATAGATCGTTTAATAACGATCTGATCTTTGGTCGTTTCCGCTTCCGAAGACTCCATGGGTGCGGGTGTGGTTTGAACGGGAGGGGGTATATCACGTATTTCTTCCTGAGGCTGAACAGACTCCACAGCAGACTTAACAACTTGAGGTGAACTGGTATTCTCGTTTGACTCCTCCTTTACATCACTGGAATCTGGCTTAGTTGTTTCCCCGTTCGTTGCCATGACATCGAAAAGTTAACTTCCTCTAAAAAAACGTTAAGTGTTATCTAATTAAACTATCTAAACTATTTGGCGAGGTGATAACTTAACTACTCCTACCTATTCCTCCAATAGAGATAAGGAAATATATCCAAGGCCACAGCGAATCAAATTTTGATTAACATCAACACCCACTAGAGTCGAAAGCATAAAGAGTAAAATTTATAATCCGTTTGAAGTTAAAACGTAATAATATCGTGGCTATAAGAACGAAACCATTGTGATTCACCCCTCTTTACGTTTTGTGTGTGTCGATCATCATCATTTAGTGACGAGTGTCGAATACTAGCACATACACAACAAACACGCCTCCTCCTTTAATGGCTGTTAGCTTTGGAATATGCTAATGAGCGAGAGTCATCCCCTCCCCTTTGATATTCTCAACGTCCTTGAGTCAGATCTAGAAGGTGAATCTTTCCGGATAGGTTATTTTAAAAATAAATTTTCTAAATTGTGCCAAGAAATGTGTAGTTTTCACTATTTTAAGTCCGAGTCAGTTTGCTTCCAGTGGAGAACAGATAGACAGCACGAGAGAAGCTCGAGAGAAGGATGGTCTATTACATTACTATTATTTCGACTCAGGTTTATCAGTCTTATTGCAAAGATTCTATTTCAAGTAAACTATTTTCACGTGAAAGTTATTGTAATTAGAAACGCGTGTGAGTAAAGGTCTATAGCATACATTCCTGTGTTCGCTTAGTATCTCTAGGTCGAGATGGTTTGAGTATCTTGTTTCAGTAGCAACCGTCTACAGTACGATGCAAGATTATGGCGCACGCTGAACCGGCGTTTTCCTTATTTAGCCGACACGAGGCAGATCGTGTTTCACAACAGTAACCAACAGAGCAGAAAGTTCAAATTCTCACATTTTCTTGTATTGGATTTTGAGGAGATTAAGAAATGACTGACAGCTGCCGTCTGCTTAATATTCTATCATAGTTTATCGAATTATTAAGAACTTCTAAAATAGGTTAGAGATTGTAACATGCTGATTAAATGATAACATGCAGAGATAAAATATTTAATAGGCACCGTATGAGGTCCCTAAATCTTGTCTAGTTAATAATTACATTAAACAGCATAGGTTTGAACTCGTTACATATTGAAAGACTTGATAGAGTTCGGAGATAAAGCTGTAGAGCGCATTAAATCAAGAATATTTCAACATGATTAAAGGGATAATAGGCGTTAGAATACACTCGTCCTACGGCTTATATTTGTGTTTCATATTGACTATTAGTTAAATAAGTATGCATCCCACACTTTACCAAATTTTAAAAAGCCACAATAAAAATATATTCGGAATTTTAAAAAAAAGTGAGCCAGCGACGATTCCATTCAGTTTGAGAATAAAAGCGTCTGGTAAATCGACGCTAAAACATCATTGTGGAATTCAACAGTAGGGGTCAAGGACGCGTGAAAACTCACATGTTAGAGTTACTTCCCTTTATATTTACACGATTTAAAACTCGCTTGATGGATGGCTCAAGCGTTTTATGATTAACTACTTTATTTTGGGGATTTATCGGATTTTAGAGGGATTTTGATGTATAGGTAAGTCCACTGATGGGTATATAGTGTTATTGTCCAAATTTGAGTGAACTTAAAATTTTATGTTCGTTCTAACGCCTATTATCCCTTTAATATACGAGAGCCATATGGAAATGCATGAAATTGATATGGACATGCGAATAAAGAAGAGGGATTTTGACATAAGTTAATGTTTGATTTTTCTGTTGACCGATAATAATACATTTTACGATCGCTTTTTTCATTCATTTAGTATTCATTTTTTAATTAAAATCCATTTGTTAAACCACAAGCAACAACATAAAAAATGTTTTTAAAAAATTGGTGAGGAACCTGCGATTTCAGACCTCCTAAAACCTCACAAACAATCTGCTCGATTAGAGGAACGGCTCCGCGGCAAATGAATCTAGTTCCAGTATCAAAACCAACACACAAAAGAAATATCCAAAATAAGTGAAACTGTTACATTATTAAGTCATGATAAACTTTAAATTTACTCATCACTTAGAAATGTTTTTCTTGGAAACGTTTCAATTCTTCGGCATAATACCATAGGTATGAAGTTAGCCCGATCTTCTGGCCCGTTTCCAATGGCTGTCAACAATATTTTACTAAGTTAGTACTAAATGTTGGTCAAATTGCATTAAGTAGTGAAATATCATTCAAATGTACTTCGTTATTAAACCATTCGGTTGTTATAAAAACGGATTCTCTCCAGATTAGAGCCAATTGTTACTCTTTTTCACCATTTGTACTGCGCAACACAATTACTCTCCAAGTAATTTGCGTATTAGTGTTTTAGCACTGACAGTAGTTCAAATAGCACCAAGAAGTGAAATGTAAGACATGCCAAATTCTATCTTCCAAATTTATTTAATAAATCATTTGACGGATTTGAATAAAACGGCAACTTATGATCCGATTGCGTCATAATTTTTCACAATTTTTAGCTGTTGTCAGACTTCTAGTAATGTGTAATAGATAAACCCATGGCATATAATTATATTTTATGGTCTCAGAAATCATTTGGCAAAAATAGTTAGAAACACGCCGAATCGGATATATGCATCAGTATTTTTACTTGGAGATTTTTTCAAGTTCATTGAATTTCAGGCCTTTCATGTACATGTACTACTATTACATTCGTGTCTGACAGATTGAGAATTGCATCGCATCGAAGATTATAGTATATAACGGACTAAAACAAGCGGATTTGAAGTTTATATTTACCGTGAATATAAAATAATTTTTATATAATTATAACAGGAATGACATTTATGGCACGTTCTTCACAATATCAGATATCACGGCATTTGGTAATACTGCATTTCGTTTTTATTTTTTTTTATTCGTTGTTCAAATACGACTGCTTTAGGTTTTAAAGGTATTGCATGCTAAATTATGTCTTTCCCTAATCCTTGTCATAGTGTATAGTTCTCAAAATATTTGTAAATAAAATATTGAATTTTCGTTTGTGGCGTCATTAAACCAATTTCATTCAAAAAAGAATGTGACCCGTGGAAATTGACGAATTTAATATCACTCTTAATTTTTCAAAGAATTTGAAGAGTTTGAAGATCCAAGAGTTAAATAACAAGCTAATAATGAACATAATATTTTTGAAACTCTGAATCGTTTTTGACAAAGTTATAAGAAACTGTATTTTAAGAAATAAAATGACCAAATCTAGTCTGATAACCCCAGTTACCTTGTCGCTACCCAGCACGTTCTATTTAGTATGTTGATTGAAACGGAAGTTTTCAGATTGATACAAAGGGGAAGAGACGCGGGATTTTGGAAGACTATAGTGGAAACATACTATAGTTTCAGTTACATAGGCTTCAATCTTACATAGATTAGGCTGTTCAATCTTACATAGGTTAGGTTGTTCAATTTTACATAGGTTAGGTTGTTCAATCTTACATAGACTAGACTGATCAATCTCATATATGTTAAGCTGATCAATCTAAGGGGAATAATTTATTTTAATAACTAAGGATTGAGATGGTAAGATGTAAAGGGCAGGGGTTGGTTAGAGAAAACAACAAATTATTTCACAGCAAATCTTTATTTCTACACCTTAAAGATGAAAGTACCACTTACCTCTATGTTCTTCTCTGGTTATCAGTTCAATAGTAGTAGTGCTAATGACTATATTCAGCAAAATAAATTAATTATAGCAAAAAATACAATGATATCGACATTTGCCATGGATGTGAAATTAAAAAATGAAATGAACCCAAATACCTGAAGTTCTTTGATTTTTCTTTGAAGCTGTGCAACAAGATTCTGTTCGTCTTCCAATTTGGAGTGGAGACCACTGATCTCAACATCCTTTCGTCGGACGTTTTCTTCCAGATCACGTTTAGCTCTTTCCAAATCTTCAACGGTTTCTTGTGTCATTTTCAAATCTTGTTCTAACTTCCTCTTAGCCTTCTCAACGTCACCTCGAACTTTCTTTTCTCGTTCAAGATTATCTTCAAGCTGAAACCAAATGAAACAGTGAAAGATTTATCTCCAGCCTGAAATCCTATGAGCTTGTTCCGACGTTTCTCCCCATGCTGTTATTAATAGCTAGTTTATTTTCGATACATAAACCTTTTCAGTAAATGAAATATACCAACCTCGTCAAGAGTTTGTTCCAATTTGGTCTTGAGTTTGCTAAGATGATTGACTTTGTCTTCTTCAGCTTGAAGATCGGCAAGGGTCTTTTTGTGGGCTTCATCCATGTTCTTTTTATCTTTGTTAAGTTTAGCAATCTGTTCATCTTGTTGGGACATCTCGTCTTGGAGTGTTTTGATCTGGTTGTCTTTAGTTTGTTTTTCTTGTTCAGCTTTAGCAAGACTTGTTTCGAGATCTTCGACATCCTTTTTGAGGTCGTTGTTCTCTTTGTCTAATTTCTTTTTCTTTTCTTCCAGATCAGCGGCGGCATCTTCTTCGTCGAGCAGTCTCTCTTCCATTTCCTTGATCTGGGCTTCGAAATCAACCTTCTGTTTGATCAATTTCTCGATCTTCTCTTCACAGTCGGCGACGTTGTCTTGTTCAGCTTGAAGTTGAATATACATATCATTCTTCTGTTGCAGAAGAGTGACGTTCTGTTCCTCGAGTTCCTTCTTGACCTTTTCAGTTTTCTCGAGTTCAGTTTTGGTCTTTTCAAGTAATTCCTCTTTCACCTTCATCTCATCCTCGGCACGGGCAACGTTCAAGAGAGGCTTTACTTTGGTGTAAAGTTTCCACCAGAGCCAGTTTCTCATCAAAAGCCATTTTCTGATGTTTCTCTGGATAACAGACAGACCAACTCTGAAAGAATACAAATAATAGCGTGGATCTTTAATAATATTCAAGCGCCAAATGCAGAGTGTATGTACTAGTTGCTGCTACTAGGAGAATAAATTTCGGTTTGCCTTTCCAAAATAAGTCCTGATGAGGACTTGATGGCTTATAATTTTTGAAGATTACGTTCTGTACACTCAAAACATCCTTACCTCTGATCGCAGAGTTTTTTGTAGGCTTTTCGCATCAAGTAACCTCTGATATGTGCTTGGAACATGGAGATAATAGAAGTCAAACGTTCATCACGGAGATCTTCAAGATAACCGACCACACCAGCTTTGAAGAAGACTTTAGTGAGACCAAGACGATATTCGGCTGTGTCCATCTGAAGGGCTTGGAGGATGTTGGTGGCAACAACTTTTCCATCAACGAATCCATCAGGAATGGCATTGGGAGCCAAGATGGAGTATCTGAAATTGGGTTTGGAATGTATTTAAGACAATTTATTTAAGGGAGCCTAATTTGCAATTAAGAGCGAGTTTTATTATCATATTAGAGTTCGCTTGTTTATTAGAACAAACATCGAGCTTATGAGCTACCGACAAAAGTATCTTTTAATCCAGACTGTCGGTTTGAAGTTCAACAAACGTTGAGTTGAAGAAGAGGAAGATATGAAGATATTTACCTCTGTTTGAATTCAGAATAGACGATTCTGTTGGGGAATCCTTTTCGACAAATACGGATACCTTCCAATACACCATTACATTGAAGCTGGTGAAGAACCAAATGAGCATCAATAAGTCCTAAAAAACAAAACAATTTTGAAAGTTTTAGTGCATTTAAAAGTCACTGGTATTCAATCGTTGCGTTGCAACGAATCGTTGACAATTCAAGAAACTAATTCCATAAGATGATTTTGAAGGAAACGTTTGTGATGCAAAGAATCATCAGTTTTCCTTCCGCTGATCCAACCTTTAAGCAGGGTATACTTTGTGCAAAACATGTCTATCTAACGTTATATATTAATATTATGATTCATTACTTACCGGGTTGTTTCAACTCGTTGGGAATAATACAACGTACAAAATGAGGATGAGTACTGTACAAGTTCTTCATCAATTTGTTCAAAGATTCCTACAAATTGGAAACAAAGGTCAATACATATTCTGACTCTGAGGTATATTGATTTCTACTTATCATGCAAGTGCAAGATATACAAAACGATACTGCGTGTCATAAATAATGAAATTAACAGATTTAGTTATAGAAATTATAAAAGGATATACATGTAAATATATATTTAGATAGGAGCAAACAAGCCAGGCTTTTAATTGATAATTTGAATGGCATTCATACATTATTTAAATTCATATTAAGCAAGTATAGTTTAAGAAATGTCACAAAGTCATAGAAAGTTGGGGAAGAAGGAATTTACATGTCGGGTATGAAAATGAAACTCTGGAATAGATCTAGATTGGTTTCTAAAGGAATAAGGGTTACATTTACTCGACACTGACAATTAACTTTTACAAGGAAAATAGGGTGATTTAATTCAATTTGGAGGTTTTGAGGTTTGAAGGTATCTGAAATAGATCTGAAATAGGGTGTTTCATGGTGGGGTAGATGTGTATAGGGTCAACAAATAGGTGAAATGTGTTAAGATTTCCAAATCTCAGAACGAAGTTGTTATCGTTCCGATTTGAAATTATCGTGGAAGAATATAGGATAAGAAACTGATAATGTTAAGTAAACTAGCATGCAAGGTTAAATTCATAATAGGAACACGTGGATAATTGTTGTGTTTGGTTCCACACGGGATATGGTTTGTGTCAACGACAGGGTTTTGTCATGCTAAATATACCCTGTGAGTAGCTGAAATGGTCTGGAAAGCAGAACTCTTCTTCTTCTTGGCAGGTCCACCGGACTCGGACGCCTCTTTATTAATAGAGTAAATATTATATTGTATTATTAGAGAAAAAGCCGACCTCTTATAAGGCCTGAGCCATTCTTTTCAAAGTCTATCATATACACAAGCATATATTTTCAGGCAGACTTTGATGAGAATGAATACCCAACGACGAACACACAATCTTTATAAATTACGGCTTAATGAGTTATATGAAACACTTAATTCAAATTTGAAAGGTTAAGTTTTGTGTTTTCGTCGTTCTTATGCAGATAATATTGAGATTGTCCGTACCCTGTGACGGTATGATACAGTCATAAAACTGGACCCCTTTTTACGTTTAGGCGGTGCGGAGCCTTCTTCTGTTGATGAAAGAAATATACTTATTACATCATGCATGTATCTATGGTTCAAAAATCAGATGATCGTTTGGATCTGTAACAACTAGATAGTGACTGTGAGAGACGTTTACTATTATCTTTTCGTATTGTGCGATGAGGGAGTTACTAATTTTTGCATCCGTCTTCTAAGGTTGCCTAATTCAATTTGAATACGATTTGAAAAGTGGATACAAATTTAAATATCAAGGGGATAATAGCCGTTAGAATACACTCCAACGTCTAATATTTGTGTTTAATATTGACTATTGGTTAAATAACTATGCATCCCACACTTGATGAATTTTCTAATAGCCAGAATAAAACTATATTCGGATCTTTTCAAAAAAGTGAGCAAGCTACGATTCCATTCTGTTTGGGAATAAAAGCGTCTGGGAAATCAGCGCTAAAACATCCTTGCGGGAAATCTATATGTTAAAGTTACTTCCCTTTATAATTACAATTTGAAAATCGCTTAATGGTTGTATAAATGGTGTTATTATTAACTACTTGATTTTGTGGATTTATCCAATAATAGAGGGATTTTGATGTATAGTGATGACGCCAGGTAAGTCCAATGATGGATATATACTGTTATTTGTCAAGTTTGAGTGAAAATAAAATTTTATGTTTCTTCTAACGGCTATTATCCCTTTATGCAAAAACTAAAAGAAGTTGCTAACGATGAAGATATTAAAATTGTGTATTCAATGCTATGATTTGAACACAAAAAGAACAAATATTCCGAAAAAAGTACTTGATAGTGAAATTGTTTACCTGGTGGTGTGAAGAGGGTGGCTACAAGATGTTCCTTAGAGTGGATCAAAATTTCGACAACAGTTTCGTTCAAGGGATCCTTGTTCTTCTCGAGCCAACCAGTAATACTGTATGGTACAGTACCAGCATAGTGATGAAGTTCAAAATGAGCTTCACCCTTAACTTTTTTGCCGACTGGTTTACCAAAGTTGGGTGATTTACCAAGATGATTTTGGTAGAGTTTGTCCATGAATGATTTATCACTGGCTTTAGGGAACATGCACTCTTCTTCTAAGATGGACAAAATACCCATAGGCTGAAATATGAGAAAGTAATCAAGTTGTTCAATGACTGTTCTTGACAATGAAAACAATGGAAAAGAAATGAAATGAGTTTTACGCTTTTCTTTCCTGCACCAAATGAGCTATTAAAGACGGACAAGACAATACATAACTAACAACGAAAAACTGATTTAAATATCCGAAAGCACAAAGTTCAATTTAGTATTTTAAATCAATTTCCTTCTGATGATTGTGATGAAAATTCTTGGCATGTTACCTTCTCAATCAAATCGATACAGGCTTGCAAGTCCATACCGAAATCGATAAACTCCCAATCAATATTTTCTCGCTTGTATTCTTCTTGTTCAAGAATAAACATGTGATGGTTGAAGAATTGTTGAAGACGTTCGTTGGTGTAGTTGATACAAATCTGTTCAAAACTGTTAAACTACAAATAAAATTGGAAATTTTTATGGCATGACACCCTCAGTATAGTTAAGATTGCTATCTTACCAAATATAAGTATTGGTTCAACATAATCTTGCTAGACAACATTTTTTACACTTCAACGAATCATAATGTTCTTAAACTGAAATGTTACTTGGGCAGTGTCTCGTATTCCATTGAGTCGTTCAGTTGTGTGCAAAGATTGAGAGGTATATGATGTTCTGAAACAAAGAGAAAGAATACTTACATCAAAGATTTCAAAACCAGCAATATCCAGTACACCAATGAAGAATTGTCTCTTGGCCTTGGTGTCCAAAGTTTTGTTGACACGAACGACCAGCCACTTAAACATACGATCATAAAGAGATTTCGACAAGGCTTGTACGGAAAACAAAACCTGTTCTTTGGTACGACCCTGGGTGACAAACTCGTTACCGACTTTAATCTTTGGTTTCAAGAGACCTTTAACTAAATCACCAGGATTGACGCCCAATAAGAAAGCGACACGTTCAGATTCTGAAAGATAGAAGTAACAAAATCTTAAAAGGTGATGGACGATGTATAAGCATAAACTAGCATAATTACGTGATGAAACATTTAACAGGGATGAAACGAGTTTTCAATCGAAGATTATTGTCAAATGATGACGATTTTTCTCCTGTTCTTGGTATGATATGCGCCAATTTCACTGATTTATATCAATTCATATATCGAGAATTTAACTTACCAGCATTCCCATCAGTTTCAGCTTGTTCACCTCTCTGTTTAAATTTCATTTCACCAAAATGGATGACAGCACCAGTACATTTGAACATGCTCATCTTTTCTTCTGGAGTGAAACCCAAGACGTCAAAGGCGACCTATAAAAAAAGATGTAGATGATTTCTATTGGGTTTTAACTATTGGAAGGAACCCGCTTCATCTCAATTTGATTATGCTGATTTTGTGTTCTGTTTCTGTCTGTAGTTTTGCGACTGTAGCTCACTCCATTCAAACTGTGTGATGATGTCCTCCATAGAAAACGTAACTAGATAGAGATAGAAATACATGTCGTATGTAGTTCAAGAAGTAATCCTTTTACGTTTTGCGTGCTTGTATGACTTGTTTATGGCATATGCGTAATATAAACAGCGTAGATATTGCGGCCTGAATGCAACATACACCGTTGCTCTGGCTGTAAATCTTCACCTTCTTAGCTATGCAGAGTATTAATCGCCGTTAAAAAGTTGCTCGGCGCTTGCATTTGATCCTGTTGAATTTATTTGCTTTGTAATTAGCAAGCGATCAAACATTGCTAGTAACTTACGAAGGTATCTTTCAAGTCTTAAGTATCGTCAATACCATCGACAGTGATAAATCTTCACTATCTTAGCTACTAGTATGCAGAGCGTTTATCGCCGTAAGTAAAAGTTGCTACACGCTTACATTTGATCCTTCTGGATTTATTTGCTTTATAATAGCAAGCGACCAAATATTGCGTAGTAACTTACGAAGGTATCTTTCATTTCTTGAGTATCATCAATACCATCGACAGTGATACAGCCTTGGTTGATGAAATGGTAAAGGGCTGGATCAGAGCTTACTAGCAACTTTTCTAAGAAATGGATATATAAGTTTTTTGATTACAAATGATAAAAGGCTAAAGGTGATCAACTTACGTCGGTATCCTTCATCTCTTGATTGTCATCAATGCCATCAACAGTGATGCATCCTTGATTCACAAAATGATACAGGGCAGGATCGGGCTTGGACAACAACTTCTCTGTCAAAGTAATCTGAGTATTTAGCTTTTAAGAGATCAATGTTCTATGCCCACTTACAAACCAGACACTCATGCTTGCTCTAAATACTAATAATCTAACATGAATCATTGATTGCATGAAAGAATTACTCGACGCATTCCGTGAGATTTTTCGAAAGAGATATACTGTACAGAATCACACAGTCCATGACACCAATAACAAATTTATCATGATTAATCATCGTTATCTTAAAACATGCATACAACACAGAATTCGTACGATCTGATTTAACAATTATTGATAAGTATAAGAATAAAGTGGCTGTATGGACTGCTGATGTTATGTGATGTTTGTTAAATTTGTTCAGATGAATCTATAAGTAAACATACATCACCTACTTCTTTCCAAATTACCTCAAACTATAAATTTCACTTTCTATCCATGTTGTGTATATAGCACAGATTCTCAAGATCAAATGACGTGAATAATGATGGGTGACCGTGTTCCGTGAACACTAATACTTATAAATTAAGCTGAAAATTTCCGAGACTAAGGTGAGACTGGTCAACGGATGACGAACCTGTTCCTTAAAGAAAGACCATCCTGCAGTTGTTTTCTTTTTGTTTTGTTTTTTTGTTTTTTTGTTTGTTTTTTTTTACCTCATACAGCCAGTTTAAGAAAGCAGCATGCATTTCCTTTTTTTATAAATAGGCATACAAAAGACTTTTCAACTGATTGTTTAGACTGTTTCATTATAAATTAGAATGGAGCATGCAGTTGTAGTCCACTAGCAATCAATCAATAATCAATCGAGTGTTTCTTTAAATCATGCTATATTATATGTACGAATTGAATAAGATTTACACAAACTTGTATTTAATTAAGATGGAATCAAACATGCATTCAGTTAAGATTGAAACAAACTTGCATTCAGTTAAGATTGAAACAAACATGCATTAAATGACAGTGGCGCGTCTATATTTCCCAGAAAAACTGTATCTTTTAATATAGGAAAATAATTGGGTGTGAGCTACCCTTAACGATTATGTGACCAATTCTCGACCCTCTGGCTTACTGGTTCATAGAAACGCCACTGTAAAGTAATATATTTCATCTGAATAGAACTAGAAAGTAAAATAAGTATTATTTAAATTGGGAAAAACCGACTAAAAATGGCTCCAAAGGATTGCTAGTTTCGTTTAAAAATGTCCCAATGTGCGGTTTCACGATTCTACTGAAGTTGTAAATCTGCATTAATTTCAACGTACCGAGCATAGACAATACTTTATTTTCAAAATTGCATGGATAGCCCTAAAACACATCTGCAGTTCCTGTAATTCTCGAAAATCTTGACTTTTAATGTATATATTACAATCTAGCCATGTTTGGTGGAAAACTGGAATTGTTTACGTAGTTGCAAAAACTGCTCTGGGTACTAGTATCAATACATATTTTAATACATTCTTTTGAATCCATTTTAATAAGGCCCTTAGTCATCCTTCAGACTTATTATACAAGCCCCGCGTTCAGTTAGCAAAACCTAAAGTTTTTCTTAAACCTAAACGGAACACTGAATGCCGGGTTGCTTTGAATAAGATGCTCTATTTTTAGTCGGTATTCCCTCTAAGGAACTTGTACTTTCGAAAATAATAATTATTATTTTGAATTATTTTGCCATGCACTATTTGTATTAAGGTTAGAATTTGGTTGAACTGATGCAAAAGATTGACTGTCTCTAGTGTCATAAATTGTTTGCTCTCCCTTCTTATTATATTTATTTATTTCTTATTTCATTTTTACATACCAACGATTTCGGGGATGGCGTTTGACAACAACTGGTAGAAAATGTGGTAGTTTCTCTCAGCTGGCTGTTGGAAGGTTACTCGAGATTTCTCCAACAAGTCTGGAATATTCAAAAAATATCAAAAGGTTACACTATCTAGATACTTGTATCATAATACGGATTCGGAATTTGCGTTTGGCATAATAGTTTAATCGATTCAAACTTGCATTGTTGGGAGCAACCGCCGTTGTTTGTTCTTTTATACCTAGTTTCTCAGATGAAAACGTCTGGCAATAGTGACAAGGGGAACAACTCTGAAATAGTTTTGAATTGAATGTAGAATGGACGAAGGGTAGAATGGTATTGTTTCATTATGTTGGAATGTGAAAGTTGTAGAAAAGGTTACTTACATTGTTCAATATCAGCTCCTGAGATTTTACCTTGGGTACCAAAATGGATACGGATGAATTTACCCTAAAATGGATGTAAAAGTAAAGATTATTACATTCCCGTCCATTATTAGAATTAAGTGAGAATTACTAACCTTTAAACGAGACTGCCAAATAATATTTCTCAAAGATTCGTCTTTTTCCGATTTAATGTATTGTTTGCCTTTTTAACTAGCTTTTAAGAGATTCGTCTCAGCATTCAAGTTGCAAATGCGTTTAAAATGAAATCATCACTGGAGATCACTGGTGAGGCTTTGTCTACTGACAGTAAATAATACGGAAACCCTATGTTGAATGACAGTAAATAATACGGAAACCCTATGTTGAATGACCAGTATTACCATGTGAAATCTATTGAGTTTGAAAGGATATTATCTCATCCACAGGCTTATGGATTTGCTCTACCATCAGCCATTAGCATTAGCATTTATTGCTTTCATGGTATAATTGACTTTAACAACAAATAGATGTATGACACAATGAGCACACTTTAGCTTTATAAAATAGAAAGTAAATTATGCTGCATTTTACATTTGGGTTGGTTAAAGCGAGACTCGACTTTCTGATTCAAAATCTCTGTTGAGAAAACCAATCTGTTCATTTGATTAATTTCCAAGATGTTTCTTTGATAATTCTCATCCTATTTGAAACAAGGCAATGACCAATCTGTATGGTCACCTTGACCATTAAATATCGACAATAGGGATAGAAATTGAGTCTGAGGCATTGAATCTCACTGATGCCGAATCTCGCTTTAATCACATGCATTTACTAGGACTACAAGAAAAGATAGACAAAAGGGTTATATAGAGACGTACGCGTACACGATAGCGCACTTTTTGATGTCAGCTGAGCACGGATGTCCAAACTGTTCCCACAAGGTGTTTGTATGTAGGCATTAGTCCTGTGCTGGTCTATATTGTCATTTGCCTGCTGTTCTGTCAATGTTAAAACAACGTCAAGTTCAACAAAATCCGAACTGATCTGCATGGTCATTTTTCCTGAATAGTCTGCATGCAGTTGCATAGTATATCAGATTTCACAGTTCGTAATTATATGCATTCAAATGGATTATATTTGCATGCCGCGGACAGAGTAATAACATAGATTCTTCGGTAGTGGCATTCCGTTATCGACTTGAATTTAGAAAGTAGTAACTGTACCAGTTTCGTATATATCATTCCATACTTACGAATCTAGAAGAGTTGTTATTACGGATTGTCTTGGCGTTACCGTAAGCTTCCATGACGGGGTTACACTGAATAATTTGATCTTCCAATGTTCCCTGTATGTTCGGGTAGCATTCAAAGGAAATGGGAGGAAAAGGAAAGAAACAAAAATAATTAAGGTGTGACAAAAACAAACATTAATTGGTGGATAAGGTAAGACATACTGGGTTTTATCTTAGAGAAATCGGTTCTTTGAAATGGTCACACGTGGATAGATTTTAGGATTAGATGATAGGAGAATGGTTAAATAGGTGGTGGGGTGAATTTTGTATGCGTATGGTGAGGGGTTGAGAGTTTTGGAAAACGCTTCCTCATCTCGTGGTGAGACTGGTTGGTTTTGTTACTAAATGTTTGTGGTGAATTATCTACATCGAATTAACAATGTGTGTGTTAAATGTAGTTGCTTTCAAATCTGAGGCAAACCATAGTTCGACAAATATGAACTGCAAGTCTTAGTAGACGTATCAGTATCTTGTTGTAAGGTTGATGGTCTATATAGTTTTTGATAGTGTTAACCCCAATTATTGTAATCTGTAGAGCTTAATTAGATTGTGGCTATTGCTGGATGGGGATCTTAGTGATTTATGGGTCTTTTAGGGATGTCGGGGCTGGGTTTGTGACGATGAGGTTGTGGTATGACTAAAGTAAACGGTTGGTGGTGATGCAAGGAAATGACAATAAAGTTGTCCTAGCTAATTAAGGTGGTACAATTGGATAGGAAGATATCATTCAGCAAACACTGGCAGCCATATACATGTATCTATAATTGTTTCACAACAATTTTGGTATTCACATTCCATACGATCACGCAACGCCATGTCCTCATTGACATACTACTTACAAATCTAGAAGAGTTGTTATTACGGATAGTCTTAGCGTTACCGTACGCTTCCATGACAGGGTTACACTGGACGATTTGATCTTCAAGAGAACCCTATTAGAGTTGTTGGTCGCGTCAAATAAAAGGGAGGGAAGAAGAAACAAAACAAGGTTAATACAGCAAAAGGTTCGAGTTTTTGGATTTGTCGTTCGGGGAATAATGGGTGAAAGTAGAAGAGTTGGCTGAAAGAAAAGAGTTAAACATGGTGGTGCTTGCAGAGGGTTTCTGAAATAAAGGTGTTTGGGGTATGTTGAACTCCGTGCTTGTTGGGGGTTCCTTTACTTACGAATCTAGAAGAGTTGTTGTTACGTGTTGTCTTAGCGTTACCGTATGCCTCCATGACGGGGTTGGCTTGTACAATTTGATCTTCTAAACTGCCCTGTATGGGGTTAAGTTTTGGTAGGGTGATTGGAAGTAGGGTGGGAGGTATGAGAATTTTTTCAATATTGGGATATTAAGTATATGGAATTTTCATATGGACGTTGGGAAAGGGATTGGAGAGGGGGAGAAAGAATAAAGAAAGTGACCATATTAGCATATATCTTAATACAAAAATAATACTTATGAAAAACCCAATTGTCTTTTAACTTTGATAAAAAGAAATATACAGATTCACGCCATAAAATAGCATCTGATGTCAATTAATTGTATAAAAGCATTGAGTGGCATATGATGTTTGTTTTTTATCAGGTCATTGCTTATCCTTGTAATGGTGCACAAACGTCATCAATAGTTTTGCAATAATTAATATTTCTTGAGACGGTATTCTCTCAGATGATAATTTTGTGACGTAAACCAGATTAATATAATTCAGCATTAGAAAAAATGTTCATTTGAATTGAGAAATAAGACATTAATAACTTTACAGTTGATGAAATATCTGAAAAGAAATTCATTAAACGAAAACTCAAGGAAATCTATCTAATAGGGAATTTTGGTATGGAACTGCATGCACGGGACAATGGACCTAAATCTCACAATAGATCTAGATGTGGAAATATAAAATTGAAAATAAAGTAAAAATGGTTATGAAAGAAAAACCAAAAATAAAATTATGGAAAAAGAAAAGGAAATGTTTTATATTGCTCAAAAATTAAAAAAAATATAGTAAGAATATATGATAATAATAAAGGAAATAACAATGGTAATTAAAAAAAATATTAAAAATTGAGAAAAATATTTAAAGAAATAAAAAGTGGGCAAAGTGGATTAAAAACACGGGGGATCAACTGTTGGATTCTAGACAATGAACTAAAAAGTGTATGAACATGTTAGAACTTACTGGTTACATACTGTATCAATTTGAAAATTTCTATACTTTGAAACTTATTTAAGATTGTATAATAGCTGAAGACTTAATGCAATATATAGCAATAAATAAGGTTTTTATTTTGTCTTTAAGTAACCATTAAGATCTAATACAATTTAAGTCGTTTTTATCACCAAATCAACTAGTGGTGAGGATTGCATACCAAGGTATCAGTTGATGTGAGATAAAAACGCCTTGATTGAGATGATATATGGACGAGGTGGAGAATCTAGTTTAAGGTGAAGGGAAGTAACACACCGTGCCGTCACATTAAGGGGGACACTCAGAGGGGGTGCACATCTCTACCTTTTTCTTTTCCTTCTTTTCTTCTTCTTCGTCCTTTTCTTTATGTGCACTAGCGGCGACATGGGCAAAGTATTGGATTACCTTTTTGGTGTTTTCAGTCTTTCCGGCTCCGGATTCACCACTGTTTATAGAAAGGTGCAATTACAGAAAGGAGCTCGGATGTGACTTTTTTTATTTACCTTGGGTTCAAGGACATTATGTTATATTTGTAAGCATTTTCAAGAAACGTCATCATAGCATTGTATTAGTTTTAATGTTTTGCCATCTAGTTTTTTTGAACAACAAGTATGGGTAAAATACCGCCACTATACCGAAGATATTCGTTTCAGCAAAGCGTCCAATCCCAATACAATGCCACGATGACAAATGTTGAAAATACCAACATAAAAGCCCCAAAATAGAATAGTGCTGGATGACACTTACAGCCAAAGATTTCTTTCGGTCTTTTTCCTTTAGATGAGCAGTATTCGCTGCTACATTAGCAAAGTACATAATAACTTTCTTGGTGTTTTCAGTTTTACCGGCACCACTTTCGCCTCTGTTTTATTCATTTTAAAATTCAAAAATATATATTTAGAAATTCAAAGATTTCGTTCATGCATAATTTAAAGTAAGAGCATCCTTGGTTACGTTTTTCGGTATATTATCAGGCCTACGACACTGTGAGCTCAAATGGCACAGGCTACCTATGGATCTCAAGTCATATGATTGACAAGTCTGAGACCTGCATAACGTTTGCAATTATTGGACAAAAAGGGAATATCTGTCATGAAATGGTAATTGAGGGGAGATAACTCGTTTCTATTTGAATTTTGCATTATATAGAAAAGCATTTTTTGCTCATAATGTATTTCGGTTTAAATTAAGAAATCCTCTTTCTCTCTCCCTTTTGGGGTTTCACATGCCCTTTCCTCACTATTTTTTTTAATCTAGATTTGGAATTTCTTGGCTCAATTTCTTTCATATTTTGTGAGATAATGAGATATTCTATAGTCGTTTTATGTGCAGTGACAGTTAAGCGGATGTTATTAAAATGTAGTGATCTACATCTACTTTCATTTTGACCAGGTCAAGATTGTCATGGTCATGCTATATTGAATTTTTGTAAAGAAACCAGGTATTGGCCTGACTTTCATGAGAGATATTGGAAAGTTTCAAACGAGATTAATGGAAAAAGTTACAGAGCGTTGAATTTAATGATATAAATTCAGTCATGGTAACATGGCAAATGACGATGTCCAGAACGAGTAAACTTTTATTCTTGATAAAGTTTGTCAGTTTTTATCAGATTAAAATGTTTGTCTTCATTCATAAGTTTGTCCAGTCTATCCGTGGTTTTCAAGTTTTACAGGTTTTAAGGAAATTGATGCTGGTATGAATACCTGTATTGTCAAACTAACTGAGGTTGTCAAGAATAATCATTTTCACTTTGGTCACGTCAGGTCAATAGTGTTCATTACAGAGAAATCAAAGACTTACGTAATCAACATAGACTGGTTCTCACGATCTAAAATGAAAGAGAGGAATATTCATTATTTGACACAAAAGTACATTTAAAGTTATCTTCATTATGATCATCGTCCGTGATGTCATGATTGTCATAGTCAACACCGCCAACACACCAGTATTATCATCGCCGATAACATCTTCCTCATTTGTTATCATGATCATTATTGTCATTATTATCATAATCCGTATACCATATACTTAGAAGAAAAAAACCAGAAGAATGCCAACAATAGGCCTATTTAACACTTCCAGACGCCATCTTCGTTTGGAATATAAATATATCAAATTTAAACATTCTTTCTCCGTACATTCATCTCGCCAGGAGGCCAGTTTATTTATTTAATCCCAGCCTGACTGTGAAATGGAATTTGGCCTTCTGCCAAAATATAATTGATTTTAAGTTTCTGAAATTGTACAGATAATGATTTTCAAATAGTTAATATTTTATTTAAATATGGGAATTATTTTGTTTAATCTTTCTTGCAGTTGCAGTAAATTATGAACCGCTATTTTGTTTTATTTATACTTTTTTTTCACGATTCAATCATCATGTTAAATTCTGTCTGTATGGCATTCCAAAATAACTATCATTTTTGAAAGATTTCCAGAGCATTATGACCTTCGGAGTACTTTACATGTAAAATGATGGTATAGTTTAAGTACAAGGTTTTGATATTTTAAAGAGGTTTCCTAAAACAAATTCCTTCAATCAATGACGCCACTGAAAAGAATTTTTTAATATTCTTTAACTTAGTTTTTCTGGACATACAAAGATCTCAGACATCTGACTTCGATTGGAATGGTACTAATCGATGCTATCATTGTTGAACATACGTATTTAAAGTCAAGAAATTCTAATAATCTGTTTATACCATCTTCTTTTAGATATATACTGAATCTACAACGATCAAGGTGTTCAAGATAAAAACAAAATGGCCGACATGACGTTTATGATATACCAAACGTTTATCCGGTGAGTCAAACGACCTTTGGCATTTTGTAGTAAAAGAAGTACGCTACAAATGGTACTCTTCATTTTACAGTTTAGATTATAAAAAGGTAGGTATATTTTGTACCAGACATGTTCTTTATATTTCCCTCCTTGGCAGCCATATTTGGCAGACGTGCATGGAAGCCTGCTGGGCAATCTGACATACGAGCCTTATCGGCACGTGGTTGAAGTACGCGTGGAAATAAAATTGTAAACACACGTAAAATTCCAGACCATTTGGCGGAATAAAATTAATCTTTAACTGATAAATGTTTCTCGTTTCAAAGGCCAAGCGGTTCATCTGTAACAATATCTCAAATGTGACTTTTAGAAATATTTTACTAGCGAGGTCACCGATTACTTTTCATTTGTTGAAACCGTAAGTTCGCCCAGATACCGGGACCGTTTATTTGTGTTTCGAAAATGTGATTACATGTACTTGCAATTTCTATAAGCAAACAACATAGAGTTTATGTGTCTATATCAACTGCAAATTAAATTGCGACCAGATCTCCGCTTTTCGATAATTTTTACGACTATGGTGAAGAGTTTTATATTGAAAATTGCACATTTAGATCAGATCCCGTTGCTAGAAAATTCGTAAGATCAAGGAGATGTGGATTGTATGTGGTTTGATTGAATTAAATAGGTTTGACATATCAGTCAATTGGTGGTCAGTAGATGTTTCTATCAAGATATAGTATTTAATTTGTACACCTGTTTTAATGATGAAGATTGAAGTCGACAGGCAGTAGATTCTCCAGGGGTCATTCAAAGGTAGATAAGGGTCTCATAAGACAAAACGTTCGATTTTGCCTCAGTCTTGAGTTATTTTAGATTTTTAAAGCAGATTTCCGTGTTAGATTCAACTTTGAATGTCACAACAATGTTGTATAATGGCAAAATATATAATTATATTTTGAATAACAGTTACCATTTTAAACAAAATTAAATTATACTCTTATTCGGAAGCGAACCAAGTAAATAGAGGAGGTAGAGATAATAATTAAGACTCAAAGAGTTTCTCGCATCTGAGAAAATAGAGTTGCGGGATGTAGGAACAAAAACTGACAGCTTTCACTAAAGTAGTTCTACATTTTGCAGTGCAGATCATATTCATAAACTTGACTGGAGAGTTTGGAGGTCAGAGTTTTAACGGAAGCATAAACTTGCGTCCAGATAAAATTAAGAAAAGTCCCCTCACCTTGCAACATGTATTGGTAGGCGTTGTCAGCGATGGAGAACAAATGGGGAGGCATTTCAATTCGTCGTTTACCTCGGTATTTCATGATAAGACTCATAGTATAAATTGGAAGACGTCGGTAAGGATTGATGGCTACACAGAAAAGACCAGAATAAGTCTGAAAATAGAAATATAGACAATGTTTTGATTATCCAATACAATCTATAAAATTGCTTTTTGGAGAACTAACATAGGCTTCTTGACACTATGTGTCTGACCAAGACAGATGTTGAAAAAGTCAGTGGTATAATTATGATCTAGAAGAAACGTGCAAACGCTCCAAAATCCCCATTTAAAACCTTAATATTAGCGCTGGGACAATCGTAGATCTAGTAGACGACCGACTTATAAGCGCAAATAAGAGCAATAGATCTTGTTGCAATTTACATAAGAGAATATTGTTTGGGCTTTTCGTGGTTATTTGTGATTTGTGCTCGTTTTCTCTTGATTCTGCTGATTTGCACTTTTGTTACTGAAAAGTCTTTGGTTTTAATAAAAGTATTACATTTTAAAATGTATGTATCTATTAGTCAGTCTAATGTCTACTAAGCGCATTTTAGCTGAAGACGCGATGCTACTACCGCGTGGCGTCTTGTATGTTCAATATGAATATCTTCATAACTCTCTTAGAAATGGGTGCATATTCATTATCATTTTGATATCGAAAGTGCAATTTGATGTTAGCTTATTTTTTACTAAACAGAAGCATTTTACGAAACACTTATCATAAATTGGCGAAGTAAAATTACATCTTTTTTTTTGAACCACCAGTTAATTGATATACCTCAGAATAAACAATTATTTTAACCTCGACGTTGGTGGTATTAGGGGACACAGCACAGCCATATGGAGCTACGCATCTTCATTTTGAATATATGCCTCGACTTCTTAAGTCCAGTTTTTGATTTTTTAAACCACATTTGGAAGTTTAGAAATGACTTTGAATGTGATTCAAGGTCAAGGCTGAGATATGCAAGCTTTTATTTTAAAAATGAAATCGAGTTTTTAAGTCTAGGTAGTCCATGTGATTCAAAATGGCTGTGAACTGTGTTCGTATTTATTTCCATGCTACGTCCTACAACACAGCCACACAAACGGAAAGTAATCAAAATATGTTTTGCCTACATCTAGATTGGTAATAAATTTCAACTGCACTTTAAATATTGCTCCGACATTTACTTTTGGATCTTTGCCGAACGAACTGTGATTTGTATTTCTCTTATACATGCCTTGGCAATGATAAATTGCATCCCGAAATATCAAAATGTTGTATTTATTAATAGTAATGGCATCCAAGTTTTGGAATGGCGATTAGACCTATCTCTTTTCTCGCTATTAAGGACGAATGAAGGTTATATGCCCTAGCTGTCGAAATTCTATTTAGTCTAAATTTAGAAGATATCATGTCGAGAGCAACAGGTGTACATACAAACCGGATGGTGAACATTTTGCCCAACATTTTGGTATTTAAAGAGATTGAGAATGTTTTTTTCATTCAGGTTCAGGGGGCCAGTTGTATGTTTGGAAAATCGAATGAAAATAGTGTACATTATGCCAACATTTCGGTATTAAGAAAGATTCGGGATACTCTTTCAGAGGGCAAGAAAATGCATATGTGTCACTGTTGTTGGTATGCAATGCTTTCGGCGCTAATGTACATCTAATTTGTAACCAGGCATAGAATAGATGTGTGTTTTAAACTTTAACAGTTGAGCCTTTTTGTGACATTTCTGATGCGAAAGCCAGTTTATCCATTTGAATATATACAATTGCATGTTCAGCCCATGCATCTAATCGAGGCAAGTGCCTAAAATCGCAATGGTATAATGAGAAGCTATAATTGTCCAAGGGAAACGTGCAAAGGCTAGAAACCCTCATTAAAAAACGTATACTCAGTGCAGTAATCGTCGCATTATTTATATTAAAATTGATATTGAATTTTAGAACTTTGTCGGTACATATTGTTGTATACATTCACGATATATGTTATTATAGGGAATAGAAAGGTGTTTAAAAAATGAAACTTACATAAATAAGACCAGAGGTGTAACGAGCTTTCAAGTTGTACAATACAGCGGCTTCATTTAAATAGGTCAAGTTAGCCATATCCTCAATCTTCTCGAATTTGGGAGGATTCATCTGCTGGATATCATCTTTCTTGAAGGTCTTGGTCTGAAATAATAAATATAGTCAATTTAGAGATTGTACAATTGCTCATTAAATGCATACAATGGGGATGTTTAATGAGGTTCTAGGGATTTTCTGTTTCGTCATTTTTTATACCATATCGGAAATCTGATTGGATTAATTTTAAATCAACTTCAGTGATTGACCTATCATATTATTGGAACATTAAATTCAAGTGTTCGAGAATAAGGTCACTGAGCAAAATTCTTAGTTATTTGTTCTGATTTTTTCAATTTCTTGCAATCGATTACCCAGTAATCAGACTGAATTGTTCGAAGGGTATGCACGTATTGTATCAGGACAATGGGGGGCATGGTCTTAAGTGAATTGGTGAAAGTGATTGACAATTAGATACATAAAAGGGAATTTCTTACTTCATTGGTATCGTTGAGTTTAACAGTAATTTCCTCGCCTTTTGTACTTTGGATTTCAGCAGCAGCGAATTTATGCTTTGCATCAGGTACCCAGCATGCCTTTTTACCGTCAAAGGTTTGTGTCTGTTCCCGCATTAACTTTTTGCGGTCGACAGCCAAGTACTCGAATTCGGGATCCGCGGGATCGAACGACATTTTGGCAGCTTTAAGTGTTAGACAATCCTGAGAAAACGAAACTTATAAAGCTGAATTCTCTAACTGGTTCCTGTCGATGCTGTCTCCACGTTAGATAGGTATGTTAAAAAAAAGTGAGCAGAACAGCCCACACCCTGAAATATACAACAGAATTAGCATTACTTACTGTAATAAAGAATATTGTTGGCCGTTCATCTGGCCTGTGTGAATATTCATTTCTTAATTCAAAAATGGGTTTGTCAAGCAGTCATGCAATAAATTGTATTGAGGATGCTAAATTTTTGTAACTTATATGGTGTTGATGAAGTAGGCCTATTTTATATTCTGATTTTGTTTTTGGAAAAATTATTCCTATAGACTCTTTAATTCGGTAATGATTTATGAGTATTTTTAAATGAAATATTTCAAGTCAATGTAATATTATTATTATTATTCCGATGGTGTGGATTGCGCTGCCTTATAAGGCATTATATGACTACCATAAACTTGGTGTAAGTCAGACAAAACCTGGCAAGACCGATTATAACAAAAATGTCAAATGCCAAAGATACATTTATTGCCTCAAAGGTACAGGTTCGCCATTCGTTTGACCATCTGTATCAAAAATGGAAGTTTATAGTCTTCACGTCTCATCGTCAATTTTTTTTTACCTTTAGGCCCATGAGTGGCGAGAATTTCTTGAGACTGTGATATATAGATATGACATAATACATAATATAGAAATAGAAAGTTAACGGCATAGTATGAGGTATTTTTGAACTAATGTTTCGTTTCTAGTACTTCTAAAGTAATTTCCATATATTAAAGGTCTAAATCAACAGAAAATGAGATACTGTGCTGTTAGAATGAAAGATATGAAGGTCATATCAACCCGAGCCTGTCGTGTCTAAACAGTGCCACTTTCAAACCGCTTAGCATAACGGTTAAAAAGATTTGTACACTATATTAAAAGAGTAATTTTTTATGGTGAAGGGAAATGTACTCGTCATTCTTTACAGACTGAGAGTCTGAATCTTACATTAAAGTTTAAAATGACTCATAGTGTGAAGAAGGTGAACCGGTAATATTTAACTACAGATTTCGTTAGTTTTTAACAGCCGATGAAAATAACATCTTCTTTATATCGCTTTATTTGACCTGCCACAAACTTGTTAAATATCAGGCAAGGTCGTATATGATAACACGGCTTTAGGAGTATATCTGGGAAATTTCAGACGCCAAAGATAAGTTACTGTCCATTTAAAGATATAGCCCTGTACCTATTCTCTATCAAAATAAACAGCTGAACCACATGCGTGGATACTTATGATAATTGCTTATGCTTAGACCAAAGATGTTGACATGAAATACTTTTTTCAAAGTGAATTCCCTAATGTTTGACAATTGTAGTTTCCATTTTAATAAGTCACCTTGATAAACTCTGAATTTTATATGGATCAAAATTGAATGGCGTGATCCCTTAAAAGTTTACTGGAACCCTGTCCTATAAAAAATCTACATGCAACTGAAATAGTATGGCTTGAAAATGGTGATTATACAGTTAAACATACTCCAAAGTAGATAAAACTTTGGTCTGCTCTAAAAGAAAATTTTACTGTTATAAAGCCTTAAACATTTTCATGACTTGATAAGATCTGGCATTTTTCACGATATAAACACGCGTTTTGAAAATAAAATCACATCTCGCATACTACACATCTATATGAGTCATCAAATTGAGTTGAATTTCATTAAAGTTTTCAAAACAAAGGCATTTTGTAAAAGTGTACGTTACATGAAGTGTTATCAATACGATTGACTGACTAAAGAATGATGAATACCTATTTGAAATGACAGTAGATATGCAAGGTTATTTATTCGATTGGGATAATGATTATTATACAATCCAAAGAACTTGGTTGATTTCAATATAATAAAACATAACTAAAAAACATTAACATATTTAAAAGTGAGTGTAGCTCCGAGTTGATCTGTTGTTGGTGCTTTTATCTCATTATGCTTCAAGATATTGTTGCAAAGCGAATGTTGATAATAATATTGAGATCATATCATTTGCATAATTCAGATCATATTATTTGCATACCTATCTATCGTACGAAGGTCACCTTCAAAAAACCCTCATTTAGTCAGAACAACAAAAATCCCTAACTAGAAATGGTTTATTTAAATGATTAAGTCTCTGTCAATAACTAACATTCATTACTATACACCGATAAAAAGATATGGTCTAAGGAGTCACCTTGAAAAATACCTTTCCAAAATTTTCTTAATGTTACTTTTATCCTATCAAATATTTTGAAGAAAGTCTACAACTTAATTGCAAAGAAAAAATCTTATATGCATCTGGTATTGAATCCTAAACGGATTGCACTAAATTTTCACAACTAGAAAAAAGTCTTACCTGTAACCTTCAGAAAACCCAAATGTTCATAGAAATGTAGCATGCAATGTGATCACCCCACCCACCTGAATGTTTAAACCAACCAGAAGCATGCTAGTTGTCGACGATATCCAATGAAATATGACGAGATAGAATGATTTATATCTGATATCAAATAATTCTGCCGGTATCCAATTTCTAAACAGGGGTGAAATCTGACAGCTCCAGAAAATTATAAGATAATTTTATTTTACACTAATAATATTGCAAATGAAATAAATATTCAAAATACATGTAGAATGAGGCCATTTCCAGAAGATCTCTCGATTGTGCAATAATCCAATAGAAAAGATCATATTATAGATAATCCATATATCCAATGATTCACTAGCGATAATCCTTTAATCTGTGGATTATCCGGGTTGAAAAAAAAGGGTTTTAAATCAACGAACATGGATTAACAAAATACACTTGCATAATTCTAAGTGGCTAATTAAAAGGGAGTTGGTTTTTTAAAACTGATGAATGTAAAAGCGTACATCAAACTAAACGTAAACTTCAGATTGAAAATATTGCAAAGGGACAACTAGCTACTATATTTCTAGGTTTTCTAAATCTAAATCACACTCATTGTACTTACGTTGAAAAAAAGCCGTCTGTGCAGAGAACGGTGTACCTTTCAATTTATATACCGGTAAACGTCATCAGCCTTTTATCCCAAGTTATATAACGCAAATTCCAATTGGTCAAGAGATGAAACTCGACCAATGGGAAGAAGTGTTTTATATTCAACCGACAGTCGTCTGTAAATGGTATGCTACAAGGGTATATGAGACAACCTGTCGATACCTGGAAGGCAGTAAAAGTCAAATGGTTCTGGCTAGCGATCGGTATTTGTTTGCTTGATTTACCATAGTTGATTACCATCGCTTATTTACTCAATCACTTTATACAGTAAACGATAACAAGAGATTTTTACTCGTCTGTGACAAAACAACAAACAAGCACCATTGCATGTAAATCAGCCGTGATAGATCACACCTGATTATCATAACAGATAATTATATCTGTCAAATGTACACATATTAATTATGATGACTTAAAGTGGAACGGAGTGAAAGCTGGTTAACGATGATAGGCAGTAGCTATGTGAATGAGCATTGAGGAAATTGCAAGATAGTTCACATGAAATGAAATAAATGCAGTTTATCTTTAAACTCTTCTGCACCTTAATAAAGGCGGACAGCGCCATGCACTGTGCATTGGGTCAACTATTTTTCCAACTGTCAAGGGATCTTTAATGTGCACAACCTATAGCACACGGGACGTCGGTTTATTGTCACATCCAAACGACTAGATGTCTTCTCCATGTCAGTTACACTGACGTGTATTACCGACAAGGCGTACCGGGCTGAAAATGCCGAAAGTTCATCTCGACTATTGCCGGGATTGAACCCTGAACACTCAGGTTAGCGAGCAAGCGTTAAACTCACAGAGCCATCACGACCCCCCCCCCCCGGATCGTTGACAAGCTGTCCAATTTATCAAAATATGGCTCGTTGCACACAGAATGATGCTGTAGAGAAGCGGACTCCGGCCTGTTATTCTAATGAAAGTATGACAACATTTTCCCTGAAGCCTTGCGAATTCTCGGTGGAATGAATTTTGATCATTTATAGCGTATAATATTCACTTCAAAATAATACCTTTCATTTGGCTAAAAAGAGGAGGTGCTGCATAACCAACTTCCTAAATACGCCATTGAGTTTAGTTGTTTAGTTTACTTTAACTTGACTTCATTGACAACATTTTCCCTGAAGCCTTGCGGATTCTCTGTGGAATGAATTTTGATCATTTATAGCGTATAATATTCACTTCAAAATAATACCTTTCATATGGCTAAAAAGAGGAGGTGCTGCATAAACAACTTCCTAAATACGCCATTGAGTTTAGTTGTTTAGTTTACTTTAACTTGACTTCATTGACTTGTGTTATACTATTTACATCTGTTGTTTCACTTACCCATTTTACTTATGTTATCCCACTTGCTCAATATACTTACTTGATGTTATTACTAACTTTGATAAGTAATGATACTTAGTATTGCATAATAAAACACATTCCTCTAAAATGTTCTCTTTAATTCTAGGTATTATTGGCACCGACAATTAACCATTGAATGATGTCGTTAAATGGTCTATTAGTTACCTGATAATTATGTATAATTGGGAACCTGGAGAACTAAGAGACTTATGTGATTTATTGGCACGGACAAGAAGATTGTGAGAAATGCTTCTGCATTCCCATTTGACAAGTGAAACAATAATTAGCATACTTCTCACTTTAAAGAAAGTGAGCAAAATAAGCTGTTAAGTATGTTAGGCGATATTGGAACTTTCAGGATTGATTGGCACCGTAAATTGATTGTGATGCAAATATTTGTAATCATGATTTTTTATTTATAAGTGGTGTGAGATAACCATTGCGAATGATTTCATTATGAAGTGAGCTTATTGAACCGTGAAGTTTGGTAGGCGATATTGGAACTTTCAGGATTAATTGGCACCGAAAGTTGATTGTGATGCAAATATTTGTAATCATGATTTCTGGTAATAAGTGGTGTGAGAAAACCGTGGCGAATGATTTCATTATGAAGTGAGCTAATTGAACTGTGAAGTTTGGAAGCGATATTGGAACTTTCAGGATTAATTTCCACCGTAAATTGATTGTGATGCAAATATTTGTAATCATGATTGCTGGAAATAAGTGGTGTGAGAAAAACATGGCGAATGATTTCATTATGAAGTGAGCTAATTGAACTGTGAAGTATGGCAGCGATGTTGGAACTTTCAGGATTAATTGGCACCGAAAGTTGATTGTGATGCAAATATTTGTAATCATAATTTCTGGTAATAAGTGGTGTGAGAAAAACATGGCGAATGATTTCACTATGAAGTGAGCTAATTTGAACTGTGAAGTTTGGAAGCGATATTGGAACTTTCAGGATTAATTGGCACCGAAAGTTGATTGTGATGCAAATATTTGTAATCATGATTTTTGGTAATAAGTGGTGTGAGAAAAACATGGCGAATGAATTCATTATGAAGTGAGCTAATTGAACTGTGAAGTATGGAAGCGATATTGGAACTTTCAGGATTAATTGGCACCGTAAATTGATTGTGATGCAAATATTTGTAATCATGATTGCTGGTAATAAGTGGTGTGAGAAAAACATGGCGAATGATTTCATTATGAAGTGAGCTTATTGAACTGTGAAGTTTGGAAGTGATATTGGAACTTTCAGGATTAATTGGCACCGAAAATTGATTGTGATGCCAATATTTGTAATCATGATTGGTGGTAATAAGTGGTGTGAGAAAAACATGGCGAATGATTTCATTATGAAGTGAGCTAATTGAACTGTGAAGTATGGAAGCGATATTGGAACTTTCAGGATTAATTGGCACCGAAATTTGATTGTGATGCAAATATTTGTAATCATGATTTCTGGTAATAAGTGGTGTGAGAAAAACATGGCGAATGATTTCATTATGAAGTGAGCTAATTGAACTGTGAAGTATGGAAGCGATATTGGAACTTTCAGGATTAATTGGCACCGAAATTTGATTGTGATGCAAATATTTGTAATCATGATTTCTGGTAATAAGTGTTGTGAGAAAAACATGGCGAATGATTTAATTATGAAATGAGCTAATTGAATTGTGAAGTTTGGAAGCGATATTGGAACCTTCAGGATTAATTGGCACCGTAAATTGATTGTAATCAAATATTTGTAATCATGATTCTGGTAATAAGTGGTGTGAGAAAAACATGGCGAATGATTTTAATTTGAAGTGAGCTAATTAACTATAAAGTTTGGAAGCGATTTTGGAACTTTCAGGATTAATATTGGCAGTATCTATTGATTGTGATGTGAGAATCAATACTGTAGAGATTATTCCATTATATTGACTTTCAGGATTAATTGGCATCATCATAGAAGTTGTGGAGCTAAACGGTTTGTTCCTATTGGTGAAGTTAACATCACGAGAAAAATAATTTTAAGTAATGAAAGCTAATTGGTTTAGTGAAAGAATAAAATTATCCTATTATATGGACTTTCAGGATTAAAAGGCATCATCATAGAGGTTGTGGAGCTAAATGGTTTGTTCCTACTGAAGAAGTTAACATCATGAGAAACATAATATTAAGTAACGAGAGCTATATGGACTTTTATGATTATTTGGCATCATCATAGAGGTTGTGAAGCTAATATTTTTGTTCTTACTGGAGAAATGAAGAGAGACCAAATAATTCTGATTAATTAGTGCTAATTGGTTCAGTGGAATAATTTCGCTATTTTATGAACTTTGGGATTAAGTGGTATTATCCAAGAAATTGTGAAGAATATAAAGTGTTTATTGAAGAAATATCATCAGGCAAATGATTATAGAGGGCTCATTGGTCTCAGAGGCATAATATTGACTTGCAGAAGTATTCCAGGAGACAAAGTACATTGACTAGTACGTATTTAATAACAGTGCACTGAATTAAAAGTAAAACATAAAAATCAACTATATCTGCTGATAACAAAACCAATCTGAAACATTTGACAGAACGATATGAATTGTTTGATGGACTCCACTATACCGAACACACGATGTTACTCTGCGTTTGGCTTTGTCACCACCGAATCGATTTCGGATAATCTTGTAATGCTAAAAAGATTCAACAGATCTATTTTTATTTTAAGATCGAAATAAACCAGGTTGAATACATATGACATTTCTTGTTACATATTTTTCAAAAAACCCGAGTTTATTTTCGGAAAATTCAAAATAACTCTCAATGTACGACTATTTTATTTAACAGGGAAAAGAGTTCGGTCAGATTATCACTTGAAATTCCGTTTCCATAGTTACCAGCCAAATTTCAAAGGTTGAAACTTATACAAATTCCACTCAGATGGAAGAGATCGCGTGTCCGATATATAGCGCTAAGTAAATTATGCCTGATATACATGACTGTTGTTCGACCGGTAGTCAGAAGCTTCATGCACACGAAATCATGGCTGTTATGTTGATCATTCCATATTAGGCAAGGCCGAAGATGCTTTATCACCTTTGAGTTGAATATATAGAAATGTATATAATACCAACGTAATATAAATGAATACAACGATATAAATATAACCCAGCTGTGCTAGACGGTATACTCCAGAGGCGTATTTCCACGAAATCGGTTTGCTTTCGTTGGCACTTGGTAGAATGAGATTGATTTCTTCCTACACACCAGATTGAGGAACAATGCAGATAATATTGGTACATTACATTAGTACCAGTTTATATTCTCCTGGTTATATACTGGTCTATTTTGTCTAGAGGATGATTGGACCATGTTCTGCTGTAGCCGGACAAACTCCTCTCAATTTTGTATAAATCATGAGGTTGAAAAGAAGTGGCTGTCATATAATTGGCCCCTGTAGGAACATTGTTGTTTAGTATGTCGGCACCAAATTTACGTGCACAACCTGAGAAGTTTTGATATAATTTTCAAGTACTTTCCATGTCAAAATTTAGGTTAGCGAACAATATTTTGGTAGCAGAATCTCTCCACCAAAGCGGTTCCCAACGACGACGGTAACTGGAGATCGATGTGAAAACTCAGAAGGACCATTCTAATTCCTTAAACCCTTTAAATACTCCTAGAAAACCCAAATTACGTTTGTCTTGTTCTTGACATTGGGTTTCCCAATCTGTATACATTTGTATCTTTGGTTAAAGGCGAATTACCAGCACAAGCACAAGTTATAGCATAGGTATGTAGATATATCGCTGCTACTAAAAGGGTGCAACTATACATTAATATAACTACTTTCTTACTTTCAAATAATGTATGTCTGGTATGATTCCAAGATTTACTTTTTACATTAATCACCATGATGTGATGAGATATAGAAGCGATATGAATGCTGTTAAATCACCTAGTTAATTGCAAGAATGTATTTTTATGAATAACTAACATTTTTCTTCTCGCGCCATTGACTAACATAGACCTCCTAATAGTAATCATAGTAAACATACCTCGACAGCTCTAAATGAGTTTACCATTGTGTCATAAGTTATTACAAAAATAAGAAGGAACATCTGTCTTAGACATACAATTTTTGACTGACTTAATGCCTGTCGTCAGGTGCAGGTCGACCATTCGGACCCAAAATTGTTTCTTCAAAAACCCTAAGAATACTCTATTTTACATTTGGTTTATAGATCAGTCTTGTGTTTAAATATTTTCAGTCGCCGTTATTTGCGTCACTTGGTACACTTGCATTTTGGACAACACTTTTAATCTGAACGATCTCGAAAATTAAACAAAGTCCTTATAACAATAAACAGCTCATAGTCTGGTCTATCATTTAGCCCATGAGGACAATGTACTGGATTATATAGAAAAAATTACACAATATTTCAATATGTAGGTAGGTAGGTAAATGGCGAGTTAACGTTCGCTTCCAGCAATTGCTGATATCGCAAACTAGGTAGTTGCACTTTGGTGGTCGTTGGTAGTGGATTTAGAATCAATTGGATGATTTAGAAAACTGTTGGTTTGGTGGTGGTTTGAGAAATCGTACGATCTGGTCGGAACGAATGTCATGGCAGTGAAACTCGACCCTGGATGGTGTGGCGTGAGTGACTCGATCTTCTACATTCTTCCAAACTCAATTTCAATATAATTCATGTAAATATACACAAGTACATGTGTATTAGATGGACCTATCTATGTTCCTGCGATCAACAGTAATGTGTCAAATGCGTCCGTGACAAATAATGAACGTGTTGATGATATTTTGCTTAATGTCAGTCTTGCTTGAAAACCAACCAATATGTGACCCGTGTGAACTATTGCCAAATTTGCATCATGAGTGAATTGACTAGTCTAGTCAAGATTGTATACCTTTAGTAGCAAATATCACGTAGAATATTTTATGAATTGATAAGGTGGTATCTGGATTAGAAAGATCATGCCTACCCTTTTCAAAATACCTCATGTTACTTCTTAGTTATAGCAGGGTTTTTGGTCCAATACAAGAGCATACCAAATTATATTCTGAAATTTGGTAAAACCTATAACATTATAAAGTTAGAAAGCTGACCGAATGACCTATACCTATACAATTTATAACTGTAATCTGATACCTTAAACACTATAAGGAATTGTGTCAGGTACCATCTGAGATTTAGTAATAACGGGTTTGTGGTTATTAGATAATAAAATGAGATCATACAATAACTCATTAACAGGTGGTTATATATGGTTTCAATTCAAATATAAACTTCGAAATGATTACCCTACCATGCATATTGAAATAGTGAGGCTCCAATGGTTACAGATAACATTAAACATGGATTCAGTATAAGCAATAGTCTGTGCAACTTCAACAACATTTAGCGTTTTATGACTCCACTTTTGTGGGGGCTGTTATAGCAATGTTACTGTCACTACACAAGAAGATTTTATGGATTAAGCACGACTCCTAAACAATGTTACAAAAAACATATCGTTTCCACACAGTTACACGTGCCGTCATCTTGTTCTTGTACTTTTTATTTGTACTGCTCACTTCTCAATGCTGTTCAAGTTTTATAGTATCCTCTGGCTTAGTAATGTATTAAGAATACTGTAGAAAAATATTTTACATTTGTCAAATTTAGCGCAAAATAATGATTAATCACCGTTTTCATTGCACCATCGTTGCATTGACCCCATCAAGTTCCCGAAATGGAGAAAACCTAAGGTTATTTGATGATACTTTTGTTTATTGAAAAGGTAACTGGATCTATCATCTTTTCTTTATCTTTCAACATCTGTTCATTATTCTATCTTTATGTATAAAATAGGTCAATTTGGTTTTTATATAAAGCAACCCGACTTTGTAAAAGTTGTAAAGGAATTTGCTGACTTAAAAGCCTTTTCTCTGTTTATTTCTAATGAAAAATCTCAATTTTCTCTGATAACCTTTGTGTGAATTGGAAGATCACCCTTTTGAAATTTAAGGGTTGACATAAATGTACAGTTAGCTTGTTGGGTTCCAATTTTGAATCGGAGTGCGATGTTATCTTTACTTATAATTCTAGACGATCCGCTGTAAATGGGTATCCTTTCAAAATGTAGTTGTTTCGTGTTATTTTCAGAACATCCCGGACATACTCATTGATTCTTAAACCTACTCTGGTGTTGCTCTTACTACTGATAAATCTTAAATATCCCTTACTTTGCAATTCTTCGCATACCATCTTCTTGTTTTTTAGGTTTTTAATAAACCCCCTAAGTTGTAGTTGACCAAACATCAACCCATATGCTTCAGTTCGTTCTAATTAACCAACTTAGTTCTTCTTAAAGCACATCCGTTTTGTTGTACTTCCGAATAAACACACGTAGTTGTCATCGGTAACCACTTCCGATGTATGTACTCACTCACTTGGCGTTTGCCCACACCAACAAGTTCTTCATACTGAACCATCTTAGTTGGCGTTTATCAGCTTCTGTTTATTATTACCCCAATCATTGTTATGTTTATAAATCATTCAGTTGATGTTCCTACACCACCCCAACCATTGTATTTTGATAAACCATTCATTTTGTGTTCCTACACCACCCCAACCATTGTATTTTGATAAACCATTCATTTTGTGTCCCTACACAACCCCAAACATTGTATTTTGATAAACCATTCATTTTGTGTTGCTAAATCCAGTACCATCCAGTAGTTTACATACACCACCTGAACCATTGTGCTACTTTAACACTCCAAGCATTGTTGTTTTCACCAATCATACAGTTTGTGTACTAACCCCACCCCAAGCATTGTGTTCCCACAGCATCCCAAGCATTGTAGTTTTCATAAACCATGCAGTTGGTGTTCCTACACCACCTCAGGCATTGTTGTTTTCAATAAGCATCAAATTGGATGTACTTAAATAAACAACTTGTTATTCTTGAAAAGAGAACTTCAGGTGCTGTTTACAAGTGAGTGTTGAATGTTCCAAAACCATCCAAGTTATTTTTGTTGTTCTAAAATAGTTGAGTAATATTATCTGACATTTGGCAGTCCCGGTAGGTTAATACTTTTAAACATTATCTAGTAATTACTAAATATATTTCAAATTGTTTCTAATATTAAACTTTTGCACTGAATTCCAAGGTAAACCAATGGTAACATCGTTAGAGGTTACGGTGCGATATGTTTACATTAACATTATACCTTATCACCCATTACATGTTAGCTTTAACACTGATGTTTTCTAAATTATTTCATCTCTTGGGATATTTACAGTCAGTCTTCATTACTCGTTTCATTACTAATCAATGAAAAAAATTACTACTGCTTAAGCAAAGTCCCAGTTTGTTTTCGAAATTCTCTTTTTTTTTTTTGCAACATTTGCAAAAGGTAGTTCATTGGCTCTAGAAGGCGCATTTATAGGCTGATTTGGCTCGGGTTTTCATTTTGAGAATTAAAAAAAAAATATTAGATATGATAGCAGTGTAACATTTTTACTTTTTTTTCTTTTGATTTTTACACAATGCATGCGGCATAGACATAGTCGCAACGTTGTGCATAAATATAAAATTGAACTACTTTTCAAAACCAGAAGTGGCACATTGCAACATGTCGATTTTTTTATCGATATTTCTCGGGTGTTCATTTTTAGAATCTTGCAATAAGTTCAAACCAGATAGCAGTTTAAAAATTTCGAAATTTCAAAATTCATAACACACTGTTTTCGGTCAAATTTTAAAATTTTTGCCTTTATTTTATCAACTTAGTGCGTTCTTGTCCCTTTGGTCTGAAATTTTTTTATGTAAAGACAAACTAGGAAAGTAAACAAAATGAAATAGTCAAGAGTTCTGCAACACTTCTGGTTTACAAGGGAAATCTAGTTTAGCTTCCGGTCGAATCGCTTCCGATAAAATTGATACACCTGAACATGTTGATCAGCGGCAATAGAAATTAAACAGCCGAAACAGACCGGAAGTGATACTATATTTTTTATCCAACTTTTATAAAACTCAAAATGTGCCACTAGGGTAGAAATGGATGTGTATAAATTTGACGTGTATGTAATCTGTGATCGATTTCTACCAAAACAACAGAAACCGATTTACGCTTTTGCATTTTGAAATTTCATGTTGAATTTTTATGGCTTATTTATTGTGACCTTGACTTTTGATGATCTTGAAAATGAGTAGGTCAAAGGTCATTGACCTTAGCTATCAGCTGATACCTCAATATTTGACAACTACTTCCGATTTTATAGCTGTCTGAATTCAGCCAAATTCACAACTTTGGACATTCGTGAAGGGGATCTTTCCAGATCCTTAATGAGCTAATTGTGCTCTTTCCAACAATGAATAACAAAAGATTTTTTAATTAACATTCAATTCTTTGCACTTTTAATATTCAAGCTGTTTTTTTTTTTTTTTGTTTTTTTTTTTCTTTTGCAATATTTTCGATTTACGTATATTTGGATTCGGCAGATACAGTTTGTTCAAAACAGGACTTGGCACACACATATATAATTTTTTGGCCAGTTTCGGTTCAAAAATCATTAATGTATAATGGCAACCTTTTATTTTAAAAAAGAAACAGATTTTTGAATTTTTAAATTCCAAATTTTTGGCCTTGTTCTTTGTAGCGCCAAATGTCACTAACCTCAAACTTTCAAAAATAATAATTTTCATAGCTTTTGACTGCTCTTTAGACCGGGACCTAATTCACCAAAAAAAAAATTTTCAGAGTCTCTTACAATTTACCACATTAGCAAAGACCCACTTTGTGCCAGTGTGGCTCTAGGTTTTATTTTGTTATGAAATTCTTGCTGATCAACATTGAAGTCCAGGTATAAATCCATATTGTATTGTAGGAGATCTTTTTGAGAGGTCCTTAATGGTAGTGTTGCTCCATTGTTGCTTGTTAAGCGATTGAAACTCAACCCCAACAGATTTTCCCCTATTAACTCCCATGTGCCCTTTTTGTACCTTGAGTTCCAGGAGGCTGGTGCCACCCAAAATCTACACCAGACTCGTAACTACAGCTGGTTAAGGATGAGGGGAATGGCATTGCCGAAAAATGGATTGCCCTGCTGAAACCAATTTCGTTACTTCAACTGAGACCAAACCCTATTGCCCCTCCGGTCATATTAATTGCCCCTCCGAACAATCAAGTTGATTACAGGCCTTATCTCCATCCCTCTCTGGGTGTTAGCTTAATGCATTATATTTTTCCGCATGGTACTAAACTAGATTTGCTAAGGATTATAGATCGAATTGTTTTCAGACCATCTCGACATTAAAGCTTCTAGAAATTAATGTGGTGCCGGTTTATCATTAAGGTGACCTTTCTTATAGAATTTCTTATCTATTCCGAGGTACCTGTATAATTTTATAAAATACTAGTTATTCTCTCTAACATTCCTGATACTGGAGGTCTGTTATTACCATGACAACCAGAAACATCTGTTCTCTATGTTATCGGGATATTTTATAGAAGGTGATGGCTAAACTTATAAATGTTGCATTTAAAGGTACAGTATCAGGTAAATGGTTAGAAGCTTTTATCAATAATTAATTGGTTTGATGGATACATTTTTATACGCCCACATGAAATGGGGGGCGTATATTGTCGTCACCCACATCCGTCCGTCCGTCCGTCGGTCCGTCCGTCCGTCCGTCCACAATTGCTCGTAAACACTCTACACGGTGTAATTCTTGACGGATTTAGATGAAACTTAATATGAGTGTTTATGATCACGCAAGGATGAACCCTATTGAAAATCAGCGAAATCGGAAAAAAATTAGTATGAGTTTGTGCCCTTGTTCGTGAATGGCTCGTAAACACTCTACAAAGTGCAATTCTTGACCGATTTTGATGAAACTTGGTGTGAGAGTATGTTATAACTCAAGGATAAACCCTATCGAAAATCAGCGAAATCGAAAAACATTTAGTATGAGTTATTGCCCTTGTTCTTGAAAACGCGTTCAATTTTAGCTTGTAAACACTCTTGAGAGAACAATTTTTAATGGATTTTAATGAAACTTGGCCTGAGTTTTAGCTTGTAAACACTCTACAAAGCACAGTTATTGACCGATTTTGACGAAACTTGCTGAAATTGTTTAATATCACCCAAGAATGAACCCTTTTGAAAATAGCACATATCGAAATATATTTAATAGGAATTATTGCCCCTGTTCTATAAAATGTGTTGGATTTTTGCCTTGTAAACACTCTACAAGTCACAATTCTTGAGCGATTTTGACATAACTTTGCATGAGTATTTCTAATCACTTAAGGATGAACCCTATTGAAATTCAGTTAAATCAAAAAATATTTAGTATCAGTTATTGCCCTTGTGTTTGAAAACGCGTTCAATTTTAGCTTTTAAGCACTCTAGAAAGAACAATTCTTAATGGATTTTGATAAAACTTGGCTTGAGTATTTGTTTTTACCCAAGGATGAACCTTATTGAAAATCAAATAAATCGAAATATATTTAGTGTCAGTTATTGCCCTTGTGTTTGAAAACGGGTTTAAGTTTTTGGCTAATAAACACTCTAGAAGGTACAATTCATGACCAATGTTGACAAAACTCACTGAAATTGTTGGATATTGCAAGGGATGAGCCTAATTGAAAATTAAAAATATCAAAATATATCTAATATGAATTATTGCCCTTGTTCTTTTAAACGCGTTCGATTTTTGTCTCGTAAACACTCTACATGGCACAATTCTTGATGGATTTCGATGAAACTTGGTGTGAGAGTGTGTTATAACTCAAGGATGAACCCTATTGACAATCAGCAAAATCGAAAAAAATTTTAGTATGAGTTACTGCCCTTGTTCTTGAAAACGCATTCAATTTTAGCTTGTAAACACTCTAGAAAGAACAATTTTTAATGGATTTTGATGTAACTTGGCTGGAGTATTTGTTGTCTCCCAAGGATGAACCCTATTGAAAATCGAAAAATATTTAGTACAAGTAATTGACCTTGTTTTTGAAAACGCGTTCAATTTAACTCGTAAACACTCTAGAAAGAACAATTTTGAATGGATTTTGATGTAACTTGGCTGGAGTATTTGTTGTCTCCCAAGGATGAACCCTATTGAAAATCGAAAAATATTTAGTACAAGTAATTGACCTTGTTTTTGAAAACGCGTTCAATTTAACTCGTAAACACTCCAGAAAGAACAATTTTGAATGGATTTTGATGAAACTTGGCTTTAGTATTTGTTTTCTCACAAGGATAAACCCTATTGAAAATCAGATAAATCGAAAAATATTTAGTGTCAGTTATTGCGCCTGTTTTCAAAAACGCTTTCAACTTTTGGCTTGTGAACACTCTAAACATTCCTTTTTGACAAACTCGCTGAAATTGTTTAATATCAACCAAGGATGAGCCTTATTAAGAATTAAAAATATCAAAATATTATTAAGGGTGAACCCTATTGCAAATCATAAAAATACCGAAAAATATTTAATGAGTTGTTATTAGGTACAATTCTTGACAGTTTTTAATGAAACTAGAGACCCTAGAAAAAAATAGGTTGGTAGGTTGAATAATTCATTCCACTTATTGTAACCTTACTGAAAAGTTTTTATTTGAAATAAATGCTGCCAGTGGGCGTATATTACCTTGCCTGGCAAGCTATCTTTCTATTTCTATAGAGATTCTATTCTTAGTTTATGGCACCTGGTCCAACTGATGAATATAATTATAATATTCTCTTTTTGACCAACTTTTCTCGCCGTTCATAAAAAGGGTTAACCATTTTCTACGAATCTTATTTTATGTATTATTGCCTTTTGCTAGAGATAATAAATGGAATTGTTGTTGTGGAAAATATCAAGGAATGTGGGCAAGTACACATGCGTGCATACTTAACAAACACATCGTCCGGACTGGATGATCAAAAAAAGATCAGCGACATATGAGACTTGACGTACGTACCTATGGCAGTACCCTGCCGAGGGAAATCCCGTCATAATTACGAGTTAATTAAGGACTTGTGGGACCATGTAGTAGTTTTCTCAGTCATTAGAAAATCTCTCCTTTCTATTGATATAAGTATTACCGGTCCAATTATGGTATATATATACAGGTAATATATATATGTATAGGTAAAGATGAAGTACAAGTACTTGCATTACTCACGGTAAAATATATAAGTAACTGGGGTTGTCATCAATTCTTGGTAAAATGAAACACTTTTAATCCATTTTCGAGAGAACAAGATGTTATTTAATCCATATTCAATTCATATATACATATATCTTAGCATGCTTTCAGCTTAATAGCTTCTTCAGAGATGTACAATAATTTCAACAATATATACATTTCAGAGGTAACTATTCAAAACAAACATAAAATACCATAGTTACTCATTTATTCATGGTGTTAAATAAAATCGTTGTGTTGAAATTAATATATGATTAGGATTATGAGATAATTGGTATAAATAACAATATAATATATAATATAATTACACGACAATACAATATAATTTAAAAAGAATTAAAACAAGAAAGAATTATACATTTAGTTCAGTTCAGTTGTCTTACTGCAACTGTTACAAATATCAAATTTCGACTGTCACAGTCCATGTTACTATTAATTTTAAATTTAAAGTTAACATTTTTGAAGGTGAATGTACTTCCAATAATCATTTGATTACACAATTTGCAAGCAGATTTTCCACAGCAAGATGTAGAATCATTATCATTATTACAATATTTAGCACTAGTTAATATTTTTTTTAAATTAGGGGGTTATCTTTTACTATTGATGAATTTTACTCCATCAAAACATTTACTAAGATTATTATTCGTGGATAATATATCTTTACCATTAAAAATTTGAGGAAAAAATTCTTTTTGAGTTGGATTGTTATATATATATTTGAAAATAAGGGAACCCTTCTTTAAAAGATCCGTCAGTAGTTTGAAATCGCAAAAGAAGTAGCCAAAGTTGCCTCCTTAAAACCTTCAATTCATTAGCCCAATAGAATGGGCGTAGAACTTAAAATGTATTTCATATTTTTCTTTTAATTCTCGCGGTTGTGAATCTAAAACAAACATCTTTAATCGATTTTATTATTATTTTTTTATTTAATCAGTATGCCCTGAACGTGCCCTCGTCATAGCAACACTGCATGTTTATATTTATGCGTATAATTTATCTGGTCTAAATTCAAACAAACATTGATAAAATACTTCAAAGAACTATGTGATATGTTAAAGTTTTTAGTTGCTAAATTCGAGGTTTATTGTTGTATACTAATAGTCAATTCAAACAATCATATAATTGGTGGTATTTTGTTCGTATTTGTATTTTGATCATAGTTTTACTATACAAGTTTTAGAATCTACAGATTTTAAGTCTTGAAATTGAAATCGGGTGGTTATATTATATGTCTTCTTTCCAAGGTTATTTCGGGGAGACGCGGTACATGTGGTCCAAGGGAGGTAATCTTTACATTACAGTGTAACAATGATATGGACTTAGTCCACTAATTCATTTGCCATCTATTTCCATGTTAAATCACAAAATTCAACCTTCTAGAACTTTTCCAGAAATCTCGTTGAAAACTTTCTTATATGCCACATGAAAGCCAGGCCAATACTTGGTTTCTGTACAAAAATCCAATATAGCATGACCATGAAAATTTTGAACTAAACAAAATGAAAGTAAACCACTACATTTTATCAACATCCGCTTGACCTGTCACTGCACATAAAACCACTATTTTTAGAAATAACCTTCCGCCAATTAAATTTCTCATTATCTCAGAAATTCTGAAAGAAAATGCAATTTCAGACATCAAATTTCAAATCTAGACCAAAAATTAGTCCAAAATGGGCATGCAAAAACCCCCAAAGGAAGGGAGAAAGAGGATTTCTAAAAATAGAACGGACTCAATTCGTTCATTAGCATAAAATGTTTTAGTGGTCCGAGTCCATATGTTGCTTACGAAGTATTATATTAGTCAATTTCTAATACATGTATCGATTATTAAGTGTTTATGTTTTAGTATATAAGATAAGACGTAAAATTGCGTCACCGACAGCGATACTGAATTTAGGGCCGTATTCTACAACCAGACCATTAAAAGGCCTTCGGTTTAGGTCGAAGTTCTCTGATTGAACACTATCAAAGTCTTCGAGGGGGAGGGGGCTTGTTACGTCTACGGGCCTGATTCAGTACATTAGAACATTTAAGCATGTTCCCTGGAAGGGCTTGGTAATTCTTTTCCTCAAAATAAGGTCCTTGATACATAAATACTAAGTCACAGTATACGCGTCAATATACCCTGATACATAAATACTAAGTCACAGTATACGCGTCAATATACCCTGATACATAAACACTAAGTCACAGTATACGCGTCAATATACCCTGATACATAAACACTAAGTCACAGTATACACGTCAATATACCCTGATACATAAATACTAAGTCACAGTATACGCGCCAATATACCCTGATTCATAAACACTAAGTCACAGTATATGCGTCAATATATACCCTGATAAATATAGATAACATTAATTGTACGGATTTTGTTTTTCGTTACCTTTTTAACCAAATTTCTTTTACCGTTTTAGCGGAGTTGTTAACGTTTTAACCAAATATCTGTTGCCGTTTTGGTGGAGTTGTAACCGTTTGAACTAATATTTTTGTTTTTACCGTTTTGACATGTTACCTTTTTAACTGAATACCTTACAGTATAGTGGCAGCATTTTATACTGATACATGATCAGTCAATTTATAGTGATGTCAGAATATCTTGACATCTTTAATATCTTGTAATAACATCTATATTACACACATACATAAATAAATATTTGATAATTTAAAGTGATGTCGGTATACACTCAGTCAATTTATAGTGATGTCAGAATATCTTGACATTTTTAATATCTTGTAATAACATCTATATTACACACATACATAAATAAATATTTGATAATTTAAAGTGATGTCTGTATACACTCAGTCAATTTATAGTGATGTCAAAATATCTTGACATCTTGAATATCTTGTATTAACGTCAATATTACACACATACATACATAAATATTAGATGATGTAAAGTGATGTCGGTATACACTCAGTCAATTTATAGTGATGTCGGTATACTTTATCAGTGCTCTATTTGGGGGTTTTAGTTGTTGATAACTAAGCACTAATAAAGTATTGTATCGACGGGGGAATCGATACAAATCTAACGTTGCTTAACTTAAATATGATCAGGAGCTTGAGGGATTTGTCGGTGCAACTCAGAAGTAGCTGTCTCGAATGGTGATGACGGGTTTTGGATAGTTTCTAATAATCACAAGATCTGAAAGTGTATCAATATATTTGTGATGAAAGAATGAATGATCCATACATAAATACATGATCTCAAATATAAAATACATTAATATTAAAATGGTAAAAATAGAAATTATTTACAAAGAAAAACATTCATTAAAGTAAAAATAGAAATAAAGTAAACATATATATATATATTTAAAATACAGGTTAAGCTCTTATCTGAAAGTGTACCAATATATTTGTGATGAAAGAATGAATGATGACTGATCTATGCTGTAGTCCTTTTTATGCAAGTCATTGCATAATTACCCTGAAGGGTGTTCTAACCAGTCCCATTGAAATCACATAACATTGGTCACTTAAAGAGCTAACTTGTTTCTATCAGCTGTCATATTATCTAAGATAATTACACTATGAAATACTAGTTTATTAATTCTTCTTATCAATTCATATTCTTAGATAATATGACGCGCTCTAATAACAAAAAAAAGTTGTCCTCAATTTTACAAAAAAAATACAAGAATTGAAAGATAGCTTGCCAGGCAAGGTAACATACGCCCACTGGCAGCATTGAATTTGAAAAATAAATAGAGCAATGACTCAAAAACATTCACTAAATGGATATTGAAGTCAAGGGCAAAAACTCAAAAACACCAAGTTTCATCAAAATCCATTGAAAATTGTAGCTTCTATTGAACCACACAAAAATTTTGAGGGCAATAACTAAAAAACTGTTCATCGAAAAATCATCAAATTCGAACTTGACTGTGTCTTATCAATTCCAATGCTCACACCAAGTTTCATTTAAATCCATTGAAAATTGTAGCTTCTATTTTGTCTACAACAAATATAGAGGCAGGGGCAATAACCCCAAAACTGTTTATCGCAAAATCGTCCAAATCGAACTTGACCGCCCTCTTATCAATTCCAATGCTCATACCAAGTTTCATTAAAATCCATAGATAATTGTAGCTTCTATAGTGTCTACAGAAAATGAATTTTTACGCAATTTTACTTAGTCAAGGGCAATTACTCATAAACTATTCATCAAAAAATCGTCAAATTTGAATTTCTGATAAAAACTGTAGCCTATATCGTGGATATAACCCAAATTTGACGCGTTTTTACGAAGTCAAGGGCAATAACTCAAAATCTGTTCATTCGATAATTTCCATTTTGGAACTTGACCGAGATATCATCAATATATACATGTATACCAAGTTTCATTAAGATCGGATGAAAACTGTAGCCTCTATCATGGATACAACCCTAATTTGACGCATTTTTACTAAGTCAAGGCAATAACTCAAAAATCCGTTCATGCAATGATTTCCATTTTTGAACTTGACAGAGATACCATCAATATATACATGTATACCAAGTTTCATTAAGATCAGATAAAAACTGTAGCCTCTATTGTGGATCCAACCCAAATTTGAAGCGTTTTTACAAAGTCAAGTGCAATAACTCAAAAAACGTGCATGCGATAATTTCCATTTTCGAACTTGACTGAGATATCATCAATATATACATGTATACCAAGTTTCATTAAGATCGGATAAAAACTGTAGCCTCTATTGTGGATACAACCCAAATTTGACGCGTTTTTACTAAGTCAAGTGCAATAACTCAAAAACCGTTCATGCGATAATTTCCATTTTCGAACTTGACCGAGATATCATCAATATATACATGTATACCATGTTTCATTAAGATCGGATAAAAACTGTAGCTTCTATTGTGGATACAACCCAAATTTGACGCGTTTTTACTAAGTCAAGGGCAATAACTCAAAATCCGTTCATTCGATAATTTCCATTTTCGAACTTGACCGAGATATCATCAATACATGTATATACATGTATACCAAGTTTCATTAAGATCGGATAAAAACTATAGCCTCTATTGTGGATACAACCAAATTTGACGCGTTTTTACTAAGTCAAGGGCAATAACTCAAAATCCATTCATTCGATAATTTCAATTTTCGAACTTGACCGAGATATCATCAATATATACATGTATACCATGTTTCATTAAGATCGGATAAAAACTGTAGCCTCTATTGTGGATACAACCCAAATTTGATATCATCAATATATACATGTATACCAAGTTTCATTAAGATTGGATAAAAACTGTAGCCTCTATTGTGGATACAACCCAAATTTGACGCGTTTTTACTAAGTCAAATGCAATAACTCAAAAACCGTTCATGCGATAATTTCCATTTTCGAACTTGACCGAGATATCATCAATATATACATGTATACCAAGTTTCATTAAGATCGGATAAAAACTGTAGCCTCTATCGTGGATACAACAAATGTGGACGGACCGACGGACCGACGGACGGACGGACAGGGGCGACGGCAATATACGTCCACATTTCCATTATGGAAAAGAACATAAAAAAAACAATACTAAATATATTATACAAATATACCAATAGAGAAAACTTTGAATAAAAAAAATTATAGAATTAAAAAAAAAATATTGAAAACTCCTTAAACATTGAAATATATTTATATGCATAATTGATACAAAAATAATATTAAAGGAGTACCATAAAAAAAAACGGCACCTCAAGCTGGACAAATGTTTGGGTATAGCGTTTGGTTATTGGCCAAATCCTTTTCAGTATCAGGTGTTAATAAAGACAGATAGGAATGGTTGCTAAGCAGTAAATATGCTGCGCAATTGTCGCCTTTTGTTTAATAATTGAAAATAGGAAACTAATAGAATTTGGAATTTATGATTAGTGTTATTAATGATATTAAAATTTGGCTAATTTAGAGATAGAGAAGGGAAACATGACATAGCTTAAAATTGCTTATCATCGATGGATGGGCTATAGTCCATTACGTTGGACAATGATTTGTATTAATTACGGGTAGTATTACACATTGTGAACCGTTAGTTATTTCCAGTAGGATTTGCGTATTTGCTCTTCTGGAATCAAAAAGTTTTGAAACGAGAATGATTGGAATCAGAATTGCCAAAATAAATGTAAGAGTTGGTACGTGATCCGCAAATATAATTGGAATATTTTGGAGCCAAAGTAGTTAAAGGTTTATAAACCAAAGATGGTAATGCGTCTATTACATGACCATTTGCTTTTGTAAGAAGCATAAGCATTGCTGACAAGGTTCTATATTTACATAACAAAAAGATAATGGCTATTAGGGACAGAGGAGAAACAACTAAAGATATAATAATTAATAAAAAATTTATGTCAAATCCTAGGAATTTTGAAGTTTTAATCTGGTCATCATATAATGATTCAGATAAAGCTTTAAAAATAAGTTTATCTTGTTTGGTCTCATCTATTATTCTTTGTAAACTTAATGCTTGAACCTTGCCATTAGCGATAATTTTAGAAAATTTATGTGAATAAAATTTAAATTTCGGTATATTGGTAATGTTTAATGGTGCTTTAAAAAGAGAATTTCCAGTAATGGATTTTAATTGTTTTTCAGTAATAAAATGTTGAAGTAATGCCAAATTTATTGGATGTAGTTTTGTAACTTTTCCATGTGTTTGACAGGACCCTAAAGACTGAGGTACGACAAAATCAATATTAAAAATGGTACATTGGCATTGGATATTTATAATGCAAAAATGATATCCATCTATTACCTTTTCTTTGTTATGACAATTGAAAGTTAACTTTGAAATGTTACTGTCTACAATAGAATTCTTTGTAAGTTGTTTAATATTAGGTATATTTGAATTATGAATAAATTGAAAATGACATAAAGATTTAATTTCTGCCTTAACATCTAAAAATACCCCTGGTACATAAACACTCAGTCAATTTATAATATTGTCTCTATTAAAGGATATGTGAAAAGAAATATGAAAATCGTTGAATTTGATCAAAAGCATTTATTTTTAAAAGTAAACTAACATATCTATCAATTCCAACAAATTTTTTTTTTCAAAAAACGTTTAGAGTAGAAAAAAAGGCTTTCAAAGTAGGCTTCTTTAGCATGAGTCGAACGTTAATGAGCTAGGCGATCACGTGACCGCATGACGTCAGAGATGCCCAACTAAAATAAAAACAAATGGAGAACTAAGCCTAGCTAATATTATTATAACCTTCGGGAGTTTAGCGCTTTAATTTCTGATCATATGTGGGCAATGGAGGATTTATCAGCTGGTATAGAGTCATTAGAAATTAAGCCATATCAATTCGAACCATTAAAACGCTCCATATCTGACGAAACTGCCAAGCTTTCAGACTCCCCCCAGTCGGATTCTTCCGATCCATCAGAACTTGACACAGATACGGAAGAAGAGGATGATCCCCGTCTTGGAAATACGACATGGTAGGCAAAAACTTTTCACAAACTCTTTTAAATTGGCTCTCAACAATAAAATTGATCGGAAGAGGCCTTTGCTGATTCAAATTCGTAGTAGGCCTATAGGTTCTTTTTTTTTATCTTCATTACGACAGTTGCCGTTCAGTGCAGTGGCTAAAAACCACGTCGTGGTAAATATAATTAGGCTAGGCCTTGTTGCGATTTTCATAAAATTTTGAAGTTAGAAGAGTACAGTCGGCATTTTCATGGGTTGATTTTGATCTTGAATATTTGTAAAGAGCCTTCAGAAGTACCAGAAATGTAGGCCTACGTAAATTGCATCAGTGCAGTGCTGATACTAAACCGAGTTATCTGTACCATGGCATAGTCGATTTTTACGATTTTTTTTTTTATATTTATTGACTATTCTAGGGTCTGAGATCCTTGTTCTATCGTTTCAATCGGATTCGTGTCTCCCGAATCTGCTACGCACTTTTTGCCTATTTCCTCCCTTACGAATAAATGTCAGCAACAAATATGCACATAAATCTATACTCCAACCCTTTATGGCCATTTTCATATAATAAAATGTGGTCTTACCTTCACACAGACCACCCAATATACATTTTAAAACATTCATTTTAACACACGCCATCAAAACTCGAAAATGATTTCACTGTACAACATTGACATAACGTGGAGCCTCGTTTTGATTTTCAATGGAAATCTGCATTCAGGCGTGATAGGGACACTTTTAAAATGGTAGTGGACGGTCGTTGTGAAGGTAAGACCAATTTTTATTATATGAAAATGGCCATAAAGGGTTGGAGTATAGATTTATGTGCATATTTGTTGCTGACATTTATTCGTAAGGGAGGAAATAGGCAAAAAGTGCGTAGCAGATTCGGGAGACACGAATCCGATTGAAACGATAGAACAAGGATCTCAGACCCTAGAATAGTCAATAAATATAAAAAAAAAAATCGTAAAAATCGACTATGCCATGGTACAGATAACTCGGTTAGATTTATGTGCATATTTGTTGCTGACATCCATTCGTAAGGGAGGAAATAGGCAAAAAGTGCGTAGCCGATTTCGGGAGACATGAATCCGACTGAAACGATAGCCTAGCTAGAGCAAGGATCTCTGACCCTAGAATAGGCCTAGTCAATAGGCCTAAATATAAAAATTCGTAAAAAATTGACAATACTATGCCACAGATAACTCGGATTAACTTAGCCCATGTACGTTCCTTTTACTTTATAAGATCTAGGCCTACTCATTTCTTCTTCAGTTCAATCTTCAACATTCGTAGGTGTAAGTCAGAATTTTGAAACTCACCTGCAACCTTTGCCTCTTGGCAAAAGCCCCTCCACCTTTTCGACGATCGCCTCTTTTGTTTTTCTGGTCAATGCTGGCATGAGGCCTAAGTGGTTCACGAAAAATGGTTGGCACGGCACCTGCCTTGAGCTTTGGATTGGCGTTCACATATCCATATTGGGCTAGTAAGACTGGGTTCCGGTCATACGCATCGTCTGCAAAATGATCGGAACACAGCCTGGAATATTTAGTGGGGGAAAAATTCTTCCGCTTCAGTTTGACAATCCAAGTTTTCACAAGATGTTCATCTTTAGGAAAGCGGAACATATGAACACCAGAGCCCTTTCCTCCGCGATTATTACAGCCATAGGCCACACACTGCGGCATAACGTCAATGTAAACAATATGGCGGGTGAATTAGATTGGGCATCTCTGACGTCATTTACAAAAGGTCACGGAAACGACCTTTCATTTTTGCATATTTCAGACCTGTGTTTTTAAAAGGATTTTTAGCTATTTTATAATTATTTCTAATTTTTTTTATTGGTTGCAATCGATAGATGAATGATTTTACTTTTCAAATAGGTGGTTTCAAGCCTTTTTTGAAAATCTCTTCACATATCCTTTAACAAAGAAAAGAAACTCCAAACTCTTCATGAACATTTAATTTATAGTGGCGTTAAGGTGTATTGAGACGAGTCTCAATGAAAGCACTGGCCTAGGTCATAGAACAATAGATAAGCTTATTGATTGTGTGAGAATTGATTATTAGTATGATTTTAGTTAAAAAGACACACACATGCACCCACACACACACATAAACAGATACTCCGATTTAAGTATTTAAATATGAATGGCACCAGTCCTAGTGTCTTTAGTCTACTACAATGGCACATAAACTCGTAGTCGAATGGTTATTTATAGTGGTCATTTGTAATGCTGCAAGCATACCCTGACACGTTTTGGCATGAAAGCGTCAGAATTTGGAATTTGTCACCAAAACCACGAACAATGACATAGCGGACGAATATAATGATAATCTATACAACGTCCATCATTTCCATATTTATTTAGTCGTGATATACTGTCCACTGTTGTATAATACTCTCCCTGAATATATTTCACTGTGGCTTCGAACTGGCCACCACCAGGAGTCGTTGCAAACACTATTTTGATGAAAAACATTTCGTCACTTCTTTTATCAGACCTGAGGATAGCTTGAAACTGATCTTTTGTAATACCCATCTTTGTGGTATACACGTAAGCGCTTTGGATTCCAGAAAGGTGTAACTTTGAGCATTTTGGATAGTCTTTAAGTATGACTTCTCTAATATGCTGTACCACATACTCTCCTGCATTTTGTATGAAGGGATCTTTTATATCAGAAGTCAATACGCGTCTCTTGCAAGAACACCAATGTGGAATAATGCCGGCATCATCACAAATTCGAGTTGCTGGGATTTCATTGAAGAGGCTTATGCCTCGCTTTCTTGACTTCAAATTGCTTTTGGGAATGTCCTTGAAGTTGTGTAGGATATCCATAATAGTGGCGTGAACATCGAATGGAGCCGTTAATCGCTTTCTATTCCTTAACAGATTTGAATAGATATTCTGGTATTTCGAAGGAAACCATTCAGGAAATACAAAGTACATCATCGGCATTCGAGTCTGAATTTGGCCGTAATCTGTATCTAACACCGGACCACCACGAAAACCATGATCTGCAAAGAACACTAAAACTGTGTTGTTTAAATATCCTTTGCGATAGAGTCGTTCTAAATTATTATAGTGATATTCATCAGCAGTAGATAGTGTTGATAAAGTATCGTGAGTGAGTCGCGAATTAAAAGAATATGAAAATTTAGGTACGTCTGGATACTTTTTCCAAAATTCGAATGTATAGTCTAATATAATGTTTGTTTCTGGTCGGTTCACAACGCAATACTTGTTGTTCCAGACAGACCAATCTTGGACCATTGCAAGTGTATACGGACGGAGGTAGAAATCGCTTGGTTTCTCGACAAATCCAGTACCTTCAGGGATAAAACTCCCATATTCAGCTTGATCCTCTCCAAATAAGGTGATGTAACCCTTCCGAGAAAAACTCTTGAATAATGTGTTAAAGCCATCATAATAATCCCTAAATGTTATATTTAGTCGTTCGTATTCCTCAGCAGAAAATTTACCGGTAAGTAATGCAACAATGTTCGGAAATGTATTATCAGCAATTTTCGTATATCCTTCTAATTCTACCGCTTTAAGTGTATTTAACAGAAACGATCGCGTTTTCGGCATTTTAGCTATATGATTCAGTCTGGCCAAAGAGTCAACTCCGACCATCATAACGTTTAAATGATCTGGTTCAGATCTGTCCACAGCTCTATAACGTAGTATTTTTTCTTTTGTAGTTCGATTCGGAATGATAAAGGCGTGGTAATTTCTAAATAGAATCCAATTTTGTGTATCATAACAAACAACACGTACAAATTCGTCAGTCATATGAACGTCGTGTTGAAAAATGACAGGTTTTAAAAAGATTACATTGTGATCATCTGATAATCGTTTGATTACTTCGTACGTACAATGGGAAAACATGGGTATATCGATCAACACGCTTCGGTTTATCTTTAATATTTGGTTTTCTTGATAGGTTAAAGGAATCGTATCTCTACACTGCACAATCTTGCGGCTCATATCAAAAAATTCGGATAAGTCAGGGTGAAATGGGTTAAAAAAAGGTATCTGACACCCAACAGTATCTATTAATAATTCCGATGTTTCCATTTTCTTGTGTATTTTCTTGAAGTTTAATTGCATTGCAGGTAACACAAGCATGATTAAGATAACAAAGACACACGATCCACACAACAAGCGCAGTTTTTCATTTAAAGACAATAATATATAATACTTCCACATTTTTAATACACAGTTTTTGAAAATTCTCGGTTTCATTATGATCCCAACTAAATAAGTTGCTAAGTCACCACACTAAATTTCTAACACGTGTATTAACGGTGAGAAGTAACCAAATGTAGATCATATCTGTTGAATGTCGCCTCATACACTTTATAGCTTGACAATTAATGTATATATGTAGTACATAATATCATAAATTGTAGGTTTTGCACAATGCACCGGTCGGTATGAGATTTAATATTAGTAGCTGATTTTCTATTTAAGTAAATGAATGATGCATATGGCCTTGTTCCTTTTGTTACACAGTTGGTAGGCTATGCCGCATCGGATGAGATAAACTGAAAATATACAAAAAAAAAAAAAAAAAAAATCAACATTGTTAAAATATTCGAAATAGGGTCAGCCATTACTACGAGATTTGATATTCAGAAACGTAATACAAAGCTTTTAAATTGGCTGTTCAAATATTCGCCGACTCTCAAACGTTTAATTTTAATTCTACCTTCATTGTTTTGTTTGTTTTACTGCTTTTATCAAAATGAAAATCTATTAGCAAATTGGACATGCTAAGGGAATTTGACCCACAAAGATAATAAAGTTAAATTAAAATAATAACTAGATAGCCCATAACTTATCCGACATCCTGTGTAATTCGGCATGTATATATATGTGGTCCCGAAAGATATCCTTCCTATACATTTAAAAAAAAACTATTTTAAGTATTCCGACATTTTGTGTTTTACGAATTATGACAGCACAATCTGTATAATCCACCATTTCGTAATCTTGACCACTCCACTTAGCCAATTAGATTATTTTATTGATTATCGGAGTCCGGAATCGGAATCACAATCACATGAAAATAAAAGATCGCTGAACTCTAATTAATCACCACCAGTCTTGAGATCAATTGATTCTCGAACATTATATACCATGTAAGTTTTGTTTGTGGCTCAGTGAGTAAGATGCGTGCTCTCTAATCTGGGTCTCAGGTTCCATCCCAACAAAAGTCTTGATAAACTCTCGGATTCCTTTTGTCAGTGGGGCTGACTACAGACTGTGCACGTTAAACTAGAATAGAGTTAAAAAGAGTAGGCTGTCCTAGCACAATTTCCCTCATTGCACACTGCATGACGTTGCCCGTCTTCAAAAGCCCATCAGGTGCATAAGAGTAGGACGTCAAACTGTTTTAATAATTGATACTCAGTACCGCCACACTTAAGAGAACGATAAGACATTGTAATAAAGTGTGACGGTGCTGATGTTTCTCTGAGTACGAACAGCAAATTCTTGGTAATTCTTAAAAAGTGATGCACCCATTCCAAAGGGATTTACCTCTTAATTTTGGTTCACATAGAACAACAATATAAGCGGTAATAAGAATTTAAGCTACGACGATAATTACAATAGTAATTTCTGAAGAGGCTTATCTGAGTCACCTAAAAAGTTCGAGATTCTCTGTAATTCGACATTATTTTGCAGTTCAGGTTTATGTCAGAATACGCAGTGCACATTAACAATAAATTATGATGTTTAAGATTGTTGACCAGAACACTTGGTCGAAAGAGCATAAATAACACCCCTGCGGTTTGTAATAAGCGAAAGTTATGAAATTTGAAATATTTAAATTGGTCAAAATGAGTCTGTTTCATCACCTGACTTACCTAGTGTCAAAAGCATACAACAGGATCCGTCTACAATCCAATAAATCCAAATCAAGGGTGTGGACACGTCCTCAGTTGTCGTTTATTATTCTCTGATCACAATATTGTATTAATGAGGCCCTAAGGTCATATTTCCTTCAGGTAATAAGGACAATGTCAAACATGGTTACAAATACAATACAATATTAGGCAGAATTCGTATTACCTTGTCGTGATGACGATACATTTGTTGAGGCCTTCGAAAGTCATCTTAATGCCAGCTCACTAAAATGGAATACAAGGATGGAATTTATAAATATTTGATTAGCTGCTGGGATAGATTACAAATTACAATATGAAGTTGTGTGTGACTACGCGTTTTCTCAGTTGACTAGGTTTCAGACGACCTCTATGGCAGTTGAGCCGTTTATATAATATTGATTTGAGAATTTGTAAAATTTAGGTTTGTTGTATAGTAACGTAAAAAGTTAGATAAGAGCTATATCATAATCCTTTCAATCGAAATCTGAGCTTTATTTTTAATTACTGATAAGCCCACCAATCCCCTCCCTTTTGAGGGTAAAAGCAACAATTTTATAAAAGGATTGATAATTTTACGAATTTTCAATCAAATATGCAGACTTTCGGTAGCTTTCTTGAACTTAGTGGGTTACTGTTCATTACATGTGAACAAAATGGAGAGCCTTTGGTAAAATAAACAGGATTGTGGCCTTATAGCCTCGGGTTAAAATGATATAATAGACATAATGCAACACAAAACGTAATAGAACACGTAACATGCTGTGGGCTATTAGTATCGATGCAAATTATGGCCCCATATTCAATAGCGAATATTGTTTTTGTTTTTTTTTAGTATGAGGTCTGTAGACATATGTTTGTATATGTATGTAAATAAAGAAAGCAGACTAATATAAGCTTAGTCTTGTCTCTGTATCGACCTCTCGTGTTGCTATGAATCTGTAAAATGTAAATACTGGAAATGTAATATTGTTTAAATCAAATCAAATAAAGAAAGTATAGTGTGAACATATATATATATGTATATAAGAATCTGAAGAGTTGATATCCCTCTGAACCAAAGAAAAGACTTAATTTTAAAATGAAGATGTTTAAATGGTCAAACGTTTCGATCATCAGGGTGTTCTTCATCAGTGACGGTATTAACTCCTCAGTTTAACGTTCATCCAATCCCTACCTAGTCAGATCCCAGCAAGGAGGCCTCTTTAGCCCTCATCCAGCTACAGATTTACAAAACACAGGCTTGCAGTCGCCGTCACCTCTCCTTATATCAGAATTTATGAATGTAAAAATATGGTATTAAATATGTATGTAAATATATAGTTGTAAACAAAAATTTGATGAAATGAGGGATGGATATATTGCACGGTTACTGAGTGATATTATCACCCGAAGGTGTAGGCCTATATTTAGACTGTAGTGATTTCTATTACCTATTATAATGTAGAAATAATGATAGAGATATGGATACAGCCTGCTATCAATGTTTTCAAGTAATGGAGTGAAATCTCCAATGGATATCTGTTAAACCTAGATATATCTGGGGGATTGAATTGACTGTTTTATACTGATGTATTCTGGGAAAATGATTGTAAACAAACTACCGTTAGACGCTTGCTCGCTAACCTGAAGGTCCAGGGTTCAATCCCGGCAAAGATGAACTTTCGGATTTTTCACCCCGGTTTCCCTTGTCAGCGATGCAGGTCGGAGGGACTGACATGGAAAAGGCGTCTAGTCGTTCGGATGGGACAATAAACCGAGGCCCCGTGTGCTACAGGCTGTGCACGTTAAAAGATCCCTCGACAGTTGGAAATCGCAAAAAGAGTAGGCTAATGCCGCTGTCCTGGCAAAATTTCCCTCATTGCACACTGCATGGCGTTGCCCGTCTTCATTAGCCCATAAGGTGCAGAAGAGTAGGACGTAAAATTCCATTCATTTCATTTAGGTTCAATTTCCGGCGGCCATTTGTATATAGTTTTGTTTACAAAATTTTACCAGAATATATCCACTTCAGATATATTTCGTTTTCGTTGTAATCTAACAAGTTCCCACCCACAGTCCCATTTGTATAAATAAAAGCGCGTCATATACTAGACCGAATCATATAGTCTCTCACTGCTAAAATACGTAGTATTATTTAGAGTCAACATGTCGGTTTAGTCATATACGACCTATTTTGGAAGCAGTAAGCAAGCAACACCCCCCCTCCCCTTCTCAAATACAACAAAATAATTGTTTAATATGTTAATACCATAATGATTCACGATTGGCCTTACTATATTATGATCTTATTCAAAGGGATAATAGGACTTAGAATAAATATAATTTCACTCAAACTTGGCCAATAACAGTAGCCTATATCCACCAGTTGACTTACCTGTTGTAACTATACATCAAAATCCCTTTATAATCCGATAAATCCACAAAATCACGTAGTTATTTTAGAAATTATAAATCGCTTATTACATCTATTACGTGATTTTCAAATTGCGAGACTTAAGTAGTAATTATAAAGAGAAGTGTCCTGTGACCTACTTATCTACAATCAATTCACAGTACTTGAATAATATATGTCATCCTTTGTTGTATTTATCCATCCTCTAGTAGAATGTATTAGTGTTGTTTGAACTACTCACTTTGTATGGAGTTGTTTTGATATCAATATTCATTTCGTTGCAAAGTGAAAAAGTGTATATTTCGAAGTGTAGAAGTAGTGTAGAAGTGTGAAAATACATTTGTCAAAGTATAAAAGTTCAATTTATCAATCCAAAGAATGCATCTTCATATTTATTTTTTCTATTGTTTTTGTATAATATTTTATAATTAAAGTTTTGCTTTTGGAAACTTCTTTGTGTAACTAGCTGATAGTAGGCCTACCTTATATTTAAGCTTCCTTAATCACTTTCAGAATGAAAATTCAAACGTCATATAGGAAGCCAAAATTCGTCACACGTCAGTCAACACGTCAAACACGTCACACGGCAAAAGCTATTATCCAAGTGATACTATACTTAAAGGGATTGTTAAAAGGTTTTCTACACTTTGTCTGTGTATCAGGGGGACACTTCATTGAAAAAGTTTAGAAAACTTCTTTACAATCCCTTTAATATGGTCTAGATAGAAGATAAAACATATAATTAGATTTCAAAGTTTATTGTAATGAGTGTGACATATTTAATCATATTATAATCATTTCAGAAGCCATGGGAAAAGTATCTTCATCCATCAAAAATAAATTTCAGAGATTAACATTAAACAAACAAAGATTTTAACATCTATATCACAAAATGAACATGCATATTTAACAAATTTTCCTAATACATTCACTCCAAAGGACTCTATTGATAAAAATAACATAAAAAAATCCTTCAATAATTAGAGATAATACCGAAACTAGCTATCCTGATCTTTCTGGTCATTTTAATGTAAGTGTCAAGGAATTTGGGACTCTGGCTTGTGACCGGTGGATTTCTGATGCGATATTGTTAAAGTTTATTGAAATTCTCAAAAAACACATTGATCTATCTGCTAATTTTATTACTTTTTTCAATGGCATATGCGACATGAAATCATTATGTTCTGGACTTAAAAGAGATAATCCCCATATTACTAATTTTGTATTTGCATTTTGTGTAAAACCTTCTTATGACAAAGACGGCATTCAAAAAACATATATAGCTGGTAAAGATAAAGATGTTATGTCAGGGCAGAAAATATTAACTGGTAACCATTTTACATTTTGCGTTTTTAATTCCCAAACAAAAGAAATAAATTATATTGATATCTTAGGTAATGCCATACCAGATAGTTTAATATTTCACTTAACTAAATTTATTTATTTTTATTATACTGATTTGTAACAAAATTTGTCATCAAGCACTGTCAAAAGTTGTCATACTTCCACATCTACGGCCCCTCACAAATGTTCCTCAAATACATGCAGTATATACCCGATTCAGACCTGTGCATCTGTCTGTGGACCAGCTGTCATTATAGGAATTTCTATTTATTTTTTTTCCCTAACATTTTCCACAACCTTGTTTCAACTAAATATAGTCAAAATAATATCAGAGTAAATAAAATATTAAAACCAGTGGCACACTTTCTTCCCAGCTTTTCTCCTCATTCTAAGTATATGCGATTTATTATAATGTCATGGATTGCCAGTGGTATCATAAATCCAAATTATTTAATAGCAAGGCCAGATTTAACCGAATATTTTGATTCTGATGATGATGTAATAATTTCGGAAGCCTATGATGAATTAGTAAAATCCATGCCAGAAATATTTAAAACTAAATATAATACAAATCAAACTGAAATTTTGGATTCTGATGATGATGATTCATACCAAAACATTATCCAATCTAATAACAATGCTTCGATCCTAAAATCTAAAACTTCAAAAGAAAACAACAAAAAGTCAGAAAAACCAATATGTTCATCTATCTATTTCAAGAAAAAGACCTCAACATTAATTCTTTCTGTAAAATGTAAACTCCATATGCATACAGTTTGTAAAAATTTCAACAGTCGAATGCTCTGCTTTAGGTAAAGAAAAGAAACAGTCGGAATTATTGATAAATTTATTGCCAGTGAAGACTACAATATATGGGTACAAACAAAATGTGAACAATACCTACAAAAGTCAAAATTAAACCTTACTTGCGGTGAATTTATTAAAACACAAATAAAAAATAAACCAAATTTAAGACACGATAAAAATAGTAATGTTGTTGTTTTTAGTCTAACTTTAGTAAATGGATAAGACATTTCTAAACATTTTCATTGATCCCCTTCAGGTTTAAATGATTCAAAAATTTTAAAGATATACAAGAGTTTCTACTAAGTCAGGAAGCTGTTTCATGGTTAAATGATAAACTTAACAAATGGATCTTAATAGATCATGTTGCTGTAGGTCAAGAGACAAAATATTATGTTGATAAGCTGCCATTTGACGTTACTAAGCACTTTTATCTTAAACCTGGTGTACTTCCTCAGTATTTAGAAAAGAATTCCACACTAAAGGTATCTGTCACAGAAAATGATCATTGGGGTAAAACGCATCGTGTAGATAAAAAATATGAATTAGAAAAAGACTTTAATCCTCCCCCTAATTTCACAGCAGTTGGGATCTTAATGAAATGTTCCTCTACATCTCCTATATGTAGATCAGCGTGTAAAAATGTTTTGATTAAAGATTTCGAGTCTAACTTAAACGCTGATTCTGTAATTTGTCCGGGTTGCAACATAGAATGTTTTTGTATTAAATTTTTATGTTATAATTGTCAAGCAGTTAACAGCCCAGAGTGGCACAAGATAGACAATGAGGTACATTGTGTAGCATGTTATGGCTACTATAAAGCCAGAAATGCGAAACGTCCCCTACAATTCCAGTCAAAAATGCCAAATAAGAGATCTAAAATTCATTATAATCATTTCAAATGCCCATGGCAGTTAAAATTTGTATTAAAAAGCGATGACCTAAACTTTTGGCAAGTATTTAAAAAGAAATCAAATGACGATTATAATCAGAGCACTATTGATTCCCCTGTTCTTAAAAAACCAAACTTGTCTACAAGAGATTATTGGGATAAGAAACGTGTTTTGGGCTTTGCAACACCAAAACAAGTTTTATCAGCAACAAATAATATGGAATCTGTCCACGTTTCTTCCAATAAAAATTGTTTAAAATCAATTCATAACACTAAACAAATAGTAACAGATTAAATTTGGTAGAAAAACATTTTTTGAAAACGTCAATGAAAAAGCAAGACAGCCATCCATTACTTGGTTCAGACTGGCGTAATACTGAAAAAACTATAAGAGTCTAATTCCGAAAGTGTTCTTTTATTTCAAAGAGGCGATGATTCAATTTCGAGAAATTATCATATTTTCATTTCACCACCGGAAAGTCTTTCATTTTTAAGTATTATGGGATATTTTATAGGAATGGATGTCAAACATGATTTTATGGCTGTCAGATTTAAAACAACTTTCTTAACATTTTGTGATAAACTAAATAGAGGTCGAATAGGGGGTGTGTCAATTTGTAATGAAGAAAATGAAGGGTCTCATACACTTTCACTCTAAATTCTGTTATCAAATATACCTATAACAATCCTTCATGTAGCCATCCATTTGAATTGCATATTTTTAATGACGGTAACGGTTTCTTTCATATTAAACCTTGTTCAGTTAACAGATCAATAAGACCAAACATACAACATGATAAAGACAATGCCACGCGTAATGCTGCAAAGAATCTCAATTTGGTATCAGTTTTATGCAATTTTCATTCATTGCAGGCCTTTCGACGGCACATAACAGAAAATCCCCAATCAAAATTATTTTTAAGACCATTAGAAACTGGATTTAAATCTGTCATGCGAGCTTGGGACACTTCTTCTCAAGAAAATATTTCATCAAATTATATCCAATTCATACGCAATGTCATTCCATCCAATTTAATGTCAGTTAAGGTAAAAGATGATATAATTAACTGTATTTGTTTAAATTTTGGTTTAGCGGTTCCTGGTCTAATTCTTTCTCAGCACAGCAAATGAATAAATCTATACAATCTGAACGTAGAAATCCTTTACTTTTAACAAATAACATTACTGAGCGCAAACTTCTTGATATTGATAACACATATGTCACTTAAACACACTTATGTCCACTTTCATTCTTAAATTATTTACCAAAATATTTCCTGATGACATTCAAGCAACAACTCCATCAAATAATCCGTTAAGAATAGACACCATTGAAAATAAAGAAGCTGAAAAAAGAATTTGTGTAAAAGAATTGGAAATGGTTTCTGAAAATATAATTTATAAACATCATTTAGATGATGGATGTGCAATAATAAGATCAAATGAGTGGAAATGTGATGATAAATCTAATAATAATAGCAATTTATTCTATACTGAGTTTTATCAACCAGACGCAAATAACACCTCAGAAGAACTCCCCTCCCCTCAAAATCTAGCTCACATTAAACAGTTGGCAAGTTTAATTGATCAGGACTATAGCTATAATGTCATTTCTAAATGTAAAAATCTTATATCTTACTTTGACGTTCAATCTACCCAAACTTTCTTTGAACATGTTCACTCACTTCTCCCAATTTCCTTTCAAAATGAAATAGAAGAAAAATCACACATTACCAACATTACATTAGGTATATGTACATGCATGGCTTTCATTAAGGGAAAACCCTACCTTTGTAAACATCTTTAAGCTTGTCATGCTATTAAATACAATATAACTGATCTTGAGTTGTTAATGCAACATGGATTAACTGTAACACCACAATATAACACTAATTCAGAAAATAATAATCACACATATATTTTACCAACACAATTACTTAATCAATCACACAAAGCAACATCATCAGAAATTGATGAAGCTTACAAAGGAAATATTTTGACTTTATTACATTCTGATAATTTGAATATACAAACTCCAACTGGTTCTCTGCCTAAGCGATTACCACATAACTTTGGTAAGCTCTGAAAAGATGGCGTTCTTCAGGATGACAAAAACAGTATCAAAATGCCCATACCAGGCTTTCATTCTAATGACCCTTACAAACCCAATGTTACTTTTCCTGATAATGCCCGGGAACGACATGGTGGCAGGAAACGTATTCCAGTAGCCCAAAGAGGGAAAGATTTTGCAAAAGTTTTAGAACAATCTTTAGTTTCCATGGGCATCGAATTGACTCAAAATACTGATTCTGCAAATAAACAAACTAAACATGATGTACCTTTGAATTCTTTTCAATCTTCACCAGAACACGAAACTGTTGACACAACATCTAATTCTTTGGACCTTGAACCTGAAATTGAAAATATACCTTTACTAAAACCCATCACATGTTTACATTGCTTACAGACTAATGTATTTCCCCCATATACTTGTCAAACTCATACAGAGCTTTCTAGACATAAATCAAAATGTCATTCATATCTTCTGTCAATTACATGTACAGAATGTTACAGTCAACTGGTTCTTTTATTCGTTTTGAAAATACTTTTCATCTTAAAAAACATTGTAAAATATTTCACTCTAAATTAACATTAAAGAAAAAGGAAACCAAACAAAATCAATTTCATCTTTTCTACTTCATATAAAATCTTCAATTAAACCAAATGATATAATCTTAAAATCTCAAGCCATTAATGTAACACAGTCTGAAATAAACAGGAAATAAAAAGGAAAAGACCATCCCCAGCATACAAGCTAATAGAACAAGAAAGAAAGCGCAAAAAATATCCATGCCCTGTTTGCGATCTTTATAGTGGCAAATCTCCGCCATCTATCTGCTGTGATAACTGTGACAAATGGTATCATTGGCCATGTGTGTCAATTACAACAGCACCTTCCACTGAAAGATGGTATTGCTTAAATTGTACTCTTTAAATTGTGCTTTTTTTCTGCATTTTGCAAAAGATGTCTTTTCTTCAGACAATTGAAGCAGCATCCACTTGCTTTATTTTTTGTACTTTTGATTACCCGGTATTCCTTGCATTCATCACTCCAATGATACATCCCACAGTTTTTTTCAGTGCAGTATGTTCTTCTAGTCTGTACAAGTACAGTATGTTCTTCTAGTACAGTATGTTCTTCTAGTACAGTTTGTTCCACTAGTACAATACTTACAGTTTGTTCTTCTAGTACAGTATGTTCTTCTAGTACAGTATGTTCTTCTAGTACAGTTTGTTCCACTAGTACAATACTTACAGTTTGTTCTTCTAGTACAGTTTGTTCTTCTAGTACAGTATGTTCTTCTAGTACAATACGTACAGTTTGTTCTTCTAGTTCAGTATGTTCTTCTAGTACAGTTTGTTCTTCTAGTACAGTATGTTCTTCTAGTACAGTATGTTCTTCTAGTACAATCGCTACAGTTTGTTCTTCTTGTACAGTCTGTTCTTCTAGTACAATACGTACAGTTTGTTTTCTAGTACAGTATGTTCTTCTAGTACAATACGTACAGTTTGTTCTTCTAGTACAGTATGTTCTTCTAGTACAATACGTACAGTTTGTTCTTCTAGTACAATACGTACAGTTTGTTCTTCTAATACAGTATGTTCTTCTAGTACCATACGTACATTTTGTTCTTCTAGTACAGTATGTTCTTCTAGTACAATACGTACAGTTTGTTCTTCTAGTACAGTATGTTCTTGTAGTACAACCGGTACAGTTTGTTCTTCTAGTACGGTATTTGTTCTTCTAGTACAGTTTGTTCTTCTATTTCATCAGTGCAGTATGTTATTCTATTTCTTCAGTGCAGCATGTTCTTCTATTCCATCAGTGCAGTATGTTCTTCTATTCCATCAATGCAGCATGTTCTTCTATTTCTTCACTGCAGCATGTTCTTCTATTTCTGCAGTGCGGTATGTTCTTCTATTTCTTCAGTGCAGTTTGTTCTTCTATTTCTGCAGTGCAGTATGTTCATCTATTTCATCAGTGCAGTATGTTCTTCTATTTCATCAGTGCAGCATGTTCTTCTATTTCATCAGTGCAGCATGTTCTTCTATTTCTGCAGTCCAGTATGTTCATCTATTTCATCAGTGCAGTATGTTCTTCTATTTCATCAGTGCAGTATGTTCTTCTATTTCATCAGTGCAGCATGTTCTTCTATTTCATCAGCGCAGCATGTTCTTCTATTTCATCAGCGCAGCATGTTCTTCTATTTCCTCAGTGCAGCATGTTTTAATACATTATGTTCTTCTAGTACAGTATGTTCTTCTATAATAGTATGTTCATCAGTGTAGTCTTAAGTCTTAATTAAGCGAATTACAAGAAGGTTTTCCTCTTTTGAATAGTAATTAAGGGTACTAAAGATGAAATCCTTGTCGTAAATAGCTTAATTACGACTTAACTAAGGACCTGTGAGACAAGCTACTATTTTTCCAAGTCATTAGAACACCTCTACTTTCTATTTATGTAAGTATTAGTATTTTTATTTTCATAAATGAAAACAAGGGAAGCCATCTTTAAGCAAATAAAAATGGAGAGGATTTTGCAGGATAAAATGATAAATTATTCGTTTTATATTTGTAGATCAAAATACATAAAAGTTAATAAGGAAGTCGTTATCAAGGAGATGTCTGGTGGAATTGAACAGAAGGACTGCAATGATAATTCTTTGAAGGGACCACCAACAACAGCAAATGAACCTTAATATAGTAGGTATAGTATAGTAATATAGTATAGTAGTACAAATTTACAAGGATCGGCAACGAGAGATTCTAGTGCAACAATACAACCAGGACTGCCACAGGTACAAACTTTACAATATAATTTAATTCAAAAAGAAATCAGCTACACGCACCAACTGTATTTATAGACCTGTTCAATCTTCAATTATCACACAGTTCTGAATATTCATTCGAATATTTAAGTGATGGCAGCATTAATGCTTTAGAGAAACACAAAGAATATTATTAGAAGGAGAAGAAAATAGCTTTAATTCATTGAAGAGTCATGAAACATTATGGAATAAAATTACACAAATTATGAATGATCATAAAATATCTGTAACCAAAGCTCAAATTATAAACAAGTGGAAGACATCAAAAAAAAAAGTACGAGGAAGTTGTTAATCAAAACGATAAAAGTGGAAGCTCCAAAACAACTTGGAAGTATTATGAAACATTCAATGATGCATATGGGAATAAAGCGGGAACCCAAGCTGCTGTCACATATGACAGTGAAAAACAAGAAATTAAAATCAATAATTGTAATATACCGAAAGCAGGACCCAGTATAAATAATGAGAAACACTGTAGTTCACCAAAAGCTGGACCAAGTAAGAGAAAATCTGAGATTGAAACAATGTCTGACAGAGTTGAAACTCAAAATGATAAGCTGTTATCAGTTTTGAAAATGCAACATAACCAAAAGATGATAAAAATGGACAGGTTTTTACAAATATTTGAAAAGAGTGTTGAAAGGCCAAATAAATCACATGCTGATGGAGAATAAAAAATATAACATCACCAACTCAGGGAGCATCATCACTTTTAACAAACTTCTTAAGATTAAGTAATATAAAATGTGGTGACTATTTTCTTGATGTTTACATGCCTTTATTTAATACCTTTTGTCAGCAATTAGCTCACATTTATTATTATTCAGTTCAAGATATTTTGTTTTCATTCTGATTCTCATTGTTTTTTTATGTACCAGATATTTATTGTTGGCACATTTTTAGGCCTTTAAAGAAAATTGTTTGATACTTTATATGTAGTTTAATAGAAGCCACATGCCAATGTTCTGACAAAATGTCCTTCATCGTACTCCTGTCCCTAATTAGTCTTTCATTATCAGAGAAAAGTGGGACATTAAACTCCATTTCATTTTAAATTTTACAATATTGCAGATTTTGGTGCATTTGCCTTTTTACCATTAAGTGAAAGCTTTTATTACGCATTGTACATGTATATGCACCACCTTTGGCTTTATTTAATCATACCAAAATCTTTCAAACTAACCAAATAATGATACATAATACCCGGTAGTCTGCATATGCTATCTTTTCTCAAATGTCTAATTACAATACCTTGGTTTGATTTTCAGAAAGATCTGCTGAGTGCTGACTAATGATGGCAAAATAGCCATGAAACGTTTTTATTCTTTGCAAAATTTCATGGTTACATTTTTAAAAAATCTTGGCAAGATTGATAGATCACTTTAACCATTGAAGCCTCAATTTATTTATTTAATTTTTTATATACAAGTTTTATATTTGACCAAGTTGTTTCATTTGATTGTGTCCTGTTCAATCTGGGGGTCAGAGTTTTGATTATCTCAGGGCAACTTTCAAGATGAATAAAAATGCTGTTCTCTTGCTGCAATTTATGTATTGTTTTTGTGTCCAGGTCATGTCTATGCATTTGACCCAATTATACTTGGGGTGGGGTAGGGCTGTGATCTACTATCTAAAAAACATAGCCTGAAACACAACTCCTTCTAAACCATTGAGTTTAATGAAAATGAACCAAGGCCAAGGGCCTCCCACAAAATTGTAAAATTACCATCAACAAACGCCAACTGTTTCATGCACAGGTCATGTGGCCTATCGATGTAGATTTGGTCAAGTTGATTGGTGTCTGTGTTATATGAGTTTACAGTGGTTACAGCTGGCGACATTCCAGTCTGGTTTGTGCAACTGTAAGGGATATTTTGATATCTGTTTGGGTCATCATCTGGTTCTTCCATAAAACGTCCAATATTGTCATTTTTAAAAACATAGATTATGCAGAATACATGCAGATATGATATTCTGAATAATGTCAATCAGTGAGTGTAATGAGATTTCACGAAGTCTCCGAAATCTTCCCTTCAGGAGGCCAATACATCTTTCAACAATTTGACGTGAAGACGATAGGGTTCTGTTAAATCTACGTTGATTTTGATTCAAATGCCCATTATCTCGAAACGGTGTAATGATCCATTCACGTAATGGGTATGCACTGTCCCCTAATAAAAACATATCTTGTGATATCTTATTACTGTTTTCTTCTCCCATATCATACAAGGAAGAATTCCTAAAGATCCGTGCATCATGCGTCGATCCTGGACAACCCGTATAAGCATGCCGAATCAGCATTTTGTTGTCTGAAACAATCTGAAAAAAAAGAATTAAAAGATTAATCTCATAGCAAAATCACATGAAAAAAACCTTTAATTTAAACAAAGCTCTCATCGGCTTTAAACTATTTTGGAGAGGTGCGTTAGGTCTTATCAGGGGTTATTAAATGTGCATTTTATAGGTAGAAACATAGCCGTAGGATTCCGAGACTCAGCAGGTGTCTGAAGCGACTGAAGCAAAAATGCCCGATGTTTTGCCGGACGCTACCCAAGACAAGCTTTGTTCAGAATAAAAGTATTCAATCTATTATATACAAACCTGTAATTGTATAGAAGGAAACCCCTTTTTGTTGATATAGTCGGCATCACCGCCTATTCCACCAGACAACCTAATATGCACTAACTGCACCAATAACACCCGGTAATGGTGACTGTAGCTGGAACTGGACAGCTATCTCTTGCTGTTCCTGGTGATCTGGCTATGAAATAATCTACAAATACAAAATAATGTAATTATTAATTATTGTGTATGGACTGCAGCATTTTTTATTCTAGGTTTATCGAAAATTAACCGCAAACTGGCTAAAGCGGCTCGAAAAACCGCGTTCATAGGAAGTCAGTCTTTCGTGTCTGCATTTGGCTGGCATCTTGGGAGAGTCGATGTGAAAGTCTTTGCTCTAGGTCTAATGATTATAGCAATAAGTGTGGGCAGCAGTTGAACCATCCTCGGAAAGGACAATATCCTTAAAAAGTTGTGTTGATCGAAGATGGCGTCCCTGGAATTGACAAGGAATTCATTGCTCTTGGATTAGCTTGAATGGGATCAAAGGTTAATGCATTCTAGGAAAGGACACTAATATGTTCGACGAAACATGGTGACTCCAGATTGATTTGACATGGAGGCCGCTGCTCTTGGCCTAGCACTAAGTGGGATCAACAGTGGATCCATTCTCAGAAAGGACAATATAATCGACGAAATGCGATGACTTCAGGGATTATTAATAATGGAAGTTTCTGCTCTAGGTCTAGTCAGTAAGATGAATCCCATGTCACATGTAAGTCAAGATAATTTCCATCTCCTATCACGTTTCATTTAATGCTATTCAATGAAACAAAATTATTGCAATATTTAATATCGTTTATATATTGAAATATCGCAGCAGATTAGTTTTAAAGGCAACACAAAATCTTGAAAATGTGTCATTCTTTATTACTGATACCACAGGGAAGGTAAAATACTTAAAGTGAATAGGTAGCTTGGATCGATCGATAAAGAGTATTGAAACACACGTTTTGTTAAGTTGATTATTTTGTAAATCCTTTCAATCAAGGGGCCATAACTCATGAAATATGCAGCTGAACATTCAATTATAATTAAGAAAAAACTGGAAGAAGGAAATCGACTAAACAGATTCATATTCATAATCATATTTAATGACTGTCTTGAAACAAAGACAATAACGCGCCATTTTTCTCATTGTCAACGTTTTCTTCTGGACAGGCAAAAGGTCTCGTTGCAACAGCTGACCAATATGTTAATTTGAATGGTATTGTATATCACTTCTAGCAGCCTTGACTGAAGAAACAGAAAAACGATGATTTGTCAATTAGACAACTAGCTATTCCAAGAATATTTGTAGATAAATCTCTATATAACTATCACGATTCTTTAGCTGGTGGCTGTCACCGTGGTCGAGAAGCTATTCACTTATTTAGAAGTATTTTTGGCCTCAAATGTTTTGCGAAGTGTGATACTTGCCAAAGGTTAAAATCAGGCCACCTTTCTAAGGTCCCACTTAATCAATGGCCGAAATTTTTCTATACTCTTTCTGCATTTTCACTGGCTTGGGTCAATGAATAACTGGATTAGTCGAAGACGAAGTTTGCATGCCAGGGCTCAGCCGTTCGTGTCAGCAGTAAGTCAAGCGTGTGACCTTCACCTTACGGTCCATGCGTAGATGCTACAACATGTTGCGACCAAGCGAATCAATGAGATCCAGAAATATCTGGGTTTCTAGGCAATTTGCGTCATCAACATGCACGTTGAAATCACCCGCTATCATGAGATATCCAGGAGTCGATAACACAGATTCAAGAAAAGTTCCAAATTCTGACATGAATTGATATCGTATGAACTTATGCTTCTCAGAATACCCGGGGTAGTAGACCAGCACGATATGCAACAGTGTGATGCCGACATGAATGTTTACGTCCATCACCTCGAATGACATTAAACCTTCACACCGGACTTTGACTAGTTTAAGGTTAGATCGAACTAGCATCGCCAATCCTCCACCCCTTCGACGAGCACGCGGTACATGGAAGACCTTGAATCCTGAAAATGACGAGCTAAAGTCCGCATCCACAAGGCCCATGTTCTTCTCTGTGACCCAAGACTCTGAGATCATGTAAACGTCAGTCTTATTGGACACAAAAGACGCACATAACACGGCGATTTTACCATCCATGGAACGGGCATTCCGTAAGAAAAAGTTCAAACACTGATCCAAACTGTAGTAAGAGAGGCACTGAATGGTCGCAAATGTTGGGATTCGTGTAGGTTTCGTCAAATTTGTACGAACAAAAACGACAACTAGCGACTCAATATTCATAGGGTCATAAGATTTTAACCAAGTCACTCACTTACTTCCATGCCAATAGAGCGACCATTTTCACCCTTACATATAGATTTTCTAGGCCCTCTTTCTACAAGCGATGAAGGTTTCAAAAACATATATATAGCGGTTGGTGTGAGGCATTTCCTACCGAAATCCGAAGTTGAAGTCAGCAACAAGCTTTCTAATGAAATATTCACACTATACGGTTGCCCAAGATCTCTCGTAAGTGATAGAAGAGCTGCCCTTATATCAAAACAGGTAAATGCTGCTTGTCAACTGTTTAGTGTTCAGCATAAACTTACCAGTTCATATCATCCTGCAAGAAACTCAAATTGTGAAAGGCACAATGCAATGCAGAAAGTTTTGCATGCTTACTGCAATAAAAAGCAAACAAACTGGCCATCAATTATTCCTTCAATCACACTGTCATTCAGGTCATCCGTTTCTCAGACTACTGAATTATCTTCATATCGTCTACTATTCGGTCGAGAAATGTTGCTACCATTCGATATAAAAATAATACCCAAAGAAACGGTCGGTAAAAATAATCACACATATTTAAGTCATCTTTTAGACAATTTAAAAATAGCACGATCACTAAATGACAACATACGAACATCGAAAAGAGCGAAATAAAAAGTATCACGACAAAAACGCAACAACACCCAATTTCAAAATAGTTGTCAATGTTATGTCAACTAATCTCAAAAAGATAAATTGACTTTCTCCAAAACTACAAAATAAATTTATTGGTCCATATTATATTACCGCGTTTAGGGCCAAATTATACTTACAAAGTACGAACGTGTTCGGATAATAAAGAAAATGGATCATTTGTAAATGCATGTACATTAAAAATATTTTCTTCACAAACAACCACAATAAGTGATGAAGAACAAAACATTATTGAAAACCATCATGACAATAATAATAAACTTACTAAAATACTTGAAGATCAGGATGACGATGAAGTGTACGAACAGGCATCACAACGAAATTTCTTTTATATGTATCTTTTTTTTTCGGAGTTTATATTTTAGTATATAAGATAATAAGCGACGTAACGTTGCGTCACAGACCGTGATACTGAATTTAGGGCCGTATCATACTACAACCAGACTATTAAACGGCCTTCGGTTTAGGTTACGCATAAAAACACTTTAATCAGTTAGATCACCAGAAAATTATTCCTATAATGCAGATGTACCTGGTATAGATACAAACCAAATCAGATTAATTTACGGAAATTATTGAACTTCAGTCGGACCTACCATTACATGAGCAGACAGTACCCTACCAGCGAATTGAGGGTACCTACAGTTAGTCTGCTGCTTCTGGATGACTCTCTCTACAGGAATATCATCGAATCTTCTGGTGAAGTTTCTGAAGGAAGCAGGGTCTTCTAATCTGAGTTGTGTATCCAAGAAGTTAGTGTATTTACTATACTGTTGTGTTCTTTCTTTGGTGAGCCATTGCCTGGTCAAGCAACTCCCGATGAATGTCTTATGTCTTCTGCTAGTAGGTCAACCACCCCCCCCCCACTCTCTTATCTTTGCCGTTTTTCTTCTTCCCCCACCTCTTCCTCAAGGGCTACGTTTTCTATACAGTAGGGAGACATCCATCGTGTCTTCCTCAGATTATGCTCTGGTATTTCTGGAACTTCTGGATCTTGTCGCTCTGCCATCGTATTCATAGATGAGTCAAAGATACAATGATGTTTTTTGGATCTGCTCTGGATAAAAGGCGGCATTACTTGAGAGATCGTGGTATTTTTGGAAAAGGAAACAAAAGCGATGACTCTTTGCTCGCCGATTAAAATGGCGGCATTCGCCGTTGGTGTGTACAAGGCATAACTATCAATAACATACCCTTGCGATATCAGCATCCATTGGAAGCGAACGTTGAGTTGTCAAAAGAAATGGTTGATAGTGTCTAATCATACCAAATTTATCTTTTTCATAAAAGCCCACACTCTCAATTTAATAGATTTCTGACACAAACCGCCGTGTTTGCAAGCCTAAAGCAACTCAAAATTCTAATGTATATGTGTTGAGAAATACAATGCATGTTAATGTTCGATTGGTAATAAGGCGACTGTGAAAATTACAATATTTGGAATAAAATTAATAGAAAGATAAAGTTTATGATACCATGTTATAATAATAATGATAATATTCCATTCTTAAAAAAGCAAAACATAAACATTTCAGTGCTTTTTACAAGTGATAAGATTAAGAAACCCTATACAAAAGATATCATAAGAAATACAAAACAATATCATTAAAAATATACAAAATAATACAGCAATCATTCAATGTGGTGAAAACTGTACAGTATTTTCAGCTTAATCAAAATTCAATGTGTGCAGAAAAGGTGCTGTAGCTATATTTTCCGACATAAACAAAATGAAGGATCCTGAAAGGGGTAATTGACGGATAGTAAATAAAGGGAAATAACTATCAAAAGTATCAATTATTGTCAATTAGGATAAGGATATAATAATTCATTTGCCATCTGTTTCCATGTTAAATCACAAAATTCAACCTTCTATAATTTTTTCCAAAACTTACCAATATGTTACATGAAAGCCTGGGCAATACTTGGTTTCTGTACAAAAATGCAATATAGCATGACCATGAAAATCTAGAACTAGTCAAAATGGAAGTAAAACATCACTACATTTTATCAACATCCGCTTGAATGTAACTGCACACAAAACCACTGTTTTTAGAAATAAACCTTCCGCAAAATAAATTTCTCATTATCTCAGAAATTCTGAAGTCTTTAAGGTTAGGACGGTAACCGAAGGCTCAATGTATCCCTGTCTGTCCACGTTTAAAGGTATACTTTCTCTTAGATTAGAAATTGCATTTTTAAAACTGTGCCAAGATAAATCTTTTTTCATCGGCGAACCACACCAGCTGGTGTCAAGCTACATGACAAAACCCTATAAATCAATAAAACTAACTTATAATATTTTACAATAAGTATTTTTGAAACACATTTGAAAATGTCGTGTAATATAGAGATTCTATGCTTTAGACATTGCACCTGATGAACATACTCTGATTGACCAAGTTTGAGACTTTATATGTACATGTATTCCTTTAAGACTAAACAGTAAGAAGCTGTTATTTCGATTTACAAAATAATTGAATAAAATACGAACTAAACAAGTTTGAAATTTTAACTAAGAATGGACTATTTTAGGTGTAAATCTTCCTAACATATTTTAGAATGCAATTATTCATTGAAATAACTGGGTATAAATATCTGATATGCTTTCAGAAGGTAATCGAACTGGCACGTCATTAAAATATATTGACAAGAGAATTTAATTGATTAAGGTAATGGATTGCCCGAGGATAAGTTATATTTTGTAATGTGACACGATGTATTATACAAATTACTGTATTCCAAAGACATTTGTCACGAAGCATTGTCTATATACAGACAAGCTATCGTAGAAACTACTATATACTAAACGAATCAATTGACACTTCCCATAAAATACCAATAAATCTATGAAACTACATAGAGTAAGTAATAATCCTTTTAACTAAGTAATTTTGAAACACGCTTAGGAACCTTTTTCCATCAATACTTAGTTTAATGGTATATTGAGATTTTATTCTATGATAAGGTTCCTGGTAAGTCAGATTGATCACTATTGGCCTATACTGTTATTGACCAAGTTTGAGTTATTATGACTAAGAGATGGCATTCCTTAATGCTGGATGAAACTTTACGGCCTCCCCGGTAGTCAATTCAAGAGCCTATTAAAACAATTTGCAAGAACCGATGAAATAGAAATAATAGGAATAAAATATCTATTTGGCTTGATATAGTCTATAAATATTTATCTCAAATAGACCTTAAATCTATGATTCATAATATATTACATCTGGGATGAACCCTTAAAATGTACTCAAGTAATAATATTCATATAGATGTCGTTTTCCGTGACCTAGTCTATACAAATCATAAAGGAAATCATTAAGTCTGTTGACGCGATCATACAAGTCCAATAATACTCCATTAAATAATTAAAGGAAAATGGTCCTTTTTGTGTTTCATGAATTGATTTCAAACATTAATCGACAGGTTCAGAATATCGACACGTCTAGTAGAATATGGGTAACGATAATTACGATTTCTTTTCTTTTTCTTTTTTAGTTTTCCTACTTCCATTGTAATCTAAAGAGATATATATATCAAGGTCGCGTACTGTTCAAGTTCATTTCAACCAATCACAACGCGTCATATAGAGACCATATCTAAATATATACTTTGAAATGTGGGATTGCGAAACCTAAAGTAAAGCGATATGACCAATGGGTTGTTAGACTGTCATTTGTAAAAGTGATTCTGATTCGTGACGCGACATTGATATTGCCCCCCCCCCTCCCCAGAAAAAAAAAGGAAAACGAAAGGAAATTGTAATTTATTTTTAATTAGGTTGAATTAACTCTTATTTATAATGTGTAAAACAAATTATATGTACAGTATAATCTAAGTATAAAATAGTGTTCAAAAAACGAACACTTACTTCAATAATTCTCCAAAACGCAATGATAGACACCTTCATCGACCTAACAAATTTTTACATTGTTTTTGATCGAATTTTAGTGTGGCCAGAGTTAAATTATATTATAATATTTTATGCTATCAAATGTCCGTAGTAGTAGTTTATTCACACTGGTTGCTTTTCATATTTTAATTTAGACGTTGATCGTTTCCTTCCAAATATAAAAGATATTAAGCGGTAAAGAACATTTAATATTTAAGGCCAGAGTAGTTTGTAATTCATTGGCTCCAAATGAATACATGAGATAACACTACATAAAATTTCTTGAAAAAAATTAGTGGTAAAGAAACTTTAACTATCAGGTGATCGCGTCTATAGAAATACACAAGAAAACCTGTATGTCTATTGACACGATCATACAAGTCTGAAATTTGATTTCTTTGAATGAGACTATGACACGGACAGGTAGATAAGCTGTGAAGCGTAACGATCGACCCGGGTTATGACCAGGGTTATGATATACAGTGTTGTGTACGTGTAGATTTTTTGTGACAGTGTATTTTTTTCAATCGAGTGAAGATATATGTAGTAATATTTATAATGCACTCGTTGAAATCATAGTGAATTGGATATAATAGCTTTGACTTAGGATATACTGCATTAATATAGGAAAAGTTATTATTATATTATAAAAAACCAGTCTGACGAGTTTATCTTTAACAATTTCCCAGCAAAAGGTAAGAAAACACCATATTCATCTAAAACTGTGTGCATTTGACTCTGTTTGTACGATGTATACTTCTGTTGAAATAAATACATGACTTGCAAGTTTTTATCCTATGTGCATATGTTTACTGCCCTCGTGTTTCTAAGACAGTTTTTAGCCGATTTTAAGTAACTTATTTATCTAATCATCGACTACAAAATATAAATGTAACGACATTCTCAGACCAAAGGGAAGCTTTTATTTAGTTGTGAAATATCAACAATTATTTAATACAGAAATCAGATTAAATTCCTGATAGACTTTGTTTGGTGCAAATATTTTTGCATTTTGTAAAATAAGATCTTATGCATAAACACAGTATAGTGCATCTATTGTACAACTCATTGGTTCAGAATCGAATATTTCCTCCCATTTCACAAAATATTCAAAATAATTTTTACAAAACTTGTCGATTGTCTTTGGGACCATAAAATATAAGAACCGATTTTGTAACATTTGGAAATAATCACACTTCTCTTGAAAATGTTATACGTGTAAAAATGACCCATATTATATTCATGAAAATAATTGGGTACAACTTAAAGGCACACTACCTCTTAGGGTGATAAAAACTGGTGAAACTGCTAAAATTGGCCAAAATGAATCTTTGTTTATCATTGAACTAACCATGTGGCGTCAACATAATATATAACAGAATCCCGGGCAACCCAATAAATCAATAAAACTAACTTATAATATTTTACAAGAAGTATTTTTGAAACAAATTTGGATATGTCGTGTAATATAGAGATTCTATTCTTTAGACATGGCACCTGATGAACATACTCTTATTGACCAAGTTTGAGATTTTATATGTATTTCTTGAAGACTAAACAGTAATAGCTGATTCATAAAATATAATTGAGTAAAATGCGAACTAAATAAGTTTGAAATTTTAACTCAGAAGGGATTATCTTAGGTGTAAATCTTCCTAACATATTTTAGAATGCAATTATTCATTGAAATAACTGGGTATAAATATCTGATATTCTTTCAGAAGGTAATCGAATTGGCACGTCATTAAAATATATTGACAAGAGAATTTAATTGATTAAGGTAATGGATTGCCCGAGGATAAACGGTGTTAATATGATGTGGTGTCTACTTTAAAAGTTATTTGTTTGTATTGAGATGAAATATCACCTAATGCTGTATATGACAGATTCAAACAACTCTAAATGCTTGTCTACTGTTTAATAGCAAAATCATACTAGTCACAAAACTCATTGTATAAACGGGTAATCTGTCATACAAGTAACTACGTGTACATCCCAAAGAAATTTGGCAAAAAGCACTGTCAATATACAGAATTACTATCATACAAAACTACTATGTTTAGAAGATATTTGACACAAAACACTTTTGTATTATGCTGTTATAGAAATCACTAAGGCGTATCATAGAAACTACTTCATTCTTAAGACATTTCACTCAAAGAATTGTCTTTATTCTATTATAGAAACTACTGTATTCTTATAACAATTGACACAAAGCACTGTCTATATACAGATATGCTTTCATACAAATTACTATTTTCTAAAGACATTTGACACAAAGCACCGTCTATATACAGATATGCTTTCATACAAATTACTATTTTCTAAAGACATTTGAAACAAAGCACCGTCTATATACAGATATGCTTTCATACAAATTACTATTTTCTAAAGACAATTGACACAAAGCACTGTCTATATACAGATATGCTTTCATACAAATAACTATTTTCTAAAGACATTTGAAACAAAGCACCGTCTTTATACAGATATGCTTTCAGACAAATTACTATTTTCTAAAGACAATTGACACAAAGCACTGTCTATATACAGATATGCTTTCATACAAATTACTACGCTCTAAAGACATTTGACACAAAGCACTATCTACAGACGGTTATGCTATCATACAAATTTCTATTTTCTAAAGACATTTGACACAAAGCACTGTCTATATACAGATATGCTTTCATACAAATTACTATTTTCTAAAGACATTTGACACAAAGCACTGTTTACAGACAGACTTGCAGACAGACAAATTACTACGTTCGAAAGACATTTGAAACAAAGCACTGTCTACAGACTTGTAGACAGACAAATTATTACGTTCGAAAGACATTTGACACAATCTTATACAAATTGCTGTATTCAAAAGACATTTGACACAAAGAACTGTCTACAATATACAAATATGCTTTCATACAAATTACTGTATTCTAATAACATCTGACACATTGCTCTGTCTGTACTGCCTATTTTTGATAAAAACGTGTGATATTAGTTATAGTGTAATAATTTTTTATCTTTTAGTTCAGATCATTACCCACTTTTTGAGATCATTGTATGTTACAATGAACTTTAATTTGAGTGAGTTTAAACCAGCAGTAGAATGCGGATGTATTTTATTCAACTCAAATTTCTACATCGGGGTCATATTTCGATATATATGAAAACGTAAATATGGCGAATTTACATTAAGTCGAAGTCTTTGTGATTCATAACAGAGGTGTATATTTATATTAAAAAAGCTACACTTTGCAAAAGTGGAAATCCACTCATTTTCATTATTGAAGGTTTGTTTTTTATCTTAATTAGGAAATTTCATTTATTTATTTATTTATTTTTTGTCTTCATCTTTTTTCACACTCTTATCACGGAAACTAACGAAGGTGGAGTCGAATGCCTCTTCAAATTTGATTTTATTGCAGTCCTGATATCTGGGTCTATCATTATTTTGCCATACGTATGAAGCCCATTGAAATCAGAAATTTGAAACTAAGCAAATATGAATACAAATAGATGTGAACGTATATATGTTGACGTCACCCCTGTTCGTCAGTCTGTTGTTCATGAGAGCACAATAGAGACGACATTTTTTATCCGTTTGAATGGAATTTTGTTTGATCATCTTATTGATGAGACCATGTTCGAATTTGGTGTGTTTTCGATGAACGGTTTTTGAGTTATCGCCCTAACGTCTTAAAAACGTGCCATTTTAATATGCATGAGAATACAACTATTTGTCCGATATACGAGTACACTATAGAGTCTTAAATATAAGAAAAATTAAAGAAACTGTTTGATTTGTAAGACCTCAAGAAAGGGTAAAATTTCGAGCCCTGTAAATATAATCCGGTTCTAATCATATTTGTTCTAAATGAGATCGTGCACAAATCCCATTCCTATACTTTTTAATTCGGTATTGCGCAATGCAATAAGATGTGCAGATGCATAATTATGGGCGGACGTCGTAACGTTAGTAACCACAAACGCTAATAGTAGGATATTAAAAATCAATAATTAATGAATTGTGAATTCATTTCAAGCAGTGTTGATAGTGAAGTATCAGAAAACACAAGGAAATGACTTGTACAGATTGTAACTTATCTGCTATAAATATCATTACTGGTGAATAGGTCGACACGCTATAACTTAAAGAGGTCATCCCGAAATAAAAAGTATTATCTCAGCTAACGGCTATTGTATGTGACATATTGTGCAGAATGAAATAGAGTGGAATAACAAGACTCTGTGGGTTTTTATTTGCTTTGATGGTACTATCTTTTGTTTTACAGAATCGATAAAAAATCCTTTCTTTTAAACATTGATTTGGGAGATGAACTTTCGGATTTTTCAGTCCGGTTTCCCCTTTTCAGTGATGCAGGTCGGAGGGACTGATATGGAAAAAGCGTCTAGTCGTTCGGATGGGACAATAAACCGATAAACCGAGGCCCCGTGTGCTACAGGCTGTGCACGTTAAAGATCCCTCGACAGTTGGAAATCGCAAAAAGAGTAGGCTTATGCTGCTGTCCTGGCAAAATTTCCCTCATTGCACACTGCATGGCGTTGTCCGTCTTCATTAGCCCATAAGGTGCAGAACAGTAGGACGTAAAACTCGATTCATTTCATTTCATTTACATTGATTTGGTCATAAAAGATGGAGGATGTAATCCTATTTTACTTCCCTGAACTGAAGTGACGACAAACTACATTTCCACGCCTTGTTTTTTTTCAAAGCTTTTATTATAATATAAATTGATAAGTGGATCCTATTTGAGTTTTAAGTTTTAATTAACACAACACTTAGACGGTTATGTCACATTAAATTACAAAAAAAAAGAATTATTCTATTATAAATTTATGCAAGAGACGTTTTGACCTAGATCTTTCTCCCAGAAGTGTTTAATTCGTCTGCATTGTCCACCCAGTCTCTTCAAACAAATAACTCAACCGAATAAGAAAAGGATACGAATAAAGGAAAGTTTTGAATGTAATATACTACACGTATTAAAGAATGTGATTCTATGAAGGTATATTTTCGTCTAAATATTTGATGAGCGATTGTACTACAATTCAACAAATACCAATTTATACAAAATATGGGTTTTAACATGATCTCATTAACCCGTATCAAACTAAACCCAGTACACTTTTGTAGACGTGGACATATCAATAGCAATTAATTTCATTTGATTGTCTGAGATTTCCTGGTTAGTTTGCAGGGCCAATTCTTATTGGACAAAATTTATTTATTAATACGTCAATTTCATAATACGATTTTTGATTGGAGAATATTTAGATATGAATACGCAATTTCTTAATTTCTTTCACTTACATCAGAAATAAGGATATGATATCAGTAATATTTGCACGTGAGAATATTTGATATCCCCCAAGAAAAAGAAAAGGAAAAGCCAGTTGCTGCGCCGGCCTCCGAAGGTTGGGTGTACAAATAGGCGTAGACTGTCTCAATAGGGGAGGGGGAGAATCGAAGATTAAAAACCGGCAGTTCTGTGGGACGCATAGGCACAAGTCTTCCGTGCAACGTATGAGAGGGTTCTCCCCCCAAGAATATTTGTTACGTTCTAACACATATTCGGAGCCGCGGTGGCCCAGTCTAGGGTTCAATCCCGGCAAAGTTCGATATTTCAGCCCGGTTTCTCCTTGTCAGTGATGCAGGTTGGATGGACCGACATGGGAGAAGCATCTCGTCGTTCGGATGGGACAATAAACCGAGGCCCTGTGTGCTACAGGCCGTGGACGTTAGAGATCCCTCGACTGTGGGAAATCACAAAAAACGTAGGCTAATTCCGCTTTCCTGGCAAAATTCCCTCATTGCACACTGTATGGTGTAAAACTCCATTCATTTCATTTCCGATTCACATTATGAGGCAAATAACGACCAAATATCGACTGGACTCTCTCAACAAACATTTAAACTACCGTTACATTTTAAAATACCCGAACAAAAAGTATATATTGAAACACGTAGATTGAAATGTATCTGCTTTCTTAAGTAAATCGGTTAAAATATTACTATTCATACCAGAACTATAAGAGGCAACTTCAGCTGTTACATCGTCCGAAACCTGCTCTACCTTAAGATTTTCATTTGTGTTAATTGTACCAGGATGCCGACCTGTAAAGAAACAAACCAAAATACTGTAGAATATTCCCACTACCTCCCCCCCCCCCTCTCTCTCCAGTAAACTCATACCGTTGAGTGTCTATAGCCACTAAACTCATGCCGTTGAGTGTCTCTAGCCACTAAACTCATACTGTTGAGTGTCTCTAGCCACTAAACTCATACCGTTGAGTGTCTCTAGCCACTAAACTCATACCGTTGAGTGTCTCTAGCCACTAAACTCATACCGTTGAGTGTCTCTAGCCACTAAACTCATGCCGTTGAGTGTCTATAGCCACTAAACTCATACCGTTGAGTGTCTATAGCCACTAAACCCATGCCGTTGAGTGTCTATAGCCACTAAACTCATACCGTTGAGTGTCTCTAGCCACTAAACTCATACCGTTGAGTGTCTATAGCCACTAAACTCATACCGTTGAGTGTCTATAGCCGCTAAACTCATACCGTTGAGTGTATGTTTAGTGTCTACAATTAATGTTAATAAAGCTAAAATCTTTGGTTGAAGAGTATCCACATCCGTCTAAAACAGCTTTAAGCCAAACGTATTGCTTCGTCTTACCTTTAGTTACCTATTTGTTTTTTTTTCTACAAATCATTTCTTTAGAAAAAAAAACCGCTTAGTACTGATTTGCCTATCGTTTACATGGTAAATATAGTAAAGAGATTCGGACTACACTAATAGAAGTAACGAATACTTATTTCTGACATTTCATAAATAAATTATCCAATTAACAGTGGTGGTTCAAATTGCTGAAAGGAAACATAACGTTTTAGTTCATTACACAAATTGTCTAGCTGTTTACATAGTTATGGTCAAGGGAAACTCGCTCAAATCAATGTGGATCTATTTTCTTAATTGTACATAAGGATATTGGACCGTTGGGAAAGTACTAAATCCAATAAAACTTCCTATGATCTACGCATTCGATATACATGTAGATGTACATGTATTACGATAATCAGGTTAAATATTCTTCATACATCTAGCAGTCTTCTTACTTATCTTGAATTAAATTTATTTTAAAAAAGGGTTTATCTGAAATAGAAGCTACTGAAAGAATGTAGTCTTTAAATAATTTATTATCTGTTAAATGGTTTCTTATTATTTTGTGTACTAAATTGGTACTTCAAATGAATAATCGAGAGCCGTGGTGGCTCAGTGAGTTAAATTCATGTTCGCTTAACTGCAGATTCTAGATTCAATCCGGCAAAGGTCGAGATGAACTTTCGGATTTATTTTTTCTCATTGTAAATGATGCAGGTCCTACGGACCGTCATGGAAAATGTGTCTTGTCATTCTGATTACAGATTAATCGACAGTTGGAAAAAAACTAAGCCACCATCCTGGCAAAATTTGCCTCATTGCACACTGCATTAGTCCAGTAGGTACAGAGATTTACGACGTAAATTTCATTCCATGTTATTAACGATTAATAATTTACTTTCAGGGAACACAACATCGCCGAATTAAATCTGGGGAACAAAACTTGAAGCGATTATGAGAAGAAGTACCAAGAGATTTTTACAATTGGTGGCCATTGTGGGCTTCCTACCAGTATTAGTAAAGATATGGAGCAGTTACAAAGCAGAAGTCCCTCGTCAAAGATATCACTACGTCCACCAGCTTGCGCCTGATTTAGATCAGAACCAACAAGATGCGACAGTCCGTAAAGACACCAAGGAAGCACATCCTCTTAAATTTGAGCAAGGTGATCCTCAAATGCGTACTGCAGTGAAAGAACCACCAAATGCGGTTGGTTCATTTTTAGAGAGAATTTCTAACAATTTAAGAGATCCCGCATTAGAAGATATATTGGAAGAAACTGGGACATGCGACTTACATGTAAGTTAAGTTCTTGCTTTAATATTTACTTTCTTTAAGCACTTGTTTTTGGTTGATAATGTATTTATTATTCTATTCTATCCCCCCACCGTGCGGTGACATAATATTCACTTGCTCTGCTGACAGCATGACATGATACAAAATGACGTTAAATTATGTGCATAAATGTCGCAATATGATTTAAACATAGCGAGATCCCTTGGCGATAGAAATCACGATATCTGTTTGCAACAATACCTCTTATCCATTCTATCTGTTAAACGAATAGCAAAGAGATTTCCTGGCATTGTTAGAATTGCAGGAACTAAAGGCACTGGACAAAGAATCTGAATGTCACAAATAGAAATCAAAACTATCCCGATTAACATAAAAAAAGGCTAGAAAACCTTTTTAAAACCCTTTTATTGTCCAGTGGCTTCACAATAGGAACTGAACGGGCCCCTCTTCTACCCCCGATCTACTGCTCTTGATTTTGAAATGTTCTTAAAATTTCCAGAAATGTAACCCTGTGAAAGAGGGTATGTTAAATATACATATTATTCCACATACTCATGATGATGTGGGTTGGTTGAAGACAATGGATCAATATTATTCTGGACAAGGTGGAGGAAACAGTAAGTATAAATATATTATGGAAATTGTTTCACATTTTAGTCACTTTGGTTATCACAAACATCCTGACTCTTGTCATCACCGCCATCTTATGACTTACGTTATCACCACCATCTTATGGCTGATGTTATACACATCATCTTATGACTTACGTTATCACCACTATGTTATGCCTTACTTTATCACCATCCTATTATGATGTTCTCCACAATACTTGATCACCTCATGACTTACGTTAACACCACCATCATGACTTATTTTATCACCATCATTTTATGACACAACCATGTTATTACTTACTTTATCACCAGAATCTTTTGACTTATATTATATTATCACCACTATCTTACGACAAACGTTACCACCACCATCTTATGATGTACTTCATCATCACCACCTTATGACTTACGTTAACACCACCATCTTATTTTATCGCCATTATTTTATGACTTCTGTTATCACCACCGTCTTATAACTTACTTATTCACCTCACCATCCCATGAACGACTCAATCCCCATTAATCCAAGACTAACCTTAGCTCCATGATCTCATCACCCTACTATGGCCTACTTTGTTATGCTTTAGACTGAAATCGATTTGTTAAGTATATTATTGTTTTTCTACTAAGTTGAATGTATCAAAGTACTTTAGCGGTATGCCTGGATAGAAAAATCAATACTGTAAATCTATTCCAAAAATTAATATTAATAACTAATACTTATTGGGTATAAATTGCTGTATCGACGTGACATGAAGTAAAATAGAGTATGACGGTGTTTGCAGAGCAGGTTATACCAGAGGATGTAAGTCCTATACAAGACTGAGTGGTAGACGATGCAAGTCTTATACCAGACTGATTGGTAGAGGATGCAAGTCCTATACCAGACTGAGTGGTAGAGGATGCAAGTCCTATACCAGACTGAGTGGTAGAGGATGCAAGTCCTACACCAGACTGAGTGGTAGAGGATGCAAGTCCTATACCAGACTGAGTGGTAGAGGATGCAAGTCCTACACCAAACTTAGTGGTAGAGGATGCAACTCCTACACCAGACTGAGTGGTAGAGGATACAAGTCCTATACCAAACTTAGTGGTAGAGGATGCAACTCCTACACCAGACTGAGTGGTAGAGGGTGCAAGTCCTACACCAGACTAAGTGGTAGAGGGTGCAAGTTCTATACCAGACTGAGTGGTAGAGGGTGCAAGTCCTACACCAGACTTAGTGGTAGAGGATGTAAGTCCTATACCAGACTGAGTGGTAGAGGATGTAAGTCCTATACCAGACTGAGTGGTAGAGGATGCAAGACCTATACCAGACTTAGTGGTAGAGGATGAAAATGTTAAAGATCCACTTTTGGACAAAATTTTCCTGATCAGTTTAAAATCAAATTGTAAACTCCATTTTATTTTCTGAATAATGTTTGCTTGTAGGCGAATCGTTCTATCATGGTGGAGAATGTGTTCAATGTATTTTAAATACGGTAATACCATCATTATTGAAAAACCCAACACGCAAATTCATTTATGTTGAAATGTCGTTTTTCTCAAAATGGTATTATGCTCAAAGCGAGCAGATGAAGAACGATGTCAAGAAGCTAATAAGAGAACGTAAGTTTCAGTATTATTTTCATTTTGCCCTGTGTCTAGATAAGAAAGACTAAATAATTTGAATTGCTTTAAACGTAAGAAATAGATTATTAGATCTAGGTGCTTTAGAAATGAATTTAAACTACTAAAATACGCTTCCAGATAAAATTTTGGCTCTATCGCTTGTGTATACGTTAGTTTCAAGAGACAAAAACTTTTGGAATAGCAGCAGCAATGTGGTATTTCTGATAGAAAAGAAATGCATGTAATATAATGACTTTGTTGTAAGTGTTTATCATGTTTACCTCATAAATGTGCCAAGTTTGATACTAAATCAGAAATTATCAAGGAAAACCTGCGGTAACTGATAATAGCATGCATCCAGAATTTTACTCATATTTTCTCTCTATTTAGATACAAGCTGATAACGTAACAAGTTTTCTAACTTGGTTCTGTTTCAAATTAATTATCATCGCTATCGCACTAGCCTACATTACTTAAAAAGTTATTCCTATTAAATTTGATTTTTGTCAAGGAATTCAGTCGCCCAATGACTTATTAATTGTCAGACATCAATTTCAGCTATCATCGTTATATTACAGTATTAGAATCTGACGTTTGGACCTTAATTATTCAACCACAACATACAGCGTCAGACTGTCGCTACTTACTGTGCATTATTATCATTCTCACGTGCAGTGGTTGCAAATAATATTGCGTTATTGGTAATGAGAATTTAAGGTACATGTATACTTCCCCTTAAAATTTAAAGTCTTAAACTTGGTCAATATGAATATATATTCATCAGTTGACCAGATGGCTAAATTATAGAATCTCTATATAACACAATACATTCATTATACTAAGTTATTGGTGAAAAACGCTTCTAAGCCTGTTTCAAAATTACCTAATGTATGGGTTTTTATGAATTTATTGGATTGAAGAGGGATTTTGTCATCGAGCATTGACACCAAGTGAATCCACTGGTGAACACTAAGTTTCATTTTGGCCAAGGTTAAAGATTTCAACATTGGTTGGTAATGTACCTTTAATGCTAAGGGGCGTGGACAATATGAATTTAATATATGTCGGACGTCAAACAGTTTAAAATATTTATTGAATAATATTGAATCTGGTTATTCTGTAAGGCACAAACAAGACGTTTTTTGGTTAACGGGTAGACTTGTTCAAACGATCTTATCTCATTATATTCTAAAATGGTTTACATGTACCAGATTTCACATAAATACATTATTCTTATCGCGTGTTTGACGAAATGTAATGAGTTTTTAATTGTGACTTGAGGGAATTTTTTTCACACAATTGATTGTCTTATAATTTAATAAAAGTTTGAACTTGTGATTGCTTCCAGTCATAAAGACAGAGTGATAATGAATTTGATATATATGGCGAAAATACGTTAACAGACTATACGCTTCCATGTTCTGTTCAAAACATGGCCGTGTGTTTTCGCAACGATCTAAGCGCTCGGATGTCTAGGGGTCTTAACTTCTAACACTGTTTCTAGGATGTCTTAGGGTTTTAACATTCCCAATATCTTAACCTCGAACATTTTTTATGATGCCCTAGGGTCTTAACCTCTAATAATATTTCTATGAAATCCTAGCGTTAGTATGGTTTCGATAATAGGTGTCCTGAATCCTAGGAACGTTTGGACTGGAAACTTTCTTATTCAAGGGTCTGCGAGTCAGTCTGACATTTGACCCTCTATTTTACAACCACGTCATTTAAGATTGTGTGTGCTGCCTACACCACTATCTAATTTGACTTATCAGGGCCAATCAGGAATAATCGATCAACCATTATATGACTACCACAGGATACATTGTAGCATTGGTGCCTCGAAAGAATCACTTCACTGTGTCTGGCTTTAAATGGTGGAATTTAATTAGGCGAGATTCAAAATCTTATCAATCAATTTAAGAAAATTAATGGTCTGTTAGATAAATTGTTAAATTTAAACTTACTCACGAACTGTAAGGGAGAAAGAAATAGTACCTCGAATACGGAGATCGAAGAATGAGGTTGGTTTGCACACGATGGACAAAAAGTTGTATTTCAATTTTTTTTTAATTCTAGGTAGATTAGAGTTTATAGTGGGAGGATGGTGTATGAGTGACGCTGCCACTACATATTATAATGATATCATTGATCAACATACTATTGGCTTCGATTTTATTCTCAAAGAATTTGGCAAATGCGCTATGCCTAGAGTTGGTTGGCACATTGATCAGTTTGGACATTCCAGAGAGCATTCATCAATATTTGCTCAGGTATGCTTTCTACTTTTGAGTATCTGAACAAAGCGAATAGCTCCATATCATTGATGTTATAAATAACTAAATTTAATTCGAAAATGCATTTTCATTCGGATGTTGTTCTGAAACGGATTGCTTATCGGCTCCAAAAGACAGCTATATCCGTTTTTTTATACTATCTCATAGATGATCAAAATGCTTGTTCATCAATGGACTAATCTTGTGTCAAGACTTTACTACAGAATATTCACCAATTTAAATGTGTTTTGCAATAATTAATTAGTCCTGCTGATGATTATATACCCTTATTGACCAAGAATTTGACAGTATATTTATACGAAATTTTCTATTAAGATGGGATTCGATGCCCTGTTTTTGGGAAGAATTGATGACCAAGACCATGAGTACAGAATTAAGAATCATAATATGGAAACTGTTTGGAGAGCCAGCCCTAAAAATTTAGGTATTATACCTTATTGTTTTCGTAACTTATACTTCTAGTTCAACTCTTTTTACCTCCTTGACCCCTTAATCCTTAATATACAATGCATGTCATATACCCTCTTTGAGTATTAACCAATCAGGAAATGAACGAAAGGATATTTAAAACTTTAGTGAAAACTTTGAATACATGCTTATCTGGAAAATTTCAATGAACCCCTTCATTTCTTGGTTTTAACCAATTTGTGGCGGCGCCTCAATGTTTGGATGGCGGACAACGTTCGTTGCTGAATTCGAAGGAACCTTTTGCGGAGGTATATGAGAGTTTTGATACTTAATTTTGTGTTAACACTTAAGGAATCAAACAATTTCCTCTTGTACCACCGCCATCGTTAACGCAGCTGTTGCATTTTGTAGATTTACAAGATGGGAAATAAACAAATATGCCGTTTAACATGCATTATAGTGGTTTTATGTTCATAATAATATGTGTTATTGTGTGTGTTTGTATTATATAGGTGACGTGGCATCATTGTTTACCAGTGTATTGTATGATTTTTATTTTGCTCCAAGTGGCATGTATTTAGAAGGCTTCCCTCCATCCTATCTACAGGTATATAATTTACATCTAGCATGTATCAAGGTTTGAAATTTCTCGAAATGTGGCATGCTTTATCACTTAGACCTTATTTAGCTAGAACTTTTGCCTTCATATTAAAATATATTCTTTGTAGTACTATGCTATCCGTATGAAAAATGAATTTTTATTGGGGGTGGGGGTTCATGGCCCGATTTTACTATCTGGGAAATTTTATGTCACTGAAATTTACTCCATAATATAATACTTAAACCTGTCCAGAAATAGGTTTTTGTTTTCTGTTGTCGACTGACTTGCCTTTTCCGATCTGGAGAATTTTCTAGACAACACCATGTAAGATTTCACTTAGATAATGACTGAAGCGTTTACTGATATTTTGAGAAACGCGACATTTTTAACTATCGTATTATTTGCATTTGTTACATCCCACCCTGAAGTACCTCCATAACCATATATCACACCTCTTCCTTAGGTGAAATTTCGTTGCAGGCGCTATATGTGTCCATGCTACTCTGTGAATGAGCCGCGCATTTTAACCATGCAGATTCATATGAGGTGGAGAATTTTAGCCAACCCAATGGGATTGTGGAAACTTTGGAATTTCATATGTACATATTTACAAAACTGTCTATATAATGAAAAACGTGTTGGAAGGCGGGTTTGAAAATTACGCATCATCATGTATTTTTAATCATCGTAGTCACTGATACGAACTTACCTACTAAAGTAAAACATGGTATAAATGATAGATATCAGTACGTAGAAGTATATATAACGCAGGAATGTTTTGATTGTGTTTTTTGTTTCGTTATTTTTAGGGTCAGACCGCTAAGTCTTATGCAGAGAGGGTTATCGGTATTGGCAAGACAAGGGTAAGTTTCTAATCCTTTTTGGAACACTTTCAAGTAAACATACACATCTAGTATTCAGAAATTGACAGAGAATCAACGGTAGTGTTAAATCGTCATTAACTTTCAGCTCCGCACCAGGCAAAAACAATTTACTCTTTGCAACTCAGACCGTCTTCATTAGCCCATGAGGTGCAGAAAGACGTAAAACTCCATTCATTTCATTTTATTTTTGCCACTTAGAAACTGAAACGGCGTACCTTCCGATTATAATTCTAGTTTATTTCTTTTTCAGGCTCAAGGATTTAAAACACAACATGTACTTATACCATTTGGTGGAGATTTTGCTTTTAGAAATGCAGAAAATTATATAGGTTCATTAGAGAAGATCATTGACACAGTAAATGATATGGTAAGACATAATATTATATTTACTTACTTCCAAATACCTTCCTAGATAAATTTAGAATGATAGGAAAAGTAATAAAAATATAATAGCTAATCCATCACGCTGATGACAAGCCGAATTATAGCTAACAGTAATAGTGAACAGAAAGTTAGTAAACAGAATGAGAGTGAACAGAAAGATAGTAAATAGAATGATAGCTAACATAGTAATAGTGTACAGAAAAATACTAAACCGAATGTTGAACAGAAATATAACAAACAGAATGATAGCTAACATAGTAATAGTAAACAGAATGATAGTTAACATAGTAATATCAAACAGAATGATAGCTAACATAGTAATAGCTAACATAGAAATAATGAACAGAAAAATAGGCAACAGATTGATATCTAACATGAGAACAGATAGGTAGTAAACAGAATGATAGCTAATATTTAAATATTGAACAGAAAGATTGTGAACAGGATGATAGATTTAATTAATTTTTGACATAATAACTGGTTATGGATTATGTTTTTAAACTGTATGTTGTTTTCTCTTTGAAGCAAGCGTCAGGAAGCAAGGTACATGCTCTATTTTCTACGCCAACATGCTACGTGAACTATGTGAATAAAGCTGGTACCAAGTTCCAAGCTAAGGAAGATGATTTCTTCCCTTATTCTATTATACCTGCTTCACATTGGACTGGATACTTCGTGAGCCGAGCTGGATTAAAATTACACGTGAAGCATGCTAGCAGTTTCTTACAGGTGAGAAAAATCAATGACGTTACTTACTGTCCCGCGAAGTTTTATATATAGGCCATTTGAGTTATATGGTGTTTTCAAAACGCATATGAAAAACTGTAATAATACATCAAATTCCAACACCCCTTATTTCCAAGGTTCAGAACGTTGGAGATTGATATTTTTCACCGTAATTCTTCGTTGGATTAATAAACATAAAAATTATTAACTAACGGAACGTAATTTTGTCCTGTTACGGAGTCTTACCATCTTTAAATTAACTTCAGAACCAGTCGTCCTAGAAGTCCTTGCTATTGATGAGAATGAAAAATATGCGTTTTGTATTTTTAGACATGTAAAGACATCAGTGCCTTGGCTGGTTTAGTAAATGTCTTTAATAAAACACAAATTCTCAGTAAGTACACCATATTGGCAATAAATACATAGCATTCATATTCTTGTTGAATAACCATTTGGATGTCGATTTACCAAAATATATCATTTATGGCAATCTCGTTTCAGGTTTTGTTCTGTCAAGTACACTTCTTGCCATTGACAGCGAGTCTGTTTTTTCAAGATTGTCTAGAAATAGCCTATCACAAAAAGACAAATCAAATTGTGTATTTGGATCAGAGAGCATTTTAGTTTTTTTGGATATATTAAGATTCACAATCTCCATTAAGCCGCGTATAAATTTAAAACAACTCATAAAGTATATAAGGTTGAAATTTGGACCAGACATCCAGTAAAACTATCAGTCTTAATGAGTTTTTAATGTTATATTTATGATGTAACTGTTTATGACTTGATGTATTTTATGTTATTTCTCACCAGGAGAGGCAGTGGCTGTTTTACAACATCATGACGCTATAACGTAAGTTAAAATTCTTTGGTATCGTTATAAATTATTTGCGTATACGATTCAGTTAGCATCAGTTTGCACCATTCCTATTTTCTATCGAACCCCGTGGTTCCTGCCTGAATTCCACAAAAATGTGTGTTTGATGACTTCACTTATCACAAATATGTTACAATAAAGGTGCATAGTCCTTCTCGATTAGTGAAGTTAATAAACACTTAGCTTTAGTTTTAGTATTAGATTTGTTTGTTTTTGTTTTATTTGTTTTTTGTTTTTTTTTTCTTTTTTTTTTTTCTTTTTTTTTTTTTTTGTATGTGTATGTATATATTTCTTTCATACTATGCACAATTTTTTATCACATAGGAGAATTCATTGCGGACATCTTATTCGCGGTACTGTTACGAAAAGCTTGATGAAACAGAACTTCTCTTGGACAACTTTGATATTTTTGGCCTAACTGAATCACATTTAGATGACTCTGTCTCGTATCATTTACTCAAGATAAAAGGATTTCACCCTCCGTTTCGAAGAGACCATTGTAATAGTAGTTCCTCTGGAATACTGTTATATGTACGAAATAATTTTAATTTTATAAGAAGATATGATTTAGAACATGATATAGAATGTATTTGGTTGGAAATTTGTTTTAAAAAGCAATCCACTCCCGTACTTGTCTGTTGCTTATATAGGCATCTCGAATCCAAAGTTGTTTGGCATACCCATTTTAAATATATGATGGATTCCGTTTGGCTTGAGAATTCTGAAATTATTCTTTTTGTTGATACAAATATAGATACTTTAAATAATAAGAACACCTTCTGGACCGATACTCTTAACCAATATCATCTTACTCAAATTATTACTACTCCCACACGGGTCACTGAGACCAATAGAACTCTTATTGATCATGTAATTGTAGCATCTGTTAACAATATTGTAGAAATTAATGTACATGTTTATTCATTGACTAATCCAACATGCGTCACCTGGTATAAAAAAGGTGTGAAAATTTCGAAGACAAGACATATCTCTGTCACATATAGGCCTTTCAAAAATTTTAAGGATCTTGATTTTCTTCTCCATTTAAAAATGACCAATTTTGATCCTGTTTTAAAATAAACTAATCCTGAAGATGCCTTGAATAAGTGGTATGAAATAATGAACCCGATTTTGAACATCCATGCCCCTTTAAAAAAACAAACGAGTTAAAAATGCGGTAAAACCAGATTGGCTGACTGATGATATTTTGAAAATGATGAAAAGACCCAATCTCTATAAGCAAAATAACAATACCAATGATTGTAGAGAATGTCGTAAGGAAGTGAAATCCATGATTCGGAGATCGAAGGCTCAATTTATTCAAAAGCTCGTATCTGATAAGAATAATTCTAAACAAATCTGGAATGCAATCAATACCGCCTCGAACAACAAAAGTAATGAACTTGACCAAATTCCAATGGATCCTCACCAATTAAATTCACATTTTACTGAAATAGCTGATCAGTTACTCTCTGCCTCTAAAGTCAATATTTCGCAACCATCAATTGTAAATGATACTGTTATCCGTACTTTTGTTAATGGCCGTGTTCCTCCAGAGAAATATTTCCATATTCCTCCTATTAATGTCTATGATGCTAACAAATCTTTAAGAAATTTAGATTATACTACTAAAGCAGTAGGCCTTGATTTAATTAATCCCATTTTCCTCAAGATCGGTTCCCCAATTTTGTCTATTTGTTTAACTCATGTATTCAATTTGTGTATTGATCAATGTATTTTTCCATCCAATTTCAAACTTGCTAAAGTGTTACCACTTCACAAATCAGGATCCAAAATAGATCCAAACAATATCGACCTATATCAATATTACCGACACCTTCGAAAATTCTTGAACGACATATACACGGTCATCTAAGCAATTTCATAAATAGATATAATCTTTTGTATATCAATCAATCAGGATTTAGATCCAATAGCTCTTGTTTAACAGCTCTAACAAATATCACTGATAATATTTATAAGTCTCTTAATGACGGATTGCTAACAGGTTTTATCTTTTTTGATTTCCGTAAAGCTTTCGATTTGGTGAAGCACGATTTACTCAAAAATGTAATATCTCATGTGCTATATATTCCCTCTTCTCTGTTATTTTGTATCATTGCTTGACAAAGATAAATTATTTGATAAAGTAGTTGTTATCCATATAATTGTGTCCTGATATTGATAAAATTAACTGTATAATTTCAGTGGAACAGAGAAACAACATGTTACTGATGATTATAATCTTATGTTAAGTCGAGGTGAAACAGCATGTCAGGTACGTATCTTAAACAAAATATAGATTAAGCTCTATTGCAGCTGTTCATATGACTTTAATAACTTTTTATTGTATATTTCAATGATATTTGAATTATGTATCATCTGTATAATCTTCAAAGTTGGAGCAAATTAAGTTATACACATATCCAAACATTGGATTTCTAAATCAAATAAGTTCGTTATTCGGGCTCAATTTAGCTCGTATTCTAGTAATTTCATAGGCCTAATTTTAAAGAACCGTTTTTATAACGCCCCACGAACTTAAACGTCCCTTAAGATATGAAAGCAGGTCTCGCGTAGAATCAATATGTATAATCGTTAACTACTTTGTTTTATTAGTATCCAGACGTTGGGTTAAACTTAATGAGTATACTAATCAATAAATCAATAGTTTAATGGAGAGGCTGTTCCACTTAGATTGTTCTTGACAAAAGTCGTATAGCAGGTTGAGCTTGTGTTCAGCTCTTGTGATAGAGCTCACAATTCCAGTAAAAATAACTTATATGTGATAAGGTCTATAAACTTGATAGTTGATATTTATACCGAAAGATATAAAACATACATTTGGCTGTGTAATCTAGTAAATAAATGATTATACGAAAAAATTGTATATGTAGAATGTTGATGATGACGTATCACATATATGATGAAAATGATAATGTATTCGCCGATTTATTGCCACTGATATACATGCACACACATGCAGCACAACCTTTATGGATAAATTCCGTTTCTATCATCTGGCGCTATCTTGGTTAACTTCATACGTAAATCTCCTCGTTTAGACTGTATCCAGATTCCACGCAAAAGACTAAGTTTTGTTCTCAAATTAGGATAGTTTTCGATGAGTTACCCTAAGTATCAAATTTCAACCGAGAGTTACGAATTCACCATTATGGATGCATATGGACCCCGGTTAAGAAGCACTGCATTAATTGTTAATTGGTATCGTCTATTTAAACCACAGTATAAAACCCAACAGACCAGAAATCTTGGCTACATCTAAAAGCATTTAAAGAGTTAAGAAGATAAATACTATATCGTGAGAGTGAAAGTCAACATGGCACGGACTCTCAGATTGTTCATTAACACCTGCATATAAACGGAGTTGAAAGGCTTTTAGTTCGAAATATTTTGACGGAGTTTCATTCTTGTCACAGGTTGCTGAACTGGGCAGTGTAGTAAATACCGAGCGTTCTGGTAGAAACACGGTGCCCAACGTTTTGATCTCTCTATTGAACGATTTGAAATTATTTGATCTCTTTCTACAAAGAGATTTGATCTCTTTCTACAAAAAGATTTGATCTCTTTCCATTAAAAAATTTGATGTATTTCTACTGAACGATTTGATTTCTTTCTACTGAATGACTTGATTTTTTTCTACTTAAAAATTTGATCTCTTTCTACTGAATGATTTGACCATTTTTTTACTGAACGATTTAATTCCATTTTACTGAACAGTATGATCGTTCTACTGAAGGTTATGATCAATTTTTACTGAACGATTTGTGTCACATCAATACTTTGCTATCAGTAACGTTGGAGTGACCATCTGGAGAAGAAGGAATTATTGCCTTTTCGAGTCATGTATTTGAATGTTTTCTATTTCAGTCTGTAATCCATGAAGCCTATGGAAGATTAATGGCGCTTGGTGGATCACCAATGCAGCTTCCCCAACAGCAGTATTGTCCTGGTTTGAATATGTCTGTTTGTGACTTTACTGAGACTATGGACAAGGTACTAGTATTCCCTTTCGTGTATTCATCAATGTGTTTATGCTGATCTCTTCTTGACCATCCTTAAAGTCCAAAATTCAAAAGCATAGATTCATCTGACCTTTCACGATCCAAACATAATTGCTTCAGAGCATGTTTACAAGATAGCCAAAGTATGTTCATTGTGTGTTCATGACTTACTTATCTATGTCATGTTCATTACACATCCAAAAGGGGAAATATTTACTGGACGACTAAGGATGGTCTGGGACACGTTCAATGAAATACCGTGGATTCTCTATGTCATTTACTTTGACACCCCAAGCGGATATCTCTAAATGACAACTTCTGGATGACGTTCGCTGGAAAACGACGAAAGTTCATTGTCATGTTCACTAGTCTTTTATGCGCTGGACAATTATGTCAAGTTCACCGGAGAACTAAGAATGTTCTAAGGTGTGTCCTCTCGATTTACATACCAGGTATGATACTAGGCCAACCAAGGATTTCGTGTTCTCTGTGCGACCTATGGTTAAGCCTTAACAAACGTAGGATATTCTGGTAACTAGGGAGTCTTCACCAACGTAGATTATTCTGGTAACTAGGGAGAACCAGAGATACATCGATTGAAGTTTATAGGTAAACAAGAACGTCCATGGACTTGTTCACTATATTCCGTAGAAAACAAGGCTTCTAACAAAACATCGTCACTGCAACAAAATGTCTTCCGACTTCTTCAACCCAATCATGTGAAGAACAATAATATGATAATATTTCGTCATTTCAGGGAATTATCACTTTGTTCAACCCACTTGCTCAACAAGTTAACTATTGGGTTCGTCTGCCTATTAAAATAGATTCTGTAGGTGTTACTTGTTCTGAAGGTAGCAAAATACAGACACAAGTAAGTATTTAAAACAGGGTCTGGTTTAATAGGATATCAGGGGCTTTTACAACACAATCAGAAACAGAATCAGAATCAGATGCTCGCTAACCTGAGGGTCCAGTGTTCAATCCCTGAAAAGGTCAAAATAAAACTTTTTCTATCCTGTCTTCTCCCGTCAGTGATGCAGATTATAGGATATGACATGTAAAAAGGGTCTAGTCGTTCGGATGGGACAATAAACCGAGGCATTGTGTGCTACGGACTATGCACGTAGAAGATCCCTTGATAGTTGGCAATCGCAACAAGAGTAGGCTTATACCGTTGTCCTGGCTAAATTCCCTCATTGCACCCTGCATGGCGTTGCCCGTCTTCATCTATGAATAACAAAACACAAAGGAGAATCGACAATCTAAAAGGATCTATTTGGAATCGGGAATTATGTTAACTTATTGGTTTGGCAATGATTTTCTTAGATTATCAATCAAATTTTCAAATAAAATCATAATTTCTGTGTAGTTTCTTCCAGTAGCTTAAATAAGTTGGAACATTGAGAAATGCAGAAATCACATCGAAAAATTCCGGTACTTCATAAAGAACAAATGCATTTCTTTGTTATAATTTCGTAGAAATGTTGTAGCCGGATAATGAATTGTAGATGGACAATAAAACGACTTGATCTGTAATTTAGGTTGTACCGCTATCATCAGTTACCAAGGCTATTCCAGAAAGAGGAAATTCACAAGCCAAGAATGAATTAGTTTTCAAAGCGATAGTACCTCCTGTTGGTTTTGCCAGTTATTATTTGGAAGCGTCAACAGGTAGGTGTAAATACAGATCCCTTGTGGGCCTTACCTTGGAAAACAGCTACATACAGCATATTGTCTCGCTTTGAAAAGCAACCAAAGAATAGCGAGAAATTATTTGGTATCAAACCACAGAATTGTCTTTTCTTTGCAATGATCTTTACGGAAATCGTATGTATATAAAGGAATTATACACAACCATTCTGTCATTTGTGGTTTCAGGAAACTCTGAACTTACGAATCCTGTACCTGTAGACCAGAATACAGCAGCAACAACTATCACCATCTCAAACTCTGTAAGTTCATTATTTAGTCTTGATAACAGTAGCTCTTCTACGGCGCAGTGTTATCTACCCCCCCTCCCCCTTTTCTTTTTGCTTTTTCTACAAAATACCTGTGAGTCCCTCTGCAAAATTCTGGGTACTGATACACACAGATTGATCAGGGGACAGTGTTAAATTGAAATGGTCTAAGACGTAGTCCAATATAAGCTGTCGTTATGAACGGAAAGCATTTTTCTTGAATTCAGATTTACTAAGGCAATTATGAGAACTTCTTCAGTACATCCATAAAAAGCACATCATATCAAGTACACCCTTATCAAGAAAATCCTTGTCAAGTACATCATAATCAAGTACTGCCTTATCAAACTGCTGTTTTTTACTTTTAACTTTGGTGGATGCTTATATTTTCAGCATATGTCTTTCACCATCGACAAATTATCCGGTAAGCTTTCAACCGTTTCAAATGATGAATACAATATCCATGCCACGGTTGATCAGGAATACCTGTATTATATTGGTGATGTAGGGCAATCGAGAAATCCTAACGTGCATACTTTATATGGAAACCATCGAAGAGCATCTGGTGCTTACACGTTTGTGCCGAAACTGAACACTCCACCAGAACCTGTCCGAGGAAAATCTCCAGTCAAGTTCACTGTTACTAAGGTTGGTGTTGTTAATCAATTCCCCAGCCTCATGCCCAAATGTCAGATTATTTTGAGCAGATGCAACCGGAAGTAACTAGTGTTTTGGTAGAGTTAATGTTTTGATACTTCCGGCTATATTGGTTAGTAAGCTTAATGATTTTAAAGCCATAAACATTCTTGATTTTATAGGGTAAAAATGTTCAAGAAGTCCATCAACAATATAACCCCTGGACATCCCAAGTGATACGACTGTATGACGATGCTAGATATCTAGAGATTGAATGGACTGTTGGACCTATTGACGTCGAGTAAGTAATTTTTTAAGCCTTGATATAGTTTTAACTGAAATCTTAATTCCAAATCTTTATATTGATGCTATAGTTACTAAATTTGATTCTAGAAATACAACCTTTTATTTTAGTCTCAATCTAGTTCATTAAGAGTACATATTTGTCAGTAACTTAACAATTACAATAATTAAAGAATAGAATCTCTATATAACGCAAGAATCCTTCCAACTAAGTTCTTATCGCTCTGTTATGCATATATAAAATAACTTAGTTTAATGGATTATTTGTTAGTTTTATGGATTTATTGGAATTATAATAGGGATTCTGTAATATAAATTATTTTAAAAAGACCACTGATGAAAAAGACTTTTATTTTTTTAGGTAGTTTACCGTAAACTGATAAATTGATGTAACATTTAATAGGTTGATAACATACATTTGAATTCATTGATTTGATTGCAACAATTGGTAAATTCACGGAAACTTTTGGAAAGCAATATATCAATATCTTAATAACAAAAGTTATGTTTTATTTCAGTGATCGACAAGGTAGAGAAATTGTGTCGCATTTTGCTACAAATCTCAATACCAAAAGTTTATTCTATACTGATTCTAATGGCCGTGAAATGTTAGAGAGAAAGTAAGTATTTTCTAACTTAAATTCTCTCCACAATTTTATTGTTCTAACGAAGACGGAATACAAAATACCGACTCATTATTCTTTTTTACAGACGTGATTATCGTGCCACCTGGCCTCTTAATGTTACAGATAAAGTTTCCGGAAATTATTATCCAATAACCAATAAAATATTTATTAGGGTAAGATTGCTTTTATTAATGAGTAGATTTTATCAATTAATCAACACAGATACATAATGAAGCACTTATTCTATGTCGAGATGAGTTGGTACTAAGATACCTTTGAGTTCAGTTCTCTTTTAAAGGAGGTGTGAGTAGTCAGAACTTATGAGAATGCACGCTATCATATTCCCACATGAAGTTCAAAATCCTACTGTTCTGCTTCTGCACCTTTCAGTCGGCCAAGATGTAAATGAATCTGAAAACTTTAGTCAAGAGTTGGTATTTCGATATCTTTGAGACAAGGTCTCTTTTGAAGGAGGTGGAAGTAGTCACAGGACAGAGCTAATGAGAATGCACGTTGTTATATTCCCACCTGGCTTTAGATCCAACTGTTTATTCTTCTGGTAACAACTTATCAGTTATAATGAGTTATAAATATGGCTTTGGATAATCCGGAACAGATCAATGTTTTTCTGCACCTAAGTTGTTAGCCTTGCTGAAAGGGATTATTTCTTTGTTACCTTCTCTGCTCAAAATATCGCTAATATGGTTCTGGATCCGTCAGGACTTTGTTACTTTCACCGGTGTTCATATACTATGATTGAAATGATATTTCACTCCTCGCGATTAGGTTTTTAAGTATACGAATTGTCTATTTTATAATATTTCTAGGATGTAGAGAAGAATATACAGTTAACTGTGATCAATGATAGATCTCAAGGAGGTGGTAGTATTCAAGATGGTGCGTTTGAAATTATGGTTAGTAAAATGTACTTATTTTCTTTTCGATCAATCCCGACAGATTTTTTTTATAATCTGGAAATAAGAATTTGAATGATCTGAGATGAAATGCTTTGTTATGATTACCTCTTGGAATAGCGTTCTTCAACCTTTTTCTATTACTAGTACCCGAAAAAAAAAGCCAGAGATAATAGAATGATTTAAATTTATATTTTCCAAAAACAACTTGATTTCAAAGCACATCCAGTCTTTAAGTTTACTAATTATAGTATATACAGTGTATTCATTATATGCACTTACCAGTATCTTAACTACGGAATAGAATCTTAATATTACATGATATATCCATTAAACAAAGTAATAATTTATAAAAAAAAAACACTTCTAAATGTGTTTCAGAATGACTTAGTTTAATGGATTATTTGGATTTTAAAGAGATTCTTTCATATAGCTCTGAAACCGGAAAGGTTCACAGCTGAACAAACCATTTTTGCTAAGAATGAAAATGTTAATTATTCGATCCTCATTCGTTTAAGCATTCCGTTAAATTACACGTTATCGTCATATTTCAGGTACATCGTCGTTTACTTCATGATGATGATTTAGGTGTAGTAGAACCTCTAAATGAAAAGGGTATTGATGGTAAAGGACTTATATACAGAGGTAAATACAGTCTCTCGTTTCAGATCATAAATCTTGCATTTGGTTCCTCTGCAATTTAAGAAATAAAACGTATAGTTGTTAGATTTACATTTATACTAAAAAATATGTTCCTCAAATAGGAACTTTATTTTCTATATACATCTTTCAGACGTCGCTTCGAGCCATTTCACACCTTAGTGGTCTTTTTTTCAGGAAAACACTACTTATTATTAGAAAAGATAGGTGATGTTAATAATAATTATAGATCGATGGGACTTCAGGTACATCAACCACCAACCATATCATTCATGAAAACCACAGAATCATATGAAAACTGGAAACAACTCTTTCACATGCAGGTAGGTGTACTTAAGTAGAAACTGCTCGAATCCTCTTCTCTAATTGCTTTGTCTATAGTACAGGCTGTGCCGTGAGTTGACGTGGCTTTATTTAAGGGAATGAAGTGGTTTAAATGATATAAATTGATTGTGTAGAGGTTTTCTAACTGTTTATGTTCAGCAGGGACATCGATTTGAACCATTCCAATATATAGTCAAACATCAGCTGTTGTTTTTACATTTTCTCTTAAACTAAAAGCTGCTGCAGCCTTTGATGATCACAAAACGCTTTGATATAAGGGAATTGAAAAAAACCCACAGACGACTAACGCATTTAGAAAATTGTTAATCGGCGCTGTCAGTGTCCCCAAACTCTTCTAAAGAGATTTTTGTTTACAATATGCGGTGGCAACGAATAACGCATAGTTAAGGAAGCTCTTGTTCTTTAGTTTAGCCTACAAGTTAACTTGTTCCATCAAGTTAAACAACTACTGTAAAGCTACAAATTATTGCGAAGTATTAAAGAGGTCCTTCTTCATTGTATTTTAGTGGTCAGGTTTAAGAGAAAGTTTACCATCCAACGTCAATCTGTTGACATTAGATCAAGTCTACAATGGTGGTAATGTTAAATTATTAATACGTCTGGAAAATTTTTATGAAGTAGATGAAAATAATTTATCTAATAAAAAAGCTGAAGTTAGTTTACAGGTATGTCAATTATGTTTCCTTTGTAGTCAAGTGGAGCAGGTGCGGAGAGTAGGTCGTAAATCTCCATCTTATTTAATATCTGTCATGAAGTTGAAAGCGACATGATTAAAATTTCTACTTGTCTGTAATTTAATGACAACAAACAGTATTAATGTTTCTGTTGTAGTTTGCAAGGAACATATTTTCACGACCGAGAAGCTCTTTAGATTTTAACTTTTAGATTAAGACATCCTTCTACATCCCCCCCCCCCCCATTTCTATCAAGAAACAAAACATTGTACAAGCAGTAAAATTGAATTACTTAAAATAAATTACATATTCCATTGCCTCTGCAGACAAATTCCCATCACTGGGTTAAACTAGTCGCTGATTATATTCTTGCAGTGTGCAATAGGGAAAATTCTTTTCAATTAATTTCTTTCTATTATTCGCCGATTCCATATAGGGCAACTCAGGCATATTCCATAAAGGTATAATCTATTGGTGCCTCAATTATCTGCCTTGTATATTTATCATTTTATTTTGACATTTTCAGCGTTTATTTGTGCCTTTTGATATAAAAGAGGTACATGAAGTTAGTTTAGGTGCAAGTTTCAGAATCTCAGATATAAAGAGGTTACAATGGACCACAGAAGATGGTCGAGTTACTCCGTCCAGGATAGGTCAGTAGGAGCTTTATCATTTAAACAAGTCATGCTGAGCATGATAAATTGCGTATAACATTTGAATTGCGTATACCATTTGAATTCTGTATGACTTAAACTGCAAAGGTTCTTTAATTTGTGGCGATTTGGTTGAAACATTACTTGAGATGTAATTTGAAAACACTTTCTATTCCATTGCTCATTGGAGTTCCAGCATAAAAGAATGCATAACGAGTATGATAAATAACATACCATTTGAATTCCAAATGATCCTTCAAGTTATATTTTTTAGGATCTTTGCAACCTGAACATAACAGTAATAGTTATGAAATTGCCTAACACATATTTTTTATCTAAAAATCACTGCCGATCCATGTGATAGGCCTACACATGTAAATTATCCGGTTTTTCATAAATTTTCCTGTCTTTCATGAATTTACCTGTTTTTCATGAATTTTCCTGTTTTTCCAAAATTTACCTGTTTTTCATAAATTTGCCTGTTTTTAATAAATTTATCTGTTTTTAATAAATTTATCTGTTTTTCATAAATTTACCTGCTTTTCATGAATATCATCCATTGTACTGTTCCAATGGCTTATTTTTGTGTTTTTGACATAATGTAAGATGAAAAGTTTGTTATTCCTTTTAATCGATTTTAACACATGTTTTAATCATACGTTTACACTGCATTATCCTTATCTTGTAGGTACTGCTGCTTCAAAAGATATTTTAGAAGAACCATTTACAGTAGTGTTAGAACCAATGGAAATTCGTACATTCCGTGTTGTGACAGGACCTGCAACAGAGAAATCCAAATCATTCCTTGGATTTTTCTAAATATCTTTAAAACATTCCGTTGATTTGAAAGTGGTGTCTTGTGTGCTCATCGAATGTTCTCATTTATTTTTTTTACGATGACTCGGTGACTAACTGCAGTCACGGTGATATGAAATCTACAGTTCAGTGGCCCAACTACGATAGGGACAGGTTGAACAAAGCTCTAAGGTGGTTTTCAAACACAGCCTTCGTTTGTTATTTAGTTAAACCACCGTCAATGTGTTTATTTTATTTGAATGTTCTAGCTAAGGTTAAGATTGAGATACTTTTGGCATTAAACTTTGTTTATTGTATTCATATGATCGTTACTGCAGTGGATCCATCATTCATTGCCAAAATGTTTCTTTTATCATTGAAATGAGTGCTATTTCTGTCCATTGCGTTCATCTCATCGCTTGTGGAAATGCTTCATGTTAGAATGCAGAGTCATGGAGAGAGAGAAGTATAAAGATTTGGGTTTACCCTATCTTCAGTTCTAGAATGATGCGATAGAGTATAGTCGAATCCATTTATATATAAGGCCTTTTCCTTGGAAATTGGAGAATACGGCATTTGCTTTGCGTATTGCATGAAACAGTTGGAAACTCAGTTGCATTTTGTTATGTTTTTTGATAAACGAATTAATATAATATACGGGAAATAGGGGAAATATTTGGAAAAAAAATGAGTATTTGATCTTGTATCTCCAATGTATTATTAAATGGTTGTGATATGTTTTGAATAATGGTTTTAATGTATTACATTATAAGCTGATTATGTACGACTTAAAGTATGCTGCTCTATTTGGAGGTGATCTAACAGAAGCGTTCTTTATGGGTATAATATTTATCAGTAAATATACCTACTGCCACAAATAACATAAAAAATAAATAAATGTAAAAAACTAAGTAATTATCCATGAAGATGCATTTGATTATTGAAAACGCTTAATAAATTGATTATGGGTTTTAAAAAATTACTTAGTTTTATGAGTTTCCAGATTTTAAGTGATTTTGTTATTTTATAACACCAGGTAAGTTCACTGATGAATATATACTCATATTAACCATTCTTTAGAACAAGAATTTTATGTTCATGCTAGGACGTAGGCCCTTGTATCCCTTTAAATCTGAACATAATTCAAACTTGCAAATTTGCTTATATACTGCTGTCATAAGTACAGTTTTACAGTTAGTTTTATGAACCATTACTTTAGATGGATTTATCGTATTATAGAATGATTCTGTTTGTGCGCATATATGGCCTTGTCGGATGTGTTTAAAAAAAGGATATATTAATTCTGTACATATTTGTAAATATACCTGCGGTGTTATTCAATGGTGAAATATTTCACTGTATGATTGTTGTTGGTTGAATGAATTATGGTTAGAATTTTAGATTGGATAAATTATTTTGTTTTGCGATGGAAGATGCCTTCTGTCGGGTTTTTTTAAAAATAAACGTTGTTAATGTCTTGGAATAAATTTTCCTGTGAGTGCCTTTCAGAATGAATGGACTTCGGTTAAATTTAATTTTCTTGAATGAAATTGTATAGAATTTCAAAAGTTTTATTAATTCTTTATGATGTTAATTGTAAACTTATAAAAATAATATCAAGATTCAGCATTTTCATAAGAGGTTCCCATAATCTAATTTTGCCAGGAAGGCCGCATTAGCCAACACTTTTTGCGATTACATTGCGTTGAGAGATCTTAACTGTGTATATCCTATAGCACACGAGTCCTCGGTTTATAGAACTTTCATCCGCCCCTATATATATTACAGGGGCGGGTGGTCCTTTATAATGACTGGATGGTATAATAATCCGAGGAACTGTGTGTTACAGGGTAAATAATTATCTGCTATCATACATGAACCCAAATAGTCTAATAATTTTGGTCACGTTTGTATTGATGTTTTTTTCTGTTTTTGTATAAATACTATGCCAATAAAACTATTTTCTTCTTTTTACAAAAGATCTTTACATAACTGCTGCTCTGCTGGTGGAGTTCCTCTCCTAGATTGATATTTTTTTTCCAATAATGATCCTTTCTACTCATTGGTCAGCTCGTTGGTCAATCGGCTCAACATCTTTTGCATGAATTTTACCGATAGGTTTTACCTCTAACATTATAGGCCTGCTAATCTTTCACAGCTCATAGTCATAAATGGGCTAAATGGGACATTTTATATTTTGCGCGTTCAGACATTTTCAATGTGGTTTTCAAATTTTGCGAAACATAATTAATGTTCAGTGGGAAAAAATAACACAACAGAACTTCATGTTGTCCAAGCTGAGATCCAATGCACCTGGTATCATTTATTTATAACGTTGAAATCAGATTTTGACACAGCCTAATGAAATTGTACAATAACATTTTTTTTGCTCTTTGGACATTGTTGTGGTCTGATCATTTGGAGTTATCTTTTCTTTAAACAGCTCTTTAATGGAGAAGATTTTCATTGACGTAGTTCCTGTTTATGTTTATTGATGTCTGCTCTTTTTTGCAGTTTTTCACTGAAAAATGGGAAATACTGACACTAAACTTAATTTTCGGAAAGCAGTTATTCAATTAACCACAAAAACACAGGTAAACCGTACATTTGTTCTTATTTTGATTGACACTGGATCAATAAAATGTTCCACAATCAGCTGCCATGTTTTACTTTTTTTTTCTAAATAATAATAGATGTAGATCATGACCATATAGATAGTCCATTGATGTCACGCACTACCATTTTTTATTACCAATACAATTCTCAATTACTGATCGATATCTAATTATTTAAAGTTATAATTGGTCTAAGAAAACACTTGTCCTATGGTTAATATTTGTATTCACTAGGCTATTGAACATTTTATACTCCTTTTGTAGGCTACCTTGATTAATACATTTTCTTATGCCATCATTATAGATACTAATTTCATTGAAAGTCTATGAGGTAGATTGTCTTTGGTTTGATAAAAACTTTATTGTGAAAAAATTACAATACCACTCAAATGAAGGAAATTTTTGTGTTATTCCATGAAGGATCCGTCTATTTCAGCCCCTTGCCCTCTCCAAACAAATCATATTGGTCAATTTATGCTGTCACATAAAATCTGTCCATCAATTTGCCCATAATTGCTCTTAAACCCTCTAGAAAGCACAATTTTTTACAGTTTTCAATATTTTCAAGGTTTTATTTATTTTATTTTGTCTGGCAATTTATCTTTATTTGAACTTTCACTGACTATGGGATTAATGATTATTAAGAATTCATAGATGAATACCCTCATTATCTATTTGTTATCCCTTTGCTTTTAAACCAAACAATGAAACATGTAATATTTAAAGAACAGTAAGTTGTTGCCTTAGGCAGATAGAGTTAACACCCAGTGGTTAAAATGACTGTGCAGTTTTAACATAATGCCTTTACTATGATATATAGAGCTATGTCAGTATTCATTCCGGAATTTCTACTGTCACTCTGTACCAAACTGTTGTTATATAAATCTATGCACTTTACACATTCTGGTATATTTAAAGAAGGTAAGCTTATGCAACAGATTCCAGTTAAACTTGGCTTTTCCACTGAAAATTGAGTTTCTCACATTGGTTTAAGAATAATCATCTGAGGATATTTTTATGTTTTAATTTTCATTGTTGAAACAGAATTCTTTGATGATTAAGCTTATACATTTTAGCCCATCGAAGCCAATGATGAAGCATTTTGGGAACAGTTTTGGTCTGAAAGTGTGACCTGTATACAAGATGTGTTCACATTGATTCCTGCAGCTGAGATAAGGGCGTTACGAGAAGAATCACCATCAAATCTAGCTACGTTTTGTTATAAAGCTGTAGAAAAGCTAGTGGCAGCTGCAGAAAGTGGTTGTCCTTCACAAAGAGAACAACAAACAGGTAATGAATTGGGATTATATAATACTGCTAATTAGTGTATTAAATCAATAACTGTTCTTGTGTGGTGAATTTTCACAGGTCAATTAAATGCATGAATTTATGTACCTAGAAATAACATTTTCAGTAGGTTGCAATCAAGGCAATTGTTTTAAATAGTAACATTACTTTTGATACTACTGGGGTCCCGTGTAACTGGTAAGGTATTTTTTTATTGATTATATCATAATATCATAGTTGAGCAAAGTCAAGCTATAATCTTAAAATTAAGTCTCCATGGCCGTTCTTCTTTGTATGTGTATTATACTGTAAATATGTAAATATTATTTGTATCTTATGAGACATTGGCTCAAAAAATAAAGAAATTTGAATTTGAAAGCAATCTATAAGAATTAGTAGTAAGATTAAAGGATCAAATATCGTAATTCACAATTTATTTTCGGATATGACAAGCAATAATATTTAATTTAACAGTAGAAAAAATACCTTCTGGTTGTAATTCACATTTCATCACCTCTAAGCTTTAATGATTAGTATTATAAGTGTTAGGCCTATGTAAAGTACTGGCCTTGGTCACAAATAGAGAAATAGTTTTAAATTGATAATGTGGAGTTAACATAGTATATTGATTTGAACCCAAAAAATATAAAAATACCTTCGGCAATAAAAGTGATAATAACAAATATCAAAGTCTTCTGGCCTGGCGAACTATCTATATTTAATCTTTATTTATTATATTTTGATTGTTCTGTGTATGATTTCAGTATTGAACTGTGTAAGGTTATTGATAAGAATATTACCATATATATTCGAGGACCCTGATTGGAGAGGATTTTTCTGGTCAACTTTACCAGGCCAATCAGAAGATGGCGAGGTAAGCTTATTGATAAAGCTTTCATTGATATACAATAAGAAATAAATCGGTCCATAAATAAGTTCTAAAGCTTCCAAACGAATTTTCTTGACATTATGCAATATTCTTAATATAACAAAGCTTGACATAGATTAAAATCAATGCCAAGCAATAATGTTTTTGTAAAAAAATTACTTTTAAAGTTTAGATAAATCACTGTATTTCAGACTAATTAATTTCAGATCAAAGTTTTTTTCATTTATTCATTGCTTCATTTTTTTCAGTGAGAGTCTAAAAGCAGGCCTTTTGAACATTTTTCCCAATATCATTCAGAATTTCCCTAAAGATCTCTGCTTTAACCAATCAAATTTTTTCTTCTCTCACAAAATCCCAGTGCTTGAGAGGGCTGAAATTTGATTGGTTAAACAAGGGTCATTAGGTTAGGTCAATGCATATGCTGAACTCACCAATTGAGCAACCCCTTAAATATGTGAAAGCTTTTATTATTCATAAGAGATACCCACCTTTTCTTTTTACAGACAGAGAGTCCACCTTTGGCACAATCTCTACTCAGTGCACTCACAGTAAGTTTAATCAATTTATTTTTGCTGATTTCATTTGATTTCATGTAAATAATGTTAATAAATTCCTTCAAAGTGTGCTTTAAACTTTTAGCAGAGATATCAAAGACAGTTTTATAATGAAGAATTTTAGTAAAAGGGATGACAGTTCTAATTGTCTCATTGAAGCATTTCTTGGATACTTTGACAATGTCAGATGTGTGTTCAAATCTCAACCGAAGTGTAAAAGTCCAATGAGCTTGAATAAGTCATCTTCACTCAAAATTCCAGTCCACCCAGCTGTAATTGCTTCTGCATAATCCGCAAAAGATAAATGCCAAGAGGTCTGGAAAAAGACCAGCTGGTAGAAAGGATCCCTGTCATGGTGGACTTGTGAACTGAAGTTGTTATCCTTGTTCAATATATATGTTTCTTTTTTTTTTCTTTTTTTCAAATCTTTCCATATGGTAGTTGATAGTATGTAAATTGGATTTTGATGATTTTGGCCAACCTTTGAAGCTTATACCAAGTCTTGCTTTGAATAGAAAGAAGTATAGAGCTTGGCCAAACATTAACATTACATAGTTGATAAAAAATTAAATTTTGCTCTATTTCAGGATCTATTATTCTGTCCTGACTTTACTGTGGCTTCATCTAGAAAGACTGGTCCTGTAAGTACATATTGAATATCTTTGTCCATTTTTGCTATTATTTATACTTGACCCCTGTTGTGTTCACTAAATCACTTTACACTCACTATAGGTAGGGCCTAAATCTCTTGGTCAGTTTACGGTGAACAAGTTAACGTGAGAATATATTGTCTATGGTCAATGTAATAACATTTTTATTGAATTAGATTACAATTTCATGCCCTATTATATTTTTATTTTTGACCTGGATTTGTAATCTTCCGAAATATAAGACACCCCCTAGTATCTACAGTCTTACAAGCTCATTGGTCATATCACTCCCACAATTCACTGTCAATATTTGTACAGATTCTGTATGACGAGCATGATTGGTTGAAAAGAGTTGTCAATAGTATGTGACCTTGGTATAAATCTTTATATATTACAATGGAGACCGAAACATTAAAACAAAATAAAATTGAAATCTAATTTTCATTGGATTGAGGTGATATTTGCTTCATCCTCCTCTTTTGAGGGTAAGCTTAAGGTGAAATGGTGCACCAGTTTATCATGAGACATGCCTGAAGATTTTCATTTTAACCAGATTTCCTCATGGTCTAAATATCCAGCATGAAATTATGCGTCTTGTCGCCACCTGTAATTCTACGGCCAAAAACGCCCCTGTGTTTGTGAAATGCTTTTATTAAACTCTAGGATGAATTCCCTAATATCTATTCCAAACGTTTTGTGTCTGTTATATTCTTGTACATGGTAGATTAGATCTTCTTTTATTATCTCCCTGAAGTAATTGCTTTGCATTTTTGATCATTTCTCTATCTTGTAAATTTCTCCAGAAGTGGATAATTTCTTATCAAAATGATGTATACTGAAATTATAGTATATTCTCTACTTGTGACATAGACCAGTGCTTCTCTAACACCCGAAACCAGATTTCTGGCAGTCCTGTAAGGCATGTTTTGTTAAAAGGGTTATAGCTGTATAATGGAAAATAATAATGTTCACTGTTCATTATGTACTTCAGGATAATCCAGAGGACATGCATTCTATAGATAGTTGTGAATATATTTGGGAAGCTGGCGTAGGCTTTGCTCATTCTCCACCTCATAATAGTTATCATGATCAAAACAGAACAGAAATCCTGAAATTATTATTAACATGTTTCTCAGAAACCATGTATCTTCCTCCAATAGGTAAGAAGGGGCATCCTTGATTATGTTACACTTAACATCAGTTAAAGCACGGCCTGATAAAGTGTCAAAATCTTTACATTATATTTTGTATTTGGTTACCCTGTGGGTTTTAATATAGATCATTGTGTGAAAGTCTGGTGATCTTTAGTCATCATTCTCCAACCATTCTTTGTTTGGCCAAGACTAGCTGCTGGTAGACAGGATCCTCTCCAAACCAAGTTAATTATTCCTGTTAAACTTATTTGTTTCTTTCTTTGTAATAATGACCTCCACCCAAATCAATGCACTTTATCTGCCAAAATGAACTTGTTAAAATTAGTAAGATAAAGCATGACCCTGTGCTATGTTCACATGAAAAGGCCCTCCATTAAATTTTACTTTCTTTATTTTCAGCTGATGCTCATGCCCATCCTAATCAATGGATTCAATTCTTTTCATCTACTGAAAACAGGTTAGTATTTACTGTCATTCGATACAGGATGACGCAGCTGCGGTGGCTCAGTGAGTTAGATGCTTGCTCGCTTGTCCAGGGTTCATTTCCAGCAAAGGTCAAGATGAACTTTGGATTTTTCAGCCTGCTTTTCACTTGTCAGTGATGTAGGTCAGAGGGACTGACATGTAAAAAGCGTCTAGTCGTACGGATGGAACAGTAAACTGATGCCCCTTGTGCTACGGGCTATGATCCGTAAGATCCCTTGACAGTTGGAAATCTCAATAAGAGTAAGCTGATGTCGCTGTCCTGGCAAAATGTCCTTCATGGAACACTGCACGACTTTGACCTTCTTAATTAGCCCATAAGGTGCAAAAGAGTAGTAGGTAAACATAAACTGCATTTACTGTAGTGCTGGCACGATGTATCGTTGAATCGATGTATCGCGATATGACATGCCACGATACGCGTATCGTATCGCGAGGTCGAGTATCAATACTTGACGATACAGGGCATTCCATAAAAAGTGGGTAATATTTTATTTACTAGTCGGTGAATGCAAGCTTATCCCATCATAAATTCCTTTCACGGACTTCTCTGAAATACATTGTTTTCAAAAAATTTGATTTGACATTTATGTTTGAAATTACTAGTATAAAACATTCTGTTACCTAAAAATATAAGTGTTAAAATTCTGAACCTAGGAGAAAAAGTGTTAGTTTTTATCTATTACTCCATATCGCGATACGTATCGTATTGTGAACCTTGTATCGCGATACGTATCGTATCGTGGCATGACTGGCAATACCCAGCACTAATTTACTGGTCATCTTGCTATGGTTAGTATTTTGGATATTGCTCGTTGTTGACATAGTCTACTCATTTCATACTGAATGACATTGCCTCTCTCCATTATCTTAAATGGGGAAGAAGAATGAACACAAAAAATTTAATATTAAAAACTGCCTATAATATTGTTTTTCAACCAGCCAACTTCAGAGTTGAACAAAAGAACAGCGCTATTGATTTATATGTATCTGTCAGTCATGTCTGATTAGAACTTCATAATGACTTTAAAATTAATCTTAGGGATATTTTGTATTTAAATGTGCTATAATTCATGAATATATCATTATTTACTGCTTATATCCGGGTGAAAATTTCTAAAATCAAAGGCCCTTGAAAGAAAGGTAAAAGATTAATTCCATTCATTTTATTTATGTATGTTCCAGACATGCATTACCACTGTTTACCTCCATGTTGAATTTGGTATGTTCCTATGATCCAGTTGGTTATGGTGTTCCCTATAATCATCTGATGTTCTCAGATCATCGAGAACCACTGGTAGAAATAGCGTTACAAGTGTTATGCGTAACCATGGAAAATGACAGTAACGCTGCTCACAATGTATCTGTCGATGGCACTGGTAGTGGTACGGCCATGGATCAAAATAGTGATGTATGTATTTACTCAATGAGTTGTCAATTATTGTTTAATGATTATCTTAGAAGAAATACCAGAAATTTCTATAATGTCAGACTGTTTTAACAATCTTTTGAGCATTGTTTTTCTTACTACGGTACATATAATATGATCTCATTAAAATCTCAACAAAAAGGTATACCGTATATTTGAGTACAAAGAAAAAAAAACACCCTCACAGCTCTTCTGTTTTTATTTTAAACATGATTTTACATAATGATAATGTTTTCTTGAATAATTTTTGAATCTTATATTTTCTTGTGATATTTTATGTTTTAGACCGGGGGACCAGACAATCTGTTTGTCAATTATTTATCTAGAATTCATAGAGAAGAGGTAAGCATACTGATTAATGGAATTTATTTAACATGTTTTTCAATGTTATTAACCAAGCCTTTAGTAATTATATTTTGTTTGCCAACTCAATTGCTTAACCTTTAAATAGTTACATATGAGATCAGATCTGCTCTCTCCATTATTTGAATCTTCTACTAAGGACGTAAAACTCCATTCATTTCATTTCATTACCCAACTGGAAGTTTTGACACCTAAATTAAGAATTTGTACCCATTTTTATTGCAAATTCATGAAAATTTCAGAAAATTAAGACCATTTGCATAGAATATGACCTAAGAATGAAAAATATAGTCAGTCATTTTAGACATGACCGGCAAATACAGATAATTCAACAGCCCTTCCATTCAGCCTTGAATATTCATTGATAAGAATGACTAAATTTTTCAGGACTTCACCTTTATACTGAAAGGTATAACAAGATTGTTAAACAACCCTCTTGCTCAGACATATTTACCTGGTTCTAGTAAAAAAGTACAGTTCCACCAAGAACTATTGGTTTTATTCTGGAAAATGTGTGATATAAACAAGGTTTGAGCATTTTTATACGCCCACATAGAAATGTGGACGTATATTGTTGTCGCCCCTGTCCGTCGGTCCGTTGGTCCGTCGGTCCGTCTGTCAACAATTGTTTGTGGACACTGTAGAGACTACAGTTTTTATTGGAATTTCTTGAAACTTGGTATACTTGTTTATAATCACTCAAGGAAGAACCCTATCGATTTTGGTATGATTTCGAAAAAAATTCCTGGAATTCTTGGACTTTGAATTTCAAATTGTTCTGTTTGTAAACAAAAGCTTGTGGACACTGTAGAGACTCCATTTCTTTATGAATCTTTTTGTAACTTGGTATATTTGTTAATTACCATCCAAGGAAGACCCCTATTGATTTTGATATGATTCTGAAAAAAATTCCTGGAATTCTGGAACTTGGAATTTCGAATGTACTGTTTCTCATCCGTCTGTCAACAATTGTTTGTGGACACTGTAGAGACTACAGTTTTTATTGGATCTTCTTGAAACTTGGTATACATGTTTATTACCATTCAACGAAGACCCCTATCGATTTTGGTATGATTCCGAAAAAAATTCCTGGAATTCTTGAACTTTGAATTTCAAATTCCGTCGGTCCGTTGGTCCGTCTGTCAACAATTGTTTGTGGACACTGTAGAGACTACAGTTTTTATTGGAATTTCTTGAAACTTGGTATACTTGTTTATAATCACTCAAGGAAGAACCCTATCGATTTTGGTATGATTTCGAAAAAAATTCCTGGAATTCTTGGACTTTGAATTTCAAATTGTTCTGTTTGTAAACAAAAGCTTGTGGACACTGTAGAGACTCCATTTTTTTATGAATCTTTTTGTAACTTGGTATATTTGTTTATAACCATCCAAGGAAGAACCCTATTGATTTTGATATGATTCTGAAAAAAATTCCTGGAATTCTGGGACTTGGAATTTCGAATTGTACTGTTTGTCATCCGTCTGTCAATAATTGTTTGTGGACACTGTGGAGACTACAGGTTTCATTGGATTTTCTTGAAACTTGGTATACATGTTTATTATCATTCAATGAAGACCCCTATTGATTTTGGTATGATTCCGAAAAAAATTACTGGAATTCTTGGATTTGAATTTCAAATTGTTCTGTTTGTAAACAAAAGCTTGTGGACACTGTAGAGACTCCATTTCTTTATGAATCTTTTTGTAACTTGGTATATTTGTTTATTACCATCCAAGGAAGACCCCTATTGATTTTGATATGATTCTGAAAAAAATTCCTGGAATACATCCAAGGAAGACCCCTATTGATTTTGATATGATTCTGAAAAAAATTCCTGGAATTCTGGAACTTTGAATTTCGAATGTACTGTTTCTCATCCGTCTGTCAACAATTGTTTGTGGACACTGTAGAGACTACAGTTTTTATTGGATCTTCTGAATGCAATACAATATAGTTAACTTCCAAGTTCCTTGTAAATCAGGAACCAGCTGTAATTGGACTTTTACTTTTACAATCAAAGCTATCAGTGGGCGTATGTTACCTTGCCTGGCAAGCTTTGAGCATCTTACTTAATTCAAACACATTGGTAATATTTTGGACACCAAGTGCATCACAGTTTCACAGTGAAAGATAATAACTTTTTTTCATGAGATTGAATGACTCCTTGAATTGCAATCCACATTCTATCAGCTAAAAGACACATATGGAATTATATGGATGTACCTTGTTGTCAGTCTGTCCACATTTCTTGTGAATACAATATAGACTACAGTTTTCATCTGATTTTAATGTGATTTGATGTGATCTAATGAATTTTGACGATTTTTCAATGTCTTTTGAGCTTTTGCCCTTGACTTATTTGTTGCATTCATATACATGTACCTTATGGTCTTAAAATTTTAGGTAATTTGTAGATTAGCTTAGAATAAATCTATAAAAGGAATATATAGTATTATGATGGTTACTTTTTAAGCTATTTAAGAGAAGTAAACTGCTTGTGTTTGATTTTAGCTTGTGCACAAAATATCTTTATAACATTGCTTTCATATATTGTTTGATATATTTTTCAGAAATTCATGTTTTATGTGTTAAAAAGTAGTGATGTATTAGATATATTGGTACCAATATTGTATTTTTTAAATGATGCTAGAGCTGATCAATGTAAGTCATCTACTAACGTTCTCTAAAGAATTAGCTACAATTGCTCTTTCACTTGGTGTTTTAGCAGTGCTACTGATGGTTTATGAAAAGAAAATTTGTCTTAGATTTTGTTTTGTGGTTAAACAATTGTTCCTTATATGGTCAGACATCTTTATTATTGATTTTCATTTTTAATGCAATACTGCTTCTTAGAATGAACATAAAATTTAACTTATCAAGAATGGTCAATATTTGTAAATGTTCTCTTACCTAGTCTCATCAAGTAACAAAATCCCTCTAAAATCTGGTTAACTCACAAAACTAAGTAATTATTGAAAAATGCTTAATCAATTTAATAAGCTCTTTACTGGATAATTACTCCATTTTTGGGGGATTTATTGGGTTATATAAGGATTCTGCTATCTTATTTATGGCAGCAGGTATATTTACTGATGAATAGAGCTCTTATTGGCCAAGTTTAAAATTTATAAATTATATTCATTCTAAGACACAGTATTCCTTTAATGTATTGATTAAGCACTCACTGCATTTAGCCCACGAAATGCATTCATGCATTGGGTTCATCATTACTTTTCAAATTTGATTAAACTGCTACCAGTAAATCCTCTAGAAAACTGAAGTGTTTTGATGTTTATTACACAAGTCATGGTTGTACTAAACAAAAAACAGGTTCAGGCTTTGTCAATATATTGTGATTATTTGTATTTTAAGCTCGTGTTGGTTTGATGCATATTGGAGTGTTTATATTATTACTACTGAGTGGAGAGAGGAATTTTGGTGTACGTCTCAATAAACCATACTCTGTTAGAGTTCCCATGGATATACCAATATTTACCGGTACTCACGCTGATTTCCTCATTATTGTAAGTATCCATCAGACTAGATCAATTTTTCATATACCCACTTGAAATGTGGAGAGTATATTGTTGTCACCCATGTCCATATTTCTGTCCGCAATTGCTTCTAAACCCCAGGTTCTCAGCGAATTTCCAATCGAGCCATTCACCCCTCGAGACTTGAGTACATAATATATAATATATTATAAGTGACGTAATATAAAAGTTAAAAGTGCAAATCAAAATTCGAGGAATCAGAAAACATGTGTAAAAAACATGTGTGAAAAGTGCAAAGTGAAACTACGCTGGAGAAAACCACAACTCTGGAAATGCAAATGCTGCAATTCTGCACTCTGCACAGTGAGGTCACTTGAGAAAGTATAGATAACTGATGAAATGCGACCTGAAATTTGTCATCTTTATCCCGAACATACTACCTTACTATAGAGAAGTCACTGTACAAGCACTATCATTTTTATACGCCCACATAGAAATGTGGACGTATATTGTTGTCGCCCCTGTCCGTCGGTCCGTTGGTCCGTTGGTCCGTCGGTCCGTCTGTCAACAATTGTTTGTGGACACTGTAGAGACTACAGTTTTTATTGGAATTTCTTGAAACTTGGTATACTTGTTTATAATCACTCAAGGAAGAACCCTATCGATTTTGGTATGATTTCGAAAAAAATTCCTGGAATTCTTGGACTTTGAATTTCAAATTGTTCTGTTTGTAAACAAAAGCTTGTGGACACTGTAGAGACTCCATTTCTTTATGAATCTTTTTGTAACTTGGTATATTTGTTTATTACCATCCAAGGAAGACCCCTATTGATTTTGATATGATTCTGAAAAAAATTCCTGGAATTCTGGAACTTGGAATTTCGAATGTACTGTTTCTCATCCGTCTGTCAACAATTGTTTGTGGACACTGTAGAGACTACAGTTTTTATTGGATCTTCTTGAAACTTGGTATACATGTTTATTACCATTCAACGAAGACCCCTATCGATTTTGGTATAATTCCGAAAAAAATTCCTGGAATTCTTGAACTTTGAATTTCAAATTGTTCTGTTTGATAACAAAAGCTTGTGGACACTGTAGAGACTCCATTTTTTTATGAATCTTTTTGTAACTTGGTATATTTGTTTATAACCATCCAAGGAAGAACCCTATTGATTTTGATATGATTCTGAAAAAAATTCCTGGAATTCTGGGACTTGGAATTTCGAATTGTACTGTTTGTCATCCGTCTGTCAATAATTGTTTGTGGACACTGTGGAGACTACAGGTTTCATTGGATTTTCTTGAAACTTGGTATACATGTTTATTATCATTCAATGAAGACCCCTATTGATTTTGGTATGATTCCGAAAAAAATTCCTGGAATTCTTGGATTTGAATTTCAAATTGTTCTGTTTGTAAACAAAAGCTTGTGGACACTGTAGAGACTCCATTTCTTTATGAATCTTTTTGTAACTTGGTATATTTGTTTATTACCATCCAAGGAAGACCCCTATTGATTTTGATATGATTCTGAAAAAAATTCCTGGAATACATCCAAGGAAGATTTTTTTACTGAATGCAATACAATATAGTTAACTTCCAAGTTCCTTGTAAATCAGGAACCAGCTGTAATTGGACTTTTACTTTTACAATCAAAGCTATCAGTGGGCGTATGTTACCTTGCCTGGCAAGCTATCTTTATCTGATCTTAATGAAACTTGATATGCATGTATGGAAATATCGAATGAACAGATTTTTATATTGTCGTTGCCCCTGTCCGTCGGTCTGTCGGTCCGTCAACATTTGTTGTAGAAATTTTCTATGGATTTTAATGAAACTTGGTATGAGCATTGGTATTGATAAGACGATAAACGGTTTTTGAGTTATTGCCCCTGCCTCTATATTTGTTGTAGACACAATAGAAGCTACAATTTTCAATGGATTTTAATGAAATGTGGTGTGAGCATTGGAATTGATAAGACGGCGGTCAACTTCGAATTTGAAGATTTTTCGATAAACAGTTTTTGAGTTATTGCCCTTGACTTATTAAAAGCACATCAAAATTTATTGTTGGTGCAATAGAAGCTACAATTTTCAATGCATTTGAATGAAACTTGGTATGAGCATTGGAATTGATGAGGCTGTAGTCAGGTTCAAATTTGACGATTTTTTGATGAAAAGTTTATGAGTAATTGCTCTTGACTAAGTAAAGTTGTGTAAAAATTCATTTTCTGTAGACACTATAGAAGCTACAATTATCTATGGATTTTAATGAAACTTGGTATGAGCATTGGAATTGATAAGACAGCAGTCAAGTTCGAATTTGAAGATTTTACGATGAACAGTTTTTTAGTTATTGCCCTTGACTTAGTAAGATTGCGTCAAAATTTAATTGTGGGTTCAATAGAAGCTATAATTTTCAATGGATTTTGCTGAAACTTAGTGTGAGCATTGGAATTGATAAGGCAACAGTCGAGTTTGAATTTGGCAATTTTTTTGATGAACAGTTTTTTAGTTATTGCCCTTGACGTTAACGAATGGTTTTTGATTTATTGCACATAGTAATATTGCGTCAAAAATATTTGTGGGTGCAAAATAAGCTACAATTTTTTAATAGATTTGATGAAACTTGGTATGAGTATTGAAATAGATAAGATGGTGGTCAAGTTTTAATTTGATTATTTTCCATGAACAGTTTTTAAGTGTTTTTGCCCTTGACTTCAATATCCATTTAGTGAATGTTTTTGAGTTATTGCTCTATGTATTTTTCAAATTCAATGCTGCCAGTGGGCGTATGTTACCTTGCCTGGCAAGCTATCTTTGAAACCTTAATTTGAGCGTGTCCGTTCCCCTCCTGGACCCAGGCTATTCCCCCCAATTTGAGAACCGTGTTTCTAAACATTCTACAAGGCACAGTGTGTGAATAAGGTTGAATATATCAGACTGGTGATTGTAACTGTGCTGTCAAATATCTTTATTGAAAATCAAAGCTGCCAGTGAGCATATATTGTCATGCCTGGTAATCTATCTTTCTTGTTTTACTGATCCTATGACCTCAATTTCTAGAATTCAGAAGAAAAATATAAATATTTAGAAAAAAAAACCTTTCTTGATGTGAAAAAAAACCATCATCAGAAACTTCATTATTATTCATTATTAATGACATAAGTGATTTTTGAGGCATGACTAATTTCTATTTAGCTATATAACACAAATTTGGTCTCCTTTTTTTTGTCCTGCTTTTATAGAATTTTTGAGAAAAACTCTATATTTATTATAACTATACGTTATTGTCCATTTTGTTGCTTTAGAATTATTTGTGTTTATTTGTGTTGTCCAAAAGAATTATCATGTAAATATTTTACATATGTCAGGTTTGATCAATCTTCATTGCCAAATGAAGTGTGTAATATTGTGTATTATTTCAGGTTTTCCATAAGATTATTACTACAGGTCACCAAAGATTACAACCTCTATTTGATTGTCTTCTTACTATTATTGTTAATGGTAAGCTCCTATCTTATTAGACCTATATATTTAAAGCGACTGATTCACAATCAATTTGACAAATAGTAACTCAGAAGCGGGACAGATGCACTGGCTGTGGCATGAGGATTTTCACTTCTTACAGGGAGTTGAAACGCACAGAAAAATAATTGTCCAGCAGGAACCAATTCAATTTCCTATTTTGACCTTTCTCACTGTTAGACTTGTGGTTTTTTTGCCAAGCTAACAAACACACATTTTTGTTCTTTTAGGATTTTTCATGATTGTTATCTATTCTATTTTTAGTTTCCCCCTATTTGAAAACATTATCAATGGTTGCTAGTACCAAATTACTACATTTACTGGAAGTAAGTATTGTTTGTTGTTTTCTCACAAATTGCTTGTTTGCATTTTGAACAACAATTTTCATTTTCTATTTTGGAGAGCTGTGGTGGCTAAGTGAGTTAGACACTTGAGGATTCATTGCTCAATCTCAGCATGGGTCTAGAAAATAGCCCTATCTGGATCTGCAGTATAAGGAAAATTTACTTCAGTGCTCACTGCATGGTGTTGCTTTTTTACATAAGCCCTATCAGGTGTAGAAAAGTAGGATGCAAAACTCATATAATTGCTTTTTATTTCTCAAAATATAATTTGTCTTTATTTCTAGGCCTTCAGTACACCATGGTTTTTATTTGCAAGTCCTACAAACCATCATTTAGTCTTTTTCTTACTGGAAGTTTTTAACAATATTATACAGTACCAATTTGACGGTAACTCTAATCTAGTCTATACCATCATCAGGAAAAGAAATGTGTTCCACCAACTGGCAAACTTACCAGTTGATCATTCAGCTATAGCTAAAGCCATGACCAAGAGAGGCAAGAAGTTTGCTGCTCCTCCTCAAGATACCCGAGATCCCCAGACTATGGAGGGAGCTCTACCTGCAGCTGAAGCTGAACCTGGAACTCTTAAGACTTCTTTAGCTGCCACTCCACGTAAGTGTTTCATTCTAAAAACAGGACAGCATATTTGATTCTATCTGCAATTAACTGTTGATGTATCTATTTCCACAAATTAAAAAATTCTTACATATGACTACTTCACTGAAATGCTGTCTCCAACAAGGATATTCATTATTGACCAAGTTATAGATAGTTTTAAACGACTTTGAACAGTGGTCTGATTGATTAGCATAAATATTGGATTGCCTGTTCACTTGAACACAATTTATAGTGAAACTTTCTCAGAATATGGATGGATTCTAAATTGATATTCTTTTCTATTTAGAAAAAAAATTATGAAACAATTTCATATTTTCTCATTTGTCCAGGTTTAGACAAAATGACTGAGAAATCAGCACCAGATGAGAACCATAAACCACCAACATTGAAAGAGATAGCTGAAACTGGTGTAGCACAGAGTGTTCAACCAGCCAATGAAATACAAGATCCTATTGAAGATACCAGTAAAGCTGAAAGTGATATCAAGCCAAAATCTAACCAATCACCAACTCATGTAAGTATCAGGTGATTACTTGCATATCCATTGTTCTGGGTGTCAGGGAGCCATGGTGGATCAGTAAGTTAGACAATTGCTCGCTAACTTTAAGGTTTAGTGTTAAAAAAACAAGCAAAGGTTGAGATAAACTTAAGGATTTAAAAAGTTTCCCTTGTCAGTGATGCAAGTTGAATCGTCAAGTAGTTTGGATGGGAAAATAAACCGAGGCCCTGTGTGCTTCAGTCTGTGTTCGTTAAAGATCCCTCGGAAGGGTGGAAATTGCAATTAGTTAGGCTAATGCTGCTGTCCTGGCAAAATTTCCCTCATTACACACTGCATGGCATTGCCATTCTTCATTAGCCCATATGTTGCTAAATGACTCCATTCATTTCATTTTCATTTTTCTTGGTTGTCAGACATTTATGGTACTGTCCAGGTTTAAACTTAGCTTATTACAGATTTTTCATTTAAACTTTGGTCAAGTGTAAGAGGTAATTAACAATCACTAGATTCCTGAAATCTAGCACAAGAAATAAACATTTTTTGGAAGAAGCTGTCCTCCAATAACAGTTATCCAATGCAAATTTGTTGTGAGAAAATCATCATATTCACAAAACTTCAACTATTCAAAAGAAACTAATTAAATGACTTCTTTCATTATTTTGATAGCCTCCTGCTAGCCCAACTGACAGTGTTGCCAGCAGTGCAATAGGTCCCTCTGACAGTGTTGCCAGATTACCTTTAAAGAGAGGTGCTTCCACAGCTGGTAACTGGGTTGCTTCACCAGAATGGGTAAGGAATTTTTTTATTCTCATTGAGTTACCTTTTGATCAGCTTTTTGTGAAAAAGCGAGTATATTTCTAATACTTAAAAAACTTAGTGATCTTAATGTTAGCTTCATACCAGTTTCAGATGTCTAAATCTTTTATGTTGTAAATAAAAATGCAGCATGCCAGTTGATTTTCTTGCTGCTTAGAAAACATTGTCATTCTTATGTGAAATTATGCATAAAAATGCAGTTGGTAAAGCAAATAAATGAATAAAGATGACTTAATTCTGCGGATTAATCACCGCCAATTCTTTATATTATTGATGTTATATTTTAGGTTCAATCATGGAAACAGAAATTACCATTACAAACTATAATGAGAATGTTACAAGTTCTAGTACCTCAAGTAGAAAAGATCTGTATTGATAAGTAAGTCTTATTTAGTTATACTGTATGTATGGGCAGGTACATGGGTTTACAGACTTCATTTATTCCATTCTTTCTTCTTGTCCTGGGTCAAGTGTTTGAATTATTTAAATGAAATTTGAACTATCTAAAACACAAGTCAAATATGAACATGATTTAATAAAATAAAAGTGTGAACACAAACATCTTTCAGTAGCTAATAGAGTACAATGAAATCAGCTGTATTTGTTGCCCTCACTATATATGGTGAATCTATGTATTGCCATGCGACATACAATACAATACATGTATCATATTGCAAGGTCATTACAACACATGATGATACCTCTCATCACAAATCTTTTTCCACTGAATTGACTGAATCTGTGGAAACTATTTATGAGACATTAACCATTCCTATCAACTATATTACCAAATATCACATTTTGTAAATAAATACTGTAAGGCTACAAATTATTGCGAGATAGAAATTAATGCTTTAAATGCGACCTATCCGCGATCGCGGTAATTGCGAACTATCCGCGATCGCATTAATTTGTATCCGCATTTTTAAATTCATATTTTCAAGTGAATTATATGGAGTTTAGTATTTAAATTGAGACCAGGTGGGATTAAATAATTAGGTAATTATCTCTAAATTTGAAGCTGATTAGTAATCAATGACGTTAAAAAAACAAAAGCTTTTTACACTTGACCAATTAAAGATAAAATCTTGATCATTGTTCATGTCTTCATTCAATAAAAACTTGTAGAATTCCGGCTTTTCTCCATATCCCAGCTGTCATATTTCCGGAAAGCCATTTTCTTTTTAATTATGATATTAAAAAATGCGACACCTATCGCGGATCGCATTAATTTGTACTGGCATTTTAGTCTCTATACCCCATGTCGCATTAATTTGTTGACGCATTAATTTCTAGCCTTACAGTATATTGAAACTATGATTTACACATTTCCCCATATCCTGATACATATCATATTGTGCCCCTTGTATTGCAGTATGCATTGTATTATGACTCTTGTATTGCAGTATGTATTGTATAGTGACTCTTGTATTGCAGTATGTATTGTATTGTGCCCCTTGTAATGCAGTATGCATTGTATTATGACTCTTGTATTGCAGTATGTATTGTATAGTGACTCTTGTATTGCAGTATGTATTGTATTGTGACTCTTGTATTGCAGTATGTATTGTATTGTGACTCTTGTATAGCAGTACGTATTGTATAGTGACTCTTGTATTGCTGTATGTATCATATCATGGCACGAATGTGATATCGAGCACCTGCTTTATTATAACTATTATTTTATTAATGGTCAATTTTTGTTCCACTAGGTGCATATATGTGGCAATCCAAACTTTATCAATTGTTATTGTTATTCCAGAGGGTTAACTGATGAAAGTGAGATATTAAAATTTTTACAACATGGTACTCTAGTTGGTTTGTTACCAGTACCACATCCTATATTGATTAGGAAGTACCAAGCTAACAGTGGTACTACTATGTGGTTCAGAACATACTTATGGGGAGTCATCTATCTCAGGTTTGTTTTTATTATATTTCTTTCTTTGAGAAGACTAATCTTGAAGGTAAAACCATCACAGGCAAGTTAAGACATCTTTGAACGTGCAAGGAATATCTGAATGTTAAAGAGATTGTGAAGAGATTTTTCTTAATTATTTATGTATATCAGGGAATTTTCAATCAGATGTCTGTGGTACCTGCAATTCCACTAACACTAAACCAAGGCTAGTGCTTTCATTAAGTCTTGTCTCAATACACCCTAACACTAAATATTTGGTGATAGCACTAATAACAAAATATTGCTTGTATCACATTAGAAGGTGCGAAAGAGTAGGACTTAAAACTCATTTTGCACCACATAAGGCCTTTTGCAATTAGTGAGGTGACATCAAACAATTAGAATTGCAGAAACCACAGACATCTGATTGAAAATTGGAATGGTGTAAATTCATGCTGTCCATAATTACACATAAATTTTTACTAAAAAAAAGCTCTTTACAATCTGCTTAGGTTAAAACCTTTTCTGAGATCTTTGATGTTGAAAGAAGCTCTAAGCAATTGTTTCTTATTGAGGCCTTTGTCAAAGGGAGAATGTCTAGAGGTCTTGGCAGCCAAAATCTCATCTAATGGTACATGTACCTACATTTCTTACTTAACTAATTATTAGCCAAACTGTAATAGCTAAATGGATTAAGATATAGATCAAAATGGTCATTTTAATAAAAGCATTTTGTAATTTTGATGCTTATCCAACATAGATTAGGTTTGTAGGAGGTTTCCTTTTGCCAACTCTCTCATAAATGGGGTCTATAGTCTATTATTCTGAAAGAAAGATTATCAGCCTCAAAATACCATTGCTAATCTCAAAATGATACAGATATATATTTTATAATGTTTACATTGGAAGAAAACCTAAATTTTGGCTGAAAATTGTCCGCAAATTGTCAATTGAAGACATTCTTAGTCTTTAAAGAGTACTATTTTGAGACTGCTATTCCAATTCTCATAAAGATAATGGGGAAAAAATCAAAAAAACTTTTGCTTTGCTCAGTCAATAATCCTAAGTCTTTTTCCAATTGTATAAGGCTTTTGGTTTTGGGGTCACTCTAAGACCCTTCATGTAGTTTGGTTGGCATGATATAATTTTCAGTTTTGTCTTTTTAGCCTATTAGCTTTTGGTATAGGAATATGTACAATATCTAAAATTGTATCAAATACAATAGGGGATATGTTCAGATCTCTTGGCTTGACTCTCTTAAAATCAAAGAATTGAGGTAGAAATGGTTTGAGTTGGTTGCTATGGATACAATATTGACTTGTATTACACACTATCCAGTACATTTTAGTACTTTCTATTAAAAGCGTTTTATTTCAGAATGCGTCATTAAGAACAATTTTCCAACCAACTTATTTGGAAATTACATTATTGATAGTTTAAAAACAAAAAAATACTACAGATGAAATATTTTAACTGTTCAAATAGTGCTCATTACATCAATTTTAGAGTGATAGAAATAGAACCCCATCAATATGTTGTTTTAAACTAAGTGGTCTTCAGACAACTGATTTATTGTTTGTTACTTGCCTTACAACCATACCATTTTAATTTGGGCTCCTAAAATCCTGTAGAAGAAATTTAAGTTTGTCTTCAGTTATTTTGATTTTGATAAGAGATTTTCAATAATTTAGACACTTAGTAGTATAGACATTAATGCAAGGTTCTGCTTTGGTTTGTGAAGATACAAAATTGACAAAAAATGCATTATATAAATTTGTTATATATAGGCTGTGCTGTTTATTTCTAATCTAAATTTTATAGACCATGACTGAGAAACTCATGAAATTTCATATGATAAAGATGACAGTTAGCAAATAAAAAACTTCATTATTTAATGTTACTGTCAGACATTCTGAATCCTTAAAAGTATGGTAGTTAACAGAGCCACAGTGGCTCAGTGAGTTACATGGTTGCTTGCTAACCTGGAACAATCCTGGCAAATGTCAAGATGAACTTTCAGATTTTTCAACCCTGTCAGAGATCCAGGTCAGAGAGATGGGACAATTAAACTAGGTCCTGTGTGCTACATTCTGTGCATGTTAAAGATGCGAAGACAGTTTTGCTAAAGAAAGATCTAATTGTTTTTTGATTCCCTAATGTAAAGGTGTCTTTAAAATATACAGATATCATCACTGTTGGCCTTAGCTTATAGTTGCATTCAAATGAAAATAATTTTTTTTCACATTGGGAATCTATTTCAGTGAATGTAATCTATTTATGTAAGATATCCCTGATAATTTATTAATTTCATTTAAAAATTGTTGTTTTTTTTTAAATTTCAGAAATGTTGATCCCCCAGTATGGTATGATACCAATGTTAAACTATTTGAAATACAAAGAGTCTAAGGAGAAAGACAGACAAGAAAACTGGGAAGAAACTGAAGATCTCTCTACAGATACCTGGAAATCTCATTTTAAATATTTTAATGGATCTTTCACATATTTATGAAATGACATTTTAGTCTTATGTACGGTACTTTAATTTGCAACTAGGGTTAAATGATAAAGATGAAGTATACCTATATTTATAAGTAATTATCTGAAATTGTAAATCCTTCATTATTTACCGCGGTTGACTGATAAAGATTCCTAGGTCAAGTAGGTCATCTTCCATCGTTATTCCAGTTGACTCAGCTGTAAATGGGTAGATGGACTACCTGGAAGAGATCATTGTAAATTGGTGAATATACATGTAAAAAAAAAATTTCTTGCTGAAAATGTGTTTTACAGAAATATGAATTATGCTTGAAAGGAACACTACATCTAAAAATGGACATAAAATTCAATGTCTCAAACTTGGTCAAATTAAGTGGACTTACCTTTAAACAGTATATCCATTCAACTAAGTAACTATTGAAAAAACGATTCTATGTTTAATGGATTAGTAGCTTCTTTATGGATTTATAAAGGGATTCTGTCATATAGTTTTGACATCAGGTAAATCTACTGATGACCAAAGACTCGTTTTGGTCGAGTTTAAGATGTAGTGTACCTTTAAAGAAATACAGTATGAAATATAACATAAGAGTGTATTAATAGTCAAACAATTAAATCTGTTTATGTTATATTATGGTTGTTACTATATAGTTGTTATCTAATTGTTGTATATTTCAAACTGTGCTTATTTATTGTTTATGTAAGTGGTCTTGTCTGAGTTCTGCTGAATCTTCAGGTAACAACTTCTTTTAAGGTTTTGTCCTTGGGGAAAGTAGATTTTAAAACCTTCAAATTAAAAAAACTTCAGAACTCTTTCTGCTCAAAATGCAGATTTTCAAACATTCCATTTTTATTAAATCATTTCCATTATTTTCACTACAAAAATTAAATTTCAAACTTATTGAAAAGGTTTTTATACTTTCTTGTCATTTTCAATTGTTGTATTTCTTTTCATGTTTTATGTATATAGTTAGAAGTAGCTGTTCAATTATGAGAAAATAAGCATTCAGCCTTGGCCGCTACATCTATTTCTATTTAGACTTTAACTTGTCAGTGGAAATTTCCCTATATACAACACACTTGACAATCAATTATTACTCTTGTAAAGAAAATATTTGTTGTGAAAAACTGACTTACCCCACTGCCTGGCATGAGAAATCCAGATTCTAATGTAATTTGATCTAGTAATATATTGTCACAGGGTTCTAATGATTGATTTTGGGTAAAATTGTTGTATATCATATTGCTATTGAAAGGATACAGTTGTCTAAATATGAGCTTTCCTTGCTGATAAGAAGTTCTATTTTGTCTATCTTTATCTCTCTTTAGAATGGAATCCAACTTCTGTTGGTTTTACTATAATGGAAGATGTATTATCAACCTTTTCCTTTTGTAGATATTATGTGAATAATGATTGCATATGAAATTATTATTAATGGGTTTTATCAGCTTTCTTCCTCTTCAAATGCAATATTATATTATAATTCTACAAGAAACTATATTTCATATTATCAAACGCAAAAGTTATACTGATAGCTCAAATTTAACTTTATCAACTAGTGCTGGCACAATATATCACGATACAACATACTGCAACACATGTATTGTTTCAAGAAATTGTAAATCAATACCTCTTATTCTATATTTAAAAAGTGAGTTTTATTATAAGTTGGTGAATGGAATCAAAATATTTTCAAATTGTTGGAAACTATTTTAGAAGACAGAGGAGGTTAACCACTCCTATAAACTATATTACCAAGTACCACAAGTTGTAAATTAAAATAAACTGAAACTTTGAAGATAAAGTGTTAACTTTTACACCATTACCCCATATGACATTATGTATCGTATCTAGATTTGCAATACCCAGCACTACTATCAGCCAGCAGGGTAAATATTAAACAACTTATCGTATTCAATTGGGTCATTTTACTTTTATTATGGAAATATTGAATAACATTGTTTTTGTCAATATAAAATTGTGGGACTTGTGCAAATATTATCATTAAACATTGTTGTATTTATTGTATGTATTAAAAATTATAAACTGCAAGATACATTTTTTTTTAGAAATCTCTACCGTCTTCTTTGTCAGTTAGCTGGCAAACACTTTAGTTGTTGTCTGAAGCCAATTGAAACTCTTCAATAAACATTCCGATGAAACCTGGAATGGTATCTTGTCATGTGATTTATAATATTCATCAATTTCTGCCGGATTTGTTTTTTGACTTAAAAATTAGATAATACGAAATTTCTGTCCATTTCGAAATGTGAAATATCTTGATCAGTAATTGGATTTGATTATTGAGCAATCGTCACTGCTAAAGCCATGAATTTCAGCCAACTAATTGTGAGAAGTCATGCTTCTGTTGCAAAGTTCTACAGGAATTCACTTGCTCCATATAGCATTAGCAGGAGATGTGGTACCGGTACCAGAACACTGAAAGGATTGAGTTTTACACTTTCTGTAAGAAAAAGTCACACCAAGTCTTCATCCTTGTATTATCCAGAGGATGATTACAGTGTTGATGTGCCTGTAGAAATTGATCTGAATTTGAAAAATATTCTTGCCTCCCCTGAAACTCTTAAAAAGAATCTTGTAAAAAGGAATATAATGTTAGATGTAGATAAACTTATTCAGGATTTTGAACAAATGTGCGATTTAGAAAGGAGAAAGTCTGAAATTTGCATTGAAAGGAAAAAAATACCCAAACAAATTAGTGAAATTCTAAATTTAATGAAACAATCTGGTAAAAATGAGGATTTGGTTAAATCATCTGAAAGTTTGAAGTTACAAGGCATCAAGTTGAAAGAACAAGAAAATGAACTAAGCAAACATTATTATGCAATTAAGCATTCTGTCATATTAGATGGTCTTAAGATTCCAAATAGAATTCACCCAGATACATCAGAATCTGTACAAATTCTGCGATCAGCTGGAAATAAAGAGGATTTTTCAAAAACTAGAAGTCACATTGATATTGGTCGTGAAAAGGGCTTGATTAAATTTAGCAGCATTGGTCCAAAATCATTCTATTTAAACGGAGATCTGGCTTTATGTGAATTAGATCTGATAGATAAAACTACAAAAATTCTGAAACAGAATGGAATAATGCCATTTTTGTTGCCAGATAAAGTGAGATCTGTGATAATGGAAGGTTGTGGATTTGATTTGGATAGTGACAAGATTTTGACAATTCATCATCCTGATCCTCATGAATCAAAAGTGATTGATGAACATCACTTACAAGGGAATTCAGTCCAGTCATTTGTGGCATTTTTGATGAGGCAAATGGTGGACAGCTCTCAACTTCCTCTAAAATATTTTTCTGTGGGGAATAGATATGTTTCTGGATCTGAACTACCAGGATTATTTGGAAGTCATCAGTATGCTAATGCTGTCATATTTGGTGCCAGTTTGTCAGAAACTGCATCCTCAAACTTATTTAAAGACTATTCGGAATTGATCTGGAGTTATTTGAAGTCCTTCAACCTGCCTACCAGACAAATTCTTGTGCCTGCTCAAGATTTGTCAATATCGGAAACTTTGAGATCAGAATTTCAGATGTGGAGCCCAAGTCTTAAAGATTTTGTGAACATAGGTTATCTATGTATGTGTGATGATTTTATTAGCCGTAGATTAATGTGTATTCATGAAAGTAAGAAAGTGGATTCTATTTTTGTTCATATGATAGGGGGAGAAGTTATAAATATTAATAATCTATTAGCTCTCATGTTAGAATATGAAATACCCTTAATTTCTAATAAATAAAATATTGTAATCTAGGTCTTTGGATGTGTTTATCAAATATCTGAAATTTGTATTCAGGAAAGTGTGAAAGTTTATTGCCAGGTTATTAAAATTATAACCTCACTGACCGATACTTAATGTCCAGTGTAACCTACTTTCAATCAGGTTTTATTTTAGACAGAATTTCCGACATGACCAGCATATATGGCCAAAGCAACAGCCCTGATGGAAATCAATTATAATTTTAGTAATAAAAAGATTTTTTCCAGATTTATTTAAGTTATTAACAGTGGCAAATCGGTGGATATGTTTTTGTAGGAATTAGAGCTTTAAAACAGTTCACCCATTTACCCTGAATTATTATTTGATAATTTGAGTTGGACTCTCAAACAGTTCACTCAGCTGACTACAGTTTTTAAACAGTTCATCAATTTGGAAAATATTTTAATTTAGGTGAGCTGTAGTGATCAGTACTCAACATCACTCACTAACAGTTCACCAATTTACCATAAATTATTTCTTGGATGAGTAGGACTCTAAAAACATCTCACTCAGCTGATTAGAGTTTAAAACTGTTCATCAATTTAGGAAATATTTTAATTTAGGTGAGCTCAGTACTCAACAACACTCACTAACAATTCACCAATTTACCATATTATGGTAAATTGGTGAATTGTTAGTGAGTGATGTTGAGTACTTATGACTGTATAACTTATGTTATTTCTTATATATAACTTATATTATTTACCATATTATGGTAAATTGGTGAATTGTTAGTGAGTGATGTTGAGTACTTATGACTGTATAACTTATGTTATTTCTTATATATAACTTATATTATTTTACCATATTATGGTAAATTGGTGAATTGTTAGTGAGTGATGTTGAGTACTTATGACTGTATAACTTATGTTATTTCTTATATATAACTTATATTATTTACCATATTATGGTAAATTGGTGAATTGTTAGTGAGTGATGTTGAGTACTTATGACTGTATAACTTATGTTATTTCTTATATATAACTTATATTATTTACCATATTATGGTAAATTGGTGAATTGTTAGTGAGTGATGTTGAGTACTTATGACTGTATAACTTATGTTATTTCTTGTCTGAGTAGAACTCATTAAAACATTTCACTCAGCTGAGTAGAGTTTTAAAACAGTTCATCAATTTATAAAATATTTTAATTTAGGTGAGCTGTTGCGATCAGTACTCAACATCACTCACTAACAATTCACCTATTTACCATAACTAATTTCTTGGCTGAGTTGGACTCTAAAAACATCTCACTCAGCTGATTAGAGTTTAAAATGGTTCATCAATTTAGAAAATATTTTAATTTAGGTGAGCTGTAGCGATCAGTACTCAACATCACCCACTAACAGTTCACCAATTTACCATAACTAATTTCTTGACTGAGAAGAACTCTAAAAACATCTCACTTAACTGAGTAGAGTTCATCAATCTGGAAATTATTTTAATTAAGGTGAGCTGTTACTCAGATGAGTAGAATTTAAAAACAGTTCACCAAATTTTCAGGTACATATTATTGAGGTAAGCTGAAGTGATCAGTACTCAACATCACTCACTAACAGTTCACCATAAATTATTTCTTGAGTGAGTAGAACTCATAAAAACATCTCACTAATTGAGAAGAGTTCATCAATTAGGAATATGTTTTAATTTAGGTGCTCAACATCACTGACTAACAGTTCACCAATTTATTACTTCAGAGAGTAGATTTCTAAAACAGTCATTTAAATAGATAAATGGCCTTATTTTTAAATAAGCCAGTTGCAACTGAACTTGTCATGGTACATGGTCTTTCAAACACAACAAACAATGCCCCTTTTACATCTCCAGTATTTGAAAAGGGTAACACAAATCTGAATTAAATAGTTTATTCTCTAATAAATAAATAACTGCATGTTGATAAAATAAAAGCACTGTCATTAAATATATTACATCGAAGCTAACTTTCCATTAAACACAATAAAGAATCAGTGTAAGTACTTGGTGTTGAAATGGATGGATATTATTTGAGGTATTTCATAATGGACAGTCTTTATAAACTACTAAAGTGTTGAAATGCAGATGTTGAAAGAAAAAGTTTATTGTCTATAAACACTGAGGTGTTTTGCTCTATTACTCAAAGCAAATTCCATCTCTCAAATGGCTACTGTAAGGCTACAAATTATTGCGAGATAGAAATTAATGCTTTAAATGCGACCTATCCGCGATCGCATTATTTTGAATCCGCATTTTTAAATACATATTCCCAAGTGAATTTTATGGAGTTCAAATATGGCTGACATTAGTGAACATCGATATTTTTAAATTGAGACCGGGTGGGATTAAGTATTTAGGTAATTATCTCTAAATTTGAAACTGATTAGTAATCAATGACGTCAAAAAAACAAAAGATTTTCACACTTGACTATTTAAAGATAAAATCTTGATCTTCATTCATTAATCACTTTAGAATTTTGATGATATTGAAATATGCGACACCTATCGCGGATTGCATTAATTTGTACTCGCATTTTAGTCTCTATACCCCATGTCGCATTAATTTGTTGACGCATTAATTTCTAGCCTTACAGTATAGCCCAATCCAAGCTACAATATGGCAAAAGACACTTCTAACTGTTACATTACAATCAGAGGGTCCAGATTCTTGAAAACTCTTACACTATTGAGCAATTGTATTTTTGATATACAATTGAATAAGTTTGGTATGTGACATGCAGTGTACATATCATGCCATAATACAATACCTACAAAATTTGATAGACAATAACCCTAATAATGTGATGTAAATAAAGTGAAAAAACATACAGAACAATTTTCTTTCATTCTAATGTATTCACTATACAACTAATTTCACTTTTTTCTGAAAGTTAAATAAGAAGCTTACTCTAAAAATACATTTCTAAGGCACTAATACATAACGACTTAATTTTTTAATCAAATTTATAATCAAAACTTTGAAGATTTTTGAGTAATTGATTGATTGGGTAATTCATGTCTGTAATGTAGACTACACTAGTCAATCTTGATCTAACAAACTCGTAATGCATCATGAGCTCTTAGTGAATATGATTCTCAACCAATGAAATGCTCTCTTAAAATAAAGATCTAAAGATTGAAAGATAAAAAAAAAGATTGAGATAGAGATTTTTCTGATTAAACTTTGTAGTATAAACCAACTTTTAAAATTTACTGATAGGTTAGAAAAAAAATGATGGATATAATTTCAAGGAGAATTTCCTCAGATCACGGATGAAGAGCATAGTAGCAACTCACAGAAAATGTTGAAATTTAACATTAAGTCCTATTTTCAATTTGTAAAATCTTTACTCAGGCTTATGATGTTTTGTTCAAATACAGATTTTAAACCCCTTTTTTAAATAAACCAATCATAATAGGCCTACCCTATTTAAAAAATTCAGATCTTATTTCAGCTAAGGTTTTGAAAACAGCAATTGATTAGAATGCTACAACCTATTTTAATTTTTTTTAAATAATAACTAGTAATTCTGCACAACCTTTTCATCAAGGTTAACAATAAAAAATCACACAAAAATAAATAAATTTACAATGGTAAATTGAATTTGCATTGATAGATAGATACATATAGAATGTAGGCATTTAAAGGAATTTGCATTCATATCCGAGAGCAATTACAAAACACTATCTAAATGGACAAAATATAAAAAACGCTTAATGTTAGTTCTAAAACTTCGGCTTTAGACAATTGCCAAATATCTTCAAAAATCTAATTAGATGATTGCCATCATCAAGTGAAATGATTTCTCAATCTAATTAAACTGTTCAAGTTTTGTTTCCTGTCTTTGTACTCATTACAAAGCAATACACAAAATTTACAAATACATGTAATAATTTACTGCATTCTCAATTGAACTTTTCTAACTTTAAAAGTATTCAATCGAAGAGTCTGTAGATAAATTAAGTACAATTTTCTATCACAGAAAACAATGAATATAAAACATTGTAACTAGAAAATCAAAGCAATAAATAATTTGTAAAAAATATACACTGATTTCATTTTAACAGTAACAATAATTTCTTAAATTATTTAAAACATTACACAATAGTAGAATCAAGCCATCTTGGATTATTCAAACATATGATACAAGACCAGTTTATTATAAGACAATCAAGTCAAACAAACTGTTGTTCCATTTTTTTAGTACCTTTTATCAAATTTTGCCACTTCAGTTAAGGTCCAAAAAAGGCCTCTTAAATATTTGTCAGTTTGATGATACCACCAGTCATATTAGTGATTGGTTTGATTGGCTAGAGGTATCAACAAATTGACGAATGTTTGAAAAAGCCGTTTTTAGATCCCACTAAAATGGCTAAATTAAAAATATATTTGTTTAATAATAAACAAAATTTAAGTTTTACCTTAAGTCTTAAGGCTGATTCTAATTTTTGTCAAGGTAAATGATAAAATAACTGCAACTATAAAAGCCAGACTAGCCATGTTCTTACTACCTCAAAATCAAATGGACTGATTGTTTTATTTTAAATTGACCTCAGATGAGCATTGAGTACCAATATAACAAAGGTATATATTTCTCAGATCTGTATTGCTTATAAAAACAATGTCATAAACCTCGCCTAAAAGCTCAGCAGAAAACAATATGGACCTCAATTGATAAATGCCGAGATGCATGTTAGACCTAGTTTATAGGAAGCACTCAATTAGGGACTTCTGCATGTTCGAGATTCCTGGAATCAACTGGACATTCAATGAAACAAGTTGGAACAGGTGTACCACTTGTGTAGAAAAAAATAGGTCTATATATAGACAGAATTTAAATTGGCTAAAAGAATTAGAAGGGTCAATTTTGACCGGTCCATTGAAGCCAGAACTGCAACAGACGGCATCTGTTCAAAGCTGTTCAGATCTATTAAATGAGCGCTTTCTACAAATTAAGGTATTTTTTTACCAGCTAATAATTGTTTACGTTGTTGTTCTAATAAACCTTCTAAATGATCAGCTCTCTTTAAAGCAGCTTGGTATTGTTGTCTAAGTTGGCTTACTACATCTTCTTTCTTTAATATAGCCTGTTTTACTCTGAAACATCAATTGGTCAAATTCAACTACAATAAAATATATGGTTGGTCAAATATTCGCAACAGATATGGCACTATTTCAATTATCTGTAACCGTTATAAGAATTAAACTCAAAGTTTAGCTGACCTCATTGGCAGTTCTTCCTAAATGACGTCTAACCATTAGAGCTAGCTATCGGCATCCATATGATCTTGATATGGGGTAATGGGAAATAATTTAACATTGAATCTTCAAAGTTTCAATATATTAATTTACAACTAGTGATAATTGGTAATATAGTTGATAGGAGTGGTTAATGTCTTATAAATAGTTTCCACAATTTCAGTCAAGTCAGTGGAAAATATTTGTAATTCCATTCACCAACTTATAAAAATCCCCACTTTTGTATGGAATGATAGGTTTTGTCAAGTATCTATTCATGACCTCGTGATATGATACATATATCAGAACATGTTGTATCCTGATACATCAATACATCTTGTCAAATTCACACTTTTTGCAAGCACAAGGGCAATAACTCTGGATTTCATATTAAAAAATTTCAACTAATAGGTATTGCTCTATACGCAAGAACTGTTCGTTCAGGATTCATGGTATCTTACCTCTTGTGAACTTCTTCTAATTCATCGTCTTTTTGTTTGCGAATTTCCTCAGATAAATTCTTAGTTTTTTCTATTTCTATTCTATGTTTAGCTCGTAATTCTGATATGTCATTTTTGATGCGTTTATTTTCCTCCTCAGTTGTAACTATTCTATCAGCAAACTCTTGTCTAATGATATCTGAGACTTTTCCCCTCTCTTCTTGTAATTTTTCTATTAGCTATAAAAGAAGAAGACAATCAGACAAAATGCATCATACTAGATTGATTACTGATGAATTCTTAAATTGAAACATATTTCTAAAAAAGCTTTCATATGATGTGAGATCTTGCCATTTCAATCCAAGTTAAGTTTTGTTTCGTTTTAATTTCTTTTTTTGATCTTCATTGTTAACCAACATGATTTATATCAATTTCACGTTCTGGTGACATTTCAAGCTATTTATAGCAGAAATCACATGCAACGCTCCTGCCAATCAGAATCACTTTTACAAGTGAGAGTATTGGAAGTCTCTTAATCTCATTAGTCATATCGCTATGGGTTTCACTATCCCACAGTTCTAAGTCGATATGTAGACACAGTTTTTACATGATGCACTGTGATTAGTTGAAATGAATGTCAACATTACACAACTTTGGCATAAATCTTTATAGATTACAGACCGACCAATAAAGAATACCGAAAAAATTTTTTACCACTCACCTTTTTAGTGTCTGCTATTTCTCTATCTTTTTGTTTTATAACAACTTTTAATCTTTCATTTTCACCTTCTACTTCTGCCATTTGAGCCTGAGTAATTATGAAAAGCAATATCAATATTTGTAATATCGTCTGAAAAGTGGATCAGAGTCTGATCAAATGAAATGGCAATGTAAAAGTGGAAGATAAAAATAACTGGCACCTTAATTTCATTGTATCGTTGTATAGCCTGTCTTTCAGATTTCTCTAATTCTTTCATTTCATTATCATACTTCTCACGAAATCGTCTGAAATATTCAAAGGAATCAATATTTCAAAGCTGACATCTTTATAGCCCACTTTGAAATATAATTTATTTGAAATGCTTGTTAATGTAAAACGAAAGTTTATATTATACCATTCTTCAGGTCCTCCATTATCTAAAATAACGTCAAACAAAATTGGGAGATAGTAAACCCCATCCCTTACAGAAAATTTGAATGCTTGCTTGCGAGCTTCAAAAATTATTTTTTGTCCAAAGCTTATGAAAATTCAAACTAAAAGATTTCTATATGCATATTGAGCAATATGAGAATTGGAAAAGAAGAATCTTACTTGATTCTATTTTCGGCAGCGCGTTCACACTCTTCCCTACTGGAGGTAGCATCTTCCTCTAATCTGGATATAACTAATTCTATCTCTTTATCTCGATCTTTTCTCACGTTTTCTTTCAACTCTCTCTCTTTACTCATCAGCCATGTTTCTTGTTTCTTGATATAGTTTTCTTCCCAAGCTTCTTTCTCCACCTTTAATCTCTCTTGCAACTCATGGATTTCAGTCTGTGAACAAAACAGAAAAATCTAAAATACTTATATCCATAAGTGGATACCAATTCCATCAACAGGATGGCTGGTTTTAATTGGGAGTCCAACAAAAAATGAAATAGGAAAACAACCTCCTAAATTCCGTAATTTTTAAAAGGGATTGCAAAGATGTTTTCTAGCCATTTTTGTATATCAGGAACACCTTTGACTTCTCTCTGTGACATTCAGATTCTGTGTCCAATGCCTATGGTTCCTGCAATTCCAGAAGACTGAACAGGAAACACACAGTTCTAGCAAGAAGATTTGTCATACCACAAGACCACAAAGCACTAAATATTCTATAATCATAATCAAATGCCTGTTTAGAATACAATATAGTTATATGTTCATTATTAGTAAATCAAGTTAGTCCAGAAACAAAGAGTTTTGAATGCATGTCCACAAATAACAGAACAAAACATAACATAACGGACAAAGCCTGTCCAATCTTTACTAATCACATTGCCAAAAGCCTCAGCATATATTTGTTCAGATCTTTTTTAACAAATACTGTAAAGAAAATATATTCTCATATATACTTACAGTATGACGTTTTTCTGTTTCTTCTCTAGATTTTTCAAACTCAGTTTTCATGGCATCTAGAGCTAATCTATGATTATCTTCTAACTGGCGTCGTAAGGTTTCCAATTCAGATCGTTGACGTGAACCCTGTGTAGAAACTCTATCTTTCTCTTCCTGTACCTCACTATATAGCCTGCGTCTCTGTTGTTGGTAGGCTAACTCTTCTTGCTGTAGTTGTTTTTCATATCTGTCAATAAGATAAAGGGAGATAATAAGCCACCCCAGTTTCAATAAATTCCAGTACATTGGAGTAAATGAGCAATGTGGGAATGTAGGAAAGATAAACCAACCAATTTTGCTCTACATAAACAAGGGACAGGCTTTGAAAATTAGTGAGACAGCTGTAACTATTGACATATTTACGAGTTTTCACATTGCCTTTACTTATTAATTGTGTCTGGATATTTTGAATTGTGGTTAACAACCAAAACATTGTTTTCTTGACATCTCCATTTTAAGGTATACTTGACAATCATGATATTTTAAATGTAATGATGTTAGATCTCCTTAAATGACCTCCCTTTAAAAAGGTACATGCCTTCTCATGATAAATTTTGATGTTGTTTATCTTAATTGTGTAATGGCCTCCAATAAAGATTTTTCTAAAGGAGATAAATCTGTCTATAGATAGACAGAGCTCAATTTCAGCTGTTTAAAGGTTTTTTTTTAAATGAAAACCAACAACAAAAAAAACCTTAAGGGAAGAAGTGACAATCTTCTGAATATCTACACTAATATCCACCCTCCAGATGCATTTATTACTCATTTGATTACAGTGCCATAATATGTGTCAAAATTATATATCAAATAATCAAACCAAATGAATGGAGTTTTACGCCCTACTCTTCTGCACCTTATGGGCTTATGAAGTGAAGACGGGCAACAACACCCATGCAGTGTGCAAGCAGGGAAATTTTGCCAAGACAACAGCATTAGCCTACTCTTTTTGCGATTTCCAACTGTTGAGGGATCTTTAACGTACAAAGCCTGTAGCACTGGAGGCCTCGTAAGTAAATCAGCCACTGTGGCTCCCTTCACTTTGATAGGAACATATAGTACCAAAATAATAGGTAAGAACTACAAACCTTTCTTTTGCTAGCTCTCTCTCTCTTCTACAAGCCTCCTCTTTCTCACGAGCTAACTGATCACGTAATTCTTCTGTCATAGTCACATATCTTTGAGCAGCCCGTTCATCAGCCTGTAACAGCTCGGCATCATGTATCTGTTTCACTTTCTTCATCTCAGATTTATGTTTAGCTATCAATCTTTGTATTTCTGGTTCTAAACCTTTCACAGTCATTTCCTGAATAATAAATAATTAAATTGTTGAATGTCTTGGATATGAAGTCTTTAATGTCAGAGATCTCATTGAATTGGGTATTAAGCAAGCCATAATCTAAAAAATCTATACTGTTATAAATTTAATGTTCTCAAATATACCACTCTATCAATATACAAAGCAAAGCAACAAAAGTAGAAGGTTTTGGGAGAAGGTTCATAATTTTTGTAAATTGTCCTAATCCCTTTGTAAACTTTTACAATAAAATATGTTTAAGCTAAAGCAACAAAAAACACCAATACATTTAAATCCAATACCATTTCCCTCAACTGAGACCAAAATGGCTTTGTAATCTAGGCCTGTGCTTTTTATGGGAATACTATTCTCATATCAACCGAACATCACCTCCTCAACGTGGGCGAGTATTGGAGGGATTCTCAGAATGCTTGCCTATTTACATTATCATCACCATCCATCTTACCTTAATTTTCTTAGTCTTATCTTCAATCCATTTTTCTCTGCGTAATTTTTCAGAAGCCGAATGAATATCTTTCATTTTGGATATTTCCATATTATGAGTATCATCTAAGGACTTAATCTTATCTTGATATTTCTTATCTACTGTTTTTAACTCTTTTACTAAAGATTCACATTTTTCACTTAGATTCTTCTTGTCATCTATCAACTAAAATAGAATATTTAAAATTATGAGAAATATACAGGGGTTAGACTGACTAAATTTCAAATTCTTGTGTGTAAACTACCTAGATAATTATGGAGTTGTACATAATACTTATCTGGACAATGGGGTAAATTTATTATTGGAACATCAAAGTCTTAAACTTCCTTGAAGGGTGCAAAAAGAGAAATTCTGCTAGGAAAAGTGATGTCATTTTGAATACTTCTGATGAATTTCAAATCTGTAAAACTTAATTGAAAGATGATTTAAGTGTTCCAGTCATGCATTTGGCCAAATGCTGAAAAAATTTCAAATTTAGTTTTATTATCCAATAGAATAACTGTATTCCCTAAAATTTTTAAAAGATACAATCAAGATTTTAAGAAATACAGTAACCTGATTGGTTAATAAAAACTCAATTTTAGTGATTGACCAATCTGACCATTGGAACACTAAAATCATCCTAAGTTAAGTTTTCGTGAAACAGGCCCCTGGGTTTTCATGAAGTTTGCCATAAAGTGCATGCTTATGTTATGAGGTCACATAGAAGTAGTTGTTTGGGTAGCAGTTACTAGTATTGAAAGGGATAAGGACAGGCAAATACACTCAGATCAACAATCACTGAACCTACCTGGTCAATAAAAGACAAATGACGTTTGATAGCCTCTTCATATTCTTCTTTCTGTACATCTAACCTTTTAGACATTTCTTTTTCTGTTTCTTTAGCATGCCTTACTGTTAACTCTCTTTGTTGATTCTACATCCAATAATAATAAAAAAAATGATAAAAATTAACTAAAAAAAATATATACATGGTAAGGCAGATTTTTCTTAAAATTGGCCTGTCCTCAATATAAAAAAACAAAACAAGTGGTTGGCTAACAAGATATGCCCACTTTAAAGGATATTTGCTGTTTGAACAAAGGTTGAAACTCTAATGTTCTGACATGAACCATAACTTGGGCATAGTCAAAGATCTCATAAATATACATGATCACAACAAAACTTGGATGTTGACATGTTATCACTGAATCAAGGGCAATAACTTCAAAATAGCTCATCAAATTCAGAGGTTAAAATCTAGATTGTAAAAAATAAAAATATTCTAGAGTGACAATCATATCAAATTTATTTCAAATCGTTTTAAAACTGTAGTCACTGTTGAGACCCAAAAACAATCATGGAAATATTGTCAAATTTCACCTTGACCAAGATTGCATCAATTGAAACATCGCCAATATCGAAATAGTTCAAATTGTCATCAATATTAAGGATCACACCAATTTCATTCTAATCAGATGAAGACTGTAGTATCTATCATATTCACACGCTTATTGCAGACGGACGGACAGGGCTTACAACAATATACTACCGCATTATAATGTTGGAATATAAAAACACAGATGTGGTCATACAGAAATTGATACCAACTTTTGTGACAATCACCCACAAACACATGAACTTACCAATGCTTTTTGTAACATAGTAACTGTTCTGCGTTTTTCATCTAATTCTAATCTTTGCGAGAGTACTGTATTAGTAACTTCACTAGCTGTAGCCTGGGCTTGTTCATATTGTACTATTTCTTCAGGGTCAGGTACTAATATTGCTGGTTTCACTAGGCCATCATTTATCTTATTTAACTCCTAAAATAATCACAGGTGCATGTTCATATTTCTACTCAAACTTGATTCAGGTAAAATGTTTCTACTCAGTCAAAGCCAGCAGATAAGTACTGGTAGTTTGAATTACTTAAACCTAACAAATGTTATTAGTAAGAGCTAATATTTTGTGCTAATTCTATCAACAGCTTACTGGTATACCACCAAAACATTTTATGCTAATGATAGTATACAAATCTTGTCTGTGTTATTTTTCAAAATCCTCTTTCCCCCTCCCTTCTGGCAGCTCCATGCAGGATCCATGAGGGAAATTTTGCCAGAACATCCGCATTAGCTTACTCTTTTGCAATTTCCAACTGTCAAGGAATCTTCAATGTACACAGCCTGTAGCACAACCGGTAGATACTTTTTCCATTGTCCATTAGCAAGCAAGCATCTAACTCACTGGTATTCAAAAAAGTTCAAGCATCAATATTGAATACATATGCCTAATCATACTTACTGAATCAATAACACTAATTCTATCACTAACTTGTACCTCATCTAGAAATGATATAATACTCTTTAACTTAGAATCTGTCAGAAAACCTGACTTATCTAAACCATCTTTTCTACCAAGTCTAGATAGATTCTCAGCAGTAAGATTATACTCTTTACCATCTTCTGAGGTCAACTCATCCACTGTAAAAAAAAAAAAAATTAATAAATGTGGAAGATTTCTTCAATTAAAAGGGATTCTATAGATTAGTTTTGTTATGTTATTAGATGTATTATTAAATAAATGAGTTCAACTGGCTAAGCCAAGCTACTTGGACTTCAAAATAAAATGGTCCAGTAGTTAACCAAATTCTCTCATAAAAGACCACACTTGTTAAGAGACCATTTTTGATTAATCCATTGAGTGGTCTCTTAATACAGGTTTTACTGTAATTGTGTTGTTAAGGTCAAATAAACACAACTGGTGGTACAAAGGATTTTTTAACTGTTTATGCGAATTGGGTAGAAGAAAAGGAAAAGAAAGAAACAACTATATTTTACAAGGAATACAACTTAGGTTCACAAGGGATCCTTTCTACTAGCTGGTCCTTGGACAAACCTCTTGGCATTGATCTTTCCCTGGATTATCCTTACCAATTTACAGCTGGGTGGACTGGAATTATGAGTGAAGATGACTTATTCAAGGTCATCAAACTTTCACACTCCGATCGAGATTAGAACTCACGTCCGACATTTTCAACGTATACAAGCAATGTACACTGATAGCATCGATTTGCATCATTTCAATTTTCAATCAGACATCTGTGGTTTCTGCAGTTTCATCTAAGCAGAACAGAAATGCAACTTGTTGGAACATGCAACAGAAACTATTTCCGTTTTCAAAAGAAGTTTAGAAAGAAAGGATTCTTACACCAAGTGTTTCGTTTTTTCTCTGGACGTGGAGTCTCTAGATGTTCATCTGCCTCTAGTTTTCTCAATGTATCAAATAAATCGTTTAATGTGCTGTGGGTACTGACATGACTGGGGCTCTTTTTATTTCTGGGTGTTATATTATCCTCACCCTCCTTCCCTCCAGTACGTGATCGAGGTGAGAATGGACCAGACTGAAAATGAAATTAAAATGCTTGTTTTAATAATTCTTTTACACTAAATTGGCAAATAGTAAAAACAGACAACAGCGTGCAGTGTGTAATGAAAAAAAAAACAGAACAATGTTGTTACTTTTTTTATTTCCAAGGAATCGTGTAGCATGTGTGGCCTCAGTTATCAATATATTCTTTTTATTCAAGTGCCATTTTTCTATGTTAGCCACTCTGACCTTGCTACCAGAATCAGGACACAAGCACAAGGATAATTTCTACTTTCCTATACAAGAAAATTTCATGACCTTTACATCATTAGACTGATTAAGTCTGGTGTTGTAATTTAATGAACTCCAACTAGGTTTTGGTCCGTTATTTCTATGATGTAAGAACAATGCAATAGTTTCAGATGCTACTCTGTGTCTGGGTGTAATAGTATGATAGTAGGTACTATCTCAACCTACAGCTATTCAAAGTGTCAAGCAGACATTGAAAAGGCCACTTTTTGAAGAAGAAGTATCAAATTTTTTGAGAACTAGATTTATTTAAAGATAAACGAATCAAAAAAATTTGAGCCATAAAGTACCTGAAAAATTTCATCCACAACAGAGCTAATGTCGCCATTGGTTAAAGTTTCTTCTGTTTTTTCAGTTCGACCAGATGAAGGCTGGTCAGGGTAGATAGGATTTCTAGGAGATGTCTTTTTCTTGCCATTTAAACTTGTCTTTGATGGTGTTTTCTTTAATTTACCATTAGCTTGTAAATAAGATATTTCCTCTTCTGCTTTCTTTTTAACATCCTCTTTCCTTTCTTCTCTTTTTCTGCGTAAATCCTTCAAAAAATATAGAACAAGTTATCAAAAACAAGGGCAATAAGTCATAGTAAATTTGTTCAATTGGTCTGATTTTCAATATGGTTCATCTTTGAGCCATTACACAAAAACACACCAAATTTGGTCAAAATCCATCAAGAAACCAGATCTGTATCGTGTCCATAACAATGTTGGACAGACAGACGGGGGCGACGGCGAAGTGTGGGCGTATAAAATCAGTAATGAAGTATCCTCAATTTCAAGCTTCTAAGTATCGTAACAAAAATGGAGGAAACCACAGCTAATGCAAATCAAGTAAAATCAATCTTAACATCAAAAGAAGATCATAAATCTTGTTAGACCAGAATATATCTACCTGAATGGCTTGTTGTCTTGTTTGCCTTGCTTTCTCTTCCCTAATTTTAATTCTTTCTTCTTTTTTCCTTTCTTCAATTTCTTTTTCTGTTAAAGATAAGTGCACATCTTGTTTTCTTTCCTCCATTTTGTCATGATGTTTCTGTGAGAGCAGACGCCTAACAGCTGCCTCACTTGCTTTCTTTCTAGTGTCATGACGTCTGTACCATTTTTGAATCTTTGTGGCAGCCATATTTAAAGACTGAATGTAATCTTCTGCTACATTTAGTCCAACTTGTTTACCAGAAATCCTTTCTTGATTAACAGGGGCTTTTTTGATATTTTGGTATGATTTTTCAATTTTTGGTTGAAGAGCTTTATTTCGAGGAGATGTCATATTATTGGCAATGCTACTGCTGACATTGACTGGTTGTCGTGGAGATAAATTTGAAGTACCTATATCCTCGGAAGAGTTGTTTTTGTTTACTCTAGACAACTGATTTTGGAGAGTTTGTAGTTTATTAATAGAGCGTGAAAGAGATTCTTCAATGTTATCAACATCATCATCATCATCATCATCACTGCTTCCTCGATCTAAATTAGGTTGAAATATATTGTGAGGTTCGGAGAGGTCGGATCTGTTGGTATGAGGTGCTGTTACACTTCTGGCACTATCTAACATGGTGGCTACTTTCTTCTTGGAAGGCTACAAAAATAAATGAAATTGAGTTTTATGTTCTATTTTTCTGCACCATAATGGACAAAGTCATCATGTCCAAACTGCTCAACCTTGTGGCCATGACAATACAACTGAGGGTAATTACGTATTCATAGCTAAAATATATGGCCCTAGATTTACATTCATACAAAACGAAGTGTGGTGGACTTACTGGTTAATAATACCATGTCAAATCCCATATTCAGGATACAACTGGATTGAAATACAATACCCTGTAATGTGCAATAAACAATATTTCGCCAGAACAGCGTCATAAGACTTCTCTTTTATTATTTCCGTCTGTGGAGGGTCCTTAAAAGTAATAGTCCCATCCCTACAAAATTTGGCCTTTTACATGAAAGCCCATCCAATGTACATCCCCTGGCTGGGTTGAAAAATAAAGAATCAAGTTCTAACTCTTTAAGAACACAGTAGAATATCTTTATAAAAAAAACTCACAGTATTTTCCCAGGGAAGTTTTGATTGTGTTTTCTTCTTCTCATTATTACTACTAGATGGTTTCTTTATCTTTGGTTTAGTTGAATTTTCAAACAATGACAGGAAATCATCATTACTGTAACAAAAGAGGTGAAAAAGTCAGAAACAATCAAGGAAATTTTGAAGGATAATTCTGCCACTGTATTAGATAGATTTGAGTCAAATGAAATATATACATGTTGGACCAAAATAGTCTTGAAGCTTGTGCTTAAAATAGTTTCAACAAGCTCTGAGAAAAGCTAGCAAATTGTTTCTGAAATTTTTAAGAGCGTTTATCAGTTTTGAACAGAACAATTGTATCAGATGACAAGATAAACGTTGCTCTTTATAAAAGTTGACATCAAAAGCTGTTGATAAGATGAACATCAGCCATTTTAATGGAATTAGACTACAAATATTTTGCAGTGGATTTGAAATTGAAATTACATTACAGCACCTTATAGGCTACTCTTTTTTACCTATGCCAGAATTGAATCCCAGAAACTTCAAGATAATAAGAGCAGTATATTGTCTTAAAAATCTTTTAAAATCACTTTGTTTTGCTTCAAACTATACCTTTTGGTGCGGCTTCTACTACTAAGAGCATTTTTACTGACTGAAGATATATCACTTATTTGACTTCTGTGACTAGAGAGTGGAGTTGATGAAGCTGAAAATAAGAATAATTTCTTAATAATTTTTCTTTGAGACCTGAAGTAATATAATATAGTAAATAAATGAGTAACAATAAAGAGTGTAGAGGGACCATAGAATTTAGAAGGTATTTAAGATCAAAGAGGGTTGATAGTTAATTAAGGAGGTCATCCCACACATTGGGTACATAATATCCTGTATCTCTATTTAATTCACAATTTATAATAATTGAGTAATCATAATAAAATAAGAACTCAATTATGTGGCAGTAAAAATAAATGAAAGTATAGGTATGTTACCTGGAGTCTGTTTACGGTTGATTCTAGCAGATGACAACTCTCCTATACTACCAGATCTTTCTCGTAGCGTACTAGTCTGAAATATCACAATTCAATTTTATTATCGAACAATTTAAGCATTATCGCCATTCATTCAATCTATTTCCATCAATATTAGATCTGTTAAAATAGTCATCTAAATTATATGTATGAATGGTGACTTACGTATTGACAACTATTTCCCGATATTGGTGTCTGCGAAATGCCAACTTAAAGTTGTATTTTCGCCGCAAAAAGGGTTGCGCACTATACATGGGTAAATGAATTTTCCCCGATTTCACGGAAGCATGGAAGGGGTGTGCATTATACATGCTTGTGCACTATATTCAGAATTATACGGTAAATTAAAACAGATATATTTGTGATACTGGTGTTGATACCACATGTTGCTTGGAAATCATGTAAATTTAATATGGCTTTAAGCAAGAGCTCGAGTACCATACGTATGTATGTTGTTGACATTTATTTCAAATGTAAACTCTGTTTGGAAGACAAAATCAAATATGATCATTTAAGTGAAAAAGCCTTTGAATAAAGTCAAATGAATTAAATGAGCAAACTTTTGTTCCATTTTTTTAAACGACAGTTATTTAATGATTTCATTTCCTATTTTAAGGCTCCTGTCTATTATATCAATATATCTAATAGTAGATGTATACGACATCAGAATTAAATTCTAAGTGAGAAGATAAATTCATTAACTGGTATTGTAAGACCCCCTTTTCCATTTATCAGTTGAAAATTTGTAATTCACTTTATCTTACCTTATTTTTTCTAGGTTCAATACCAGGACTAGGCTGTCTGGAATGTTGAGCAGACCTAGGTCTCTTACCAGAGGCAGAAATTCCAGAAATCTGAGAGCCTGTCAAACTTAGATCCAAATCAACACCATTCTTTTGTGCCATTCTCTTCTACTGTAAAATTAATATTTTAATTTAATTTAAAAGTGATACATTTATCATAAAAAAGTAAATAAAATGCAGTTTTATATTTCATATAAATAATTTGCATAACTATAAGCTTTTAGTATTTTTGAATCCAGCCTTCGCAAATTGTTTCATTAAGTCGAAAAGCTATTTGATAATCCGAAGATTATAATTTTTTTATGCTTTGGGCAGACAAGATTTATATTGATCTGATGAAAATAATGCACTTGTGTGTCTGCTTAATAAAGTCAAAGACAAATATTTCAAACTGGTTTTCTCAATACAATACACAAGAAACCAAGTCAAATAAATGCAATATATATTTTCTAACCTTCAAATCCTCAATTTTTTGAGACTTGACTATCATTAAAACAACTAGATAGTTAACTTAGTTACAATAGCAAGGTTCAATCATCTGTTATTGAATTAGATACATCAAAGATTATAGACTTTAGAGCAGAAGATAACATCAACGATAAATTATTCATTAGATATTAGTTACAAACTCTCCATCTCATTAAAGCTTTTTCTATTGATTTTTCTTTAATCATATTTATCTTTTAGTTTATTTCTATAACGGGCAATCTGTTTTTTGGGGGGTTTTTTTGGCTCAAATTTATGAACACTTTGCATCATTATCTTGAGAAACGTGCGCCTTAATGCATCTGAAGATTGTGGCTGAAATCTTTCACCGTTAACTTTTAAACAAAGTTAATGTTTTTCTGCAATGTAGGAAAACTATTTTATGGATTTAAGCAAAATAAACATGCGGTTGAAGAGAAATTAAGTAGACCTATAATTTAAGATGTGTTTGATTAATGAAACTTCTAAACCCTTTATAAGCCGAATTTTTATAGGTAAATAAGTATGCTTTGAGAAAGTTAAATCATTTAAATAAAAATATATGTGGACATATGCTTGCCTACATTATAATCGAAAGATGGGAAGTAATCGATTTTCATGTAGAAAGATAGGTTTATATACTTTTGGTACCGGTACCATACTAGATTTAGACATTAAATAGCTTGACACAAACAAAATAATGGCTTGATATGCAAATCCTTTTTACTCTTGTTTTTTTTCTGTGCACGGCTTGTTTGTTCATATCTTGGAAATCACTGTGTAGCCTAGGCACCTGCTGTTAACTTTTAGTTTACACTGAATCAAAGACAATAGGTGTCATGACATAGACAATACATGACAACAGCAAAAACAAAAATGATTTCATCAAACAAGCATGAAAATGATAACAAATAATCCTATTGGCCTAGGCCTTATAAATAGGGGAATGCCAATATCATAATCATGTTCATGAATTTTTGATATGGTCATGCTCTATCATGATTATATTTAACGAATCTGATAAAAAAAATGGTAGACAGGACCTCTTCTGGTCAAGGTAAAAAGTTAAAGTTGAATGATGTCATACACGATAAATCTTCACATATTTCATTTTATAATAAATTTTTCATCTGACATACTGACAGGCATGTAATTTGTAAACATTCATCCAGATTGGGAGCATGCGTATAATAGACTTCCGTTTTCTAAATTTTGCGAGGAAGAATTTACCGAACTACTAAATTTTCTATAATAACAATACTTGAGATATTATAACGAAAAGAGTTACTACTCATTATCAAGACTTTGTTCTCTTTACGTCAAAAATACATGACTGTTGATTCTATGAAAATTTAGAGCACATCTTTGTGTACTATTTTATGTCGCGCATGTGCAATTTTTCATGAAGGTCGATTATACTCTGCAGCCATTTTGATTTAGAATATTGTCAAATGATAAAGGATTCCCCCTAATTTTAATCCCTGCAAGATTTTCTTTGGATAACGTTTCTCCTCCATAGCATGCACAATATATCATTTTATATGTTTTCTTAGCTATGGCTGATAAGCGCAAGCTTCAAGGTGAGAAATAAATGCTCATTGTATGATCTATGTTGTTGAAAAAAGGAAAAATCTGCTGGCACTGCCGATCCAAAGAAACTGATGTCAAAGCAGCTGATGTCATGACATGACTGTCATAGAATGATGAGATTACTGTCCTAACAACTTGGCATGACTTTCATAATAGTTGTGAAGTAATATCAATATCTTTGTGTGTGTTCTTTCCTTTTGGCAGACTTTTTGCAATTGATTTCCTGTCTGACTGATGATAAATTTTATAAAAAATAATTTTTTTTAAAAAAGATAATTTTCAATTTCTAATTATATTTGCAGTTACATAAACAGTATCCGAAACTTGCATGTCTTTATTAGGACTCAATTATCGTAAGCGGAAAACATATTGGCACATTGGTGACAAAAAGTTGGGCCTGCATCTGCCTAGTTGAGTTTGACCTGAATAGTTAGAATTAATAATGATTAAATTCACAAGGTTTGGAGTAGGAATTGAGAAAACCATACCCTTGACAGCCTTTCAACCTAATTTTTAAAGTCTAAACTGGCTTTTTTTCTATGAATACTTAATGGAATAGGCCTTTACGTTACCTTTAAATGAAATTTAAATACAAAGTTTCACATGTGACAATCAGGAGTCTTGATACATAAATAAGAGTGCATAACAAACAGAAACTTTGTATTTGACAAAATATCGAAGTTATTTATATAAAAAACATTAACTTTGAGATCTATTTCAATAATCAATTATAGTTTTACATGGTTTGTATTCATGATCATTAGATTTATTTTTTTATCATTTCTTGTAGGGAATATTGTTATGAGCCCAGTTAAGGTTACCATTGAATATATACTCACCTTGACCAAGTTTTAAATTTAAATTAAATTTTGGATTATATTTCGTAATTAAATTAAAATTTGAAAATCAAAATAATTATAAATAAAAAACTTAACCAATTCCTTGTACTAACATTGATGATTAATTCATAATGATGAATTGATATTTTTTTTTAAGGTGAAATTGACAGATGCCTGAAAAAAGTAGTTGAAGGTGTCGAAACATTTGAAGACATATGGAACAAAGTAAGTAATGAAGAAATAGTGGTTTGTCATATCGAAAGTTTTATTTCTTTAAAAAAAAAACTTAGGTTCCCTAGTCCCCGGTGACAGGTATCCTTTCTACCAGCTGGTCTTTGGCCAAACATTTTAGCATTGATCTTTTGCCGGATTATCCGTACCCATTTACAGCTGGGTGGACTGGAATTATGAGTGAAGATGACTTATTCAAGGTCATTTAACTTTTACACACCAGTCTAGATTAAAACTCACGTTATCATTGCATCTAAGCAAATGACGTCATGACATTAAGAACCAACGTTTTAACTGCTGTGCTATAGAACCCCACAAAGCCATAATCCAAGTTTTTCAAAGACATGGTCACATATCCTGAACATTTAATGCCATATGGACTTCGGTTGACTGATCAATTATTATATGCATCTCCTCAGATCAATCAGAAACAATTAACTGACTTCTGCAGTCACCAGTTCAAGATTTCAATATCACAGGTAGACAAAAAATCCAATCTTCACCAGTGGCACAATAAATGACGTCACCTGGTAAATTAATCCGTTTCTCCTAGATGGTACTGATTGCTCACTGTTTTCTAAATTAACTGCACCCTAATATGCTTGCCTTGAAGTTGAAAGCCTCTTATGTCAAAAGGGAGCCAAATAAATCTTGCCATACTCAGTTCCTTGGACATATTTATTTGGCTAAATATCAGAACTGGGTTTAAGGCCAGACATATAATGTCGATATTCGTGGAAGTTGCTCAAACCTATTTTCTATCCATCATAGTTTCCTAAGTATCATTAATCATCCGACAGATCTGTATTTGATATTTGAGATTTTTAGACAGTTGCTTTCCATATACTCTGCTGTGAGTTGATTTATTCTTGTAGGCATAACAGAAATTTATTTTCTATTTTTAGCAAACTACTGCAAATTTAAATCAAAAAGAAAAGTATGAAACTGACTTAAAGAGGGAAATAAAGAAACTACAGGTAGGAAGACTTTTGACTGCAGTTTTAATTAAAAGTGATGTAGTCAGACCCATGAGTTGTAGCCTGCAAGCATGTTCGACAAGCACAAATTGAATAAATGGGTTAATCACACACTTTTCTGTAAATGTAATTGAACAGATCATTATACGAAGTGAACAGTACTGGTCCTAAGGAATAAGCTTGATGAAACTACAATGTGTTGTAAATTTGCATATTTTGGTATATCAATTGATACAGTTTCAAGATGATAAAGTATATTTTTACACCTTTATATGTAAATTTCTATTGACGCAAAGTCATTCTTTGATTACTATATTTTAAGCTGTCGTAAAAATTAGTACTGGTGTATCTAAAAGAATTCTCTCTAGAGTCTTTTAGGTGGAAAATGGATAGTAGTTGCTTACCTAACATAAAAGTATATGACTTTAAGTTCATTATTTCATACTACCGGTATATTCTTATTCAAAATCAAAGCTGTGTATATAAGCTCACCTGGATATGTTTTTAAGGTAGTGATCAGGAGAAGTTGTTTCTAATCTATTGTGTTTCATTACAGCGATTACGTGACCAGATAAAAACATGGTCGGCAAGCAACGATATCAAGGACAAGAGTCAACTCTTGGAGCATCGGAAACTTATAGAAACAGTAAGTACTGAAAGAAACTGACACTGATTTGCGTAGCCCTCCCCCCCTATGGCTGAAACAAATTGTGTGGAGGGAAATATCATTTATTATCAATAACAATAAATGCCCATTTATATTATAAAAAACTATGAATGTTGGGCTTAAAGCTAGTTATCTTCACACGAGAATTCTAAAGTGAAAGAAGAATTCCCAAGAGAACGAGATCTCGCGATAACGGCAACTCAAAACACATTGTCACAACAATGATTATATGATAAACTCTAACATTATTTTAGTATTTTGGTATGTTTTAAGCCTTTTTCTAAAAGTTACACATTTGCTTAATTTAGATACTGTTAACTTATATACTGTTGATATCTGTAGTGAGGTGTTGTTCAATTTGTGGTGTCTTTGATGCGTTATTCTGATTTTTTTAGCAAATGGAACGTTTCAAAGTAGTGGAGCGAGAAACAAAGACCAAAGCTTACTCGAAGGAAGGATTAGGTGCTGCCTCCAAAGTTGACCCTCAAACTAAAGAAAAAGATGAAGCCACTTCTTGGTTATCAGTAAGTGTATTGTTGAAATTTTTTTTATAAACTGATGTATTTGCCAGTTAGTTTATCTTCTACTATAATGAAATAAGGGAAACTTTCAAGGTTTACAACCCTGAGCTTACAGCCTTCCAGGTTTCATCTGTTGAGAAGTCTTTAATTTACATTTTTTCAATCTCAGCCTTTCAAACCAATTGTTAGAGATGCTCATTTCCATCCCGAAAAAATAAAGTATAGTGGGCTAAGTTGATATTAGTTAATAAGACCATTTCCAAACCCATATATAAGATTCAATGCTCCTTTTGTATTACTTTTGTCCTCAATTATGACAATTACCATGTTAGTCTTTCTTACATGCACGACTGTTCAAAGGACTAGTCCAGGTTATGAACTTGAATTGCTCATACACTTTATCTCCAGCATTAAATGGTTAATCCCATTTCAATGTTGACTTAATTGAGATTATGTTCTGGAACACGTGTCAACAGCATGAATTCAACTCATTAAATAAGATGTCAAATCATGCTAAGTTTATTCAGGAAGTTAAATTGTTTATAGCAAACAAACATCAAATCTAGTGGAAAATAATGTGATTTTTTCCATATCTTATTTTCAGAAAATGATTGAAGGGTTGAATTTACAGTTAGAGCAATTTGAGAGTGAAATTGAACAACTTTCTGGTCCATCCAAAAAAAAGAAATCTGAACGAGAGGTAAATTAATGAATTTTTTTAATTAAAATTTTGAAGGTTCAATAAGCAATATGAAGATCAAATTTGTGTCTTGAGCACTTCCCATTGATTTTAATTACAGCTTTTGCTCTGAATAATGTTAGTGCACAATGTGTTTTAAAGGGATTGTAAAGAGGTTTTCTACAAAAAATTATTTGTATTTCGGGACACTGATAACATCAATTTGCACCACTGCAATCAGACGTCTGTATTTCCTGTAATTCAACTAAAACTAATCACATCCAATGTCACTACTCTTGAAGTATGCTTAAGGGTCTTTGCAATTAGTGGCAATTGAAGTTTAGTAGAATTGCAGGAAACATACAAGGTGTGATTAACTATTGGAATTTAAGACATTGAACTAGAGTGTTTTAAATTAATCTGTTTGAATCTATTTCATGACTAGGATCAGCTAGAAAGTTTAAAATGTCATAAAGATCGTCATCAATATCACATAAAAAAATTAGAACTAATCATGAGAATGGTTGACAATGAAACGTTACCTGTTGAACGAGTAAGTAGAAACTTAGTTTTGTTTTGGTTTGGTTAGTCAGTAATTATTTTGAAATGCTTCTGAGCTGGTTTCAAAATTCCTCAGTTCCATGGATTATTACTTAGTTTTAAGGATTTATTTGATTATGGAGGTATTCTGCCTCTATACTTAGTCTTAAGAAATGAGTTGCAGTATATATCCCTTTCAAGGAAAGTATGAAAAGAATAAAAAAAAAAATTCAAAAGTGTAAGAAAAATAAGCTTGTTTTAATGGAAGTGCCAGATAACATAAATTTTAATGAATATTGTTTCACAGATAAAAAGTATAAAGGAAGATGTAGAGTATTATGTGGAGAGTAATCAAGACCCAGATTATGAAGAAAATGAGTTTATTTATGATGACTTACAGTTAGATGACATTAGTAAGATTTTTTTTCCATTTTCTTCGAACACGGAATGTGAATAATATAAAACATCCTATACCTTGAACTCCAAGTATTATGGATATAAGGGACAGATTCAATATTTGTTTGACCAATCATTCCTTAATCTCAGAAAGGTCATTATTTTAGCTACGCTAATCAGTAGTATTTTTCACAGCTCACCATCAAAATATGAGCAAGTTTGCAGTTAGTTTTTAAGGAATTATACAATTTATAAATTATTTCTATTAAGCTTACTTGGGGAGATAATTTACATTTGATCTAGTTTCTAGACCCAAATCAAATAGCGAATCTGTCCCCTTTAAGGTTTTAAAACTTACTTCATGTGACATCAATAAGTGATGACTGCTCACTGACTGCTCTGATATACATGTATCATAATTATGCCAGCTAGTATAGAAAGATTTTAATAAATTGCATATGATTAAATATTAGTTATATGGGTGTATCAAATCCACACAAAGCACCACATCAAGATGAAAAACACAATTACAGTATTTGCCATCTGCATCAGAAATCAGTAACACTATTACAGTATTTGCCATCTTCATCAGAAATCAGTAACACAATCACAGTATTTACAATATCAGAAATAGGTAATGAGATGTAGGTAATGACGGATGGAAGCCTTTAAATTGTTTCTATTTGATTGCTAATTGCAGGCCTGTTAGCATCATCACCACCATCTGATGACATCATACTTACTGGAACACCAACCTCTACAAACTCTAGCTCACCATCACCTAGTCCGAGTGTTATAGCCAATCATTCCATGGTAAGAAATACCTGTTATCTGATAGCAATAATCATTTCAGCGTTTTTGCTCAGCAATTATCTTTAATCATATTTATATCTAACTAATAAGATCCAAAAATTGATTTTATTTATTGACCAATCAGATGACTAGAACACTAAACACTAAAATAATTGTAAGTTCAGTTTTCAAGATAAGCCCCAGAAATCGATTTTAGCGGTTTAGCATCCCAGTTTCAATCAAACTATTTACAATGATTAGTTTAGATTTATCACAACGATCTGCAAATCAAATCAAATTAAAACACATAATTAAATCAGAAAACATTACAATCCTTTTGGGTTTCTTTGCCATCTTTAAAAATATTTAAAATCTTCTTTAAATACAAAAGTACCAGATTAAGTAATTTTTTCTTTAAGAGTGTTATAAAAATAAATTGTGGAAGTAATTGAAAATGTTAGAATGTATTGTTTTTGTCTTAAAGGAAAAAGAGGAAAATGATAGAAAAAGGCATAACTCTCAAGCAGAAAAGGTAAATACATTTGAATTATTCATTGAAATATTTAGTATTTATTGATTAAGAAATTGATTCTGAAATATGTAACAGTCAATGTTATTATAAAATAACAAGTGATTATTACTATAACTGTATCGATATATTTTATTAGCAGAAAAATAAAAACAATCAACAGTCAAGTCCGACTATATCATTACCAAACAAAGTACAGATCACCCCCACAAAACAGAGCCAACATAGGTAAGTTAGGCTTTGTACACTATAAAAACTTTGAAGTTTACTTGTACAACACTTATTGTGAGATAAAAAGGCCAAAGGAGAATGTCTTACTGCTCTACTTTAGGTTTTGTTATCTCAAAATATCTCATTGTTATCCAGAAAGAGACCAACAATACTTTCTTAAAGTGATACTGGTATAAGCATGAACATAAAATATATTTATAAGTGAATTTACCTGGTGTCATAAAATAACAGAATTTCCTGTAAAATCTTGTTAACAAAACTAAGTACTTGCTTATGCTTAAATGCTTATTCAATTTGTTAACTGTTTTTCTAGAGTTAATTTGCATTTTTATGGATAATTACTAAATTCTTTGGATTTAAGGAGATTATATAAGGATTCTGTTCTGTTATTTATGGCACCAGGTATATCTTCTAATGAATATATTCTCTTGTTAGCCGAGTTTATTCTTTTCAGTTTTGTGTTCATTTTGAGACAGATTTCCTTTAAGGGGACAGATTTGTCATCTGTTTGACCAATTGAATTTTCTAGTTGAGTTAATCAGTAATTGTGTTCAGGGCTCACTGGAAAAACAAGGCTTCAAATCTATGTGTGTCTAGAAAATGAAAATTATTTCTTTATTATATATATAGTAAAGACAAATAGAAAATTAAAAAGAGAGGGTATTTATTGTAAATTTGTTGGATTTTCATACATTTCTAGTTCTTATCAACCTCCAAAAATGACAAATCTGTCCACTAGAACAGGGATTGGGGTAGAAAACTTGTACCATAATCTGACTTAGTTGTTATGCTTCTCATGTTCCGGTACAGTTTTTGTTAGACCAATCAAATTCTTTGTTCAGTAAAAGATTTCCTCACTCTGTGAGATATTCATTTTGAAATGTTCCTTGATTGCATTGTCAGCCTGCTTAAAAGCACAAGGTTAGCAAAGTTATGTAAATATTGGGTAAATTTGGGGTATTGTTTGGTATTTTTTTTTCTTGTGATGTTATGGATGGTTTTTAGTCCAAATTATTGTACATGTACATTATTTAAAGCATAGCAAATCAATTGCTATTGCCAAAAGGAAACAATTACAAAAATGATACATAATACATATACAAACAAATAACTACACAAGATAAGGCAAAATATACATATATATTAACATAAACCCATTCAGGATTGTCATTAACATAATATAATTATATATATATGTATAAGAATATATTAATAATAATATATTATAAATATATATATATTGTAATGTATAACATATTTTGTGTAAATATACTCATTAGCTATTAATATTGCATTAGACTAATGCAAATTTGTGTGGCCTTTATATCACCCAAAAGGTCCCTCGTCACAAAAACATTGACCGTAGTAATTTGGTCTAATATGCCTTTCCTAAAAAATTAATGCTACTTATATTCATGCACATTCTACTGCGCATTGTATTTAAGAAAGAAGCATCGGTATTTTACAAGGATTACAACTTGGGATCAGAAGTTCGCCATGACAGGGATCCTTTCTACCAGCTGGTCCTTGGTCAAACCTCAACAGCATTGATCTTCCCTGGATTATCCATACCCATTTACAGCTAGAATTATGAGACTTTCATACGGTGATTGAGATTAGCCCGACATTTTCAACGTATCCAAGCAAATGAGGTCATGAACCATTATACTGTATAACCAATGTAATGGCAGAGGTCAAATTTTAAAATATTACAATAATACTAGATATGCATCTAATTTCATTACCAAAAATGTGAGTGATCCATTGAATAAACTCACATTATTGGTAATGAATGAACCTAGTTTTTTTCATCATCATCAGTTGTCAATCCAACCGTCAATCCAACTTCCAAGCTCCACTTTTTTCTGAATCAGTACTCCCAACTCCCAAAAATAATCACGATGCATTTTCTAGAATATTTATTTACTCCCTTTGATAACAAAGAATCCTTCTGTATAAAAAAGGAAAAAAGAAAGAAACAACTATATTTTACAAGGATAACAACTTAGGTTCACAAGTCCACCGTGACAAGGATCCTTTCTACCAGCAAGTCCTTGGCCAAACCTCTTGGCATTGATCTTTCTCAGATTATCTGGACCCATTTACAGTATTCAAGAAATTGTGTCTGATTTGATTTTTTTTAGAATATTTTTTTCACATCAGAATTAGCAAAATATCATTTCTGATTTCAAAGATATTAAAGAATTTTTTTTCACAATTCTTTACTTATTGTCCTGTGCCAAATATTGAAAAAAGATCTATATACATCAACTATTTTATTTCTTGCCTTTTCTGGGAAATAATTGAAATTATTATCGCTATAAATAGTATTGTTGGGTGAGTGTCGTTGTAGTGTATTGAATAGCAACTTCAAGTATTGTTGCAACAGGCAATATATTTTGTAGTCTCCTTAATCCAAGTAGGAAAGTTGGCAGCATAATATTCAATAGTTGTTTGAAACACTAGCTACCTTGTATATACTGTTACTGGTTAAGCTTATATTACCTATAAAAAAATCACACAAATATTATGTGTATAACAGTATCATGATAAAAGACTTATTGATCTATTTATTTACATCAATTCAATACGATAACAGCATCAAAGTTGGCAATATTAAAAATACTTGTAAAATGCGACAGACAAACATCACATTTCTATGAAAAAAAGTATTTAATTCACATATTATTAAAGGCAAACAATTAAGAGCTGGAAAAGAAGGACCATGATTTCTACCATTTTATTTGACATGTCAAAAAATAGAAAAGCCCTGGTTTAATGGTACTAGCAAATTATGTCTTTTAATGCCACTTTCAATCTTACAAGTAAAACGTTAAGTTAATCGCTTTTTTAATAATAATTTATATAATCTTTAAATGACATTTAGAAGTAGATGGAATATTATATAATATCCATAGTGTTCTTTATATAATAATTTATATGTTTTTTTGTTGTTGAAGAAACAGAACCAATTTTAAACATGAGCAGGTGTTAAAGTGTTTTTAAATAATTACTTTGATATAACCTGTTAAATAGATATTCTATTCCAACTGATAGATATATATATTTCTGTTTAAATATTTGAATTGTATGTCCTTTCTAGAAGGCAGCAGTATTCTTTTGCTATTATAACTTTAAAATGCATATCTAAGTAAAAGTTCATATTTGAGAACAAAAATAGTTGGGTTGAACTTTCTGTACTCTTGATTTCTCATTTAGCTTTATTTGAATGAAGTTCAACTGAGATAGTGATATGAATTGAAATTTTACCCTCAGTTTTGAACACTGCTCATTTGTTCACAATGTAAATAGGCCAGAAAGTTATTTTTAGATTAAGGAAGTAAACAAGTTGAGAGTTGTTCCCCTTTCAAGAAAATTTCCTGGTAAAGAAAGATCGGTTTCTGTTGGCTTCTGCTTCTCTAAATAAGTTTCCTAATTTAGCTGTTTACTAAAGTATTGGATTGTTATCTTGAAAATTGATGACTTTACATGGAATTTGGACATTTTTGATGTAAGCAGGCTTTAAAAGATGTAAATTGTTTTAACTTTCAATTTTAAACTATGACCTTTGATCAGATGTTGATAAACTGAACTGGCCATACTACATACTTGTTAGACTTGTACTTGTACAGTTGTAGACATTGTTAAGGTGAGATATTGTGAAAATTTGATTCAGTATTGCAGTAAGGTTACTAGTATTAGTGCAGTACTTATTAGACTTTGTGTCACAACTGAATTCAGTATCTTATTTGTTGGTGATGAAATACAAGGAAATAATCATACAGTCAGAATCTCCAGATCTGAAGTGTTTTATTAAAGACATTTCCACAGGCAGTAAATTGAAAAAGGATTGATTTTAAATTTAATTTTTCAACCATATTAAAAAACAAAAATACTCTAAAGTTGGGCCTATATTTTGGGGATGAAGGGAGTTTTGTTAATTTGAATTGTAATTTGGAAGCCAAATTGTCAATAACTTGTTAGGCCTATATTTTGTTCTGCTAGAAGTTATAAGCTCTGCTCTCTTTTTTTTTTTCAGTAACTTAGTGCAAAATTTTGAAAACAGTACGACGATAGTGACATCGTCAAATAGTAATCACAATCATGTGACACCACCATCTACACCATTTGCTTTATCGGCCAGTGGTCAGTCAACTAACTCGACAGGTAAAGTATTATACCCCCCACTACTATGTCGTACATAGTGTTATAATAGTTCATATTATTTAATCCTTAAATTTCCATATAGTCAAAATGTTATAACATATGTCATTGACTTTAAACAATTTGTAAATCTAATTCTGATTGGTGTAGACACTGCACTTTCAGTTCCCCTATGTCTAAGTGTATATATTATGCCAAACTGAAGATTAAAAAAGCATGTTTCATAGTGTTTCATACTCATTTTAATTTCAAAATGTCAATAAATGATTTGAATTGACATCAGTCCGCATATAAAGCAAATTGAAATCAATTTTCTCCAATTTTATTGTGAATTAGTCAAGGCAGTAGAAATGGATTAAAAAGTTTTTCTTTATGTTATAATATTCTGATTATTTTCTTGGTGTAGTATTCAGTCTTCAACAAAGGAATATTTTTCAGTCATGATATGTTTATAAAAAAAGAATTTGCAAGCTTTCTTCGTTGGACATTGAATACTACATAAGCTTACACATTTTAACATTTCATATATCACTAATCTAATATGTAACAATTATGCATGTTCTGTTGAAAAGCATGTACTTTCTGAATACTAACCCATCTTTTATGGAACCTTATATAGAGATATTCTTTCTGTTTTCTGGCCTTCTGTAAGAATTATTCTGAAACTGGCAAAAAATCAAATAACAATTGAGTTTATGATATCTTGACATGAAGTATTGGAAGTTATTTGATTGTTAAGGCTATAGTAAATATACATATTTATAAGCTTACAATACGTGTGGGAACAAGTATTTTGGGGAAATCCCAAATTTGACTTAAATGATGAGTCTAATACCATTACCATTAACATTTGAAGAAATTCTTTTACAAACATACAATTCATACAAGTTCCTTTCCTCCCTTTTATCTACGTAGAATAGAAGTTTCAACCATTTTCTTATTCCTCTTAACTCATTTTCCTAGGTCATATACATGGTAATAAATTGTCTAATGCTTGCTAAAATACTTGAAGCTGAAATGTATGTCCTCACTTACATGGTATATATGCTTCACTTCAGAATAGGATTGGTGATCAGTTTTTAGGCTTAGTAGTGGTGCTCCTCCTCAACCACTATCTCTATGTATTTTAGGTACTCCGCCAAGATTATCTAATTCCGTTTCGTCTGTGTGGCATCGTAATTCAGCCCCACAGAATAACTTTACCCACGGTAAGCTAGCTCTGCCAGTCATTTTGTTTCATTGCATGATATTTTTGCAAAGGAATAACAATTGACGTCCATATTTTGTCATAAATACATGCCAGATTCCCTAAATAAAATTAAAAAAAATTTTTTTTTGATTAATCAAAATCTCTCAATCTGCTTATTTCTGACATTTTTGCTTGACTTTTGCTACAACATAATCCTTTTTGACTAGCATAAGCATTGAAATTCTTTAACATATTCATAGTCAGTTGTTATTTCTTTTAATACACTGTTAGCTAAGTCTTTTTTTGAGGTTTTGGTCACTGCACTTTTCAAATGTTCAATGTATCCAATCTTTGTAGAAATCAAATTAAAGCTTTTAAGGCTGGCTTTTGAAATTCTGATGCTACTTCTTACTGTTTATGATCAGTGGAATCTTATCTTTGAATCTTGACAGTCATACACAACATTATACATGCCTTTGAAAGGATTTCAAAGATGTCTCAAGAGTTGTCTTGGGTATTCCTTTGGTTGCTATTAACGATGATGTTAGTACTTGAATGACCTGGAACCACTATGCAACTGTGTTTTTCAACACATAACCTCTTTTTGGAGAGCTATTAATATGTCTTGGTAATGTATATATAATTATTTTAAGAGCAATTACGAATAATAAAAACGTAAGGGTAAAAATGTGATGATCTTTTTTTTCTCAGATTCGAAGCCTCAGGTCAATTCTATAGACCATGCAGCAGTGAATAACAGTTCAACGACGACGACAAATGGCACCATTGTTTCTTCAAGTAGTTCTGTCTCCTTATTAACCTCCTCGGGAAATCCTTCGGTGCCGTCTGCTCCCTCACCGTCGTATTCCTCCAGTATGTTCACGGCGTTACCTAATAACTCGATCAGTAATTCAATGGTGAATGCAGTCCAGTCTTTAAATAGTGATTTGCCAGTTATGAATGGTCCTTCTAGTGCTGGTGGCAATATGTTAAAAGTAAGTAAGAATTATGATTTCATCTGTAATTGATTTAAGAGATGTTCTACTCTTCTCCATAGAACAATGATTGTATAGCTTAATCAGGATTTGTTACAAGGCTTGTCTGATTTTTGATATAAATAGTTTCTTTTCTTTTGTGGAAAAATAAAGGCTTAGATATTTTTAATTATTATAATATAGAACACAAAAGCTTATAAAATATAAAATCCTGTTTTAAGGTTTGTTTGAATATCTTGTCATTGTATTTTAGGAGACGTCTTCTTTGAAGTCGATGGCACAACAAGCTATAAAGAACGCAGGTCTTGAGAGTAAGGTTTCTTCTGCGGATGGTGTCGAAACAGAAACGACAAGTAATGTATTTTTAGATCTTTTTTAGCAGTGGTTTAATAACTGTTTAATACTTTGTATAATTTATTTCTGAAGCTAATTTAATTGGTTGAAGTTACTTAGGCAGGTCATGTCACAATTTCTAGAATATATGATGCAAGTTTGTTTGTCTTGTTTCTTCCTGCATTTTTGTCAAAGAGTTGACTTGGTCAATATGTTATGTAATTGAACTGATTTTGTTAGTCAAACATAGATCATCTGAATCAAATAACATAGACCATGTATATTTAAGATAGGACTTAGCTATGCGGAGCTATCATTGTTAGAACATATCTTTTTCAATACAAATCAATAAGTTTATATTTCTAAATAATTCTTCTATTTCAAGATGTGTTTAGTAATCCATTATCTCAAGCCCCTCCACAACCAACAGCACCATCACCTGAACAACTACAACAACAACCACCATCTTTAGCTTCATTACAGTCACAACAACAACAACAACAACAATCTATGTTGCCCTCATTACAACCGCCATCGGCATCTCAATCACAGCAACAAACGACAACTATACAGTTAAATCCTTTACTAGGGGTAGCACCACTAGGTCCTGTTCCACTAGTAAAAGATCATATGTATCAGTTAACAATGTTAGATGCTGCCTATCAACATTTGCCTCATCCTTCAGATTCAGAGAGATTACGGTACGTTACTCTCCGTCCATCTTATAAAGTGAGAAGATGGGAAGAAGAAAATACAAAAGTTTCCAAAGAAAACTGTCAAAGAATGAATTTATGTCTTCATGCCTCCAATTTCTGATTGACACAATGGTAGTCTTTTGTGCACAAGCATATTTTGGATATTTTTATTTAAAAGTATAAGTTAGTTTCAGCTTGGTTGTCATAAAACTTAAAGACAGTATCTGATCTTAATATTATTTTTCATTTCAGGCATTACCTGCCACGTTGTCCTTTTCCAACACCATCATATTATTATCAGCTCCCGCCACCCCATGCAGATTCTGTCGATTTCTTTACTAGATTGTCAACAGAGACACTCTTCTTTATATTTTACTATATGGAGGTAGGTCTGTCTACTAATTTTGTTCTCTTTTGCCATGGCTACTGGTTATTAGCTAATTTCTATTTCATATTTAAAAAAATTTGTTGCAAGGTTTTGTTTAATTTTTGTAGTACAAGCATTCATCTCTCATCATATTTTCTTTCTAAAAAGCTTACCAAAAACTTATCTTAGATCTGTTGAATGAAACTACCTGTTTGTGTTGTTCATCAAAAATTAAAGTTTACACAAGAAAAACTAAAGCTAAACATATTTCTAATAAATATAATGATATATTACAGGGTACAAAGGCTCAATATTTGGCAGCTAAAGCATTAAAGAAGCAATCATGGCGGTTCCACACGAAATACATGATGTGGTTTCAGCGGCATGAAGAACCAAAAACAATTACAGAAGACTTTGAGCAGGTAAGACATCTCAAATTGTTATATGTGGGCATCAGTTGTGTGGACTCCTTACTGAGGGTAAGTCCATAGATTTGATGATTGCTGCAAATTTACATAAAATTTGAGAGAACCTATCCATTTATAGTCTCGATTGAAGTAGAAAATTTGATGGAAGCTTCCATCATAAAGGTATTTCAGAAATTCAATGATGATTCCTATATAAAAATTTTGTGACATGCATAACACAATGAAATAAAATAAAATTCTTCAAATGTTGTTAATGATAATTTTTTTTGGATTAATTTCAGAATATTTGTTCTAAATGTGGTTTTGTTTCTGTTTTTCAGGGCACATACCTTTTTTTCGATTACGAGAAATGGGGCCAACGGAAAAAGGAGGGTTTTACTTTCGAATACCGATATTTAGAAGATCGGGACTTGAACTAGTATTGACTTGAATACATGTGATTAAGGATCTGCCATCCTAAATTGATGTGGTTTAAACAACTGCTGTTCACGCGAGCCAGTTTGTTGTGGAACACTACTCAAAGATGGACGATAGCTTTATGCTGAGTACTTTATGTTCTTTGGATCTCAATGCAATGATGTTCACAGGAGTGTTTTTGAACTAAAACAAGAGGCCAGCCACCATTAAAATTCCATTTTCTTTCCAGTCAAGGCATCTGGTGTTAACTAACCGTCCAAGATCATCGTGTGAACAAATTAAATTCAAAAACATTTCATTTGTCATGTGAACTTGGGACATATGATATGATTTCAATTGAAGTCAAGCAAAATAATTAAAGTGCTGTTTAGTTTATTCAGGATAGATTTCAGTGCTCTTAAAACTTCACGAAAGCAAAAATTAAGAGACTGGTGTGGAAAAGCGTTTCTAATAGAATTCAGTACATTCAAAAGAGTTTTGTAACCTGTATTCTTATCTTGGATTTGAGGCTTGAATTTACACCATATTGCGATTTCCCATTCCTTTTTTATGATGTTCCATAAGTCCCGAAGGCTTGTCTTGATTACTATGTCATTATTGCAAAAAATGACACAAATTTCTGAACCATTTTTTCCTTTAGTTGGATACTTTTTCTTTTAATAATTTTAGGTCAATTTAACAGTAGAAATTACCAAAAACAGACAATATTTAGCGAATGCATTGATAAAATGATTATTATTTCTGTGAAATTTGATACCTTCGCAATATGAGAAGGGATTGGAAGGGCACCCCTGTTACTTATTAAAGCATACCTCGGTTATTTCGGTGGATTATAATTCTTTATTTTATTTTGTTAATGAAGTTAGTAGTCATATCAGATATAGTGCTAAAACCTGATATTAAATTTTGTGATATTTCATTGAAGACTGTTGAATGAATAGATTGTATCTTTGCATCAAGGATGTTTTAGAATGGTTATTTACATAAAATAATGTTTTCAGTCTGAAGGAATAATTGTCTCTGAAATCTGGAAAAGATTGTCATTTAGCTGGATTTTGTTACAACTATTTTCTATTTCATGTGAATTAGTACACGTGCAATGCAGTTCTTCAGTCAAATAATATGGTTCAAACATTTGTACGAAGAACTGGACATTGAAGTGCAATTAGATTGAAATATGATGGTATTATTATGAAGGATTTTCAGTATTTTACATCAAACCTGGCATTATTAAAGGGATTGTAAAGAGGCTATTAAAACAATGTATGTGGATTGAGGACATTAATAGCATTAATTTACACCATTCCAATTTTCAGTCGAACATCTGTTGTTTCTGCAATTCCACAAGAAATAAGTGTTTGATAGAGTCACTATTGGCCTTATATTCTTTATCACATAAGAACCTGCAGGATGCCGTGAGGTCATCAAAGGAAAATTGCAGGAATCACAGACATCTTATTAAAATTAAGAATGGTGTGAACTGATGCTATCAGTGTCTATTATATACACACAATGCCTTTAATAAATTGGACATATTGCTTATATAACCTACTTTTCAAAGGGCACTGTTTTTGAAAAGATATATCCAGTTCAGCTTGCTTTACTAGCTGAAAGAGCTTAATTTCAGCAGTCAATTTTAGAATAGTACTATCAGATGTAGTCCTACATTTTAAATACCAGTATTGTACTAATCATTCACGAAACTGATTCGTCAAAGTAACCAGCTCTTCTCATGATAAGCAAGCAAAATTTCTTTATACTTCACCTCTTCAAAAACTCTACAAAGTTGTGTTTTCACAATATTTCATTCAGTATTTCACTGAAAAAGCAACTAGTGTAAATTTCATTTTATTTCATTTGTAGTATCAGTGTGAAAGAATGTACAGTTTGTATGTACAGTGAGTGAATGAATCTCAAAATATAAGTCATGTTTCATTTCATTCATTCTTTTTTTTGTGAAATATTGAGAGAAAGCTCTGAAAACATTTTGCCGCAACTTTTATTTTGAACCATGACAATTTGATTACTGCATTCTTTCTTTTTTGAAATATTATTCACAAAATGACAGGCACTGGCAGCAATTTTTTGTCTTATTGTTAGTTCTTGGTGTCCACAATGAATATTACAAAATCTGAAACTGAAGTATATTAAGAATTTTTACTGGAAATGACTTCATATTTTTAAATTGTAAAGCAACTTGATGCCTTTGCTATTTGATTTTCTATTAGCATTTGAATTGTTTATTTTGCTTGAATTAAGATGTTCCTTGGCTGGAAGACTGTAGGACAATGTGTGGGAGGCAAACAATCTCATATCATTTTAGTTGTTAGTAACTTAAAGAATTGTGTTCACAAAAATTTATATTTTTGATCAAGATAAGGTTCTACTATTGACAATTTAATATTTGTACATTTGACTATATAATTTAGAAAAGATATTTCTCGAAATTACTTTTGAAATAATCCAATTCAACTGTGTCATTTCCTTATTGGTTGTTCAATTGAAAACCTTGTGTTTGTTTCAAAATGTATTTTTTTGTTAATGTAGTTCTTTAAAACATTTTGTCATTTTCATTCATAAGTTTCATAATCACTCGGCATATTCAGGCTTCCCATCTATTGTGTATTTATATTAATTCATGGACTGGTTCCATGTGATTAATGTGATATAAGTGATAAACTGCGATAACAAATCACTCTGTTAGAAACGTCATACTGTTTCCCAGAGAGATTTATTTTTTGTACAGCAGGTATCGTTAAAACCCTAGTACAACTGTGGCCAATTAATTTATTATAAGTTGTCACGTTCAAATGGCACTTATATAAATTAATGTACATATATTATTAAAAGGGGCACAGTTGCACCGTTAAGGGTGGCCAGAAATTAAAAAATTATGAAAAAAAAACCTTTAAAAAAATAAATACGATTTGTCTGTGAAATTGTCTTTTTTTTTTATTTATCTCAACTGTCCAGTCCCACTTTTGGTGATAAAATTGTTTTATATGGTGGTATGGGATCTTCAACAAAAGAACTGTTATTTTACTTGATATTAAGACGTTCCAATTCTGCCCTAGTTTATAAGTGGGTGTTACATTAATTTCCCTATGTCCTCGGCCATAATGCATGAAATGCATTCTGAGCTCTGTTCCAACTTGTTTCATGCAATGAAGCCCATATGTGCAGAACTCGGTCCTCTTATTTATCCAGGTAAGACTGTATGACTAGTAAGTAAACAAGTGCCATGATGGAAGAAAAGTAAAATGTAAGGATTCAATATGCAAATATATTTGAAGAATTACATATCCAGAAATTAATTACGATCTTTGGTCCCATTGATTGGTTGGGAATTCCATGTACTATTTAATTGTCCACAACCAAGGGGGTCCCAAGTGAAAAATGGGGCATGGTTTAGACTTTGGTCACAATTTTCCAAATAATCATAGTAGATAAAAGCTTAGCCTGACAAATCTAGCCAACCAAAATGATTTTCGGATGGGAAATGAGAACTGGGTGGCCAGACATATATGTTGATTTTCATAGCAAGAGCTAATTTTTGGGTTACCAGTTTTTTTAAATTTCAACATCAAGCTTTCCACGTTTATGACAAATCACTTTATCAGTTAAATAGAACAATAATTTTTTATCAACTAGATATAATATTAACACTAACAACATTGTCCCCTCTTATAAATAACTGATTAACATGTCTATATAACAATTCTTCTGGATGTATACCTAGAAATACTGACTCACAGATTAAAACAGGATTCTTAGTTCCTGAAGAGTGCCGAGAACGACCCTGACAATCTGACCTTGATTGCGGTGCAGAACTCCAGCTTTGGTCTCCTGAGTAAGGTGTACTAGAACTTGACACAATACTCTTCCTCTGAAAGGATCTGGGATCTCTGCTTAGACTGTCTGTGGACAGAGATCTCTGTTTACGCACAGATCTTGGATCCCTGCTAGGACTTTCCGTGGATGCAGAGCTATGCTTAGTAGATCTTGGATCTCGGCTAGGAGAGTCTGTGCTTCCAGTTTCTAATCTTGGTCCAAGTCTAGAGTGAACAGAAGCTTTGATAGATAAATTACTAGTGGCCTCAGCTAGCTTTTCTCTTTCACCTTCTTCTAAAGCTTTCTTCTTAGCCTAAAAAAACAAACAAAATCACATCCTGTGCTCCTTTTTATTCAAACAAATTTTTGTCAAAATTAGGAAAAGTCTCCCTAAATTTTAAGAAATTGTGCTCCATGGAAATGTTTCCTTTATAACGTGTTGTTAGTCAATCTAACAAGTGTAAAGACAAGAATAGTAAACAAAAATAATTCTCACTCTTCGCCTGTGTATCTTTGTGTATCTGGGATTTCTATAAACTTCATCAACATCTATCATGGCCTAAAACAAAAAAATAACTAGAGCCACACGTGGCACAGAGTGGGACTTTGCTAATGTTGCAAAAATGTAACAAACAAGCCGAAACATCTGATTTTCTGGGATAAACTGGCCAAAGCAAGGAGGTATCTGTGTGTAAAGTGCTTTTTTGAAAAACGTTATTTCCTACAGACGTAATTCGCTGACTCACATAAATGGCAAATAAGAAGTTAACCCGGATGTGCCACGCCCATTTCATTTTTTTTTTTGGCATGAATCTAATCACATTCTAAATGTATATTCACAGTACAAATTTGAAGCTTGTACATCTAATGGATCACGAGATATACACACATACATTTCAAAAAGCGAAAATACTGCAAAATGTACTTTATTTTCAAAAATCAAAAAATTCAATTTTTATTTTAAAAAAATTTGTTATACATTGTTGGAAAGAGGTTAAAAAGCACCTTAAGAATCTGAAAAAAATAACACTCTAAATTAATTAGGTCACGCTCTAGAGCAGTCCAAAGTTGTGAATTTTGCTGTTTTCAGGCAGCTATAAAACGAAGTTGATGTCAGAGGTCAAAGGTCAAAGTGTCAACTAATAGCCAAGGTCAATGGCCTTTGACCTACTAAAGGTCAAAGTCACCAAAGGTCAAGGTCACGAGAAATAAGCCCCCAAACTTAGAAAAAATTTAACCGGATGTTGCAAAAATGCAAAAGCGAAATTCAAAAATCAGCTCCCACAGTTTTTGTCGTAATCGACTAAAGCTACAAGAAATGTAAACATCGCGGAAATTAGACATAACCCTGAGGCCCCATTTTGAGTTTTACAAAAAAGTGATATTTCAAGATGGCGGCCAAAGTTTCACTTCCGGTCCGGATTTTTTCTTCTTCGTTTTTTTTGTCTTCTAATTTAATTAAGATTGACATAAATTTTGTTGCGATACATCAATTACAGCACAAGTAGGTCAACCGGAAGTTTAAACCCTTTTTACGTTGAAACCGGAAATGAAGCAAAAATTTTGACTCTGGCAATGTTTTTAAATTCATGACACTTGAAGGCACCCAAATTTTCAGATCAATCAGTCCTTAAATAGCAAAGTTGCAAAAATGTGCAAAATACAGCAAAAAAATGTGTGCTACGAATTTTCGAATTTCGAAATTTTTCAACTGCTATCTTGTTGGAAATTATATCAAGTTTCCAAAAATGCAAACCCGAAGAAAATCGATTAAAAATTGCGACTTCTAGAGCTACTGACCGACTTTTTAAACATGTTGCAACGCAGCACTTCCGGTTTTGCAAAAATATTCCAATTTATATTCATTTACAACGTTGCCACTACAGAAGGTCTAGGAAAGTTGAATAGTTGCTGCAACTACTGTAGTCTAAGAGCAGGAAGGTGTGGAAAAAACGAAAAAAAAAAAAAAAAAAAGAATTGACAAACCGAAAACAAACAAAAATTCTTTTGGGCAATTTGTATTACCAGAACATTTTGCATGCAATGGTCAAAATAATAAACAGAATTGGAGGATTGAAAAAATTATTGGACTAAGTCAATACCTACCAAATTATAGTGTTTATCAAAAGCTATAATATAGCCACGGCAAACACCTCTAATATTAATTGCACTCCTTATCCAAACTCTTACATTATGTTTCTTCATCAAACATTTCTGTAACAAACTTAAAGGTCCAGCTAACTCCTCTGATAGAAAAAAGAATAAATGATAAGAATTCAATAAAGGATTATAACTGATATATAGTAGATACTTCTGAAATTGTAATTTGTATGCTACCATTAGGCTCTTCGACAAAGAAGGTACGGTAATTATATATTTGTTTGATTTGATATGATCTTTGAATATGTTGACCGGAATAAGGATTCACCTCGTGAAAATCAAATTCCGTCAATTATTTCAGAATCTTGGATTTAAGGTTTTTAAGAAAAGTATGGATTCAAGTTTTTTAAACAAGGATGAAAAATAAACATTGTAATTTCATAAACCGATTCAATTTAAGTAGCCTACCTTTTTCCATTCTGGTTAGAATATTTCTTAGAACAATTGGTTTCTTAATCGCATTACTCCCGGCATTATCAGCTTTCATTCCAATTGGTGCCGCTCCCTCTTTTCTAAACTGACTTGAACCGATCGTCTTGGATTTACAGTCTGACTGTTTCCTTTCAGTTTTTTTCCTTTGGGCAGATTCTGGATCAGTTGCATTTTCATCAGACGACGTAAGACGCTCATATTCATACACATTTTTAAACACCCTAACCTGGGGGTGAGGTAAAATACATTCTGGTGAATAAAGAGCTTCTAATGGATTGAATTCAGCAGACGTGACATCTAATGAAGGCCCAGATTTTGATTGGGAAGCCTTTTTGACATTAGTAGATTCGTCTTTCCCGGGACCAGCCATTTTGAAATTGCTATGAAATGTTTTCGAATACTTCTATCTCTTTTTCAAGAAAGACAAATATTTTTATGTGAATAACATCCTGACATTTTTTGCAAATTCTCCCTTTGAATTGTAAGTTTGAAATATACTTAAAATCGTAAGTTTTAAGTATATTTTACGTGAAGCGAAATACGAAAAAAGTACCTGCTGTGTCTAGCTTCCGGTCGTTTCCATGGTCACGTATCAGTAATGGTGGACAAAATCATAAATATTATCTATTTCTAACTTTCATGTACTAAAAATGCCACCCAAGAAAAAAGACAAGGGTAAGAAGGGTAAGAAAAAGGGAAAGGATTCGGTGACTCCATCAGGTGAACGACCTAAAACCCCAGAACTTACTGAAAAAGAAATTTTGTTGCAACAGGAGTAAGTAGACTATCATAGATCTATAGTTTTCAGTTTTTAAAACGTTGTTTTTAACTTTATTTTTGAAATACCAGTGCCTTAAAGATGCATTCTCCCATTGTTTAGGGTCAAGTCAAGCTTACTAATTGATTAATCAGTGTTTCCCTTCGAATATCAACTCTATGATTGGAATGACATGATGATGGTGAACGATGGTTTTTTACGTAGACTAGTGGAACTAGGCAAATTTTCTTCGTAATTACGCTAATTATGACCTAATTAGGGACTTGTAAGACATTGGTATTTTTTCCAATCATGTGAATATTTAGATTATAAATATGAATTTTGATTGATATCAGTATTAGCAGTCCAATTGTGGATTAAAATTATGCATAAATGAAAATAACTGAACCAGTGTATAAGTTAAGATTGTGATTTCTTCATTTTTTTTTTCAGACTTGAAAATGTTACTCAAGATTTAGATAATGCCAGGAAAAGAGTTGATGAATTGTATCCTTTGATATGAATTAAATTTTTATTATAGTGCCGGTATTATTTATACTAGTCTGAGCATTGCAAATAAATTTGGAATATATTTCTGAGAATTAGAATAGTGCTTAAAAGCAAAATGAAATTCTCAGAATATTAAATATTAATTTTTAAAATAAGCTTTGAACTATGGGTACCAGCATTGTGGTACCGGTATCTAGCTATATCTTACACATGCAGCATTTTTTTTGTTTATTTTTCTTTAACTTAGCCTTAAGACGTCAAGAAAATGACTGGTTGCAACAAGAGGCACAAAAAGTTCGAGTTGAAAGTGTAAGTACATAAGTACTAGTCTGCTACTATGAAATTGTGTTACATAAGTAATGCCCCAAAACCATGATCTAATCTGCAACATTATATTTGAAAGTTAACCCCCTTTTTCATATTGACTGTCTTGAATATGGGTGTGTACGTAACTCCCATGTCAACTGTAGAATGCTTGGTGGGCATATAAGCTTTTCCAGATTACTTGAAGTTAGTTATAGCCTATGGTCAGTCTAATTAAAATATAGACCTAACTTTTCCTTTGACCTAACTCAGTTTTAACCTAATGACCTCTGTTTTAACCTAATGACCTTTGTTTTAACTGATCCACTTAATTTGAACTGATACAGAACAGCCAATGAAAAACCCTGGTACAAAGGCCATTCCATGTATCAAACACACATTTCTTTCAGTATAAACCTTCTTTGGTGTCTATATTAATACATAATAAAGAAATAATTTTTTATCAGCGGTTGATGAAACAGCCATATTGTTCTACTTTCTATTTGAGCAAACTTGATAAGCTAGTCTAATGCACTAATGCTTGTTTCAGAATGCACCAATTGTTCACATCACATTATCCTTTCGCAGAGAATGGAAGCCACATGATTGGTTAAAACTGAGTAAGGTCAAAGGTCATTCAAACAGTTCGTATTGAAGGGCAGTGTTAACCTAACAGTATTGGTAACGTAAAAGCCAATAGCTAATAGACATATGAAACGAAACTAATAAATTACGAACGAAAGTTAGGTCTATATTTTAATTAGACTGATAAACTGATAACATGAAATATCACTTTTCTTACAATTAGAAGATGTTTTATTTATTAATTTTTAGCATGAATATATGAGTTATATAGAAAAGAAAACCACTAAACGTCAAACAACAATAATAACTTTAAGTGATCACAATAAACAACAAATACAGAACATCAAATTAGAAAAACAGTTGATGGAACAAGAGTATGATGACAAGAAACAAGGTAGGAGTTTAAAATAATGATGTTTTCTCCAAAAAAATTAAGTGTATTGGGAGACTGAAAGCATCAATTCGCAAACACCAAACACTTACTTTTAATGGAAGCACAGACCTCTGACAGAAAATTGGACTGTTGTAAATTGATGACATGCTTTTGATACTAAATTTTTATAGAACCACTTCACAATCCCATTGACACTGTACTTTAGTAAAAGTTTTGACTTGATATTTGAATAAATTTATAATGTTATGATATATATTTGTGCTCAAGACTTGCTTCAAGATATGTCTTATTACCTGTACCCTGTAGCAGGGCTAAGTAGGACGTAAACTCCATTAATTTCATTTCATTTTTGTAGTAGAGCTAAAGCTTCTGTATAGCACAATTGATGCTTACAGTTGGGTCTTTTGATTTGACTTTCTAACTCCTTTTCAATGGCCAAAGCTGAGCAAGCCTGAATTCTCCCATGTAGAAGAGCTGCTAGTTCTACCTACATCATATTTACATTATATGTGATTGTGATGGCTCTTTAAACATTTACTCTAAAAAATTACCATTGACAAGTTATTATATCGTCGTAAGCCTCAGTTAAGTTTAAGTTGTTCTTTCAGCTTTGGAAGGTATGTTATTAGAGAAACAACATTTATTAGAGAAAACAAACCAGGAATTATTGGAGTTACAAGAATATAAGGTCTGTGCTTTAAATTAAATTTTTGACGATCAAAGAGTGTAGTCCTAAATATTTCACTTTAAGGGGGATTGTACCACAAATAACAAAAATTCTGAGTTCTGATTGGTCTAATAGATGGGGTTTAATAGCATATTGACATCATGTCTTTGCAATTTCGCGTATTAATTTCAGCAAACTAGTTACAAATCTTGTTAATGTTAACGATAAAAAGGATGTCTTCTTTTTCATTCGATAGCGCAAGTGCAGTTTGTTTTTATGTGCGTCATACTGCACCTAACGTCATAAAAACCGAATAACCCATGTCTAAATTATCCATAAAAAAGAGTCCAGGAACAAAATAATTACAATTTGTGGTACAATTCCGATAAACGACTTTCTGTTGTAGATTTAGAGGGGGTTTATTCAATATTTAACCATGCTTGAATATACAGGTTTCGACCGCAAGCGGTCTCGGGGTCTAATGATTCAGGCATGGTTAAATATCGAATAAACCCCTCTAAATCTAAAACAGAAAGTGTTTATCTTCTAAATGACAGTCATTCAGATTGAGCTAGTGACTTTTCTGCTAGAGGAAAAATTAAGGTTGGCTCGATTTTGAGAAACATTTGTTTGTGAGCCTCATTGACAATTCTGTGGCCTTTACTCAATCCCTTTAGATGAAGTTTTTTTCTAACTGTCACTGAGGTTGTCAAGGTTAATAGTGAACAGATCCCTCTTTAGTTTGAATTGAAATGGAGTTTTAAGCAAGGCTGCAAATCTTGTTGTTTGCAATACTTCTCTTGCAGTGCTGCAAAAACCATAGTGTATGCAGACAGATTTTTTAACAAAAAGGAGCAGAAAAGTGAGAATTAAATCCCATCTCTGATTTCCTTTCAGAATCTACAAACAGAACAATTAAATAAAATAAAAGAGTTAGAAAGGGAAGTTATGCAAATGAGAGTGAAACATTCCGAGAAAATTCAAGATTTGAAATCCAGATTTTTAGATGAGAAGAGACATTATGAAGAAGACTCCACCAATAGAATTCAAACTCTAGAGAAAAAGGCTAATAAGGTATTCCAAATTGATATGTTTTGTGAATGCACTGTTTCAATGCAGCTATTATGTATTCTATTTTGATTGAAATAGCTTTTAATTTCCATTATGTAAATTATTGGTTTGATTGAATTGGTAAAAAAAATCAATGACAATCTAAGTATAGAGATAGTTTAGATGTTTCTTCAAGTTGTTCTACTTGCTAATCATAGTCTGAAAGAAAAAAGAAAAGAAAAACAGCAAGAGGCTTCTGTCGCAAAACGCCTGATTTTTCTTTTTGAAATATGATATGATAGTTATGCTTTCGTCATTTCAAAAGTTTATTAGCTGCCGAAGTTTTTCTAATATGTTGGAGGTCCAGGGTTCAATCTCGGTAAAGGAGGGACTGACATGGAAAAAAGCATCAAGTCGGTGGGTGGGACAATAAACCAAGGCCCCATGTGCTACAGGCATGTTAAAGATCCCTCGACAGTTGGAAATCGCAAAAAGGGTGTGCTAATGCCGCTGTCCTGGCAAAATTTCCCTTCATTAGCAGGTGCAGAAGAGTAAGACTCCATTCATTTCATTTCATTTACAATAATGTCTGGTTGTATTACAGGAAGCAGTGCAATGTTTAACAGATCATACAGATTCTATCAAATCAGAAAATAGACGTTTGAGAAGAGAATTACTCAAATTAATCCAAAAAACACGAGCCTTGAGTGAACATAACATAGAATTAGAAAACCAAAGGAAAGAATTATTACGTGAACAACAATATGCTGAAGATTTAAAGTATATTAGACATGCCAGGCAACATAAATCTTTTAAAACTTTTGATGATGATAGTGAATTGGCAGAAGCAGTTGCTTCTTAACAATTGTATTTTAATATGTTGTGATGGTGTTCAGGAGTTGTGATAAAATCATTGTGATTTGTATCATTGATATATATTTTTCTTATGATTAAAAATTATTTATTTACCTTTTAAATTGTTCTATTGACTGGCAGGAAAATTCTTTGATGTCTTCATGGACATCTATTATGATAGAGGCAAAGAATATATGTCCACTGACTGTCAAATATTAAGTAAAATCGATTGCCTGTAAGAAAGATAGCTTGCCAGGCAACTTCAGCAAACAGAATATTCCATGTTTTTTCATTTAATCAAGGGCAATAACTCATAAACCGACATCTGGAATTGCACCATTTTTGAACTTGTCCGAGATATTATCAAGATGAATACACATACCAAGTTTCATTCAAATCAGATGAAAACTATAGCTCCGATTGCATACACAAGTACATTTTAATGTTTTTTTCATTTAATCAAGGGTCATAACTCATAAACTGACATCTGGAATCGTGCCATTTTCGAACTTGTCCGAGATATTATCAAGATGAATACACATACCAAGTTTCATTCGGATCAGATGAAAACTACAGCTATTTACTATTGCGTACACAAGTAAATTTTAACGTTTTTTCATTTAATCAAGAGCCATAACTTATAAACCGACATCTGGAATCGTGCCATTTTCGAACTTGTCCTAGATATTGATATTATCAAGATGAATACACATACCAAGTTTTATTCAAATCGGATAAAAATTCTGGCCTGTATCGTGTACACAAGTAATTGTTGACGGACGAACCGACGGACGGACAGGGGTGATGGCAATATACGTCCACATTTTAATGTGGGTGTATAAAAATTGTACATAGGCAAAATCTTCTCGAACATTTTGGAAGACAAAGAACAAGAATTTTAAGATATCTGTTTATAATTGTGCCTTCTAAAGTGTTGACAAGTTAAACAGACCTTTTTCAAGAACAAGGGCAATAACTCAAGTGAAATAATTTTCAATTTCTGTATGGTTAATTCTTGGGTGATTACAAACTGGATTAGATAAGAAATTAACAATAAAAACAATGAATTTATGACAGATACTTCATACCAAGAAGCTATTTAGGTATATCAAATAAAAACAAACTAGAATTGTAGGCCTACTTTTAATCAGACAAACTTTAACAATGTATAATAAATAAAATTGAAGATGAATTTGGACGGACAACTTAAACATGTATAATTTCTACTAAAAAATAAAACATCTAGATTATACGTTCAAAATATGTAAATATACACCAAGCAATGAACATATACATTCAATTAATGTACATATACACAAGTAAAGTACATATTCATTCAATTCATGTATATATTATACATTCAATTAATGTACATTATTATACACAAAGTAAAGTCATATACATTCAATTAATATACCTGTATATATACACAATGTAATGTGCTTATACATAGAGTAAATATACCATCTATTAAATTAAATATACATAAAATAATGTTATAATACATTCAATGTATATATATGTATGTATTATACACCTATAAAGTAAATATACAAAATAGTTATTTATGTAAATATTAAAGGCACAGGATCTACAAATATACAAGTCATTTCACATATTAAGTCTATATAAATATATTAAAACAGCACTTGTTTATACTCAATCTACTATATTATGGGTAGATCTTAAAATAAGAGATCATAAATGAGGTCTTGTATCAACTTTTTAATATCAAATGTCAACATAAACATTGTGAACCAAGTATTGTCAAATTCTTATAGAAATTGTTTAATATAAGGGATAAAGCCAAAATTGCTTAATATAAGGTAAAAAGCTGCCTTGACCAACCTCGGATTCACATTATACATAATGACAAAAATCTTAAATGTTCACCAGAGGTTCTACAGTTAATATGGACAATCATCCAAGTTTTTAATTGGATCACTGATGGTACATGTAATAGATTTTCAATTTTTTCAGATAGCTGAAATTGACTATCTCTGTAAAAGATTAATTTTAAAAGTAATAATGGAATACAGATTCGATATACCTTTTTTTGGTATGAGCATCATACTTCAAACTGTCAAGTGGTTCTGGTGTGTTGAACAGTTTGATGAACAAGTTGGATTTTAAGCATTTAACATTTTACAATTTATAACTTTCACTCCTTCTCTCAGGACTAGAAGGTAGATGACAAATTATAAATTACAAAAGTTTGTCTGAAACGACCATATAATAAACATTGCAAAAAAAAAATATTCCCGAAAAAGCGAAAATGAATATTATAAGAGCAATGTAATGGATATAAGAATATAACTCTTGGAATAGGAAAGGCACCTTAAAAATATGGTGTTTATAATAAAAGAATAAATAAGTGATAAAGATAGAATAATGATATAAAATTTGAAATTGAGATATTTACAACTTGTTTTGAGCAAAACTATTTGTATGCATGTCATAAGAGAGAATAATCGTTTCATTTGAACTATATTTGAGTGGTCTTGGAAACTAACTCAAGGTCAAGGTCACAATCCTTGGGAATTAATTTTCATAGCTTAATAAAAATCTTAACCAAGTGACAGGATAAATTCAATTGTTTGTATACCACATTCCACAATTTACAACTTCTACTTTAATGTTATGTTGTATCCTTTTTACTTGATATTCTTTAATTTTCATACATACAAAATGCCCGTCTAAAAATCATCATCGTCATGGAAACTTCTATTGGATTGTCCTGAGAAATAATTAGTTCTTGGAGATCTACTACTTCTCTGAAAAAAAAATTATATGTGTCAAATTTCGTATTGGCAAGTCAAATGCTTAAACTGAATTTCGTAGTGGCTTCAATTTAATTTTACATTTGATTGTCTCCTAGTTCTGTTAATAACTTACCCTACTTCCCATCTGACTTCTACTTCCCATTCCTAAAATAAGGAGAATATGACCATCAATACAGCACAATATACTGGTAATGTACATGTATGCATAGTGTTTTAAGCTGGAACATTATAAATGAGCTCTTTATAAAAAGAAAACAAATACAGCATTAAAATATGCAAGACTGAGAATAATTTGAATGCAAACAAAAACCAAGCAAATGAACCTTCTGAAAGCTGTGTCATACTGTTTGGAAGAGAGAATCTATTATAGATTGTGTGGGTGTTTAACAGAATGATGACTGGCACACTATTAACAGCCTTCTGGTCATCATGCACAGAATTTCATTTAAGTATGGCTGTTAAATCAACATACATAAAACTGCAAAAGAAAATATTACCTGATGCAGGTCTTCTTACTGATGCTCTATAATCTTCATCATCAGTAGAGTCATATCTACAACAAAACCAATGAGAAATCTTATATGGCTATTTGCTGGATAAATCATTTACAGGACAAAACCAAATGGGATTCAGTTTTAACAAGCTATTGATTTTGTCTCAAAATATACCACAATTTGCTCATAAAATTATTGTTGAAGTTCTTTATGAGGAAGTTAGTTTGTATTTACAAAACAAGCTGTCCTTAGGTCACTTAGGTGTTCTATGAATCCACAACATGATTTGATGGCAAGAGTTCAGCTATTACCTATGAAAAGCTTCTGACTTAGTTAATGTATAAATGACTTTGATTTACAAATTATCCCCTTTTTTTGTGCTCATAATACAATTTTATAAAATGTCCTTTGATTACATTAATCCAGAATTTGCAGAAGTCACCAATCGCACGGCAGCATAATATTTACTTCAAATACTCTCATTTGTAAAACTTGGGAGTTTTTCTTATTTACACCCAGTACTTAAAGGTCTAAAGAAATAAATTATGAATGCAAACCTTAAGTTTCTCATCACTTTCTTTCTACCCATATGACCTCTTACATTAGATTGAATTATATAAGCTGCATCATCTAATGACTCATCTTCTGTGGAATCTTCTGTTTGGTAATCATTTAATCTGCTTTTCCTTGCTTGATGTCCTTTTAGTGCTCCCTGTATTACATAACTTGCCTACAATATACATCAGTCAATGAAACATATTATGAACCTTAATTAATTTAAGATGATTATTTGTTATCATATGTTTAAAAGTATAATTTATATTTAAGGCATACTACAGATAGAATCATAAAATCATAAAAGATTATAGAGGAATTCTCTCGTATAGTTCTGACACTAGCTTAGTTCAATGATACACAAAGACTCAATTTGGTCATCCTATGATGTAGTATACCTTTAATATGCAGCTTTGTGAAGTCACAAATTTGCCATTATAAATAGGCCTACTGTTTTATCCTTGAAACAGACACAGACAACAAAAAATTCACCTTTGACAGGTATTCAAAGAAAGGAAAACATTTGATAGACTAACATGCAACAAGATGGTGCAAATAGTTGACACATAAAGGAAAATACAAACAAAGATATTGAAACATTCAATTTAAATTTCATTTTTGAAGGCATGAACAATTTTTTAATATTGTTTAAGTATTGACTTTTATTGTCTGAGGTTAAAGGTCTTCGCAGTTATACTTAATAAAACATCAACTCAACATATGCACATCTTAAAGAAATACCGTGTCTGAGAATGAACATAAAATTTGGCCAATAAGCGCTCTATTCATCAGTAAATATACCTAGTGCCATAAATAACATAACAGAATTTGATAAATCTATAAATATTAGTAATTATCCATGAAATAACAATTAACTAGTGAAAAAATGCTTAATAAATTAAGCCCCTTTCCAATAATTACTTAGTTTTGTGAGTTTTCAAGATTTTAAATGGATTCTGTTACTTTATAACACAGGTAAGTTCACTGATGAATATATACACATATTGACCATTCTTGAGAACTTAAATTTCATGTCCATTCTAAGACAAATTATCACTCTAAGAAAAAGTATGGTAAAGTACATATTCGCCAGATTAGAATTCATTGCAAAATTAAGAGGTTGTATTTCGGCTCAGTTCCTGGTAGTTTCATGTTTTCTTTATGTCCTTTCTGGTCACATCATGTCAGTTTGTGTTTTAGTAAGTTTGCTTCATGACTTTATATTACAGTAATCACTTTGAAGTAATAACCAAAAAAAAAACCTACATCATCCACGTCTCTTCTGTGAGTGAATCCAGCCCAACCTTGTTGGATTTTACGTGCTGCTCGATTTTCTTTAAAAGAACTGACTCTTCTATCTTGTTGATTCTGTGCAGAAGTGAGAAAAGGATAGAAAAAGTAGATGACAGTACGTTCACAAGATAACATAAATTTTGTTCCAAAAATGGCCTTTATACAGGTCTTTCCATGAAATTGTGCAACTAACATTTCGACAATGCAGATTAAAAAAAGAAAATTGAATAGAATATCACAAAATTTAAAGACAATTGTCATACATGTGTGCAAAGACAAATTTTTCAGGAAAAAAAAACACATGCAAATGCAAGAGAACAACTACATCATTTAACATATAAAGTATATTTCTAATCTTTGGATTAGTATAAGACAGATGCAATAGATTGTGATAGAAGACTACTTTAGTGTTGCTGAAGGAGGACAATTAGCTGAAACATTAAACAACAGGACAATAACATAATTTCAAAGGAGAAGATACTAACATAAAATTTATGTAAAATGATAAAGATTTTTTTTTATATTTCTCCTCTTATTGACCCATAATACTAAAACAGATATTGCTGTTTTAATATTTGCTTTACCATCTAATGAAGTGTAAAAGATAGCTTGCCAGGCAAGGTAATATACGCCCACTGGCAGCATTTATTTCAAATAAAAACTTTTCAGTAAGGTTACAATAAGTGGAATGAATTATTCAACCTACCAACCTATTTTTTTCTAGGGTCTCTAGTTTCATTAAAAACTGTCAAGAATTGTACCTAATAACAAGTCATTAAATATTTTTCGGTATTTTTATGATTTGCAATAGGGTTCACCCTTAATAATATTTTGATATTTTTAATTCTTAATAAGGCTCATCCTTGGTTGATATTAAACAATTTCAGCGAGTTTGTCAAAAAGGAATGTTTAGAGTGTTCACAAGCCAAAAGTTGAAAGCGTTTTTGAAAACAGGCGCAATAACTGACACTAAATATTTTTCGATTTATCTGATTTTCAATAGGGTTTATCCTCGTGAGAAAACAAATACTAAAGCCAAGTTTCATCAAAATCCATTCAAAATTGTTCTTTCTAGAGTGTTTACGAGTTAAATTGAACGCGTTTTCAAAAACAAGGTCAATAACTTGTACTAAATATTTTTCGATTTTCAATAGGGTTCATCTTTGGGAGACAACAAATACTCCAGCCAAGTTACATCAAAATCCATTAAAAATTGTTCTTTCTAAAGTGTTTACAAGCTAAAATTGTACGCGTTTTCAAGAACAAGGGCTATAACTGACACTAAATATATTTCTATTTATTTGATTTATAATAGGGTTCATCCATGGGTAAAAACAAATACTCAAGCCAAAGTTAATCAAAATCCATTAAGAATAGTTCTTTCTAGAGTGTTTACAAGCTAAAATTGAATGCGTTTTCAAGAACAAGGGCAGTAACTCATACTAAATTTTTTTTCGATTTTGCTGATTTTCAATAGGGTTCATCCTTGAGTTATAACACACTCTCACACCAAGTTTCATCGAAATCCATCAAGAATTGTAGAGTGTTTACGAGACAAAAATCGAACGCGTTTAAAAGAACAAGGGCAATAATTCATATTAGATATATTTTGATATTTTTAATTTTCAATTAGGCTCATCCCTTGCAATATCCAACAATTTCAGTGAGTTTTGTCAACATTGGTCATGAATTGTACCTTCTAGAGTGTTTATTAGCCAAAAAGTTAAACCCGTTTTCAAACACAAGGGCAATAACTGACACTAAATATATTTCGATTTATTTGATTTTCAATAAGGTTCATCCTTGGGTAAAAACAAATACTCAAGCCAAGTTTTATCAAAATCCATTAAGAATTGTTATTTCTAGAGTGCTTAAAAGCTAAAATTGAACGCGTTTTCAAACACAAGGGCAATAACTGATACTTAATATTTTTCGATTTAACTGAATTTCAATAGGGTTCATCCTTAAGTGATTAGAAATACTCATGCAAAGTTATGTCAAAATCGCTCAAGAATTGTGACTTGTAGAGTGTTTACAAGGCAAAAATCCAACACATTTTATAGAACAAGGGCAATAATTCCTATTAAATATATTTTGATATGTGCTATTTTCAAAAGGGTTCATTCTTGGGTGATATTAAACAATTTCAGCAAGTTTCGTCAAAATCGGTCAATAACTGTGCTAAAAATTGAACGCGTTTTCAAAAACAAGGGCAATAACTGATATTAATTTTTTTTCAATTTGACTGGTTTTCAATAGGCTTCATCCTTGGGTGATAACAAATACTCAGGCCAAGTTTCATTAAAATCCATTAAAAATTGTTCTCTCAAGAGTGTTTACAAGCTAAAATTGAACGCGTTTTCAAGAACAAGGGCAATAACTCATACTAAATGTTTTTCGATTTCACTGATTTTCGATAGGGTTTATCCTTGAGTTATAACATACTCTCACACCAAGTTTCATCAAAATCGGTCAAGAATTGCACTTTGTAGAGTGTTTACGAGCCATTCAAGAACAAGGGCACAAACTCATACTAATTTTTTTCCGATTTCGCTGATTTTCAATAGGGTTCATCCTTGCGTGATCATAAACACTCATATTAAGTTTCATCTAAATCCGTCAAGAATTACACCGTGTTGAGTGTTTACGAGCAATTGTGGACGGACGGACGGACGGACGGACGGACGTATGGGTGTGGATGACGACAATATACGCCCCCCATTTCATGTGGGCGTATCAAAATTACACTTCATTAGATGGTAAAGCAAATATTAAAACAGCAATATCTGTTTTAGTATTATGGGTCAATAAGAGGAGAAATATAAAAAAAAATCATAATTCTATCTGACAAGTTACAAATAGTCTTGACAAACTATTTCATTAGTGATAAGAACTTTTTATCAATAATAGGAACTATTATCACATCTTTCAACTGTAATGAGAAAAAGTCCCTGATGTCAGAGGTTATATGCCTCAAACTATTATCATCCTATATGCTACTAAGCTAATGGATAATTATGATCTTATTCAATCATCAAATTTACACATTATAGTATCTCATGCTAGTATAATAAGAACTATTATATCCCATGCCTCATGTCATTATGACAAGAACTATCATATCATGCCATTATGATAAAAGCTCAAAAAAAATATCATATGCCTCTTGGCATTGTAATAATATCTATCATTTAATGCCTCATGCCTCATGCTTCAGTGATAAGGACTATCATCTCAAACTATTGTGATAAGAACTATTATCATATCAAGTTATCACATACATTGTACATTCTTATTCAAACTACAGGTAAATATATAACAGGATTAGTTAGAATGAGAAAATTAGTACAAAAATCTAGTCCAGGAATTATGTGAGTTATTGTGATTATATGAAATTGTCTTGAGATATAAAATGGTGATAAAATATCTTGGATATCTTTAACTTTCTTTGAGAAATGAACAGTGAATTGTGACCAGGGCTGTTATTCTAAAGCTTCATTTTCAAAATTTAGATGTGTTATTTCCAGTTTGACAGTCAGACCTGTCTGGCACAACTAACTGAATCAACAGCCCTTGATAAAGCCAGTAAAGATTAAAAAACACCAAATATGTTTACACTTTTATGTAGTCACACACCATACACATAGGTTACACTAAAACTGAATCTAACATTGAAGAGTTCATAAATGAGGGGAGATAAATATTGTTTGATAAAACTAAGGACACAATCATTTCTTTATGATAGTTCAACATTAATTATATTTTCTTTTTTTGTTTTGTTTTTTTTTTTTGTTTCGGTTTTGTTCCGGGCTGAAAAGTAAAGGTACAAAGCAATCACCTAGATTGAAAAATAAATTTTTTTTTAAGTAGACAAATAGTGTTTTTGTTTTGTTTTTGGATTATTCAAATAAGTCCTCTGTCATTAATCCATTTTGAATGATATTTATTAATTTATAGCCACAAGCACCTTGTTTGGTCATGCAGTTGGCCAATTGATTTTCGCCTTTACACCATATTATGTCAGAGACCTCATTCATTTCTAAAGATTCCCTTATGGCAGCTATGTCAATTCGAAGACGCTTGTCGTCAACCAATTTTGTGCTGAATATCGACTCAACTATACTTTTGTTATCCACAAAAGCAGTTATCTTGATGCTATTAGGAGGAAATCCCATAAGATTTTCAAGTATCTTTCTGTGATAGTAACTGGATTCTAATCCTTCTTGTAAGCTGAGTGCTTCAGCAGCAATGGTCGAGCGTACTACCCTCTTTATTTTCCCAGCATGCCATACAATAGGACAACACTTTTCACTGCTATCAACCAACCACAATATGTAAGCTCCAGTACTTCCAGTTCCATCATTCAGGTTCCCTAACGATGCGTCAGTAAAGAGAACCAATCTTAGTTCATTTAAGTCCTTAGATAAGCTGGGAAATTTCACAAAGGATTTTATATCTTTTAGTCTATTGATTTGTTTTGTAGCCCTAACAAGATCACCAACAGTTCCTTTCTGTAGTTTTGTGCTTAAAGCTATCATTTCAAATGCCATATCTGGTCTGGAACCTTGCACTGCCCAATTGATCTTCCCAACGAGTTTACGAAATAAGGTCTGTTCTTCACAGCTCAGTGTCTGAGATTTGTCTAAGGCCCTTTTAGGATCAATAGTTATTACTGGTAAGTTTTTCACATATTCAGAATGGTCCATAATTATATTACTATCATTTTGAGATAACCAAAAACCAATATATTTGAAGCATTTCTCTTCTATTTTTCCTGCTGAAAACCGTTTCCTTAATTGGCACATCAATTGATCAAAATGATTATTCCCGGCATGTAGAAAATCATCCACATGGCAACATATAATTCCACTCAGACTGTTATTTTGACTGACATAAAACATAGCTGGATCTAACTCACACTGATTAAATCCAAGTTTTAACAACTCTTCTTTAACACTGATATAAAATTGTCTTGCTCCATCTTTCAGTCCGTACAATCCGTGATTTAACTTCCAAATATGATTTGTTTCCATTCCATATTCAGGTGGAGGTTTCAAATACACATCACGTTCCAGTTCTTTTCCCTGTAAAAATGCTGATTTGATGTCGGTGGTTTTTACCGGCCAATTTTTTAGGGATGAAATTAAAAGAAATATTCTCATAGAACCTTTACTAATAGTTGGACTATCACTTGGTAAAAAGTACTTTTCTTCGAACCCTCTTACCACCAATCTTGCTTTAAATTTATCATCTTTGCGAGTTATCACCCATCTGGTTGACAGTGTTCGTTGACCAGTGTTTTGAACCTCTTGATATGTATTAAACTGACATAGTTTTTCTAGCTCGTGTTGTTTAGCTTCATCTATCTGTATTAATTCTTCATCACTTAACTTTTCCATTGAGTTGAGATTCACTTCTTCATCTTCGGTTGTGTTGTTTTGTTGTTGATCTATGTTATTCTCTACGGTTATTTTCTTCCATTCTGTGCTTGATAAATCTATACTCTTTTGTGACTCATTGTTTTCATCCTCAACATTATACCAATTATTATATTTACCACTGGATTTTCCAGCACGCCCAAGGATCTTGGCTGAAACCCACTGTTCATTTACTTTGTATTTAATCTTATCATTTATCTTCAAATGATTAGGAATATCGTCAGATGGTAAATCACTTTCAGTTTGGAGTTTGGGAAATTTTTCACTAATTGTACATACTGTAGACTGTACATTGTCTTGAATATTCTCTTGATTCTCTTTAACATTGTTATTGGCTGTATCAGCATTGTCATCGTCATGATTATTTGCAGCTTCTTCAAAACTAGTTTCTCCCACTTTTATAAGTCTATTAGGTGATACTCTTACAAATACTCCGCCATGTCGTATAAAAATAACTTTACCATCTTGGAATACAACACGACCTGGACCCAACCATCTGTCTTTCCCTTCTCTTTTATAGTACACCAATTCTCCATTTTCAAAAACTTGTTCTGCAGCTCTCACTTTAGTTCTCAAAGCTCTTCTTAATCTTTCATTTGCTTCTAATTCAATATATGATTTTCTTGTAGCATGGAGGGCATTTAAATGATTAGCAAATTTCTCACTACTAGTGGTGGCATGCATTGCAGGTGGGGTATCTTTCATAATATTTGGTAAGTTAGGACTCTGGCCAAATACTAACTGGTGACTACTGTAACCGTTGTACATTTGAAGAGAATTCCGTGCCATGTTAGCCCAACAAAGTAGTGTTTGGCTGTCAATGTTTTTGTGTTCAGCCTGTAATTTCAATAACATCATGTCTGTAACTGCATGCACTCTTTCACATAATCCATTTTGAAATGGACTTTGGCCAGCTGTAGTACACACCTTGATATTCAATATTGATGTAATTTCTCTCATCTCATCAGAGTTAAATTCTCCTCCATTATCAGTCATAATAGAACCCATTACTCCATAAATTCCAATCCAGTGAGTCATCAATGCATTTATAACATCACTTGGTCTCTTTCTCTGTATGAACACTGAAATGGTGTACCTCGACCACATGTCAATAATGTGAAGTATCCACGAATCATTCCATTTTTTTCAAATCCATGGCCACTTTTTCATTGAATACATTTGCCATAGGCATAGCAACAGATGGTCTCGGGGGAGTCTTGGAATAAACTTTGCATAGTTGACACTTATCCTGGATGTTAGTTAAAGTATCAGAGTATTCTTCATTCCAAACTCCAGCATCTTCTAAAAGTGATACAAGTCTCTTTTTAGGTGGGTGTGCAAATTGTCGATGTAATTTCAATAATGTTGTATGCAGTCTCTCTTTTGACATCTCATCTAACTTAACAGCACATACACTTTCAACAGTAACAGTCTCATGTCGGTCTATTGGTATGCAATAGTGGCCAGATGAAGTTAGATTGAGAGACATTTCCTTACCAAATACTGTGGCAGTGTCATTTTCTAAATCTAATTTCATTCCAGTAGATTTCATTGCGCTTCTGGATAATAAAAGTGGAATGTCTGATGAAACAACATCTGATCTTATCTTTACATCCTTACCGGCTATCACTGCTGGAAAGTGATATTCACCCTCTGACTTCAATCTTTCACCACCTCCAAATTTAAAAACTTTGTGACCCTTCCTAAGTTCAACTTTCTGCCTATCTGCTTCTTCCAGAGAATTAATATATCCCTCAAACCAATTCCGCCCACAAACTGTACTACTGCACGCGCTATCCAATACAGCACATTTTCTAGCATCGACTCCTAATTGTTCAATATCATATTTCTTATATCCAGTAAATAAGACAATATTTTCATCTTCTGTTACATTGACTTTAGCCATATTCTCCCAGCTATCTGGACATTCAGGAAGTAAGTGGCGGAACGATCCACATGATTTGCAGGTAAGTATTCGGCCATCAGCACCAGTAGCGTTCATTTTTTTCGTCACAGTATAGGTTTTCTCAACTTGCCCTCCTCCACGTCCATATCCGCCTCTATTACTATTATAACTTCCTCGTCCACGCCTGTTAGTTGCATTTTGGTAAGGGTAGGATTTTCTTGACTTAACATATCCTGCTGCTAATAATGCTTCCTCATTTTCTGCTAAAAATGCTGGTTCTAGTTTAATACTTGCTCCTGATGAACTTTCTCCCTTGATTACTTCACCTTTAAACTTTTTCAATGACCTTTTTGCTTCTTCATATAATTCAGCTTTATTTTGATAATCCATTCCTGTTAAGACAAGTAATTTCTCTTCTTTAGTAATATTTGCTTTCCTCAGTAACTTAAACGCTAGAATTTCTGAAGGTAAAGTCATATTTTTCTTTTCAATTTTCCGGTAGTTTGCATCAAATGTGGATACATATTCAATAATGCTTTGGCCTTCTTGTCTCTTATAATCTTCAAACTCTTCAAATTTTTCCAAACTATCTGTCAAGTCATCTTTTGCTAAATGTTTATCTAAAAAGTCTATAAGTGTTTGTAAACCATCATCTTTCTTTAGGTCATCTAGATTTATCTGTTGAAATACCTTCTCTCTTATTTTGTGTGGATCATCTTCAGGCAAAGACAATGCAATTGCTACACCCATTTTCTTTTTCTCTAAATCGGTCACTTCTTTCCAAGCCAATAGCTCTTGTTTATAAAGTTCATATTGTTTGGACTTTAAAGATGGTGGATTGATTTTTGTAGTCATCTTTACAAAGAACTGTTTTAAAACACTAAAGTTATCCCACTGGTATTCTTCACTTTTCCCTTAATGTTAGTCACTTATTTTATTTGGTAACCACGCTCTGCTACCATTTGATAAAGCCAGTAAAGATTAAAAAACACCAAATATGTTTACACTTTTATGTAGTCACACACCATACACATAGGTTACACTAAAACTGAATCTAACATTGAAGAGTTCATAAATGAGGGGAGATAAATATTGTTTGATAAAACTAAGGACACAATCATTTCTTTATGATAGTTCAACAGCCCTGATAATGACATTTTGTTCATGCTCCATGCCAAATGCAAATTATCAAAAATGTCCTACGTCTTTTTCCTCTTTGAATTCTCTCCACCCTCTTTGGATTTGAATAGCAGCTAGATTTTCTCGTATTGATTTCAATTGATTTTCTTTTTGGCACTATACATTGAAAACAAGAAATGATATGAAGGTACAAAGTGAAATGAAATGATATGAAGGTACAAAGTGAAATGAAATGAAATAATGAAATGAAATAATGAAATGAAAATGCAAAGAAATATAATTAACATTGAAATGAAATTAACATTGAAATAAATGAAATGAAATTAACATTAAAATAAACGAAATGAAAATTGGAAAGAGAAAAGGTACAAATCTCAATAAAAATACAGTCTTAGATATTTCGTTTTTATTCTTTTTGCTAGTAATTCCTTTTAAAACTACATTCCTACTTTTGAACATGTTAAACATTTTAACACCCTTTCTGAATATTGCAAGCTTGCAGTATTTTCTCAATTTATTCTCAATTTTACTTGATGGCTCCAAAGCAAATTAAGTTTAGAATAAACCCAACTAAATAAAGTACTTGACTGTATTGATCAAACCAAATCCCAATGAAGTTTTGATCAAACCCAAACCTAAACAAAATGAAGTATTGGTCAAACCCAAACCTGATGAAGTTTTGATCAAATCCAATGAAGTTTTGATCATACCCAAACCCAAACATCAATGAAGTATTAATCAAACCCAAAATCAAAAGCTGATGATGTTTTGATCAAACCCAAACCCAATGAAGTTTTGATGTGCTCAAAAGAAAATGAAATTTGAAGGAATAAAAGCCTACATGTTGTTCTTGTTGATAATCTCTCCAACCTTTCTGTATATGTCTGGCAGCCATGTTTTCTCGAATGTTTGTCAGTTTTTGTTGTTTTTTACGCTAGAGTAAAGTAATTAACAGAGGAAAATAAATAATACTAAACAGAGTAGATCTTAAAGGGACAGGTTACCTATTCGTGAAAAATCATACCCTAATCTAAGTAACAGGAAAAGCTCTTTTAAAAAGTTCACTGATGAAATTTGAACCTTCAAATCCATATGTGTCTAGAATCATGCCTGTATCAAAGTTAAAATTACACTGCAATTTAGAGAAAAGGAAGTAGAATTTGAATTTTGAAGGAATCATGGAATTTTTGTGTATATCTAGTACTATCTAGTTCTTTCTAGTTCAATTTATATTTATTCAAGACCCAAATCAATCGCAAAAAGTTGTAAACCTGTCCCTTTAGGAAAAATAAACAAAAATTAAAATTAGGTAAGACCGAATAAGAATAGAATCTATGTAAACCAAGAATTCAGAAGTAATTATAAATATAAAATTGCTGGAAATGTTCAGCCTAAAGAGAATGGACTAATATTAAGAATTAGAAATAAGAATTTCTACATTAATAAGAATTTGAAATAAGACAAATGTCTACATTAACAAGAATTAGAAATAAGGAAAATGTCTTCATTAATAAGAATTAGAAATAAGAAAAATGTCTACATTGATAAGAATTTGAAAAAAGAAAAATGTCTACATTAATAAGAAATTGAAATAAGAATTTGAATATCCCATTTCTTTGCCCAATTTTACCTCACTTTCTTCAAGAGCCTGACTTCTATGTTTCCTCCAGTTTCTTTGTATATTACTTGCTGCTGATCTTTTCTGTAAACTTTCTATTCTTTCTTGTCTCAGTCTCTCTTCTTCATCTGAACCTGAGCGTCGTCTGCCAGTTGGTGGTCTGGATGATTCAGATCCCCTTATAAGGTAAACATAACAAACAGTCTTCAGTAAGGTCGATTTGGTATGTGAAGTACTAATAATTAGCATTTCAATGGATAGGAAGACACAGAAATCAACATTGCAAGCTTAATTAAGCTAAGCCCAATAATGGAAAACAAAACAAGTTCATCATTATTTCATAGCGCTTTATTACTGCAGGTAAAAAAAAATCTTTGCAGTAAGATCTTTAGGAGATTTGCTCAAAATATTTTAATTGAGCTCCCCTAAAGTTATGTAGTTGTAAAATAAGAAAATGGCATCAATTAAACCTGTCAATTATTTTTTCCTTACCTGGTATTTGGTCTTCTAGGACTGGCTCTTGTACTTCTACCAGGGGTTCCTGGAGGTCTACCACTAAAAGGAACAAAGACATAAACTGTTAATATTTAAATCTTATAATCAAACTCGAAGGTCATGGATGTTCACAGCAGAATATTGAGTTGAAACTTAACTTTTAATAAAATAAGAAACTGCTTTTGATGAAATGACCCCGGACTACCCCTGTCCTACTGCCCTATTACTCACATGGACATGAAATGACCCCTGAATAGAAGTTTTTTGATGTGTGATATAAGTAATTATAAATATGTTATATAACTTATATTCTTACATCTGAAGATTTCATAAAAGATCAACACCTATTTATACAGTATATTTATATAGTATATTTGTGTCTATTTGCCTTTATAACCAGTGAACAATCAATATCTATTGCTCTGTGGCCTAGGGCAGTCATGGTTGGTGTTTTCATCTCAATACACATAAATACAAACATCTTGAAGCGTGGATAATATTCCTTGAAATTTTTTAACCTTACCAAAAGGCTTTGCAAATACCAATAATAATAATGTCAGATATAAATGATGATGTCAATTGATCCATAATGACATCAGAAAATTTAGTTAAACAATAACGATATCAGATTTATAACACATTAACAAAAGCCATGTCTATTAACAATACTTATGTAAGATAAACAATACTGATGCCAGAATAAAACAATAACGATATCAAATTAACAACACATTAACAAGAGCCATGTCTATTAACAATACTTATGTCAGATGAACAATACTGATGTCAGAATAAAACAATAATGATATCAGATTTAGAACACATTAACAAGAGCCATGTCTATTAACAATACTTATGTAAGATAAACAATACTGATGTCAGAATAAAACAATAATGATATCAGATTAACAACACATTATCAAGAGCCATGTCTATTAACAATACTTATTTAAGATAAACAATACTGATGTCAGAATAAAACAATAATGATATCAGATTAACAACACCTTATCAAGAGCCACATCTATTAACTATACTCATGTAAGATGAACAATACTGATGTCAGAATAAAACAATAATGATATCAGATTAACAACACATTATCAAGAGCCATGTCTATTAACTTTACTTATGTAAGATGAACAATACTGATGTCAGAATAAAACAATAATGATATCAGATTAACAACACATTATCAAGAGCAATGTCTATTAACTTTACTTATGTAAGATAAACAATACTGATGTCAGAATAAAACAATAACGATATCAAATTAACAACACATTAACAAGAGCCATGTCTATTAACAATACTAATGTAAGATAAACAATACTGATGTCAGAATAAAACAATAACGATATCAGATTAACAACACATTAACAAGAGCCATGTCTATTAACAATACTTATGTAAGATGAACAATACTGATGTCAGAATAAAACAATAATGATATCAGATTAACAACACATTATCAAGAGCCATGTCTATTAACTTTACTTATGTAAGATGAACAATACTGATGTCAGAATAAAACAATAATGATATCAGATTAACAACACATTATCAAGAGCAATGTCTATTAACTTTACTTATGTAAGATAAACAATACTGATGTCAGAATAAAACAATAACGATATCAAATTAACAACACATTAACAAGAGCCATGTCTATTAACAATACTAATGTAAGATAAACAATACTGATGTCAGAATAAAACAATAATGATATCAGATTAACAACACATTATCAAGAGCCATGTCTATTAACTTTACTTATGGAAGATAAACAATACTGATGTCTGAATAAAACAATAACAATATCAAATTAACAACACATTATCAAGAGCCATGTCTATTAACTTTACTTATGTAAGATAAACAATACTGATGTCAGAATAAAACAATAATGATATCAGATTAACAACACATTAACAAGAGCCATGTCTATTAACAATACTTAGGTAAGATGAACAACACTGATGTCAGAATAACAATTTTAAGTATAGTAAAAAAAACCTACTCTTCACATTGTTGTTTATAGTAAGATCTCTCTTCTTTTAGTTTATTTATAAGATGTTTTTGTTTAGTTATTTCATCTAATAACTCTGTCTCTCTTTGATCTAACTGATGTAACCTTTCTTCTATACTTCCTTTTAGATCTATTTTACCTGTTAATATACAAAATAACTATCAATAAAATATTTAAACAGTACCTACAGTATATCCTGCTCATACGACCACCTTTATTAAGAGCCCACCTTCAATAAACGACCACAATAAATTCCCCCCTACGAGTTTTCAATGTAATAATCGACTAATAAGTGGCCACCTTCATTATGCGACCAGCGGCCATGTATTTACACTCCCAATTGATTAAAATAACTCAATTAAGCGACCATGATACTTTTGATTATCTCCCGTAACAAAAATCAAGTTCACGCGTCGGTGATATTCAATGAGATTATCGCTAATCGGTAATTAGATAATCTTCTTCAGATTAATTTTATAGCTTGTTGCTGATTAATATTGATAGATTTCATCGTATTGACAATTATTATAAAGTACTGTTAAGGCTTCAATATTTCGTTTTCGTTTTTTACGGAATAAAGCGTGTTAACAGGCAATTAAAATGCAAGTAAAGAAGGATATCTTATTGATTTAAGGTAGAGAATTTTGACTTTGAAAACGATAATAACTGTGAGAACTTTGGTATCTAAAAGAAAATAAAATACGACAAAAAGAGTATCCCATCGGTAGATAGGAGATAGCATGCAAAAGCAGTAGAAACTATACATGTACATGTATGAGTAAAAGTAAGATCCTATGATTTCCAAAACGTCAAAACGAAATGTTTTTGCAGTTCCTCTCTTAAGAGGCCACCTTCACTCAGCGACCGTTTTTGAATATTCCCTTCAGGCTTATGTACATGTACCTTTATGGCTCCCTTTTTTCTTTCAATTTGTTTAAGGGAATACTGCGTCTTAGAATGAAAATTTGTAAATTTCAAACTTGGCCAATAAGAGCTCTATTAATCAGTAGAAATACCTGCTGCTATAAATAACATAACAGAATCATTATATAATCTGATAAATCTGACAAAAAATTTGTCAAATTTTTCAATAATAATTTACGAATTTTCCAGACTTTACAGGGATTCTGTTACTTTATGACATCAGGTAAGTTCACTGATGAATATATAGAGGTTAAAAAAAACTAATCTAAAACAAATTTAAAATTTTTATTTTTCATGTCAAGTATGGGATAAATAATCATGTTGACCATTCTTGAGAACTTTCATGGCCATTCTAAAACACTATTACCTTAAATTGCAGATAAAAGTTTCCTTTTCATATATCTTGTCTGAGAAACTAAATTTCCCATAAATAATCTGTCGAAATCAATGGACATGTGAACAGGAAATATTTTTTTTTCCTAAATTTGTATTTTTGAAACTGATCAAACTGGAGTGCTTCTTTTAAATAATGGCATTGTGAGAATGAACTATAGCACAGTCAGATAGAGTTGTTGAATGTTAACCATTGGCTTGGAATATTGGTTCCATACATAGAGTATAAAATCCTGTTAACCTTGGATTAAATTGAATTTCCTCAGTCACATAAATCCTGTTGACCTTGGATTAAATTGAATTTCCTCAGTCACATAAATCCTGTTGACCTTGGATTAAATTGAATTTCCTCAGTCACATAAATCCTCTTGACCTTGGATTAAATTGAATTTCCTCAGTCACATAAATCCTCTTGACCTTGGATAATTGAATTTCCTCAGTTACATAAATCCTCTTGACCTTGGATTAAATTGAATTTCCTCAGTCACATAAATCCTGTTGACCTTGGATTAAAATGAATTTCCTCAGTCACATAAATCCTGTTGACCTTGGATTAAAATGAATTTCCTCAGTCACATAAATCCTGTTGACCTTGGATTAAATTGAATTTCCTCAGTCACATAAATCCTGTTGACCTTGGATTAAAATGAATTTCCTCAGTCACATAAATCATGTTGACCTTGGATTAAAATGAATTTCCTCAGTCACATAAATCCTGTTGACCTTGGATTAAATTGAATTTCCTCAGTCACCATTCAAGTATTTGAATCTTGCAATGCCAAGAAATCTGGCCAAGAACAATTTTTTTTTTTCTTTTTGCTCTCTTTCAGTCTTCAAGAAGACAAAACAGGCTGGGATTGGAAGTATTATCTAGTAGATCTTTGCCCATTAAGAGCAGAAATTTGGTTCAAGCATGATAATAAACTTACCAGGTACATTAGATCTGTTTTTATCTAATGATAAAATTGATAAATTATCATTCTCGGCTCTTCTTTCTAACTTCTCAACTTTCTACAACATAAAAATTCATATCATTAATATTATATTATTAAGATATTTATATAGGGTCATTTTGCACAAGCGTGTTTAGATGTGCTGTGCAATAGAAATCATTAAAAATGTAAATATATGACAAAATGAAAATTGAGTTGTACATAGTAAAGAAGAACAACTTCTAATCTCATAGCATCTGGAGGTTTAGGGCTTCTTACATTATAAATCTTACATTAAAAATATTTTTAGCTTAAGAAAGCTAGAAACAGTAGCCTATTTCAGGCACATATTCATTTGGACACAGGTCATATAGACACAGCGTCATTAAGGCACAGTGATAAAGATACTATGTATCTGATACACTTTCAATTAAGCACATATTCACTAGGAACTGTGCCTAAGGTTTGTGTCTAACTGACTAAACTATATGTGCCCAATTGACCTTGTAAGTAAATTAAATTGTTCAAAATTCTTTAATTTTCAAGTCAATATGCAAATTTGTAAAGAGAAATACTAGAAGGCCTATATTACTTACAACTTCCATTTTCTTGACATAGCTTATCAATTGTCTTCTATTCATATCTTCATAGTCTCCTACAAATATACACAATCAGATTTTTGATAGACTATTAAGTCAAATAAAGTAAACAGTATCCAAATTCCCATAATAGGGGAAAACTATTAAAAATATATACTATTGTTCTGCCGTCTAATGTTTCAACTAAATCCCTTCTTCAGAAACACTACAGTAGTTTATGATCACATCTTTTTTGTCCTTCTATTACTTATTCAAAAGGAAGGAATGTAGCCAAAATGTTAGACGACAGGACAATAGTATATATATTTAAAATTTAATCATTTTAAATTGTATAAAATTGTCCTGTTTAATAACATTTCGGCTTAATGCCTTCTTGAGAAACACTCAATTTCAATAGACCCATTCTTGAGAAATTTTTGGAATTTGTGATTTGAGTGTTTTCTTCATAATACATTACATTTTCTGATAATTCATCGAAATAGCTTTAAAATCATACTCAGCTAACTATGGACAGAGAGAATTCTTTAAGGAATACTGTGTCTTAGAATGAACATAAATTCTTAAACTTTGCCAATAAGAGCATATTATATTCAACAGTGGATAAACCAGCTGCCATAAATAACATAACAGAATCCTTATATAATCTGATAAATGCAAATGAGTTTATTGAAAATCGCTTAATAAAGTGTTTTTCAAATATTTTTTATTTTTGTAAGTTTTCCAGAATTTACAGGGATTTTGTTACTTTTTGACACCAAGTAAGTTCACTGATGAATATATACTCATATTGATCATTCTTGAGAAGTTAAGTTTCAAGTCCAGTCTACACAGAAACATGGCTGTCTCTCCAATGTTTAAACTTACTGCCTGTTAATGGACTGTCATCAACTTCATCTCCACCAGTAGCTTTCTCTAATTCTTCTTTTAAACTTCTATTTTCAGTTTCTAATCTCTCATTATTCTTATTTAATCTCAAAATAGTCTCGTTTAGGGCTTTTAGTTTAGCTGTGTTTTCTTTACCTACTGGCGTGGCCCTATAAAATAGTGAATCAACCAAAACAAGCTAGAAATAAATAGTCCTATTGACTATAAAACCTACCCAGCAGAAAAAAACATGGCTGAATGTGACGTATCTGCTTTCATATCTGTTCAAATTGGAACAGACAAATCCTGTTCAGAACTCTCAAATTGATCACTACATATTATGTACAAATCAATTTTTTTTTTAAAGTAATAACTTATGCACTAATCATCTGCTTGTATATACCCCCACCCCTATTGTTATGTTCACTATTTTTTGGTTTCCACTTGCTGTGCTATATAACCCCATAGTGCTGGGTATTGCCAACCATGCAACAATGCGATACGTATCGCAATATACAAGGGTCAGGATACGAAACATATCGCGGTATGGAGTAATAGATAAAAAGTAACCCGTTTTGTCCAAGGTCTCAATATTTTATAATTTTAACAGTATATTTTAAGGTAACAGAATGATATTACTATTTTTCTGAGGTATTTCACTAATATATTGTTAACTAAAAAATAATCAAGCCTGTCTGGCTACTAAATTAAATGTCTTATAAGTTATTTGAAAATAATGGATTTCAGAGAAGTCCACAAGTCAATCTCAAATTATCCAAATCTTACCTAGCAGACTTGGGTACACCTGTATCTTTAGAATTCTGTAACCTGACTATTTCTTGATACATAACTTCCATCTGACTTCTCATTTCATCTATCTTAGTTACTTTTAAATCACTTTGTAGTTTACTGAAAATAACAGGATAAAGATTATGTTTCGCCATTTTTGTGGGTCAATTTTGAGTCTTAAAGTAGTACTATAACTGCACAAAAATCATATAATCATTTTGAATATAAATCAAATTATAAACTTTCTTTCTACATGTATTTCTATAATGTCTTTTCTATGATTATAGTGGTAGTGGTGTCTCAAGAAAGCACAATGATCTGTGAACTCTATTTTGTAATATACTGGAAATAACAATGTCATTTTAGAGGGTCAACTTCAAGTAGTTCTGCCCAAAAGTCATATAATACCTTCAAATATAACTCAAATATCTGTTTCTATTTCTATATGTCTTTTCTATAATTATAGTAGAGTCTCAATGGGCTGTCAACACATTTACTGATACTGATTAGCTTAACTAAAAACTTCCCGTTATGAGACTATGGTCAAACAGATGGTAAACTTGTCTGTTTAGTATCTCTTATTGTTATCAATTATCGTCTAACTAAATATAGTTAATGCAGCATTGCTTTGAAATATGATCAAGATTGGATAGTCTGCTTTATCTTCATTCATTATGTCTATTTTGAAATTGGAATCTTTTGACTACCTTATAAGGAAGTAGTCAGAATATCAAGCCCTTTGCTTATGAGATGTATCCCTTTTGTCACATGCTTACATGCAATACCATCATGTTGTGACATGACTATGTTACTAAACAAACTGCTATCTCTGAAATACCATCTCAATTTAATGACACCAAAACTTAAAGAGGCAGGCCGAAAACTGAATTAATCACCATGAATCATGAGTTTAAATGTCAAGTACAGAAACTTTCAAATGTTACGAACAGAGGCTGTTCATTTGATCCTGCAACTTTCAGATGAGTCAATAAATATCAGTCAAAAAATGCCAAGTTCTTACCCAAATGCTGTATCTTTCTCTCTCAGTTGCATTTCCAATTTCAGTATTTTTTGTTTGAGACTGTGTATAACAGCACCAGAATCTGGTTTTCTATCACCTAGTGTTCTTCTTATATCATCACTCTATAGAAATACAACATTTGTATTTCAGTAATTGTGGATTGTCATATTGTGGTCTGTATTACGAGTGATCTCCCTTTGTAGAGCCTGAATATAGTTGGCAGCCTGAATAGGATTGGTTGCATTCGAATAGAGAGTTCTGAACAGGTCCCGATATTGTCCTTTATCTTGAATTCTATCTATTATTATTTCAGCACATATACATTGAACGTGCTGAAAGTGCTGAAATTTGAGCAACACCCATTTATTTACCTTTTTTTTTTGATAAACTTTAAAATTTGACAACTTACCTTTGCTGGATTCAAGAGAGACTCCATTTCTTTATCCTACAAAAAAAATGAGTGGTTATAAGTTTTATTTTGTGTTTTTTCTACAGGGGTACTACCATAGCCATAAATTATAAGACGTAAGTCGCTTGTCACGGAATTGAGTGGGACACAAAGAATTCCTAGTCTTATTCAAAGAATGGGTGATAATATTTGATTTAATCAATAGAAGAGTCACCCACTGAAAACACATGAAACTCATCATCTTGATCTGTTGTTGAATAACATTGGAGAAATCAACACTTTATGAAAATGAATAGAATTTTCCAAGATTACAGACACCTGTGTCTGTGTTAAGTTGTCTGATTTTTCTGTCATCGATTGAAGATTCAAATGGTTACATTGTTCAGTAGCATTTTGTTAATAGGACAGAATACTGAAAACATCAGTTCAATTCCTACCTTTTTAATTTTATCTTCTTCAAGTCTTCTAACTTTAGCCTTCATTGTCGAGTTATCCTGGCTTAGATTACTGATTTGCTGAAAATAACAAATTTTCTCTTACAAACATGTCTATTCTTAAAAAACTTTGAATCATCTTCCTAAAGGGTAAAAATTGAATATTTTCAGCATAAGACAACTTCAATAGGTAATCTCTACTTAATATACCAGTTAACCAAAAGTCAAGTAAAGATAAATCGGGAAAGATTTATGCCAAAAGGTTTTGACCAAATTATTATTATTAAACATTATCCACATGAGCCTGTTTAATCAAATTAGACCAAACTTTCATTCCATATTTCATCAATTAACTGTCTTAAATATTGCTACTTTATTTAGGGTCACAAAATCTCAGAGTAGGAGGGGAGAAATTTCATTAGCTGACAGTGTCATTAATAGTCCAAGAGCCCTGTAATTAGACCCTAACTGAAGTTTAATTAAAAATAAAACCTAATAAAAAAAAGTTTGAGCTACTTGTAATTTAATATGGTTGTTTCTTTTTAACAAAACACATTCATCATTATTGCAAATGAAGGGCAACAATCACTGAAATATCAAAATGACATCTTGAAGATTTATCGAAATCAAGTGGGAAAATGATATACCTTTCTGAGTTCTAAAACTTCATCATAATATTCTTCTGGTGTTTTATAAGCTGGTGTACCAGCACCCGACCGGTCTAAAAAGAAAATCAGGTAAAATAATATGTTATCATTTTCTTTGAGAATGTCTATAATAGTCGTGTCGCTTTTCTTAAAAACATTTTTTATGTCACTAATGCAAAATGTGCTATTTATATCTAAAAACCATTGTTATAAAAAGTTCAAGTGGAATTTTATATATTCCAGATGTCTGATTGAAAAATGGAATGGTACCAACTGATGCTCTTAGTGTTCCTTGTACTCATAAAAGACTCTTAGGTTGGTCAATTAAGGATTAAACGTTGGTCTCACTAGCATTATTGGTGTGTCAACGTAGTTGATCACATGACAAAGTTTTTGTGGCATGATCAACTACGTTTACACATCAATAAAGCTAGTGAGACCAACATTTAATTACGTATTTCGACTTTGGCGAAAACGTATTGTAATCGTTCGGATTATTTTATTTTTTTTTTTTTTTTTGTAATTCTTGGATGAGTTTGCAGACAAACTGGTAAAAGGTGCAGAAATTCTAAATCTACAGTTGATCTTAGAATGATTTCTATTATCAAATAAAACAAAACCGGAAGTTCTATCTCTGACAGGAAGTGAGAACCGGAAGTTGAGGTTTTTTTGCTTTAGCAAGTTTATTTTCAGTTCGATTTTGACCGGATTTTCAGATTTGAAAACTTCAATGTATTTGTCAACTAACAATTATAGGTTTTATGCAATTAGGTTAAATATTTTACCCACGATTTGCAATTCAATATTCAAGGGTCATCGGCAAAAATTTCAGACCGTGATTTCTCCTTTAATATAAATGGTAAAATTTTGAAACTTTACCAGTTGATAGGCGATATGATTATAATTTTTGAAAAAATGTGAAAAAAAAAATTCTACTTCCGGTTTAGCCTCAAATGATGTAATTACGTAACTTCCGGTCTATAACTGCTAGGTAAAAAGTGAAAACTGTTTTATAAATAACTTGTCAATAGTAATTGATTTGACCTAAATAATTAGGTCAAGCTGCCATATCGGCCGCCATTTTGAATTTTTGTTACAATTCTTAAATCCGAAATTCAGACACTACTGATAGACCGATTTTGATGAAATTTAGCACATAGATACAATGGATCATTATCTACCTTTTCTTGGAGACCGATTTTCAAATTTCGTATTTTCTTTCGAATTATTTAAATTTCGATTTTTTCAAAATTAGGTCACTTTAACGGCTACGGAAGGTGTGACCCACTTAATCTATGACCTTGAAAATTAGGTCAAATAATATTCAATATATTGTCTACGAGTAGATATTTTTTAATTTGGCTTACTTAAAAAATTCATAGAGATAAGTGTACTTAAATACAGCAAAAATTTATAATTTTCATATTTTCGCCATCATTAACCGTTACGGAAGGTGTGACCTAATTATTTTATGACTTTGAAAACTAGGTCAAATGATATTCAATATATTGTCTAGATGTAGGTATTTGCAAATTTAGCCTACATAATATTTTAAGGCTCTCGAAATACGTTCATAATTGTAAGCAATTCTAGTTCTTATATTTACATTCAGATACTTTTATTGATGCAATTTTCACTTTTTTATGATCGGTTCCCTTGAATTTGCCATAAATCTTAGATTGTGTCATTATGTGGTGCCTTGACGACGTCAATCACGTCAAAGTATCAAGTGACAAACTAAAGTTATTGGAGAATAAACGCCAGTTTGTTTAACTAGTTCATTGAAGGGAGTGAAAGTAGAAATGTAAATATTAATTTTAATGGGGTAAAAGCACCGTACAACCTAAAACCTTGGACTCTATATTTTCGAACTTTCGCATATAGAGACCAAAACATTTCATCAAACATTTCATCAAACATTTCGTCTCCCATCCTGTATTTTCCTCTGAATTGCCGAATTTTTATCCCTTTTCGTGAAATTTGTTTAACCCCAATGGGGGCCATTTTAATTTTGTAAACTTTAATTTTTTTAATTTTTTTTTTGTAAATCTTCCCCTTTTTGCCAAAACTTTAAATTTTTATTATGTGGTGTTAGTTTGCTGAGAATAAATAAAAAAAGTTTTTAAAAAAAGGGGAAAAAAAAAGAAAATATAAATTTAAGTTTAAAACTTGGTAAAATGAGTCTTTGTGGACTATTCTGGTGTCAAAACTATACAACAGAATCTCTTTGTAATCGAATAAATCCATAACATGAAGTAACAGTCCAGTATTGAACACAGCTTTTTTTCAATAATTACTTAGTCTATTGGATAAATCATGTTATATGGACATAGAGATTCTATCCTTTAGTTATGGCAACTGGTAAATCCAACTGATGAATAATATACTCCTATTGACCATGTTTTGTCCATTGTAAAATATAAGTATTACTTTGAATAATCCTAATGAGTTGTACTTACTATATGGCTCATGACCCTTTTTTAGGTTTTTCCACTCCCATGACTTGACGTAAATGATGTGAAGTACTATAATAGGCCATGTCTAAACCATTCTCTTTCTTTAAACCAGTAAATGTATTTCTTCCACTCTCTGTACTGATACCTACAATATCGAAATAAAATACTTAGCTTTACTTTATTATCTTAAAGATCAAGGCTTTAAAAAAACTTTTTTTAGCTGCTTTGTCAACTCAGCATCACTTTTTGAAGAACCCTTCCTCATAATAGTCTGCCATATGTAACCAATGCTTGCGTTCAGAACTGAATTACTATAAAACTAGATTTTTTTTATCAAAAAATGAAATGAACAGAGTTTTACATCCTACTTTTCGACACCCTTTTAGACTAATTTAAACAGGCTATGCCATACGAAGTGCATTAGCGTACTCTTTCAATTTCCAAATGTGAATTGATTTTTAACATGCAATTTATATCAGTGTCACATGATCATAACAGATCAAAATTCTAAAAAAGGCTTACAAGACAAATTTTAAACATAAATTAAAAAAAAAAAAGCAAAAATGGGTTTGTGATCCATACCTGAACCAGTTTTGCGTAATGTGTCTACCCAATATTCTATAGGTGTTTTATGTCTAGGTGAACTTCCAATATGACCAGTTGATCCACTGTTTACTGAAAATATAAGAATAAAACATGAGCTTAGTTTCAAAGGAGAGGAAATATTGGCACCAATTCAACTCTATAGGGAATGTTCAATATTCCAAGGAAATATCAAAAATACAGAAATAATTGTTTTACAAGGAACACAACTTCAGGTTCACAGGGATCTTCAAAATGGTCTCTGGTCAAACATCTTGGCATTGATCATGACCAGATAATCTTTACCCATTTACAAAGACTCATTCAAGGTCTAAAAGACTTTCAAAAGCAAACCAAAATTTGGCCAACCACCATCCATTTGACTTAACCAAGCAAATGACATCATGTAAAGTTTCCAATGCTCTAACAGACTGGCTAGAACAGAACTTTCCAATGATCCAACAGAATTTTCCAATTCTCTAAGAGACAGTGCTACAGAAGAATTTTCCAATTCTCTACAAGAGACAGTGCTACCTACAACAGAACTTTCCAATGATCCAACAGAATTTTCCAATTCTCTAAGAGACAGTGCTACAACAGAACTTTCCAATGATCCAACAGAATTTTCCAATTCTCTAAGAGACAGTGCTACAACAAAACTTTTCAATGCTCTAAGACTGCTACAACAGGACTTTCCAATGTTCTAACAGACTGTTACAACACAACTTACCAATTCTCTATCAGACTGTGCTACAACAGAACCTTCCAAGGCTCTTACAGACTGTGCTACAACAGAACTTTCCAATGCTCTAACAGACTGCTACAACATGACTTTCCAATAACAGAACACCTCTAGTAATGAGCTTTATTTGATTTGATGAAGAAATTGGGGAACATTGGGAACAATATTGCAATATTTGTTACGTTGTAATTAAGATTACATTGAGCTGCCAGCAAAGCATATCCTCCTTTATCTGATATATCTACTGTACCATCTACTTTTTAAAGGACAAGTTCACCAAATTGGGGGAATGATTTGGGTTGTGAATATATATAAACAGTAAATTGTCATCAAAATTACTAGAAAAATTGCAAACTTGCATAATTTCTTAAAAAGCTACCTCAACTTTCAAATTTCTCCATCTATTTCTATAATATTTTTTTCGGTACAAAGCTCAAGAAAAAAGTTGTCTTTTATATTTTCTAATGCAAAGAAAACTTGTTTAAAACTTCCTTCTTTAGAGATTAAGATATTGGTCTAAAAGATGGTGAGCCTGTCCCTTTAAGATAAGAATATAACTTACAGGCTCCTTGACGTTTTTTAAGAGCTGTTATCCACAAATCGTGACCTGTTTTACCACTAACTCCTAATGAACTGTTAGGTCTTTTATTTGGTGACCCTGAAACATTCCCATTTAATAAGTATTGTAGGAATGCAGGAAGAGTAAAGGTATCAACTCAGTATTTTAATCCTTTTTATTCGGAATAATACTTAAAGGGATAATAGGCGTTAGAACGAACATAAAAATTTAAGTTCACTCAAATTTGGACAATAACAGTATATATCCATCAGTGGACTTACCTGGTGTCATACCTATACATCAAAATCCCTCTAAAATTCGATAAATTCCCAAAATAGAGTAGTTAATCATAAAACGCTTGAGCCATCCGTCAAGCGATTTTCAAATCGTGTAAATATAAAGGGAAGTAACTCTAACATGTGGGTTTTCACGCGTCCTTGACCCCTACTGTTGAATTTCGCAATGATGTTTTAGCGTTGATTTACCAGACGCTTTTATTCTCAAACTGCATGGAATCGTCGCTGGCTCACTTTTTTTTTAAATTCCGAATATATTTTTATTGTGGCTTTTTAAAATTTAGTAAAGTGTGGGATGCATACTTATTTAACTAATAGTCAATATTAAACACAAATATAAGCCGTAGGACGAGTGTATTCTAACGCCTATTATCCCTTTAAGAATCTGGCAACGTATCCTCAAAAAGACCTTATCACTGTATCTTGGATATCCTAGCGCCTAGATCATTTTGGGAATACAGGACCTGAATGGGTAATCATCAAAATGTTCAGATATGGCTTGGGCTTTTTTTTATTAACACACCAGTCGAATGTGAGGATTTACATACCTGATACAATTGTGACAAAAATTTCAAAACAGAAATCTTACCTGGTCTTTTTGATTTCTTAGTATTTTTTCTTGGCACTAAAACAAAAGAATTTAAATAAACTTCATGTGCAAAATTTACAGTACTGTACACCAATAAGATTTTCCTTATCTTTTTGAGATTCTTAAAACAACCTCAGATAGGGTTGTTGAAATGATAGCATACCAATCATGTCTAACTGCATCTCCTAAGTGTATGGCTCAAATCAGATAAGTCAATATCAGCATTTTCTAATCAAAAAAGTTTTTTATTCTTTAGCAAATTATTCAAGTGGTATCACATTGTGGCAATCACAAGCAAGCACAAGTATATAAAATCATAGGATTAAAAATATATATCCTTCCTGACCTGATTTGGATCTATTCCTAGCAACTGATTTACTTCTTGATATCTAATAATACAAATTGATATCAATTATTCATTAGAACACAATAATTACAGGTGTAAGCTCTATGATAATCAGATAAGATACAGATATATCCTTTGACAGTTGATTGAAGCATTACTCTTGGTTATATTTCTTTTTACTGAACATTCAGCTTATATTAGCACGAAAAGAAGTTTCATTTAGTGCTGGGTATTGCTAATCAAGCCACGATTCGATACATATTGCGATACAAGGGTCACGATATGATACGTATCGCGATATGTGGTAATAGATAAAAAGTAACACTAATTTTAACAGTATATTTTAAGGTAACAGAATGATATTACTAGTTTGCTGAGCTATTTCACTAATATATTGTTAACTAAAAAATAATCAAGCCTGTCTGGCTACTAAATTAAATGTCAAATAAGTCAAAAATGGATTTCAGAGAAGTTCGCAAAAGAAGTTTATAATAGGATAATCTTCCATTCACCAACAAGTAAATATATTGATATTGATTGCCATTGATTGATTGACATTGATTTATCAAGTATCGATACACGTCCTTTCGATATGATATGTGTATTGTGGCATGTCGTATTGCGATACGTTGATTCAGCGATATATCATGCCAGCATTAGTTTCATTAAATATAAATCAAACTTTTGTTCTGTAATTTATTAGCTTTTATTCAATATTAGCCAATACAAGGCTAAAGACGAGTCTGTTAAACCTTCGTCACAATAACCTTTTGACCCTCCCTGCTTTAACCAATCAAATTCTTTCACTCTCTTAATAAATTCCAGCAGAAATTTGATTGGTCAAACAAAAGTTTAGTCTAATTTTTGTGATACTACACAGTCTATTAGACATTTACCATGTATATCATAGTGTGCTCTGAAAATGTATCAAAATTTCTGACAAAATATAGTAATTATCATAAAATATTTCAAAATTATCACTAGGCTATGTCTCATAAAAAATACCACAATATCTCATTAGTAAATAGCTTATTTAGTTAATCTTATAGATTTTGCGAAAAAATAAACACGATCTTGACATATCAAAATGCAATTTGGGAACACTTAAAACATATTACTTAATTTCTCCAGATAACACTTAAAACAAATGACGTAATGAACGCTATTTCAACATGATATTATTTATTGTACGATTTAACCATTTAAGTACATTGGTGGTTTTTACTTAGAGACAATATTACTAAAGATACAAGTATAAGATGCATGAACATATTCATTATTGTGAAAAATAACATACCAAAGTTTCTTGATCTTCAAAATCATCTGGCGATAAATAATCATCACCCTAGAGAAATAAAGAGACAAAAATATCTTAACTTTACCTTAGTAATATCCATTTTATTCTTAAATAGGTATTTTCAGCATTAAAGCTTGTTAAATCAGTAAACAGAACAAGATACACCAAATGAAGAATAACTGAAGTACAGTATACCAGTCAATCAACCAGCTACACAATGCAATATTAAAGTTAGATTCCCGCTAATCTATATTATTTTTCTATTCTATGTCACTTGATGTACATTCATTGGTTAGATTTAAAAGGTACTTAATGTGTTAAAAATTTATCGCAACTTATCACGACCTTGTCATAGTATATTGCGATATTTTTTATATCATGCCATGATTGACAATAATATCTGGCGCTAGTTTAAATCCAGCAACGGACGCCCAACTGATCAACATAACAAACACATTGAAGGACATTTGTGATATCATGTTAATATTTATTTTATGAAACCATTACATATCCACAATAGCAATATCAATTCAATAGCAATGGAATTACTTTACAAGTGTTTGCTGTCCTAAACATTTTCTCATATTTTCAAAGGCAATCCATCTTTATAATTAGGCCTACAAGGATCCTAAGGCTATCATTAGACCATAATTATCAGATCAACATGTCTGTTCACTGCACTACAGTGCTATTGTTGAATAGATCTATTTCATGAATAAGTAATAATTAGGCTTGTGGAGATTTGGAGATTACACACTCACACATCAGATACTAGTAACCACTAGTTTCAAAACTAAAGGATCAGTTCCAGCTATGATGTATGAATTCTGAGCATAGTGTCTCTTGACATAGATATACTTCTGGGTTTTTTTAAGAATCATTTCAAAGGAATAAGGTATATACATATGATTCTTGGCACTTCTACTATCTACAAAGATAAAATCACTTAGATATTTGCTATCACATCTGAGGTGTTTGGTCAATTCATCTATATGTCAGTTAACCATTCAACAAAGTTATTTAACTCATCAACAAAGTGAGTTAAGCCATCAACAAAGTGAAAAAATTAAAGAGTTAAGGAATCTTTCTCTTTAGAGAATCCTTGTTTCGCTCTGACGCTTTGCATCCAATTTGTACTCTTCAGGGAGACTGTTGATACTGGGCCATATTCCTTCTATTTATATCCTATAGTGGATGGAGTCGCTTCATGGTGGACCTCAGTGAAAGCGCTACTGTTGCTTGGTTGCCAAGACGTTATAAAAATGGCGTGAAGGCGTGCCATTTGTGTTTCTTTACTGCGGAAAATGCCAGATATGGGTATTTCGGGAAAAACCCATCGGTAATCATTTTAATTAACGTGGTCACTCACTCAAAGATTTTAGTGTGCATGTCTTATCCCTAATACCTAGGAACTTGATTTGGGAACGACCACAGACCACAGACGCACTTTGGAATTGGACTGGATCTATCAACTTAATTCCATGGCACTGAAGGGCATCAATGAATTTTATTAGTAGGGTCACATAACTGGCCCTTATCTCTATCATCATTAAAGTGAGTTAACTCAACAATTAAGTGAGTTAATTTGTCTACTAACTTCAATTGACTCGTCTGCAACGAAATAATTGTAATAAAGAGTTTCATGGAAAACTTTGTTTAACTTTGTTTGTGTTATTTATTATCAATAGAGGTGCCTTCAAACTATCGTAATATCTTTAAAATGATTTTGGTAGTGAGCAACTGCTAAACATAAGTGGGAAAACTAGCAGAGATTATCAGCAATTATAAGGAAGCGATCATTCCATTAACAGGTAGAGCAGAAGTCAATCAGGTTATCCAATCGTATGGCTTCCTACATGAATACTGTGAGAAGGTTTATAGTTTACAATTGATTGTTTTTTATAGCTTAATAAAATTGTATCAAATAGATAAGCTTATAATAATAGTTATAATGTACTAAATAAAACTGTAATGCCTGCCACTCAAAGACATTCTCAAGGCAGACGTAAGCCCTATGCCAGTTGACAATTTGGTGGACTTCATGATATTAATAAAATGTCCAAATTACAATCTTGATAACCCCATTATTAAATATGGCTACTACTTGTCTGCTAGGCCAATAACAGCATGATATGGTTCCTTTTACTTTCTTTAATCAACATGGAAAACTAAGGTGGTAATAGGCCTAATCACAAATAAGAAAGAAATAAGGGCATTTTGTTAATTATTGTTAAGATGAAATCTGAAACACCAACCTGATACTGTCTTGGCATTTTAAATACAAATTATCATTGGCAGATCAAGCATCTATCTGGAATAGATATGAAGTAATACTTAAATCGGCAGTGTCAAGACATTCGAACAAGACCAAGACTGAACATGTAAAAACAGAAAATTGACAAAAAGCCAACAAGTGGAACGTCAAGTCGGCATTCCCTAAATCTCACTTTGTTAGCTGACTTACATGTCAATATCCAGTATGTTGAGGGTATTCTTCATTAAATTTCTAATATTCTTTCATAAAGAAGGGGAATCGAAAATTATTCCATGATCAATAAAATATAGGTCAAATCATAAACAAACAGATACCTACAGAAATAACATTGCAACCATTATAAACACATCTTCGCAAGCAAGGATATTAACCAATCAGAAAACATGAAGTCCCAGTGTTTTTGTCATCCAGCCATCTCTTATGTTGTAGTAGATATTTCGGCCTGGATGATTTGAACAAAACCAGTGCGTTCGATTCATTAACCAATGATGCAGGCTTGTATAATTAGTCATTTTGTCTGATAGCCTTGCTTCCAACTTCTTCTTCTTATCAAAACCAAAAAATCGAATGTGAAATGTAACAAACCAACAGCCTTTTGCTGTTAAGTACACTAAACTAGTTTTTTTTTTATGATGACTTGGCCTAATCAAATATAAATGCTAAACATTTGACACAAGAAGATTTCAATAAAAACAATTGTTATTCAAAACTAATTTTTTCAGCCGAACAAACTTTGGTCCTATGCCTAATAAGGTTCAGAATGCACCGACTGATTAAACCAATTATCATTAATCAGTGTCACCGTCAGTCATGTCTCATCATGAATAGTAATGCCGATGCTTAATTTGCCAAGTAAGTAAAAATATATTTAAATGAATTTTAGGGCTAATATTCCACAACTGTATTAGAAAATAATGTTCCAGTCCAATAAATTATTAAAGCCAAGTTTACGACATTAAGACTTATTTACCTTATGATGAGAGACCTAGTTTCGGCAAACTATGTTTTGTTGCCAAGATGGCGACCGGCTGATTGATTAGCAACTTTGGTTTTATAACGTTTTTTTCTTGTTGAAGTGAAATGGAAACCTTTCCTATCAATGAATAATTTATAGAAGCATTCAGGTAATTAGATGGAGAACTATAATTTTTTTATATTAACAACACTAGCCTACTCAAATACGTACGGTACCTCTGGCTGGCTCTAAATCTAATCCACTTCCAGTTCCAGCCGCTTTAGGAAATTTGAAAGTTGGTTAGACCTCTAGTGGTAGGGAGACTGAAAAACAACTTGATTTGTTAGAATTTTCGGCAATTCCGGAAACCTAATTTTTGTAATTTAAACTGGATTCCCCAAACCATGATGATATAGGTTAGACCAGGCCCTCACAAGTTAGGCTATTTCCTGGGTATAAGTGCCACTCATCGATTCGTTTTGAAGGATGTTAGGGGAGGGGTTAGTCCGAAACTTGCTGACTCTATTCCCAGCCTCAATAGCTATTTGGACAGATATGGCTGGGGGAGAGTCAGACAAACTAGGCACCAAAAACTTGGGATTTTCCGGCAACTCCGCTGGTGCGGGGTTTTTAAACGTATTTACATGCCTCGAATCCAATAAACCTCGATATAAGCTTATTTGAAAAGATGGATGTTTTTGTAGTTCAGTCATACCATCATTATCCCCTTTCACCATTCATGTCATGCCTGTGGTTGCATCAAAGTTAAGTAAAATTCCCATAATATATAAGGTCCAGATGAACTTTTAGATTTTCTTCTACCTTTTAACTATGTTAGTGATGCAGGTTGGAGGGGATAAAATAGAAAAAGTCTCTCGTGGTTCAAATGGGATAATAAACTAAGGTCATGTGGGCTGCAGGCTCTGAACATCCATTTGAAATCACTAAAAGATTAGGCTAATGCACTTCTAATACACTTGGCTTTTTGGCTATCCTAAAATGTCTTTGAATTTTCAGTAGAAGAAAAGATGTTCAGTTTAATTGGGAAATGCGTTCCCTGCATCAACAAGAAACGAGCCAAAAGAAGGTGAGTTATTTATTTCATATGTTTGAAATTCACGTTCAATCTTCAGTCTGTTTTGACATTAGACCCGATTTCTTGTCTTTGATGATAATTTTGATATCGGTATCTACATGTCATTATTCAGTTTAATCAAATGCTGTTATGCTTATCTTATCAACCTAACTAACCTATTTTACCATAGCCAATTACACTTGATTCTAGGGTTATGTAGGTATTGGTAATATTTGGCTATGAATTCATAATTTCCGCACTTATATTACCTTGAAAAAGTATGACAAATGAAGATGCAGGGATTTTTCTGTGATATTTTATGGGCATTAATCTGTAAATTATACTGATCTATTTTTTTTTTTTTTAGATCTATAACTCTTGCTATTTTGGGTCTGGATAATGCAGGGAAAACAACAACAACTAAAGGCTTTAGTGGAGGTATTTGTTATTAATTATCAAGGATAAGCTTGAATCCATTAATCTCTGTTTTCTATGTCTCAGTATTATCAAAATGGATGGCAACTATAGTTTCAATAGCCATCCATACCTGGCTTGTCTTCTTTCATTAAAATCTTTTGAGTGTATTTCTATAATCATAAAGGCACATTGTGTAAATTTTAATTATCAAATAAGATTTTAACAATAAAAGATTTCTAAAATGTTCCATTTAAATCCATGTATTTCTATGATCAAATGAAATTGAAAATACTCAGTATTATTTTTAGTTGAAACCATCAGATTAGGCTATGTAGGAGACAAATTTTTTTTGTTATTGAAAAAAAGTAGTTTGTTTCTGAGTGTCCACATACCTCATAGACTTAATGTTAATTTTATTTTTCAGACCCAATCGATCTAGACATAGCACCAACAATAGGCTATTCGTACGAAGAGTTTGCGTTTAACAATTATGATATTACCCTGTACGATCTTGGCGGAGGAAAGAATATCAGAGGAATTTGGACTAATTATTTGCATGAAATATTTGGTTTAATATATGTCATTGATTCCTCCGCCAGTGCCAGAATGGATGAAGTAAAAACAAACTTGAAAGAAGTTTTAGAGAATCCAAATATTTCTGGGAAGCCTTTATTATTGTAAGTGGCAGTCAAACTAAGAGTTAAATTTTTTTTTTCATATTTTTTCATTTTTGATCTGTTGAACACAACTTTTTTTGGTTGTGCATGACAGAATGAGTTTCTCTTGTACTACATGTTTTATAGGAATAGTTAGCCATATTGGTTTGTTTGCATTTCTTCCTAAAACATGACATTATAATTTCTCAAAATTTTGCGATATCGAAATGGCGGCCCCCTTGAATGAGCAATCTTGGACCAAAAATTCTATAAAGAGTTTCTTTTTATTTTACCATATAGATTAGCAAATAAACAAGATAAAAGTGATGCTTTAGATGAAGTAGATATTTGTGAACAGTTAAATTTAGATCAAATAGTCACAGCTAATAAATGTCCATGTAAAATAGTAAGTAATGGTCAATTCTTTTCTTGTAATTCATTTCATTCCTATTTCTATAAATAGAGAAACTTGACAATATTGAAACAAAATAAAACATAGGTGTCTACCACCAGGAATATAATTTGGCACAGTTTCTGATTCTCTGAAGCCAGCACATAAACAATTAATCCGGTCAACATCATCAGCCCTTTGTCCAGACATACAGTTTTTTCCTAGCAGTTGGTGAAGAAATCATTATCATTAACATCACATAATGTTATCATCATACTCTTTAGTAGTCACATATAAGGTTCAGAAGAGTAGGATGTAAAACTCCATGTCATTTCATTTTAGAAGTTAAATGAAATTGATATAAATTAAAAAACACAGGCCAAGCAGAAAATGATAGATACATTGAACTTATTGAGAAACTGAGTATTGTTCATTGGTAACCAACTAGGTCTACTAACTAATGCTTGCAAAGAGTTAGGGGGGGGGGGGTGATGGGTAACAATATTCTGGATAAGTGAACAAAAGAGAATTATGTGGTTATAGGTTTAAGTCTTCCCTGGACTAAAATGTCAGATTGATTCTGTTGTAGGCCCTATTTGATGTATTTCACATTTCATTTCATTAATACTTAGAGGTCAAAGGGTTAAGAAATCTCTCACATTGCTATAATGACTAGAAGCCAAATATAATATGTAATAATTCTATATATTTTAGGAAACTTGCTCAGCTATAAAGGGTAGTGGAAAGAAAATGGATAAATCTATTCACAATGGTATGAAATGGATGTTGTCTATAATTGGAGGTCAATGGGATCAGTTAAAGAATAGAGTAGATGAGGCCATCAGACAAGAAGAAGAAAAAAGGAAAATAGAAAAGGCGGAAAGAAAAAAGAGAGTTGAAGAAAGGAGGAGAGAAAGGTCTGTCAATCAGAAAACATTTCTGCTGACCTAATCTTTGCCTAACACTTTTAAATTTAAGATAGAGTGTGTCAGGCTTGGGCTTCTTATTTAAAGGGATAATAGGCGTTAGAACGAACATAAAATTTTAAGTTCACTCAAATTTGGACAATAACAGTATATACCCATCAGTGGACTTACCTATACATCAAAATCCCTCTAAAATCCGATAAATCCCCAAAATAAAGTAGTTAATCATAAAACGCTTGAGCCATCCATCAAGCGATTTTCAAATCGAATTCCACAATGATGTTTTAGCGTTGATTTACCAGACGCTATTATTCTCAAACTGAATGGAATCGTCGCTGGCTCACTTTTTTTTTAAATTCCGAATATATTTTTATTGTGGCTTTTTAAAATTTGGTAAAGTGCGGGATGCATACTTATTTAACTAATAGTCAATATGAAACACAAATATAAGCCGTAGGACGAGTGTATTCTAACGCCTATTATCCCTTTAAGATAAATATTCATTTATTGTTAACTTATTATATTGTGCATACATACTATTTATTGATCCTTGAATGGTGTTTAATAATTGTGTAGTATGATCTTCTTGATAACGATAAGAGGATACTTATTGAAATGTAGCTGTATTAATAAACAAGTTATTTGTTATGGCCTAACAAAAACTAAGATTGTTTTTGTAGAGAGAAACAAGAGGAAGAAGAAAAGAAGAGATTAGGTATTGAAGATAGAGTAAGTGATAATGAAACAGAAGTAAATGGAGATCCTTTTAAAAAATTAGATGTTAGCGATTTGAAAAAGAAGGTAACTTTATTTTTTGTCATGTTCTAGAATTTATTTTGAATTTGACTTAAACTAAAAGGAATACATATGTAGCTAGCAGGACAGAACATATTTCCTGTTCTGGATCTGGAGCCTGTTTCAATGTTCCAATGGTCAGATTGGTCAATCACTAAAATTGAGTTTTTATTAACCAATCATATTCCTGTATTTCTTAAAATCTTGATTGTATCTTAGTTAAAATGTTGTGAAACAAGTCCCAGGACCACATAATCCCACCCTGTATTTGGGTTTGTCAACTTTATGATTCCCTGATAGTGCACCAAGCTAGTAATGTTTTATTGATTTATGAGTTACTCATTGATGGAGATAACTTTTTGTCTTTCAGGAAGCAAAGATGAAGGAAGAGAAAAGAAAAAAGAAAGAATTGCTAGAAAAATTTGAAGAAGAAGAGAAAGAAGTCATTGAAGAACCTGAAGTTTTAACTTCCCCAAGAACCATTAGATCTTTTGGTACATTACCTTCAGGAACTTCTCACTTACCTCCAACAAACAGTTTCTCTTCACCACGATCTAGTGCTAACCCATTGCTACCCCCATTACAAAAACCTTTGGGTACCAAGTTTTCAGAAGAATCCTTCAAAAAGAAAAAACAGAAGTCCAAAACACATGTGGCAGATGTTGAACAAGCAGAAGATGTTGAATCTCTCGATATGAAATCTCTTCGAACTTTATCTAAGATTGACGTCAAAGAAAACAATCTGGATAGTGTCAGAAGTCAAATGTCACATGACTCAAATAGCGGCAGTCGATTGGATGAATTAATGGATGGTAATTCAGCATCAAAAGAATTCCCTCAAAAGAGACGAAGAAAGAAAAAGAAGAAGAAGGAATATGTGGTGTCTGAAAGTGATACAGAAAAAGAAAATGATTCTCATCCTAGACGTCAAGTCCCTCCACCATTTATTCAAGTTGTTCCTCCGTCCATTTCACAGACATTTGATGGTAAGAATTATTCTGAAATTTTATCCCAGCTTTGCAGAAAGCTGTTGTACATGAATAATGTTGCCTCTTCTTATTACTTGATCAACCTTTCAACCAGAAAATAATATTGTTTTTTATATACCTTGATAAGGAATAATTTTCATTGTAATCAATTAGTGTTAAAATGGGTCTTGTTGGGTAGCTGTTACTAAAATGTTGAGGCAAGCTGATTTTTGAGAATGTAGGCTTGTTCAGTGCATGTAATGCATTATCATTAAATAATCCTTCATTGTTAATTAATTATTATTAAATGGATGATTTTGTTATTGGCTTTTAACAACCAAAGATACAACATCATCCAGACATAGATGATTATGATTAAGATTTTGAATCTTGTGTAATGTCAAGACTTACCTTTTGATTTTAGATTCTGTTGAAGCAACCCCTCCGTCCAGTCATAGAAGGAAGAAGAAGAACAGATATTTAAAGAAACGTGCTGGTATATCTGATGATGATACAACACCTAAACATTCCACTCGAGATTTTACACCAAGAACACATTCTCCAGATAATCCACATACTGTACAAACAGGTAGTTTTCAAATTATTATTCAGTCATTTGGTTGGAATATTAAATTTAGGCACAGGTGCTTTGGGAAAATTTTAAAAAGTAGGCTTTGCTGTAGACTGGGCAAAATCATTTGTCACTGCACGGCAGAAAAGTGAAATATGGAGTTCATTTAATTTATGATAAAATATAAGCTTACTATCCTATATAATTTTTTTTTTAATTTTTATTATTTCAAGTGTGCCATTTTTTTTTTTTTATATCTGAGCCATTGAATAGAGAATGTCTCGCTAGAGAGGAGCATACAACTATTTGCACCATTTTTGATCAATGTTGCAATTCATGTTATGTTGAAATTTAAGTTTAATCTCTATAAACATCCTTGATCTTAAAATCAAAGCATTACATGTTTATTTTTCAGGCATTGCCTCCACAAATCAATGGGGATTGATTGAAGAATTACCAGAAGTTAAAGAAGAACCCAGAAGATTACAGGTAGCTTTAGAAGATGAATTACTGTAAGCAACAAATTATAAAAATCAAAATAAATAACGTGGTTTGTTTACAGAAGTATAAGGTTTTTTTTAAAGCATTTATAAAGAAAATCTTTCAAACCAGCTTTAAAAATTAATGAGTTAAGGTTAGCCTGAGTAAAAAAAGTTTTTTCATAAAAAGCATGTGAGACGTCCACATTTGGTCTTCACTTTTTAAACAAAAAGTTTGTATGAATCTTGACTGTTTATGAGATAGATTTTCTTGGAACTCATTCTTTCAAAGACCTTTATAGTTAGTCCAACATGTGTGAGTGATTGGTTTTCAAATCGAATTATAATTCTAGCTATATTGCCATCACATTATATTTCATGGTGTACAACATTTCTATGAAGTGTTTTATGTGTTTATCTTTGGGAGTGAAATCAATGATGAAAACAGCATCAGTAGCATTTATTGATTTGATCATAATCAAAGCACTTAAAGAGACAGGTTTGGGTTAGTCTTATCATTAAAAAGTCTTAGAAATGGGAAAATTTTAACTAAGTTAATCTTAAAGTTAAATAGTGTTCACAACTTACCATGAAAATTTTAGTCTTTTAATCCATATGTATTCAGAATAATCTGCGTTTGAAAGTTGAATCGTGTGATTTTCACTGAAATCAACCTTAAAGGACCACTGATGACCTATAAAGTTCAATAGATGACAAATAGAAACAATGCTCATATTGGTTTTGTATTAACATCTAAGTAGATGCAAAGAGCTTAATAGCAGCAATAACTCAAATTAAAATCAAGTAGGTTTATATATTGTGCCAACATGGATTTGAATGACAAAAAATTATGTGATTTATATTTTATTTTCAATCTTATACAACTCTAAATATTTCATTTCATTTTTGTTCTGTGGGTTACGTGACTCATTCTGAATCTGACAACATTTCTCCTAAAATCAAATTTACCTTATGTAGTATTTCAAGCAATCTTAAACAGGGCATTTGTAAAAAGATTTTCTCATAAATATCTGAATCTTGTTTTGTAAAATTGCTTTAAGGATTGTAAAGAGATTTTTAGCATATTTATGTATATCAGAGACACTGATAGCATCAATCGGCACTGTTCCAACTTTCAATCAGATGGTCTGGCTTGGTTTGATGACATCACAAGATGCAGTATATGCTTTTTCACAAAGACCCTTCATGATAAGTGACGTCATAATTAAAATTTAAAATTAACCGTCCATATACAACTAGCTGCCTCAAAAATGAAAATGTTGTAGGCAAATCAGATAGCAGCAAGATATGAGCTCTAGTCATGTAGATCACATTAGGAGTGAAGGAACCCATAGAAAATGCTTGAAATGAAATACTAAAGCTGAAATCAAATTGTTTTATTTGTATGTAAATTAAGTAATATAGATATTGTTAATTGTTATCATTGTAGTAAAAGAGTATTATGTTATCATTAAAGGTATAATTGACTATAGATATTTGTGCACATCTGGTTGCAATAATGATCAAAAACAGTCCACTTTATATTAAAGTACCTTCTTTAAGTGGCATTTAGTAACTGGGTAATAATTAACTTGACACAATTATATGGATAACAATTACTTTAATTAATAACTTGCGACGTTTCTACAAAGGTACTTCCATCTTTATTGGATAACAATTACTTTAATAGATAACTTGCGACATTTCGACGAAGGTACTTCCATATTTATTGGATAACAATTCCCTTAATATATAACTTTTGACGTTTCGACGAAGATACTTCCATATTTATTGGATAACAATTACTTTAATAAATAACTTGTTTCGACGAAGGTACTTCCATCTTTATTGGATAACAATTACTTTAATAAATAAAGGAATGATCATTGCTTGATAAAGACGGAAGTACCTTTGTTGAAACGTCGAAAGTTATTTATTAAAGTAATTGTTATCCATATAATTGTGTCAAGTTAATTATATTGAAGTAATTAAAGTAAAAATACCTCTTAGAATAGATGTGAATTCTCAAACTTGGTCAATAAGAATATACATGTATATTCATCATTGAACTTACAATTAACAATAATATATTCATGAAACTAAGTAATAAAATAATAATCCTTTGCTTGCTTCAAGCTTACTTGGAATATTGGATTATGGAGAGATTCTCTGTTACAGTTTGTCCAAGTTTAATCATTTCAATATCTTGGATATTCTAAGAGGTAGTATATATTTGCAGTAAGAACACAAAATTTAGTTTAAAATGGATTTCCTGGTCATAATATGAATTACACCCAAATGTGGACAAATATGTTGACTAGGATGTCCAGTCTAATTCTTAATTTACAGCTGAATGAGCTTGTGACACTCCTAATCCTGAAAATAAAACATGAGGATAAAGTGATGTCATTTATTTGATATTAAATGGGAATTTTCATGGATTTTTGCTTATCGAGAACCTGCTCTTTCTGTTATAAAAATATAGAATTAGACTGAACATTCCCTTTAATAACAAGTGAACTGTGATATTTATAAATATTATTTTAATTTATTAAAACTTGTAGATTTATTGTCCATATGTCTTTTCTTTAATTAGCTGGGAAATATGAGATTTGATCAGCAGAAGAGGCAACGTTCTGGCCTACAGATTTAGATTAGATCAAAAGTTCTATTCTGGAAAAATGATGTTCAATTTAGACTACACCCTAACTTCTGGTCAATTGAGACTGCTCAATACGCTTTCATTAATTGCTTTTCTCAAATGAGACTAGTTGTTGTTCAATTGAGACTACACACTAAGCTTTTCTAAAATGAGACTAAGTGATGTTCAATTAAGACTACACACTAAACTTATCGCAAATGAGACTAGGTGCCGTTCAATTGAGACTACACACTGAAATTTATCAATACATGTACTTGAAATTTAACTAAGTGCTGGTCAATTAAGACCATTATACTAAGTCGGGATCAATTGAGACTGCGTTGTTAGCTTGATCAGCTAAGACTGCATATGTAAGCTTTGATCACATGTGACTTCGTGCTGGTCAGTTGAAATCTCACGCTTTGATCAATTGAAAATACATACTAAGCGCAGGTCAATAGAGACTACAAACTAACTTTGATCAATTGAGACTAAGCGCTGTTCAATTGAGACGAAACCCAAAGCTTTGATTAGTTCTGGTCACTTGAGACTACACTTTGTTCAATTGAGACTAAAAGCAGGTCAATAGAGACTAAGCGCTGTTCAATTGAGACGAATCACTAAGCTTTGATTAAACCTATGTTCTGGTTATTTGAGACTACACTCTTAGCTTTGTTCAATTGAGACTAAGTTCTGGTAAATTGAGACTACTCAGCTTTGCTCCATTGAGACTAAGTGCTAGTCCTATCGGACATGGACATAATACGAAGCTTTGATCAATTGGGATTAAGAGCTGATCAATTGAGACTACACACTAACATTAAATCAATTGAGACTAAGAAGAGGTGCAAGAGCTGGTCCATTGAAACTACGCACTTAGCTTTGATCAGTTGAGCCTTAGTGCTGATCAATTGCGACTACACAGTAAGATTTTATCAGTCTCTTCTATGTCAACTCATCTATCAATTTTGTATGAAAATTCATCTACGGTATATCTGTATTTTACTTGGGAACATTTTACCGACATTCCCTATCAATGTATACGAACATACTATCGCTAACTGTTCGTTTGGTAAAAGACCAGTTACAGTCAGGATGTTCTAGCATTGTGGTCTGAAATGAAACTCAACCTTTATTGTCTCCCGGTTATCACTTAATTGTGGTCTGAAGACACTGTCGAATAACAGCATGCCTCTCTGAAAATGTGTCTTACTGTGTAAATTATTCTTGTATCCTACTAAGAAATGGATATTGTGTCCATGGTAATATACTATTGGTACGAAACAGCATCCTATTGGAGTTCGCACGGCAAAACTATTACCTCCTTCCAATAAGTGGACTTGTTAGGACCTTTCCACTGGGAAATTCTTGCACATTATGCTCTTATCCATTCTGATTTAAAAATTTTCAGTAGGTAGCAGGTCTATCTTAGGTACCAAGCATAAGTTGTGAACCATTTAACATTGGGTGGACTTGGTTCAATATTTCCTAGCCTATTATGGTAGTTGGTTCTAAAAAAATCCAATAAATTTTCAAAACTTAAATTAATATTTGAAAAAAAAATTATATAGTCTAAAGAATCAATGTTATTAATAAAGGAATTTTATAATTAACTATACAAAAGAAAAGTACATATATATTATTATATATTGATATTGTTTATCATTTATAAGCTTATTATCCCACATTATACAATCTCACGTAATGTTATTTCACAAGCCTTTTATCTTTCAACAATTCGTGGACTAGTATATTACCGGGTGTCTGTCGAGTGTATTGAGGAAGTTATTAATTAACTTTTTTTCCGTTTTATGAATATTTCATATTAAACCACTTATAGGGAGCTAAGTACCCATGAAGTGACCTACAGTCCTACAAATTTCACAGTGCATTTTCCTGTGCCAATTTTTATTTTTAGTGTGGACAGTCTGTTTAACACAATTTGAAAGGTTTAGGGGTTCTTCAAAACACATACACCGAATGTTTTGTTTTGTATTTAGTAATTTAGATGTTTTACTACTAGGCCTACTTTTGCGAAACAAATAGCAATGCATGCCACTTGTTAAGCTATAGGTCTATAACATCTTGATTTAACCCAAACCAAACTCCAAATAGTTATAAGAAAAATCTACCAGTGTGTCACGTTTTAATAATACTTTTCAAAGCCATTGTTTACGAACTGTTAGACGCACGTGCAAATAGCGGGACATCCTTTTGATGAATACTTGGGAATTCCGTTGGTGACGTCATCCTGTGATGCGCACGCACTGATTGTGAGTTAAAGCAGACAACGGGATATAGTAGAGCAGGTTGTTAGTCAGTAGACAGCTGTGTGTATCGAGTGTAGTGGTTGAGTGAAAACACATTGTTTTGTGAATTATTTGGTCCTAAAATATGGAGTAAAAATATACAAGTATTGCTAATGTTGGCGTGAGTAATAGAATAGAAAATATACAATGTCGGAAAACAATAATAACATCGTTGAAGGATGGCTTCGTTCCCTGAACATGGTTCAGTATACGCAGTCCTTTATTGATAACGGTTATGATGATTTGGAAGTGTGCAAACAAATCGGGGAATTAGATTTGGATGCCATTGGAATTCATAAAAAGGAACACAGGGAGAAATTGTGTCGAGCTGTGAGGATATTACGTGAAGAAGGGGGTACGGCTGTTTATTTTACTCTCGAGGAAACGGTCGGTGCTACCCCTCAACTTGGATATTATGATGATTCCGTTTTGAATGAATTAGGTGCCCCTCCGGATCCGCCTGATTTATTAGACGGTCAACCTATTCGCCTTGATGCTTACGATATTGGCAAAAACGCCTTGCTCACTTACCCCAGAGTACAACTTAAACACATATTGAAAAATAAACTTAAAGAAGATGAGATCGATTTAGCAGGCCCTCCATACACAACGCAGGTAAGAAAACTCATCTTTACAATGAATCATATTGAAACATTGTTTTACTGAGTATGACAAATATAAACATTATGTCACAATGAACACACTACAATCCATATCACATAATATTGAATGGTGTAGCTGTTTCACATATTGATAATAAGTTAGAATGTGAGCTTTACTTAATCCATATTTACAATTCAATATTCAGACAATAAACATAAGCCCTAGTATTATAACTGCTTTCAAAGTAATAATGAAAGAAAATATATTCGTATTATGGTTTGAAAAAGGCTTGAATTGTGAAATATTATATCATATTGTAGACAATCTTTAATAATGTGCAGAAGAGTAGGATGTAAAACTCCATTCAATTCATTTGTAGACAAACTTTTGCAATCACATTAGTTCAAAAACAAGAAACAAAACAGATTAGACTTTTATACATGAGCAGGGATGATTTTTAAATGCCTTTTATATTATGATAAAAAATAACCACTTTCTCAATCCCTAATATGTGTTCTCAACTGTAACTCTATTCTGCATAATTTAAGGAAATCATTCTGTATATGTAATCCTAGTTAAAATGAAGTTGCTGTTACTTAACATCTTGTTTAGTTTTGTTGTGAAAAAACTAGTAAAAATTGTGTTGTAAGAATTAGGTTTCACATAATACTTGAAAAATAATGTTTGTAAGGTGTAGTAGTCTCCAACATGTCTAGAGTGTTACTATTCTAATGATAGGTGTGAATATCTTTCATTGCCTTCATATTACAATAACATTGACAGCTCAATTGTTTGATCTTTAATTAGATTAAAATGGGATAAAGCTTGATCAATCCTTAATCTGGTTTAGGGTCAGACTAAAGAGGATTATATTAATCGATGTTCCCTTTTTTAGTAATTATCAAATGCAATATAACTTTACATTTGTTGATCCAATTACAATACATTTGTGCAAGTGTAGTGAAGCAAAATGCACTAAAAAGATTAGATAGAATGAGGACACCTATTTTAAACTGACATGGTTATAAGTCCTGATTGCAAAACTAGCGTCTGCTCTTACCAGCCACATAAATATTCTCCCTCTGGCTGTGAAGTTGGTGTACATCATTTACTTATAGGCCTACCAGAGCTTTAGTGTCCTTGGCTGGTGCTTTTAGGCGATTACCTGACATTTTGAAAGGGATAAAAGGTCTTAAAATGAACATAGAATTTGCTGTCATAAATAACATAAGAAAATAAATATCCAAAACATAGTAATTATACATAACGATGCATTTAATTCTTGAAAATCGCTAAAAATCTTCATACTAAGATGAAGTATCCCTTTAAACTGCATGGTAGTGGCCAACAATTTCATTGCACCTCTATCAACACTACATGTGGTCTAAAAGTGTCAAAAGAGAATGGTTGAAATATCCACCCCTATCATTTAACAGTGAAACTATTTTCAAAATGTCTAATATAACATTGGAGACTAGAATGATTCTGCCATTGATAATCAAAGCAAGGTGGTACTGGCTACAATTTCAATTACCATGAAACTCTGCTACAGTTTTGACCCCAGACAAACTTTCATAACCCAATTCTCAAGAGGTTCTGGGTGTTTAGTTATCCCATCTATCATCAGGCTATAAAGTTTTATAAGGCAATGAAAGTGCCAGCACCATTTGTTTTGAATTTGTTAAGTTACTTGTTGCCCCAATGTCAGCATGAAAAATAACAGTTCAGAACCTTAAATTGATATTCAGTGAACCACATTTCCTGTTTCCTTTAAAGAAAGAACTTGTCTTCATTATCCCATAAGGTGCAGAAAAAGAGGATGTAAAAATTTCATTCATTCATTTAACGAAACAAACATATAAATGTACAAGGATAACCACTTAAGTTCAGTCAGACTAAGCGTCCCTTTTACCAGCTAGTCCTTGGTCAAACCTTTTGGCATTGATCTTTCCTGTATTATCTGTAGCCTACCCATTTACAGCTGGGTCGACTGGAATGAAGAATGGGTGAAGTTGACTTATTTAAAGTCATCAGACTTTCACAAATACTGATTGAGATTGGAACCTACAGCCACCATTTGACATCTTGTAAAGAACCAAAAGCTCTACCCGACTTTGCTAAGGAACCTCATTAGGTCTACTGATATGAAGTGATGTATACCACCTCTCTCCTGTGAATTTGCCATATGAAAATGAATTACATAATGCATTATGCTATGAAGGAAATTCTGCCTGGACAGCTGTATCATCCTTTATTTTTTTTATCGCCCTGCTGAAAGAATTTTTTTGATATGCTGACTCTGAAGCCAATAACCATTTGGTTTATACATTTTCTCTAGCTACTACATGCCTTTTCATGTCTTCCATTCTATTTCTGTCATTGACCAGCTTAAATGGATAACTAGTTTTTAGTTCTTGGTTTAATAAATTTAATTGAAACATTTTTAGAAATGCGAGCAATGACCAATTTTAAAGTCTAGCTTATCACAGCAATGATTTATGATAAAGATAATATGTCAAAATGGACAAGGGTCAGTACATAGATTGAAAACTAGGTCAATGTAAAACCAGTAATAATTGTATTGTCCTCAAGTTTAAACAATGTTAATAGACACCATATTGTCCTTTTGTCCTATCATGCCCTGTAAAAAAAAAGTTGAAATGTTGACTTTAACACTGGGTTAAGCTGACATGATCCCAAACTATTCACTTCAGTTTACACAATTTTCACACCAATAGTTTAAAAAGATATTCTCAAGTTTCTAAGATGAACTGAACCAGATTTTGTCCTTTTTTGAAGTACAGAACTGCAGTTAAAAACAAATTTGATGAATATCTGATGTTCATGTTTTAAGTTGAAGAGAAGAGAATTTTTTTTTATCTACTAACAGGTTTTCTACATTTTGTATGTGTATCATGCACAATGATGTCATCAATTTGCAGCATTACAATTTCTAACCAGATGTCTGTGGTTCCTGCAATTCCACTAAAACTGTGTTAGATGACATCGCAAAATATATGCTTGTATCACATATATTTGAGATTGAACAAATAGCAACTTTCATGCCAATAAGAACACTATGGCAAGCTGACGGGGATATGTTTATTTATTAATTTACTTCAAGCTTCAAATTTAACAACTGAGTTCCATACAAGACAAATACTGGTTGGAGCTTTAAGGCAAAACAAATCTAAGCTTATTTGGCTAATAAGATTCTAGATCCCTAAAACATTCATAGAACTGATCCAGAAGGTTTCAATATGATCTGCCAAATATCTCACCCTCTATCTTATTTAGATACAGTTTTCTGAGGTTTCAAGTGATACTTGAAAATATTTATCTCTTACTTGGTTGAGTGATACTTGATATTTAAGTGCTGATATGAAGATATGAGTAGAATTAATTATAAACACACTGTATCATCTTTTCAACTGCATGGTGCAGAAATATAAATATAAGTGGTTTAAGAAATGTAAAACTGGTTCAAATTTTGTCATGATCTGTTGATTTTAGTTTTCAATTACTTGTAGGCGTGTGAAAGATCAAGGTTTATTTTGGATTTGAAATTTTGATAGTAATTGATCACACCAAATGTAGAATCAAGTTCAATTTTCATTTGCATTTCTTTGAAATCTTAAAGCAATTTAAAATGTTCTGGTAGTAAAACTTCAATAAGATCTTGCTAATAAGGTTACAGTACATTGATTGGTTTCAAAATGCTAACTTTTTACATATAACTTGATTCACAGATTGTCATTATAGATTTTAATTTTGACTACTCATCGGAAAATTAGATTATAATACAAACTTCACACTAATACTTTTAAAAGAGTCAATTTAATGCCTAGAAAAAGTTTAAACTAAACTGCATCAGTTTTACACCACATTTTGCCTCCCTATTTTTATGGTCATGAATGTTATATCAAAATTATCTATTTATTTAAATATTTGATTGGTGATAAACTGTTGCAGTGAAATTTAAAAACCAATATAAACCTTCATATTTGACAACATGAAATACATTTTCTTTAAGTCTTGCATTATTCACTATAACTGTGTTTCCAGTTTTTAAGCCAGCTTTATTGACAAGCATGCTGTGTTTCCACTGAGTTTATCTGGTTTCCCAACCACTTTAGTCTTGATAAAAAAAAGTGGCACATTATTGACAGGCTGTGATGAACAAGACTACTGATGTTGCTGTGGTGCCACAAAACTAGTAGTACTTCTCTATTGCTGAACGAGAAAAAGTCGGCTTTTTGCATTTCCACTTGTTTATAAAGCCAGCTTTAAAGTTAGCTTTATTTGGCCCCAGATAAATTTCCCAACGCAAAAAGTGGAAACCCAGAAAAGCTAGCTTAAAGCAGGTTTTTGGCAAAGTGGAAATACGGTTGTTGTCTGCCTCTTGGTCAATCAGAATTGATTCAATTTTGTGATAGAAGATATCATGGAAATCCATCTTTTAACATGACAGCAGCTATCATAGCGAATAATACTGAAACAGTTCTTCATCAGTTTCAACCACGAATACAGCTACTACTATCAATGAATGAAAAATGAAATATGAGGAATGAATCAGACCAATCAATTCATTCAGTTCTTGATGAGTGAACTTTATTCCTCGATTAACGACTAAACCAGTGTTGGTAGTTTACTAGTATTGATTTTATAGTCTACTAAACTCTCCTGATTTCAAACTATCTAACAACCTACTACTCAATTCTCATGTTCAATTTAGCACTAAGTCTCTCCAATCATTTTCTATAATCAGTTCCAAACAGTACCTAGTTTATTTTCAGTTTATATTATTACACTCACATACTTTTTCAATTTCTATGTTTATTTACAGGCCTATATAAGCATTCAAAATATTTCAATGCAGTTCATTAATAAAGAATGACACACACTAAAAGATATTTCTTGCATATTGATACCTAAATGCATATATATTTTTTTTTTTTGCTTTGGTAAAAGAAATTGACAATGAGATTCCTGACAATCTCTTAATGCATCTAATTCCAATATTTCCATTTGCAAGAAATATTGATCTTTATAATACAAAGGGCCATTTTCTGTTAACAACTGACCAGTTGATTATTGGTTTGGTCATCACTTAATCTTGACCATAATGTGTTTAGACTAACTACACTTTGGTCATCTTTCACTCTTGACCACTGTGTCCACCATACATTTAGACCACTCAATCTATTTATTATGCATGATCACATCAAGGTCATCATGTTATTTCTGGCTGCTGACCACAAATTGGGAACAAATCAAATATTATCTTTGTGATTGGACGACGGTCAATTTAAAGTGGACATAAAGATTATAGTTTTAGTGGCGAGAGTAGAACTTGGTTTGTTTGTGTGTTTATTTTTTAAAGTTTGTATTAAGATTAGGTGTTTGTGATGATGAAACATAAGAAATGGAAAGTTGTTAAGTAGTTTGAGCAAATAAACTTGATGTGCAATTGGTTTGTGGACAGTAAGTTGTTAAGTGACAAAATAAACCTTAATGGAAAAATCAACAAGTAGATAATGATTTTGTCATAGAAAAAATATGAAATACCCATAGTTCATTGAATGTTTTCCTCTGAAATTTCACTTAATATAAACATTTGCCATGTTGGACTTTACAACATTACTAGGCTTTAGACACTTTTTTGACCCTTTTTTTAGAAGTTTGAAGGTTGATCCAATGTATAGGGTCTAGTTGATGAGACATTAACCATTATAATTATCCCTCATTGTTACACATGGTTTCCATTTGTATCACAATCAGAAGTAGGATTAATAAACCATATTTGAATATAGGCTCCTACTTTTTCATGGAAGCGAATGAAAAGGAAATTCAAGACCAAATTTGGTTTTTTATGCAAAAAATACCAACATAGTTGCATGCAATCAAGACCAAAATGTCTCATATGCAATCAATACGAAAATGTCTCATATGCAATCAGACCAAAATGTCTCATATGCAATCAAGAACAAAATTGTTTAATATGCAATCAAGACCAACATAGTTTAATGCAATCAATACCAAAATGACTAAAATGCAATCAAGACAAACATAGTTTCATGCAATCAATACTAAAATGACTAAAATGCAATCAAGACCAACATAGTTTCATGCAATCAATACCAAATGGAGTAAAATGCTATCAAGACCAAAATGTCTCGCATACAATCAATAGGGCCTACCAAAATTGTTTTCATATGAAATCAAGAATGCAAATCTGAACTCAGCCAAGCTGTTTTCGTAAACAATAATTCTTATCAGATTTAGATTATGAAGTATAATTTGTTGAGGTATTTTATCAATGAAATACATCTTGTCTATCTAAAATAGATCATGTGTAGAAAATATGGTTTAGTTATGGTGTGAAACCTTATTATTCTCGGGGTTTCCTTTACTGACATACAAACATCTTACATGTGTTGCACATAATATGTTGTGAATGAATAGTGTTGATGCCATGTTCTGGGGGATTGTGCGAAAATACAACAATCTGAAAGTTGTGCGTCATATAGAATGTTCTTGCAAAATAATTATTGCATGGTAAGACTCCTTGTATCCCGAATTTCGGTGACCAGGAGCCTGTTTTACAAAAACTTAGCTTAGGATGATTTTAGTGTTACAATGGTCAGATTGGTCAATCACCAAAATTGAGTTTTCATTAACCAATCAGGTAACTGTATTTCTTAAAATCTTGATTGTTAAAATTTTGTGAAACAGGTCCGTAAATAAATCAACATTTAAAGCTTTTGTTACACCAAAAATTGTATGGTTTTTAACAAGGAATTAACAAACACAAACAGCAGTTCACAGCCATTTTGGAACTGGAAACTTGCCTACAATCAAAGTCTTATTCATAGCCATTTCTAAGCATAAGCATATTAGCCAAAGCATTTCCAAAACTAGAGAGGCTAGGCAGTCTGTGCACTCCCTACACATGAATGCAATTAATGACTAATCACAATCTCATGGTGTTGGTTCTTTCTCAACATGGCCAAATATATGATCAAGCTTTAAAGTCAACTTTAAGAACATTAAGGAATTTTCTATTCATATTGATTTTGATAGAAAAAATCTTAGTTTCAAAGAAAAGTTTTGCCATTCTGTTGCACATGGACACATTGCTCCTGCAAAAAGAAATCTCTTTTAGTAGAAATTGATTTGAAAGTCATATATTCTAGTGAAAAAAAAATGAGCAGAAGTGAACTTGTCAGTCCGTCTGTCATCAAGACTTTTACTTCAAAAGTGACTGTCAAGTCTTTATTGAAGCAAGTTTGACTTCTGCCCTGAGAGGTTTAGCCAAATGAAAGTGATGTTTCTTGAAAGGTGAAGCCAAATTAATCTGCTATTTACTTTGATGTGGAAACTAGGTTTACAAAAATAATTTCTATTATTCTTTTGATGTTGAGATAATTTGATTTTTTAAACGAGGTCAAGTAATTCAGTAAAATGGGAAACATGATTGGTGTGACAAGATTTAGACAGGACCTTTGACCATTCTTTTAACCATTATGACAGCTATTTAATATGATCATTGATAAACCTGAAATAATAGTATTGATAGGAACTGATCTGTTATTATTCCTATTATGAGGACAGTATGCATATTTGATTTGGATTTTTGGCAATGTTTTTTTTCTGCAATTTCATTATTAATTACAAATTTGAATGTGTTATGTGTATTTGGGATGCTGATAGAGTTTTGGAATTTCCACCATTTCAATTTTCAATCAGATGTCTGTTCCAGCAATTCCATTAAAAATAAGTTTATATATCACTATATTACTATTAGTGACATCATCAAACACTTAGTTTTAGTAAAATTGCAGGAACCACAGATGTCTGATTGTAAATTGGTTAATGCTTACTTGGTTGATAAAAGCCTTGAATGAAGTTAGTGGTGACACTATTGTATATTTTGTTTGTTTTTGGTTTTTTCTTTGATATATATGCAAGTCTATATTCCAACCCTATCAACTAAAACTATATACTGCAAGGTTGGTTATTTCACACGTTAAAAAGCCTTGATTAGATTATAAACAAGTTCTATGACTATTTTATAGTAATAATAATATTCAAGTATAATAGTTTGTGGCAGGCACATCATTAATTTATGATCTATCTTATATAAACACTTCACAATGTCCTTAAAGTAGACAGTCAACATTATAGAATTGGCAGGAAGGTTGTTAGAATTAAAGGGACAACCAACTGAAATAATGATTGCCAGATACTGAAATATATCTTGCCTAAAACAAAAGAGAGGTGAGGGGGGTGGGGGTTATGCAAGAAATATACTACCGGTATATAACTAGAACAACTTTTATGGATATACTACTTCTCTTTAATTTTATGCAACATTTCAAATCACATGCAGGAATAGCAAATATGATAATGAAGAAGAATAACAAGTATACATAGCAAAATATAAATGACATCAAAAACTCACTCATATCAGTGATAACAATATAAAATATATACTTATTATGAAGCAATAATATTTCCCTGTTATGCTATATTTTTGCAAAGAACACTAACAATTGTTTAAATGCACTTATTGGTCAAATTCATTGAAACTAGTTAATACAAATCATACAGAGGGAAAATTTCAGTCAAATCTTTGGACATGTTACAGTAATGTTTCTCTCACAAAGGTTAACTTTCAGTTGTATTTCTTACAACCTCCAAATATTGAAACAAATAGTCCTACATCAAAGCATATATTCAAATTCCCATTAAATTTATTTTTTTATAAATATGATACTGGTACCTTGAATTTAACCTCTGATATCAAACTATAACCGTGTTTCCACTTTGGACCAAAAGCCGGCTTTTAGCTAGCTTTTTTGTGTTTCCTCGAGGTTAAATTGCCAAACTGTTTTGGTTCGGGAACCGAATACCTCACTTGTTCGGCAATTCATAGTGGCCAAATGAAAGCTAGCTTTAAAGTCGGCTTTTTAAACACAGTGGAAACGCAAAATGCCAGATTTTTCTCGTCTGGCAATAGAGAATTATTAGTTTTACAGTTGCAAACGCAACATCGGTAGTCTTGTACATCGGGAAATGTCAATTATAATGTGCGACATTTGTTCACAAACTAAAGAAGTTCGGGAACCAGATCAACTCAGTGGAAACACAGCATGTTCGCCAATAAAGCTGGCTTTAAAGCTAGCTTTACATCACAATTCTAAGTCGAAACACGATTGATGTGTGATATTCCCTTTAAAATAAGAATGATCCATCAAAGCTGACAAATAATATTGATCTATAAGGCGATTGATTAGACAGCTTTACTTGTCAAGTTTATTGTCTATTCTTGTCTAGTTATAGATCAAAATCATAATTTAGTGTGAAACTTGTCACAAATCTAGCTTATTTTCTGATTCTCATTTCCTTACAATCTTTGTTCCTATTTAACAGTATTGACATATATAATCCTTCTTGTCTTGAAAGTCAAAGGGTTAAAAAAGCATGTATCATATGAAATTTATGTTTATACACATTTTATGTCTTCTGATTTGTTTGAAATAAAAGCACTTCCAAGTAGGCAATAGATATGCCTACATGCCTACAGTCTATGCACCTGGTTATTATGAAGTTATGAACTCAATTCTAACATAGATTTTTAGCCCAGATGATCATATAGGTTACATGAAAATTTTGTAAAATTTGTTGTGTTGTGTTTGATGCATGTGTTTGATGCAAATACACATATTCAAAGGAAAAAGTTTTACCCCTTAGAATGGACATACAATATAAAGTCCCAAAATTGGTCTATAAGAGTATGTCTTATTCATTAGTTGGACTTAAAAGTGTCATTACTGAATAATTGAATCTCTTATCTTATATAACACGATATATCCATTAAACTAACAAATTATTGAAATATGCTGCTAAGTGTGTTTCCAAATTACTTAGTATAATGGCTTATTACTTAGTTTTATGGATTCATTGGATTATAGAGGATTCTGTTGTAAAGTTAATGCTATATCAAATGATGTATATAATATATTTTCTCTCAATTAATTTTGCCCATTTGCTTGATTTATACATTACAGAAATTATGTGAATTCAGAACATATGATTAAAAGATTCTTTAGACGTTTTCCTTTTAATGTATTGAATAGAATTTGAACCATCATACAATTTTAGATGTTGTCCTTTCAGTGATTTCAAAAAAGAAATTGTATATGAAGATATGAATTGAATAATAATAATGTACACAAGTAAATTTTATTTGTATACTGTTATGTTCTGTATTGAATTTTATTTTTATTAAGTCAGACACTTCATTTATAGGGTTTATTAAAAAAACCTATTGGGTTTACCTATCATACTTGAATCTCAGAAACAGATTTTAGCTAAGCTATTCTGTTATAGTGTTCACAACTTAAAGGGATAATAGGCGTTAGAATACACTCGTCCTACGGCTTATATTTGTGTTTCATATTGACTATTAGTTAAATAAGTATGCATCCCACACTTTACCAAATTTTAAATAGCCACAATAAAAAAATACGCGGAATTTTAAAAAAAAGTGAGCCAGCGACAATTCCATTCAGTTTGAGAATAAAAGCGTCTGGTAAATTAACGCTAAAACATCATTGTGGAATTCAACAGTAGGGGTCAAGGACGCGTGAAAACCTACATGTTAGAGTTACTTCCCTTTATATTTACACGATTTGAAAATCGCTTGATGGATGGCTCAAGCGTTTTATGATTAACTACTTTATTTTGGGGATTTATCGGATTTTAGAGGGATTTTGATGTATAGGTAAGTCCACTGATGGATATATACTGTTATTGTCCAAATTTGAGTGAACTTAAAATTTCATGTTCGTTCTAACGCCTATTATCCCTTTAAAGCCATGTGTGTCCAGAATTGTCAGTTTTTGAAAGTAACGACTCACCATTTCTTAAGACTATACATGTATAGAAAATATATAGGAATTAAGGGTATAATGTCTGGTTTGAGGTATTTTTGAACAAATTACAAGATGAAATTTTGTTCTTTTGGTATTCAAGACCCAAATCAAGACTCGACAGTAGAGTTGGCCTTTAAGATTTCAACTGAGCTATTTTCAAATATTACACATGTAAATTAAAATTACTCAATCATTCTCTATATAGCATTAAACTTGTATTGACTTTCCCAAAGTTTCAAAATAATATATACTTTTGGTTTGGCGCTATTTAAAACTTGTTTTGGAATCAAACTGTGTCTCAAAATTCAAAACCAATCACCAAATGCTTCACCCCTTTGATGTCCTAGTTCAGATCTAATTAATTCATCATTCTAATTAATGAAATAATCTTGGCATCATGATGATGTAATATATGTCTTTATATAAGATAATGGATGACATATTTATTATCATCAGTTTTAATGACTTCCTCTTGATAATGAATTTATAACCTTTATCATCACCTTATATCATAAACAATACCTTTATCACACCCTTTTCAGGAAATATCAAATATCCTACAGGAAATCAATGTTAGGATCTGTTGGATTCATGATATTATGCTTTTAACATTTTCAAAAAAATGATCATATTCTGATATTTATGTTCCGGTACCAGTTTTATGGAATGTACCGTAACAGTTTTATGGAATGTACCGTAACAGTTTTATGGAATGTACCGTATCAGTTTTATGGAATGTACCGGCACCAGTTTTATGGAATACTTTCTGTTTCAATCATTTGACAACTTGTTTCAGATTCTACATGGTCTTGAATATTATCAAACAATCTTTACTGCAAAAAATGCATTTTGATGTCATTTGTTATTTTAATTTTGTCATGAGCAGGTCTTGATATGTACAAGAAATAACAAAACAGGTTTAGTAAGGTCAGAAAAACTTCTTTTAGGGCAAGCTGTTTTTGTGTGATGTTTTCCTTACAAACATTTGATGTTACACATGTAATGGATAGTGTTTAAACATAGTGGACATAGCGGCCATTTTAATGACCATTATAATTGATGACTATAACAAACAGGAGAGAATGTTGTTTTGTTTAGACCTGTTTGTTTCAGTGAGATTTAAGTATGTCTTTGATGAGTTAAAACAGATGTGTTATTGTCTGACAAGAGATCTTATTTCATTGTTTGTGTAGACTTTAAAGTTTTATATATCATCTTTTGGCCATCAATATACTTATCTGATCATGACTTATTGAGCCCGGTATTAACCAATCTCATTACAACTAGATTACAATTTGTTTTGTTATTATGTTTTGTTGTCAGTTTCCATTGTAATCTTACCAGCTTAATACCAAACTCTAAGACTGTTGACTATCTATCAGAATCACTTCTTACAAGCGAGTATCAACAACTCACAGTCTCATTTGTCATATCGCTCTACTTTGGGATTCACTATCCCACTATCCATAGCAGCAAGTATTCTGCAATACCTGCTGCTGTGATTGGTTGAAATGAACGTCAACAGTGCACAACCCTGATATAATTCTTTTTTAGATTGCAATAGAGACCAACCAATAAATAATAACGAAACAAAATATTAATCAAATTTTATTATTAAATTTAGCATACATGTATACTATTATATAATGTATTACTGTTCACCAAGAAAAATCACAAATCACTAAAAAACCACATAAAACTAATCAACTTTATTGTATTTACTGTATTCTCAATGGGCTCAATTTATAAGCCTGGTCCGTACAGAACGCAAAAAACTTAAGATAATGTTCAAGTCATCTGATTGGCCAATCACTATAATAAATTCAATTTGAACTTTTTTTATATTCAATCAGATTACTGCATTTATTAAAGTCTGGATTCCACCTTTCTTCAGTTTTTAAGGATAAGGCCCCATGGCTTGAAAAAGGGCTATGGTGTATTTCGTAAAGTGCATATACATGTTACAAAAATCAATGTTGGAACGTAAAACAAACTGTATTGTCATAATCATGGTTTATTGGTTTTTACAATATATTTTCTAATTGACTGCATAACTATATGTCACAATAACCATTATCTACAATTATATGGGGTTATAATAACAGCACATTTATCATTTTATAATTTGTAACCAATCTCTTGTAAACAGGAAAACTTACCACACTTCATATGTAAGAAATATTTTGATGAATTTGAGGTTGATTATTAGGTTAAGAATTAAGCAGTGGACAATGGATAGGATTGCTTATCACTTTCCTAGATACCTTGCTATAACATTGCTACAACTCAGCTGTTTTCTTGAATGAAATTTGTCTTCTTTTCGATGGTTAAATATTATGAACTAGGGCTGCACTGATATACCATTGAATTGATGCACCATTAAACTAGCCTTCTTGTATGATATGGCAAATAATTTCAAATTTTTTAATATTTAACAAATTCTACAACTCTTCTTAATTTGTTTAATAATCGTTTAGTATATCGAATCACAATTTTAAGAATCATTGTTGCCTTTATACTAACCAAGAAGGAAATGAAATGAAATGAATGGAGTTTTACGTCCTACTCTTCTGCACCTTATGAACCAATGAAGCCAGGCAACATCATGCAGTGTGCAATGAGGGAAATTTTGTCAAGACAGCGGCATTAGCCTAGTCTTTTTCCAACTGTCGAGGGATATTTAATGTGCACAGCCTTTAACACAGGGTCTCAGTTTATTGTCCCAATCGATTAGATGTTTTTTGCATGTCAGTCCCTCCAACCTGCATCACTGACAAGGGAAAACAGGATGAACAATCTGAAAGTTCATCTTGACCTTTGTCGGAATTGTTCCCTGGTCCCTCAGTTGTACAGAACCCTTTGATGAGTTGAATGAAATTATGAACTAGCTTGAATATGATTAAAGGTGATTCTTGACAAGTGGTTGGGAAAAGAGGTATATTTTGGAAGTGCCTAACTCAACACTACTCCCAAGAAATAAGGAAATCACGATAGAAATTATGACTTAATAAAATAAGCATTATCAAGGTTGTTATTAACAAATTATAAGTCTAGCACAATGTCTAATGACATGCTAATGTCCAATCTTCAATGCTAATGTGGGAGAGAAATTGCACCCAATTATCAGGTCATCCTTGACCACTGAAGTGACCAACTGACCACTACAATAGGTTATTATGTGAGAATGATAAAAGGATTGTCTTATCAGGATGTACTTAAGATAGTCAAGGGGGGGCTTTCTCTGAGATAATGGCTTTTACACAATAAAGTTACTGGGATGATTTAGTATGCCTGGGGATATAAGTAATATAAATAGGGGTTTATTAGTATTAGGTAAGAGACTATAGTAACACTGTTATCATTAATGATAGAATGAGTAATTTGTTTATAAGTGTTTTTAACATGTGATGTCATTACTAATGAGTTTATGTCACAAATTATCACATCAATGTCTGATTTGGGTCATGGTTTATCACAGTTTGAATAAAAAAAATCAGAAGTGTTAATGATTTAAAGCAAAATATACTTCTTTTCGGAACCACACCTCAAGAATTATCTTTAATCATATTGGAGCAAGTCCTTAATTTCATTCAACTCAGCAAAAGGTTCTATACAACTTAGACATTCATCCAATATCACCAACACATGGGTTTAGATAACTTTGTAAATATATTTGTCGAAAAACAAATTTGGTGTATATCCTCCATCACCCTCTACCAAGACAAATCAGAACCAGATTGAGTCTGATGCTGCCATTTATTTGAATGATACAAAATAAACAATAAAAATATGCAACTACATAACAATTACTAAATTGTAACAGCTAGTTGGGTTTAATAAAAAATTTATATGCTAAATTCCAAAGGCTCTAGTAAAATCACCCAATCTCACCAGCACAGGGGTGTAGATACCTTTTCAGATATGTTTATTTGTCAAAAAACAATTTTATTACTGTAATTCATTGTCTTTTTGTATATATTATGTATATATTGTTCAGGAAGAGGGGTGATATAGGTGAAAGCCTGTTCACAAATCCATTTCATTATTATATTGACAAGATATTGTCAACAAAATTTTTGTTAAGGCATAAGAACCCAAAATGCAAAATAGCAGTTTAACAATTCTGTGGAAGTAGCAAAATAACTATTTATATTCTGAATTATATTGCATTTGAAGAGCAATGTTTTACAGAACGTATGTTCAGATGGATAGTCATATCCGACCAGTTATTTAGTAGTTGCATTTTCTTGGTTCATCATTAACAGAAAGATAAGCAGGAAGCTCAATTTCATCACCAGATATCTCTGTCTCTTTAAATAGACAATCAGTCATTGGCTAATCTCATTTATTTAAAAACGAATGGCGAAGTCAGTAGCTCAAAGTCCAAGTGTGGGCATTGAAGCATTCTGGAAAATGTTCATCAGATATTGATAGTCTTGGGATGTTATGATAGAATAAGATGTTTCTGGTGCGAAAAATCAATAATTAACTTGTTTATTTTCCATTTTTCACGATTAACTGTCAAGTAATTAAAATAAATCAAGCACATTTCTGACATCAGAGTGTAATTTCTGGTGTTTCTTGAAAGATTATGTCATTTCGACATTGATAATGACATTACTAACCTTTAGTTTCTCTGCATTGTCAATATAGTCTTTTAAAACCAAACTTGAATTGATCCCATTTGACTGGAAGTGATATCAAAATATTGAATATTATAAAAGATACTGTATTTTACTTAGCCCGAGAAATCTGCCTGGTAAATCTAAATCTAAGTTTCTTTGATCGGTTGGATATCGACACTGCCAGACATATAAATGTCGTTTTTCATGAGAGATGTTGCAAATCATTTTTGGGTTGCCAGTCTTTTGAGAATTTTGTCCATAACAAATACACGATTTACAAACTAAACCATTAATAAGTCTATCAGACTGTACCACAATACAGTCTTGGTGATGTTTTTTCCTTCTTTGTACAACTATGTTTGTTAACCCTACCCTAAATCCGATTGAAATCACTAACTCAAGAAGGAAAGATATAACTATATTTTATAAAGATAACAACTTACACATGATTCAGTATTAAGGATCTTTTCTACCAACTGGTCCTTGACTAATCTTCTTGGCATGGATCTTTCCCTGATTATCTGTATCCATTTACAGTTCAGTTGACTCCAAAAATTCTCTACAATGTCCCACACTGTAACAAAATACAGTCAAGGGGATGTTTTTCTCTGCTCTTCTTGTAAGTTAAGCCTACCCTTTATCAGATTGATGGAGACTAAGGTAGACTGTACGACTCATTTTAGTTGGATGAGAAGAGACTATTTCTTAAATCTATCCAATCCATAGAGATAAAACAAATGGGAGTTAAGAGAAATAAAATAATTCTAGTTAGTCTATGTTTATGATGAAGATATATTTGTCAGTTATATGACTCTACTAGCATATTATCAGCTATGATAAATGTTTCTATTGATTCCACTAGACTACCACTAAACTTGTTTACTCATGCTTGATTTGGGAATTTCTTTGAACTTAAGAGCCATAGTGTTATTGAGTTTATTTCTTTTCCTATAAGAAAGGCAACATACATTGTAACTGGACAAACCATTGAAGATCAATAAAAATAATTTTTTCCTGTGAAATGTTGAGGTAAAATTTGCATCATTGTGCACTGGGGACCCTTTAAGAAAAATTTAAAAAGATTTAAGAAAAAAATGTATTTGAGCATGATAAATATTTTGCATTTACATATTTTGCATTCACATATTTTCCATGTACATATTTTGCATTTACATATTTTGCAATTGCATAGTTTGATTGTTAAAGGGAAAGATTCACCATTCATTTTACTTTATAATCGTACCTTAGTCTAAAAAATGTAAAATGTTTAGCATAAGTTCACCGTCACAACTTGCTCCTTTAAATCATAGTGTGTATAGAATTATCCAATTTGAAAGTTTAATCTTCGTTACTTGGACAATTTCTTGGTATAGCACAGATTCTAGTGCTGAAAATTAGAATCTGTGCTATACCAAGAAAGTATTATCCCAATAATGAAAAAAAGGTTGTTGCAACACCACTTTCTAAATGACATTAAATCATCTCTTGAAAGTTAAATTGATGAATCATCATTTCTTGACACTCTAAGATATATAGACAAAACATTAGAATGAAAAATAAAATTTTGCAATTTCTATGTATTTCTTCTGAAACTTTTAAAGACTCAAACTCATGCAAATTACAAATCTGTTCCTTAAAAGAAATCAACAAAAATAAGAAGTATGTAGATGTCTGTTAATAAACTGTGTATTCATAAGGAAGATTTTGTGTCATTTGAATAATAATGCCTATACATAAGAATGTTTCAAACTAGACCTATTTAGTAGATAATAGAAAATTCAAATTTGACATTCACTTGTGATTTATCAGTCTGAATATTTCTAAAATATGGAAAAAACTGATCGCTTTGTAAGCTCTTGAAAATCCAAGAAAGTCATCAAAATTCCCAAGAGAGAGGTTCTCTGCGAGAGGAATTGACAATACAGAGTGCTATAGTATTCTGTAGGAGGGTGACAGATGTACTCATGACTCTATCATGAATATAACTTCTAATTCGTTTATTGTAATGCTAATATTTAAGAGATAATAAAAAAAGGTTTTCTAGATTTATATGTGCATTGGGGACACTGATGGCATCAATTTGCATCATTCCAATTTGCAATCAGATGTTTGTGGTTCCTGCAATTCCACTAAAAGTGTACCCAGTACAGATTATTAAGAAAACCTCTCTACAACCCATGTATAGGGAAAATACCACTAAATTAATGCATATAGAAATTGTTAACCCTTTAAGCTAGAGAAAGGGGTGAAAAGAACAAAGACTTTATATGGAAATCAGCTAGTACGTTAAACTTTATTGTATAGTTTTGTATTTTTCCATCACTTAATGGTCATGAGTAGTTTTTGATTAAGAAAAGGCACCTGATTACCATTTAAATAAGTGATACGATTTTACAGGAAATATACAAAAAAAATACCTAGATATATAAAAATGATTATATCAAATTCAAATCATGTACAGATTCATAAGTTGCATTTCCAATGTGTCAGATTTTGTATTTGCATTGGATAATTTTCTGGAAATTTGAAACCAAATTTATGACCACAACGATGCACTCTTTATCTTTCATGTACTAAGAGGATTAGTCTGTTTGTATTTAATTAATAGTAGAAAGGGCCCAAGTACTTGGCTTCTGTTTGAAAAGGATGCAGACAGAAGGCTAACCCTATCAAGAGAATGGTATTAAAGATGGTACAAAGAAGATTGATTTTGACATTGTTTTTAATGCACTTGTAACGATAATAATATTTGATTGTATGCTGGTATTGTGATGGTCATACATGACTGGTGTATTTATTGTGACATAATGCTGTAACTTGACAAATTGACGAACTCTGTCGCAGAGTGGCACCTGGAGATCTGTTTCTGTGCCAATCTTAAGTCAATTGACATTTCTTGTTTTATAAGTAAGTTAGATGGGTTGAGGGGTGATTTGAATTAAACAACTAACAAAAGCTCTGTATACATTAAGTTTCTAAATATAGTGATCAAGGATTCAGCTAAAGCATTTGTCCTGGCAGTTGTCCTTGCCTGTCATTCATTGTCATCTGCAAAAGTTGAATGTATAAATTGATAAAGCCCAGACTTATACTCAATATATGATTGCATGTAACAACTAACAAAAGCTCTGTATAGGCCTACAGCAAGTTTCTAAATATAGTGATCAAGGATTCAGCTTATGCATTTGTCCTGGCAGTTGTCCTTGCCGGTATTCATTGTCATCTGCAAAAGTTGAATGTATAAATGAATAAAGCCCAGACTCAAACTCAATATATGATTGCATGTGTGTTTGATGATTCTGCACAACATAAAAAAACATACACAGTTATGATGTAGGGGATTCCCCTATTTTAGTAACTTAACACTCACCTTTATCATATACGAATCATATGAGTCATTCAGAGAGTTTGCAGACACATGTAAATAGAAAATTTGATTCGCTAAGGATTTACTAGGGCCTATTTTTTTTAGCTTGTGAGCGTATATAAATTGCAGCTATATTTTCATTCCCATTAACGAGTTTCTGCCTATTTTGGGATATTTGATCAAAATGATCTCAAATTTTCATTGTTAATGAGAATTGCTTGCAGCTCAATCTTACTGTAACAGTAAGCTGTTAAATATAATCAATCAAATCTAATATCAATAATATCTTTATCATATTGATTTCTATCACATTGTTGATTGGTATTATCTCTTGATTGATTTATTGATTGACTTTGTTGCTGATCTCTTCATTTATCTTAGTTGAAGACTCATTCTGTAGGTTATTTTTTTCTGAAATTACCACTATTGCATGACATGACATGCAATATCATGGTTAAAATGATTGATTTTTAAGTGATGTTATTTGTCTGTTGATGTATGAAAAAAAGATTGCCAATATTATTTGTATGAGATCAGAACAGTGGAAAGCATAATTGGTAGCTGGATAATAATTCTAAACTATTCTTGATCATTCAAGACGTAAAATGATTACAGATATTAGCCACTAGTGGACTGATGAAAGAGTATTTCAAGCACTATTTGCATCATCACTATGTTTCTTTCTTGTTTGCAATGAATGACCATCACTAAATGGCGTAAATATTTTCATTTGAATGATCCAGTATGGCTATTTGATTCATTATGTGTTTGTCTATTTCAATTTGTTGTCTTGCTGATTGAGGAACTGTCATTTGAATACTATGTGCTTTTCTTGTTGTGATAAAGAACAAGATTTGTGATTAAATAGCTTTCAAATTCAGTAACTTTGAATTAAGTTCCTCTTGAATGATCACATTTCATGCCATTTCTCAAGATAAAAATTATTAATGTAAATGTGGAAATAATGCCATTTTCGACCCCCATTTCAATGGCATAACAGTATAATCATGTGTTTTAAAGATAAAAAATTATCTCACTCATCCAATTACCAATCTTTTTTATGACCAAAGTCAACCGCCCAACCTTATTTACTTTGTTGAAAATCTCCTTTTAGATTGTGTCAGATTACAAACCATGGCCCACCCACAAACTATGGCTGACATTAATATAGTGTTGTTCTTGCACCACTCTGACAAGGGTAATGTAAGATACGCTAAGAACTTGTAACAATCAAATTCTCCTTCATATCAACTTGATACAAAAACCATCAATATACGTTCCTCAAATCTAGTTAAGACAGTGTGTGGGCTGAAACACCTTTCAACCAATCTTTCATACTTTACAAATTTTAAAGGTTGTTTTGAATCATGAAAAAAGCATTGTAAAAATTTCTGATTTCAAAAATTGTAAGGTTTGTTTATATTGAATCACAAGGAAAGCATTGTGAACATTTCAGATTAAAGATAGAAAATGATAACATTAGTAAAATATTGTACTAGCTAGTAAATGAAATGTTACTGTAATAACAGTAATATTGTATTAGTGCGGAGATCATCCTGTACATAATGCTACAAGATTATAAATGCGTTTCCACTTAGAATTGTGAAGTAAAGCTAGCTTAAAAGCCAGCTTTATTGCCGAACACGCTGTGTTTCCACTGAGTTTATCTGGTTCCCGAACCACTTTAGTCTCGATAAAAAAAGTGGCACATTATTGACAGGTTGCAATGTACAAGACTACCCATTTTGCGCTTGAGACTATAAAATTAGTACTTCTCTATTGCTGAATGAGAAAAAGTTGGCTTTTTGCGTTTCCACCGTGTTTAAAAAGCTGGCTTTAAAGCTGGCTTTAAAGCTAGCTTATTTGGCCCCCGATAATATGCTGAATGCAAAAAGGGAGGTTTTCGATTCCCAAACCGTAATGGTTCAGCAATTTAAGTGGAAACACAGAGAAACTAGCTTAAAGCCGGCTTTTTGGCCAAGAGCAAACATGGTTTATAACAACTCAAGTAAGAAAGTCATAACATAAGTAAAATATTGTACTAGCTAGTTATTGAAATGTTACTGTAATAACAGTAATATTGTATTAGTGCTGAGATCATCCTAGACTGATGAGATCATCATTTCAAGGAATGCTTTTAGTACACCAACATCAACTTTATGGTTATTATAGGTTAGAAAATGTAGGTTAACAAATTTACAACCCCTGTGTGGCCACATAGTCATCTTAGAATGGTATAAATGTTACTAATTCTTAATATGATTATAGAACTTAAGTTCAGTTGGGTGTTTCTACCTTTCAGATTTGTATTTTCTTTCATAAAGAAGCATTGCAAAAGAATTTTTCTTTGGAGTGGTATATTCCAAGGATATTAAATCCTCTATAGATGGACATTAAAGATGGACTCTCTTAGATCTAGACTATGAAACAAAAGTATATTATATCTTAAAAGTTTATAGAAATATTTATGCATTGAAAAGATTTTGATCTTTTGTATTGATCACATATAAAATTTTCCAATAAATAGCAGAAATATCTCAAATACCATTTCCACCTGTAAATATTTCTTAACCCTTTGAGTCCCCATGAAACTCAGTTGGTATAGGCTGCTTCAAATAAACCTGTTGTGTATTCATATATCACATTATACATTTATGTCTTGTAGATTAATGCTTTTAGGTGAAAGTATGGTGTAAAAACAAATTATTAGAGAAATTACAGAAGCACGGGCTGAGGAGAGTGTCAGTAACATCAATTAATGTTATATTTCTGAAATAGTGCAAAAAAATATATTTAATAAGTAAATTTACAAGCATTAATCAAAGAAATTTCAGTGGCATATCTTTAAATTTAAGACAGACATAACAGATGGTTACTTATGTATGTAAATGTATTTTACTGTTTGTAGCCGACATCAAACTAATCTTTACATCTATCTATCTACAGACAGGTATATCTAACAACTGACCTCAACTTTAATTCTAGTAAGTCATGATAGGGTTCATATTTTCAATTACTTGAAAGGATCTGGCATTGTTCTTGGGTTAAATCTGTATATGCTTGTCAGTTTTAGAAAGGTGTCTGATATGCAGCAGGTTGTATACATTAAAGATTCTTTGGCAGATTCAAATAGAAAAAGAGTAGCTGATTCTTTGCAGGCCACTGAAATATGAGTAAATTTCATCGCAATTTCCTTCTTAATTGTAACATTTTATCTTCAAATTTCTTTATTTTTAATGTTTATTTATTTAAAAGACTTATTTTGCCAACTTTTTGACTGAAGAAATAAACCAGATCACAACTGAGATTCTAACTTGAGCCTTATAAAAATATTACTGAGAATTTTGATTATTTATTCTCTCCAGATGTAACAGAATGAAGATTTCATTGTGAATTTTGATTTTATATATAGTATTTTTTTATGGATTTTGTAAGATTAAGTACAGATTATAAAGAAATAAAATGGTTATGGTAAAGGGATTCCTAGTGTTTTTATTATGAGCATTGGTGCCATTAAAGCTCTAACTTACATCATTTCAGTTCCCTGTATTACATTTGAGGTTGTTTCATCCCCCCTATTAACCATATGAGGACATTGTATCACAATAATGTTATGCTGATTATTTCTCCAGATTTTCCTTTTAAGATTAAAATGGATTTATGGTGTAAAATTTAACATTGTCATGAAATGTATCATTATGGCATAGTTTATGGTTCAAAAACAGAATCACTTAATGAACCAGCACAATTGAAAGAAAGGAAAAGAAACAACTATATTTTACATGGATAACAAATTAGGTTCATAAGTACGCCTTGACAGGGATCCTTTCTACCAGCTGGTCCTTGGCATTGATCCTTCCCGGATTATCTGTACCATTTACAGCTAGGTGGACTGGAATTATGAGTGAGGATGACTTATTCAAGGTCATCAAACTTTCACACACCGATCGAGATTAGAACTCACGTCCGACATTTGCAACATATCCAAGCTAATGACATCATGACGTTAAGAACCAACGCTCTAACCTCTGTGCTATAGAACTCCACAATGAACCAGCAAGCATTTTTTGTAAGAAAATAACAAGTTCTGTATTAATATTCATCTAAACCATGTTAAGGTATTTGTAAAATATGATTATATTTAATAGAGATATTTATAGTATGATATTAAATGTCAGAATTATACTGCACTTCTGACCTTTCTACTCAGTATAATAATCTTTACTTATATTTTCTATATCTTATTTAAAAACAAATAACTGTTAGCTGTACAAAAATTGAACTACTCTTATATAGTTTATGCTTTCTATTAAAGTAAAGTTTAACGGGATATATGGTACTGTGTGACTGAGCTCAATTTCACCCCCTCTGTATCCCTTTTAATTATTAGAACTCAATGTCTGGTACCTCAGCAATTACATTATCTTCTCAACTTTGTCAATGCTGTCACTTTTAGACTTTTAACATTATTAACTGGTTATTGAGATCTGTTCTGAAAATATTGGGTGTTGCTAGGTCTGAAGGCTGAATCATATCACGGTTGCTGTTACATTGATATTGGCCCAGCATTACAGGCATAATTCATACTATACTAATTCTGAAATTGTTATTTAGCCATGAACCTGAAGACTTTTATTTTTTTGCTGTCATGCCAGTACTTCCTTTTACCCATGTGCTGTAAAATATTGGTGATTCAAAACAACAAGCTAATGTCAAATATGTTTGACATATGGGTTATTAGGTAGGAATGGTATACAAAGTTTAACATTTAGGATTTTTAGGGTTTGTGTTAGGTTTCGTTATAGGTTCTTGCATTTACACTACAACAATTGATCGAGTTCAGCCTGAGAACTGTTCCTAGATCAAATCTTTGAAGTGGGTCAGAATTGGAACCCTTCTGAGAACGCCCGACCGTTTTCATTACACAAAATTCTTCCGTACTGTTCTGAGAACCGTTCCGAGAAAATAGCAAGAATGAAAGTTGGCCTATTCACAGCTAAATATTCACCAAGCACAAACTTTGTCCAAAATAGTTATCCAATATTAGGGATAAATTACACACAAGTTTTGTTGCATAAGAATTTATATCCTAGATATCAGGCTAATAAAACAATTTATCACATGGGAAATAGTTCTCAATTACAACTTATTATACATATCAACTTTAATTATAAACAAATAACTCAATCATATTTTACCTAATTTGATCTGAAAAATATTTTCCTTGGCACAGAAATGAGTATCACCTTCTTCAAATGGAGTGGAAAAAGTTAAAATTTGTGTTCTATTGTAAACTCCATCAGCATTCATTTATTTATTTTGGCATATTGGCAACATTTTAAGGATTATTTTCTCTGTATGAGTATTTTTATCAATGGGAAAAAGAAACAAATGAACTGAAATTTCATGCACTTAAATTTATAAAAACACTGACTTGTTTTCATGTGAAATAGTGTTTTTTTGTTATATGTGTGCAAATAAACTTGATTTATGATGCCTGCATGAGTCAGATATATTCTGAAATACTTGATACAACTTGTATTTTGTAAACTGAATCTTTCATCTGTCTCTGAAAATATCATGTAATATTCAAAAAAATATTGTTTAATATATGATTTAATGTATTATATGAATTACGTCAGGGTAGAATGTTATATTTTGCTGTAATTATCAAATATAAAATTCACCAATTTATCTTTAAATTGAATTTAAAGGGGCATTTAATCAGTTTTTTGAACAATCATACCTTAATCTCAAAAACTGAAATTTTTTAAGCTTAGCTAAGTTCACAGCTCATTTCAGCCTTCAAATCCATGTTTGACCAGAATTCTGCATCTCAAAGTTAAAATGACACTTATTGTTACTCAAAACTCTGACACACACATAATAATATTCAAGACCGAAATAAAACCCTGAACATGCCTAACCTATTCCTCTAAGGTAAGATATTGAGGATAAGAACCAATCTAAAAATACGATTCTTTTATCATATTCAAAGCTTAACTTATATTAAAGCAAAACTGCAATGTCATCCTTTGTCTGCAGCCTGGTGCTTGTCCCACTTGAATAACTCAAATGAAGACTAAATGATTGGTGCTACAGAAGTCTAATATTGATTGAGGAAAGATTTTCATTAAGTTCCATAATGTTTATCTCTAGGCTCTGTTTACTTCATGTATTGATACAACTTGCTTGAAATTACCATGATGGTATGGCATATTGGAAAACTATACTTGGGGCAAAAATACAATCATTTTGTTAGGAACTTGACTGGACAATTTTGTCTTCATAGACAAGTTTTTCGGGGACTGCGGCTTCTGCTAATCTTTGTCAATATTATATTCTCTTAGATGTGAACTTTAAAATCGTCTGCTAATCTCTTGTGCTAAACTAAAAACATCACTTAACAGTTATTTAATTGCTTTCACAAATTTTAAAGACATCTTAGAAGGATTATATAAAGATACAAATTCCCCTTTTAATATTTATTTGGAAGACAGGGTGATTGGTGAGTTATATGCTTGCTCACTTACTTTGAGGATTTTTCAACCCAATTTCCCCTTGTTGGTTTAAATGTTTCAATTTTTTGAGTATCCTCAGAGGTAGTATACCTTTAAAAATGAGGAAATAGCAAGAAGATGAGTCAAGAGATATGAATAGTGGTACTGATTGACATCCCACAACCTCAACTTGTATATGCTTCATTTGACTAACATACCTTTTCAAGCTTCAAGTGAGGTTTTCATAATATGATTAAATTAAGGAAAAAAATGATCAATAAAGCATGAAGGATTTTATCTTGTTGATCAGTTTACCTTGGGGTCAGTTGTTTTGTTTAAAATACTACATAGGATGGACACTAACAATAAAATATATAGTTCATTATTCAAATTGATTTATTTTCAATGAAAGTTATCATATAATTAAATCTATTTCTCTTTTTCTTCATACTGAATCAATCATGAATGAAAAAAGGACCATGATTTGAGAATTTAGAGAAAAAAGATAAATGTTGCTTTAGAAACATTTATAAGTATAAGCTCAAATAAAAGAATTAAACAAAGTAATTGTCTAAGTTATATTATAAATTTCTGTGAAGGGAGTTAAAAGTCAATGCATGGATAAGCAAGAGGGTTTGAAACTGCATACCTTCTTGGCTTCTAATCCCAATCTTTGCCTAAATGAGTATTTGTTGATCAGTTAACTTACCTGGTGTCAAAACTATACTACAGAATTCCACTATAAATTCATAAAAGTATGTAATTATCCATTAAAATTATTTTTGAAACCTAGCTAAATGTAACATTACTTACTTTAATGGATATATCATGCAATAAAGAGATTTTCTTTAGTATGAATAGGGTTTCTTTTATTGACCAAGTTTGAGACTATTAATTGTATTTCCATGGTAAGAGGTACTATTCCTTTAATATTACTTTATTTAATTGTGCTTTTTGTGGCAAATAGACTATTACATGTAATTCATTGTTGACTAGAAAATGTGATCTTCACTACATACCCTATTACTTTCAACAACTATTTTGACCTTTCTCTCACTCTTAAACTTTAAGGTGATTGGAAGTGGATAATAAAGACATGTGTTATGTACATATAAAATAAAAGAGATGTACACAAGGATAACAGGGTGTTAATGGCATTATTTATGTCTGGTGACCTTAAAATATGAACCTTTTAGTTGTACCTTTGATATAAAGGTCATATCAAAACCGCATTATCACCATACTGCATATTCAATATCTAAGAAGTCTAAGACTATTTTTTATGATGTAAAAATCATTTAAGGTTATAGTTCTATCAAATAATACAGTCACTGAATCCAAATATATATTCATAATTAACTTGCATATGTAAATGGGGTTTGGCTGGGTACAATTTTCATATTTGCACAGTCATGTGCATAGATATAGATTAGTCACATCCTCTGCTACTATATAGTGAAAATGAGAAAAATCCATCTGCCTGATGTTGAAGATCTCAAACCAATAAATTAAATTCTATACAGATCTTATTTTGAAGAATTAACAAAAATTCCAACAATGACAATACATCTTTTGTGGGAAATATTTAGCTTCATACAGATTGTGTAAAAACTAAAGGTTTCGTTCATTTGTGACAATCAATAAGTTTAAAATAGCTTGCCTAAACGGTCAGATTATTTGAATGCACTCACTTGAACATAATCATCAGATAAAACAAAATATGAAGCTTGAACTAACATGGCATGAAGTACATAAATATACAATAATAATTTGATAATTATAGTGGTCACCCCTAGTGCAAATATACAAAGGGTGTTATCATTATTATATTTTACTAATATAATGGTGTAAGTCAAGGAGAACTCTTGTGACCTTGTATATTCAATTAATTTGTTAATAAATTTTCCTATTTGTATGTCTACAGTGTTAACAAATCAATTAATTCTCACATTCTTATAAGTCATTATTGTCTGTTTTGTTCATATTATTGTGCTTAGATATTTTATTTGAGTTTTCTACCTTCAAATGTGGGCTCTTGGTGATATTGCTTCCTATTGTGATCCTGTATGGTAACTAAGAAATATTGTGACAGTAATTGTGATTTCAATCTAGAAGGATCAAAATCTTTCAACTGGTCAAATAACTAAAATGTTTGAAGAATTTAAGTGGTATCTTTTTTACAGTCACAGTTGATCTACCACAATTTTTTGGTGTCCATCGCATCACCATGTCTTTGTACTCTTTTATTTAACACTGCTCACCTTTTTGGGTTGATTTTGTGACATTATATTTATAACATTGCTTTTGTTGCCCCTTTTACGGTTTGTTGCTCTGATACTTTTTATTTTATAGTGTAAATGCCTTCCTGGTTTTAAACTTATTTTTTGTTGTAAATCGTATAGGCACCTCAATACATTTCATTTCATTTTCCCCTGATCATAATTATGTTCTTGAAAATGAAATGAAACATTCAGACCAGCTATGGAGATCATGACCATTTAAAAAATTTCTCTACACAAGCTCCACTTTTCGATAAATAGATAGAAAGTGGAAATTTGGCTAATGAGGCCTTATCAACTAGTTAACCCATTTAAAATTACTTAGGTGATACTCATAAATTTAACCAATTACCACATGTCATTTGTGAAACAGATTAAGAAACCTAGCTAGTCTTTCTTATACCACTATCAGTATCTCTGCCAAATGATTCAATATTTTTTGCCTTATTACCCTTCATTTGATGCATGTTTAATTTTGTCGAGAGTTGTTTTTAAGTGGTAAGTATAGTTATTAGAAAATATAAATCAATCACTTTTGACAGGTGGAAATTACCAAGGAGGAATTGAAACACCTTCGGTTGTAACTAAAGAGTAGTTGAAATTTGTTTCTGCACGAAGCTGATGCTTCTCAGGTTGCAGATAATTTAGATCAGAACCATTGCGTCAACTCAAAAAATGAGAAAAACGAATTACCCACCTCCTTTTTTCCCCTGATGGAGCCAAGCAAATGATATCATGTAAGCATTCCAAAACTTACCGACTGCACTACAGTGGGTGAGATCAAATCTCGTGTTAGTGTGAACACCATCACATTACATGAAATTTGAACTCATTCTTCATGTTAATATACAGTTTACTCTGAGTAATCCGACACACTCGCTAATCCGACATTTTTTTGCAGTCCCTGTATATGTCAGATCAATCAGAGTACACTGTATTATAACACCAAATTGACAACGTAACACTAACACAGAACACTAACACGAGATTTGACATCACCCAGTGTGAAACTTGAATAAGCATTTTATTCTCATTAATGCAATCAACCCTTCGAAAAAATGGTATAGTTCCATATTCCCCTATATACAGTATTTTGATAGGAACTTATTACCCTGTATTAAACTAAGCCTACAGTATCTAAGTGATTTAATTTGAAACATTCAAGAAAGATTCTAAGCCATCTATGATTGGATAATGTTTAGCTATGAATATGTAATTTCCAGATTTCGTAGATTATACAGGTAGGAGCGATGCCAAGGGGTTTGATTAAAGACCAGCTGGTAGGATGTGGGGAGTGTTCTTTCTGGGAAACGAAATTAAATGCTCTTGTTAAAATTCTGAACTTTGATTAAAATAAAATTAGCGTCTTTTCTTTCTATGACTTGAAGCCAAACTGGAAGTGAAATAAATATTTAGTAATCAAACAAACAGTGTAGACATTTAGAAATACCAATTACCTCTCTTGGCATACTAGACTCTCCTGTCTATTTGTTTCATTAAGATTTTGGACAGATCATTTGAAATTCCAGACAATTTTCTCAACATTATTGACAGTCAATTAAACCCATTGTATACTAAAGACTTTGTGTGAAAGGATTCAGATGAAATAACCCAAAGAATTAGTTGTAGTTTCTGCAGATATCTTCTCCTAATTGATTTTTGACATTGTCCTATGTCCCAACGTTATTTTCATTGTACTTCAGTTTGACAGTATGTGTTATGTGATGACAATGCAGATTTAGCAATTTAGAAATTGGTCTAATTTTCCTTTTCAATACCATTCTGTACTCATTTATAAGGGTGCCATTTTTTTCTTGAAGGTTGCAGGTTTACCAAAATCTGGAGAATTTGGACCTGTCTTAAAGTTGTAATTGGAAATGAAAATAATTTAACGCCAAACTTATAGGCTAAAATCATTTGTGGGGTTCTATAGCACAGGGGTTAGAGCCATTAAGTCATGACATTGTGATGTCATTTGCTTAGATACGTTGAAAATCTAATCTCAATCGGTGTCCAATGACCTTGAATAAGTCATCTTCACTCACAATTCCAGTCCACACAGCTGTAAATGGGTACGGATAATCCGGGAAAGATCAATGCCAAAAGGTTTGGCCAAGGACCAGCTGGTAGAAAGGATCCCTGTCCTAGCAGACTTGTGACCCTAAGTTGTTATCCTTGCAAAATATAGTTGTTTCTTTTCTTTCTACTTCAGTATGTTTTTATGGAAGTTGTTTAAAACTAAAGTGTGGACTAAAGCAAAGTAATGGCCTAATTGTAGAGTTTGATGAGGACACATGACTAACATGTTACTTTTTGGTCATAGAAATACTTGTTACTGTTATGTTATGTACAAGATACACCTTATGCTTCAATAATCTTAAGTGGTCATTTATCTCTTCACTTTGTTTTAACCACCACTAAGTTTGAATACTGATGTTTGTTTCTATTTAAAATATTTCATTGTTATTTTTAAAAGTAAATTTCTGGGTCAAGTAAGTTTGTGAAGTCAGTCAATGGAATCAATTGACAAGTCGAAGTATTCTATTTTCAGAACTTGTTCATTCCATTCTTGAAGCACTTGATTTACATTTCTGACTGATTCCTGAGAATTTTCCTGAATTTTTCGAGCCATTATCATGACTGATGAAGAACTGTAATGTTTTCTTTCTTAACAGCACTGTTAAGTTTGTGTCAATACTATGTATTTTAGAAAGGAATTGAAATCAAGTTGTATGTACTACATTTGCTTGGGTTCATGTTGATACAATGCCATACGATGGGATATTAGAAGGTATTTCAAGCACTGCAGCATTAGCATCAATGAATCATCAACAAGCAGATATCATGTAGCACACTTTCACAACCACCAACTACACGCTTAATTCGTGATGGTCTCTCTGACTTGCAGCACTCAATGGAAAACTTGTTGAATAAGTTTTGCAAGGTACTTTCTCACTCACTTAGCAACTTTGGACTTATTAATTAAGACCATGCTTTGTTATTTTTGCTTTAGGTCTTTGATTCTTGTAAATAGTCTTCAGAAGTACTAGAAATGCATGAAAATAGCATAATTTCATTTCAAAATTCATCAAACTAGGAAATTTACTTTCTTTATTTATGTCTTTTCTAAATATCACAGTCATAAGAAATGACAGTTGTGGATGTGTATGGATTAGGAGGCTCAAATTTCTCAAATTTCCAATATCTGATGCTAAGGTATAAATGGCCGAACAAATGTCAGATCTGCCCCTTTAAAGAAAGATAAAATGACCTTTGGCAATCCGGCATCTGGTTCCTGTGAACAGAAGATCTTTGGATAATATCACAACACCTTTGTCAGCTAATCAGACCAACTTGTATACCTGAAACTAGTAGAATTACTAAAGAATATGTAAAGAGGCTGTAATCTGATTAGTGATATAGAAGATAAAGAGATAAGTATCTGTAATAGTACCAGACTACTAAAATACCTACCACTACACCAGATGTACTCATAAATAACCAACAGCTGTACAGATATTGTTGACTTAAAATTCAATATTGACCAGTAATACCTCAATAATACCCTATAAGTCATTACTATATTATTTCTCTGCCAATATCAATATTGTTTTTACAATTTCATTGATGGCCTCACTGATTCCATGAATGATTTAAATGCATTATGATCAACAGATTGTCAACATGCAGCTGCCAGCTCATAATGGCTACTAAGGTGTTAGTCTTGTATTTATGCCTTTTTTAACTCAAGGCTGTAGTAATTCTTGTTACACTTAAAAAAAAATGGTGGCTACTTTGTATGACATGGGTCTAATTTTACCATTTTTATATCATGTTGTATCTGCATACAAAAGGTCTTCAATGTCAAGCTATTATGATGTTTCAACTTATACCTTGACTGCAATATCCACTATTTGTCGGTCACTGAAGTTTTTAAACGAAGTGATTTGATAGGAGTGTATGCTAGCTTTACATTGTATGTTGTGTAGGAAGGGGGAAAAAAGCAATGTTTGTCAAACTCAACCTATGAAGTATAAAATTATGTTTCCAATTACATGAAATTATTGGTACACTCAACCATATTTTGAGTATTGAGTGCCCATCAATTACCTTCATGATACAATTTTTAGTACATGATCATTACCCTCCTACATACCAGAAAATACAAACGGCAAATTGTATATAATTTTGTTTTATACTGGAACTTGTTAGAGCTATGTGAATTAACATACCAGTGAGAAAATTGTTGATAATTATTATCCTCTATTACTGCTTGAAATTCTGATGTTTTTTCTCTATTTTAAGTAAGGAAATAATTCTATGGTGATTCAGAATATAAGAGGTGCTTGAGTTTTCTAGTATTTACCATCACCACTATGGCTAAATTCTAGGCCATTAAAACTAAATATAACTTGAATCAAATGTTTTCTTTTTGAAGACTTTTTTTGCAGCCATATGCAAATACATATGTACTGAATACACCATGTACATGTACTATAGTGTTGCTACTTATTCAAGCTCTTTTGTAGGTCAAGTTCTCTTCTTTCTACATATAGTGTACCAATAAAGATGAATAAGCCTGATTACTTACTATTGTAAATCGCATGTTGTGGACCTTCAAATGGTTTTGGTCAGTGATTTTTGTCACCAACATAAATCTTAATTATTATGTCTGTGTCCCTTTCCTCCACGGTGGACATCATGCATGGTATTTTTCACTGATAAATCCGAGTATTGTCATCTAATCAGATTCATTTTCAGATCAATTGCATGATCCTCACTTGATTTATTGACACAGGGAAAATGACTGGAGACTTTTCTTCTTGTGTGCCTGCAGGTTAGTGAAACTCTGGACTAGATTTCTAATTCAGCGAAAAAATATCATCAACAAACCAACTGTGTGCCTGTGGCGTGAAAAAGCAATGACCTGACTGTTTATAGATTTAAATGCATCTAAATAAAGTAATAGTAAATGCCATTCTTTGGCTAGTAGAAACTCTTGATTGTTACTGACTCTCTTGTGATGAGAGCTTTTTCACATGGCAACATAAGTATATTAGCTTCATGATATATGAAGCACATAATAAATTTTACTTGCCCTTTCAAATAGTTATCTTCATCAAGAGAACCATTGACCTTTTAATCTGAAATAAGATTGGGAGCAAAAGGGAGTCTAGTGTATTCGATGAAATATTGTATAAAGTAAATAAACGTTGATAATAACTGTCCATTTAGATATAGCTAGTTGACAAAAGAGTACCCATTTACACTTTGTTTATTTTTTCTAGGAATCTAAGAGGTACTTAAGTTGTTACCAGTTTGTTTAACTTTGTAAGAGTTTAGTCTCCTTTTTGTATTATTTATTGAATTTAGCTGTCAACATCTTTTCATTAAAAAAGAATGCTGTGAAATTATCCTTTCTCCCAGTGATATTAGCCTGATTAGTTGTTGTCCAAAATATGTTAAAAACGAAAGGCGCAGGCATTTATAAACTAGTGCAAGAGAAGGGTGTAGATGAAGGATACAATAGAAAATCAAAGCAGCCATACCACATTTATGTACCTTATCAAACAACATACCTTCTCTCAGTTCACATCTAAAACCTGTATTATCAGTCCACGCAGTTATGTAAATTATGCCGTCTTATTTTTTAACAAAGAGAACCTGTTAACTGCATGTAAAACAATCAGAAATTTGTCTGCAGAATGATAACTACAGTTCCCCATTAAGTGATATTATTTGGACATAAAACTCATCCTAAAGAGACATAATTTTGGTATTTTAGTGATAAGTGTAGGTAATGAGTGCAGATAATCACCAAGATAACACCTGTATTCACCCATCTCCCTGGACATACAGTGATAATGGCAGTTACTTTATGATATATTGACCATTGAACATCATATACTTATCTTAAATGTTGAAGGGTTATAATTTTTGCTTGGTGAAATCTTTAGTTTTACAATACTGTAAGGTCCTCCACCCAATGAATCAGAGATTCAGAGACAGTAACAGGGTTAACTCTTTTTTTTCTGGCAAAGTAGTATTTTATTTGTTTGAATAAAACCACTAAAGATATGGTTTGAGGGATGCAAAGACTACTTTATTATATATGAAAGCTTCCAAAGCATCTTAAAAAGGTAGAATTTCCCAGGAATCCCAACAACAGAGCTGGCCCCCTTGACGATCAACTTCATGTTTCCTATAAATTTGTTATTCCTAACAGGGATCACTTAGTAAAGGTCATGAGGTTAATTCAGGTGGAATCTTATTATTAGAATGATCAATGTAAAGGATTTTTAAAAGTGAACATCATACAAGCTTTTTTATTGTGTTTAAATAAAATCCTTATCTCTTGTGTTTGATTATAATCAAAAGATCTGTTTAAAGAAAATAAAAAGATTTGTTTATATTTTAACTAAATATAGCTAGTAATATGATTTTAAATTGATTTAGTTCCTCTGACAATCAATATTACTATCAGTAGAGTTTTTTAGCCTGAGGATAAATTGCTTTGACTAAACCTTTACTCAATTGGATAGTGGTGTAGTTAGAAGACACAACTTTATAAGATCTCTTGTAGGAAATTCTTGTTGCTCATTTTCAAATATAATATATACCATATAATTGTGAAGAACAAATTTGCTACACTGAGGCTCTGTGTGTAGGCTAATTGCTAAATTTCCCCCATTGCACATTACATAGCATTGCCTGCCTTCATGAGCCTCATAAGGTGTAGAAAAATAGAATGTAATACTCCTTCATTTCATTTTCATTTTGATACAAATTCTGCATCTTATAAGGTGAAACCCTCCAAACCGCATCCTCTATAATCCGGCATATTTGAAAAGTCCGGGCTGAATCACTATATAATACATAGGAGGTAAACCCTGGTAAACCGGCACCCCTCTAAACTGCAATCCGGCTTCGAAATCGAGTCCCAAAGAAGTTAATCTACAGTTAATTGGTCTTTCTAAACTGGCATCTGAAATCGTAATAATTGAAGTTAATCTGTTAATGAAAGATGACTACGACATGTGCTAATTAATCACTCATTCAATTAATAACGTTTTTATGTATTACCATTGCTACGGGTAAATCGGCAACCCCTCCAAACTGGCATTTATCACGGGTCCCACAGCCTGCCGGTTTAGAGGAGTTTCACTGTACTACCTCAAAGCTGTGGTAATACAAGAAGTGAGGAAAGTTAGGTATCCATGGCTAATTATAACCCAATCCAAATTGTCCCCTTAGGTTTTCTAGGATATCCCAGACAATCATATCAAATACCTTATTATAGACTCTATATATTTCAATAACAAAGTTTAATACAAATTAATAAGACCATGTCAAACTTTGTATCTGTATTGAATAATGCATTGAAATAATTTTACATGTAATGCGCTGCCCTTCTTATCTCCAATATTTCAATAAATGAACACATCATTAGAGGGGTTTCACTGTATCATGATATCAGATACCTCTGTACTAGCTATAATCATATAGGCTATATAATAATACTTTGAATTATTTTAACAAGTTTTTGGTTCCTATTAGATCATCTTTAGACACATCTTAATTTAGCATCAATATTTGATAATTTTCATCTAACGGTTCATATTAGGTTGTATTCACTGAAAGAAAGAAAATAGGTGATTGACGCAATCTAACTGTCCTCAATCAATTCAAAGAACTCATTAGAAACCCCTTCAAACTATCAGAATATTTATAGAATTCTATCAGACTGTAAGATTGTTGATGGATATTTTATTGTATACATTGAATAATATGACATAGAAGTATAGGAAAATTACATATTGGATTGTATATTGGACCATCTTCGCATATCACAAGATATTAGTGGACATAAAGATATTTATTTATCAAGATAGTTGTATACCGGTACATGAAGATATTTGTGTACATCATCAAGATATTTTTGTATATCTTCAAGATGTTTTAAGTGCACAAATATCTTGATTTTCACAAACATCTTGATGATATGCTAGGAATAGTCAATTACTGCTTATTCTATCTTATATAGACCTTTAGAATCGGTTCCAATTCTAGCCCACCTCAAAGAAGGGGTCTCAGAACCTTTTTCAGATCAGCCTTGATAAATTGTTGTAGGTAAGCATGATGAATGTCAAGAACCGATTTCTGTGGGTGCACATTGACCAACCTTTTCGAGCTTTTATTTGGGTTACATAGGCCTATATTTACCTCTTTCATGAAGATTTCCATTAGAAAACATTTGTGGACATGGCCTTAGTTACTGTTATTTATCATGATTATTGTTTACCACTAGTCCAGACAGACAAATTAAATACTTGTCTCAATATATCTTATAGTTTGCTCACATTAGTAGTTCCTGGCCAAGAGAACAATAACACCAATTTTAGGTTATTGATCATTTCTTCTATTAAATATCAAATATTGGTACCAGAAGTTTCATCCTTTCAACAGACTTCAGACTGAAAGAGTTAGAATTTAATACAAAATCAAATTAGTTATACAGTGAAAATATGTATTTTACCCTTTTAAATGATGAAGATAATAGAATGTCCTTTGTTCACACATTTTAGTATTCTAAGGGCAATAGGAGAACGAATAAAATTTTAGGTTCATTTGATATTATCCCTCGTGATTTAAATCAAAATTGTAAAATTTCGAATCCTTGTAACAAAGCTTGACCTGAGATTTTTAATCAAATCAAATAGTACTACTAAATTGATTTTCCCCCCCCTATTTAAATATGAAGTATAGATTCCCTTTTTAATGAATTCGGTATACAAAATGCATTTTTTCTTTTTATTTGGTAAGTGTTTAACTTTAACAATGATGAAACACAAAAAAAACATGATTTAAATTATTCTCTTTAATACGGTTACAATCACATATGTTTCAACATGATGGCACTGAAAACAGTATTAAACAGTATTAAACAGTATTAAATGTTATGTGTTTTGTAACCATATTAAAGAGGTTAAGTGTAGTGTATTTATTCCATAATATTGTCTGGTATTTGTGATTTGCACATTATGTGATGTTAGTTTTATGAATAAAAGAAAATTGTTCAATAGCCTACTAAAAATTACTAACTATCTGAAATCCAGGCTACATATTCTTTAAACGATCATAAATAAAAAGAAATACTTAAAAAAAAAGAAAAAAGAAAAAAATACACTATTTCTAGGACATCCTAGCACTAAAGATATTTTTGAGAATATTTTTTACTAGGGATATTCAGAAAAGAAATAACCTCTGAATCCTTTTTATATGCCCACAACCCATAGGGGGCAACTTGTGTTCACTCTACAGGCTAGAATATTTTCATTATGTCGATCTATTGATTTTCATAATGATCTGATAATTTTCACTGAAATATTGTGTCCGACTTATGTTCATGTTATTGCCATTATGTAGATCTATTGATTTTCATAATGATCTGTACTTGGAATCAAAGCTGCTGATGGGTGTATGCCACTTTGCTTCGCAAGGCTATCTTGATACATTGTTATAAACTGTCATTCAGTGACGTCAACCTTGTGTTGAAACCAGGATCTAACTCTCAACAACCACAAGGTCTCATTTTACATATAATTAATATTTCTAGTTAAAAAAGGATAGGCTTCTGTGTAAAATACTAATTGATGCAGTACCTCAATAAATATAATTTGTAACAGGATGTGTTATCAAAGAGGTTTAGATAATACCACAATGTGAGGAAGACAATGTAAACTGTTTTCTATATTGAACATAAAGTAAACACTTCTAAGATATCTCAGATAATGCACTCTTAAAACCATAATAATGCATTGTCTGCTAGTTTTCTCGTTAATTGTCAAACATTCAAGTCACTTAATATCAGATATTTGTTAAACAGGACCAGCAATATGGAATTTGAATGTTTGAACAGGAAATTTCGAAAATGACATTTCAAAAATGACATGATTGAAAAAATATCTATTCAATACACTATAGGAAAGTGAAGAAAAAGTATATTTTAGTTTAAGGCAAATTTATTAGATGAGCTTATATAAAAAATATTGCATAAATTGCTTAAGTATTAAATGTATACATGAAAACAAATTGGTTGTATTTCAATATCTTTATTTTAAGATTTTCTTCTATTTTTCTAATCGACTGCCATTATTTTGATAAGTTCTTAGTCTATTTGCTCAAATTTTTCTGCCTTCTTCATCAATATTAGACATAAAATCCTATATCAAGTCTGAAAGTGTCAAATTCAATAGTTTTTATGTGTTCACGTTTTTAGAGGATGATTGCAAGTTATGATTTTTCATAGGTTCAGATTTTGATAGTGTTCAATTGATTTTAAAGGGATTGTTTCACTGTTTGATTAAATTGGAAATAATTTAAATGATATTTCTTGAAATTGAAAAGATATATAGAAAATAAGGAAAAAAAAATTGAAGTTTGAGGTATTTTTGTAGAAATTTTGCCCTTTTCTAAAGGTTTTGAAGACTATTTGCATATATACTTACATTCTAAAATAGGCTTTAAAACTTATTAGCGAATCATAAATAACACCATATATATATGTACTTTTTTACTTTTTCATGATTTTAATGGTCATTTTGGCTAGATAGTAATGAATTCTGAGATACTAAAAACAATGTTGATAGAACTGTCATTTAATTTGTCATTCTCTGCTGAAATTATAGTGCTTTTTCATATTGTTTGCCTGAAATTAGGCAATATGCTAACATTTTTATACGCCCACATGAAATGGGGGGCGTATATTGTCGTCACCCACATCCGTCCGTCCGTCCGTCCGTCCGTCCACAATTGCTCGTAAACACTCTACACGGTGTAATTCTTGACGGATTTAGATGAAACTTACTATGAGTGTTTATGATCACGCAAGGATGAACCCTATTGAAAATCAGCGAAATCGGAAAAAAATTAGTATGAGTTTGTGCCCTTGTTCTTGAATGGCTCGTAAACACTCTACAAAGTGCAATTCTTGACCGATTTTGATGAAACTTGGTGTGAGAGTATGTTATAACTCAAGGATAAACCCTATCGAAAATCAGCGAAATCGAAAAACATTTAGTATGAGTTATTGCCCTTGTTCTTGAAAACGCGTTCAATTTTAGCTTGTAAACACTCTTGAGAGAACAATTCTTAATGGATTTTGATGAAACTTGGCTTGAGTATTTGTTATCACCCAAGGATGAAACCTATTGAAAACCAGTAAAATCGAAAAAAATTTAATATCAGTTATTGCCCTTGTTTTTGAAAACGCGTTAAATTTTTAGCATGTAAACACTCTACAAAGCACAGTTATTGACCGATTTTGACGAAACTTGCTGAAATTGTTTAATATCACCCAAGAATGAACCCTTTTGAAAATAGCACATATCGAAATATATTTAATAGGAATTATTGCCCTTGTTCTATAAAATGTGTTGGATTTTTGCCTTGTAAACACTTTACAAGTCACAATTCTTGAGCGATTTTGACATAACTTGGCATGAGTATTTGTAATCACCTAAGGATGAACCCTATTGAAATTCAGTTAAATCGAAAAATATTTAGTATCAGTTATTGCCCTTGTGTTTGAAAACGCGTTCAATTTTAGCTTGTAAGCACTCTAGAAAGAATAATTCTTAATGGATTTTGATAAAACTTGGCTTGAGTATTTGTTTTTACCCAAGTATGAACCTTATTGAAAATCAAATAAATCGAAATATATTTAGTGTCAGTTATTGCCCTTGTGTTTGAAAACGGGTTTAACTTTTTGGCTAATAAACACTCTAGAAGGTACAATTCATGACCAATGTTGACAAAACTCACTGAAATTGTTGGATATCGCAAGGGATGAGCCTAATTGAAAATAAAAAATATCAAAATATATCTAATATGAATTATTGACCTTGTTCTTTTAAATGCGTTCAATTTTTGTCTCGTAAACACTCTACATGGCACAATTCTTGATGGATTTCTATGAAACTTGGTGTGAGAGTGTGTTATAACTCAAGGATGAACCCTATTGAAAATCAGCGAAATCGAAAAAATTTTTAGTATGAGTTACTGTCCTTGTTTTTGAAAACGCATTCAATTTTAACTTGTAAACACTCTAGAAAGAACTATTCTGAATGGATTTTGATTAACTTTGGCTTGAGTATTTGTTTTTACCCAAGGATGAACCCTATTATAAATCAAATAAATAGAAATATATTTAGTGTCAGTTATAGCCCTTGTTCTTGAAAACGCGTTCAATTTTAGCTTGTAAACACTCTAGAAAGAACAATTTTGAATGGATTTTGATGAAACTTGGCTTTAGTATTTGTTTTCTCACAAGTATAAACCCTATTGAAAATCAGATAAATCGAAAAATATTTAGTGTCAGTTATTGCGCCTGTTTTCAAAAACGCTTTCAACTTTTGGCTTGTGAACACTCTAAACATTCCTTTTTGACAAAACTCGCTGAAATTGTTTAATATCAACCAAGGATAGCCTTATTATGAATTAAAAATATCAAAATATTATTAAGGGTGAACCCTATTGCAAATCATAAAAATACCCAAAAATATTTAATGAGTTGAGTTAGGTACAATTCTTGACAGTTTTTAATGAAACTAGAGACCCTAGAAAAAAATAGGTTGGAAGGTTGAATATTTCATTCCACTTATTGTAACCTTACTGAAAAGTTTTTATTTGAAATAAATGCTGCCAGTGGGCGTATATTACCTTGCCTGGCAAGCTATCTTGATAATATAGTTTATACTACGAAAAACATTCTATGACAAAGTTTTGCAATTGGCATGCATGCATTCATTCATTCATTTATTCATGCAATTGAAATCATGCAATTTATTGCTCATTGTGTGGTAAATGAGGGCCATGTTGTTTTTATTTGTCTGGAACTGTCTTCTTGCAGGAATGTGGATTATGTAGAAGTAGTCTAACGGCGCTAGCTGTGAAATATGCTGAGGAATTAAAGACCCATTTTGAAGATGTATTAGACCGTTTAGAAGATTTATGGAGATTAGCTAGAGAATTGGATAGCTATACACTGGTAAATTGATTAGTTTTTTATTTACCATTTTATTTACCTCTTTCTACTTAGGAGTTATGAAGTAGACCATTTTAAAATACCATGTAGTATTGAATTGCAAACATGTATCGAGAATTTCCAGTAAATTTAAATCTGCGACCATTAAAAACCTAAAATCAGCATTAATTATTATTTAAAAATTTCACTGAAATATTATAGCCCTTTTAAATTTGACTTAAAAAGATGAGGCTGGTTTGTGTGTGTTATTTCAATGTAAGAACCATATGTAAATTTGTATGAACACATGGCAGTGAACCAGGTTAGGAGATAAATAGATAAAGCATTTAGTTCATGTAAGAGGTTCTGTCATTCAAGATAAACAGATTTTGGCAGTATTGGGTTTTGAGATGCTGAAAGTTTCCAAAAAAACAATTTTAAAGCCACAAATAGACACAAACAGGGTCTGTACACCATTAACATCTACTATTGTCTACTCGACCGTGCACTGTATACTGTACCTTTTCTTTGTGGCTTTAGTTCTTTGTGATTATTCTCTGGCTTAGATCTCAAGAACTTATCACACTGACTTTTTATAAAGGAGTGGATGAAAAATGTGTTTTAAGACCTGGTGATCATTAAGGACTTAGACAGGATTGAAAGTATGTTTTATAGTGAAATAAACCATATGTTTATCATTAATTACATTGACAGAACACATTACACAGGTCATCTAGTTTATATTGCATCTAGTATAATGTCACACATTTAACTTTACTGTTATTTCTTACTTATAAAATAGATTGTATTTATTGTTGTCTTATAATGGGTACAGATAGGGAAATGTTCAATGAAAAAAGTTGTCTTTAAATGGGTACAGATAGGGAAATATTCAATGAAAAGTTGTCATTAAATGGGTACAGACAGATAGGGAAATAATCAATGAAAAGTTGTCTTTAAATGAGTACAGATAGGGAAATAATCAATGAAAAGCTGTCTTTAAATGGGTAAAGATAGGGAAATAATCAATGAAAAGTTGACTTTAAATGGGTAAAGATAGGGAAATATTCATTGAAAAGTTGTCGCTAAATGGGTACAGATAGGGAAATAATCAATGAAATGTTGTCTTTAAATGGATGGGGAAATAATCAATGAAAAGTTGTCTTTAAATGGGTACACATATGGAAATAATCAATGAAAAGTTGTCTTTTAATGGGTTTAAATAGGTTAATAATCAATGAAAAGTTGTCTTTAAATGGGTATAAATAGGTTAATAATCAATGAAAAGTTGTCTTTTAAATGGGTACACATATGGAAATAATCAATGAAAAATTGTCTTTAAATGGGTATAAATAGGGAAATAATCAATGAAAAGTTGTCTTTAAATTGGTACAGACAGATAGGGGAATATTCATTGAAAAGTTGTCTTTAAATGGGTATAGATAGGGAAATAATTAATGAAAAGTTGTCTTTAAATGGGTAAAGATAGGGAAATAATCAATGAAAAGTTGTCTTTAAATGGGTAAAGATAGGGAAATATTCATTAAAAAGTTGTCGCTAAATGGGTACAGATAGGGAAATGATCAATGAAATGTTGTCTTTACCGTATATTTCCGTAGGTTTTTGCCATAAAATGGGCCCAACAAAGAGGGGGTGCGCACTATATACGGTTAAATAAATTTGGGGTATTTTTTCACAACGAAAATGCCGCAGGTCGATGTTGAGGATCTGCCATTTTGTCTTCCTTCATCGACATTCGCGGTAAAATTGATTTGTGTAAAAGATTGAATTATGATTTAAATAATGTCTCAATATGATTAATATCTATAAGGTTAATATTTACTGTGAACAATTTGAACAAAACTTGAAGGATTAAAGTTGTTAATGTTTTGTGTTATTTGTGTGGAAAATATTACGTGAAGACGAGAGGTACCAAAAATAATAATCACGGTGCAAGTATTTTGGATGGCTTTTATAGTAGGAACAATTGATTGTCATGCTTTATGACATGCCTCAATACGTAATCGAGTCTTGCCTGAATATAAATACGGTTACCAGAATAACTGGGTTTTAATGTAATCCATTGTTTTCCTAATTATTCATCAGATATGATACACAAGGTTCACGTCGTCAATTTTTTCATTTCCGTTGAGAGGCAATACAAGTCGATAAATCTATGCGGGGGGTAAAAGCAGACGATAAAAATAAACTATTGAGGGTATCGTGTCACTCCAGCGATGATTGAAGACTTAATTAAGAAAGACAATGATACTTATTTACGTTAAACAAACGAAACAATCACAATTAAGTATTCACACAAAAGGAACTGACGCAATATCATGATTATTATTCGCATTATGATTACAAGTTAAATGGGGCCTATTAGTCTTACACCAAGTCAGTTACCGTTAGCCATTCGAATTCCTGTCAATGATATCTTCTTCAATAGGTCTAAGTTTACCGGGTAATTGCACATTTTTCTTCAATAAGAATATCATCCTCGGTACCGTCCATAGCATTAAAAAAAAAACGAATCAGGTGAGTACCGTAATTGAATAGCGCAGTATCTCAGTAAAGTCGTGTACAATTTATTGATTAGTATAATAATCAAGTATTCACACAAAATGAACTGACGCAATATAGTGATTATTATTCGCATTATGATTACAAGTAAAAAGGGGCCTATTAGTCTTACACCAAGTCAGTTACCGTTAGCCATTCGAATTCCTGTCAATGGTATCTTCTTCAATACGTCTAAGTTAAATTTTTATTCCAATAGAATATCATCCTCGGTACCGTAATTTAATAGCATGATACATGATATCTAAATAACACTCAATAATACCATAACGAGAGATTAGAAGCAATAAATACGGGATTAAAATGGATTTTATTATGAAAATAAATAGTAGAAACGTAAGTTGCAGTGGAACATTGTTTATTATAAAAAAATCTATGAATGGTGACTTACGTATTGACAACTATTTCCCGATATTGGTGTCTGTGAAATGCCAACTTTAAGTCGTATTTTTGCCGCGAAAAGGGGTGTGCACTATACATGGGTAAATGAATTTTCCCCGATTTCGCAGAGGCAAGGAAGGGGTGCGCATTATACATGCTTGTGCACTATATTCGGAATTATACGGTAAATGGATGGGGAAATAATCAATGAAAAGTTGTCTTTAAATGGGTACACATATGGAAATAATCAATGAAAAGTTGTCTTTAAATGGGTATAAATAGGGAAATAATCAATGAAAAGTTGTCTTTAAATTGGTACAAATGGGGAAATAATCAGTGAAAAGTTGTCTTTAAATGGGTACAGACAGATAGGGAAATATTCATTGAAAAGTTGTCTTTAAATGGGTATAGATAGGGAAATAATCAATGAAAAGTTGTCTTTAAATGGGTACAGATAGGGGAATAATCAATGAAAAGAGGTTGGCCAAGGATCAGATATAAAAATAATGGAAGTAAATCTAATTTGTTATTTGTCCTTGAATATATTATTGTTTTTTTTTTTAATTTCTATATTAAAGGGATTCAATAGTTTTATTAACGGTGGGTTCATTATACAGACTCCAGACTCCAGACTCCAGACCCGGTCAAGGTCAAAGCCTCGTTGTAGCAATCAAGGGTCATGGAAAGTGAATAATGTGAATGGGACGTTTCGTACTCTACGTGGTATTTATTAGTGTGTCTATTATCTTCATGGAATAACAAAGCTTTCTCAAGAATAATAAATACTATTTTCACAATTTTGTATTGAAATAAATAATAGGCTAAATACCAATAAATATGTTAATCATATTGTAACAAATTTAGAAGTTGTTGAAAAGAAAATATTATTATAGAATTAACTGTTGTCTGAACAAGTAAGAGTAACATCCCTTCCCCTTTCTTCCACGCCTTTTCAATTTCACCAACAATGTCGCTTAGCAAATTTCTTTCCTCGGAAGAAATATTCCAGACTTTGATATTAAATGTCAATTATGAGGCAGCATGCTCCAACCCACCTGTGAATCCGTCGTCAAGTAGCCAATACGTCGTAGACAAAGCGACAAACGAAGACTGGAAACACACCTCTTCATCCTGGACTAACGTCGCCGTGAAATATCGCCTCTTTCAACGCGATCCTGACGATGAGGAAAAATGGATAAACACAGCCACAACTACTGGCAAAATGAAAGCAAATGATTGTAATGGAACTGGCTACGTCATTAAATTGAATATTTCTTCCGAGGAAAGAAATTTGCTAAGCGACATTGTTGGTGAAATTGAAAAGGCGTGGAAGAAAGGGGAAGGGATGTTACTCTTACTTGTTCAGACAACAGTTAATTCTATAATAATATTTTCTTTTCAACAACTTCTAAATTTGTTACAATATGATTAACATATTTATTGGTATTTAGCCTATTATTTATTTCAATACAAAATTGTGAAAATAGTATTTATTATTCTTGAGAAAGCTTTGTTATTCCATGAAGATACTAGACACACTAATAAATACCACGTAGAGTACGAAACGTCCCATTCACATTATTCACTTTCCATGACCCTTGATTGCTACAACGAGGCTTTGACCTTGACCGGGTCTGGAGTCTGGAGTCTGTATAATGAACCCACCGTTTTATTAACCCTTCCTGAGCTAGAGATATAGATGTGAAATTCCATGCTGAGCTAAGGCAATCCTAGACCAATTTCAGAAATGTTGGAAGGGTTTATTCAATCCTCTTCATAAAGTTTGCTGTTATTAGCAGTTCTTTGAAACTGCCCACGCATACTAGTTATACAGTGTATGTGTGTTTGAAAGGTTTGTTTGAAATGAAAAATTAATTCTAATTTTTGAGATGGTCTGTACATGCCATTTGTATTATTTAGAGTAGGTTGTTATGTACTTCACACTTAATCGTCGGTGTTGGAGTCCAAGAGTCAAGGGCTTGATTTAGCCTCAAACACTTCGCCGAGCAGACGCCATTTATTAGGCTATTCCATCATAATTACATGTAAACATGTGGCCCGCATATTATTCAATTTAAAGATCAACAGTACTCAACGTTATAGCCACTATGAATGGCAAATGGGTGCGTTGAATTGATGTAACCGCTGACCCGACTATAGTAGGGAATCGCTCTGCGGTAAAGAATGACATCACCGACTATAGTCAGGATTAGTATGACATCATCGAGTCGGGATTAGCTCAGGAAGTGTTAAAGTTGCAAAATTATTTAAGATTTGATGAGCTCTCAAATCAACTTCAAGCTGAATGATTACTAAAGATATAGGCATCTGAATATGCTTTAAGAACCTAGTGAGCTTATTTTCACGAAGTCATCACAGAAAGCTGTTGCTAACAATTTAATCTTATTGTTGTTATCCTAAGAAGTATGATTTTATGCCTTATTCCTGCTGTAAGGAAACCAAAACAAAGGTTAGACTGGCATCATCAAATTCCAGATTATTATTTTGTCTCCTGCAGATAAAAAAGATACAAAGAAATCATCAATCTATGAGATTGTTGATGTGAACATTCGTATTGCATTGATTAGTTGAAGTGATGTTGTTCTATTTCTTTGAATACTTTGGGCTTCAATGTCCATATACATTACACCATACTTCTGTTATGCAATTGACGATATCGTGCTTCAGTGCTTATAAGACATACAGAAATAAGCAGAGGTAAAGAAGCACAAGATAAATGGAAATACTCTTTCTGACATTTATTAACTCAATATGTGTTGCATGTCATTATAAGATAATTCTCCTGCAAATTCTACTTTCGTTTTAGAAAAAATGCAAAGGTAACACATTGCATAAGTATTGTTGTTTTTTCTAAATTCTATCATTCTCTTTATCTTTACCAGTAGATGAGAAATGGTTGTCATTTGAAATAAACCTGGCAGTCTGAAAAGACAGAATTAATTGAACCAGGTGGCTTGAAGATAAAAAAACAAACATCTTTCTTAGACTTATCTGTGTAACAGTCTCTTATCTTCTAATAAAAAATACTCTTCATTGACAAAATTATCTCATGAATGGTGTTTCTTTTTTGTATCTTATTCAAATAAGTGCCATTTATACTTCAAGTATTTATGAACCATTTTTTTGTGAATCTGGGTGTTTCAACTGGTTTCTAGCCTGTAAATGGTAAACCTTCATGTACAAGAAAGGTGAAAAATGTACTCTTAAAGGGGCCCAGGCTTGATTTGTTTCGGACAATCATCCGACAGCCTCAAACACATGAAATCTTTTGCTTAGCTAATCAGAAATAGTCTACAGAGCTTACCTTTGAAATTTGAGCCTTCAAATCCATGTGTAGGCCTATCCATAATTATCCGTGTTTGAAAAATCATAATATCTTAAGATACGAACATGCCACGATATTGGAAAACGGTTCGTCTTGATAATCAAAGAGTTATTCTTCCCGTCGTACAATAAGTGGTCATCTATATAAATAGACTACAACGCATTTTCAATTGTAGACTTTGTCAACAGGACACACAATTTTCAGACTGACTGGAGACCAGCCACGTACAGCACGGAAAAAAAAATTAAAAGTGAAGTTTTTTGTTTGAGGTATATTTCAAGGTATTTTGCGATTTTCTTAGAGCTTGAGTATTTCTGAGGACTGTTTAAATGTAACAAAGGCCCAAAACGACCCCTAAAAATCAAGATTATGCCCCTTAAAAGGCCAAGCTGGGTGATGAAGTTAAGTGGCTAGGTTTGGTGATCAAGTAAGGTGGCTAAGTTAGATGACCAAGTTAGGTGACTAGGTGGCTAAGTTAGGTGACTAGGTGGCCAAGTTAGGTGACAGGGGTTGAAAAAAAAAACACTGGGCAGATTTTTTTTTTTAAATCTCCAGAATTCAAAACCCTATTTTAATTCCAACTGAGCTTTTTTTTTTTACTTCTACTGTCAGGTATTCGAGCTCATGGTCATATTATGAATCATTGTTGAGTTTCTATCTATTTTTATATTATTTTTTCTCAAAAACCTACATATCTTAATTGAATGATCCATCTTTTTCAAAAGTGAAATTGATATTATTGATCTTTTGATATCACATTTATTTCATATTAAAAAATACTTGATTTAAACTTCAAAATGGCAATAATATCTCATGCATCATTAACATAATAATACTTAATTAAGAAGAAAATAATTATACATTATATTACATTAGTGACATTAATTACAGTATTACAATAGAGGGTTGACAAGTTGGTGACCTTAATGTAATATAATTACAGGCAAGGGTCTTATAGTCAATAGAAGATTTGAGTAGAGGTCAAATTAAAGGTCAAGTATAAAGAAGCTGTGATCAGTAGACTTAATTTAATACCTGTGTCTCTCACCTGTCTGTCAAACGGGATCATTTTAAAGAGACAAGTACATTCATGATAAATTGGGTATTTAAAACTACCTTGAAAATTGATTCTCTTTCTGAGAAATCTTTTGTTTGAGTCATAAAATTTGTTATTTGGTATACCAGCTAAGTCCATGTGGGCCCTTGAAGACTATTAGTAATAGGAAAATTAGCTGTTAATTTTGTTTTCTTGTGTTACTCTTGTGTACAATTACATGTATATGATCAAGTTCCCAATATGCCTATAGGGTTATTGGTTTTGTGTCTACTTAGGATCACAACTTATTTTTGTTCAGTCCATAGTATATTATGTTATATATGCATGAGCTTCAAATTGTCGTAAACTTAATCATAACAAGCATAAGCCAGATAGGAAATAAATACAGCTAATTAGGGCTTTTCTACTTTTTGCCTCGGGATAAGCAACATAGATTGAATATATGCCATTTTATAGAAATGGATCTCACACAAAAGGTTTGATAAATTTACAATGGTCAGACTCACTATATATTCTTGCTTCATAAACTGAGTAACTACAGTAAATGATAAATGAAGAACTGTGGTTAACACACTGGCAATTGAGTGCCGTAGTATCTATGTTGTTTAAAAAGGCAGAAGTAATAAATTTGTGTGTTGAGCTTGGACACATATAGTTCCAAACTGGCTTATGATGGTTTCATCTTTTGACATTTCTCATTTCCAAACTTTTTTTGCATGTCATTCTTTATATGTTGACAAGTTTGTTTTGTTTCGGTGAACATGTACCTTTAAATCTCCTTTCACTTCAACTGGTCACTAAACAAGGTTTGCTCATTTAAACTACAATATTGACAGTTGCCCAGTATGGCACAGATAACCTATTCATGTATTGGTTTTTGACAAGGCTACCCACTGTCACCCTATCTATTGATAATATTGTTTGACTGGGCTTTAACCATGTGACTACCTGACGCTTGGGACGTCTGTTTACCACCTTAAATCAATCAGTTCTGTCACGCCTGCAGACTCCTCTTTATTAAAGATAACTAAAGAAGCAGATTATATTTAACCTCCATGAAAGGAGAGCGTGGATAGTAAACAATTGGAAACCCAACGGAAGTGATGTGCCTTTATTAAAAAGTTAAGTGGTATTGATTAGGATATTTTGCTTTGATCGTGCACTGCATTTATGTCCTTATCAAAACAGGTCACATGCACTTTTGCCAATTGATCTTTTGTCCTGAAAAAGTCCCTAGGGGCATTTGAGAGAAAATTATGGATATTTTTATGACCTCATTAGAAATGGTCCTCCATATTATGGTAACATTATTTTGTTGAAACACACTACATACCGGTATACCTGTTTTTACTTGCTGATACTTGTGAATATATTAGGATCATTTCCCATTTGTAATGAGAACTCCCATTAGCGCGGCATTACAATAATTTTGTCTTATTATGAGTCTTGATTAGGCTAAATAGTACAAGAAGATTACATTTTTTGATATAAAATATTCTTGTTATTTACTTCCAGCTCCAGTTTTGTGAGCTTGTTAACATAATCCCATCATTTCCAAACCTGCTGTCCTGATACAGATTTTATATCTGAAACCTCTTGTTAATAATCCGTCGTCATTAGACCATAAGGTTGCAGAAGAGTAGGACGTTAAACTCCATTCATTTCATTTCATTTTTTGTAAAATGATACCTGATGGACGTCATTAACTTAAAAGATTCAAGCAAATACATGCTTTCAAAAGGGAAAACAACGTAATAATTAGACTGAAATTACTTTCTTTAATGAAAACATAACATGTTACTTGTATGTTCTAGCTGCTTATTGTATGTATTATTTTTCAATTTCAGCCGGTAAATCACAGTCCTATGCATGGTGTTTATGGGTCATCTGTTGTTTATGGATTTTCAGCCAGAAATGTTCCTCCACCTTTACCATCAATACCTCCTGTAAGTCTATTTTCAGATTGTCTTTGAATAAGTACTGTATATTTTCTAGTTACAAAAACATGAAAACTGAAGGCTAGGTTTTCTAGCAGTCAGCAATTAAAGTGAAAATTAAAGCTGTTTGAACCAGTGAAACCCCTTCAAACTGCATCCTCTAAAAACAGGCTCCAACTGTAAAAATCTGAAAATTCCCAGCCAAATCTCTATATTATAATACATATATACTGTGTTAAACCGGCACTGCAATCTTGCATCAAAATCAAGTCCCAAAATAGTTAATCAATTGTTAATTGGTCTCTCTAAACCAGCATCTGAATTCAAATTAATTGAAGTTAATCTGTTGATGGCATGAAAGATAAATAAGACATGTGCTTATTAATCACTAATCCAATTAATTACTTTCTTATGTATTACCATTACTACGGGTAAATCGGCAACCCCTCCAAACTGGCATTTATCACTGGTCCCACAGCCTGGTTTAGAGGAGTTTCACTGTACTACCTCAAAGCTGTGGTAAGGCAAGAAGTGTGGAAAGTTAGGTATCCATGGCTAATTATAACCAAATCCAAATTGTCCCTTGAGATTTTTTAGGATATCCCAGACAATCAAATCAAATACCTTATTGTAGACTCTTGTTCAATAGCAAAGTGTAATACAAATTAATAAGACCATGTCAAACTTCGTATCTGTATTGAATAATGCATTGAAATAATTTTACATGTAATGCGCTGCCATTCTTTTCTCAAATATTTCAATAAATGAACACATCATCAGAAATCCTTTTACAGTATTACCTTCACCTCTCATTCACCCACCTATTTTAGATTAAAAAGTACCATATTTTTTATGAAATTTAGTGTGTTTTTGTTCTATTACAGCCTAATTCTAGTCATGTTGAGAGATGCACAGATTTACAATGTCATTTACAGTCAGGTCATAGGTAAGTCCAGTTTTATCATTAGCAATTTTGTTGACAAATTGAGCCCTTAGATTGTTGGAATATTTTATTCATAACTGAAAGTCCCATTTTCTTAAGCTTAAAAAATCACAAGGTCGAGATGAACTTTCGGATTTTTCAGACCGGTTTTTCAGTGATGCAGGTGTGAGGAACTGACATGGAAAAAGCGTCTAGTCTTTTGAATGGGACACTAAACTGAGGCCCTGTGTGCTACAGGCTGTGCACATTAAAGATCCCTTGACAGTTGGAAATTGCAAAAAGAGTAGGCTAATGCTGATGTCCTGGCAAATTTTCCTCATTGCACACTGCATTGCGTTGCCCGTCTTCATTAGTCCATAAGGTTCAGAAGAGTGGGACGTAAAACTCCATCCATTTTTTTTTTTTCAAAAATCACAATTTTCACAGTAAATTATCAAGTCAGATTTTAAGAGCCTTTGAAAAAAAAATACATCAAGTCAATGATCTCAATTGAAAAGTGGTAAACAGTCCAAAAAAATTATAAAATATTTTCAAGATAATTATATCACTTAGAAAAAAAATATAGACCACCATAGGATGTTGATGTAACCTTTCTTTACACAATATTTCTATAGAGATCTGTACCCTGATTTAAACATCAAACAAATTCTTGAAAACCACTTCTTTCTTTGACATCAATTTTCACTTAATAGATTAAATGCACATAAACACCATTGATTAGGTACATGTTGTAGTGTTAAAGCCACTACATGCAATAGATTCTAAGATCCTGTTGGATAAATTTCTTAATACCTTTTATCATATCATTGGTGCTAGCAATGGCTCAGTGAGTTAAACACTAGCTAGCACAAGTGAAGATATTCTTGTAACTTTTCAACCTTGTTTTACCCCTGATAGTGCTGTAGACATGGCTGCCATTGGCGTACATGGCTAATTTCCTGGGATACGTCACTTACTATAATAGCATCTGGGATACGTCACTTACTATAATAGCATCTGCTTTTTGCCAACTTGCATTTTATATGGTGACATAGATTTAACCAGATATATTGGAAGCTAATGAAGGTGCACTTAATACATGCTTCTGAATGTATTTAGAAATATGTATGATGTTGAAAAAAGTTTGAAACTGAACAGCATCAGGCTAATACTGATTAAAGAAATATTTCTTTTATTGCACACTACAAGTGTTGATTCCCCTAATCATTAGCCAAATCAGCTGCAGTTCTTCAACAAAAATACATATAGTATAAGTAATTGATATAAAACAAGCCTTGAAATAAATCAATTTAAGTAAATTCAAATTATCTGTTACATTTTATAGCTGCAAAACACCCCAAAATTTTTGGGATTTTTTAGAAAACTGCATTCATGAATTTCAATTTAACATGTACATGCACATACCAGTGTCTAAATTCATCAGTACAGATGCAACAACATTTTCTAGTATTACTGTTGTAAATTGACATGAATTTTATCTGTTTGCAGTAAATTAGGTGCTAATATATTAACGGGTAAAAACTCTCTGAGAAAATGATAGTAAATGAGAAAAGAAGTGTTTGGTAGGCAGAACTTCCAAAATAAACTGATTGTTTGTGATGCAACATAACTGTTATGTTATGTTTACACTGTAAACATTGGCTGTTAACATAAGAACTTCTGTTGAAGACATCTGACTACTGTCTAAGCCTAGTTAGAGTTGGGTTTCTAATGCAGGTTCAAATTACAGTATTGTTAAAGGTATACTACCTGAAATTTCAAAGTCTTTGTATACATGTACATTGGACTTGTCTGGTGTCATAACTATATAACAGTATCTCTCAATGATTGTTTAGTGAAATATGGGTCTTTGTGCAAAAAAATACAACAGAGTTCTTGTATAATCCAATAAATTAGTAATAAAGTACAAAATTAAGTAATTTGTATTTTGTTATATAGAGATTCTATTCTTTAGTCATGAAACCTGGTCCAACTGATGAATATATACTGTTACAATCCACGGTATTATTTTACCTTGTCGATGACGATTATTTCATATATTAACCTGTGGACGAATCTATCGGAAAAAGGGGGTTAATAGTAAAAAAGAAACATAGTTTTCCTTGGATTGTAAGTTAGATATAGACCTCGAACCCCTCGGTTAATATTCGAAAAAAATGTCTCGGGCAAGCCCTTGACATTTTTTTTTTTAATATTAACCTCATACTGCTCTATATCTTATACTTATTGACCAATTGTGAGACTTTAAAGTTGCTGTTTATTCTAAGAGGTGGGATCGGATCTGACTAGATACTCAGAGGGATTGGATGAACGTTAAACTGACGAGTTAATAACCTCTAATCAGAGAAAAGGGCTTCTTTTTTAAATAAAGGTGTTTTATTGGTCACTGATGAAGAACACCCTGATGATCGAAATGTTTGACCATTAAAACATCTTCATGTTTTAAAAGAAGTCTTTTCTCTGGTTAGAGGAATTATTAACTCTTCTATTCTAAAAGGTAATATTACTTTAAGAGTATTAATATTATGTTTTCAGTGCATGGAAGGCACTTTTGACTAATTGCACAATTCTTCCCTTTACTTAAGAAAAAACAAACAGTATCAATCATATGAACTGCAAAGCAAAACTAGAAATCCAAAATAATAGTTTGGCAATATACTGTATTTGTAGCAGCTAATGATTTTTTCATATGAGAAAGTATATCAATCATAAGTGAACCGTTTCATAATGAAACTTGGTATCAGGTGTCTAGAAGGGTAAGCATACTGTACTGTGCCTGGCTCCATAAGGCTTTATCATCTATTTCAAAATATTTAGATCATAGTGTTGACATCATTTTGGGTTGGCATTCGATCTGTTTATTCTAACAAACTTAGGATGGGGAATCTTATTGTAAGAAATTTCATATTCAAGTAAGACTGAATTTCTTGGCTTAAATATTATATTCAAATCTAATTGTGGACAATAATTTAAGCCCAAGTCACTTTGAAATTGCAAAATTCAATTATAAAACTCCTAAATACAATGGAAAATTTAAAATGATACTGCATCTTAAAGTGGACATAAAATTTAAGTTCACAAAAAAGTTTTTTTGATTTATCGGATTATATAAGAATTCTCATATGTTAGCAGGTTTATCTATGAGTATATGCTCTTATTGGCCATGTTTGAAATTTTATGTTCACTAAAAGACACAGTATTCCTCTAAATATAACTGTGAACCCCCAGGTCTAAATAGAAGAGAATTCCATGGAGGAAATTTGGAGAGAGAATGGTGTTAACTAATGTTTGATAATATTGATTCATGACAAACTAAGTATATTTTACATGATAAATGGCATGATAAGACCAGCAGAGATGATTATTACATTTTAAACACCAGCCAAATCAATAAATATTACTTTTAATCAAAATTCTCTCACTGTATTTTTACTTTCTCAGTCATGTCCAAGAAAATCTTCTTAAGTTGCGAGAAAGTTCTGTTGATTACAATGATTAAATATCTGTATATAGTACTATCACACTGGAGGGTGGCAGCAATGGTCTGGTTAACAAGAAAATTGTCTCAGAGCATTTAAAGCATTCCATAATTCTTGTATAAGCACATAGGAAATGCTAGACATCAGGCAATGGTCATCAAATGTGAATATGGATCAGACTGACTAAATGGTGCAGGTTAAGACTCAACATGTGGTAGCATCATTAACCACATTTCCACATGAAATTGTGTAGTAAAGCTAGTTTTTAAGCCAGCTTTATTGCTGAACATGTTTCCACCGAGTTCATCTCACACATTATAATTGACATCTCTCTCTTTATTGCTGAACGAGAAAGTCAGCTTTTTGCATTTCCACTGTGTTTAAAAAGCTGGCTCTAAAGAGAAAAGTGAGGTTTTCGGTTTCCGAACTATAACGGTTCAGCAATTTAACTAGTGGAAACACATAAAGCTTGTTAAAGCCAGCTTTTTGTCTCTAATTGAAACGCAGTTAATGATTTGGTGTATTTAAATTATATTTTGGAGCAGTAATATAAAAATACTGTATTTAAATTTTAAAAAAAAAACAGGGGGTGCAAACCATTTTGATTTAAATATGACACTGAATTGAAGTTGAGCTAGTAAAGCAAATATTTAACCAAAAATTCTGCATATTTTTTATTACTCAGACTGCAGGTTTTATTTCCAAAATTATGACGCCAAAATTTATGATTGCAAGAACCTCAATTCTTTAATAGTCTGCTAATCACGTTGCAAGAGCTAACCATAAACACATTTCATACTATCATATTTTATTGCCTTCATCTGAATCAAATGACTTCTTTAAATACTTGTTGCCATGGTTTTCTCTTCAAGACTGGAAACAATGTCATAAATTTAGATGTTTTTCAAATTTCTGATGGAAGCTGCAGCGAAAAGGTCCCTCTGTGAATACCAGAACTGTTAGGGCTCCAGTTTCTTGCTGCAATTTCATAATTATGTGTAAGAAGGTTCAGACAAGATCATGTCTGTTACTGTCTATAATTGGATTCAGAGACATAATATTTGCCTAATGATTAATTATGATGAAACAAAGACAGAATTTATTTCAAAATTTGACTTTGTTTTGGTGAAAAGGGAGCCATTATATTTGAAATATGAATAATGTTTTTGAAAGTTCTTATCTTCTGCTGACCTCAAATTTCAATGTAGACAACATGGCAGTGAAAAGTCATTTCGTTTTTTCGTAAAACATGATATTCATGAGAGAATAACATGCTTACATAACAACATCTAAATTTTTAGTTTTGACTTGTTGCAGTTGATACTAAGTACAGAATACACGAAATTTGCCCTACACTATGTGCAGAAAAAAGAAAGTACAAAGGCAAATACGAGTGCAGAATAAAACATAATTTCCAGATACTAAGAACAGAATAAATAAAAGTTGGCAAATTTGAGTGCAGAATAAAACATAATTTTCAGATACTAAGAACAGAATAAATAAAAGTTGCCAGACACTAAAAACAAATTAGTAAAGTTGCCAAATACTATGTACAGATATAAATAAAAGTTGCCAGATACTAAGAACAGAATAAATCAAAGTTACCAGATACTAAGTACAGATATAAATATAAGTACCAGATACTAAGAACAGAATAATTAAAAGTTGCCAGATACTAAGAACAGAATAAATAAAAGTTGCCAGATACTTAGTACAGAATAAATAAAAGTTGCCAGATACTTAGAACAGAATAAATAAAAGTTGCAAGATACTAAGTACAGATATAAAAGTTTGTTTGATGTCATTCTTCAAAATAAAAATAAAAGTGTTAAGGTCTTGAATAAAATCAGAAAAACTCACATTATTGGTCAGGTCAATGATATTTTAATTGATAATTTTTTTCTTTTGTTTTGCTTATTTCAGACATGACAATTATGTACATCAGAATTACGTAGCTGTTGATGGAGGTAAGAAATTCAGTTTAAGTTATTCCCCCTGTCTCTCTGTGTGATATGTGTTTGTATGTGTGTTGTTGTTTTGTCATCTTCAGAACTCTCCAGCATGTGAAACTCTGTGAGCTTACCAAGTCAAAATTGTATTTGACTTTTTGATGGTGCTAATATTTTATAATTATTCAGTTACCCAAAAGGGATTTATTTAGCTAGAAAAAAAATGAAAGTTTAGCCTTCTAGCATAGAAAAATAAGCATATCACCTTTGATTGACTGCTGATGTGACTTTGATTCTGATGTTAATGTGCAAAAAAACTGATGATACAACTGTTGACAACTTTAAGCTCTTGCCACCCTCAGAAAAATTGCACAGATTTTTTCTCTTCTTTCATTCTATTTATGTTTATTTTTGCCTCTTTAGGTGTTTGTTGTTTATTTTCAAGAAAAATCATAACAGGTATCAAAATATCAAATAATGTCATTGTTCATTTTATAACCATTTTTTCCATTGGTGCTTTACACATATATATAATGCAACCAATCCAAACCTTTTATACAGTCATCACTTCTTCACAATTTCAAAAATCAGCTTCAGAATGCTTTTGAAGCTATTGACATTGGACATTTTAAAAGGAAGTTAATTATTATAATTGTCATTTATTATTTTGCAATTCAATCATAGAATCTGCAATTTAATGGTATCAGAATTTATAGGTAGATTTCCATATATTCAATTCAATTACTTAATCACCATTCAAATTTTCATTAATTTCATTGATATTAAATCATAAAGTTTCTCAAAGAAATATTAATTTATGCTTCAAACTATGCGCTTATTTTGAAATTGTGAAGAAAATGGGAAAATGCTACATTATATTGTATCATTGATAGTTTGGATTTTGTTTCACATTGTAACGTGTTGTTTTTTGTAATTTTTGTTTTTTGAAATTTTTCTCTTTAATTGTTCCACCTTTGCACAATTTTGTTAAAAAGTTTGTTTTGTTAGTTTGCACTTTTGATTTTGATGCACATTGGTTTAAAATTCAAGTTTTTTTACCATAGATTTCTACTTCCTCAGTATCCTACATTTTATTATTATAGGTCTTTTGCACAATCATGTAATTTGATCGATGTGTATTATCTTTCAATCCTCATTAAAAACAATTTATATGTAGTATTATCATTTGCAAATCAAGCATAATGTAATTTATGTATCTAATAAGTGCTTTGAATTAAAAATTGATTATTGTTAAAGAGATTATAAAAAGGTTTTCTTAAAAATAAAAAATGTGTACCTGGTACACCCTTAGCTTCAATTTGCACCTTTCCAATTTTCAATCATATGTCTGTGGTTCCTGTGATTCCACTGAAACTAAGTGTTTGATGATGTCACTAATCTTAAAACACCTTATAGGATAAAAGCATAGACTATGTCTTGATAAGTGACATAATCAAACACTTTGTGTCAGTGGGATTGCTGGACATGTGATCGAAATTTGGAATGGTGCAAAATTGACTTGTTCTGTGTTCTCGATAAATAGAAATAATGCAGAAAACCTCTTTTCAATCCTTTTAATTCAATACTCATCAAGATCATAGTGACATAATTATCAATTAGAAACTTTACCTTGTTTAATATCATTACATGTTATCTATTGTTATTTCAACGTGGTTGTCATAGTTACTCATTTATTTCAATTCATTGACAAGAGTTACAGTTTCTTGATTTCCTGTATGATGTCATTGATTGACATGGTTAGTTGTCTGCTGCTATTGTTTTGATTAGAATCAATAGAACTTCATTGTTTTCAGATAAAATCAATTTAGGCTAATTATCCTGAACTGAAATGAATACCAGCAAAGTTTATGATGCTCAGAGGTTTTAGAATTCAGAATTACCTTCGCAAGTTTATACTAAGCATAATGTTCTTGCTTCTAAGAGAATTTTTGGAACAGGTCAATGCATTAGTGTCCGTCCTGGGATTCATTTTTCTTTCCTCCATTCTTACATCCCTCTATAGTCAGTTTAATGCCCTTAATGCAAGATTTAAAAATGTTCAGTCTGTAGTTAATGTTATTTCATTCTTTGATATTTTGTGGATTCATAGTTTCCTAAACTTTGGTTCATTTTCTGGGAATGGGGGCCCTCTTTCGGCTTGTGGACCAGACTCCATGGTAGTTAAACCACTGTATTGTGTTGTATAATTTATTGTCTCCATGAAGAGATGATTATTTTTTAATGACCTTCCCTCTATTCAAGTTGAAACAAATGTGCTCCTTATGATATTCGAAGCAGATTTTCCCAATGGCAAAATGGCTCATATTGAGAACAGGTCATTCAATGATAACAGGTTTCTTCAAAGATTCTGTTATATGCCATGTATTTCTGATATTGCATTTGATCTCTCAAGCATATAATTGACTGCACATTTTAATATGTGAGAATTTTGTGGAATTCTGTTCACAATATCATAAAGAGACTTTGTTTGTATCTTATTCTGTTTGATTTTCTAACAGCAGCATAGTGTATTATGTTTAAAATTGTATATCATGTACTAAACTTACATGTAATATCAAAATAATTCCCATTTTAAATAATCTTGCTTCAGCTTTAAGGGCCCACTATAAAATAATGCTTTATTCATTGTCAACAATATCATATTTATCATAAGCTAGTTCTAAGCCCTAATTGAAATTATAGAAGACATCAAGATATATGGATATAAATCTTCTAAAGTATAAAATAGAAAATTAGAGTAATAAATATTCTGCATTTCTATGGCTGAAATTCCTGTTATTTTCATGTGAAAAATTCAACCTATAAATTTAGAAATATCTTAAAATTTATATTATATCTTGTGTTTCTTACAAGTTTTATGAGTTATATGCAGATGTATGAAGCATTACATTTGATAATAGTAGCAATCAAATTATAATTTGTTCAAAGATTCTACTGCCTGATATGCATCTTTCTCATAAATACTAATGATACATGCATGGTAAATATTGTTTCAAGAAAAATGTTTAAACATATCTTGAAATTCCCTGGACTCTACTTCACAGTAATTGTTACTGAATTTTCTCTTTGGCCTATGCTTTCGTTCGCAACTTGAATGACTTTGAATTTATTGACCTTTTATGAATTTGTTTTATGTCAAATTTACGGCCTTAGGTCTGGTTTAAAAGATTTCGGCAGAAATGGTGCAAATAATACATTTTTGAATAATTTCAATAAATCTGGTTGGTTGATATTGACATAATAATATCAATTCCACCAATTGTGTTCTTTTATCCGTTTATAAGATACTTTCTAGTTATGATGCTTCTGCCATGACTACTACATGAAATTAAATTTGCATTTTAATTTCAGATCCAAAAGATGGTGAAAAGAAGAAGACATCAACATTGAGTAGATTTCTCAGAAACATTGGCATTAGAAAATCTGGCAAGAAACATTCATATAAACAACATTCAGGTATTTTTTGATTTTAATTAATTTCTGATTGCATATCATCTGGGAATCGTTAAGCAATTTTATGTAGATATTCATTTCTAAATGAGAATCTAACTGAGGTCTCATTCTCTAAAACTTAACTGAAATAAAAAACTTAACTAAATCAAATTAAGGCTTTAAGGCTTTGAGAAATGCAGTACTCTGATTGGATTATAAAACTAGATCTAAAATCAATTTTAGTGATTGACCAATCAGATGTCTAGGACACTAACATCATCTTAAGTTAGGTTTTTAAGAATAGGTATTTTAGTGGCTACTTTTCATGCGTTATGCTAAATTGCTTCAAACATTCACCACCTCTTTGTTTTTGTCACTACCAACTTTTATAGAACTTACTGTTTAAACTATTTTAAAGTTAATGACCATTTATGAAAAAGAATGACTGTTCTATTTTTTCTGATATTTTTAGAATATGCCACTTTTACACTGAAACCTAACATTAATGAAAACCAGAATTGCAACTTGGCACTAGAGATGGCTAACATAATACTAAGAATAATGAACAATCATGTTTTTGGCACCAGAATGATACTCTACAGTTTCTGAAATCTTAAGTGGATCCATATGTTATGCAATCAAGAAAAAATGTTCTTATAAATGAAACCTGCCTGCATAATGTTACTGTTAATGATACACAGTTCTGCTGGGATAAATTATTGAAATTCTTCCTTACTTAGCTAACAGGCACTCAATTCTGTAAATCATATCTGCATTTCATCAGTTCCTGCAGGTTTTCTCACCAATTCTCATAAATTTCATCCGAAGCCATTTTAAAGGTCATAAAGAAATTAGCAAAAAACTTCTCATGTTCTGGTCTGCTGATGATCAACATATTTAAATGACACTAGTAGAATTCTTAGTAAATTGAAACACTTAAAATCATGAAATGTGAAATAGAAACACAACAGACGGCAACAGATGTATCTGCTTGTCTTCACCTCTCTAAACACACTAGAATATGATTTTAAAGATACAGTGAAACCCCTCCAAACCGCATCCTCTATAAACTGGCATATTTGAAAAGAGTCCCAGCCGAATCACTCTATAATACATACATGTAGGAGATATACCCCAGTAAACCGCACCCCCTCTAAACTGTAATTTGGCATAGAAATGCAGTCCCAAAGTAGGTCCCCAATAGTTAATTGGTCTCTCAAAACCAGCATCTGAATTCGTATTTATTGAAGTTGATATGTGGATCGCATCAAAGATGAATACGACTCATGATAATTAATCACTAATTCAATTAACTACGCTTTTATGTACCACTGCAACGGGTAAACCAGCAACCCCTCTTTACACTGGCATTTATCACAGGCCAGACAGCCTGCCGGTTTAGAGGGGTTCCACTGCAGTTCTAAGTTTTAAAACCATTGTACTTGAATTATTTGTAATCAATAACAACCTATCCAATATATTTCCCTGTGTCCTGTATGCTGATCACAGGTCTATTCATATGAGACATTATTGAGACAAATGTGATGTTACCAGCACTAGACTTGTTCAATGTGTCTTCGATCCAAAAAATATATTTATTTTAAAAGGATTGACAGTAAGTTTTCAAACCTATTTAAGTCACTGTCCAGTGCTCACAACTCCTTACAAGAAACTTGACAACAGAAAGACAAATTCATCAGAACTAAGCTTTAAAACATGATAGATAAATTGACAATTGCATCTCTCAATTTTACATTTTATAGACCAACATTGCACTGATATTTATTACATTTTGAAACTATTATGCCTAAATTTGAGATCCTTATATTGTACAACAAGCACAAGTAGTGATAATGAACTCAAATTTTTGCATTTGCTTTTTTCACAAAATGATACTTAAAAGCTTGAAACCAAAGAACTATGTCAATTCCTAATATTTATAACAATATCCTGTATCTTTCAATTGACCATGGACTATTAATGTGGCAACAAGGCTCTTTAAGACCAGTTAGAAAGTGTTTTAAGTTTCTAACCACCAGGGCTGGTGTCAATCACAAACCAAGTTAAAATTAAGTGAAGCAGGTAACTCGTTCCATCTTTCAACTTGTTCTAGCAGAAAATTCATCTTAAGGCACCATTGATTTAAACAAGTCTGTGCAACTTCATTTCCTCAGATGTGATTCCTGGTTACTCGTGATCAAAGCCTATGAGATTATTTGGATGCTAATTTTATTTGAATTTGTGAAAAAAAAAGCTTTGTGAACTATGTAGCGTGTTGGTTGTTTTCATAAAATAAAATAACATCCTAGAATCGTCTTTGTGCTATCAAGGATGTGATCATAATAAACCTCCTATTAAATTTTTTAAAGTGTTTAATAGTGCATTTGACTTTTGGAGAAGAAAGAAATGGAATCTATTTCGTGTAAAAAATGAATTTTGTTTTGGTGATGACAAATTATTGTTTTCTTTACATTTAAATATACTGACTACAGAAACACATTACATCATATTTCATAACTTTTCAACTTCTGTTGAAAACACATATAACAATTCCAAAAAATATATTTCTGAAATTAAATTAAATAGATGGTAGATGGACGATTAAGCAATGTGTGTGATTTATTTAAAAAAAACTATATTTCCAGGAATAATTTTACAGATAGTGTATCATTAACAGGAAACAGTGGCGCTATTTATGATATAGAAATATGTGTAGGATTTAGGATTTTTATTTTCGTTAAAAATAACCGACACAAAATTCTTCTTGCACAACATTTTTAAATTGACTTATGTCAAAGAGCATAGTGGACATATTGTTTGATGCTATGGAAGAATTTTGTGTCAGTTTTCAACCTGGTGGCTTGAATAAGACATGTTGGTAACATTTTCACTTCTCTTTATATTTTAATGAAATTTTGTAATAAATGGATCAAATCAGCTCATTATGAAATAATCTGTTGGTTGCAATTGAAATTATTTAGCCTATAACTAGTTTTAACATGCTTTTTGTTTTCTGTTTAGAGATTTAAATTTATTTTAAATATTAGGCCAGATAATCTTTTTTCTTTGTTTTAAAGGTCCTTCTACTTTAAACCCCCTAAAAAAAAATTGTCTTTGCTCGAAACAATGAAAAAAACCTTAATTCAGTAGAATGAAAATATATCGGAAACTCCTTTTTTCTGTAAAATTAATGAGTTTAGATTAAATCAATACTGGGAAAGTAGAAAAAAGTATTTTTTTTTACTCTTCCTCTTTTCACATAAATATTGTTGAAAAAAAATTTTCCACTTATTCTTTCCAAATTTTTTTAACAAGAAAATAAATTGGTCTGAACTGAATAACAAAAAGCATTTGGCTCTTTATCCTATTATTTCACTCCGAATGGTAAATTATAAAGTGTGATATTCTGGCCACCTAATTCAGTCTGGTGATGGGCATCTTCATAATCTTCTAATTGGTTGTGATATCATATCTATGCATGATATATGATAATATCATGTATAAACAGTTTTAGACTATGATAATCTATTATTGCTTGTTAGAAAATATTTATTCATAGACATGCTGCTAATCTAATTTATTCTAACACAACTAAGATTTTTTATCGACTTGTTTGACCACTGGACCTAGTTTTTATTTTTAAAAATATTCCATGCAGGCCATTTGGTAATAGGTTTGAACTTTCCAAAGTACTGGCCATGGCATCAGAATTGACGTTCATTGACAAGAGTATTCACAATGTGCTTATGATGGAAATTTGTAAAAACAAAATAATGTAATGAGCTCAATAGAATTCTTTTGAAAAATACCAGGCACTCCACAGTCTAGACTAGTTTGGGATGAAAACTCCCACAGGTCAGAAAAAGTTGATTGACAGCAAAGCATATTTACATAAAAATGTAGCACTTGATTGATTTAAAACTGTTGTAGTCTAGACATTTGAGAAAAGATCCATATTTCTATTGTCTTCATTGATATTTTTTACTTCAGATAGACATATTGACATACATGTATCTGTCTTCCAGGCCTTATGTTCTGGATATTCCAAACTTTGAATTAGTTTCCTGCAGATTCTGAAGACAACTTTTGACATTAAGCAAAAATATTCCGCTACCTCTAGTATTCTACAGATTTCTGTAGACAACTGGAATGTCAATTTTTTACAGTTTTACTGAAAAAAATAAGCCACATAGTCATAGTCTAGATTTCTTGGGCATTTCTGGTCATTTAGCTTCTTTGGTGGTGGAATTATGATCAATAGCAAATCTATATCTATGCATATTATGATATGCAATCTAGATTGTAGATAGCATGGTATATAACTATAACCTATGCATGATACTAACTCTGTAACTCAGACTGCATGACTCCAAACCCTTCTATAGCTAACCTTTTCTTAGACTAATACCTAAACTGGACATTAAAGTGGACACCAGGATTTTTATTTTCTGACAGGTGACTTGAAGATAAAGCAAACTGATCCCTTTTCTGTGGCAGGTGATCCCAATGCTTTTGATATCACCATGAGCGATGAGGAGAGGATTGCCCTCATGGTTATGGTCAAGGAAGGAAAAATCAGCACTGAAACAGCCTTAGAAGTGGTGAGTACAATTTTTTTTTCAGCTATTAAGAATTCATGATTGTTTGCATAGATAATGTTCATATTTTTCTAAAACTCTGGAGCATAAAATTATATATTGTGATCTCTACCTCTAATTATGACATAAAAATTATTCATTTTTATATACTGTGTAGTGGTCAATGTTGAATTGCAGTTCAGAATTGTTTAAACCTGAAGGTGCTAATTTTACTAAATGATTTCCATATTGTCAATACATATAAGAATAATACTTTGAACGATTTCGAATTGTAGTAGTTTATGTCTATCTTGGTTATGACATAGTAGATGATATTATCTAGGTTGGGAGTCATTAGAGGAAATGATATACATCAAAGTTATTACCAATATTTCAAACGTTCAGCAAAATATGTAACTCCCTGTTTATTTTCTGCCTCTTTTATATGTGGCCAAACTAAGTCTTTGTTCATCAGTGACCTTACCTTGTGTCCGAACTAGACCACAGTATTTCTCTATAATCCATTTATTCCATTAAAATTAAGTAATAATCCACTAAACTATGTGATTGAAACACACTTAGAAGCAATAATTGCATAGTTTAATGGATAATTATATTTGTGCAAGCAGATTTTCCTGCTTTTGAAAGACACCTGGCGCAATATACAGGTCGGACACACACAACCCCAGTCACTTGGTATATTGTGTTATATAGGGATTCTGTTCTCTTATCATTGCTCCTGTTAAGTCAAACTGATGAATATATACACCTATTGACCAAGTTTGAAACATTTTTTATTTCTACTCAAAAGGTATTTTTTCCTTTAATACATATTTTTAGATAAACAGAAAATCTGTTAGTTCCCAACCTCACCTTATGCATTGGTCCAAATTGTGTACATTTTTCCCAGGAATACATTAGATACTTTTTATATTTGTTAAAAAGTGTTTGAAGAGGGAAGAATTGTCCTCACTCATTCCATTATAACTACATGTTTTCCCTAGACAATAGTATTGAAATAGATATTGACTGTTTGATAAAGTGTTGGTATCAATAGTTATATCATATGTCTATCACCATTACCATTGTTCATCAGTCTACCATCATATTGAACATCTTCAGACTCCACAGGGACTGTTTCTATATTGTTTGATTATCATGCTTAACTAGTTTTTACCTCAATCAATATAATAACTGTCTATAGCATTATGATCTTTGGAAACATCCACCATTTGTAGTGTTTAAAGATGCTTCACTATTTGAACACTGTGTTTTTGATAATAGAACATTATACCATGTGTCTCATTGCTATAAAAACTGAGGCATATTACGGTTTCCACCATTGTTCAATTTGCAAGGATCATTGCATTTCTTCGTTGATGAAGGGTGGGAGGGACTAACACAGAAAAAGTACCAAGTCGTTTGGATGAGACAATGAACTGATGCCCCTTGTGCTACAAGCTGTGCAACGGTTGGAAATGCAAAAAAAGCTGTTAACTGCCTTCATTAGACAAGAAGGTGCAGAAAAGTAGTGCGTAAAACTTCATTTTATTTCCAATTCTTTATGTGTATAGTATGTGTACCCTCTGGCACTATCAAAGAAAGGTCGATTACTAAAAGGTATATGAACAGGAAGCAAAAAAGGTCAAAAGGTCATACAATATTGGCTAATATAATGTAATTAGGTAGTACATCAAATAGAAACACTTCTGACTTATTGTATCTTGTAGCTTTCAGCACTTAGGTCTGTAATTGGCATTATGTAGTATGATATGAAACTCTTTGATGGTCTTATTAGAGTCCACAAATTGATTATTAATCCACGCTAAATTGGTTTGATGCTGAAAATACCTAAGTCTTTAATTATTTGATTGATTTGGAAGAACTTGCTCACATGATGGTTAGTTGGGATGGACTATGCATGCATGTTGACCAACCTCTCAATCTATGAAAATAGTAGGGATTTTTATAAGTTGGTGAATGAAATTACTAATTTCTCTGACTGAATTGACTAAAATAAAATTGTTGGAAACTATTTTATAAGACTTTGGATGTTAACCACTCCTATCAATTACATGATATTAAATATTTTACCTCTTCATTTGCGCATAAGGTGCAACAGTAGGACGTCAAACTCCATTCCTTTCATTTCATATTTTCAACATTTTAATGTTATAATAATATTGATACTTTTGAAGATGAAACACATTTACCTCATATAGCAATAAGATATTGTATTGTAAACCCCTTGTATAGCTATATATATATCATAGCATGATGGGATATACCCTGCACTAGTACCTTACTTTGGCTTTTAAACAACGGAGCAAATGACATTCAGTATTCAGAAAACTTTATACCAATCTCAATAGTTTCTGATGGGATTGGCATATTTTCAGATGAGTGAGCAAATCATACTTTCATAGAGCTGATAAGATTGGCACCCATGTGCTGTTAAGAATGTGGTAGGTAAGAGAAATAGGTGATATCTAAGAGTGAAGGGTGATTAATTTTCTGTGTAATTAAGGTTCTACCCACTAATTACTAACTTTGCTAATTAGATTAAGATAAACTAGGTTTTAATTAAATTACCAATCAAACATTGAGGTACATTAAGAATGAATTATTTCTGCAGCTGCAAAAGGACCAACAACATTGAGAGGAATATTGTCAAATTTTCGGATCTTTTCAACCTTTAATAAGATAGTACAAAAGTATTATTATACTTAAGATAGTAGCTTAACTGAAATGTTTATTCTATCTCTGAAAGAAGATTATGGGATTGAAATAATTTTGCATACTACATTTTATGTTCCTGGGACCTGTTTCACAAAATTTTAACAAAGATACAAGCAAGATTTTTAAGAAATGCAGTAACCTGATTGGTTAATAAAAACTCAATTTTAGTGATTGACCAATCTGACCATTTGAACACTAAAATCATCCTAAGTTAAGTTTTCGTGAAACAGGCTCCTGATTAAGGATGAAGTGCACACCATGCAGTGTGCAATAACGTCTCTTTAGCCACAACAAAAGTTTACTTTTTTGATTTTACTATATGGTTCATAGTTCCATCCCATAAAAAGGCTCTATATCAGGAAACAATTATATGGATAACAACTACATTAGTTAATAATTTGCGACGTTTCAAGGAGGATACTCCTGTCTTTATCAAGCAATGATACAAAATAACATATTCCCTCTTAGCTGTTATTTTGTATCATTGCTTGATAAAGACGGGAGTATCCTAGTTGAAACATCGCAAATTATTTAATAAAGTAGTTGTTATCCATATAATTGTGTCCTGATATATATTCTCCAACTACTAAATGCCACTTAAGGAAGTCATAAATAGGCTCCTTTATATGATAAGCCCAGTAATAATTATGACAGAGAAATGGTTAGGAAGCCAGGATCTAGACTACACAGTGTTATTGGTTTCAGTGTTGAAACATTATTTCAAAACTTAATCGCTATGCAAAGTTATTTTCAATTTTTTACTTTTTTTTTTTTAAATTTTTGGGAACACTTTTAATTGAAATAATGTAAATCATCTAAAAGAGTTGTTGTTTTTTTTATACCATAAAGGATTAATTTTTAGAAACAGAACAATTTGTGTTTATTTTTAGTTCTCAATTACATACAACACCATTAACCTTCTTGATCCCAATTTCTTGCCAAACCATTTTAACTATATTATAATATACAGTCATAATGTAATAAGATATAATGTTAAAAACAGATTTTGGGGTTAAAATGAAATTTTCTGTTGAAACAAGGTCATATTTCAAAATGAAGTAAATTTTCAAGGAAAATAATCATCATAAGGATCTCTCTAAATCAATGTTTACTTTGTTCTATATTTTAGTTTGACCAAGATCAATAAGGAAAAAAGGAAAAAGATACATTTGTTTTAAAAAGGCACAATCTTGATTTGTTTCGGACAATCATCCGACAGCCTCAAACACATGAAATCTTTTGCTTAGCTAATCAGAAATAGTCTACAGAGCTTACCTTTGAAATTTGAGCCTTCAAATCCATGTGCATCCATAATTATCTGTGTTTGAAAATCATAATGTCTTAAGATATTACGAACGTCCCGCCATTTTGGAAAACGGTTCGTCTTGATAATCAAGGAGTAAATCCTTCCCGTTGTGCAATAGCGCGGGTCAGGTTATCTATATAAATTTCAATTGTAGACTTTGTCAACAGGACACACAATTTTCAGACTGACTGGAGACCAGACGCATACAGCACAGAAAAAAATAAAAAGTGAAATTTTTTGTTTGAGGTATATTTCAAGGTATTTTGCGATTTTCTTAGAGCTTGAGTATTTCTGAGGACTGTTTAAATATAACAAAGGCCCAAAACGACGTAAGTCAATAGTGTATATTCAAAATTACTTAATTTAGTGGATTACTTCTTCAGTTCTTAGTTTGATGGCTTTCTTTGATTATAAAGGGGTGCTGTTGTATAGCTTTAACACCAGGTTAGTTTAGTGATGACTCATTTTGGCCAATTATGAAATTTTAATATTTTTGTCATATTGAGAAGTAGTATACCTTAAATAAGCCAGGCATTAGTTGTATAGTAAAGAGAAATGTTAGGGAATTTTTATTTAAAATGATTTGAATTCTAAACTTTGCAATGTACAGAACCCATCAGAATCCTCAAAATTCCATGCCCCATGTTAGCTGTAGATGTTGGTGAGAGCTAAACATGATTGGATTCTTTATGGAATTAATGCACGTGATTAAACATTTGTAACTTTAGGAAAAATAATGTTGTTTTGAATCTTGTTCTCAGTTTCTGGTTAAATCAACATAATTCATTTTACAGCTGATATCTTCAATATTGTGTTTAAAAATAAAAATGGTGATTTAAACATAGTGACAATTAGCAGTAATGTGTTTGAAATAGTATGACCCACCCAGGCAAAGATAAAGCTATAAGATTAAATTAGGTGGATAATGAGAACACCAGGTGTGATACCCCCTCAAGTCTTGTATCAGATGTTGGTATTATAACCAGTACTGTAATATGGTACTTGGTAAACAGCTCTTACAGTGTTATTCCTGACACTTCATCTTCAGGAACCACCCTTTTGATGCCTTAAAAGTAAAAGATAATAATTATATAGATCTTAGTTCAGTTGCCAAAAGCTAGAGATGTTTTGTAGATATTCAAAATTCCTTTTTATTTGCTTATGTTGGTCATTGCATTAACATTTTTTGTATTGATATAAATGTTACTCTTTTCTTTTTCAAAATATGATCAAATACAAAGAAACTGTTAATTTTGAATAAAAAATGTTTTGATAATTAAAGTCAGTAGTGCTTTTCACCAGTAAATTTTCTTTTTTTTTCCATTGACGAGAGTTCAGGAATACTTCTTTTTTCAATTTTTTTATATATTTTTGTGGGGTTCTATTGCAGAGGGATTTTAGCGTTGGTTCTTTACGTCATGACGTCATTTGCTTAGATACATTGAATATGTTGGACGTGAGTTCTAATGTTGATCGGTGTGTGAAAGTTGGATGACCTTGAATAAGTCGTCTTCACTCATAATTCCTTTTCACCAAGCTGTAAATGGGTATGGATAATTCGAGAAAGATCAATACCAAGAGGTTTGGCCAAGGACCGGCTGGTAGACAGGATCCCTTGTGAACCTAAGTCGTATTCCTTGTAAAATATAGTTGTTTCTTTTTTTTTTTTTCAGATTTAAAATTCTATAATCATTATCTTCATATCCTACACTTCATTAAGACCATGATATAATTATACCCTGTGTACACTGTCATTTTAAGACATTGCATTTGAAATAGATATTGCTAATAAATCAGTATGCATGCACATGTGTATTATAAATTCCATTAACATTACTTAGAAAAGATAAATAACGTTCATTACCAAGGTTATCTTTCTTTTACTAATTATATCTATTTCTGTACCAGTGATTATGGTTTTTACTGAAAGTAATGTTCATGATTTACTATTTGTATTTGGTTTTCTGTAAAGTTTTTGTACAGCTTTAGATTCACTTCATGGTTTTTATGTATTAAAAACAAACTAAGACCTCCATTTATCTGACATGGCTTTTGAACCATGGGCAACTGCATACAGTTCATCAGAGAATTTTTCCCGGCAGAAGCATCAATACTTACTCTTTTGGTGAATTTCCAACTGTTAAGGGATCTTAAGGTACACAGCCTGTAGGTCACATGGTCTTGGTTTTTTGTTATCTGAACAACTAGACCTGCATCACTGACATGGGAGAACCAGGTTGAAAAATCCTAAAGTTCATCTCAACATTTGCTGGCATTGAACCTTAAACCTTCAGATTATCGAGCAAGCATCCAACTTTCTGTTCCACCGCAGCTTTGTATAAAGCAAAATCAATATGAAATGAATAAGGGTGGAGATTAGTGGTTTTATAAAATTTCCTTCATTGTTCACTGTATGGTGTAGGCATTAACTACCTTGTAGCTATGGCCCCATTAATGTCATGCTTGACCTTCATTTCTGTGACATTGCAGCAACCTGCATGGAATTTAACTGTAATATAAAAGTCTTGTCTGACGTGTTGAAAAATAAAACATGTACCTGCTTGGTATTTATAAAGTAATAAAAAGATAAATATATTTCAAAAGTCAACACAAATCTACTATTTGATATGTTAATGAGATTGAAAAACTTTGATATTTTATCTCTTATTTATTGATTTGAAGTTTATATACCACTTTATCTGGGGATTCTTATAGTATATCCTGGTTTCTATTACATTAACTAAAATAAACAGACCACTTTAGTTTCTCTAGAACTCTTCTGAAATGTTTAAATATCAACATATGTCACAGGCAGGATGTTGACAAGAATCAAACACTCCTTCTGCAACTTTTGATAGTTGTGAAGCTATAAAGAGACTGATTGCAGATGGTTGGTTGAACTTTTCCCCAGTGGCAGTGTTAACTGCAGGGGCTGAGATTCAAAATGTGGAAGTGCTATAGAAGAATGCCATAGCCTCCCATGAAGATCTCTCTACTGGCACTGTTTTCATAATTTTTTTGTAGTTCACTATAATTGTTCTGCAAATTTTGAATATAGAGGTATAAATTTTTCTCATATCAGATGGTCCCTTTTATAGAACAGCATTTTGTGCACTATATTCTGTGCAGGGCTGTTATCAAAAATTGATAAATCTGTTAACACTTGGAGACAAGATTATGGAGCTGATGCATTTTATCTGCTGTATTTTGTACAGAGCAGTAGGAATCTCAATTTCATTAATTTGATTTTCATGAAAGCCATCTCATGATAGTTTGAGGACAAACCATGTAATTGAATAATATTCATGTCACAGCATGTGATAGTGGCAGCCACAAATCATATCACAACTACCACCACTATAAATTTTCTACTTTTAATTATAAAATCATTATTTTAACCGTTATTTTAAGGCAGATTATAACATTATCATTAATAATGATAAAAAATATTGATTTGGTAGCATAAAATTGTTTGATTAAAATAATATGTATGGTGCTTTTACAAAATTCTGCATCATTTCTATTAATCTTTATGTTCTCTAAGCAAATATTAATTGTAAAATTTAGTTTCATATTTTTGAGTTAATGTTAATCTACTACTGAAAAGTACAAATTTTTCTGGTGTTGTCAAGTCTATGGAAGACCAAGTAGGCCTATTTGTCTGTCATACTATCATTTTAACATATGCAAGAACAAATATTACAACCAAGGAACAGGCCTATGTGGATCCATGATTTTTGTTGTTGCTTCTCAGTTTGAGTTAGTATTGGTAAAATTTGATAACAATATTAATTTAGTTACTTTTTGTTAATAATTATATTATTTTATGAAGCATTTACCATGTAATCATCCTTAAAGCACAGTGTAATATAATTTTCATAATGTACTGTAAAATTTCATGTGTCATTGTTTTGACTTGTTAGCTATGATTTATGGTGTTTAATGAGAAAATATGATTTGGGGTGGTTGAAAAATGAGTTTGGTGACAGATGTAACCTCATTTTTTCCGTTTTGGTGTGATTCTCTTCTATCATGTGTCTGACTCATTGCACTGTTAAACAATGTTTTACTTCATTTTCAGTTTCAATTCTTTTCAATGAAGGGTTGGGCTCTGAAATCTTAAAAAAAAAAACTGTTGCTACTTTAAGCATGTCAAAAAAGGTCCACTTAAAGCTTGTCAAAAAAGGTCTACTTAAAGCATGTCAAAATGTCTTGTGGGCAAAAAATAAAATGAAGGACTTAATTTTTTATCTTTGCCACTTTTTTGGGTTGAAATATTGGGTTATCATTAAGGAACTGTCTTAATTAAGGTTAATTAGTACATGTAATTGGTAGAGTCAGTGGTAAATCTAGGAAAAATTAGGCAAGGAGGCCTTCAAATTTTCCTGGAGGGGGCATAAGCAATTCTTCTTTCAATGTAAATTGATGGAAAATTGATAAATGATTGAAAATGTAGTGGTTTCATGTGATTATACTATTGGATGAAAATTCCTTATAGAAATGTCTAAACCTTATTATTTAGGTGCATTGCTCTAAGAGCTGTTACTCATAAAAAGCAAGATTTTCTGAATTCTGATTTTTTTTATAAAACATCTTCTACAGCAGTAGGCCTACAGCATATGATTAATTACATGATTTTTTGTTCTCTATGTAAAACAACAAAATATTCAATGCTGTGTTTAAATTGACTTTATTCTTCTTAGTATAGTTTATGATTTAGTTTTATATTTTGTTAGCGTAACTTGTACAAGAGAAGAATTCAGAATCCCAGTCAGATCGCTAATCAAGACATTAAAATGAGAATTGTTTGGAGTTTATTGATTACAGCCTATCTCTATCTATTATCAGGTACGAAGATTTGAAGATGAAAGATTACGCGATTCTAATGGCTCACTGGTGGAAAGCGACGGCAAAGAAAACATGGTAATAAATCTTCTTACATTACACTATTTATTCTCTTCTGCTCACACAATAATCCATATTAGGCAAGATAGAACTTCAATCAAATGTTGATATAGAGCGGAAGAATTGAATTGATCTGCAAAGTTGCGACTACTTGAAATGGAATAGATATTATTTATAGTTGAGCAAACATACTTGTGGACATTTTTTGGTCAGCTCTTTAACATATATAAACAGGAGCAATTTATGGTTTAGGTAATATGTATTCTTGTAGGCACTATATCAGGGGTATTCAACCTTTTCCAACAATGTCTCCATTTTTTGGTTATTGAAAAGTTCGCGTCCCCCATTTTTATTTCAAATATTGACTTACTATAACTGTTGAACAGAATATATAAAAATTCATTAAACTATCTTCATATAATCATATTGTATAAATAAATTACACCCGGCACTGCTTTGCATTAAATCCTAAACCATAACATATTCACAGACACAACATTTTTTTTGGAGATTATATGATGTTCGCGTCCCCCAAAAGTTATCAGCCTGGGGAGGCGACCACAAGGTTGCAAACCCCTGCACTACACAGATTAAACTCATCTAAAGTGCACAAATCGTGTAATATTTTTAGTAAGACTTGGATGTGCAAAATTAATGTTAATTTTATTTAACCAAGGTTAATTCTAACATCCACAGTAGCTTCAGGTGTGGCAGTTTTGCCCCACTAGAAATTCTTTTACCTACTTTCTTTTAAGCAATTTATGAGAGGCATGCAAATTATTACGCATTGTAGTTTGAAGTTGGCCTCAACAGTTGTCTTCCCATTGAGTTAGTTTGTACCTCTGACACTAACATACACAAGAACAGCCTATTTTGTTTTCATTGAATTGGACATTAGGTAAAATTGTACATTGTTAAACAGACTGAGTAAGAAAAGTAAAAAAGTTGTTTGTAAGGAACCCTTTCTTATTCACATTTTTCATTCCTTTTCTTCTATAAGAAGTAGTTAATCTAGATATGAATGTTCTCTTTTTTCTGTTTATTTTCATTAACTTCATTTGAAACTCTTCAGTAATGAAGGTTGAATTGCACCTAAGTTGATTTTAAACACGAAATCAATGAATAGAGATCAACTTGAGCTTAACTTGATGAAGTTGTTTTCCAAATGGCTGGCGTCAGTTGCTTGGAAATGACATGACATCCAAAATAATGTGTCTTCATTATTTAACTAGAAGTCAATTAACAGGATGTTGATAATGTACTTGGAACATTGGTTCATAAATGAAAAGGAACTGACACCATTTCCAATTTTTTTTCTTTGGGTTTCCAAAATATTCCCACCATTTTGACTTTTGTATATTTTATTATGTAATATTCGTTTAAAGGTCTGAAATAGGTCATTGAATAAGTGTTTCAAGTTATCTAAAATTTCCAGGGAGACCAATTATATTTAGGGAGATCAACCTCATTCTTAGCTACATGCCTGCACGGTCTTCATCTTATATTCAGCCCATTATATTCAGGCACAAACAAAGATAAACTGTAATATGAAGACAAACAAACAAAAAACAAAACAAATTTCAAAGATATTTCCTCTGTCAAAATGCAATTCATCCCCAAAATATTCACAATTTCAGGGATAACTGTTGCCATTTGAAATAGCATCAAATTGAATTCAAAATTGTTTCCATGCAAAGAAATCAAGAAGCAAATGGGATCAAGTCTTTTATGTACGCAAAGCTTACTTTCTCAAATTAGTACTATTTTGTATCTTTGCAGGGAAATTCTGGTAACAATATATCTAAGAAGAAGAAAAATCTAAGTGTGAAACCTATCAAATCTCAATCGGCTGTATATTCTGGTAAATACAACATACTATGTTTTTCTGTGTCTCTAAAGTATGGAGTGTAATTCTGCAGTCTAATTAAAATTAAACCAAACTTAAGTTCATTTTTGTTATTTATCAGTTAGGGTCTAAGAACAGGCTTTTTGAACATTAATTTATTGACCTTACCTGATGATCTTTAACCAATCAGATTTGTGTCCTCACTGGCCCTGGGATTTCATTAGAGATTGAAAGAATTGGATTGGTTAAAACAGAGGTCAAAAGGTTATTGTGATGATCGAATGTTCAATGAGGTTTGAAGGTTATTCTGTTTCCCACATAAGGAAGTGTTTAATATTTGACAGGTAATGTCAACGTTATCAAAATCTGTGAATGTGAGCCAGAATTGAACAGGGACATAATTCTGCAATTCATAGACATATTAACTAATTTTAATGGCTGATTGCAATACATTTTATCTTTTATGCTAATTTTATTTTTTCTGAAAATTTATCAATTCAATTGCAGACTCTGGTCCAAGGTGTCATATTTGTCAACATGTTATTGTACCAGAAGATTACGAAGATCATAAGCTTATTCAAAACCCAAACGGCAATGGTGATGAGCAAGTGTACGTCTGCTGTCGTCATAAACGTGTTCATAGTGTCGGACATATTGAATATCCTCACAATGTTCATTCACCATTGTTTACCCGCGCAATGTCTTGTTCACCTTCTCGGAACCCCAATGCTCAGCTATCAAGTTTTGGAGGCGTGGACTCTGCATGCCAATCTCCTTCCCAAAACAGACTGTATTCACCAATACTTGCTCACACTACAAAATTTATGCAACCATCACTACCTCAGGGAATGGAGGCTATTAAAGAGCGCCTTTCAGGGAAAACCAGAGATTTTATGCATAAAACGACTTCAAGAACCTCGCTTCTGTCATCTGAATCAGATCACTCAATGGAGTGTGCACAACATGGTCAGCTGAAACCAGAAGTCCTGACTACTCGCAATGATGAATCCAACTATTGTAGTAATTCAACTGTATCAATGAGCTCTGAAAATTCTCCTGCTATTGGTAGAAAGAAAGAGTTGGAAGCTAAGAGTAAGAATCAAAGGGTGAGTTGCTTTTCTTTTGGCAAATATGTCACCCTTCAGGAATATAAATCCTCTTTATGATTTCTAGCAAACTCATTTAGGTCAATTTTATGTTAGTCTTTGAAAAGCTGTTTTGTAAGTATGAAAACAGTTGTTTTATTGCAGACAAACCAGATGTAAATTTTTTATTTGGGAAGGCTTAGGTTGGTTAAATTGAAAATTAACCGACTTTATCCAATATAGAATAGAAAAAGGCATTAATTGTGTTTCACTTGATAAGGATAACATTTGTTTAGTTTATTAAGTAGTTTTGGTTTTGGAAAGGATTCCTAATGTGCTTGATAAAAGTTAATCACAATTGATATATACATGTACATGTACCCCAAACTGGGAGATATATAATTACGGCATATGACAGGCTGGAGCAATTAGAGGGTTGAGGATACAGTGTTATCTACCAATTTTATTTATTGATGTAGGAAGCAGACAGTTCACTCATAAAATAGGAAGATACTTCCACTGAAGCAGAAGCTAAAACCACTTGTGTAATGAGATGGAACTTTTATGCTTTTAGTAATTCAGTTAGCATCCACACTTAAAAAAAATCGTTGAATATTAAATTGAATTTTGTTGAGAAAGAATTTTTTTGAGAGAGAATCAAGTCTGTTTGTGTCTTGTAACCACTAATCAGATTACTGGGGAAAACTTGTTGAATATTCTATAGCGAACTGATTGTTGTTTAACAAAACACAAGAATAAAAACATAAGATAAGGTTTAAGGATATTAGCAATGATTTGTAAGTTTTAAGAAAGATTGTGCCTGGTTAAATTTCAATCAAAAGTGTCCTCATATTTTGGATTGAGAATGGAAAATAACTAATAATCCTTAAGCGACATTAAGGGGTAGAAAATACATTAAATAACGGAACACAATTTTATGGTATACTACTCCTTAAATTTATTACACACAACGTTTCAACAATCTACATTGTCATCATCAGGTGAAAATTGAACAACTAAATATCTAATGCATTTTAATCAGACACATTTGAAAAATACTTGACCCATTTTCAACCCCCTTGCCTCATCCACTCCTAAAATTGAAATTGATATGATTGTTCTTTTGTGCATCCAAGATGCAAATGCCAAAGGACCATTACCATTGCACAAACAGTTAAATTAATTGGTCTGTAGTTACATGTACAATAAATTGACAAAGAGATATATCTATACAGATATATACAAATATCTAGACACCTTTATTTGGTCTGTAGTTACATGTCTGTACAAATTGACAAAGAGAAATTTCTATGTACATGATACTACATGTACTATAGACAAATATCTAGATACCTGTCTGTATTGTCTGTAGCTACATGTACAGAGAGAAATATCTAGATAAATTTAAACATACTTGAAAATGAAATGTAAAAATTTGTTTTTCTCTCTTTCAGTGTCATAGGAGTGCTAGTTATAGTACAGGTGATGACTGTATTTCCTCAGAAAATGATGAGCATGATAATACGGTTAGTGATATTGCTATTATATTTATCTACATATTTTGTTTTCTCTGATATATCATGAACTGGATGAACATCTACACCACTTCAAAGACTTTCAGATAAACAGGCACCACCTGTATGTAAAACATAAAAACTAATATGAGTTAAATATATTTGTTATCAAATGTGCAGTATAAGAATCCTCAAAACCTGACATCACTTGCTTCAGTTTGTATTTCCAACTGATGAATAATATTGTTATTACATTTTTTTGCATTGAATTATTAATTTAAAGTTTTGCCAAGGACCAGCAGAAAGTCAGGATTCTTGTGAACCTAAGATTAAGTTTAAAGTTTTATTGCTAAAATTATAGTCTCAAACTTGTCTCAATAAGAATATAAATACATACATAATATGTATATTTTATATACATATAAATACATATATTCATTGAGTATTTTCTGTATAAGGTGATATATGTATTTTACCGATTAATAAATGAAAAATTCTGTTAAGTTTGTTTAAAAATAACAATAAATATAGATTTATTGGATTATAGAGGGATTCTGGTTTTGACACATGTGATTAAATAATAGGCCTACTCATTTTAGTTTGTTGGTCAACTAAGGAGTAGTATGCATTTTGAAGAACAATATTATACTTCTTATCTGATATTTTTTCAAATATTTACTTACAGCATCTACTTGGAGGTCTAAATAGAGATCATCGCAATAAACTTGGTGGCAGATTACGAGAAATGAGGTTTGAACTGAAGAAAAAGGTTTTAAAGAATAAAGAAGAAAAGCAACAACATCCACTGGTAAGTTTAATTCATAAAATAATATTATAATTTAAGATAAAATGTCATATATATCCTCCTAGTAAAATAACATATGAAGTTATTTTTCATTTTTATGGATAATTACTAATATATTGGATATATAGGATTAGATCAGGATTATGTTCTGTTATTTATATAACAGGTTTATAAACTGATGGATATGCTCTTATTGGCCAAGTTTAAAATATTTATCTTCATTCTAAGACACAGTATTCCTTTAACATTGTGTGATATCATTATTAGCTGCTATACCAGCTGCCTTGGTGTATATTGCTTAATAATAATGGAGTCTAGTATTAATCTCAAACTGGAATTAGCAAATAAAAGATTAAATCTTTCCAATTCAAGAGCTTTATATCATTTAGTAGTACACCAAAGACATCATTCGTGGATGAGTATGTTTCTAATGGGAATTGTTCTTCTTTTCCAGCCTGTATCCAACTGTTCAGCTTACAACAACAGACCACCATTATTAAGAACAACATCTCAAGGTGGTTATATACCTCCTGGTCAGTATATTATTTCTGCTTTATCTCTACACTCAAGTTTGATTTATTTGACTATTCCCAGCAAATGATAGATTAGTGTGTATGGGGACATATATTAATTGTTCAATATTTTTATAACGTCTATGCAAACTTTGATTAAACTTTTCAGCTATTGAAAAATAATATTTATTGAAGTATTAAAGAATCTGAACTATTTGCTTTAAATGGTTCTAGTGGTCTAAGGGCAAGAACTCTTGCTGGAAAATGTTTCAGATTGGAATCACAAGGTTTATATATTATTGGTCAGAATCAGACACCAGAATCCCTCTATGATTTAATAAATACAAACAACAAACAGTATTTCTTATTTGTTATATACACTAGCATTAAAATCTTTCATATTTTGTCTTCAGCACCAGCACCCAATACCCAGATGCCATTATACGGATGTTTTCAACCATCTGGTGGTGAACAAACTGTTTATACTGGACCCTTTCTGGGTAAAGCTAGGGTCATTAAATCATTTCATCCTTGTGAAGAGGAAAGAGACTTTCTACAAATTGAGGTAAAGAAACTTCATATTGGATAGTTATTTCCCTTGATGTATTTGTAGACTTGGCATACCAATAGCAGAGCAGGCTGACTTAATGGGCAGACAACTTTCAAGCATGATATTCAAGTACCACACAATAATCTAACAAGTGGTCTCAAGAAAAATTTTGAAGATAGAATTGATTTGATGCCTTCTGGCTTAAATTTTGGGGCAAAACATATTTTTGAATTTTTTAGAAATAAATTGGGCATGCAAACCATTTTTTTAGGGGGCATATTTAAACAAAATCAATTGTGTCGGATAAGTACTTACTAAACTTACTCTAGATACTGTTTTGAGAACAGTATAATATGTAATATATTTTTTTTATGATATTAGAATGGTGATGTTATTCATATTATAAATATGGCCCAGTCTGGTGTGTGGAGAGGTGCTCTGAAAGGTCAAGTGGGAAATTTTCACTTCTGCAATGTAGAAGTTATAGTAGACGATGCACCTATCAATCAACGCAAAGATAAACAGAGCCGACGTCGAAATCCTAAAAAATCTAAACCCAAATCAGTTGAAGAATTGATGCAGAGGATTGGATTAGAGGTGAACATTTTTTTGTATCTGTTGTAGAACATGGTGGATTTGATGGAAAAAATTTGTATTTAGAGAATTCCAAACTGGCCATCATTTATGGCCATTCTTGATCAGATTGGGTGCTTGTGTTCAAAGGGTTTAATTTTCAATGTTGCCTATTTCATGTTTGACTGAAAGATATTCAGTGACATCAACTGAATGTCTTGTAGTCCTTTCAGTGATTTTCTTTCTCAAAGATTAAAAGTTAAACTGAAAATTTTATTTATTTTAAAAAGCAATGCTCAAAATGATGCTGTGGTGCAATGAGTAAATTTATTTTTGCCTTGATATTAACTATGTGTCTAATTGATGTCTGATGCAACAGACAAGACTTGAAATACGTGTACAACTTGTTTTCTTCCTGTCATGGCCTCTTATTTGTATTTCAGCATTTAACAAGTTTATTATTATTAAATGGATATGATCAGTTAGAAATATTATCAGAAATGGATGAAGATGATTTAAATATATTGAATATATCAGATCCTGAACAAAGAGCTAAATTATTAACTGCTGCTGAATTACTTCTAGATTTTGATTGTAAGTAAATGGCTGATGTTTTGTTAGTGTGTAACATTTACTGATCCATAGGCAAACGGGAGGGGGGAGTAGTTGCCCCCCCCAAAAATTTTCGGCTCAATCATATTTGGGCAAAATTCTCGACATATTCGGGCACTGAAAGTTCCTGAGTCATCTTGTTTTTTTTTTAGAATACCCACTAATATTGCCGGAAACCGATTCCTGCCCGAATCCCTAGATTCTATTGAAGCAAAATACCCGAATATTGAGATATTCATGTGGAAGCCTTGTGGGCTGGTGATATTTACCTTGGTTGTTCGGGCATTTAGGATTCATGGAGGTTTCGGATTTGATCACCAGGCATCGTCAAGGTCAAAAACCGATTTAGCTCACAAATTACTGGTCACTTGGCCAGTGTATTGTCTATTATCAATATGAGTATTTCGGTATCTTTGGTATGAAACCAGAATAAAATCCTGTCATCAATCCAAATTTTTCATCAAAAAGAATTTTGGAGGAAAACTAATCTAAAAACATCAGATCCCCATCACTTATGTGCATGAATTCTGACCCTCTCGTCTAATAATCAACCCCCAATTATGTCTCAGAAGTCAGAATGCAACAGATTGAATGAAGATTTTCAAAATTTTCTGGGGGAGGACGTCCAGCCCCAGCGCTTCTCGTAGTCGGGCTTGGCCTGATGCGGCTCTGTGTTCAGTAGAATTTGGGCAGTCCGAGATTTGAGTCCAAGATTCGGGCAGAAATCTCTCCGCACCCCCTGTTTCAAAACCTCCCGTACGCCTATGTACTGATCATAATTTTTCTGCACCTGTATGTTTGTATGAAATATCATAAACAAAAATTTTACTCAGTAAAGAAGTATATAAAATAAGTAAAATTTTTGTTTAAAAATAAAAATAGTATGCTCTAAAAAATAAATTAACCCAATAAGATAATTTGTATTAAAATAATTATTTATTTTGTTATTCTGGATTTCATTCTTGATGTATCGTAGGAAAAAGCCTAAGTAAATGAAAATTCTTTTGTATCCATAGCAACTGAGTTGCATGCTCATTTATGTTACAACTTTTTATTTCAGCTACTGATACTTCAGACAGTCATGTTAAAAGTGACCATTCTGGCACCACATCGGACACACCATGTAGTCTTTCACCAGCACCTGTCAACATTTCCAATAACGCCACTCCAGCAAGATCCTACAATGACAGTCGTGATTCAGGATGTTATGCAAGTAGTGAACAATTACCTAAATCTCTTACACCCCACAATAAATCCCCTTTATCAGCCCAGCAGACATTTGGTGCAGGACAGTTATTAAAGGGAGGTAAATCTCATTGTAAAATGTGTAATTCTTGCGGTAAGCCTAAAGCAGAAACTGAAGATAGCATGGACACAGATAAAAGTGATAGGGAGTACACAGAAGAGGACAAAGAAGTGTCGGCCATTACAAACCATTGTACTGATGAGCCAAGTAAGCCTCAAAACCCGGTCATGCGATCATCTAGCACTTGTGCGAAATCCACAGCTTATGGATACAGCCAATGTCGTATATGTAAACATAACTCTTCAAGAGCTAGTGGGGGTATGGCTCACAATGTTTCTAATGTGTCGGAAGGGGTTTATCCCAGAATTATGGGACAGTCTGCTTATGGACAGGGGCAGGGTATTTATGGGAAACACAAGAAACCTAAACCAGTGCCTCCACCACGAACATCTAGTGCTCAAGACTCTAAAATATATGCTGATCGAAAAACAGCTGGAACTCAAGTAGACTATCAAAGTCGTGTTTTGTCGCCTGCTCAGTGTAACTATTATTACCATGCTCATCCAGTTTTGACCAATTCTCATTCATTTGGAGGACATTCTTCCAACCCCAAATCTCCACCCCCGGCTTATAAAAGTAGCTACACCAAAGAAGGACGAAAAAGTGTGGAACCAATTTATGCTGCTTCCCAAAAAACATTGAAAAATGTGAGTCGGTCATTGATTCCCTTGGTGACAACAAAACTTGGGGCAGAGAAAATTGATTTTAGTTTAGAACCTTATTCAAATGCAGTAAGTACAGATTTTTATGCTTATTTGCTGTAGTTTCTAAGGTAACATGCACATATTAAATTTGTGCTTCAGAAGGTGTTCAGTTTGGTAACAAAATATTATATGGACATGTTTGTGATACTGTATTGTCAAAATTGTTAGCAGATCAGCCCATTAACTCTTTGAGCATTGTATGTAAAGGAAATCAAACATCATATACCATGAAAGTGTATGGCCTCCCTTGGTATGATGTGATATCTCTTGGTAACATTATGTGATATCACATGGTAACATTTTATTATATCACTTTCTTACATTACATGTATTTGATAACACTTGCTAATATTGTATATTGTTTAATTTTATAACCAGTAAAAATGTCCCTTGTGTAGAAAATGGATTAAAGAGCATACTGATGAGATACATCCCATAATGTTAAAATTTTTAATCTAACTAGTCATTTATTTTCTATTTTTAGAAAGGAGAATGTGATATACCTCCATTATTAGTCCAGAGATATGCTGAGGAATTACGACAAGACATAATTAGTGTTGCTTTAGTGTTAGAACAAGTTAGAATTATACAGTTGCAAAGCTTGGATAGACCTATTGTAAGTTTTGACGACTTCTTTATCAGATCCATCTAATATTTTAATATATAGTTTTTGTTCTCTGCTTCACTCATCCAATATCTAACAATCAAATCAATTGTCTCAAACTGGTCAAGTTTTAAAATTACTATTCTAGAATTCCACACTGGTATTAAGAACCACCTCCTAGAGTTAACATAAAAATTTAAACTTCTAAACTATTATATATAAGAGTTTATTCATCTGGTGCCATGACTTAAAAGAATAGAATCTCTATGTAAGAGGATATATCAATTAAACTAAGTAATTATTGAAAACTGCTTTGAAGCGTGTTTCCAAATTACTTACAGTAGTTTTGTGGATTTGTACTTAGTTTCATGGATTTCTTTGATTATAGGAAGATACTGATGTACAATGCTATGCTTGTGTCAAAATTACTTTAATAAGTTTTATGCATTAGCATTTTTTATATCTGTGGTATATTTTTGAATGAAGACTCCTTTTGGACATTTGAAACTTTCAATTTAGTCATATAATTAAAAGGGGAATATAATTAGTAAAGATTAAAACAATAAGTGAAGGAACCACTATATAAAAATCCAGTTTTGTTCAAATATTAGGATACTGGCTGATGAACTTTATTTATCTATTCTGATATTAAAGCATTTTGTATTCCAGGTTCCTAATGAAAGATTAGCTGAATCATGTAGCGAGGCTTGTGATTTGAAAATTGCTTCAATGCGTGAATTTTTTATCTCCATTGGTCTTCCTATGTACACAGAGGATGTGATTGCTGGTGGTGTCACTACTATAGAACAATTACTCAAAACTTCAGAAAGTCAATTTAACCAAATGATTGGTGCTGACAGTCGCCATTTAAAACGTTTAATGCATGCAATTGAATGGGTGCGTGGAAAATTGTCTTCGCCTACTAGAGCAGCCAAAAATAAACCCATTATTAATATTATTGATAAAGTATAATGCAGTCAACTTCTATGAATATGATTCAAAGGATATGAATTAATAGTTAAGAGTAGCTGGAGGCTTATTCCTGAAACAGTCATAGTGCTAGATTTGCCCTAAGATTGTTTTGAGAATACAATGCCAGTGAGCTGTGAAGTGATATTATAATGATATATTTAGTAGGTACAGGTATGTACAGATGCAATCTCCAGAGTTTAAAATTGTCCACTACTAATTTCTATCCTTGTTATGTGTATTAGAAGAAAATAATAAAATATTTACTAGAAGTTATGTTGAAGAAAAACCTTTGGTTCTGTTATTTTTAAATCTTTTGAAAGAGATTCTAGTGTACTGGTGAACTTTCATATGCTTGAAGAGTATATTTTATATTTGTATCAATATACTTATATTTTATAGTTTATAATCTTATTTATTACTTTAATTATTTCATACAATATAAAAATTGATATTCAATTTGTTTCTTATATCCTTCAGTATTTTATGGCATAATATTTTTTTTATTCAACTTTTTGTGGTGATAATTTTCTTTGTTATTATTCAATTTGTTTTTTTAAGTTCCAACAATTTTGAATATTTTTTTTTTAATGGAGACCTCAAAACTTAATACTTATCTCCCAGCTTGTTACTTTATTTTTTCTTATCTAACATGTATTTATTCAGCAAGGTTAATAATGTGATTTTCTGAGCCTTCAAGCAATGTGAGTCATGATTTGTAACTTACAGGACTTATTAACAAGTTCGCTATTAATATTTCATTAATATCTGGTCGAAAAACACAGCAAATGTGTTATATTTTTTTTAGCCTGATTAACTAGGTATGATTCTTAAATAACATGCATGAATGTGGTTCATAGTCATTTTGCAAATTTTTAAAGCCTTGAAATCGCTTTTCTGAAAATGCAACTTACAAAGTCGTGGAAGAGATTAAAATTAAAAATACGTTCGTTTGTGTTATTTCCATGCATGAACTATTAAGTAGATTGGTATGCCGGAAATGTTGTCTTCACAAATAACCAAATATATAGTCTAAAAACAATCTTCTTTGAATTAAATCTTCAAACTTACACAAATTATTGCCAAATAAAATACGAAAATGAAACTCACTGCACTAGAAATGACCATATTGCCAAAAATGTTTTACTTTCGTATTTCGTACATGATTTTCTTTTATACTCCATAAACCTTAAGCAACTAGTAGATGATTGATAGTTAAGGCATGCCTGAGAAAATTTGTGTTATAGAACTATGTATAAATTTGTTTAAAAAAAGTAGTATAAATGCAATAATAACTATTTTCAGGAAATTGTTTTGTTAATACATGTACATTTATCGCTGATCTCAATCTTTGTTATTAACTTGATGTCAAAATGATTAAAATGTTAGATATCTGTGGAGCAAATTAAATCAAATTTTAAATCAGAAACCTACATATTGTTGTAAGATACACAAAACAGGTGGTGTAAAAGTGCACAAATATTTTTATAAATGAGGTTTTAGACTTAAGGATTTCCTTTCCCGGGGAAAATTAAGCAAGTAAAGTTGTTTAGCGGTCAGTGCCCTTGGACTGGTTTCATCCAGACCCTATGATAGTTGAGACACTCATTTTTAATATGATAAAGTTGAAACAATGATGTTATTATTTGTTCTTGTAGCATTTTAGAATGATAATGTATATTTATTCATATTAATGTATATATATATATATATTTCTAATATATTATTTGATGTACATGTATATATAAGCAACTAAGTGTGTATTCTGGTCTAATTCTGTCTTTTGATATTTTTCCATCTTTAGCTGTTAAGGTTGCAGTTAGTTTAGATTGTTATAGGGGTTGTAAAGAGGTTTACTAAATTTTATGTGTATTGGGGACACTCATAGCGTCAATTTGCAACACTCTTATTTTCAATCAGGCGTCTGTGGTTCCTGCAATTCTACTCAAACTATGTGTTTGATGACATCGTGATGGACCTTAATATCCCTATTTGGCTATAAATGACTTGCAAGCACCAAACACTTATTTTATGTGGTTTTGAATTGCAAGCACCACATACATCTGATAGAAAATTAGAATGTTGCAAATTGAAGCGATCAGTGTCCCTAATACACATTCATATTATCACTTTGCAACATTCTAAATTTCAAGCAGTAGTCTGTGGTGCCTGCAATTCAAAACCATTTCCTAATACACATACAAAATTTATACAATAAAGATTTAGAAAACCTCTTTACAATCCCTTTAACCAACGAGCTATCAGATCCTTATTTTTATCCACTATTACCGAGTATTAATCATTCCTCAATTGCTGAACTGAAACCTGAATTGGAGATTTACGTCTAGATTGGTTCAAATCCTGCATGGTGCAAAAATTGTAGCCATGACGACGGCCTTATCACCTACTTTTGTCGACATTCGATTAAGCTTTGATATGGTCTTGGTTTATTGTCCATATTAATTAATAAATATAAATATCCAATTGATATAAATATATGTGACATAAATATTAATAGGATTGCTTTGGATTGGTGTCTTATCAACCGCCTACCACTGACTTGAATCTTTTCTATATTATAACTTTCACGTGTCAACTGTACTCTTTTCAAGTTTTATAAATCTTTATGGGTAAATAATAGACATTATTGACAATCTTTTCTCAGACATTTTTTTCTGCCAGTGATGCTGCATTTTATTGATAACGTATGTGTAATTATATAAAATATACAACCTCCTTCCTTACTATAGTTTTTTATACGCCCACATTATAATGTGGTCGTATATTGTCGCCACCCCTGTCCGTCCGTCCGTCGGTCCGTCCGTCCACAATTGCTTGTGAACGCAATACAGGCTACAGTTTTTGTCGGATTTGAATGAAATTTGCTGTGATCATTTATATTGATGAGATCTCGGACAAGTTCGAAATTGGCAATTTTTCGATGAACGGTTTTTGAGTTATTGCACTTGACTTAGTAAAAACGCGTCAAAATTGGCTTGTGAACGCGATAGAGACTACAGTTTTCATCAGATTTGAATGAAACTTGCTGTGATCATTTATATTGATGAGATCTTGGACAAGTTTGATCGTGACGATTTTTGGGTGAACGTTTTTTGAGTTATTGGCCTTGACTAAGTCAAATTGTGTCGAAATAGACTTGTGAACACGATAGAGACAACAGTTTTCATCTGATTGGAATGAAATTTGGTGTGATCATTGAAGTTGATGTCATCTTGGTCAAGTTCGAAATAGACATTTCGATATACTGTTTTTTAGTTATTGAACTTCACTTAGTCAAAACGCGGCTTGTGATTGCGATAGGCAATACAGTTTTCATCTGATTTTAATGAAATTTGGTGTGACTTTAATTGAAGACTTGGTCAATTAAATAGACATTTCGATATACTGTTTTTTAGTTATTGAACTTCACTTAGTCAA